>OY728132.1:265736897-268236897 GCA_963277665.1 Viscum album | reverse complement strand
ATGGTGGTGATTTGAAATAATACAAATACTTTCCACATCCATAACAAACTCTAGGAGACATGCCAAAAACAAGCTCCATGATGAGAATTTCTCTTTCTCCATAATTGAAAATGCCAAAGGTAGAGGGCTCGATTTTGATCTTGTGTGGCAGAAATCAATAAAGTTCTTGTATACTTTCCATACAGAAATGTTCCATAAATCTGTATAAACTACTTTCAATGTCTAAAATCCACCACACATGGTAAAAATGTACAAAATAATCAATCAAACACAACCATTGAGCGGTCAACTTGGTTGTTTTGGTTAACATATTCAACAGTATGTAACCGATAGACCACTTTATTATTATGGAGTAGAAGCTCAAAAAGTTGTGGTAAAACTTGATAAGAGTCATCCCAATCACCATAAAATTTCACAATAGCCTTCTATTGTGCCACCCATGCCTTCCAATAAGAGATTTGATACCCAAAAAGTTGTTTTATTTGCTCCATCACCAGAACCACAGGAATGTCTTGACATGCTCTAATCATTTAAATAATAATAGTTGAAATAAACTCAACATCTAATGAAGATTGTTCCTGTGACAAACTTGAGTTCACACAATTGTGTGGAGTAAATCTAGTGATACGCCAGCTATGAAAAGTGTTGTCAATTATATCTCACAAATGCATTTGACAGTTCAATTCATATTTGTAACAAAGGATCAAATAGTAAGACCTCCTTGACTCTTCTACAACATAATAGTAATGTATCTCAATGTGATATTGTTTTATCACATTTTTTCATTTCTTCTTTTCTCTCAAACTTTCTTCCAATATACAGAACACCGTCATCTGAAACTCGATTTTTGCCACCAATAATTCCTATAAATTCTGAACTGGGAGTAATAATTGACCATTCAAATTCTGTAAAGCGATTCATGCCTTCATTCGACCATGAAGCCAATAGTGGAGGATGGATCAATGGTTGGTTGAACCTCACATGAGTGGGCACAGACTGATCTTCCGCTTTCTCTTCTTCTTCTTCAACTTCCTCTTCATCTTCTTATTCAAAATTTTAATCTTCCTCAAAATCATCAACCAATGCATCTAAAGTATGTTAAAGAATATCCATTGAAAATGTGGACAATGGAAATGATGGAACAACTACTGATGTTGATGGAATATCTTGATGTGTAGAAGCATATGACATAGTCTCATGAATTTGAGATGGGAAAACTTCCAATGTCGATGGAACCTCCATTGTAGCTATAGTGACATACAACTCCATCATTTTATTCCCATGTAGATACTTAATTGATGAAAGTATATATTCCCTATCATCATAATCATTTACCGGATATGACACATGCCAAAACCTGTCTATATATTGCAGATGCCTGAATGTGATGGACTCTATCACTTGATTCCTCTATAGTTTTAACTTTTGATGAATTTTCCTTTTCACATCTTCCAAAGTAGTACATCCTTCAAGAATCACAACAACTTCTGGATGTATACTATAACTACATACTTGTTCTATCTCAATTATTTGATCGTTGTAATAAATATAAGTGGCATCCATATTTTTTATCTAAAATAAACCATTTTTATTAATTAAATATAATTAGAGAATCAATTTATGTATGCATGCTTCTAGTAATTCAGGTTGTAATCTTAATCCCTCCACCAAATCAATATGTTAAAACCATATTGATGTGTAACTATTTACAAAACCCATAAGTTTGTGTTACTTACCCAAAAATAGAATTCAAACATATTCATACATATACACATGCATTGTATTCATGAGGTAAATGAACACATCATGTAAAATCATAGAGTTATATGAAATTGAAAAACATTATATGAGTAAGCCCGGAGAAAAGATAGCCAACCCCATTTACTTTCCTAGATAAGGCAAGCCTCTATGAAAGTAGGTGGTTAGACCCAAAGTCCCTCTACCCGAGGATAATTTACTCAAGATATCATTCATTTCATGACAACTCTAACACTTAATATGCAAAAAATATATTCAACTACTAAATTAAAGTTTATAACATCAATTACAAACTGAGGCCAAGGTATATGGAAAAATAAATTCATTATCATGCCTAGAATGTAATGTAAGGGTATATTCTAAAACCAATTTATAACTAATTCTCTACTTAATATAACTACTTTTCTACTTAATATAACTACTACAATACTTAATATAACTACTTTTCTACTTAATATGACTACTTCACTAATTAAGATAACTAGTTCGCTAATTAAGATAACTACTTTGCTAATTGAGATTACTAATTCAATATAGTACACAGTTATCAATTAAATACTTAGTTAGCTTGAATTAATTACCTAATTAGAATTACTTAATTACCTAATTAGAATTACTTAATTACCTAATTATAATCACTTAATTATCTAATTAGAATTACTTAATTAACGAATGATAATTACTTAATTACCAAATGAGAATTACTTAATTACCTAATGAGAATTAATTAATTACCAAATGAGAATTAATTAATTTCCTAATTACCTTTAATTAATTTCCTAATTACCTTTAATTAATTGTCTAATTACCTTTATGTAATTGCCTAATCGCATTTAATTAATTGCCTAATCTCATTTAATTAATTACCTAATCGCATTTAATTAATTTCCTAATAACATTTAATTAATTTTATAATTGCATTTAATTAATTTCCTAATCACATTTAAATAATTACAAAACCATAATTAATTAATTGTCTAACCATAATTAATTAATTTCCTAACCACATTTAATTAATTTCATAACCACATTTAATTAACTACATAACCAAAAATAATTAATTATCTAACCATAATTAATTAATTTGATAACCACATTTAATTAATTGCCTAACCACATTTAATTAATTGCCTAACCATATTTAATTAATTGCATAACTGAAATTAATTAATTGCATAACCAAAATTAATTAATTGCATAACCAAAATTAATTAATTGCCTAACTATAATTAATTAATTATCTAACCATAATTAATTAATTTCCTACTTATAATTAATTAATTACCTACTTATAATTAATTAATTGCCTACTTATAATTAATTAATTGCCTACTTATTATTAATTAATTACCCACTTAGAATTAATTAAGTACCTAACTACATTTTAAAAAAAACTATTACTATTTATAAATATAATACAATAATTATAAACTAATTATATGAATTAAATAAATAATTAAAAAATCAAAATATTAAATAAATTTAAAACAAGGATTACCTCAAATTTGTGGAGAGTTGGTTGTACGGGCAGAGCAACCAGAGTAGAGAGAATTGAAGTAGAGATAATGTCAAAAACTAGAGACAAAGAGTGAGGAATATGGGAAAACTGGAGAGAGGGAGAGAGTGAGGATGATGGGAATTGGGGGGAGATGCTTTTATAGGGAAGACCAAGCCTTGGTGCCACTGGAAGTGATGCCAGTAGGCTAATCACAAAGGGATCAGCACCACTTCAAGTGGTGCTGATTGTGTGTACTCTATATGATCAGTGCCACTTGAAGTGGCGCTATGCTCCCAAAATGTCTCAAGCGCCACTTCAAGTGGCGCTTTGAGGCATTTTTCCCTAAGCTCCACTTCAAGTGGCACTTAGGTATCCCATATCCCTAATTATTTTAACCCTAGACCCATTTTAATAAAAAATCAATACCTCCAAAAAAACTGATACAACAACATTCTTAAAAACATCCTTAACATGGTTTATTGAAAACTTCATTAACATGCTCAAAATACTCCTTCAAACTTAAAACTGCATGGGATAATGGGGAAAAACATAATAAAGGGGTGAGATATAAATCCCAATAAGAGAATTAACGCGAAATAACATGAATAAGACGATAAATTTTAGACAATAGTAAAATAAATTGGGTCGTAAAAAGAGTAAGAATCGTAAAAATGAACAATGAGACAGGATATAGCATGGTAATCATAATGAAAACCTGGGAAATTTTGCCAAAACTAAAAAAAATTACATCATAAAATTAGGTCAAGTCTAAACCCACCAATACCTCATGGTAAAAAAATTACAATAAAGGAATCAGGTTTACTCTATATCCCAACATGATGTATCATGATACTAAACATTACCCATTGCATTGGAGCGTTATATGAGCACACACATCATATTCATTTCATTCTCATGCTTAAGTGTGCCACATAGAACATACAACATGGATTCATTCATCATAATAATTTGTTCCGCAGTCAAGGAATGTAGAATATATACATGTAAGTCCATAATCAATAATTATATGTTCATAAATTTGATCACCCTTGATAAAAAAATGGTTATGTTATTTACTACACAATTTTTTTCATGTAAAATCACTGTGAAATTTTGGCAGCATAACAATGTTACGTAAAAATTCATAAAAAGGTATTCATGAGAGAGAAATGGGTTTCTCATAATTTTTACATATATTGTAAAGTAAGGGGGATATGTAATAACATATCACATCATAAGTAAATTAATATAAAAGATATAAGGTAAAGAAGATACTTGAATAAAGAGGAGAAAGGAAAAGATCCCTTATGAAATTTTGATATGTTAACGGGTGTACGTAAAGGATCATGAGAGGGTTAATTAGAGTGAAAAGGGAGGATATCATCATTTATAAATTAAATTTACAATAAGGGTAATATGTAATAACATATCCCAAAAAAATAAAATGGATTTTAATAGACATAACATAAAAGGAGTTCTTGAATGGAAATGAGAAGAGAGAAATACCTTACAAAAATTTCAGCATAATAATGGTTTAGGTGAAGGTAGAAATATAGATAATAAATGATATCTCAAAAAAATAAAATAAATTGGATAGTATGGTATGTTTATAAATAAATTACATTATAAACAATTTCAATTAAGAAGTCAAATTCCAAAGAAGGGGTTTGAATTGAAAGAATGAGAGGAAGGTGAGGATCCCCTATATGAATGTGTGACTCCAAAGGATTGGTAATGACTTATTGAGATCTTTGGGGAACCTTTTTGGGACTCTAGAGAGTTGATAGAAGATTATGGATGTGATCTAAGGAGTTTTAGGGAAGATAAATGGGATATTGGGTGGGTTTATATAGGAAAATAGGGGGATTTCTTTATTATTTTGGTTTTGGAATCTACATAATAAAATATCCAAAGCCACAAAAAATATTGTTGTTTTTTCCATGGTTTCATCCAAATATGATTGGTTTACATAATTTTATAATTACAAGTTCCTAAATTATTAAAATGTTACAATTGGTTATGTGAAGGTGAGTCACACTCTTAAGGAAATGATTTTTAAACCATAAAATATATCATAAGTTTTGAAGGATTAAAAAAGGCTTTATAAAATGAATCAAATAAAAATAAAATCACATAATTTTAAATGAAAACATATATTTTTTCATTTATCCCATTTATATTACTTATTATATCACATTTTGGTCATTAATATGTCATAAAACACAAAGTATATTTATATGGAATTTAATTTTTACCCGAAAATTTGATTTTTTCAAAAAAATTATGAAAAAATCACCATTAGATAATTTTGACATTAAAATTAAAAAAATAATATTTATTTTATCAAAATTATTTTCTAAATATGTGAATTTTCACTTTTAGAATAATGACCAATATTTATTAAAAATGACGGGTGTTCGACAATAATAGTTTTCGAACCTTAATAAAAATTACATTTGACTTCATAAAAAATATATGATCATTTAAATTTGATAAAAATTATTTAATAACAATATTTCATTAAAATATTATTTATTTCAAAAATATATTAATTCATAAATTCATTATTGAATTTGAATATTAAACAAAAAAATGCTTTAATGTATCAAAATAAAAAACATTTACAAAGAAAAAATAATAGGATAAAAATATATATATTGTAAAAAATAATGTACATACTCATATTTCTAGGTTATTGATACATAACCCATTAATACACCAAAAAAACTCCCTAAGATTAAGGTGTATGATGGTGGGACTTTCATGGGGCAGTTCGGTGAACTTAGTTTGGGCAGTGATCTCAGTGAGCTTGAACGTATCTGACAAACGGTTTCAATCATGCTTAATTTGTTGGATCTCAGCTTGGGATTAGTCAAGGTAAAAGCCCATAAATTCTATCTCCCTTGGAAACACCAATAAATTGTCTTCATAGGGTATGATCTTTCTGGTTGAGGCCATCAATTCCTTTGTCTTTGACAATTTGATTTGTTAAAACCTACATTTATACTAATCATTTGATCACTATTCAATGACTATAATATCAATGAAAATTATTCTTAATGGTTAATTAAATCCAATGGGAATAATAAGACAAAATAAGTGAATTTTTTCTATAACCATATTTTATGATAATACATTTAATGAAAATGTGAGGGGAATTTTATTTATAATATTTTGGCTCATTACAATCTTACCCCCTTAAGAAATTTTACCCTCAAAATATTATTTTCCCATAATAAAATAGATGAGGGTAACTCTGATTTATCACCTCCTCTGGTTCCCATGTTTCTTAATCACACACGTGGTTTCTCCACAAAAATTTAACTCTGGTAATTTTCTTATTTCATAGAACTTTTACTCTACGATCTAAGATCTTCATCGGCTAATCCTCATAGGAAAATCATTCTCTATTGGTTTCACCACTAGATTGAGTACATGTTATGGGTCTGGTATATACTTGAATACATCATGTACTTGAGATAGGTTTGGTGGTAGTGTTTTTCTATAGGCCACCACTCCGATGTGATCAAGGATCTCAAAAGGGACGATGTAACTTGGTCTAATATTTCCCTTGTTCCAAAATCTTATCAATTTCTTCCATAGAGATATGCAGAGGAATACTACATCTCTAATATAAAACTCTAGGTCCTCTCGATGATTTCAGTATATCTCTTCTGTCGACTCTGAGTATCTTTGAATTTCTATTGAATGTTTTTAACCTTCTCCACCATTTCCTCAACCATTTTAGGACCTAGTAGTTTGTGATCCCCAAATTCATCCCAACATGCCAGTGCTTTGCACCTCTTCCCATAAAAGTCTTCATAAGGATCCATTTGGAAGCTCAAGTGAAAACTATTTTTGTAAGAGAACTCAAACAAAGGAATATATTGGTCCCATCCTCCTTTTAAGTCAATTGAGAATGCTCTCAACATGTCCTCAAGTGTTCAGATAGTTTTCTCATATTGGTCGTTAGTTTGAGGGTGATAATCCAAACTAAAGTTCATATCAATTTTTAGAACATTCTGAGAATTTTCCAAAACTTAAAGTTGAATCTTGGATCTCAATCAGATACAATTGATAGTGGTACTCTAGGCATCCTCACCACTTCTCTTATGTATATCCATGCATGTTGATCCAGTGAGAAATCCTATTGAATGACCTTGAAGTGTGCATCCTTTTTAAGACTATCAACAATAACCCATAGATAATTGTTTCCTTTGGATCTCTTTAGGATTCTTGTGATAAAGTCTATGGTGATATTTTCCCATTTCAATGTTGGTATGGTGATTGTACCACAATTCACTGTGTAATTTTCACCTTTACACCACTATGATAAACTTGTTTTATATTGAAAATTATAAAAATAATGACAAGTTGCATTCAACTTTTGAATAATTTATTTTGTTTTTATCACTATTAAAAATGGAAATGTTAATTGTTTTGATGATTCCATTGCAGGAGGAGGTGATTTGGAGGGCCCGTGATGATGTCCAAGAAAAATGGTTCAAACTGCGCAAGATTCATGCACACCAGTGGACTCATCCGCGCACTTCTCCTGAACCGTGCATCCAAATGGGATGAAATTTATGGTCTGGTCCAACATTCATTGGTCTACATTTCATATTAAGAAACCCAAGACTCATTCGTCCATCTGGTTGTCCAACCGACCTGATCTGTCCAGCACACCGCATCTACACGAAGTCAAAAGTGGTGTGTTGTGATCTATCCATATCTCAGGCTATAGGTGTCCAAATTGCACCAAAAATGTAGTAGAGACATCAAAGAGGTGGGGAAAAAACTTTTTTATTTTCTCCAAATCGAGATAAGGCTGTATGAATGTCAAAACATATGTGACAATTGGTTTTAAGAATTCTTTGTGCTCAAAACCACCTTCTCATTTTCCTATAAAATGGAACATTGGGCTCCTCATTTGTAAGTTCGACCCGGAGGAAAATATCTGGTATTTTGGAGACCCAAAGGAGTCTCCTACTCATCCTAGAAGTTCTCAAGGCCCCTATCATAATAGGGGGATCAAGAATGAAGGATTTCCACCCAAGCTTCCTCATCCTCCCGATGTTGAGCTAAACGGTGGGCATTCATTGTGAGGGAGCTACACACATGTAAAGGGAGTTATGAAACTTGTAATAATACTGGATTGATGTATTTTTTGTTTCCAAACATTTCATTTATAATTATCTTACATTGATTTATCTTTGTTTGATGTAACTGAATGAAATGATCTTTACTTTTAATCGATCGGTGCGAAGTTTTCAGTGTGTGACTTGTGTTGTTCCAATTGTACATCACAAGAATCCTTTTCTTCCCCACTTATCTGATATTTCAATTTTTTTTGAAGCTATTATACCATTCATGTGATCTGTACCTTGTCTATACGATTGTTATGTTAAGGTTTGGCTCAACATGCTTTGAATATAAGAGCTTGGAAAGTAATCGGGATTCTGATTGATTTCAACCAAAGACTTACATCAAACCTTAATTAATCTCCAAGAACAATGAGATTTAAATCTATGTAGTGAATTCACAATGAACCCTTTTTTCTCATAATTAACAAACACCGCCTTTTCTTTCCAACAATTAAACTCTTTAATTAAGTTATTTCATCCTAAAACTATTTTCAAAACCACCCCCTATTTAAGTACTTATTATTAAAAATGCACACTCTAAACCCATCAATTCTCCTTGGGAGATGACCTAGGGTCTTCCCTAGACTATATATCAACCTTAAAATCATAATCAATTTTCCGCGTCACGACAGCGCGGTCAAATTTTGGCATCGTTTCCGGGAAGCTCTTTGGTTTTTAGTGTGTGTTTTTTATAAGATTTTTGTAAATTTTGTGAATATTTATCTATTTTAAATTATACCGATACCTATATTTTTTTATTCTGATCTATTTTTTGTGTAGTTTTGGTGCATGATGCATTCTAATCTGGGAGATTTACCTTTTTTTCAAACCCGAACTAGAGAGGATCTTACGTCAGCGACCTGGAGAAGCACAAGAGGACCCATCGAAGGAGGACACACAAAACATTGACACTCTTATTGATCCTTCCTATTCTTCTTCTGGAACCAATATAAAAACTAAAATAAACTTACATAATATGGCTGAAAACAACTGAACATTAAAATAACTAACCTCATATGATGATGATATCCATCCCACCTATATTCAAATGCAAGGAGAGGCACCCAATTTTGAACTGAAATCTGGTTTAATTCATCTATTACCAAGATTCCATAGACTTCCTGGAGAGGATACACATAGGAACTTAAAAGAATTTTATACTGTTTGTTCAAAATTAAAACTAGATAATTTGGATGAGGAACAATTAAAGTTAAGGTAATTCCCTTCTTCATTAGAATATAGAACAAAAGATTGGTTATATTGTTTTAATTCCCCAATAAGAGGTTGGGAGGACATGAAACACCTTTTTCTTTAAATATATTTCCCAGCCTCTCGAACAGCAACAATAAGGAATGAAATTTGTGAGATAAGACAATTTCAAGGGGAAACATTACATGAATATTGGGAATTCTTTAAAAGGTTACGTTCAAGTTTCCCACACCACCAAATAAGTGATCAACTTTTAATTCAATATTTTGATGAAGGTTTAATCCCTATTGATCGAAATATGATCGATGTTGCTGCAAGTGGTGTGCTAGTTAGTAAGACCCAAATTGCTACAAGAACCCTGATTGAGAACATGGTACAAAACACACAACAATTTGGTTCAAGGTCTAATGTACCGATTCAAGGTTTCCATGAGGTTCAAAGTACTGAATTCGAAAAGAAGATGAACGCAAAGTTCGAAGAGGTAAGTACCCTTCTTCGACAACTTTCTCTTTCCCAAGGTAAATCCCAATCTCCTCCTCCCATCCATTGTGGTATATGTTCTTCTGACACCCACTACTCGGACCAATGTCCTCAATTGAGGGAAACATATGAGATTTGTGAGGCAATATTTCTTGGCCGCCCCTATAACCAGCCCTTTAGGAAAGAACCTTATTATCCATACAACCCTGGGTAGAAGTAGAACCAAGCCTATAGGCAAGGGGGTATCCAAACCAACCTCAAAAACAACGGAACCAACCAGAGAAGAGTAGTCATCCACCACCACCACCAAGAAATCCTCAACCACCCCAAAGGTCTTTCCAACAAACCCCTCCAAAACCTGAGACTAGCCTAGAAGATATGATGAAACAAATGGCTGAAAACAACATCCAATTCCAACAAACCACTCAGGCATCCATACAAGACCTCAAAACCCAATTAGGCCAACTAGCTAACTCAGTGGGTGAAATTCAAAGTCTTGTGTTAGGTAAACTTCCATATCAACCAGTAGTTAACCTTAGGGATAAATGAAATGTTAGTTCCATCACCCTTAGGAGTTGAAAAAAACTAGAAAGTAAAATGAATCCTCTCTTAGAGTCATCCCCTCCTGAGGAAACCACCATCCCAACCATTAAAAATGTTCCAAATGTTGAAGAACCTTGTCTTGAGATAATCCCTTCCAAAGGAATAAGTGTGTACATTGATGAGTCACATATCCCAACCATTCCACTTCCATTTACTCAAAGGGCCACCCAACCAAGAAAACAAAAGGAAACTGAACTTGATACGTAAATATTGGAAATTTTCAAGAAATTTCATTTTAACATCCCATTGATTGATGTTATGAAGCAAATTCCATGGTATGTTAAGTTTCTAAAGGAGATGTGTACACACCGAAGGTGACTTAAAGGTGATGAGAAAGTGATATTAGGGAGGAATGTTTTAGAATTGATAGAGCCATCACTTCCCACCAAGTGAAATGATCCTAGAACATTCTTGATTTTGTGCACCATAAGGGAGTATTCTTTTTCTAATGCTATGATTGATTTGGGTGCCTCTATTAATGTGATGCCTCACTCCATTTACTCTTCATTGTAGGTTGGTGAACTGAATCCCACTAGAATTATTGTTCAACTGGATAATTGGAGTACCGCACACCCCTATTTTTTGTTATAGGATGTTCTTGTGAGGGTCCAAAATTTAATTTTTCATGCTTACATTTATGTCCTTAAAATGAGGGATGATAGGATGAATGGACATGCCCCGATTATATTGGGGAGACCTTTCTTGAAAATCGTCAAAACCATAATTAATGTCCACAATGGTACATTATATATGGAATTGGGTGGTGACATAGTCCATTTCAACATCCTTGATTCCATGATGCACCCCTCAGAAGAACATTCCTCTCTCTCTGTTAATTCAATTGATGTACTCCCTACCCCTGAAAAAACAATTTTTTTTCCCAGATCACCTTTATGAGTTTTCTTCATTGATATAAATGCTAGGAAACGATTCATGCATTGATTTTTGTAGTGGTCTAGAAAAGTGACATGCATGTTTATTGATTGATGATTTCTTGAACACTAAGGATCAAATGAATATCGATGATACTGCTAAGCTTGTAAAAGCTCATTCCTCATCCGAGGATGATACCATTGAGCAGTTAGATGATATCAGTGACCTCTTAATTTCACACACACTCCCATAAATCCAAAATCCAGCCTAATTGGAACTGAAACAACTACCTCAAGATTTAAAATATTCATATCTTGAGAATGGAAACAAGTTTCCCATCATCATTTCTAGTTCACTCCCTCCTGAGCATGAAGTGTGACTGCTTGAACTTTTGAGGGAGTATAAAAAATATTTGGGATGGACACTTGCTGACAGTCCTGGTATTAGCCCATCAATTTGTACACATCATATTTTATTAAATGATGAGGATAAACCAGTGAGGCATCCACAAATTCGATTGAACCCAAACCTCCTAGAAGTTGTGAAAAATGAGGTAACAAACTTATTGGTTGCTGGAATCATTTATCCTATATCTGATATCCAATGGGTCAGTCCCATTCAAGTAGTTCCTAAAAAAATTGACCTTACAGTAATTAAAAATTAAAATAATGAATTGGTTCCAACTCATGTGAAGAATAGTTGGCGTTTCTACGTAGACTATCACTGACTAAACCAACACACTAGGAAGGACCATTTCCCTTTTCCATTCATTGACCAAATGCAAGAGAGGCTAGTAGGTAAGTCCCACTACTATTTCATTGATGGGTATTCTGGATACTTTTAGATCCATATTTCCCATGAGGATCAAGAAAAGACAACCTTCACTTGCCCCTTTGGCACATTTTCCTATATAAGGATGTCATCTGGTCTGTGCAATGATCTGGGTACTTTCCAACGATGCATGGTTAGTATTTTTTCGGATTACCTGGAGAATTTCAGGGAAGTATTCATGGATGATTTCACTATTTATAGATCTTATTTTGATGAATGTTTGAGTAGTCTTGGTCCAATCCTACGTCACTATATTGAAAATAATCTTGTATTAAATTATGAAAAATGCCATTTCATGGTGCGACAAGTTATAGTTTTGGGACATTTCATTTATGGGTATGTTATCCAAGTAGATAAATCAAAAGTGGATGTCATTTATTCACTACCATTCCCCAAAAATGCACGGGATGTGCGGTCTTTCCTAGGTCATGCTGGATTTTACCATCGTTTCATTCGTGACTTTAGTAAAATTGCACTCCCCCTCTCCCGATTACTCCAAAAAGAAAAAGAATTTTTTTTTGATAAAGAATGTGAGGAATAGTTTAATAAGTTAAAATGGAGTTTCACCTCACCCCCAGTAAGCCAACCACCTCAGTGGGATTTACCATTTGAGCTCATGTGTGACGCCTCTAACTATGCAGTTGGGGAGGTTTTGTCACAAAGGGTCAACCAAGATCCACATGCCATAGCCTATACCTCACATACATTGGACCCTGCCCAAGAAAATTACACCACAATAGAAAATGAATTCCTTTCTATTGTGTTTTCCTTATACAAATTCAGTCCATACCTTTTAGGGTCCAAAGTCATTGTGTTCTCAGACCATGCATCCCTCTGGTATATCCTTAAGAAACCAGAAGCTAAACCATGTCTCATTCATTGGATGCCCTCCTTCAAGAATTCAATCTATAAATTAGAGATAAAAAAAGAGAAGAGAATGTGGTGGCTAACCATATCAGTAGGATTCCCCCATCCTCGTACATTGACTCATCCCCCTGTATTCCTATAAATGATATGTTTCCTGATGATCAATTTTACCGAGTGCAAGATGTTATTCCTTGGTATGCCGAAATTGTAAATTATTTGGTAGAATCTTGCATACCTACTTATTTCAACAAAAACCAAACCATTCATCTAAAACATGAGTCATGTCGGTACATTTGGGATGACCCCTACCTTTGGAGCACCTGTAGTGATCAATTCCTTAGGCGTTGTGTTCTTGATAGTGAGTTTTAGTACGTCCTTAGATTCTACCACACTCTTGCTTGTGGGGGCCACTTTGGTCCCCATCGGAATGCTTGCAAAATCCTTGATTCTGATCTCTTTTGGCCAACACTTTTTTGGGATTCCCAAGATTTTTTTAAATCTTGTTCTAATTGTCAAATAATGGGTAATGTTCTAAAAGAAATGAAATTCCACAATAACCATTTCTCTTTCATGAAATTTTTGATGTTTGAGGTATTGAATTTATGGGTACATTTCCCAATTCCTTTAGAAACTTGTACATTATTCTGGTAGTTGATTACATGTCAAAATGGGTAGAGGAACGAGCTACAAGGACTGATGATTCTAATGTAGTTGTAGAATTTTTGAGAACCCAAATTTTCTATAGGTTTGGTTTACCTAGGTTCATCATCAGTGACCAGGGTTCTCATTTCTACAACTGAACAATGCAATCACTTTTGCATCGGTATGAGGTTGGTCATCGAGTGTCTACTGCATATCACCCATAGACCAATGGTCAAGCCGAGGTTTCAAATAGAAAGGTAAAAAAAATTATTGAAAAAATGGTTCAACCCAATATAAAATATTGGAGTCTTCGACTTGATGATTCATTATGGGCCTACCGTACTGCTTTCAAAACTCCCATTGGAATGTCACCATATCGTCTTATGTTTGGAAAGAGTTGTCACCTCCCTATTGAGATTGAGCATCGGGACTACTGGGTCATCAAACAATGCAATTATAATCTTTCTGGTGCAGGTTCCCAAAGGAACTTTCAGATTCAGTAGTTGGAGGAAATGAGAAGAGATGCATATGAAAACTCTAGGATTTATAAGGAGTGAACCAAGGCTACCCACGATCGTCTTATCCTTCATAGTCAATTCCACATTGAGCATAAGGTCCTAATTTACAATGCAAGGCTTAATTTTCATCCAATTAAGATTCATTCCCGCTAGTTTTCACCATACAAGGTTACTAACGTATCTCCATTTGGTGTTGTTTAGGTTCAAAATGAAGAAACCAAGAAAACCATCACTGTCAATGGGCAGCGGTTGAATCACTTCCACGAAGCCCTTCCAGAGTTCTTGATGGGGGAACTCTATGTTAAAGAAGCAATATACCATTGAAACACACCAGGTTTTATCCTTCCTTCTCACATTCTCAAATATTATAGTGAGGACACTGCACATTCTAGGTGTGGGGGTGATGGGTACATTCCTGGGTTAGTTGTAAATTTTCATTGTTTTTTTCTTTATTCTCTTTTTCACCTTCTTTATTGTATTTTCATTTTTTCCCATCTTTTTGGGTTCATTAGGATTTCCATTATCTTTCTTCTTTCTTCTCTTTTTTGCCTTCTTTATGGAATTTTCATTTTTCTCTATCAAAAATTTCAAAGTTACATGATTCGGGTGACCATAAAGGGGGGAAGTTAAAATACCATAATGAAGGGGGAAAAGAATATTTGTATGAATTTAACATCAGGGAGTGATTTTTAGTGAATTGGTTTTCTATAAATGATATAAATGGTTGTATCACTGTTAAACATTTGAGATGATTGATGCCCCTTGTGTGAGTAGTTTTTGGGAAAACTGTGTCACTAATATCTCCATACATTTTTGCACCAAACCAATGAGTGTGAATAATTCTTACTTAATATAAGGTAAATATATGTTAGGTTAATATTTTTTACTTTAAATGATATTTCATTACGTCCGTTCCTTATCCGATCTAATTCATTATTGTACAAGATTGACCTATGCGTGTGTACCTAATTTTCGACTGTTGTACGCCCTCAAAAAAAAGGTTGTGTCTTGGGAAGTTCAAAAACCACTCCTCCTCAACCTTTTATCTTGTTATAACTATTCCAATTAGTGTCGTGAGGAGATAAAACAAGGGTTGAGAGATTAGTGTGAGATTTTTTCCAAATGCAACTTCTAAAAAACAAAAATAATAAATGAGGGGAGTGATGAAATGTTCAACATATGGAGATCTCTAGGTCAGGATATTATGGTTTGACTTTTGGTAATGCTTAAGTGACTAGGTCTTGAAATATGATTGCAAAGGACATAGGTAAGGTTCGGTGAAAATTCATTTAAAGCTGAATAATATTAAAATAACCTATATTTATTGGATAGAAAGTGGAAAGAATAGCATGGAATGGTTTTCACACACACATGGAGAGTTAGTGGAATGGTTGATTTTTGAATTCCTTTCTGATTTTAGTTTCATGAATCTCTTTTAATTTAATTTTGATATGATTTATGAGACATCTTTTTCCATTTTCAGTAGGAAGAACTCCTTGGTGTGGTTCATGCATTGATCACATTACTTTCATGAATTAAAATTTCCTCAAATATTAAATATTCATGATGTTGGGAATATATATATATGCATCATTTTATTTGGATATGTGAATTTTCCCAGGAGTGAAAATGTTTAGGTGTGGGGGTGTGGCCGTACCATGATTCATTGTGTAATTTTCACCTTTACACCACTATGATAAACTTGTTTTATATTGAAAATTATAAAAATAATGACAAGTTTCATTCAATGTTTTAATCATTTATTTTTTTTATCACTGTTAAAAAGGGAAATGTTACTTTTTTGATGATTCCATTGCAGGAGGAGGTGATTTGGAGGGCCCATGATGATGTCCAAGAAAAATGGACCAAACTATGCAAGATCCATGCACACCAGTGGACTCATCCGCACACTGTTCCTAAACCATGCATCAAAATGGGATGAAATTTTTTGGTCTAGTCCAAAATTCATTAGGATACATTTCATATGAATAAACCCAAGACACATTCATCCATATGGTTTCCCAAATGACCTGATCTGTCCAGCACACCACATCTGCACGAAGTAAAATGTGGTGTGCTTTGATCTGTCTATATATCGGGATATAGATGTCCAATTTGCGCCAAACTTTCGGTTGAGACAAAAAATAGGTGGGGCTAAAACTTTCTTATTTTCTCTAAATCAAGATAAGGATTTATGAAGGTAGAGATACATGTGATAAGTGGTTTTATGAATTCTGTGTGCTCAAAACCACCTTCCCATTTTCCTATAAAATGACACCTTGGGATCCACATTTGGAAGTTCGGCCAGGAGGAAAAGATCTGGTATTTTGGAGACCCAAAGGAGTCTCCTAATCATCCTATAAGTTGTAGAGGCACCTATCCTCATAGGGGGGTCAATAATGAAGAAGGATTTCTACCCAATCTTCCTCCTCCTCCCAATGTCGAGCTAAATGGTGGGCGTTCAATGTGAGGGAGCTACACACATGTAAAGGGAATTTTGGCACTTGTACTACTACTGGTTTTATTTATTTTGGGTTTGAAAACATTTCATTTAGAATTATCTTACTTTTATTTATCTTTGTTTTATATAACCAGATGAAATTCTCTTTACTTTTAACTGATCGGTGCGATGTTTTGAGTGCGTGACTTGTGTTGTTCCGATTGGATAGCACAAGAATCCTTTTATACCCCACTTATCTGAGATTTAAATTTGTTTTGAAAGATATTATACCATTAATGTGATCTATACCTTGTCTATATTATTGTTATATCAAGTTTTGGATCAACGTGCTTTGATATAAGAGATTGGAAAGTAATCAGGATTCTGATTGATTTAAACCAAAGACTTACATCAAACCTTAATTAATCTCCAGAAACAATGAGATTTAAATGTGTATATGAACTCACAATGAACCCTTTTATCTCATAATTAATAAACACCGCCTTTTCTTTCCAACTATTAAACTCTTTAATTAAGTCATTTCATCCTAAAACTATTTTCAAAATCACCCCCTATTTAAGTACTTCTTATTAAAAATGCACACTCTAAACCCACCAACGCTCCTTGATAGACAACCTAGGGTCTGCCCTAGACTATAAATCAACCTTAAAATCATAATAAAATTTCTTTGTCATGATATCATGGTCAAATTTTAGCATCGTTGTCGGGGAGCGCTTTGGTTTTTAGTATGTATTTTTTATAATATTTTTTGTAAATTTTGTTAATATTTATCTATTTTATATTATACCTCTACCTATATTTTTTTATTATAATATATTTGTTTTGTAGGTTAAGTGCATGATGCGTTCTAATCTGGGATATTTACCTCCTTTTGAACCTGAACCGGAGTGGATCTTACGTCAGTGACCCCAAGACGCACAAGAGAACCCATCGAATGAGGACACACAAAACATTGAAACTCTTCTTGATCCTTCCTCTTATTCTTCTGGAACCAATACAAAAAATGAAATAAACTTGCATAATATGGCTGAAAACAACCTAAAATTAAAATAACTAACCTCACCTGATATCCAGCCCACCTATATTCAAATTCAAGGTGAGGCACCCAATTTTGAAATGAAATTCAGTTTAATTCATCTATTACCAAGATTTTATGGACTTCCTAGAGAGGATCCACGCAATCACTTAAAATAATTTCATATTGTTTGTTCAGCATTAAAACCTACTAATGTGGATGAAGAACATGTAAAGTTAAGAGAATTTCCTTTTTCATTAGAAGACACGGTAAAATATTGGTTATATTATGTTAATTATCCAATAAGAGGTTGGGCGGACATGAAACACCTTTTTCTTGAAAAATATTTCTCAGCCTCTCGAACTGCAACAATAAGGAAAGAAATTTGTGGTATAAGAAAATCTCAAGGGGAAACATTACATGAATATTGGGAATGCTTTAAAAGGTTATATTCAAGTTTCCCACACCACAAAATAAGTTATCAACTTTTAATTCAATATTTTTATGAAGTTTTAATCCCTATTGATATAAATATGATCGATGATGTTGTAGGTGGTGCTATAGTCGATAATACCTCAATTTCTGCAAGAACCCTGATTGAGAACATGGCGCAAAACACACAACAATTTGGTTCAAGGTCTAATGTACTGATTCGAGGTGTCCTTGAGGTGAAAAGTATTGAATTCGAGAAGAAGGTGGACACAAAGTTCAAAGAGGTAAGTACCCTTCTTCAACAACTTTCTCTTTCCCAAGGTAAATCGCAATCTACTCCTCCCATCCATTGTGTTATATGTTCTTCTAACACCCACTACTCAGACCAATGTCCTCAATTGAGGGAAACATCTGAGAGTTATGAGGAAATCTTTCCTATCTTCCCCTATAACCAACCCTTTAGACAAGAACCTTATTATCCATCCAAACCTGGGTGGAAGTAGAACCAAGCCTATAGGCAAGGGGTTATTCAAACCAACCACAACAATAATGGAACCAACTGGGGCAGAGTAGTCATCCCCCACCACCACCCAGAAATCATCAACCACCCCAAAGGCCTTTCCAACATTCCCCTCCAAAAACCGAGCCTATCCTAGAAGATATGATGAAACAAATGGATTCTAACAACATCCAAATCCAGAAAACTACTTAAGCAGTCATACAAGACCTCAAAACCAAATTAGGCCAACTAGCTAACTCAGTGGGTGAAATTCAAAGTCATGGGTCAGGTAAACTTCCATCTCAACTAGTAGTTAACCTTAGGGATAAAGTAAATGTTAGTTCCATCACCCTTATGAGGTGAAAACAACTAGAAAGTAAAATGAATCCTCCATTAGAGTCATCCCCTCTTGAGGAAACGTCCATCCCAACCATTAAAAATGTTCCAAATGTTGAAGAACCTTGTCCTGAGAGAATCCCTTCCAAAGGAAAGAGTGTCTACATTCATGAATAACCTATCCCAACCATTCCTCTTCCATTTCCTCAAAGGTATCCCCAACCAAGAAAACAAAAGGAAACTAAACTTGATAAGGAAATATTGGAAATTTTCAAGAAAGTGAAGGTTAACATCCCATTGATTGATGTTGTGAAGAAAATTCCACGGTACGCCAAGTTTCTAAAGGAGATGTGTACACACCGAAGGTGACTTAGAGGTGATGAGAAAGTGAGCTTGGGGAGGAATGTTTCAGCATTTATAGAGCCATCACTTCCCACCAAGTTCAATGATCCTGGAACATTCTCAATTCTGTGCACCATAGGGGAGTATTCTTTTTCTAATTCTATGCTTGATTTGGATGCCTCTATTAATGTGATGCATCACTCCATTTAATCTTCATTGTAGGTTAGTGAACTGAAGCCCACTGGAATTATTGTTCAACTGGATAACCGGAGTACTGCACTCCCCTCTGGTGTGTTAGAGGATGTTCTTGTGAGGGTCCAAAATTAAATTTTTCTTACTGACTTTTATGTGCTTAAAATGGAGGATGATAGGATGAATGGACATGACCCAATTATATTGAGGAGACCTTTCTTGAAAACCTCCCAAACCATAATTAATGTCCACAATGGTACATTATCTATTGAATTTGGTGGTGATATAGTCCATTTCCACATCCATGATTCCATGAAGTACCCCTCAGAAGAACATTCCTCTCTCTCTGTTAATTCAATTGATGTACTCCCTACCCCTGAAAAATGACTTTTCTTTACCCCAATCCCCTTTCTGAGTTTTCTTCGTTGATAAGAATTCTAGGAAATGATTCATGCATTGATTGTTGTAGTGGTATAGAAAAGTGTCATGCATGTTTATTGATTGATTATTTCTTGAACACTGAGGATCAAATGACAATTAATGATACTACTAATCTTGTAAAAGCTCATTTCTTATCCAAGGATGATACCATTGAGCAGTTATATGAGATCAATGACCTCCCACTTTCACACACACTCCCATCAATCCAAAATTCACCTGAATTGGAACTGAAACAACTTCCTCAAGATTTAAAATATTCATATCTTGAGAATGGAAACAGGTTGCCTGTTATCATTTCTAGTTCACTCCCTCTTGAGCATGAATTGAGACTTCTTGAACTTTTGAGGGAGTATAAACAAGATTTGGGATGGACACTTTCTGACATTCCTCGTATTATCACGTCAATTTGTACACATCATATTTTATTAAATGATGAGGCTAAACCAGTGTAGCAGCCACAATGTCGACTGATCCCAAACCTCCTAGAAGTTGTGAAAAAAGAAGGTAACAAAATTATTGGCTTCTGGAATCATTTACCCCATCTCTGATAGCCAATGGGTTAGTTCTGTTCCATTAGTTCCTAAAAAAATTTCCTTACAGTAATTAAAAATGAAAACAATGAATTGGTTCCAACTCATGTGCAGAATAGTTGGCATGTCTGTATAGACTATTGCCGACACCAGGAAGGACCATTTCCCTTTTCCATTCATTGACCAAATTCTAGAGAGGCTAGCAGGTAAGTCCCACTACTATTTCCTTGATGGGTATTCTGGATACTTTTAGATCCATATTTCCCCTAAGGATCAGGAAAAGACAACCTTCACTTGCCCCTTTGGAACATGTTCCTATTGAAGGATGCCATTTGGTCTTGCAATGGTCCAGGTACTTTCCAACGATGCATGGTTAGTATTTTTTTGGATTAATTAGAGAATTCCATGGAAGTATTCATGGATAATTTCATTTTTTATGGCTCTTCTTTTGATGAATGTTTGAGTATTCTTGGTCCAGTCCTACATTGATGTATTGAAAATACTCTTGTATTAAATTATGAGAAATGACATTTTATGGTGCGACAAGGTATTGTTTTGGGAGATGTCATTTATGGGGATGGTATCCAAGTAGATAAATCAAAAGTGGATGTCATTTATTCACTACCATTCCCCAAAAATGTATGGGATGCGTGGTATTTCTTAGGTTATGCTGGATTTTACCGTCATTTCATTCATGACTTTAGTAAAATTACACTCCCCCTCTCCCGATTACTCCAAAAAGGAAAAGAATTTGTTTTTGATAAAGAATGTGAGGAAGCTTTTAATAATTTAAAATGGAGTCTCACATCACCCCCGGTAATCCAACCACCTCAGTGGGATTTACCATTTGAGCTCACGTGTGATGCCTCTAACTATGCATTTGGGGCGGTTTTGTCACAAAGGTTCAACCAAGCTCCACTTGTCATAGCCTATGCCTCACGTACATTGGACCCTGCCCAAGAAAATTACACCATAATAGAAAAAGAATTCATTTATATTGTTTTTGCCTTGGAAAAAATCAGTTCATACCTTTTAGGGTCCAAAGTCATTGTGATCTCAGACCATGCATCCCTCTGGTATCTCCTTAAGAAACCGGAAGCCAAACCATGTCTCATTTATTAGATGCTCCTCCTTCAAGAATTCAATCTAGAAATTATAGATAAAAAAGGAGAAGATAATGTGGTGGCTAACCTTATCAGTAGGATTACCCCATCCTCATACATTTACTCATCCCCCTGTATTCCTATAAATGATATGTTTCCTGATGAGCAATTGTACCGAGTGAAAGATGTTATTCCTTGGTATGACAAAATTGTAAATTATTTGGTAGCATCTTTAATTCATACTGATTTCAACAAATTCCAAGCCAGTTGTCTAAAACATGAGTCTTGTTGGTACATTTGGGATGACCCCTACCATTGGCGCACCTATAGTGATCAAGTCCTTAGGCATTGTGTTCCCGATAGTGAGTTTCAGTCCGTCCTTATATTTTACCACACCCTTTATTGTGGGGGCCACTTTGGTCCCCAACGGACTACTCGCAATATCCTTGATTTTGGTCTCTTTTGGCCAACACTATTTTATGATGGCCATGATTTTTGTAAATCTTATCCTCATTTTCAAAGAATAGGTAATGTCTCTAAAAGAAATGAAATGTCCCAACAACCATTTCTCTTTCATGACATTTTTTATGTTTTGGGTATTGACTTTATGGGGCCATTTCTCAATTCCTTTGGCAACTTGTACATTCTTCTAGCAGTTTATTATGTGTAAAAATGGGTAGAGTCATGAGCTACAAGGACTGATGATTCTAAGGTAGTTGTAGAATTTTTGAGAACCCAAATTTTCTATAGGTTTAATTAACCTAGGTTCATAATTAGTAATCAGGGTTCTCATTTCTGCAACGGAACAATGCAATCACTTTTGTGTTGGTATGGGGTTGGTCATTGAGTGTCTACTACATATCACCCATAGACCAATGGTCAAACCGATGTGTCAGATAGAGAGGTAAAACAAGTTCTTGAAAAAAGTTTCAACCTAATAGAAAATAATGGAGTCTTCGACTTGATGATTCATTATGGGCCTATCGTACAGCTTTCAAAACTCCCATTGGAATTTCACCCTATTGTATTGTGTTTGGAAAGAGTTGTAACCTCCCTATTGAGATTGAGCATTGGGCCTACTGGGCCATCAAACAATAAAATTCTAATCTTTCTGGTGTAGGTTCCAAAGGAAGTTACAGATTCAAGAGTTTGAGGAAATGAGAAGAGATGCATATGAAAACTCCAGGATTTATAAGGAGTGAACCAAGGCTTCCCACGACCATCTTATCCTTCATCATCAGTTCCACATTAGGAAGAAGGTCCTCCTTTACAATGAAAGTCTGAATTTGCATCTAGGTAAGCTTCGTTCCCACTGGTTTTGACCATACACTATTACTGACGTATCTTCATTTGGTGTTGTTCAAGTTCAAAATGAAGAAACCAAACAAACATTCACTGTCAATGGGAAGCGGCTAAAGCACTTCCATAAAGCCCTTCTAGAGTTCTCGATGGAGGAACTCCACGTTCAAGAAGTAACATACCAGTGAAACACACCAGGTTTTATCCTTCCTTCTCACATTATCAAATATTACAGTGAGGACACTACACATTCTAGGTGTGGGGGGATGGGTACATTCCTAGGTTAGTTATAAATTTTCATCATTTTTTTTCTTTCTTCTATTTTTTTCCTTATTTATTGTATTTTCATTTTTCCCCATCTTTCTGGGTTCATTAGGATTTTCATCATCTTTCCCCTTTCTTCTCTTTTTCACCTTCTTTATGGTATTTTCATTTTTCCCCATCAAAAATTTCAAAGTTCCATGATTCAGGTGACCATAATGGGGGGAAGTTAAAATACCATAACGAAGGGGGAAAATAATATTTGTATGAAGTTAACATCAGGGAGTGATTTTTAGTGAATTGGTTTTCTGTCAATGATATAAATATTTATATCACCGTGAAACATTTGAGATGATTGATGCCCCTTGTGTGAGTAGTTTTTGGGAAAACTATGTCACTAATATCTCTATACATTTTTTCACCAAAACACGAAGCATGAATATTTATTACTTAATATAAGGTAAATATATGTTGGGTTAATATTTTTCAGCTTTAAATGATATTTCCATATGTTCATTCCTTATCTGATCTATTTCATTACTGTTCTTGATTGACCTATGCGTGTGTACCTACTGTCCAATTGTTATACACCCTCAAAAAAAAGAGTTGTGTCTTGGGTAGGTCAAAAACCATTCTTCCTCAACCTTTGATCTTGTTATAATTATTTCAATTAGTGTCGTGAGGAGATCAAACAAGGGCTGAGAGATGAGTGTGAGACTTGTTCCAAATGAAACTTCTAAAAAAATGAGGGGAGTGATGAAATGTTCAACATATGAGGATATCTAGGTCAAGAGCTTATGGTTTGACTTATGAGAATTATTAAGTGACTAGGTATTGAAATATTATTTCAAAGGATGTAGGGCAGGTTTGGTGAAAATTCATTTAAAACCGAATAATGTTAAAATAACATATATTTATTGGATAGAAAGTGAAAATAATAGCATGGAATGGTTTTCACACTCACACATGGAGAGTTAGTGGAATGGTTGACTTTTTAATTCCTTTCTCATGTTTGTTTCATGAATCTATTTGAATTTAATTGTGATATGATTTATGAGACATCTTTTTCCATTTTCACTAGGAATAACTCCTTGGTGTGGTTCGTGCATTGATCACATTACTTTCATGAATTAAAATTTCCTCAAATATTAAATATTCATGATGTTGGGAATATATATATGCATCATTTTATTTGGATATGTGACTTTTCCTAGGAGTGAAAAATTTTAGGTGCGGGGGTGTGATCGTACCATGATTCACTGTGTAATGTTCACCTTTACACCACTGTGCTAAACTTGTTTTATATTGGAAATTATAAAAGTAATGAAAAGTTTAATTCAATGTTTGAATCATTTATTTTGTTTTTATCACTATTAAAAAGGTAAATTTTATTTCTTTGATGATTCCATTGTAGGAGGAGGTGATTTGGAGGTCCCATGATGTTGTCCAAGAAAAATGGGTCAAACTGCGCAAGATCCATGCACACCAGTGGACTCATCTGTGCACTGCTCCTGAACCATGCATCCAAATGGGATGAAATTTTTGGAGCTGGTCCAGAATTCATTGGGATAAATTTCATATGAATAAACCCAAGATGCATGCATCCATCTATTTTCCCAACTGACTTGATATGTCCAGTACACCATATCTGCACGAAGTCAAAAGTGGTGTGTTGTGATATATCCATATCTCAGGATATAGGTATCCAATTTGCACTAAACATTCTATGGAGACATACAAGAGGTGGGTTACAACTTTTTTATTTTATAAAAATATAGATAAGGTTGTCTGAAGTTTGAAACACATGTGACAAGTGGTTTTAATAATTCTATGTGCCCAAAACCACCTTCCCATTTTCCTATAAAATGGCACCTTGGGATCCTCATTTGGAAGTTTGGACAGGAGGTAAAGCTCTGGTATTTTGGAGACACAAATTAGTCTCCTACTCATCCTAGAAGTTCTAGATTCCCCTATCCTAATAGGGGGGTCAAGAATGAAGAAGGAGTTCCACCCAAGCTTCCTCCTCCTCCCGGTGTCGAGCTAAACGGTGGGCATTCATTGTGAGGGAGCTACGCACATGAAAAGGGAGTTCCAGCACTTGTACTACTACTGGTTTGATGTATTTTGGGTTGGAAAACATTTCATTTAGAATTATCTTGATTTGATTTATCTTTGTCTGATGTAACCAAATGAAATGCTCTTTACTTTTAACTGATTGGTGTGAAGTTTTGTGTGTGTGACTTGTGTTGTTCCGATTGGACAGCACAAGAATCATTTTCTTCCCTACTTATCTAAGATTTCAATTTGTTTTGGAAGATATTATACCATTCATGTGATCTAGACCTTTTCTATATATGATTGTTATGTCAAGGTTTGGCTCAACGTGCTTTGATTTAAGATCTTGGAAAGTAATCGGTATTCCAATTGACTTCAACCAAAGACTTACATCAAACCTTAATTAATCTCCAAGAAACATGAGATTTAAATGTGTGTAGTGAACTCACAATGAACCCTTTTATCTCATAATTAACAAACACCACCTTTTCTTTCCAACTATTAAACTCTTTAAATAATTCGTTTCATCCTAAAACTATTTTCAAAACCACCCCCTATTTAAGTACTTCTTATTAAAAACGCACACTCTAAACCCACCAACTCTCCTTGAGAGATGACCTAATGTCTTCCCTAGACTATAAATCAACCTTAAAATCATAATCAATTTTCCGCGTTATGATAGCACAGTCATATGGGTAATGGTTGCATCATCCCTGTAGAATTATTCCTTTAAACCTTTACTTGCTAACATACCATGAACTTTGATGTATATTATTCAATATCCTTCTATATGTTGTCCCACAAATAGTGCTCCCAGAGATATCAATACATATTTGTGTTTCTTGGGTTAATGGAGAAAGTAGAACTATGTGCATCATCCTATAGTTCCTTCCTTAATGTAGGATTTGATGGAACATATATTCTTGACCCAAATATCACAATTCCTTCTTCATTAATATTAAACTATGAGTATTTCCCTTTACTTATAGTTCCACTTTATTCTGAATTCTTAAATCACCTTTTTGATCATCCTTGAACCTTTCAAGAGGATACGGTTGAGAAATAATTTGTTAAAGGATTGATTATGTTCCTTCCTTTATGATTCCACTGTCCATACTCTTAAATTATAAGAATATTGGATCCTTATCAACTCTCATAAATGATAAAATTGATAGATATTTTCTACTTAGATCATTCGCCACTTTATTCTCTATACTAGGATGGTAGTGAATTGAACAGTCATAGTCCTTGATCAGCTTTAACCATCTTTATTGGCGCATATTAAGATCTTTCTATGTGAATATATATTTTAGGCTCTTGTTATCAGTATATATCTCACACTTCTCCCCTATATATAATGTCGCCATATTTTCAACATAAATATCACAGTTTTCCAACTTCAGATCATGTGTGGGATAGTTTCTATCATGAATTTTCAATTTTCTTAAGGCTTAGGCAATGAATTTTTTATTCTGCATTGACACACATCCCAATGCCTTATTCAAAGCATCGCTAAATACTATGAAAATTTATCTACATTTGGGTAGTGTGAGAATAGGGGAAGTGATAAACCTCATTTTTAACTCCTTAAAGATTTCTTTATATTAAACATTCCAAGATAAATTTACTCCCTTCTGAGTTAGTTTGGTAAGAGGGTTTGATAATCATAATAAATTTCTCACAAATCGGTGATAATACCCATCTAACCCAAGAAAAATACAGATATCTATCAAAATTATTGGCCTCATTGATCCTTTGATTATTTTTTCTATGAAGGATCCATAGATATTCCATTTCTTATGATGATATTACCCAATAATGAGACTTCCATTAACTAGAACTCAAATTTTTTTACTTGGCATAAATTTTATCTTTTCATAAGGTTTTTAGAATAGTGTTCAAATGCTCCTCATGCTACTCATTTATTTTGGATTATATTAGGATATCATCTATGAAGACTACCAAAAAATTTCTGAGGTATTATATAAATAATATATTCATCAAATCTATGAAGATTTCTGGAGCATTAGTGAGTCTGAATGGAATCACTGTGAACTCATAGTGCTCGTACCTTGTACGAAAGTAGTCTTGGGGATATCTTCATTCTTCACCATTACCTGATAATATCCTAATTAAAGATATATCTTGGAGAAGTATTTTTGCTTCATGTAGTTGATAGAACAAGTCATAAATCTATGAAAATGATACTTTACATTTATCATGATCTTGTGAGTCTCATGATAAGAAATGAAAAGGGGCATTGACCCATCCTTCTTCTTGAATAATATGACTGGTGAACCCCATGGTGAAGCACATGAGTGTATAAACCCTTTATCCAAATTCTCATGTAATTGTTTATTTATCTCCTCTAGTTCCACAACTGCCATCCTATACAGATTTTTGAATATTAGAAACTCCCAAGATATAAGATCGATTGAAAATTCAACCTTTCTATGAGGAGGAAGACTAGGAAATTCCTCAGGAAACACATCGGCATATTCCCTCACAATAGGCATGTCTTTGAGGATGATTCTTTCCTTAGACTCAATCATTTGATATAGATATGATTTATCATATGGAAATAATATACATTATTGATATGATGGTGTTAAATAAGATTCATCCGCTTCCTTGCACTTGTACAAAATCAAGGTTTTATTTTCCATATGGATATTGATTTCATTCTCACAATAATTTATTTTTCTTATATACATGTAAAGCAAATCCATTTCACAAAATTTCATCAAATTAAATCAAAGGAAGTATGATAAGGTTTTACTAGGAATTTCACCCCATAAATGGTGATAGGGGAGGGAATACATACATGGGATGAAATAATTTACCCATTTTCCATTTTCATCAACATATATACTTCTATGATTTGGGGTGGTGTTTGAATAGTTCTACTAAAATTTCATGATATTAAGGAATGCGTAGAACTAGAATCAAAAGCTATGTTCATTATCCTTGAATTAATATCTAGTGTACCTGTCACCACTTTGTTTTTGGGATTCACTTTAATGGTAGTGATGAAAAAATCTCACCCTTGCTACCTTAGAGGTTGTTGGTTGCCTTCAAAAACCCTTAGCTTGGGGAATTAATTTTCAAAGTGACCTGGTTCCTTGTAGTTGTATCAATGAACAATGCACTAAGGGTTGATTAGAGAATTCATTTCTTCCATTGCATTATAATTTTTCTCCTATCAATAATTATTATCTAGGTGTCCTTCCTTCCCATACCTAAATCATTTCTTCATTCCCCTTAGGAAATTTCCAAGGTTCTTCTTTCTACACCTTTGACAAGTGGGGTACTGAAATTTCATAGCACTGTTATATTTTCTTCATAGAAGAACTAGGATTAAACTCCACTTTCCACTTATTATCACCATAATACCCTTTGGATTATACAATCTCTATTTCAACTTTTATGGGACATCATATAATTTCTCCTATAGTTATCAAAGTCACGGATCACCAGGTTTTTTCATAGACTGGGTTTTAACCAACTAAAGAAGCGTTCAACCTTGTATTCAAGTGTAACGATGAATCCAAATGCATATCATGAAAGTATTGTGAATTTTTTCTCATACAAACCAATATATTCATCATCTTTTATCTTGAGGGCTAGGAAATACCTTTCCATTTTAAGTCGAATAGTGCGAGGAAAATATTTATTGAAAAATATTTTTCGTATTTCCTTCCACTCCATTACTTCGATCTTTTCATCGGGCTTTGTATTCTTGATCAATGTCCACCATTGATCAGATTCTCACTCTATACAATAAATAGACAATATAACCTCATCTTGT
Source organism: Viscum album (assembly GCA_963277665.1). NCBI lineage: Eukaryota > Viridiplantae > Streptophyta > Magnoliopsida > Santalales > Viscaceae > Viscum > Viscum album. The sequence continues at coordinate 268,207,700 of OY728132.1, read as the reverse complement.
TAGAACATTGAAGGATGGATAAGATCTTCTCAATGGAGTTGATCTATTGTTCCACAATTAAGTGATCAGATGATCCATTTAAATTAGGTGGCCTTTGTCACATGAAGCTCTTGATTGTAGCTTATTTTATATTAGTAGTGTTTTCTCAATCCTACTTATCCAAGTTTCTATTTAGAAACTAATTCATCTAAGATAGTATCATGAAAAAGTTTGTGATTCCCACTCCCACTGGATTGGGTATCTCATAAGGGAAGTCATCACATTACCTATCACATAAATTGTTTATCTGATTTCTTCTATTTCATACCATTTTCTAGAATAAAAGGAAAATTATGGATGACCATTTTAAACAATTAAACACATAAAGGAAATATAATAATATTAGATGGATAACTTATAAATTAAATTTATCACTTTTGCTTAGGAATTTCTAGGCTTCATTCTATGTTATCCATGATATAATTCCTAACATATATTCTTATCGGAATTTTTTTCCCTTAATAATGGTTCGTAATGGGCTTATGAATTTAACAAAGAATATCCCTTGAGAGTTTTAAACAAGGTGCATAGTAAGGCCCATTATCGTGTACCAGGTTACCCCAAGTCAGGCTCGGAATACCTTTTCGGAGTTGTTACTCATATGTATATATGTGATAAAACCACTTATACTTGTAGTATCTAAACATGGATGTATTTTATTGATAAACTGCATACTCTATACTTACCAAAATGTAGAGATGTTTTCTAATAAATATTCTTATCCCTAATGATTTTACTAGTGTTCTCTAATCCTAATCCTAAAAAAACTAAATATTCTCTCTGATACCAAATATAACAAGCCTACTCTTTATTACACCTTAATACTTGATTTATTATATAAAATTACACTTAATACAACACAAAAGATCAGTATGTATAGTGTATTTTGGAATTAGGAACATAACATAACATCTTGAACATGTGATACAAAAACATTTTTAAAAACTTCCTTAACATGTTTTATTGAAAACTTCTTTAACATGCTCAAAATACTCCTTCGAACTTAAAATTGCATGGGAAAACCTAGGGTAAAACATAAAGGGGTTATCTATAAAGCCCAGTAATGGAATAAACATGGAATAATAGGAATAATGTGATACCTTTTAGACAATAGGAATATCAATGGGGAATAAAAATAGTATTAAATCATAAACATGAACAATGATACATGATATAGCATAGTAATCATAAAGGCAACATGGGAAATGTGGCAACAACTAAAAACATTACATCATAAACTTTGGTCAAGGATAAACCCACCAAGACCTTAAGGTGGAAAAATTAACATAAAGGAATTAGTTTGACTACCTATCCCAACACGATGTATCATGACACTAAAGATTACCCAATGCATTGGAGCACTATCTGGGTGCATCAATCATATTCATTTTATTCTCATGCTTAAGTGTTCCACATAGATCATAAAACATGGATTCATTCATAGTCATAATTTATTCCATGGTAAAGTAATATGAAATAAATACATTTAAGTCCCAAATAAATAAGTATATGTGCATAAAGTTGAATACCCTTGATAGAAATATGGTTATGGTATTCACTACACAATTTTTTTGGCATGGAAAATCATGGTGAAATTTTGGCAGCACAACGTTGTTAATTAAAAATTCATAAAAGGGATTTATGAGAGAATAAGGGGTATCTAATAATTTGGACATAAATTTGATAGTAAGGGGTATATTCAATAACATATACAATCATAACAAAATTAATATAAAATATATATGGTAAAGAAGATACTTGAATAAAGAGGAGAAAGGAAAAGATCCCTTATGAAATTTTGGCATGGTAATGATTGTATATAAAGGACCATGGGAGGATTAATGAGAGTTAAAATGGGGATATCATCATTTATAAATTAAATGAAAAGTAAGGGGAATAAGTAATAATATATCCTGACAAAATTAAATATAATTTAATATATATAATATAAAAGGGAGTTCTTGAATGGAAATGAGAAGAGAGAAATCCCTTACAGAATTTCAGCATAGTAACGGCTTAGGTCAAGGTAAAAATAAGAGATAATAAATGATCTTTCAATAAAATAATATAAATTGGAAATTAGGTGATTTTTATAAATAAATTACATCATAACCAATTGCAATTAAGAATTCAGATTCCAAAGAAGGTGTTTAAATTGAAAGAATAAGAGGAAGGTAGGGATCCCTTACTTGAATGTGTGACTCAAAATGATTTATAAGGAATTATTGAGAGCTTGGGGGAACATTGGGATGACTCTATAGAGTTAAATGAAGATCATTTACATTATATAAGGAGTTATAGTGAAGATAAATGGTAGATTGGGTGGGTTTATATATGAAAGGTGGGGGATTTCTTTAATATTTGGGTTTTGGACTCTACATAATAAAATATCCAAAACCACAAACCATCCCATGATTTTTCCCATGTTTTCTTCCAAATAGGAGTGGTTTACATTATTTTATAATTCCAAGTGATTAAATTATTAAAATATTACCATTCGTGATGTGGAGGTGAGTCACACTCATACAAAAATGATTTTAAAACCTTAAAATATATCATAAGTTTTGAAGGATTCAAAAAGGATTTATAAAATAAATAAAATAAACTTAAAATCAAATTATTTTAAAGGAAATATATATATTTTGTTTTTTATCCCATTTATATTACTTATTATATCAAATTTGGGTCATTATGATGTCATAAAACATAATTTATATTTATACGGTGTTTAATTTTTACCCAAAAAATCAACTATCTTAGAAAATTATGAAAAATTCACCATTGGATAATTTTTACATTATAATTACAAAAATAATACTCATTTTATCTAAATAATTTTCTGAATATGTAAATTTTCACTTTTATAATAATGACCGGCATTTATTGAAAATGATTGGTGTTTAACAATTACATTTTTTGAACCCTAATGAAAATAAAATTTGGATTCATCAAAATTATATGATAATTTATATTTGATAAAAAATATTTAAGAATAATATATCACTAAAATATTATTTATTTCAAAAATCTATTAATTCATAAAATCATTAAGTAAAGTTTAATATTAACCAAAAATAAAATTTTTGTTTTATTATATCAAAATAAAAATCATTTACAAAGTAACAATAATAGGATGAAAATATATTCATTATAAAAAATAATTTACATAATCATATTGTTTGGGTCTTGATAAATACCCCTTCAATACACAAACAAATTCCCTAAGAGTAAGTTGTGCAATGGTGGGACTTTCATGGTTCGATTTGACAAACATGGTTTGGGTCGTGATCTCGATGAGCTTGAACTTCTCATGTAAATGGTTTCTCTAATGCTTAAGTTGTTGGATCTCAGATTGGGATTGGTCAAGGGTAAATCCCATAAATTCTATCTCCCTCGTAAGCTCCAATAAATGGAATTCATGGGGTACGATCCTACTGGTTGAGATCATCACATCCTTTTTCTATGAAAATTGTATTTATTAAAAACCTATATTTGTACTAATCATGTGATTGATATTTAATGACTATATTATCAATAGTAATGATTCTTAACATTAAATTAAATACAATGGTAATAATAATTCAAAATAAGTTCATGTGTTTTCTATAACTATATTATATAATAATACATTTAATAAAAATTCAAGGGGAATTTTATTTATAATAGTTCGCGTCATTACAGAGGATCTTAGGGATAATTGGTGTGTTTGTACATATATGGCGGTCAGAGCTTAGTGACTCAAATATGGTATCTCTTACAATTTACAGTTCCAAATTTTCAGGCTGATACATCTTTCGGGTTGGGATTATATTTTTTCCTTTTACTTTTCAATTTACACTAACGTACTCTTTGTATTTTCTAGAGGTTTTTCATGTATGTTTATTACTCTAGATGTTCATATTTTTCATTTATTCCTATTCACTTATGCATTGATATATTTAGGTGTGTGTGTGTGTGTCCATGTACATTATCCAAATGCCTCATGTACTACTTATTCCTTTCGACACTTGTTTCTAGCCTCTGACCTATGGAGGTGGGCTTGGGGTAGTTACTAATCGAGCCTTGTTGGGTCATGTCATGACATATTGGTATCAAAGGTGGTTCGATCCTTGGGAAGGTGTTTAGAGTAGTCCTCATATAAGGATTTGGTTTGTATAAAGGTAAAGAGTTTTAATGTCTCTTAAGTGTGAATTTAAATCTAGGGAACCTTGTATTGGTGTGACGGAAAACGTATTCATTCACCAAGACCCTAAATACCATCTTATTAACTCTGCATGTCGAGATATTGGTTACTAGTATCAATGATACATTCATCATACAGGATTGAGTATTTTGAATTTAAATCTTAATTCATCCCCCCATTTATTATATAAATTTTCATCTTACCATTGTATGTCTTGATTAAATTTATAGGATTCCTCCACAATAGAAGTTATCCATGTTATAAATTCTGGATCATAATGATAATCTAATGAGTGATGAGGTCACAATTCATGGTACATTATGTGAGGTTTGTTATCAAGGTTTATAGGTAGAATCACCCTCGCCTGTTGAGTAGCAGATCATACCAGTAGAGAAAATGAGGATGCACACAGGCTTATCACACTCTATGAGTTCCAGTGCTATGGGCCACTGAGGTTCCATGGTGAGACAGATCCCCAAGCACGGAGGATTATCTAGATTTTGTGTTCTATGTTTTCAGGATTATCTGAAAACTAATCAATCAATATGTTGCGCTAGAATCTATCCTTTTCTATGGATCATTTAGGTGTGGGTAGAGTATTTTTAAACAAATACATGATGAGTTTTCACTCTCATGAACTAACTTCTAATAGTTATTCCATGAGGAGTAATATCCCTATTGTTTATACTTGGTTCAGATTCAAGGGATTATAGAGCTATAACAGGGATTAATTTCAGTGGATGAGTATGTTGAAAAGTTCATAGACCTTATGTGGTACTTATAGCATTCCGCCTTTTTATAACATAATGTTTCATTACATTTTACAAAACCGAGGATCTTTAAGGTTTAGTGTCTTGGAAACCAGGAACTTAAAACATGAAAACATAAAACATTCTTCTTAAATACTTGAAAGTATTCTCCTCATGTTCATCCTAGGTTCATTACTGCATCTCATAACCTGGGGACATACATAAAAAGAAAGGGTGAGCAGAAGGCCCAGTAAGGGAAACAAGGGAAAACATTTAACAAGAGAACTTGGGATACATCAATAATGTCATGAAAAAGAACTTTAAGGCATGAGAAAGAAATCGTGAGGCATATAATAATAAAAATAACATTTTTCATAACTTGAAGATGTGGCTACAACATTTAATATTGACAATCATTCTATTTCACCAAGGTCCATCCCCATGGTGTCATTAAAAATTACCAAGGTTATTCACCAAGGTATCAGTCTAAAAGGTCATCTCTAGAGATTAAGTCTTTACCCAATGCATTAGAGAGCTATCAGGGCGCACCCTTGACATGTCTATATTATCATGTGAGCCACATATATCATCATCAATAATTTCATAAACAACCCATATAGCATAATAGAAATGGTTTTCATTTCATAATCATAACGATTTAAAACTGCTTTAAAGATATGATCTTTATGTCACTTTAAACCCACGGAAAGGAAAGCGGGTCTCATGTATGTAAATCCCAGAATTTAAAATAGAAAATTTTAATATATATATGTCAATAACCCTATATAAAAGAGAGCTTTTAGTATTCACTTAATAAAATAAAAGAACTTTATAAAAAGAGAGAGACATTTTGAGACGGAAATTCTGCAGCATAACGGCTATGTTTCGGGGTTTTAGAAAACATTGAAAAGAGAGGGGACATAGGTCACCCACTCATAAATGATCCGTAAAATAGTAGGGGGACATAATATAAAGGGTATAAGAACATGGTAATGAAATTTTAAAGATATACCATATGAAATTAAAAACATAGAAGGAAGACAAAAATAATATTTCTCTTATGAAAATTCGGCACCCTAACGGCATCACTTAAACTTCAACAAAAATGAATTGATGAGATAAAATATGGTCTCTCATCATATGAACATAAAATATCAGTATTATAGATATAGATATCATACCCCAACATAATAAAAATTAACTTGAAAGACTTGACATGAAAGTAGAACTTGAAAACGAGAAGGGTGAAAGAACCACTTAAAAATTCGGCAACCTAACGGCGCCACTTAAAACTTCAAAATACTGAATTGAAGAGATCAAATGGGGTCTTTAATAATATGATAATAAAATATCAGTATTATAGATATAGATATCATACCCCAACATAATTAAAAGGAACTTTAAAGACTTTACATGAAAGTAAAACTTCAAAACGAGAAGGCTGAAAGAACCACTTAAAAAATTTGGCAGCCTAACGGCGCCACTTAAAACATCAAAATACTGAATTGAAGAGATAAAATGGGGTCCATCATAATATGATCATAAAATATCAGTATTATAGATATATATATCATACCCCAACATAATAAAAAGGAAATTGAAAGACTTTACATGAAAATAGATTTTGAAAAAAGAGAAGGGAGAAAGAATCCGTTACAAAAATTTCAGCAGCCTAACGGCGCCACTTAAACATTCATAAAACTAAATAATGAGAGTAAGAGGGGATATCTAATTATATTAAGATGAAAAGGGAAGTAATAGGAATATAAAATAACATCCTCCAACATAAGAACATGGATCATAAAAGAAATGAGTTAAAAGAGGGCATTTGAAAAGAAAGAGAGAGTTTGGATCCCTTACCTTAAAACGTAACTCTTAAAACTCAAAGTTTGGGACCTTGAGGGCTTGAGGGAACCTTGGGAGGACTCCTTGGGAGGTAATTAGACTATATCTTCTTTGGGGGAGAGTTTTGAGTCGAATGGATGAGAGGATGGACTGGTATTTATAGGGAAAGTGAGGGGACAAGGCATTAATGGCCAAGGGACACCTCATTGGTAGTTTTGGCAAAACCATGGGCTTTCCCATGGTATTTGCCCATGGTATTGGCCAATTGGGACACCTAATACCTTATCTTACTATTCATAAGTCGACCATATTGATTACATACTTAATACAACATTTAATTATGTCATTAAACACCCGTAACTTAAAAACTGTATTTTCATTATTCATCGAAAATTCAACTTTCTCAGAAAAATCCCAAAATTTCACCTTAACCAAATATAGATGATCTGATTTCAAAAAAGAACTCCATTTTATAAAAATAATTTTCTAAATATTTTTAATTTAATTTTTAAATAAATATACTATTCACCAAAAATTCATTTTTTCAGAAAAATCCCCAAAAATTACCTTAACATAATATCAATGCTCTGAGTTCAAAAATGAAATCCATTTTATAAAAATAATTTTCTAAATATTTTTAATTAGAAAACACTATTCACTTGAAAAAACTAATACTTGACTAATAATTTATGAAACCGTTATTTAACCATTTTATTGAATCTCATTACTTAATCAAGGTGCCTAGATTATATTAATGCTTTATTTAAGTGAGATTACTAATCCATTTGGTCACATTACTAATCCTAAGCATAAAATCACTATTCGTAATTTACTATTCATCAAAAATCAAGTTGATCTTATTAGACTCTAAATTTCGTACTGAACATAATTTTAGAAGACTATTTTTTGAAAATCATTACACATTTTTAATTATTTAAGGTTTCCATAAAATTTTTTAAAATATCATATTTCTATGATTCATCAAAAATATGCATACAATATTTATCTGGTCATTTGAAAATTCATAAACTTCATCATAAGAAAAAATCCCAATTTTTATTTAAAACAAAGGATTACACAAGGCAGTTACGGTCTCCTTACATAGCCCCTTATCACACCATCATAGGACCTAAGTGTAAGGTGTGCTAAGGTGAGAGAATCTGAGGGAGGCTCAGCCAACATCGCACGAGTAGTAATTTCTATCAGTTTGAACTTCTCGTGAAGGTGATTCCGTTCTAGCTTCACATGATGAAGTTCGGCTTGGGTTTGGTCCAGAGCAAAGCCCAGTGGTGCTACCTCCTTCCCAAGTTCTGTTAGATGTGATTCGATCGGTCCAAGACTACTGGGTGAGGCCATCAAATCTTATTTCTATGTTAATTAACCAAGATCACTTGTATTTAGAGACAAATATCAAAATGTTTAGTTTCTAGTGGTCATATTGACCAATGGTCATATAATAGTCAAAACCCAACAGTCTCATTTTAATTATACTCGTTTTATCCAATGAAACAGTTTTGTTGAGTATATAAAAAATAATAAAATAACACACAAAATTAGGAAACAAGATTTATTCAAAATTTCGGGTCGTTACAATCTTCCCCCCTTAAGAAGTTGCGTCCTCGCAATTTTTAAAACTGGGTTTTGAAATTTCATTGAAATTCCCACATCAAAAAAAGAGTCAGTAAAACTATTGCTTTAAAAGAAAGAAAGGGAAGTAAAAAGGTCACCTGAGTTAACCCATACTAGGATCCCATGTAGGAAAACATGGACATGGAGGAAAAAAAAAAGGGTCATGTTCTAAGGGAGAGTGATAGAAAACATGATTAGGAGAAAGTTAACCACGAGAAAATCCCAAACTTATGATGTGTGTAAACGGTCTTTGATTACCTAGTAGGAAATGTAAACCAACAACGCTTTTTTTTATGTTCCTTTTCATAATTTTGAGGAATTCATTTACTACATAGAACAAAAACATAAGGAAATATACCTACCTTCAAGTATAGTTTCATCCTTTAATAAGTCTCTACCAAAACTAATCTTTTCTCCAATGATGATAATTCAAAAACACTTGGTCTCATCAAAAGCACAAGAATAATATTCTAGAGAATCACGTATTCCACAAAAGAAAAACTATATATCTTTAAACATTTATCCCAAAAACAGAAAGGGTAAGATAAAACAACTCTTCAAAAAAAGAATCCCATAGGAAGGGAAACTACTTTTAAATATTAAAAGTTCCATGGTACTACCCAGAGTTCATCATAGACCATTCCGGAAATAACTGCCCTTAAAATTCCTCAAAATAACCCAAACTAAGATTGAAACTCAAATACAAGAAGGACTTGATAACATAGTCTTCCAAGATAAACATTACCGTTCATCTCCAAACAACATCAACCACTCCTAACATATTATAACAAAAGTAACTAACTTAAACATATTTTTCCCAAGATAGGTCAATCATTTCCATAAGTAACCTAAATTACTATAAGTCCACCTTAAATTCATTGATTCTTCAAAATATAATTCAACCTTTACTCCTCAAAGAAAATACCGTAGTAATCTATTCACCTAGATCAAATAGGGTTCCCAAAACAGTAAACGTCTTCCAAAATAATAATCATCTTTTAATACCCTAATCATCTATGTCATATTAATACGGAAATCGTCACATTTTTTATCACATTGGTTGTTGGGACATGTTCTTCCATTTCCCGCCATTAACTAAGGAAAGAAAGTACAATTAGGGGATTAAATACTTATCCAATAATCATTAAAAGTAAACTTAAATCATAGAAGGATAAACTTGTAGAAGAAAATTATACCCTAACTTGTGATCCCCTAGGTCCCAATCTAGGTTATCAATGATAATATATTCTAATGTGAATCTTTATTTTATTTTATCTTTGTTCCTTTAATAATGGTTCATACTAAGCTTATGAATTTACCAAAGCATATCCCCCGGGAGTGTTGTAACCAAGAGTGCAGCAAGGCCCATTGTCATGTACCAGTTCCCATTCGAGTCTAGCTCAAAATGGTTTTTTCGGGTTTTACCCCTATGTACATATGTTCCAGAGCCACCCCTACCTTCTCGTATCCAGACAAGGATGTATTTTCTTGGCAACCCCTAACTCAATACTCACCAAAATACCAGGAAATTTTCCTATATTTAAACTTTTATATATGGTTCTTCATAAAGTTTTCATATCCTAATTTCCACAAATAACTAAACCATCCTTTGATACCAACTATAGCATTCCGCCTTTTTATAACATAACGTTTCATTACATTTTACAAAACTGAGGATCTTTAAGGTTTAGTGTCTTGGAAACCAAAAACTTAAAACATGAAAACATAAAACATTCTTCTTAAACACTTGAAAGGATTCTCCTCATGTTCATCCTCGGTTCATTACTACATCTCATAACCTGGGGACATACATCAAAAGAAAGGGTGAGCAGAAGGCCCAGTAAGGGAAACAAGGGAAAACATTTAACATGAGAACTTGGGATACATCAATAATGTCATGAAAAAGAACTTTAAGGCATGAGAAAGAAATCGTGAGGCATATCATAATAAAAATAACATTTTTAATAACTTGAAGATGTGGATACAACATTTAATATTTACAATCATTCTGTTTCACCAAGGTCCATCCCCAAGGTGTCATTAAAAATTACCAAGGTTATTCACCAAGGTATCAGTCTAAAAGGTCATCTCTAGAGATTAAGTCTTTACCCAATGCATTGAAGCGCTATCAGGGAAAACCCTTTAAATGTCTTTATTATCATGTGATCCACATATATCATCATAAATAATTTCATAAACAACCCATATAGAATAAAAGAAATGTGTTTCATTTCATAATCATAATGTTTTAAAACTGCTTTAAATACATGATCTTTATGTCACTTTAAACCCACAGAAAGGAAAGCGGGTCTCATGTATATAAATCCCAGAATTTAAAATAGAAAATTTTGGTATATATGTGAATACCCCTATAGAAAAGAGAGCTTTGATTATTCACTTAATAAAATAAAAGAACTTTAGAAAAAGAGAGAGACATTTTGAGACGGAAATTCTACAGCATAACGGCTATGCTTCGGGGTTTTAGAAAACATTGAAAAGAGAGGGGGCATAGGTCACCCACTCATAAATGATATGTAAAATAGTAGGGGGATAGAATATAAAGGTTATAATGACATGGTAATGAAATTTTAAATATATACCATATGAAATGAAAAACATAGAAGGAAGACAAAAATAAGATTTCTCTTATGAAAATTCGGCAGCCTAATGACATCACTTAACCTTCAACAAAAATCAATTGATGATATAAAATAGGGTCTCTCATCATATGAACATAAAATATCATTATTATAGATATATATATATCATAACCCAACATAATAAAAAGGAACTTGAAATACTTGACATGAAAGTAGAACTTGAAAATGAGAAGGGTGAAAGAACCACTTAAAAATTCGGCAGCCTAACAGCGCCACTTAAAACTTCAAAATACTGAATTGAAGAGATAAAATGGGGTCTCTCATCATATGATTATAAAATATCAGTATGATATATATAGAGATAATACCCCAACATAATAAAAAGGAACTTGAAATACTTGGCATGAAATTAGAACTTCAAAACGAGAAGGGTGAAAGAACCACTTAAAAAATCCGGCAGCCTAATGGCGCCACTTAAAACTTCAAAATACTGAATTAAAGAGATAAAATGGGGTCCCTAATAATATGATAATAAAATATCAGTATGATATATATAGAGATCATACCCCAAAATAATAAAAGGGAACTTGAAAGACTTTACATGAAAATCGATCTTGAAAAAAGAGAAGGGAGAAAGAATCTGTTACAAAAATTTCGGCAGCCTAACGGCGCCACTTAAGCATTCATAAAGCTAAATAATGAGAGTAAGATGGGATCTCTCATTATATTAACATGAAAAGGGCAGTAATAGGAATATAAAATAACATCCTCCAACATAAGAACATGTAGCATAAAAGAAATGACTTAAAAGAGGGCATTTGAAAAGAAAGAGAGAGTTCGGATCCCTTACCTTAAAACGTAACTCTTAAAACTCAAAGGTTGGGACCTTGAGGGATTGGGGGCATCTTGGGAGGAATCCTTTGAAGGTAGTGATACCACAGCATTGTTGGGGTAGAGTTGGTAGTCTAATGGATGAGAGGATGGCTTGGTATTTATAGGGAAAGTGAGGGGACACGGCATTAATGGCCAAGGGACACCTCATTGATGGTTTTGGCAAAACCATGGGCTTTCCCATGGTATTGTCCAATTGGGACACCTTATACCTTATCTTACTATTCATAAGTTGATCATATTGATTACATACTTAATACATCATTTAATGATGTCATTAAACACCCATAACTTAAAAACTGTATTTTCACTATTCATCAAAAATTCAACTTTCTCAGAAAAATCCCAAAATTTCACCTTAACCAAATATAGATGCTCTGATTTCAAAAATGAACTCCATTGTATAAAAATAATTTTTTAAATTTTTTAATTTAATTTTTAAATAAATACACTATTAACCGAAAATTCATTTTTTTCAGAAAAATCCCCAAAAATTACCTCAACATAATATTGATGCTCTGAGTTCAACAATGAAATCCATTTTATAAAAATAATTTTCTAAATATTTTTAATTTAATTTTTAATTAGAAAACATTATTCACTTGAAAAAACAAATACTTGACTAATAATTTATGAAACTGTTATTTAACCATTTTATTGAATCTCATTACTTAATCAAGCTGCCTAGATTATATTAATGCTTTATTTAAGTGAGATTACTAATCCATTTGGTCACATTACTAATCCTAAGCATAAAATCATTATTCGTAATTTACTATTCATCAAAAATCAAGTTGATCTTATTAGACTCTAAATTTCATACTGAACATAATTGTAGAAGACCATTTGTTGAAAATCATTACACATTTTTAATTATTTAAGGTTTCCATAAACATTTTTAAAATATCCTTTTTCTAAAATTCATCAAAAATATGCATACTATATTTATCTGGTCATTTGAAAATTCATAAACTTCATCATAAGAAGAAATCCCAATTTTTATTTAAAACAAAGGATTACACAAGGCAGTTACAGTCTCCTTACATAGCCCCTTATCACACCAGCATAGGACCTAAGTGTAAGGTGTGCTAAGGTGAGAGAATCTGAGGGAAGCTCGTCCAACATCGCACGAGTAGTAATTTCTATCAGTTTGAACTTCTCGTAAAGGCGATTCCGTTCTAGCTTCACACAATGAAGTTCGTCTTGGGTTTGGTCCAGAGCAAAGCCCAGTGGTGTTACCTCCTTCCCAAATTCTTATATATGGGATTTGATCGGTCCAAGACTATTGGGTGAGGCCATCAAATCTTCTTTCTATGTTAATTAACCAATATCACTTGTATTTAGAGACAAATATCAAAATGTTTAGTTTCTAGTGGTCATATTGACCAATGGTCATATAACAGTCAAAACCCAACAGTCTCATTTTAATTATACTCATGTTATCTAATGAAACAATTTTGTTGAGTATATAAAAAATAATAAAATAACACACAAATTTAGGAAACAAGATTTATTCAAAATTTCGGGTTGTTACAGTACTCCCTTAACCTAATCTAGTATGGCTACTTCTAATCCTGAAAGCAAGAGAAAAGAATCTGCAGAGATATCCATGATAGTGTGGTAACCTTGTGCATTCCCACCTATGCTCAGGAGTCACAGCGGGCACCAATGATAGAGAGATTATCATTAGATGGATTCTAGATAGGTGGATATATATGTGGGTGTTATAGAGTTTATTTTTCTATAGCAGCTAGCAGACACAATTTGACAGGATCTCAGTGATGGAGATCTTCCCTGGATCATGATCAAGCATGTTTTCAGGGGAATCACAGAGGACTAAGGCATCCCAAAAAGGATTAGTGTAATTAATTTTATGGGTGAGGTCACATGGTGGATGATTACCTAACCTGACATGCTGAGGAGCACAAGAAGATAGAAAAGGGATCACTATGATAGAGATATCTCCACAATCATGGATCGCCCAGGCGAGGGAAGGGGATCCCCTAGGGAGGTGGAGCTGGTAGAGGAGAAGGTGGGGCTCTTATAGAAAGATTTTTTGGTGGTGTATGACACTGTTATATCCTTCCACCACCACCACTAGGTGGCCCACATCAGGCTCAGGGAGATGGCGATCGGGGTTATATAATGCTACAGGATAGGAGGCCTTTGAACAAATGGCACACGAGATGATTAGTGGTACGATCTATGTTTATTTTATTCTTGATTTAGTATTATTAAACATGTGTGTGATTCATTAAATTATCTCATTACTTTTTGTGTGAGTGTTGGATCTCCCAGTCTAGGTGTTATCCCAACTACTTTGTCTTGAGGTTCCTACAAGGAACAATTCTTCTGTATCTTTTAACTGATGATAGAGACTTGTTGGAGAGAGGTTCTCATGGTAACTTTTGGACATCATGACAGAACACTATGAAATCATATTTGGTATGGGTTGGTTTTACACATTTTTATCCCATATTGACTATCACCATAGATGAGTCAAATTCCTTCGCATTGATAGAACAAGATTCTCCTTTATAGGAAAGAGAGATCTCATGGACGGATGAGCGAGTTTTGTAAGAAAGAGTCATTATCCCATTACCCATAATTTGGAAAGTTTAGTCCTTGGTACATTTGGCTCTTCAGGCATCTATATTCCTTCAGTATCTAGCTGATGCATTTAGTAAGTAGACCCTTTTCTTTTGGTAATGGTCATGAATAAGAGAGAATCATAAGATTTGATATGAAAGGATAAAATGAAACAACAGGTTATAATTTTTAATTCAAAATAGTCCACTAAACTATGTGAACTCCCAATCTATTAAATATATTATTATAAGAAATTTATCCCCTCATTCTAGTCATGAGGGGTAGGAAACTGAAAATGATACCTAATGTAGAAACACTCCACAATAGTAGCAACACTAGGTTCAGGATCTAGTCTCTAAGTATGAGGTCTTTGTTCAATGGTACCCTTTCAAATTAGCTTCCAAGTGTTATTTATTAGAAGATAAGCTAAATAATTCTTCATCTTCTATTTTAAAATTTTCTTTTCCTACTTTTATTTTGAACTAATTAGAACGGCATCCTTCATTTTAGGTGTGGGTTTTTCCATTTCCTCCTTGATTTTTGGTGCACTCTATCTCCTTTATAGGTATGCACTAAAACATGAACATTATTCGTTTAAAAACTTCTCTAAACCCATAAATATTAAAATCATGGACCAAATACATCAGTATTTTGAAATTATAGTAGACAAAAAACTACATTGTGGATGAAGTCATTAAAGCACATCCTTAACATGGACATGCATCCCACTGCATGGATACTTCCTAGATATATTTCCATGGTGTAGCCTTATTAATATTTAAAATTATCGTCACTACCAATATATAACCCTCCAATACATATCCTATATCCCATAACTTATCCTCTTTGTCAACAAAAATCCATTATCCTCCTATGAAAATTGACAAATCTTCATGAAAAAAACCTATTTCATACTTTTATTATTTAAAATAAACCATGGTGTAGTGGTATTTTGATTATTCAAGTGACATGGATAAATGCATGGGTAGATTTAATTATGCATAAGGGTATTTCTCTCATTTCATAAGAGCAGATCACCCATTTTATAGGCATAACATATACATCATAATGGCTACATGAGGTTACATTATAGAACTCTTGTAAAGGTGATTCTATATCAAAGCCTTCATATTGGGAAGATATGTCCATGGAACCATGAATATAACATTAGTATATCTCAATATCCTCAGTCTCATGTTACAAGGATCCACAGTGCATTATTCATCCCATGGTGAAACATCCTTTCATTATCATAAGCACCCTAGTTTTTTACAATTAAAGGGCGAATCTTATGGCATAGAGAATGTAGAAACTCAAGTGGTACCTACCTACTCAATCATTTTTCCATGGTGGTACCATAGTGTAGTAGATATGGTAATGAGATATCTTGGGTGAAGCTTCTATTCGTGGTATATGGTGCAAGGGCAAAGGTTGAAATGGTGTCACTTTGGTTAATTGCACAGTAATTGGGAAAAGATAATTTCCAACCTCAATTATTCCAATGGTTACACTACACATAATAAGATATAACAAACCTTAGTATTATATCAATTCCGATGGGGTTTGGAGGACCCTCTTTTCCATCAGTTCCACCCTATGCCAATGAGGCTCTCCTCCCATTGTCGTATGGATTTTTTTCCTTGTGTGTAGGTGTGTTCCTATGCTTGTGCCATCACAATCCATGGGTGAGATATAATCTTCTCAACTTCCCCTGGAAGGATCTCCCTATGTGATATATTGTTTGGATATCCCTCATGGGTTGGACATGTTTCTTTCTCTCCATTGGTTAGGGGCTAGCTAGTGGTTTTCTAATTTTTTGGATAAATTCTCAATATCTTCCATTTCAATTTTATCCTTCACAACACACAATAATCTATTAAAAATGATATAAATTTGATTAATTTTAATTTTAATTTTTTAAATTCTTACTTAAAATATTATTCTCCAAAAAATATATAGTTCAAATAAAATTTGGGAAATATTAATCAACTAAATTATAAATTAAATGAAATTAGACTATAAAAAATACATGCATAAAATGAAATAATAAAATACCACACACTTAAACAATGATTTCCCTCAAGAATGAATCTCTATTAACAATATAAAATAAAACCCCCATGATATAAATATTAAAAATTTAAAATTGATGAAATAAATAATTTTCAATGGGGGAGAAGGATTTTTTTACGTTTCAAAAAAAATAAACTCACTCCTAACTAGAGATAGTGTAATTAATTTTCCATAGAAAAAAATATGGATCCGCTCCTTTATTTCATTAAAGACTATAAATATGTCATTATTATCATTCCAATTATTATTTACCTGACAATTATTTTCCTTCTCTAATAAGTCAAGTTAAAATATAAATATAAAGTTTTCCTCATACCATGAGTGCATGTACCAAACTTGTGAACCTAAATAGGACTACTATTTCCACTTATTAGAGATATAAATTACTAAAAATCATGAGATCTTTGAAATTAAGGTCATATGAATCTTTGGTTAATGGATGGTAGGTAATTGATGAATAAATAATTAAAGCTCAAAAGTAGGTTTATCTATAAGTATAGTGCATGAAAATAAAAGTAAATACAATATCATTATCCTCTCAAAAATTACATAATCCCCACACAAAAAATCTCAAATTAAGGCCTCTTATATTTAAATAATAATGAATGATTTACCCCTCAATATTTTTTCTTTCTTTTTATTTATCAATTTTTTTTAATTTTTTAGAAAATTGAGCTAGGAAAAATCTCACATTCACCACCGAACCAAAAATAATAAAAAAATTATAAAGTGATTGTTATTTTGGACCCTCCATAACTCATCCAAATTTTTTAGATAGGAAATAATAAATATAATAAATAATGACATTGATAATTTTCCCTAAAATTGAATGAGACACCCAAGAAGTTTTTCCCTTATAAAATTACATCTCCCTCTCTCCACACATGAAATTTTATAATCATCAAAAACACTAGAGTATGGTTAGGAATGTTTATAATTATCTTGTAATATGGATCATAATTTTTAAAGTTCATTCATGGCCACTAATTGATAAAATTAGGATCAATATATGGGTGGTATCAAGGATAATGGATTAATATATAAAAATTCCTTAATAATTTTTTATAGTGAATTTGTTCCATCATCATTTTGTAATGATCAAATCCAAGTAATATTGTGAAACATGACCCAAGTTATCTCAGGTAATTTACTCAGAATGATCAGAAAATTTTATTCTATGAATATCCTAGGGAATGTGATCATATGATATTAAACAAAATCACTCATGGAATGTTAAATAATAAAAAATTATTCCACATTAACATCTAAAATTCAAGGCAAGAAAAATGGAAGAGAATTTTCATCTACATGTGATTAAAAGGAAAAAACATGATTCATTGATTTCAAATTTCTATATTCTACTCTAATAATTAAATTCCTCTATATTAATTATTAAATTAAATAAATATGAAAAATAAAACATGTAATAATGGGGTTCCTAAAAATTCTATGCATCATTGATCAAAACACCAGCACTAATCTAAGTGTGGGAAAGTGTTTTTTTACTAAATCCCTAAACAGATTCTAAAAGAAGTGGATTAAACCTTAATACTGAATTTTAAAGCTTACTCACATTCTTAATTAATACCTTCATTTGTTCTCCTTGATTTATTCCATAGGTCCTCACACCTTGAATCATCATGGGCTTGAAAATCATGTTAAATAGTTAAAGTGCAGGCCCATTCCCATGAAAGTTCAAAAATAAAGGGAATTCACCCTTTAACTAGTTCCAAAACAAAATTTAAAAGAAACTAAATCATAAACTCTTATAGTATAAAAAATTGTGGTTTCAACCTAAAGTCACTTTGTTTAAGGTTTTTAATCTCATCCTTACCTCTCAAAGTCAAGTGGTTGATGGTTAGAAATAGGTTACCTGATATGGATCTATGAAGGTTCAAAGGTTTGAATCCTCTATGTATATGGGTCCTCTTCCTTTTTAAGAAATTATCTTCACTCATCCTCTAGGTAACACTTTATCAACATCCATTATCCCAATCCAAATTTTTTTTGCACATATTTAAAAATAAAAGGCTATATCATAGAAATTAAAAACATGTTGACCTTATTTGAAATATTTAGGGACAATAGTCCCTCCACTATATCTAATTTTTTCCAAAAAAAACTCATGTGTTTCTTCAACTATTTTTTAAATTCTTTCTTTTCAATAGTATCTATATCACTTTTTTTAAGTAAAATTGTTCCCTAAACTCCTTTCAATTAATCCTCTCTCAACTCATTTATTATTTCATATAGATTCTTCGTCACCCTATGTATGTTGAACTTTACATTTTCTATACCAAAAATCAAAGATGGATCTTTACTTTGGACATCAATTAGTGACCTTAACATATCTAGGAATGGTCTTCCTAATATTATTAGAGTATTCTATTTGTCCATGTTCATCAAAATAAACTCAATTGTAATGTAAAATTTTTCTACCTTAACTATGAAATATTCATGTAGTCCCATGGGATTTCATACTATTGTATCCTCAAGTTAAAGCATAACTGAATTCATATTCCTCTCTATTAATCCCATTATCTTAAATGTTGAGAAATACATTATATTGACACTTTCACCTGAATCACAAAAATCACTATCAAACTCTTTAAAAACAATCACTTTTCTTCTTTTTTAGTATTCTTAATACCACAATTGAACATTCCCCTTTCAATTGTATGGTTACTAATTCTTTTTTTTCCTTAACATCAATTCCTTTATAAAATTCACATAGGTGGAAATGTTTTCAATAGCCTAAGAAAATGGTATGTTAATGTGAAATTTTTTAAAAAGTTGCATCAAATTTTCTCTACTTTTATCTAACCTGAATTTAATTTCTCACTCCAAAATGGTAGTGGTAGTAGGTATGGTGGTAGTGATTCCACTTGAATAAACTTCTTAGCTTATTTTTATTTTCCTTTTCTTCCATTCACTACTTATCTTTCTTCTAGATATTATTCTTAAATCTATATTCTAACCGCTTATTAACTTTCTTGGGTTGTATTTCCACTTATTATGGTAGTGGATTCCATATCACTATGCCTTAGAACTTTAGTGTCACATTGTATAACACCCCTATCCCTCTCATTCATTTGGTTAGTAATCTGGCCTACTTGGATTTCCAAGTTCTTTATTGCCTATATTTGGATTTTTTTAGTCATATTTAAATTATTGGATGTAAACACCATGATATTTAGATTATTATATCAACTATTTAAGTTAATATCGTGTAGATTTCATAAAATAGGCTAGAGTCTCCACTATTGAATGGAATTGACTAGTAAGTGTTAGGCTTTAGAGATGAGGTTGCGAAGTTTGTGGCCTTGGATAAAATATGTGTCCTTTATTATGATTTTATGGTAGCAATGGCCTCCATAAATCTACATAATTTTTTTTATTATCACATAAATAATTGATATCTTTATAGTACATACCTTGGAGATGTTGAGTTGCCATTATTTCATCCAATTCCCTTAATATTGTTTTCTTTTGGGTGGAAACCCATCTTTTGTCCACCGTATATACTCCTTTTACTTGACCTCCATTATTTTTCCATTGATAACTATTTATGGATATTTTATTTAACAACTCATAACAATCTTTAGGTGAATTTTTCATTAGAGAACCTCCAATGGTAACATCTATAATTGAGTGGTTACCCTATGAATCCTTATAAAATGTTTGAATCTGTAACGATGTTTCAATGTCATTTCTAGGATGTCTTACAATTATTCTATTGACCCTTTATCATGCACTATACATTTAATCTTATTTAAATTGTTAAAACTTTATAATATTTACCCATAGATCTATAGACATGTAAGGATTGAAAAATCTCATTAGAAACTTCCTTACCAGATCATCCAAAGTCATGATTGAGTGTGGGGTAGATTTTAGATCCACTCCCAGGATCTTTATTTTGGTGAGAATCCAAATATTTGTAATATTTTGGCATCACTTATGAAATTATTGAACATGAATATGTTGTGTAGTTTTAAGAAACTCCCAAGTTGAGAGTTAGGTTCTTCATGGGTAACATAGAAAATTGGATGGAATGTGTAATCATATGTTTGATCACTGAATTGATTTCAAAATTTTGAGTAAGAATTATGGGGATAATAATTCTTGGATTGATCCCAAAATTTTATTTTCTTCCATAGTTAATGATTTCTTGCATCACCAAGTTCCTTACTTAGAGCTATTATTGTTCTCATTGTCCTAGTCCTTTTTCATCTTCTTTTATATCCATGATGTATTCTTCTTGTGGTTTATTATTCTTTATTCTTAGGGAACTTTTGATTATTATATCAAAATCATGTTCTCCTTCTTTTTTATTGCCCTTGTTTGAGTATTCATGTGATGAGGTCATGCCTAAAACTACATAATGATAATACCAAGTGTAAAATATTGAAAATGTGAAAAATGGAAAATTTCTAAATATTTTAAGAATTAATAACCACCATACCCTAAAAATGACTCTAGTTTTAAAACAGTCAAAAGGAATTGTTAAATATATTTGTAAAATTAAAGTATAAAATTTATAAGATCAAACTAACACTAACTAATTTTAAACTATACTAGAGTTTATTTTGAGGTCGATTCATAGTTAATGGTGTAGAGATGGTGTAGGTTGTTTTAATAAATTGTTTGAAAATAAGAAATTAAAATTGGTTTTAGTTTTGATAAAGATTTTATGAGTGTACTAATAATTTTAAATTCAAGTTCATTCACTTTTTTAGGGATAAGTGTTATAATTTTTAATTTAAATCATGTCAAAACTAAACTCCATCGATCTTAATATTAGATTTCTCACACTTTATTTTATAAATCCCCCTATCCCATATCATTTACTTAGTTTATATTATAAATAGTTGTTGGAAACCATGTTTAAAAATAGCTTCCCCAAACTCATGAATTGGTTGTTTCATGAGGAAGGTTACATATCTATTTCATTTATTAATTAGACCCTTCACTTTTAGTAATGTTTATGCATGAGATAGATGGGTAATATTTAAGATGAAAGGATAAAATTAAAAAACACGTTATAATTTTTAATTCAAAATAGTCCCATAAATTACATGCACTCCACCTTAATTACATGTCTTAGTACATGAAATTTACCCCCTTATGCTACTCATGAGGGGATACAAAAACAAAAATGAGACCTAATGTAGTAGCACTCCATGTCCATAAGAAAAAATATTTTCACGATCCAGTATCTAGATTTGAGTTCTCCAATCAATTGTACCCATGGAAAATATCGTCTAGGTTCTATTTATAGTTAGATAAAACTTCATAAGTCTTCATATTAAGTTTTTAATTTTACCTTTCCCTCTTTTATTTTGAACCAGTCATTGTGGGATCCTCCATTTTAGGTGAGGATTTGGATGAGTCCTCCTTGATTTCTGGTGCACTATAAATACCTTAGAGGTAAGAACCAACCCATGCATATGGTTCATTTAAACAATTATTTGATCCCATAAACAACACATTCATGGCTTAAATACATCAATATTTTGAAATTATAGTAGACAAAATCCTACGGTGTGGATAAAGTCATTGAGGCGCAACCACAACCTAGCCATGCATGCCTCTTTCCAGATACGACACATCCATCCTTACATAGTGTAGTCTTATTCCTCATTAAAATTATCACCACTACAAATATATAACCCTCCATGATGTTCCCAAGATCACACATCATAATCTATTCATTAACCAAACCCAATTCTCCCTCTATGACGTAGGATAACCCTTCTTGATTTAGCCTATTTCATGTTTTTCTTCATCAAAATAAAGCACAGTGCATCAGTTTTACTACACCGTAGGAGACATGGTGCTACATATGGGTATATCACCTTTTTTATAAGGGTATATCAACTATTACATAAGTTAAGTTTTCTCATTATGTGACGGTAACACACCCATTACTGTGGCTATATAAAGGTATATTACAATATTTGTGTAAGGTTATCCTACATTGAAGAATTCATCAAGGGGTATTTTAAGCTATGGAAATGCACCTTCAATAATGACACAACACATTCCCTTTAAACTCATTATATAGGGATCTATTATTCAATATTCATCCCATGTTGAATCCTTCTTTCATCATCTCAATATCCCTGGTTTTCTATAATGCAGGATAGAATCATGCAGCATAGTGAGTTTCTAATCTCCAATGGAACTGAGATACTACTTTAATTGTCTATGGTTTCACCATAATGAAGTGTAAATAATAATATTGTATCTCAAGAATAGATTTTTTATAAGGGATAGGAAACACTGGTGAAGGAAAAAATGGTGTCTCATTGGTTAAGTGAACCATACCTAGGAGAAGGCTGCATCCCACATTGATTATTCCCATAGTTGTTCTCATCTCAATAAGATATCTCACATTATAGCATCCTTTTAAGTCAAATGGAGGATAAAGTAACCCCTATTCCACTAATTCCACCTAGCACTAGTGAGTCTCTTCTACCACCACCTCATGGATTTGATCCATGTGTTCCTGTGTATTCCCATTCCCATGCTTGTACATGCCATGCATGATTTATTCTCTTTTATTTCACCCCCAAAAATCTCTCAATGTAGGTGATTTTGGCCAACTAACCCTCATGAGTTAGCCATGTTTCTTTATCCACATAGTTTGAGGGATATAAAGGGGTTGTCTAATTTTTTTCATAATTTCTCAATATCATCCTTTGTGATTTTAACCTATACAGCACACGAACCTCTATCAATAAATGATTTAAATTTCATTCTATTTTCTTTTATTTTTTTACATTCATCCTAAAAAATTTACTCACCCAAAAATAAATAATTCAAATAAAATTTAGTCAATATTAATCAATTAAATTCTAAATTTAATGAAATTAGGAATGGAAAATGTATAAATAAAATGAAATCATCAATAATTAGAATCTTTAGGTTGAGTTTTCAAAGGTTAAATGGGATAGGTTGTGATGATATTTGTCATGAAATAATGAATTAAGGGTAGAAGTTTTATTAAATTTAAGTTACCATATTTTAGTAATATCATGGGATATTTTTAGGTGGGAATTTAACTTAAATTTAAAGTATTAATGGGATATATTTTCCCATCTAAATTAAAATGAATAAAAGATGAATCATGATTCATGGGAATGGATAATTGAGTGGGGGATCTATGAATGGACTCTAACATCAGTCATCATGATCATACTAAATAATATTTCTTTTTTCATTTTTCCTTTTCACTATGTAATTATGGTATTCTTCAATTGGATGTTTAATCACAATTCAAGTCATCTTTCCACTATTTTTTAATATTTTCTTAGTTATTTTTTTCTTCTAGATTTTATGATGTGTGGTTCACTCTTGACTGATGAACACTCAATTATGTGTAACTAAAAACATAGAAGAGTGTGGTATTGATGGAAAGGGGTGAGTTCATTAATATTTATATTCTTATTTTCTTATGAGTTATTCTTATTAATTATTATAATTATGAGATTAATGAATATATCTTCCTTTATTTTCTTATTTTGAGAGATGGTGATTATTGGATGAACCCCAATGTGATAGAGGGTAATTGGATCATGAGACCCAACCATAATTTTCCTTTCTCCTTTCATATTAATATTAATGCATCTAATTTATACTAGGTTAACATAAAAATAGGAATCTAATATGCCTTAGAAGTTTTAGTTGATATCGAATAAGTAAAATTAATAACCTTAAGGAGTCTTTCAACTATTAATTTGATTAATCTATTTAGTGGAGTTGAATTATTTTTTATAAAGAAAACCCTTCATTAGATATTGATCCCCATTTAATCCTTATCCTCATTGAAATTTTATTCATTAACTCACAAATCTAGTTTAGTTTAGATTATCTTAGATTTTAATTTCACAATCCTAACAACATTATAAAGAATTAAAAGTTTATTTATACATTATAAATGGGATTCCTAATTCCTCATGGGCCCAACCACACACATTCACTATAATATTATCTTAGGGATAGTGTTATCTTGATATAAATATAAATTATAATCTTTTTAAACTATAAGGAGTTAACAAAACCACATGGATGTTCACCAACTAGATCTTGCATGGGTTGTGGATATTATTATCCCAATAAAGCTTAGGGTTATGATAATAATAGATATACCTCAGTGTTCCGTGATTGTGGTCAGGAAGTAACAATTTTCTATAGAATGGGTAGCCTTGGAGAATAATATTCTTCAAAAACTAGTTGTTTTTTAATATAAAATAAATAAAAATTAAAGTATCATTTATGAAGATGAGAGGGTGAGAGAGGATTCCACTACTAAGGCATGTGGGATATTATAAGAGGAGGAGGCCAACATCTATTTTCTTATTCTTTCCACTGGTAAAATTTCATTAGACTACACCATGTATGGTCGTGGTCTAGGTTCTATATTACCGGATTCCAAAAGTTTTTGGACTACTATCATCGAGGTAATATTGATGGATCCCTGATTGGAATGGTAGTATGGGATATTAACACTTTCCTCTAATATTTTTTCCTAGTCTAAGACTCCCTTATAGATTTAATACATTATCATGAATCTTATTCATGACACCACCTTCTTTTGGACACCAAAAAATTAAATAATTTGATACCTTAACAATGCGAAAACATTGTGGTTAGAGAAGATGATGTTTTCAGGTATGTTAGGAATCTAAATGTATCTTCCTTTTATTAGGTAATGTTGAAAACTTATTATTTTTTTATAAGGAATATTATCCTCATCACCTAACGCATACTAGGATCATCACCTAAGGAATATTATGCTCATAACATGAGGAATTTTGTGCTCATAACATAAGGCATATTAGTCTCATCACATATGGTGTCCATGTCTCATCCCCAATTATATCCTAAGCTCATCACATGAGGAATCTTGGACTCATCACCTAAGAAAACCTTGGCTCAACACCAAACCCTCCTTATGATCATCATATAATTCATATTATGATTATAACCTAAGAATGGGTTCTTGATTCATTAAAGAGGTGGGTCATTCTATAATCCTCCCACTGATAATATTATTATTATAACATAAATAAATAAATAAATCCACTTATTCTCATCACATAAGGGAAGTCATGGTTTAATGTCCCATAGGGATGGATCCACATACACCCGTCACACAAGGGAAGTCATGATTTAGAAAAAAAATGGGGATGTATACACATATTATCATTATATAAGGAAAATCATGGTTTAACATCCTAGGATACATATCCATATATTTTCATCACATAAGGGTGGTCATGGTTTAACATCTGGTTTGGATGTAATTTAGGTTTTATATACAAAAATAAGGTGATTAGGCTTTATAGATACCACCTCCTGAGGGGTGATGAGATGGTGATTATATCAAAATTAAACCCAAAAGAGTATTCCTATTTATGTTGTTGGGATAGGAATCAAAACTCGCATATTTTTAGTTTTATAATTTTAGGTCATGTGACAGGACAGGTCCATGCAGTTTAACGTCATATGGTAAGGATAACTGTGTCATAGAAGAAGTGGTTGAATAGAGCATACACATTGGGATACCTAGCCACTACTTGGGAGAAGCATGTATATGTTTTGGTATTACATAGATAATACCCGATTATTACTTAAGGAAAATGATTATGACCAATTCCCAGACCTATTTTGAGGATAAATGGGCATAGATGTTACCCATCCCATTCATGGTGTAAATGGGTTGGGTATGAAAGACCACAATCCTTATTGTGTGTATTTATTTTTCAAGGGTATTCCTGGATTAAGTGGTTATAGATTTCATGATCCATAAATTATTATGGAAGTGGATCTCAGATAAGGGGAAACAAATAGCGGACAATAGCACTCTTTTTGAAAATATTGGGGTTCTGTGAAACTTCAACTTGTGTGAGACCCAAGGCCTTTTCTCAAGGATTGTTCTTTATGAAAGGGAGTTCAACAGGAATATCTATAGAAAAATACAATATTATGAATGACTTTTTCATGGTAATTAACATAATATTATCATCTATAAGTGTCCATTATGGTTATTAGATTTTGAAAGTGTGTTAAATTTGGAGTTACCCAATATAAGAGATTTGGTTTCCCTAAAATTATAAATCTAATGTTTTTCCCTTAAAATGATTAGCTAAATATTATTTATATTAATTTGGATCATTAAAATGGTTAGATATCTAACATGTTATTTTTCATGAAACCTCGTGAAATGTGTTGAAAAATAAATGTACACTCATGGAACTCTAGAGTTGAGTGATGGATAAGGTTTTAGATTTGTAGAAATCGAGTTGCATGAAAATCTAGAATTTACCCTAAAATTGTTTCCTTAGACAATTTTTCCTCTTAAGTCCTTCTTGGGAATGTTTTTTGGAATCAATAAATCACCCCCCCCCCCAAATTAGATCCAAAAGTAATGATAAGGATAAAATTATGATTAAAACATTGAATTTCATGATTGTTCTACTCCATGTTTTCTTAACTAAATTTACCCCTTACCTAAAAATATGGGTGGGGTCCTTAGATGGTACCATGAGATTTCATAGAAATTGATTTCTTCCTCTCTTTTCATGGAACTCATACTTGCATGAAATTATTGTGACAAATATCCCTAGATTTCATGCGACCCACCCTTTTCACAATCATCTTTCCATAACCAATATTTGGGTAAAGAAGGATTTAACAAATTTTTAGTTAACACGTACATAAATTCAACCTATGTGAAGAAATATTTGTGAACCAAAATTAGATGAAAATTAAAGAAATCATCCAATGAACACTTGGGATGTTGAATATACCCCTACTCAGTGGAGATATATGGATGAGGACACTAGGATTGGATCAAGCAACTAGGTCATGTCACAACATTAGGCACTAGTGGACCTGCTGAATAAAGAACAGAGTGAATAAATATTAGGAAACCCATTAACACTATTTTTCCTCAGTGTTTACTAAAGTATTGTGATCCCGAATTCCAACCTCATCACCCCTATCCATTGGATCAAGAGATCACTGAGATACTTCATTTTTAATATATCTACTTTTAGAGATTTTATAAGCAACAACAACACAAAATTTTATTAAACACTCTGGAATCCAACATGATTAATCACTATAGATATTCCACCTACTAAATTTTATTCCCCTTGATAATCCAGTATTTGTTAGGGAGGCATATTATATAGACTCCAGGGATAGATGGATGAGTGAGAACTACACTTAGGAGGAAACTTCACTAATGAGTGGGCATGGTCTTATAGGGCCCACCAAATATGTGGTGAATTTAGATATGAAATCCATGGGGTCAGGCTATATGATTTGGTTTTGACCTCACAGTTCCACATCTACTACCACTTAATACAAATTTCATGTAACACTTGAGATTCTATTATAGTAAGAAGCATTTATTTCAAAAGAATCTAAAGTATGTTAAAAGTATATTTATTAAAAAATGTGATTAAAAAATAAATTCACAAGTATTGAAAATTTAATTTTAAGAAATAAATTTCATTTTTGAACTCACCATGTTATAATTATAATAAAATTATTTTTTCATATTTTTTGTAAATATTCAATTTTTAGGTGGATAGAAAAAAATATAAATTTTACAAAACATTTAATTTTATAACATTATAATAATATAAAAATAAAATGATTATTTAGGAATAAATTTTAATAGAACAAATATATATTTCCTAATTAATATAATTAAAATAAAAATATAATTTTTAACATAGAAATATATGCTTATCATTTTTCAAATTTATGCAATGTTTTTGTTTAAATAAAAATTGTTCTTAGTTGTTTTATTTTAATCAACTAATTAAAAGGTTGTATTAGGATTTTGTTTTATTTTAAATATAAATAAATAATTATACTTTTTTTAACAGAATCCAATTAATCCCACTATAATAAGAATTATACTTTGTTTTTCAATAAAATAACTTTTATGCTTAAACCAAACATTTTCTATAAATGATTTTCATTGTGATTTGTGAAGTTATATTAAAAGTATTTTATACCACTTATAGGAGTTGAATAATTTAAAATGGATCACATTTTTTAATTATAATAATTAATATTAGGCAATAGGGTCAACCTAATTTTTGGTCATGATGAATAGTAACCATGGTAAATATTTATCACCTAAGTCAAGGGTAAAATGGGTTAAAATAGTAAAAAATAAAGGTATAAGGCTTCAAGATAACATAAAACACTTTATTAAACCTCATTTGATTGTGATATTTTGACCTTAAATTTATCATCTTCAAATATATGATAATTTTTATCCACTTTCACAAGAAAATAAATTTATATTATCAATAAAAATATGTAATTCCATGTGTATCCCTTCCCTCACCTATAAAGGTAACCTTTTCTCCTCCCTTATTCACAAATATTTATCCCTATATCTCATCCAAGACCTAACCAAAAAACTTCCTATCTAACTTCCATTTTTTTATGATCTCATCTTCTTACCCTAAGTCCATACTAAGAAGGCTTAAGTTGTAAGCTCAAGGAGGACTCTTAAAGAAGAGGTAAATGCTTACCCTACTCTTTCAAAGTTTATTTCTTCTTATACTTCCTCAAAATCTCATAAATCCATCATAAAAATTGATTCTAGTATATCAATATATTAATATGTAATTATAATTATTGGATAAAAATTTTCCACCTCCATTCTATCATATGGAAACCGAAAACATCATTCATGTGTATGTATGACCCACCATATCCACATAACGATGTAAATAATTTTTCATCACTGCTATACATATATAGTTATAATGGTGGAATTAATGAAATATTTATGAAAATTATGAAAGAATTATTATTCTAGAAATATATGATAGCATCTACCTTCTTACAATTATTTCCATTGGAAAATGATAATGTCGTTCATGCGTATGTGTGGACTACCACCTCCATGAAGTGATGTGATTCATTTTTTAATTACCACTATGAATGGATGATTATAAAATTTTATATAATGAATAAAAAAATAATCATGAAATTATTTACATTATGGAGATGGTTTAACCATTTCATAACTCTTTTAACTATGGATAATATAGAGAAGTATATTTGGAGAAACTTACTAACCAAACTTATAGTGGTTGACAAAAGCAAGAACTATTCAATGAAAGGATTTTAAATGATTATAAAAAGTACATAAAAATATAATATAGATTTTTTTATTCAAGTATTCAATGAATTTAAATTCATTATATAGGATTATAAAAGATATATGACTAAGTAGAGACCCATGATAGAGGATTTCTGTTACAATCTCATTTTATTTCAGGATTTTTTATGTTCAGATTTACTTTTGGAAAATTATATGACCCTGATCATTTAAACCCTATATATTTTATTATAATATAGTTATATTGGGGGTTACTTTTTTCCCCATTAATTATCTTGTTGGACCAAGAATCAAAAATTAAGTTACATGTAAATGACATTCATTTAAAAAATTGTTTTTATGTTTTCCTTCCAACTCTTTTTCATCTATTCCATATTTTTATTAAAAAAATTCAATAATGTTTTCCCACCATCATGACTAATATTTTATTTAAATATCCCTTCACATGTTTCCATGGTTATTTTCAAAAAAATATGTTTTTAAATATTTGGGAAATTTTTATTTAAAATAATATCAAAATAAAATGGTATTATTGTCTTAATAGAATGAAAAGAATTTTGAGAACTAATTTATAAATCCATTTTACATGAAGTTATAAGGAATGTATTTTTCTTTCATTACTTCTATTTTCTTTTATAAAGGATTTGTTTTACTAAAAATCCTTCATTTATAATGAATCGGGGGGTCTTCCTTTATTTATAATAGACTATACCTTATTTTTAGATCATTCACTTTATTTTGAACATGTTCTCTATAACTCTCCATTATTCATTATATATTATTTTTCTCCTTTATATCTATATTTTTATTTTCATGGTTGAATTAAAAATCATTTCGATTAATTTCATGATTTATCAACCATATACCATTTCTATATATAGTATTAGAAGTAATATTATTAAATAATTTATTTTATTTATTGTGGTAATATTAATTTTCCATATTATTGATTCAATGTGAATATTTTTTTACTTATAATGAATTTTGAGAATGTATTATATTTATCATTCCAACTATTATGAATTACTATGACATTAAAGTGATGGGTGGGGCTTGGTTATAGATTTAACATCAACTCATTAATATACCTCATGATAAAAAACAATGAGCATGCCATATTAGATGAGTATTTGGTTTATACCAACTCATTCATTAAGAATGATGTCTTGGTTGATAAGCATTGAAGGTATGATTCATGATATCTTTGTTGAGAGGCCTTAATCTTGAATTTCTAGAATTGTAAAATTAATTTATTGATAATTTAGTTTCCATTATCCATGTGTTTTATATGTCCATATTTAACATAGTTGTTTATTGAATTTAATTTATGGATTGAATCAAATGTGTTTTGATTATCCACTCTTCCATATTTATTATTCCTTATTTATTCATGATAGATTCTATTGTACGTAACCCTTATTGATCATATGATATCACCCTTTATTTATTTTTTGTTCCCCATGATATGAATAAGGATATTATTAATGATTTCAAGGATTTAAGAATGTTTCTTATGTTATATTTTTATATTTCCAATTTAATATTAGAATCATGTATGTATTTAATTTTCCAAGATTGATAAACTGATCGATCTTGCATGGGGAGATCCCTTGTATCTTATACCATTGTAATAAAGTAAACACTAGATCTGGTTTACAAGATACGGGGTGTTATAGCTAGTATCATGGTAATTTTAATATGAACCTTGGGAACAAGATTTTAAATGAACATAGATAACGTGAGAATTATGATAACCCATTATAGTATTTGAGAACTTTTACCATTACAAAGATTTTTATTTTATGGGTCAATATTCATAATGATTATGAGCTAACTTAGTGTGTTCCACTGTTTAAATATGGTTCATAATGGAAGGAATAGAATCAATACCCATAGTAAAAAATAAGAATTTCCATGTTGATAAAGCCAATATAGTTGGTATTGGAACTAAGAAAATAATGGAAATATTTTGGAAAAAAACTTAGTATATGGTGAATAACCATTCCTGTATGGAGAAACATGTTGTTTCACATCACAATCCACCTATTTTGGATCACTTTATGCAATATAATCCTCCATATTTTAATAGAAGTATTAATCCATTAGTATCTGAACAATGCATTAAGTCCCTTGAAAATATATTTTTATCCTTTCCATGTAATAAAATTGAAAAGGTTATTATTATAGTTTATTGATTGAAAGGAGATATATATCAATAGTGGTTAGTGATCCAAAACACAAAAGAGTTTAACGAAATATAAGTTATATAATGAATAACTTTTAAAGTGATGTTCTTTGAGAAATAATTTCCTTGAGAAAAATGAGCTGAAATTGAGAAAAAGTTCTTCACTTTAAATAAAAAGGGAGAATGAAGTGTTGTATAGCATGAGGATAGATTTTCATAATTATACAATCTTGTTGTGAACTATATATATAAATTGGAAAGAAATATTGATCATTTATTTTAAGGTCTTAATCAGAGTCTCTAAAGGGAATTGGTTTCTCAAATGGTTACATTATATGATGAAATAGTATGAAGTTCCATCAAGAGAGAGAAATTACTTTCTAGTAATTATAGCATCAAGAGAAATCAAGAAAATATGAGTTCATCTAAAAACAATAAAAAATAAATTGTTCAAATAAGAAGAATTGGAGGATGTAATTTCCAATATCATAAAATTTTTAAAAGAAACACCCAGGTACATGGTTCATTAGAACTAGAGTTTGTTTCAATTATGGAGAAATGGTTAACCAAGATCCTGAATGCAAGGAAAAGAAAGAAACAAATGTTATCTAGAGCTTTATATATAAATAAATGGGACATTATTCAAACCAATTTCCCAATCATCAAGAGAAACTCCCATAAAAGAGGCCAAGTGAAGAATACCAAGATTATGTAATTACTACAACTGAGGTTGAAGTTCACAAATATGTTATGGTAGGTACTTTGATCATAACCTCAAATTTAGCTACTAGTTTATTTTATTTTTTAACTTGTTGTTATTTTATATCTTCCATGTTTTCAAAGAAAATTAGATATTTTCTTAGCACTATAAGAAGGATATTTTCAATAAAGACTCCTAGTGGAAATATTATTTCAATAGGAATGTGTTAATTAGTTCCCATTATAAAAAATTGACATACCCTATTGGAAAACTTGATTAATATTCATATGGTTGACTTTGATAGAATCCTTGGAATGAATTATAATTCAAATTATAATTAAAAATTATTTCCAAGAGAAAGAGATTATGATTTGTGATAGAGATGTGGAATCCCTTATCATCATAGGGGAGACTGCATCATCTAGATCATGTCAGGATCTTCCTATATTATATATATTTAAGGAAAATCTTGGTTAAGTATAGATGATGGAACCTATGAATGGTAAAGGTATCCCAAGAATAGAGGATACACCTATTGTGCATGAACACATTAATGTGTTTATGGAAGAACTAACTATACATCCACCTGAGCATGAAGTTGAATTTTTTATTGATATCATCCCTAATGAAAAACCTATATCTAATACTATATATAGGATGTCCACAGTAGAATTAGTGGAATAAAAGAAAAAACTGCATGAGTTGTGTGAAAATGGATTTATAAACCATAATATTTTACTATAGGGTTCCCCATTTCTTTTTATTAAGAAAAAATATGGGTCAATGTGTTTGTACATTGATTATATGGAAATCAATGAAATTACTATAGAGAAAAAGTATCCTTTAAAATGTATTGATAAATTTTTCAATAAACTAAAAGGAGATAAATATTTTTCAAAGATTTATATTCATTCTGGGTATCATCAATTATGATTAAATAAGGAAATATTCAAAATAGGATATTTTTAATGAGGTATGGACATTATCAATTTACAGTAATTCACATTGGATTGACTTATGTAGCATATATTTTTATGGATATGATGAAAAATATATTCAAGGATTATATTGATAATTTAGTTATGGTATTTATTGAAGATATATTGATATAATCTAAAATAAATTATGATAATAAAAGTCATTTGAAAACCATTTTGAAGAAATTTACAGAAAAGGAGTTGTATGTAAAATTTAGAAAATAAAATTTTTTTCTTCAGAAAGTTTTTTTATTGTCTATATTTTCTCTATGAATGGAATATCATTTTATCCTTCAAATACAAAGGTAGTGATGGAATGGACAATGCCAATGAATATAACTGAGGTATGTAGTTTCCTTGGATTGGTTTGATACTATTAAATATTTTTGAAAAAAATTACTCTATTAGATAATTTTTTAACTAATTTGACATGAAAATGGCTTATATTTATATGGTTAAAATAATTTAAATAAATTTTTGAATAATTAAATAGGATACTAGTTAATTCATTGGTATTATCTTTACCATTAAGAAGGTATATATTTGTGGTATATAATTATGCATCAAATAATGGACATAGATATTTCCTTATGTAGAATGATAGAGTCATTTATTATGAATTAAGGCTGTTAAATATTGATGAATAAAATTATATACCCCATGATCATGATTTTTTATCCATAATATTTTCATTGAAGATACTGGGATATTTCCTTTATAGTGAAAATTTGAAATATATATAGATCGCAAAAGTTTGAGATATATGTTCTCATAGAAAGAGATCAACCTAAGGCGAAGGTGATTACTAGAATTACTCAAGAATTATAATTTTTCAATACACTACCACCTTGAGAAGTAAAATAAGGTGGTTTTTTCATTGAGTATGAAAAAACATGGAGTTTTGGCTAAAATTAGGATTTATAATGATCATATATTTATGGATTTAGTAACATTGGATATGGGAATCATTAAGTAAGTGTAAACAACACATCTATTCTAAATGGTTACCAAAATATCCTTATTGGAAAAAATAAAATGTTCCTAGTTTGATGATAAGGATATTAAAAAGAAAATCAAAGCCATGAATTATGGAAAGTCGGTAGACTTATCAAGTAAGATGGAATTTTTAAATTTAGGAAGGGTCTATGTATCCCACCCATGGATAATCTAAAAAGAGAATTATTATATAAATATAAAAGATTAAATATCATTATACAACCTATTATCACAAAAAAAATTAGTATTTTAAGGAACATTTTTTGTTAGATAATATGAAATGGAAAATTTTAGACTACGTATTATGATGATTGATTTCTCAATAGGTAAAGTCTTAGAGACAATAGCCTAAAGGATTCATGGAGCCTAAACCTATTTTTTTGTAGAAATGGGATGATATTACTATATAATTTTTCACTATATTTACAGATACTCTAAGAAAGAATTATTTTATAAGGTTTATTGTTTAATTCCTTACTAATTCCATACATTTCCTTGTTATAAGGTGAGATCTTCCTTTTGAGAACCTTATGCGACTTTATATTAATGAAGTTGTAAGACTTCATGGTGAACCTATTTTGATCTTTCTGATCATGAACCATGGTTTAAATAAAAAATTCAGAAAAATATTTATAAATCTCTAAACACCAAGCTACATTTAAGAATTTATTATTATCATTTGATATATGGAGATTCTAAAAGGACTATTCAGACATTATGAGACATGTTGAGGTCGTGCTAACATGACTTTAATGGTATGTGGGACCGGTATTTAAATTTGGGGGAATTTTTATATAATAATTGTAAAAAAATGGGTAATGATATAACAAATTACTTTAATATTTATTAATATGAATTAAATATTTCTATTAGTTCTAAAATATTAAGTAATTTTTAAATCAAAAATGAAATAGTTTAACTAAATGCTTTAATTATTAAGATTTATTTAAAATATTAATTTATAAATTTTATAATTTGAATTTTAAAATATTAAAATCATTTTTAAATCATTATATCAAAATATAATTTGGTTAAATTTTTTTTATTTTTTATAATTCTTTTATTTTTTGATGAATAGTGAAAAAATAAGTTTTTTGTAAAAATTTGTTTATTTTTATTAAATTAAGTAATTAAAAAGTATCAATAGTTTTAAAAAAAATTAAATTAAACTAAGTATTATTTAGTTATATTTAATCCACTCATTTAATTTTTAATCAACTTTATATTAGTTTTTAGTATATTTTTGTTTTTTGGTTTAAAAACGGGTTTTTCTAAAAACTATTTTAAAATGCATAATGTTTCTCCTTTTTAATTAATTAAAATAATCCCTAATGATGAATGTTTTAAATTAAATTTATATAATATATATCAGTAAATATTATTTTAATTTCATAAAATGATTATTATATTTCATAGAATTAATATTGAATCATTTTTTTCTAAAAAATACTCTTCTTAAAAACTCAATGTCACTCCACGTCTGCGGGATTAATATTAAATTAACATTTTCCACCTATATGAACAGAATTGGAAAATATTGGTCCCATATTTTTAATAACAATAATTTATAATTTATAATAATTCCAACATATTTTTTTCCATAATTATTAGTGAAAACAGTTAAAATTAATCACATCGATTAAGGTAAAAATGACTTGACCGAGGGATTAAAATTTAAACTTAAGGGACCAAATGACCTTGAGAGTTGTCTAAAACCAATAGTTTGTAAATATATCGACATTATATCTTATATTTTAGATAATTGGACATTATTCGGGCCTAGTTACAAGAAAAAAATGTGGCTATAATTCACTCTTTCAAAAAAAATTACAAGTGTACCACTCACCTCACTTATAAAAGGTCACACCCTCTCCTCGTATCTTCACACCTAAAAAACCTATTTGGATTGAAAAAAACATACCCAAATAAATTTTAAAATTACCTACCATAATTATATAATCCTTATTTTAGGTATAAACACAACCTAGGAAGGATTTTTGTGCAAACCTAAAGAGGATACCTGAAGAAGAGATAACATTCATCAATGAGAATTATTGTTTTATTTTTTTTCTCCACCCCCTTAAATTCTTATTAAAACATGGTTATATAATAAAATTATTATATTAAATATAATAAGATGTTATTATGTTAATTTAATAACCTAAATTGCTTCCCTCTTCTATAAAATGGGTTGTGAAATCATCATTTATGTGTACATAAGACTACTGCCTCGCAAAATGATATCAATAATTTTTCCATTACCACTGATCATGGTTGTCTATAATGATGAATATAAAGTTTATATATGATATTTATAACATTATTATTCCTATTTATTCATTATATTATATATAAATTTTTTATATTTCATACCGTATGGGATACGATAACGTTGTTTGTGTGTACGACGGACTACCGACTCGCGAAGCGATGTGATTTGTTTTCATGAATGTATTAAATGGATGGTAATAAATGTAAATATAATGAATTTATGTGATTTAAATATATTAATTATGATATTTATGACATATTTATCATTATTTAAATATAATATATCATTCTATTTCATACCTTTTCACTCAATGAAAAAAAATGATAATGTGGTTTGTGGACGTGTGGACTATGGCCTTCTGAAAGCGATGTGAATCCTTTTTTCATAACCACATAAAAAGAGTGATATATAAAAGTTTATATATGTAAATAATATGGTATTAATTATATAATTATAATTTTGTAAAGATAAAATATTACTTACCTCATTTCCATAATTATCATTGAAAAATGGAAATATTATTCATGTGTACGTACGACCTACCATCTCTATGATTGTAATATAGCCTAGTTTTCATAACCATATTTCATGATTGGTTTTAAAAATATATTTTTTTTATAAATATGATTATTATGAAATGATTATTATTCTATATATGTTTACATAATGACCTATTTGACCATAGTTAACCTAACAAAGTCATTTTTGATACAAAATCTGAATATGGTCAAAACATCCGATGTAAAATTAATTGATTAAGTAAATTTATAATTTGGTAATAAGTAAAATAATAGTAATAATAAACTTAAAAAAGGTTCTCAAGAAAGTAAATAATTATCATAAGTTTATTCTTCATGAAGACAATGACACATGTGAAATGTCGGACTCAAGGTAAGGGACTTCGTCTCAATTTCCTTTCATTGAGGCATATCTTGATTTTATACAAATATATTCCTTTAAGATATGTATATACAACCAATTTTACATGTTATATCATGAATTTATTTATTAAAATGTTATTTAATGTTTTTTTTAATTTTATCCTTTCATGGGACTTATGATTCAAATATTTCCAATGTGATATGAGACTTTCCCATTAAAAATCCACTTTTAATTATTTTATTAAAAATATCTTTCTCTTACATGTCTATGTTTTCTAAAAAATATAAATATTTTTATGTGCACATAAAATATTTATAATGTAAATTTTTTTCTCTAATTACTTTATTTTCAAAGGTTTTCAAAAGGAATGTTTTTACATGTTTTATGTGGAAAATTTTTAAAAACGATAAAATGAATGTATTGTTCTTAACATACATGACGATGAATTTTCCACCGTCATGAACATTATTTAATTTTTAGATTACTTTTCAAGATTTAATTTTTTCCTTTCATGAAAAATATAACAACCCTTATCTATATTAAACATTAATTCATGATTTATTACATAAGATTTCACTTAAAAACCCCAGAAGATCAGGAAGTCTAGTGTCTTTGGAAATTAAGTACATAACAAACCAACTTAAAACAAAAAATCCATCATATTTATTGAAAAATTACTTAACATGATCATACTTAAAACTTCACGGGATAACCTATGGATGTATATAGGAAAGGGGTGAGCTATAAAGACCAGTAAGGGAATAACCATGGCATAACATGAAGAAAGTAATACGTGTTAGACAATAGGCATATAAATGGGACATAAAAGTGGTGAGAATCATAAAAATGAATAGTGAGGCATTATATAGCATGATAAAATAAATGGAATCAGGTTTACTTATTATCCCAACATGAAATAAAATGAGACTAAACTTTACCCAATTCATTAGAGTGCTATATATTTTTATGTGTACCTATCACATTCATTTCATTCTCATGTTTAAGTGTGCCACATAGATCATAAAACACAGAATCATTTATCATCAAATTTTATTCCATGATCATAGATTATGGAATAAATACATGTAATTACCTAATAAATAAGTATAAGTGCATACATTTTAACACCCTTGATAGGAAATGGGTATAGTTATTCACTACATAATTATTTGGCATGGAAAATCACAGTTGAATTTTGGAAGCATAATGATGTAACTTAAAAATTTATAAAATGTGTTGATGAGAAAGAAAGAGATATATAACCATTTGGACTAAAAATTTACAGTAATAGGGACTTGTAAAAACATATACCATCAATAAGAATTATAAATATAAGTCATAATATAATGAAGAAACTTGAATAATGAGGAAAAGCAAAAGGACCCTTACCTTGAGAGTGTAACTTTAAATGTTTGGGGGAGCTTCTTGAGTTCTCGAGGGAACCTTGTGAGGAATATAGAGAAGGGAGGGAATATTAAGGACATGATCCAAGTATTTTTAGTGACTATAATTGGGATATTGTTTGAGTTTATATAGGAAATTAGTGGGTAATTCTTTATCATTTCTCAAACATAGGTTTTACACTCTATGTAATAAAATCACCAAAACTACAAACTTTCCATTATTTTTTTCCCATTTTTTATGCCAAAGGGTAGTATTTTGAATTATTTAATAAGTACAAGGTATTAAATTATTAAAATAATACTCTTGATTACGTGGAAGTGAGTCATACTCTTAAATAAATGATTTTAAAACCTTAAAATATATTAATGGTTTTGGAGGATTCATAAAGGATTTATAAAATTAATCAAATAAACATAAAATAAAATTATTTTAAAGGGGGAACATATATTTTGTTTTGGATACCATTTATAATATTTATTAAATCACTTTTTCTCATTATGATGTCATAATACACACCATATATTTATACAGTATTTAATTTTAACCTGAAAATTGGATTGTCTTAGAAAATTATGAAATATTCACCGCTGGATAATTTCAATTTTCATATTCCAAAAAAATAATATTAATTTTATCAAAATATTTTTATAAATATTTTTATCTTCACATTTAAAATAAGAGTATACATTTATTGAGAAATTATGGGTTTTTTGACAATAACAGTTTTCAAACCCTTATAAAAATTACATTTGACTTTATAAAAATTATATGATAATTTATATTTAATAAAAATTATAAATTAATAATAATTTTTTAAAATATTATTTATTTTAAAAATAAATTAATTCATCAAAAATAAATGTATAAATTTAAATCGAATTAAAAATACATTTTTTGTATAAAAATCAAAATCATTTATAAAGTAATGATAAGAAGAGAATATGAGCATTATTATATTGAAAATAATATATATATATATATATATATATTCATATTATTATGGTGTTTATACATATCCCTTTAATACACCAGCAAACTCCCTAAGGGTATGGTGCTCGATGGTGAGACTTTCACGGGCTGGTTTGGTGTGCATGGTTTGTGTCAGGATCTCTATGAGTTTTAACTTCTCCCATAAATAGTTTCTCTCATGCTTAATTTGTTGTATATCAGGTTAGTCTTTGTAAAGTAAAAATATCAATGATGTTATCTCTATTGGAAGATCTGATAAATGGGATTCAAAGGGTATGATCCTCCTGGTTGAGGTCACCACATCCTTTGTCTGTGTTAATTAGATTTATCAAAACCCTATATTTATACTAATCATTAGATCATTATTAAAAAGAATATATTATCAATAATAGAGATTATTAACGGTGTTTTAAATCTAATAGGATATAATAAAACCAAATAAGTTCATGTGTCTTTTATATAATTAATTTATAATAATACATTTGATTAAAATGTAAGGGAATTTTTATTTATTAAAGTTTGGGTCATTACAATCTTCTACCCTTAATAAATTTTACCATAGAAATTTTCTTTTCCCACACTAAAATAGATGTGGGTAATTTTTTTTCATAACCTCCTTATATTCCCATGTTTCTTATTCAAACATGTGGTTTCTATATAGCACTTTGACCAGGTGAATTGTCTTATTTTGTATAACTTTGTCTATATGATATAATATCTTCACCAGATACTCTTTACATGAGAGATCATTCACTAATGGTACCACCTTTTGATTGAGTACATGTGAGGGGTCTGGTATGTCCTTCCTTAAGAGGGATACATGGAATACATTATATACTTGAGATAGGTTATGTGGGAGTACTAGTTGATAGGCCACCAATCCGATGTGATCAAGGATATCTAAGGGGGAGATGTATCTTGGACTAAGATTTACCTTCCTAGAAAATCTCATGAATTTATTCCATGTAGATATACAGATGAATAACATGTATCTGACATGAATATCTAGGTCTCGTCGATAATTGTCATCATATCTCTTCTTTAAACTCTGGAAATCCTTGATGTGTTATTGAATGCTCTTAACCTTTTCCACCATTTCCTCAACCATTTCAGAACCTAGAAGTTTTTTTCCCCAACATCATCCCAACATGAATTTGTTTTACACCTCTTCCCATAAAGGGCTTCATAAGGATCCATTTGGATACTAGAGTGGAAAATTTTATTATATGAGAACCCAAATATAGGAATATATTGGTCACATCCTCCTTTTAAGTTAATTTATCATGCTCTAAACATGTCCTCATGTGTCTTGCTAGTCAGCTTAGATTGGCCATCAGTTTTAGGGTGATAATTCATGTTGAAGTTCAACTCAGAATTTATAGAGTTTTGGAGACTCTTATACAAATTTGTGGTAAATCATGGGTCTCAATCATATACAATCAATAGTGTTGTTCCATAAAGCCCCACCAATCATATGATGTATATACTTCCAAGTTGATCAGGTAAGAATTCCTCTCGAATTGAAATTAATTTTTTAGTATTTATAAGATGATCCACCACAAAAAAAAATCATTTCCTCTTGATGTCTTCGGATGACAAATGAAAAAGTCCATGGTTATGTTTTCCCATTTCTATGTAGGTATGGGTAATGGTTGAATCACCCCTTTGATTTATGCCTTTTCTCCTTCTCTTGCTGACATACAAGACATCATGATGTATATTACAAGATCTCCTTCTTCATATTGTCCCACCAATAGTTCTCTTGGATATCTCGATACATCATTGTTCTTCATTGATGGATAGAGAAAATCAAACTATGTGCATCGTACAATATCTTCTTCTTTAACTCATGATTTAATGGTACACATATCCATGACCCAAATCTCAAAAATCCTAAATTAACATTGAAATGTAAGGATTTTCCTTTCCTTATAGCTTACACTTTCTTCTGAATTCCCACATAATCTCTTTGAGCATCCTTTATCTTCTCTATAAGTGATGGTTTTGAAATAATTTGTGAAAGGATTGATAATGTTCTTGACTTTATGATTCCCATGTCCATCCTTTCCAAATCTAAGAAGATCGGATCCCTCTAAATTCTCATCAATGATAGAATTGATGTTTTCTTTCTACTTAGAGTGTTTTTAACTTTATTCACTTTCCCAAGATTGTATTGAATTGAGTAGTCATAGTCCCTGATCAGCTCTAACCATATTTATTGGTGTATATTTAGCTCTTTTTGTGTGAATATATACTTGAGGTTTTTTTATCCATATATATTTCACACTTTTCCCCAAATAAATAATACTTCCATATTTTCAAAGATAATATCACTACATCCAACTCCAGATCATGAGATGGTTAGTTTTTTTCTTGAACTTTCAAGTGTCTTGAAGAAAAGTTTATCACTTTGTTATTCTACATTAACATACAGCCCAATACCTTCTTTAAAGCATCATTTAATACCACTAAATGTTCTCCACTTGTGGGTAGTGTGGGAACAAGTACAGTGATAAGCCTCTTTTTCAACACCTTGATCCTCTCTTCACATTCATCCTTTCAAAGAAAATTGACTCCCTCCCAAGTTATCTTGGTTATATGGTTTGACAATCATGATAAAGTTCTCACAAATTGATGATAGTACCCAGCTAATTCAAGAAAACTATATATATCTATCATAGATGATGGCCTCTTCCATCCTTTAATTGCTTCATTTTTTGAGGTTTTCATAGATATTACATTGCTTGTTATGATATGAACTAAGAATAAGACATCCTTTAACTAGAAATCACATTTTATATATTTATAAAAAATATACTCCTTTCATAAGGTCTTTAGAATAGTGTTCGGATTCTCTTCATGCTCCTCCTTTCTTATAAAGTATATTAGAATATCATCTATAAATATTAAAAAAAATATTGAGGTAATATCTAAAGACTCTATTGTTCAAGTACATAAATATTTCTATAGAATTAGTGATTATGAATGGAATTACTATGAACTCATAGTGCCCCTACCTTGTAAAAAAATAGACTTGGGGATATCATCCTTCTTCACCCCAATTTGGAAATATCCTAACCACAGATTCACCTTGGAGAAGTATTATGTTCCACATATCAGATCAAAAAAGTCATAAATATGAGTCAAAGGATACTTTTTCTTTATTATGATCATGTTAAGTTCATGATAATCAATTCAAAGGTGAACTGACTCATCCTTCTTCTTGATGGAGAAGACTGGTGCACCCCATGTTGAAGCACTTGGGCGTATGAACCTTTTATCTTGATTCTCCTATAGTTATTTATTTAAATCCAAAATTTCTAAAAAATCCATTCTGTATATATTCTAGAATAATGGTAACACCCCAAGTATAAGCTTAATTAAAAATTCAACCTCTTGACTAGGATAAAGACCAGGAAATTCTTTGGGAAACACATCAGTGTATTCCATCACAATGGGAATGTATTCAAAGATGATTCTTTCCTTAGACTAAATCACTTTAGCTAGATATTATTTCTCATATAAAAATAATATACACGATTGAGATGTTGGTTCTAAATAAGATTCCCCCATCTCCTTTCATTTGTACAAAATTAGAGGATAATTCATGATACGAAGATTTATTTCCTTCTCACCGCAAATTATGTTGGCTTTATACAAGGAAAGGCAATCCATTACCAGAATCACATAAAATTCCACTAAATGGAGTATGAAAATGTTCGTTGGTAATTTTAGATCACAAACTTCAACAAGGGGGAGTTATATACTTGGTATTCAATAATTGCCCCATTTTCCATTTTCAATAATAGATCTACTTCTATGATTTGTGGTGATGCTTGAATAGTTTTACTAAACCTTCATGATATAAAGGAATGCATAGAACCAGAATCAAAAATGTACATTCGCTATTGTTGAATGAATAAATAGTGTACATTTCACCATTTCATTATTGGGATCCACCTTAGTGGTTTTGATGTCAAAGTATCACCCTTTCTACCTTGGAGGTTGTTGGTTATCTCTGAAAACACTTAGATTAGAGCATTAGTTTGTAAAGTGCCTTGGTTACTTGTCGTTAAAGCAATGAATAATGCATTAAGGGTTGAACAAACCATTCCTTTCCTCCATCTCATTTGTGGGTTTCTCTTATTATTAATCGCTATCTAGGTTCCCTTCTTGCGCCTAAAGCATTTCCTCGCCCCCCTTAGGAAATTTCTAGGGTGATTCTTTCCACACCATTGACAAGTGGGATGTTAAAATTTCTTAAAACCATTATATTTATCCATCAAACCACTGTAATTAAACTCCACTTTATGTTTCTTATCCCCATGATACCCTTCAGATTCACTGATCTTCATTTCAACATTGAGGGCACATCATACAATTTCCTCATAGCTATCAAAGTCTCAGATCGCCATGGATTTTCATATACTGGATTTTAACCCACCAAAGAAGTGGCCAACCTTGAATTCACAAATCTAGAGGCATATCATGAAATTATTGTGAAGTTATCCTCATACTCCTCGATATATTTGTCATATTTTTTTTCTTAAGGGAAAGGATATCCCATTCCATTTTAAGTCATATAGTGTGAGGAAAATACTTATCAAAAAATATCTTCCATAATTCCTTCCATAATATCACTTTGATCTCTTTATTAGGCTCTGTATTCTTGATCAATTTCTACCACTAATCAGATTCTCCCTCCATACGATAAAAACCCAGTAGAAAATTC
Organism: Viscum album; assembly: GCA_963277665.1. Classification (NCBI taxonomy): domain Eukaryota; kingdom Viridiplantae; phylum Streptophyta; class Magnoliopsida; order Santalales; family Viscaceae; genus Viscum; species Viscum album. The sequence goes on along the minus strand of OY728132.1, from coordinate 268,162,820 downwards.
TCTTTCTCAAATCATTGAAGGATAAATACGATCTTCTCAATGGATTTGGTTCATTGTTCCATGATTAAGGGTCCATCTGATCTATTTAAAGTCAAGGAACTTTTTCACATAAATCTCTAAATTGAATCTTTTTATTTATTTAGGGGATTTGTAAACTCCTCCTAAACTAGGTTTCTATTCATAACCTAAGTCTGTTGAAAGAGTATTTTCATAAAGTTTTTGATTCCCGCTCCCATCAGGTTAGGAAACTCATTGGAGTCGTCATCACATTGTCCGTCACATTGGGTGTTTACCTGATTCCTCCTATTTCCAGCCATTTTCTAGAGTAAATTTAAAATTAAAGATGAGTATTTTTAAACTACTAAACAAATAAATAGTAATCCAATAATATTAATTATATAACTTATAAATTACATGTATTTACTTATCTTATGAATTTATAGGATTCAATATATGTTATCCATGATCTATTTCATAACATATATTATTATGGGTATTTTTTTGTTCCTGTAATAATGGTTCATAATGATATTTTGAATTTTCAAAATTATATCCCTCGGGAGTGTCAAATTTGGTGTGCAACAAGACCAGTTTTCATGCACCGGTTCCCAGTCAAGTCTAGCTCAACGCAGTGTTTTCAGGTTTCACCCCTATGTACATTTGTTCCAGATCGAAATACACTTTTAGTATCCAGAAAGGGATGTATTTTCTTGATAAACCAATTACTATATACTTACCATAATTTGGGAATTTTTTCTTATACTTATTCTTATCCCTAAGGATTTCTCAATAGTTTTATAATCCTAATACCAAAAATAACTAAACTTTTTTAAATACCTGCTATAATAACCCTTCTCTTTATTACACATTAATTCATGATTTACACTACTGGAAATTTTGGTATTCCCAATGCTCCTATACCAACGGTTTATCAAAACTGTTGGTATAAGAGGCCTTTACCAACGGTTTCAATAAACCATTGGTAAAGGTTGAGATAGGTGATGATTTCCCAACGGTTTGATTAAAACCATTGGGAAATATTCATAGGCTGGTCCTTTTACCAATGGTTTATACAAACCGTTGGTAAAGGTGAGATTTTCCCAATGGTTTTTAAAAACCTTTGGGAAAAGATCCCCAAAATTGCAGCAAAATCGAGCAGATCTTCCTGCATTCTCTATTTCTCCCCCAATTTGCAGAAGCCCCTGCACGCGCCCCAGGTGAACCTCCATCAAATCGATTGAGACTCCCCCACCAGGTTAGATGGGATAAGTTCAAATCTTCATGTCTTCTTTCTCATTTTCCACTTCTCTTACATATTTATCCATTTTTATTGAAGGTGGAAACCCTAAATTCAGTGTTGTAAAAACTTATGGTTTTTAATTGGGGATTTGGTTTGTTTTATTAGGGATTAGGTGTATGAGGAATTCCCCTTCCTATTATGGGTGGTTTTAATCAAAATTTATGATGTTGGAACCATTTATGATGTTGTTGTCTCTATTTAATCTCATTTTCCCTGACTTAACATTAAATTCTATATCACATTTGGTTTATGTTTTTTTAATTTCCAGTTAAGTTATTTGTGGTTGATGATTTTCCCATGTTAGTTGTTTTCAATGGTTTGGCATGGAAATTGGGCATATAATGTGACTTTTCCAAATGGGGGTGCCTTGAGAATACTCCAAATATTTGTTAAAAATGATCAAAGGGATTTTATTATTCAAAATGGATTTTGAAAGATATTTCGGAAATGATTTAATCTTGAGGAAAGTGTTTTATTAAAATGGTAATTTTTTTAATAAGGCTTGTGTAATGTATTTTGTTATAGTACACTTGTTATGTGACTATGTTTGGTATTTAGTAACACATGAGATAACTGGTGTGTGAGAATGTGTTGTGAAAGAGATTCCATGGTTGGTTCAAGATTATATTTACGTTTTGAGCCTATTAATGAGTTGTTTTAAAGATATTTTGAGATATTTACCTATTGGTGTTAAGTCATACAGTGATCATGGGGGATATTATATGTTTATTGGTGAAAAATGGGAGCTGTAGAGGTGGTTCATGATTATGGCATATAATTATTGCTAAACATGTGGATAAACTATGCATAGTAGTGAATTCTTGAAGTGTTTGATGTTTTTAGTCCTTTTTTATTTGGAGTTTCTTTTTATGCTGATGTTTCTTATTGATACCTATGATGGGAATTTATTTTAGTTTCTAAATTGGATGAGACTCCCCCACCATGCATAGTATATGCAATTCTTTTGGTTTACCTCGAGTTGATGACTCTAATAGCTCAATTGTCAGAGTTGATTGTGAACCTGAAGTTGTGGTTGAAAATATATAGAATCATTCATCCATGTTCTTAATTATTTTGGTTTTCCTCGAGTTGGGTTATTAAGTTTGGTACTATTCAAATTGATTTAGTATTGATCACAAATATGTTTTAGCTGAATTGATCGTTATGTGAATTTTCAATGTTTATTGGTTGTAGTTTTATTTGAATTGCATTTTTTAATTTGGAATTGAACTGTATTCAAACCTAGTCAAACAATATTTCTAACTTGGTGAACATTACAACTTGTATGATTTATTAAATACATTCAAGCTATTCTAAAACAATTGATAGCTAAATTACCAATGAATCCCCCTATTCTCACATATATTTAGTTTTTTGGGTTACACATTAGTTTCCTTTTTCTAATTAATTAAATATTTGTTTTCAAAAGTAGGAAATGCGTCCAATTGAAGAGAGACGAAGGAAAAAATGATGGAGAACAATCGTCGAATGGGGGAGATGGGTGTTCCACCATTAGTGCCTGCAGTGAGTACCTTATTTTAAAATTTATATATTTAAAGAATATATAATTTCATGTGATTAATTTTCTTGTAAACATTTTTGTAGGATCCACATATACGTCGATAGTTATTTGACGAGGAGCCTAGTACTGGTCCTAATACTCAGGTCGGTGGTACGAGGGGGTTCGTACCAGAGGTAGAAGAGCATCTCTGCGTACCCGACTAGACCCTGCCCCTCCCAATGACATGTCATCCTTCCCATTTTCTGATCCTGGTGTGTCATTAGGGACACACGGGATATTTAGGCCTCCCATGTTTTTGCCACCTTTTGCATCTTCTGGCCCATCTTTTTCATATCCCATGATGATTCCCACTCCCCAACCAAAATCCTGTCATACAGCTGTCCCGTCTTCTTTTCCTTCTACTTCTATCTCTCTGAGATTCTATATTCCATATTCTTTGACTCCTGTTCCACCACAGGGTGTTCCATCAGTTTCTGTGGATCCAGTGGCGCTCAGTGATCAGACTGGCGCAGGTATATTTATGAAACCCTAACAAATTTTTATACCAATATTTATTTTCATTATAACATGTTTTGATAAAATATTTGTTTTTCTTTCATGACAGATACATCTACTGACAGAAGGCAGGGGCGGGGGAATACACGCATGCGTGCAGTGTGGAACCGCCGCACACAGGTAATGGTGGATTACAATGAAGACAACCAAATGGTTGAGAAAACAGGGCAGCAATGTCAGAGTTTTTTGGTGACGCTTTCCAAATACTCTGACATCATTCCTGTCAGCATGCTATCATGGGGACAGTTGCCACATGAGGTCAAGGATAGAGCTTGGGTAGATATATGGGTAAAAAAATATGTTGTATTTAATGCGTGAATTATTTTTGTATTTATATGAATTAATATTTTGGTGTTAGCTTCGATTTAATTTTCCTGATGGTGAGGGTGCATGACCGGAACTTCTAAAGGATTTAGGTGAGATTTGGAGAGCCTACAAGCATGAGTTGTATATTGGCTGGCGTGCTAGAGTCGGCACTGAGTTATAGGTGGTACCAGTCATGGATGATTGTCCTATAGATCAATATCGGCAGATGATTACTCATTGGATGACTACTCGGCTTAAGGTATTAATTACATTTGAGGTATTTAAATAATAACTTTCATGTTTTTCATTAATATTATCCTTTGCATTATCGAATTTAATTTAGGAATCATCTAGAAAAAATAAAAAAACATTGATGCAAAAAAATACCTCCACACACTGGGACGTACTACGATTACACATCATGAGAGGAAGCTGGTATGACAATTGTTTATAAGTTTTATTTACGACCTACATTTTCCTTTGTTTCCTTAATTATTTAATCGTTTGCTAAAGTTTTCATATAACTTTATCTTTAAATGTCATTGTAGAGGAAAAAACTGAATATTGAAGGACGTGTGCCTCAAGAAAAACTGTTTTGCTCGAGTAGACGGAAAAAGGATGGAAGTGCCATCAACTAACCGACTCAGCAGCAAATTGTAAGTTTTAATATGTTGATTTTATATTTTAATATCTATTTTTTAACTTAATAACATATTTATATTTGTAATAGGATTCTTTAGAGGCCCTCGATGCCCAATAACCAGACAATTTTGGGCCAACTGGTCACTTACATCAGGTGTTGGAAGAGGAGCATTCTTGCAGAGTATGCTGCCAACCTAGGATAGCCCTGAAGAAGTATTGGCCCTCCTCAGGTACGATTTGTAGTGCCACCGAGCTGCAGCAAGTTAGGGCACAGGCAGAACGAGTTGAAAAAAGTCCATAGAGACGGCAGAACAATCTTCTAGGGCAAACAGGGCATTTATGTAATTTATTGAAGTTCTACGTCCAACACTTCCACCATAGGCCAGCCCAGATTTTGATGAATATATATTGTCGATACGTTCTATATATGGTGCACCAGGTGGCAGTTCTAGTGGTGGTAAAGATGATATCCAGCTTGATGATGATGATGGCAAGGAGTTTGATGTGGAAGAGGAGGGAGAGGAGGAGGGCGAGGTGGAGGAGGAGGGTGATGTGGAGGGCGAGGGCGAGTACGAGGGCGTTGAGGAGGGCGGGGATGATGTTGAGGACAATTATGACCACAAGGATGAGGGTGATGATGATGGTGATGATAGTGATGATAAGGGTGAAGACGATGTTATTTAGGATTATTCAATTTTTGTATGTCTTGAATTGTATGAATGTCTTGGTAATCTTATTAGCACATTCTCATCAAATTCATGTGATGATATGCTTTAAATTGAATACAAAGCCTTGTTGTACATTCTCCATGTTATGTGAATTATGCCTTGTTTGATTTGGTTTGCTTGTCAATTGTTAGGATAAGACATGGGTTACATGTTAAGGACTCATGGATGGACTCATCATTCTTAGGGAATTTAGACTTTAAATTCTAGGATGAATGCTTTGGTTTCTAGGTGAGGGCTATCAGGATGGTTTCTATTACTCATGAGTGATATTGGTTCCTTGAAGATAAACTGAGGACATGTCTGTTTTGCAAGATGGTAATACCATGCCTCAAGTGATACTAGGTCCCCTATGTGAGATACTTTTCAAGAAAGGCCGCCTAAATCTGAGGTGTGGTGTGGCCAACACCACTCAAATTGACATGTACGAGTCAACCCCGTTTAAATCCGAGGTGCGGTGTGGCTGGGATTTTAAGTGAAAAGAACAATTACCATACGAAAAACTGACCAAATGCATTTGGATCCTATTTATACTTTATCAAAACGATCCATGGGTCATATGTGATGTGTACGAGTCAACCCCATCTCAATCCGAGTCGCGGTGTGGTTGGGATCACTCTAAGTGTCTCTCTTTTGTTTAAAATGGACAACATTTTAAGTATATAAGGAAAACTGACCAAACGCATTAGTTTTCAATTGAAACTTTAGAAGAACTATCCATGGGTCATATGTGATGTGTACAAGTCAACCTCTCCTTAATCCGAGGTGCGGTGTGGCCGACACCACTCAAAGTGTCTCTCTTTTGTTTAAAATGGACTTCATTTTAAGTGAAAACAACAACTAGCATACGGAAAACCGACCAAACGGATTCTGATTGTGCTGATACTTTAGAAACATGATCCATGGGTCATAAGTGACATGTAAGATTCAACCCCGCCTCAATCCGAGGTTTTTTGTGGCTGTAACCATTCATAGTGTCTCTCTTTTGTTTAAAATGGACATCATTTTAAGTGAAAACAATAACTGACATAAAAAAACTGAACAAACACATTAGGAATGTTTTGATGCTTTAGGAAAACGATCAATGGGTCATATGTGATGTGTATGAGTCAACCCCACATCAATCTGAGGCATTTTGTGGCCGGGATCACTCTAAGTGTCTCTCTTTTGTTTAAAATGGACAACATTTTAAGTACATACGAAAAACTGACCAAACGGATTTTGATTGTGTTGATACTTTAGCACAATGATACATGGGTCATATGTGACATGTACGAATCAACCCCACCTCAATATAAAGAGTGGTGTGGCCGAAACCACTCAAAGTGTCTCTCTTTTATTTCAAAAGGACACCATTTTATGTGAAAACATCAACTGGCATACGGAAAACCGACCAAATGCATTCAGATTGTGTTGATACTTTAGGAAAATGATACATGGGTCATTTGAGATGTGTATGAGTCAACCCCATCTAAATCTGAGGAATGGTGTGGCCGGTACCACTCTAATTATGCCTCTTTTGTTTAAAATGGACAGGATTATAAGTGAAAAGAACAAATGGAATGCGAAAAACTGACCAAACGCATTTGGAATCTATTGAAACTTTAGTACAAAAATACATGGGTCATATGTTAAGTGTAAGAGTCAACCGCGCATCAATCCGAGTCACGTTGTGTTCGGTACCACCCAAAGTGTCTCTCTTATGTTTAAAATGGACAACATTTTAAGTACATATGGAAATCCGACCAAATGGATTCTGATTGTGTTGATACTTTAGCACAATGATCCATGGATCATTTGTGATGTGTAAAAGTCAACTCTGCCTCAATTCAAGGCGTGGTGTGGCTGGAACCACTCAAAGTGTCTCTCTTTTATTTAAAAAGCACTTCATTTTAAGTGAAAACAACAACTGACATACGGAAAACCAACCAAATGGATTCTGATTGTGTTGATACTTCAGTAAAACGATCCATGTGTCGTTTTTTATGTGTACGAGTCAACCCCACCTCAATCTGAGGCACTTTGTGGCCGGCACCACTCAAATTGTCTCTCTTTTATTTAAAAAGCACTTCATTTTAAGTGAAAAGAACAACTGGCATACAGAAAACCTGCCAAACACATTCGAATTCAGTTGATACTTTATCAAAATGATCCATGGGTCATATGTGACATGTATGAGTCAACCCCGGCTCAATCCGAGTCGCGGTGTGGTCGGGATCACTCTAAGTGTCTCTCTTTTGTTTAAAATGGACCACATTTTAAGTACGTATGGAAAACTGACCAAACGCATTCGGTTTCCATTGAAACTTTAGGAGAACGATCCATGGGTCATATTTGACATGTACGAGTCAACCTCGCCTCAATATGAGGCATGGTGTGGCTGAAACCACTCAAATTTTCTCTCTTTTGTTTAAAATGGACTTCATTTTAAGTGAAAACAACAACTAGCATACGGAAAACCGACCAAACGGATTCTGATTGTGTTGATACTTTAGAAAAGCGATCCATGGTTCATATGTGACATGTATGAGTCAACCCCGTCTCAATCTGAGGTGTGGTGTGTCCAGCACCATTCATAGTGTCTCTCTTTTGTTTAAAATGGACATCATTTTAAGTGAAAACAATAACTGACATACGAAAAACTGACCAAACTCATTCAGAATGTGTTTATGCTTTAGTAAAATGATCCATGGGTCATATGTGATGTGTACGAGTTAACCCCGCCTCAATCCGAGGCACAGTGTGGCCGGGATCACTCTAAGTGTCTCTCTTTTGTTTAAAATGGACAACATTTTAAGTATATATGGAAAATTGACCAAACGGATTCTGATTGTGTTGATACTTTATCACAATGATCCATGGGTTATATGTGACGTGCACGAATCAATCCCACCTCAATCTGAGGCACAGTGTGGCCAGAACCACTCAAAGCGTCTCTCTTTTGTTTCAAAAGGACATCATTTTAAGTGAAAACATCAACTAGCATACGAAAAACTGACCAAACGCATTTGGATTGTGTTGATACTTTAGGAAAATGATCCATGGGTCATTTGAGACGTGTACAAGTCAACCCTGTCTAAATCCGAGGTGTGGTGTGGCCAGTACCACTCTAACTGTGTCTCTTTTGTTTAAAATGGATAGGGTTATAAGTGAAAAGAACAACTGGAATACGAAAAACCAACCAAACTCATTCGGAATCTGTTTAAACTTTAGGACAATGATCCATGGTTAATATGTGACGTGTACGAGTCAACTGCGCCTCAATCCGAGTCGCAGTGTGGCCGACACCACCCAAAGTGTCTCTCTTATGTTTAAAATGGACAACATTTTAAGTACATACAAAAAACCAACCAAACGGATTCTGATTGTGTTGATACATTATCACTACGATCCATGGATCATTTGTGACGTGTATGAGTCAGCCCCGCCTCAATCCAAGGTGCGGTGTGGCCAGCACCACTCAAAGTGTCTCTCTTTTATTTAAAAAGCACTTCATTTTAAGTGAAAACAACAACTGACATATGGAAAACTGAAAAAAAAATTCTGATTGTGTTGATACTTCAGTAAAACAATCCATGGGTCATTTTTGACGTGTATGAGTCAACCCCGCTGTAATCTGAGGCACGGTGTGGCCGGCACCACTCAAAGTGTCTCTCTTTTATTTAAAAAGCGCCTCATTTTAAGTGAAAAGAACAACTGGCATACAGAAAACTGACCAAACGCATTCTAATTATGTTTATACTTTATCAAAATGATCCATGGGTCATATGTGACGTGTAAGATCCAACTCGGGCTCAATCCAAGTAGTGGTGTGGCCGGGATCACGCTAAGTGTCTCTCTTTTGTTTAAAATGGACAACATTTTAAATACATATGGAAAACTGACCAAACGCATTCAGTTTCTATTGAAACTTTAGGAGAAAGATCCATGGGTCATATGTGATGTGTAAGAGTCAACCTTGCCTCAATACGAGGTGCGGTGTGGCCAACACCACTCAAAGTTTCTCTCTTTTGTTTAAAATGGACTTTATTTTAAGTGAAAACAACCACTAGCATATGGAAAACTGACCAAATGGATTATGATTATGTTGATACTTTAGAACAATGATCCATGGGTCATATGTAATGTGTATGAGTCAACCCCACCTCAATCTGAGGCACGATGTGGCTGGGACCACTCTAAGTGTCTCTCTTTTGTTTAAAATGGACAACATTTTAAGTACATACGGAAAACTGAACAAATGGATTCTGATTAAGTTGATACATTAGCACAATTATCCATGGGTCATATGTGACATGTAAGAATCAACCCCGCCTCAATCTGAGGCGCGGTGTGTCCAGAACCACCCAAAGTGTCTCTCTTTTGTTTCAAAAGGACATCATTTTAAGTGAAAACAACAACTGACATACGGAACACCGACCAAACGCATTTGTATTCCGTTGAAACTTTAGGAAAACGATCCATGAGTCATATGTGATGTGTAAAAGTCAACCCCACCTCAATCTGAGGCACGATGTGGCCGGTACCACTCAAAGTGTCTCTATTTAGTTTAAAATGGACTTCATTTTAAGTGAAAACAACAACTGACATACGGAAAACTAACCAAATGCATTCAAATTCTGTTGAACATTTAGAAAAATGATCCATGGGTCATTTTTGACATGTACGATTCAACCCTGCCTTAATCCAAGGCACGGTGTGGCCGGAACCACTCAAAGTGTCTCTCTTTCGTTTAAAATGGACTTCATTTTAAGTGAAAACAATAAATGACATACGGAAAACTGACCAAATGCATTCGGATTCCATTGAAACTTTAGGAAAACTATACATGGGTCATATATGATGTGTAAAAGTCAACCCCACCTCAATATGAGATCTGGTGTGGCTGGAACCACTCAAAGTGTCTCACATTTATTTGAAATGGACACCATTTTAATTGAAAACAACTATTGGCATACAAAAAACGGACCAAAGGCATTCGTAATGTGTTGAAAGTATAGAAAAAAGATAAATGGGTCATATGTGATGTGTACGAGTCAACCCTACCTTAATATGAGGCATGGTGTGACTGGAACCACTCAAATTGTCTCGTTTTTTTTGAAATGAACAACATTTTAAGTGAAAACAACAACTGACATACGGAAAACCAACCAAACATATTCTGAATGTGTTTATTCTTTAGTAAAACGATACATGGGTCATATGTGATGTTTACAAGTCAAACCCACCTCAATCTGAGGTGCGGTGTGGTTGGTACCACTCAAAGTGTCTCTCTTTTGTTTAAAATGGACATCATTTTAAGTGAAAACAACAACTGATACACGGAAAACCAACCAAATGCATTCAAATTCCATTTAAACTTTAGGAAAAAAATCCATGGGTCATATTTGATGTTTATGAGTTAATCCCACCTAAATATGAGGCATATTGTGGTCGTCACAACTCAAAGTTTCTCAGTTTTATTTGAAATGGACAACATTTTAAGTGAAAAGTACAACTGGCATACGAAAACTGACCAAATGCATTTGTATTCTGTTGAAACTTTAGGAAAATGATCCATGGGTCATATGTGATTTTTACAAGTCAACCTCGCCTCAATACGAGGTGCGGTGTGGCCGGAACCACTCAAAGTGTCTTTATTTTGTTTCAAAAGGACATCATTTTAAGTGAAAACAACAACTGACATATGTAAAACTAACCAAACGCATTCGGATTCCATTGAAAATTTAGGAAAACGATCCATGAGTCATATGTGACGTTTACGAGTCAACCTCGTCTCAATAAGAGGTCCATTGTGTCCTTAACCACTCATTATGTCTCACGTTTATTTGAAATGGACAGCATTTTAATTGAAAACAACTACTGGCATACAGAAAACTGACCAAATGCATTCTGAATTTGTTGAAACATTAGCACAATGATCAATGAGTCATATGTGATGTTTAAGAGTTAACTTTTCCTTAATCTGAGGCATTTTGTGGCTGGAACCACTCAAAGAGTCTCATTTTTTTTGAAATGAACAACATTTTAAGTGAAAACAATAACTGGCATACAGAAAACAGACCAAATGCTTTTAGAATATATTGATACTTTTGGAAAAAGATCCATGGGTCAAATTTAATGTGTACAAGTCAACCCCACCTCAATTCGAGGCACGTTGTGGCCAGTATCACTCCAAGTGTATGTATTATGTTTAAAATGGACATCATTTTTAGTAAAAACAACTGGTATACGAAAAACCAAACAAACGTATTCAGATTCTGTTGATACTTATTCAATTTTTTATGTATTTTATTGATAATTGATAATTAAATTATATATGTATTCAATTATGAATTGAATTATGTATTCCACATATAATTGTCATCTAAATTTTAAATTGAATTCTAAATCAATTATGTATGTTTATAATTACGTTATGAATTATGATTTAATTCTGGATGTGTATAGTTAAAAAATGCATTATATGTTAAATGTGTATGAATTTGTTCCCTATATGCATGTCTTAGTTTGTTATTGTAGGTATAGTAATTGTAAAGGAGCAGAATGGACATCATTATAGGCTCTTGTGCAAATTGCAGGCTGCTGTGCAATTTGCACAGCATAGTCTATGCCAACGGTTTCAAACCATTGGGAAAGGTTTCTAGAGATTTTGTTTTTCCAACGGTTCAATGAAAACCATTGGAAAACCCCATTCCTAATGGTTTAGAAACCGTTGGGAAAGAGTTGATTTTCTTATTTTTACCAACGGTTTTGTGTAAACCATTGGTAAAACTTATGCCAACGATTGGCCAAACCGTTGGCATAGGTTAATTTTACTAACCTATACCAACGGTTCTTTGTAAACCATTGGGATATGTTTTCCCAATGGCTTACTTCCCTATGGTTTTCAAAACCATTGGTATAACATATACCAACGGTTCTGCAGGTTTTCCCAACGATTCTGAACTATTGAGAAAGACCCCATTTTCAGTAGTGTTATTATATAATATTACACTTAATAAAACCTATAAGATTGATAATTATAGTGAATTTGGAAATTAGATACATTAAATAACAACTTAAAATACGAAATACACCATCTTTATTGAAAACTTCCTTAATGTGCTCATACTTAAAACTGCATGGGATATCCTGGGGACATACACAAGAAATGGGTGAGATATAAATCCTAGTAAAGGAATAGATATATAATAAAATGAATAAATAAATAAATGTTATATAATAGTTATATCAATGGGACATAAAAGTAGTAATAATCATAAAGATGAATAATGAGGCATGATATAGCATGATAACATAAAGGGGACATGGGAAATGTGGTAACAACTTAAAACACTTCTTTATAAACATAGGTCAAGGATAACTAGTAAGATATGATGATGGAAAAAGTACCATAAATTAATTAGGTTTACTCCCTATCCCAATATGATGTCACATGAGACTAATCATTACCCAATGCATTGGGGTGCTATATAATTCCAGGTGCACCCATCACACTCATTTTATTCTCATGCTTAAGTGTTCCACATAGATCATAAAAAATGGAATCATTTATCAAAATATTTTATTAAATGATCATAAATTATGAATACATACATGTAATTACCCAAATAAATAATTATTAGTGCATAAATTTTAACACCCTTGATAGGAAATGGGTACATGTATTCACTACACAATTGTTTGGCATGGAAAATTGCAGTAGAATTTTGACAACAAAAAAACGTCACTTAAAAATTCATAAAATTGGATAATGAGAGATAAAGGGGTATCTCATCACATGGAAAACAAATAGAGAGTAATTGGTACATGGAAAAACATATCCCAACAATATGAATTGGAAATACATGACATAAGATATTGAAGAAACTTGAATAAAGATAACGAAAGGGACCCTTACCTTGAGAGTGTGGCCGAAAATTATTGGGAGGAGTTTATTAAGAGCTTGGTGGAACCTTGGGAGGACTATAGGTACAGTAGTGTAGGGAAATTATGTTCTAAAATTATTTATAGTGAATATAAGTGGGATCATGGGTGGGTTTATATAGGAAATGATTAGGGAATTCTTTATCATTTCTCAAACATAGGTTTTGGACTCTATATAATAAAATAACCAAAAATACAAACTTTAACATGATTTTTGACCATGATTTCTACCAAAGTGGAGTGGTTTACATTATTTTATAAGGCCAAGGTCCTAACTTATTAAAATAATACACTTTTTTATATGGAATTGATCCATACTCTTAAAGAAATGATTTTAAAACCATAAAATATATTAACAGATTTGGAGGATTCATAAAGGCTTTATAAAATTAATCAAATAAACATATAATAACATTATTTTAAAGGTAAAATGTATATTTGTTCATAGATACCCTTTATAATACTTAATAAATTTCTTTTGTGTCATTATGATGTTATAATACACGTCGTATATTTATTTTGTATTTATTTTTTATCTGAAAATTTTGATTGTCTCAGAAAAATATGAAAAATTCACTATTGGATAGTTTTGATGCTCTAATTCCAAAAATAATATTCATTTTATAAAATTAATTTTATATATGTGTGTATTTTCACTTTTAAAATAATAATTTACATTTATGAAGAAATTTTGGGGTTTTTGACAATAACAATTTTCAAACCTCAATAAAAATTACATTTGACTTCATAAAAATTATACGATCATTTATATTTAATCATAATAATTTAATAATAATAATTTTTTAAAATATTATTAATTTAAAAAATATATTAATTTTTTAAAATAAAATCTTAATTGAAATTTTATTAAAAATATAATCTATGTCTTATTTTATAAAAAACAAAATCATTTATAAAGTAAAAATAAGAAGAGAATATGAACATTATTGTATTGAAAATAAAATATACATATTCATATTGTTATGTTCTTGATACATATCTCTTTAATACACTAGAAAATTCTCTAATGGTAAGGTGTGATATGATATGACTTTCATGGGGTGGATCGATGTATGTGGTTTAGGGCGTGATCACGACAAGATTAATCTTATCTCATAAATAGTTTCACTCATTCCTAAGTTGTTAGATCTCCTCTTGGGATTGGTCAAGGGAAATCCCAATAATGTTATCAAAATATATGAAAAATGGGATTCAAATGGTACATTCTTACTGGTCGATTCTATTACTTCCTTTATCTACGACAATTGGATATATCAAAACTCTATATTTATACTAATCATAAGATCATTGTTCAACGGATATATTATTAATGGTAAATATGCTTAGTAGTATTTTAAATATAGTAGGATATAATATAACAAAATCAGTGAATTTGTTTTCTATATCATTAATATATAATAATTCAATTGATTAAAATTCAAGGGGAATTATATTTATAAAAGTTTATATCATTACAAAAAACCATATTTCCTTTTATTTTGGTATTTTAGTATGAAAAATGGTTATTTAAAATAAAAAATATCTCTATACTGAAAGGGGGTTTTAAAAGAAAAAGGGTATTTTGATATCTAAAAGTGATTTGTTTAAGAGTTTAAAAGATTTTTCTAAATGTTTTATAATTGAAAAGTGAGAGCATAAATTTTTTTTATTCATGATATTGTACATGAGAATTATACATGAGAAATGAGTGAGACTATATAGCCTTGGGTGATCCTGTTATAATGGGGCATCTCAGATAGTGTTGGGTGAGCCCATTATAGGTTAAATGATGGGAAAACCCAGATATTACTCCAATTCATTAGGTAACATTCCTTGTCTTAATCGAAAATAAAGAGGGATTTACTAAAGGTTTTCTCCTTTAGATTTAATTGGGATCCAATTACTTCTGACACAGGTTTATAATGGATTATGAATGTGATGATATATGTTACCAAAAAGAGTTTTTAATATATTATTATGGGTTTTAAATTATTTCTTTGATAAAATGTGTTTGTTCCTTATGAAAAAAAATTTATTTCTTTTTCTTAAATAATATTATGTAAAAGTAACTATTTTATAGGTTTTCATGTTTTCATCAGACTAACAGTTTCCTTTACTTTATATCCCTCACTATGATTTTTGTGCTCATCCCATGCTTTTAAATATTCTCCACATGATGGGTAATGGAAATGATGAAGTCAAGTTAAAATTCATGAATATTTTTCATGAAATAAATAATGTTTTGTTTGAAAAAATTTTATATGTTGGTAAAAATTGATACTAATCATAAGTGTCCACTTAGTATTATATAGTATTGTAATTTATGATTTATGGACTGATTCTATAAAACTATAAACTTGAAAAGATCTTTAAAGTTAAGAAATTAAATTCTTGAATAAAACTCAAGATTATGTAATGTTTAAGGTTGGGTCCTTATAGTTAGTATCAAATTATGGTTTAGGTAAATTTATAGGTTAAGATAATGTTAATATAATTCCCTTGAAATATTTTACCTTATAGTTAGGTTTAAATGATATAGCATTTAAAGATTACCATGTTTATTTTTCTAAACAACTTATGTCCAGAATAGTTTTCCATAGAGGAAATAGGGATATTATAGTGGGAACATAAAAAGAGGAAAATATTCTTCCAAATCAGCATCATGATATGGTTGGAATCATAATAGAAAAATTTTTATAGTGATGGATTAATTGACACAAGATATAAATGGTGGAGGTATACATTCCAGAGAGGAACCTGATCTTCAAATAAGAAACATCTCTATTTTAGATAACTTCATGTGGTAATATCCTTAATATTTCAGTGGATCATCTAACCTTGTGATAGTTGAAGGATGGATTAAAGCCTTTGAGAAGATATTTTATGTCATATAATGTTCAAAATTCCAAAATTTAACTCTTTACATTTATTATTTTGATGGGGAAGTTGATCGATAGTGGCCTTTGGTTAAAAATACCAGATGGAAGGATGACCTTGATTCTATGTAATGAGAAAATTTTAAGGATATTTTTCATTTTGAAAAATTTCACAAAGGTTGCTCGACTTTATATGGGAAAAAATTCATATAATTGAGGTAAATGGATGAATATTCTATAGCTGCATATGAAGAAAAATTTACTAGATTTTCTAGGTATGTTCTATATTTCTTTCGGAAACTGATAGTAAAATTAATATATTTTACTCAGTATTGAAACCTATTATATAAAGATATTTGGACTCACACAAATTTAAGAGTTATGAGAGAGTGATTCATTGAGATATAATTTATTAACACATATGTTAATCAAGTTGATAATAGAAAGAAAAGGTCATGGTGAAAGGAAACATAGAAACAACCAGCTAAGAAGTCAATAGGAAAGCCCCAAAAATTTTCTAAGTGTGGAAAATGATATTTCAAGTAATGTTTTATAGGATCTAGGAAGTGTTTAAAGTGTTTCAATTTGTTCATAGGGCTTGTGAATATAAATAAAAGATTCATTAATAACAAAATAATGGATTAATTGATATTCATCTAAGGGTTAGGTGTTTTAGTTACAATGAGTTGGGTTATTATGATAACATGGGTTCTAAGTTAGTTTCATGGGATAAAAATAATCATGATCAAAAACAGAAAGGTGTATCAAATTCATTTTTTACTGCTACTATAGTTGATTATTGGGAAAAATAAAGTGGTGACAGGTATGTTATTTGTGTATTCAAATTATGACAACACCTTTTTTGACTCTGGATCTTTGAATTCTTTCATTTCTGAGCAATTTTAATGTAAGTTGGGAATATCACCTCATGAAAATAAGATAGAACTTTTGTTAAAAACTCTGAGTGGATGTATTAAAGTATCTAAGATTTATAAGAAAATTATTATTATTATCAATGGGATGATATTTTCTAAAAATCTTGTTGAACTAAATATAGTGGCGTTTGATGTCATTCTTTTTATGGATTTTCTTTCAGTTTATTATGCTAATATAGATTTCATAACTAATAATGGTGTGTTCAGTAATTTCTTGCCATTGATAACCTACCAAGAAGATTATAAATTTATTATAGATGGTGGTGAAAGTTACCTAGATCGTATTTTTAAAAATAAAGAAACTATTCAAATTAGTGATGTTCCAATAGTAAATAAATACATGGATGTATTTCCTGATGATTTTCCCTGTTTTATTCATGATCGAGAGGTTGAGTTTACAGTTGACTTAGTACCTGATTATAAGCATATTTCTAAACCCCCATATCGAATGTATCAAGTGTAATAGTTATAATTGAAAATTAAATTGAAGGATTTTTTAGATAATGGTTTCATATGACCTATCACTTCATCATGGGGGGCCTCTTATTTTTTTGTTAAAAAGAAATATGGTTTAATAAAACTTTTAATTGATTATAGATCCTTGAATAACTTCAATATTAAGAAAAAGTATCATTTTCCTCATATATATGATTTGTTTGATCACCTCTAGGGAGGTCGGTATTATTTGAAGTTTGACCTGAGGTTGGGGTACCATCAGTTGAAAGTGAAGGGTTCAGATATTCTGAATAACTTGTTTCAGAATAGATATGGGTACTATGAGTATATAGTTACGTCTTTTAGATTATCTAATTATCCTTCTATATTTATAGAAATTATGAATATAATTTTTCATGAGTTCTTGGAAAATATCGTGGTTGTGTTTATTGATGACATTTTGGTATATTCTAAAATTCAATAAGAACATGAAAGACACCTAAGGGTTGTTTTGAAAACCATAAAATAAAAGAAACTGTATAGGAAATTTAGAAAATGTGAATTTTTGTTACAATAAATTTCTATCCTTGGACATATTATTTCTAAATATGGCATAAATATTGACCCTTCTAAAAAAAATTGTTAAAGAATGTCCAAGAACCAAAAAAATCATATATATTCATAGTTTTATTAGATTAGTAGGTTACTACCAGAAGTTTGTTGAAACTTTTAATCGTTTTTCTATTCCAATGACTATGTTAACTCTAAAATTAGTTAAACTCATCTATATAAAATAATGTGATGATTTTTTTCAAGAACTAAATAGAATATTGGTGAATTATCCAATTTTTTCCTTGACTCCCAAAATTAATGATTTTTTCATCTACAATGATGCTTTATTGAAAGGACTTAGTTGTGTACTAATTCATAATGAACAGGTAATTTCATATGCTTCACATCATTTGAAACCTCATGAGTTAAATTACCCTAAATGTGATTTGGAATTATATTTTGTGGTTTTTTATTTTAAAATATGGATTTATAATTTGTATAGAGTAAATTGTAATATACTAATTACAAAATTTTTATGTATTTATTCACTTAGAAATAATTAAACATGAGATATATTATATGGAAATAGCTAATCAAGTATTATGATTTCACAATTCAACACCATCCTAGAAATTCAAAAAAAGTGATTAATGCTTTGAGTTGAAAAAATAATGCTACATTAACCTTGTTATGTTTGGAACATGACCCTTTAGATAATAATTTGATAAATTTTAGCCTAGAATCTATGTATTCAGGGATATACATTGTTTTGTTTTAGGTTTCAGTTTATTTGAATCTTTTAGAAAGAATTTAGCATGCTCATAAGGAGGATCAATCTTTGTAGGAAAAGGTATAATCTGTTAAGAAGGGTAAGTTTACTAATTTTAATTTTGATGAAGAAGGTGTTTATGATCTATAAAATCACTATGTGTGCCTTATGATTCCTATTTGATAAGAAAGGTATTGATTTATGATCATATTTATATATTTTCCATTCATTTGGGTAGCACCAAGATGTACAGAGACCTTTGGAGGTATTACAAGTGGTTTGGAATGAAAAGAGATAGTGTTGACTTCACCATGAAGTGTTTGACTTGTCAGTAGGTTAAAGAAGAATGATATTTACTGAAGAGGATTCATCAACATTTTCTATTACTATAGTGGAAATGGAAAAATATATCCATATATTTCATGGTGGGATTTCTATAGACATCAGGAGGTAACAATGTGATTTTGGTTATTGTTTATTGATTAACTAAATATTTGCATTTCTTTCCCAGTTGAGAAACAATATCATTAGATCATATTTCTCGACTATGTATAAATAATATTGTCAAGTTACTTGGATTACCTCTATCTATTATATCATACTGTGATCCCAGGTTCACATCAATTTTTTTGAAAGTACTTAAAAAGTCGTTGGGTATTAAATTAAATTTCAATACAACATTTCATGCTCAATCCTATAGACAATATGAGTGGAATATTCAGACCATGGAATAAATTCTTCATTCATGTTCAATGGATTATCAGGGAATTTGGCATAAATATCTTTTTTTGTTTTATTTTTCATATAATAATTGTTTTCATTCTATTATACAAATGGCACTATTTGAGGCATTATTTGGAAAGCGGTGTTAGACACTAGTATTTTCAGATGATGTTGGAGAAAGGAAGTATATGGGACCATAGTTGGTGGGGGAAATGGCATATAAGGTTGTGTTAATTCAGAAAAATATTAGGATAGCTCATAGGATCAATAAAATATATATGGATAATTGAAGAAAATATATTTCTTTTGAGATTGGTGATAATGTCTTCTTCAAAGATTCTATATTGAAAAGTGTCATGTGTTTTAGTAATAAGTGGAATTTGAGTCCCTGGTTTATTGGGCCATATGAAATTCTAGATAATGTTGCATTATTTTCTTATAAAGTGAACTTACCTTTGATTTTATATCAGGTACACAGTGTATTTTATGTTTTAATGTTAAGAAAATATGTGCCTGATTCATCAGATGTTTTGAACATTAAATTAGTTCAGTTGGAAGAGAATAATTATTACAAGTAATATCTAGTTTATGTTCTTGACCATAGAGGGAAATTTTTGTGGAATAATTTGATTCTACAGGTTAATGTTTTATGGAAAAACCATATGGTTGAAAAGGCGACATGGGAATCTGGAAATGTTATGAGGTAAAGATATCCCCACTTTTTTAATAGGTGAATAAAATTTAAAGGATTTAATTTATAGGGGGTAGGATGTAAAGACCTAGGCATTTATAGAAGAGATCATTTTCATATTTATTAATATGAATTAAATGGTTATATTATTTATAAAATTAGTAAGTTATTTTTAAAACAAAAAAGAAATAATTCAACTAAACACAATTCTTATAATGTTTATTTAATATATTAATTTCTAAATTTTATTATTTTAATTTGAAAATATGAATATAATTTTGAAATAAACATATCAAAATCTACTTTTGGTAAAATTTTGGTATTTTTCGGAAAATAATGATTTTTCAATGAATTGTGAAAAATACATACTTTATAAGAAGTCATTTATTTTTAATAAATTAAGAAATTAAAAAGTCTAAAAAATGTTTGAATATATTTTAAAGTAACCTAATTATTGTTTTTTACATTTAATTTACTTAATTAAATTTGAATCAACTTTATATTGGTTTTTAGTACAAGTCTTTTTTTGTTTAAAAACATATATTTCTAAAAATGATTTTAAAATGCATAAGGTTTCTCCTTTTTAATTAATTATAATAATACATATTGGGAAATGTTTTAAATGAAATATATATATTATATATTATTAAATATTAATTTATTTTCATACAATTGTTTTTATTATTCATAGAGTTAATATAGAATCATCTTTTTCTAAAAAACACTCTTCTTAAAACCCCGATGTCTCGGCCATCCATGGGATGAATATTAAATTAAATTTTCTACTTATTTGAATTTAATTTGAAAAAATTGATTCCTTATTTTGAATAAAAATAATATATATTGTATAATAAATCCAAAATAATTTTTAACAATAATTATTAGTAAAAATAATGAAAATTAATCACAGTAATTAAGGTAAAAACGAGTTTATAGAGGGATTAAACATTAAACTTAAGGATAAAATGACTTAAAAACATTTCCAACACCCATTTTCTAGAAATATTTTGATTATATATCTTATATTATCAATAAAGTACAATTAATAGGGTCTGGGTACATGAAAAAAATGTGGGTGGAATTCACACTTTTGAAAACATTGCAACTGTGCCACTCACATCACTTATAAAAGGACACCCCCTCTACTTATCCATTCACACTTTAAAACCTATTTGGTTCATCCAATACCTACCCAAATCACTTCCCAAAATACCTCATCTCATCCTATAATCCTTGTTTTTGGAATAAATTCAACCTATGAAGGCTTTTGCTGCAAACCTAAGGAGGATACCTAAAGAAGATGGTAACATTCATCAATTATCATTTTTGTTTTATTCCTTTCTCCATACACATAAATTATTATTAAACCATAATTATATAAAAAACTAAGTATCTTACATATAATTATTTGATATTATCTTAATTTAATAACCTAAACCATTTACCTCTTTCATCAAATGGTCTATGAAATCATCATTCGTGTGTACGATGGAGTACCACCTCACAAAATGATGTTATTCATTTTTCTATTACTACCTCTCACGATTGGGTATAATGATGGATATAAAGCTTATATATTATATCTATAAAATAATTATACCTTTGGAGTCATTATATCATATATACCTTTTTACATTCTATATCTTAGGGGATACGATAATGTTGTTCATGTGTACGATGGACTACCATCTCGTGAAGCGAGGTGATTCGTTTTCACTAACGCATTACATGGAAGGTAATAAGGGTAACTAAAATGAATATATGTGATATAAATGAAATAATTGTTATATTCATAAAATATTTTTCATTATTTAAATATAATATATAATTTTTTTTTCTTACCTTTTCACTCATTCAAAAAAATGATAATGTTGTTCATGGATGTGTGGACTACTCTCTCCTCAAAGTTATGTGATTACATTTTTCATCACCAAATCATAAGAATTATATATATATATATATATATAATTAAATAATATGGTAAATTATAATATAATTATCATTCTATAAATTAAAAAAATTCTTACCTTCTTTTAATAATAATCATTGAAAAATGGAAATGTTACTCATGCGTACATATGGCCTAACTTCTCCATGATTATAACATAGCCGATTTTTCATAACCATATTTAGTTATTTGTCTTACAAATATAATGTATGTATAAATATTATAATACTTTCATTATTATAACTATTTATATTTTTAAATAATTACTACTTTGACCATTGTCAACCTACCAAAGTAATTTTTGACACATAATCTAAATATTACCAAAACATTTGATGTACACTTAATTAATTAAGTGATTGTGTATAACTTGGTAATAAGTGAAATAAAATAAATAATAAACTTGAAAAATATTCTCACAAAATTAATTAACTAACAAAAATTTATTATTTCATAATATAAAGACACACATGGAAGGTCTTTCTCAACGTAACGGACTTCATCTCAATTTCCATTCAATGAGGTATATCCTTATTTTATACACTTATATTCTTTTTATGAGGTGTATATATGTCCCCTCTTACATGTTATATCTTGAATTTATTTATTCTAATGGTATCTAATTTTTTTTAAATGTTATATTTTCATGGGTCTTATTAATCAAATATTTCTAAGGTGATAAGGGACTTTTCCTTTTAAAAAACATATTTGAATATTTTTTCTTAAAAATCCCTTTCTCTTCCATTTCCATGTTTTTTAAAAAAATATAAAAAAATTATATGGACATAAAATATTTATAAATTTCATTTTATGTCTCTTCTAAAATTATTTTGAAACTTTTTCAAAAGTAATCTTTTTACATGTTGTATAAAAAAACTGTTTGAAAAATGAAAAAATGAATGTCCTACTTTTAATGTACATGATGACAACAACTTTTCCACCACTGTGACCACTATTTGATTCCTCGGTTATTTTGAATACTTTTATGTTTTAATTAAATTTTAAACCCTTTTTCACTTTATTTAGGTTTTTTGGTTTTGAAAAAAAAATTATATTGAAAATGGATTTTTAGAATAAAAGGGTATTTTGATATCCAAAAGTTATTTTTTTATGAGTTAAAAAGCATTTTCCAAATTTTTTATAATGGAAAATTTAAATAAAAAAATATTCATAATATGGTACTTGATAATTATATATGAGAAATGGTTATTCCCAGATAGGATCAGATGAGCCTATTATAGCTTATACGATGGGGAGGCCCAGATAGCATTGTGTGAGCCTGTTATAGCTTAAATGATGGGTGCACCAAGATATCACTCCAATGAATTGGGTAATTTTTCTTATCTTAATAGAAACTAAAGATGGAGTTACTAAATTTTTTCTCTTATAGATTTTACTAGGTCCTGGTTACTTTTGGCATGGGTTTAAAATGGATTATGAATGTGTTTCTCTAAGTTACCAAGAAGGGTTTTTAATTACTTAATATGGGTTTTAAATGATTTATTTGAGAAAAACTTGTGTTTCATGTGAAAATTACTTATTTATTTTTCTTAAAAAACATTTATGTAAAGTTAGATATTTTAGGGTTTTTCATGTTTTCATTAAACTAATAGTTTCCTTCCTTTTATATCCCTTACTAAGTTTTTTGTGCTCATATCATGTTTTTAAATGTTTTCCATAGGATGGGTGAGGGAAAGGATGAAGTTGATTTGAAATTTGTGTAGAGTTTTCATGAATGAAATAATGTTTTGTTTTAAAAAGTTTTATATGGTGGGGAAAATAAATACTGATTAGAAGTGTCCACTTTTTATTATGTGTTTTTATAATGTATGAGTTATGGACTAATTCTCTAAAAGTCTAAACCAAAAAATATTATGAAAGTGAAATAAAGAAAAATCATGACTAAAAATCAGGATTGTGTAATGTTTAAGGTTGGCCCATTGAAATAACAGCATCAATTTGTGAATTAAAATGGCACTATATAAATAATTATATGGGAAAATATTTTATACACCAACTTTTTGGGATAATTTTTTTGAAATAAATCCTATAGGTTAAGAACTTACTGAGGAGACAGTGATGAATGTGAGAATTATTCAAGGTCATATATAGGTGACTCAAAGTAGGAAAAGGATATATGTGGATAAATGAAGGAATTTTTTATAATATCAAGTTGAATATCATGTTTTCTTAATGGTATCTCCATGTAATGGTGTTATAATATTCGTAAAGAAAGGGAAACTATGTCCTAGGAACATCAGGACTTTTATTTTTTTTTTAGAAATTACAGCTCTAGATTAACATTTGAAAATGATACCTAACCTCTATAAAGTTCAAGATGTATTACTTATCTCTTTATTTATGAACTACATGATAGACACAATTCATTTTAACACCTCTGAGAAAATAGAATTGGAACCTGATTTATTGTAATGTGAAAAAATTATCTAGATTCTTGACATTAGACAACAAGTGTTGTGGAATCAGATGACTCGGTTGGTGAATGTACTTTGGAGAAATAATAAAATAATTTACATAATATGGGAACATAAAGAAGTTATGATGAATAACTACCCACATATGTTCATGATGTGATAGTATAGAAATTTTGAGGATGAAATTTTTTGATGGAAGAATGTAACACCTGAGATTCAATTATAGTAATCATGCTTTTATTTCTAAAGAAACTATATAATAATGCACATATATTTATTTAAGAATGTTATTAAAAACTAAATTAAAAAAATTTTATATATTTAATTAAAATAAAATAATTTAGTCTTTTAATTCATCATGTAAAAATTATTTTAGGATGATTTTTTGTGATTTTTTAGAAATAGTTGATTTTTAGGAGGAAAGTGAAAATATCAATTTTAAAAAACTGATAATTTTATGAAATTATAATAATTTAAGAATAAATTTTATTTTTATAGAACCATTTTATTTAAAAAATTATATTTAATAATTAATATAAAAATATAAAAATATAATTTCTAACTTGGAAATGAATGCTTTAAATTTTGGAAATCTAAGTAATGTTTTTGTTCAAATAAAAATTATTTTTAGTTATTTTCTATTAATAAACTATTTAAAAGGATTAATTAGGTCTTGGTTTGGTTTTAAAGAAAAATAATAATCATTTTATTTAACATAATTCAGTTCATCCCATTTTAATCAATATTATACTTTATTTTTCTATAAAATAATTTTTACTCTTAAAATATGAATTTTTTCAAAAAATAATTTTCATTGAGATTTGAAACCTTATATTAAAAGTAATGTTTGTTACTTATTGGAGTTGAATCATGTAAATTGGATTCCATATATATAATAATCATAATTAATATTATGAAATTATGTCTTCTTAAGTTTTTACCATGATGAACAGTAAACATGTTAAATATTTATCAACTCAGTTAAGGGTAAAATGGGTTAAGAGGATTAAAAATAATCATATAAGGCTTCAAGATTACACAAAATGGTTACTTAAACTATATTTTTTTTAATTTTAACTTAAATTTATCATATTTTAAAATATAAAAATTTGTAGATAGTTTCACAAGAAAATGAATTTATATTAGTAAATTTTTTAAGTAATTCAACAAGTGTCTCTCCCCTTACTTATAAAAGGGAACCTCTTATCCTCCATTATTCTAAAACATTTATCCCTATATATCATCCAATACCTACCCAAAAACATTCTTATATTCCTTTAATTCCTTCTTGAGCTCATGGAAATACCCTAAGATCATCCTAATAATTATTAAGGTGTAATCTAATGAATGACTCTCTAAGAGGAGATAGATATCTTACCATACTCTTTAAAAGTTTATTTATTATTATACTTCCTCTAAATATATTTTATCCACCCTATCATAATGATTATAATATAAAAAAATATAATTATATTTTATTATGATTATGTAATATCTATTATACACCTAATTTTCATTAGATGGGAAACAAAAACATCATGTGTTCATACGTTTGACCTACCATCTCCATGTCGTGAGGTAACTCATTTTCCATCACTAATTTACTTGGATGGAAGTAAATATATAATTAATGAAATATATATGATATTTATTACATAATTATGATTACATAAATATATTATATCATATAAATTCTTATCGTTCCATCTATTGGAAAATGATAACGTCGCTCATGCGTACGTGTGGACTACCACCTCCACGAAGCAATGTGATTCGTTTTTCAATTACCACTAGAATGGATTATTATAAAAAATATATATAATGAATATAAATTATATTCATGAAATTATTATCATTATATATAATATTTAACCTTTTTATAACTCCTTTAACCATGGAAAATATATAAAAGTAATTTTGGAGAAACTGACTAAACAACCTTAAAGCAGTTGATGTAAGAAAGAACTATTCAATGAATGGATTTAACATGATTATAAAATGGATATAACACATGTAATGTATATGAAAAATTTCATTAATGATTTAGTTAACGAATTTAAATTCATTATACTAGAGGATGAAACATGTATGACTAAGAAGAGACTCAAGGTAAGGGATTTCTTTTACGATCCCATTTTATTTTGGGATTGATTATGTTCAGATTTAGTTTTGAAAAATTAAATGATCCTAATATTTTAAACCACATATATTTTATTATCCTATGTTTATGTTGGGTTTTACATGTTTATTTTCCACTTCTTCTCTTATTGGATCTAGAATCAATACGTAAGTTTCATGTAAATAACATTCTTTTCAAAATATTATTTTAAGGTTTTCCTTCTAATTAATTTTATTCCATGTCCATATCTTCTATAAAATATTTTCAATAATATTTTTAATATTCTCTAAATATATAATAATGTTATTTTTATACATGTTTTTTTATATAAAAAATTTTAAAATCAATATTCTTATTATTTTCCAAATGTGGTTCTGTTTGCTAAATGTGTGATCAAAATCTTTGTTTTAATGTACACTGCATGAATAATAATTGATTTGAAGATTACCTTGTTGCTTTCCATGGTTATTTTCAAATAAAATACATTTCACAATTTTTTTTGAATTTTTATTTAAAATTATATCAAAATAAAATGGTATTATTTTCTTAAAGGAATGAAAAAATTTTAAAATTTTATTTATAACTCTATTTTATAGAAGTCACATGGGAAGTTATTTTAATGTATTAGTTATATTTTATTTTATAAGGGGTTTTTTTACTAAAAAATCTTCATTTTTTATGAATTGATGGACTTACTTTACTGATAATTTATTATACCTTTTTTTGAGATCATTCACTTTCTTTTGATCATGTTTTCTATCACTCTCCATTATTAATTGGACATTATTTTTAATGTATGCTACCAAAGTCATCCATGATCATGGAATTATGTTACATACTTCCATATGTGAACAATAAATTTGGCATTATCCAGACCTACATCCATGTTTTGGATACCCATGTATATAGTCTCATGGTCATAGGACCTTTTTTTAATAGTGGTGAATCATCACCAAGACATATCTAGGTCAAACAGAGGGTAATATGGGAAGTCTCCACTACTTTCTAGTGAATCTTGTAGCTAGTGAGGATAACTATGTCATAATCCATGAAATGGTCTACAATTTACAAGATAATAAGGAATATTTGGAGGTAGAATAGCCCAAAACTACTAGATTATTTTCTATAGTCCATGGAAAGGAGGCTCTTCAGGTATCTCAATAAGAGATTATTGAGGGGAAGGTAGAGGAGTGTCAGCTTATGGCCCTCTCCTGGATGCAGGAGGAGGAGTATGGGTATATAAGGACCCATATATCTATGGTTGAATATGAACTTATCGAAACCTCATCTCGAGTAGTAGAGAGCATGGATCATAAGGATTGGTCTTATATTTAGGAAGATGAGGAGTGTTCATGGATAGAGGAAGAGTTGGATGAACTAGCTAGACTACAGGAGGTTGTCGACTCCTCCTAGTAAAGGATGGATGAGAACAATTAGATGATATATAAGACTAAACCATATACCATATATATATCTAAAGAGAGGTTCCAATATGTAGATGATGCTCTTAGTTTATTTTTTTTCAAGTAATAAATGTATTACATATTTGAATTTCATATTTTAAGTTTTATATTTTGATCAATTTAATGAAATAATAAACTAAAACCTCTAATCACACATGATTCATTCTTTGTGTGAGAAATAATATATAAGTATAAGATTTTTTATTTTATGAGAGATTTCACAACAAGGTTGGATGGGTCAAGGTTATAATGTTACATAGACCACTATCAATAAATCCATGGAGATAGAGAGGAATAAGGTTTGTGTGATTCCAAAAGACTGATTCACCCTAAAAACATGCATGGATTCATGAGGGGAACAATATTAAGGGTGTAACAATTATAACTAAGCATGAATAAGTGTTAAATGTATGTTATAAATTCAAGATTTTGAACCAAAAAGTAAAAAAGGTAAATAGGTTGAGGATAACCATTGAACAAGTTCAAAACAAGGGTTTCACTACCATATCTATAAGGATTCTCCCTCTAATACATGCACCTTATATGGGTGGAATCTTGAAACCGGGGTGTTATGTGATGACCATAGGGGAGTCCCTTTGGACATGAGAGAGTATGTTGATATATGTCAGGGAATAAATTTTTTTATCTTTGTAAGAGATGAATTATCAAGAAACTTTTATACACTCTTAGTGTTATTCAATTGTGTATTCATTATATCGAATGGGGATACTGTAATTAATGGAAGTAATAAGATCCAGTGATACAAAAATAGATGAAAACTAGGTACAAGAAATGATAATGGGATTCAATCATGATCTAGGGAGGATATAAGTGTGATCATCAAGGTAACTTAGTTTAGGGTCACATAGCTTAGACCAAGGGGTTTACTTGATTAAGTTCATGGAGTTCAAATCATAAGGTGGGGTTATTTATATGTAAATTAGTGAAATAAAAACCTAAGGTAAAGTTTATAGCCCACGTGATTATACAAACAACATAAATTTTGAATGAACATAGTTTAATGTCATAATATATATGAAATGGGTATCAGTTTAAGTTCATTGAACTTTGACTAGGGGGAATTATCATTAAGGTTGTGCAACTAGGACTAAGGGGCATGCCTTTTATGTTTATTTGATATGTAATAAGGGGAATATGATTAATTTTTCACACCTTAAACTTAATGGGGACCAATATCTTATGGTCATATAGCTTGAACCATATTCTTGTAAGGTTACCTTTGTCATGGTTCATGGTAAGAAAAGGTATTCTAACAAAAGGACCACTAGGCAAGTTGATGAGATAGGGAGATACAATATTGGTGGCTAGGTATGGTGTAGATTATTTTTAAATCAATACATATCCAATGGAGTGAAAATAAATCCACACATATCTCTTGAGATGATACTCTGTGTAGATTTTTCTCACACTTAAGAAAAGTTTAAATGTGGCCATTGTCCAGATTCTAGGGAGTGATAGGATCTCAACATGTGTCGAAGGAGTAGCCAAAAATCTAAAAAACTAGGTTAGATAATGTGGTTGGACATCGTAAAATGTTTCTGTATGTCATTGTATATCCCATGAATAGGGAATCAATCCACATTTAGTTCTCATAGACGGTGTGGTAGATAGTCAACACTAAAGGTGGCGGATGGTAGGAGACCAACATCGTCAGAAGGGGGATTTACTCTCATGATAGGACCCATGCATCATGAAATTTAGATTCATGTGATAGGTAAGTTTTTACATTGTTTAACATTATTCATGGGAGAAATTGATATTTAATTTTAACATTATACAATTATGACATAAAACATGATTTTTAACTTCATGTGGAAAATATGAGGAAATCATATTTTAACATCATATAGTGAAAATTAAAGTGATATAAAGTATAAAATATTATGTCTATGACTGAATGGGATATGAAATTTTCTATAAAACAAATGAGGTGATTAAAAATTGTGAATTTATAAACCAAATTCTTATGCAAACAATATTAGGAATGGGTGAACATAGTTTAGGGTAATGATTCTTAGACCAATGGAGGATACATTGTTTAATTTCATGAAGTTGGGACTAGAGGAGTATCATAGTTTAAATTTATGAATTTATAACTTAATGGTTTCCCTACAATTTTTGGGTGTATCTCTAACGTGTTAGTAAAGAGATCAACCAAATCCTTTAATCTCAATTGTATCAGGATATATGTTAAAAACATGGGAAAATATAAGATTAATCATAATACATGAGAGTGCATGAAAATGATAAAAGGTTGGGGTTGGAATAAAGTGTTGAAAAAAAACCCATGAGAATGGGGAACAAATAGAGTGTGGTTTCATAAGGCCAATTTTCCCTCACATAATGAAATGATGCATGAGTGGTTAACACTAAGGGTTTCAAAATAATACTTGGGAAAATGGTAGTAGAGGAAGGGTAAATTGGGGCATAAGGATCCTAAGTTTATGAATGATGTGATAGTTAGGTTGAGGAGGATCACTAAACACATTCATACCATTATAAATGGGGAAAAAGGTTTAAGATGACCACTAACTAAATTTGAAACACAAGTTTCACTATAATGTTGTTGAGAATTCTTTTTTTGGAATGTGTATCCTAGATGGGAGGTATGGAAAGATCTTGGAACTATTTTGTTATCATAAAAGCATATTATTGATGACAAGTGAGAAAATAAGACCCTATGAGGGAAAACTAGACAACAATAAATGGAAAGAAAATATAATAATTTTAATTGGTCCTAGGATAAGAAATTTGGGCATCACTATGGGTCTCATGGACTGGGAATCTTTCCACACATAGTTCTTGGGGATGGAAGGAAACTTCTTTACTGGAAAAATTCCTATATAGGACATCCAGGAAACACTATTTATCCAATGGATTGGAAATCAATCCATATTTATTTTATAGAGGTATTGCAATTTTTGACCAACACCAAAGTAAAAAATGGATCCTCTTGATCAAGGAATCCCACAAATTTATAGAGTGTTTTCATCATATATAATGATGTTTTCTATATAGTTTTAATTTATACAGCTAGGAAAAACACTGGTGTATTTTAAAATCACATGAAAAAGATTTCGATCATGTAATTTAATATTATAGAGTAAGGATGTTATACTACATAGTTTATGGTCATGCAATTGGGAGAAATTTCGTAGAGTTTTAGGTCATATGACAAATACCAGTTCTAATAATTTTAAAGTCGTACAGAATAGACTAGAATCCTAAGAATTTTAAAGTCATGTATAGTGAACCATTCTTGTGGAATTTAAAGTCTTTTATCT
This sequence comes from Viscum album, assembly GCA_963277665.1. Taxonomy (NCBI): domain Eukaryota; kingdom Viridiplantae; phylum Streptophyta; class Magnoliopsida; order Santalales; family Viscaceae; genus Viscum; species Viscum album. Next base: position 268,131,590 of record OY728132.1, on the reverse strand, counting down.
CTGACTAATGAGGTCATTATGGCCTATTCAAGGTATTTATTGATAAATCATGCATTAGTGGGAGTTTTATTGCCCCCCACCATCCTTGGTGATCATTTAGTACACACTATTGGAGTAAACTTTGTGAATGGTGATGGGACCTTTCCAATTAGTCTTGAATTTTGGTAGTTTTCTTTTGGATATCATTAGTTTTCTCAATTCCAGCACTAAGTCACCTTAGATAAAGGAGCAAAGGTGAACCTTCTCGATGAATTCTTACGGCACTCAATTTTGGTGGAGCTTTATATTTTGTAGTTCTTAGAGCCTATTTTCATTGATATACTCAAATTCAGTTAACTGAACTTGGGATGTTTTATCCTACATCAACTAGTCATATATGATGGATGAACCTCAATAGATATTCTACTTCTGTTATCTACAACATGGAATAAGGAGTCAGTTGGGTTGAATTCTGATTCATGGTCTGATATACCCACATTGCATTATAGAGCTTATTGGGATAGTTATTCTTAATCTAATCCAGCATATTTTATATAATATTTGAGAATACTTTATTGAATTCTCCATTCTATCCATTCACTAGTGCATGATAGTAGGAAGTATGGTTGGACTGTATTTCATACTTAGTATATAACTTCTTCAACTCAAAGTATTAGTTGTTAATTCAGCTGTATTTGAGAATAGTGTGATGGATCCCAAACCAATTAATGGTATAAGATTTCACAAACTCGATCATGGACTTAGTCTTAACCACTTTATGGGTATGACTTCATCTTTTTTCAAGAAGAAGTTAGTGGAAGTAAGGACAAAATTTCAGGGGGATGTCTTCCATGATGTTGTTAATGGGTAGGGATCCATGACATTAATTACCCATGTGGTGAAGAACTAAGACTACTTTATGGTTTAGAGAAGATATAGGGGATGATACACAAATTTGGAATGAACGTGATGTGTATAACACTTATTTGAGAATTCTATACAATCATGAAACATGGTGGGCCAAAAGTTACCCAATATTCAGATCTAATGGGAGAGAATCAAACCTTTCCAATGAGCTCTTCATGTCCCAACATGATCCTCATATTATACATTAGGAATATCCATCCCTTTGATGTAACGAAGGATTATTTTTTCAAATCTATATATGTAGAGGAATAACTCTAAATTAGGACTTTCACAAAGGGTGGAATTTTTTTCACTTGAGCATATTTTTTACCACTCATCCTAACCTTTAGGAAGTGTCCCATGTTATACATAAATGATCAAGGGAGTCTTATAATCAGTCACTAATTCCACCTCAGGATAATTCAATAGATCAGTATGGTATGTATTGGTATTTATTTGATTCACCTATTAGTTTTATCTATTATGGTCAAGGAATATCACCCTATGATTAGCCATGTAGATAACTATGTCATCCTGGTGTGGATAAATAAGGAACACAACCAAGTTTTCCTAGGATTCTTCCCAATTTTTCTGATAATGTGGAACATGAGATTCCTTTTATCAAAGATAAATTTTTCCATCAGTTCATGGGTGTACTCATGAAAAGGAATAATATCTTACTTCTTGATGATATAGTCATTAGTAATTTTCTTGATGACTATATCAAATTCTCCATTCACATGCATCCTAGGGAATAGGATCTCAAGTGTTATCTTGAGATAAATGATTATGTATTCATATTTCACCTCATTATTGGTGCACCACTCCAAAAATAGGAATAAATATGAAAGAAGGTCCTTTGAAGTAGTGATAAAGAAAAATACAATCCCAAGACTATTGAGTTTAGTTTTGTTCATTCTCCTCCCATAGAAGATTCAAGAGGCACCATTAAATTTCATTTTATAGCATTGCTACACTTCAAGATAATGTATTATTATATAAACTTGATGCTCGTGGGAAAATCCTATAGGGTTAGGTTTATGCTAAGGAATTATGCCAATTCTTATCCCTTGATTTCCATCTAAAGGATGAAATTGATGTTAAAGTACTAAATGATCATTACCTATCATTCTAATCACCCATTCATCATTTTATAGTTGAGTATTTAATTCAATGTGTCAATGTGGGAGATCATTTGGATCTCATGATACTATATATAATTCCACATAATTGGAACTAAAAAACCAAGGAAAGATAGTTATTCTCAATGGTAAAATATTTGTCCTCAGTATCAAGCATCATATGACTTAAGTAGAACAAAATTTTCATTTTACACTCACTATTCTTCTAGGATAGGAGGGATTCGAGTGATAAATTGAGAGTTGTAACATATAGATTTAGTGTTTTACCATGGATATGAAGAATCAGGATTATGGGGGATAGTAAATACAACTATATTCCATCAAATTTCCTTTGAAAAGTTTTGTCCCTTTGGTAGATAACAGTTTTATTAATCATCTTTTATGAATTACACTTACCTTTAAGGTTAGTGAAAAATGGTGTGTGTAGGATAAAAATCCTAGAAATCCTATCAACTATCACAAATTTATTAGAGAGGGTACCTCAATTATAACCTTGATTTTATTTGGGTCAATCTTGATGCCTCTATATTGGATAATGAAGCTGGAAAACTTATAGAGGTAACCCTAAATACAAACTCCAAGGGGTTATACTAAATTTAAGGGCATGTAGAACACTGAAAAAATTCTCAAAATCATTGTGATGGTTTCTGTATTAGATATATTTAACCACAAAATATTTCACATAGAACACTACCATCATTATCAGTAGGGGCTTGAATATTTAATATATGGCCCACTGGTAAGTTACTATAGCATTTTAAAGTCAAAGGGAATCACCTAAAAGTAGTATGTTCCCTTGGGTACCCTAAATATAGTGGCATCTTCGTCTTTAGAGTCCAAATATATGTCACTATATCTAGAATATCCATCCATAAAGGAGAGAGTCTAAAAGTTAGAAATCGTGTCAATAAAATCATTATGATTGGGAAAGGGAATTCATCCTTTGGGAAGATATGGATGAGGTCCAGAAATTTGATCAAACTCTGATATATTTATTGTTATTCCTAACCAATAAAATGTTAGCTATCCATGTAGGGTATCCGACCTCCCTAATGAAGTTTTATTTGATCTTCTTATCAACTTTGACCTCAACCACAATACCATTAAAGGGATGCATCATTTTGGGTGTATGTTTGTATCCATGGTGACCAATAAGAATACCAAGATGGTGGATGATGACCTAGGGACCAGTACTTGTCATATCCTTATAGTTCTATAAAAATATGTCATGTTTATTTAAGAATTATATGCAATTCTCTAATATATCAGGAGGCATGACCATGCTGATTAATGTCATCCATGAGTCTTCCTTTATACTAAGGATCGCCTATATCATCTCATAAATAGTGGTTAATACTCATTATTTAATGGTATTAGGGGATTTTCCTAATTCATACTCATCATTTTTATAAGGGATAAAGGGTGGATATAACTCCTTAAGAATAAGGGATTGTGATATGGAAGCATCTTCCTATGTAGAGGTAGATTATTAAGAAGCATATTCATTTCCTTATGGCTCCACAAATACTATATTGAAAACGGATATAGATATTGTACCATATGATCTTTATCAATGTGTCTTGATTGGGATATAAAAACATTATGGATCATTTTACCATCAAGTGATCAATCTTCCTCTCTCATACATGCGATAGAGGCATCTATTAGAAGGAATATGGTGAAATCCTCATTATAGTCTGGGAGGGGGATTCTCCGGATATGTAAATACCTATAAATAATATTAATAATAGGTAATATTGGATCACTACCTTCTCTCTTTTATGATTAATTAGTGTCCTTGTTCTATGGTTTTGATATCTAAACTGTGGATAAGCATTTGAAAACTGCTCTTTAGGTCAATCCAGGGATATTTTTAGGTGAGTTTCAAGTCATTGGAGCCAATGATACACTTGTTTCCATTGAACTAGGGATCCTTCCCATTCCTTTTATAATATCTAGCATTAATGAAAAATGTCTCACATATATAAAGGGGAAACATCACCTCAGAGAACCCCTACTCAACTTTTGAGAGAGTATTTCTGGCATTGATGATATGAAAAAGGGATGGATGCATATCGATGTACCTAGGGTCTTCCAAGTAGGGTGTTTAAGGTGGTGTATTTAAAGGTAACAATAATTTATTATTTGATAACAAATCACAAACTTGGTCATTCATTTGGATCTTATAAAATATTTTTTGTTCTCTCTTATCATACCCATGAATCATCAAGTTGATCAGGGCTAGATCAAACTCTATATACCCCATCTTATAAATCGCTCACATTGGGATGAGGTTGATCTTGAATCCATTATCCACTAGATATAAATTTATTTTAATGTTTTTGATCTTTCCTAAGTGTTATGTGTGAACATATGGTCATTGTTGACTACACCTTAATATTACCTAGAAAAGGAGATGATGTCCTGCAACTCTAGATACTCACCTTCTTCTTTATGGTAAGATTTAGTGACATTCAACTCTATATAAAATTCTAGAATAATATTTAGGGACTTGATGTGTGTATCATGAAGTTACTTTGATAGGTGAAATTCATCAAGGATATAATGTCAATCTAGTATTTTAGTGAGGCACTTGAGCACATTATACTTCTGAGCCAAAGGTATTTTTTATCCCTAAGTGTCACTTCTTGGCGGGCTGTATGGAAGGACCCACTGGTGAGGGAAAAGGTTTCAAGTTAGTATTCACCAAATTCTATCAATTTTTGTATGGTTTTGTTTGGGATAGATGATCTACCAACTAAATGTGTTATAGAGATTCATTGGAAGATATAGTTGTGGGTGTATGTTCTTAGTGAGAATGAAGTAATTCTTATCTTATCATCTCACCATAATAGACAATGTTTTCAATGATAGAACCTCGTGAAATATGTTTTATTAAGGTTGGTTTTCCCTTTCCTTGAGACCATTTATAAGGGGCCTCAGGAGGAGTTGATAATTGTGGTTCATTCTAGAGATCAGCATAGCTATCCACCAATATTAAAGCATTGGAAAAATCATACTCTCATTCCTCATCAAATAAGTCTTCAAATTCTTTAAGTACTACATAAATTATTATCAATGTATGGGTAAAAAAGTTTATAAGTTTTAAGTATATATTTTTTGATTTTATGGGTTCTTCATTATCATTGTGATTCTAGAATTGAATCCTTTGAGGTTTAGAGGGATATAGAGTTGGCAGAGCTGCTGAAATAGAAAATTTTACTTGGGAGAGTGATGGATAATTCAACCATGCATGGATAATTCTGTGGGATTAAGTAATAATATTTAAATATATTAAATCATTCAACTTATATTCTCCTCAATCCAAGTCTTTTTACAAATCCTCAAAATCTTGATCATCATCCAGGGTTGTAGAAACTCATGTGACATGCATCGAAGGATTGCCTAGTTCCACTATACCACTATATACCATGAATTAGAGACATACCTTGAAGAAAAATAATTCTTGGATGGTGTGTTTGAGGAACCGGTTATGGGGTAATTATTTTGGATGGTTATTAAACATAGCCTCATGGGGATTATTGATCTCAAAAATCTTGAGAAGATTTATCTTCAAGGTGAATATGAAGAATATTGGGACTTCATTGAAGGAATAAACCCTGTTATTCTCATTTCTGAGGGATATCACTATTTTTCTCTAGTTGATGTGTGGGAATAATTATTGGAATGATCCTATTATAGATATGGTTGGTCTTATGGGGATTCCCGAAGTTGAATCAGTTGAGGGGTCACATTTTGCATCACAGAAGCTCTCTAAACTCTACCAGACATTCATATAGGAATGGGAGTTAGTAGATGAGACCTTTTATTAGTATAGAATATAGAATCATTGAGACACTGAGACCCCTTATCAAATTCCATGAATCCAACTAGGTACTTCAAGTATATGAGGATTGAGACTAGCTCATCCCAAACATTATCCACCCACAGTCCCAATAATGATTCCTATGAAATCTAAAAATCAAGGGAATATATCAATCCCTTACACTGAGATATGAATCCAAAAATACATTCATTCACCAATTGTTTTCACTTAGAGAGATTAGTGGAAATTTTTATGTGGAATGTGAAGTTGAACTGGTAAAATAACAACAGGTGAAGATCCTCCCTACTAGTGATAGACCTCGAATATAGATTGGTATGCCAGAAAGTGGTAGGTCCTTCCAATGTATATATGAATCATTAAATTTTGTATGCCTATTATAACTTTGAGGAGTCTAGTATCGGGCCTAACTAAGAGTTAAATTGGGAAAGTTGTGACTATGGGTCACCCATATCATTGAAGGAAGTGAGCTTAGATTGCTAAAATTTGGAGGTGGAGGAACTAGGTCCAACCACTCTAGGTACATCTTCCATTTGTGATATACTGAATCCTATTTTATATCCATATACTCTATATAAGTATTAAGGGAAATGATCATCATATTTTTGTAAGCTTTCTCATACATCTTCCCCCTTACTGGTTAGCTCACTCATAAGGTGGATAAACTCTAATCCAATGATGGGAAGTCACACTAATTGACTGGAGAGGTTACCATAAGGAATGTTAGACTATGTATCATTATGTAAAAATATAATAACTCATACTTATTTGATATATTAAGGACAATTAGTTTTTAAGGTTCCATGGGAGTACGATATGGACATATTGGATATCTTCCCAATAAAGTTGGTATCTGTGGAGGTGATTAACATTGAGCTACATATAAACCTCAATATCCTAAATTAGATAAGTGAATCAATCATTTTTAGAGACTATATCCTCAGTTTTATGTATTATAAAAGGTTATACCACACCTTTTACTTTTTTAATGTTATGACATGAGTTTGGGAGTGGTATCTTAGGTGGGATCCCAAAAACTGTGATCTGTCATCATTGATGGGTGTATACACCTCTAAGAGGGTTCACCTTTCTCTATTGGTCCTCTAGGAAAAAAACATATTCTCCATTTTCATCAATATTTTTACACTCTTGTGTATTAGTGGGGATTACTATTATTACTTTCACTATAATAGTGGTCAGTGGTGAAGAATTTTTGAGACCATATAGAGGTATCACTCTAAGAATATATTTTTTAAATATGAGAGTATTGAATTTTTAGTAAGAATACACCCCTCCACCTTTGATACACACATAGGGAGATGCCTCTTCAAAAACCTGGTAGATTACTATATGGTTTTTTGTATCCAATTTTGAGAATTTCTAGTAGTATCCACAATAATTTGGATATTGATCTATTGGGAGTGTTGAAAATTAAAAAATTTAGCTCTTCTGATCAAAAGACTATAGGTGATTATAGCTTTTGGGTTATTCTAGTTGTTATATTTTAAGCTGATTGAATGTTTCCAATAATTTCAACTAGAGATATGATTTGTGAGTTTTAGCGAGAATATATAGGATAGAGAAGATCAGTGTTGAGGGTATCTAGAACATGATCAAGTGTTTGTTAGTTTCCAAATAACCACACAAACTCTCATTAATATACTCATATTTCCCGGAAGGATGTTCATACACTTGATCATTTTAGTGTTTTGTAGGAAGATGTGTAACGAACCCACCCAGGTTGACCTAACACATCACTCGATCTAGACCAATACAAGACTCGAAAAGTGTTCCCAATCGCCATGGGTAGGTGATAAGCACTAGGTATGAACAAATATCTCCTAGGAAAAATTTCACCATAGTTAAATCGGAATGACCCATCCATTAAATTTAACAAACACACCGATAACATCAGATTCAATAGAAAAATATAATAAGATTCCATAAACCAAAACATACATCACAATACAAACATTCCATAATGGGACATATACATGGTATCTCAAAATAGAAAATCTAAACTCAAATTAAAGGGGATAAATCCAAAAATGTCCCAATTACAACCCAACAAGTACCAAATACCAAAAATGACTCCATGAGATACAATATCCATGATACCACATATCCTCCACAAAACATCAGAAAATGGTAATCAAGAAGATTCAACCTGGTATATGGTTCCCTTGCCTTTACCTATGTCTTGAAAAAAATATATACAAAGTAACCAAAGGTCATAAGAAGGGTATTAGGCATGAATCCCTATAGGATACCACCAAGAGTATATTAATGGATTTTACCCAGATAAAACATTAAACTAGTTTGAAAACATTTTTAAAACTAAACTACTTAAAAAAACATGTAAACTTTTAAAACCCATTTTGTTTTCCTTTGAAAAATAGAATGTGGTTTTCCAAAACAATTTCCAATCATTTCTAAAATAATTAAATAGTTCCATATGGTACAACATGCTCAATATAACCAAAAATCATAACTAAGGTTGATAATAATAAAAATACCAATAACCTTAAAATTTTAAATGAAAGAAAATGGGCATAAATTCTCATCATATCAAAAATGTACTAATAAAATTAATTAAGAATATAAACCAATATGGTATGAGTAATTTTCACATAGGTCTCTAACCATCATGCCTAATGTGAGTGAGTAAACAAGTATTCTAGCTAGATAAGAAATTAAAGCCCTAATGGTCTTACCTAGGTCCAACTCCAAGATCACATACGTTCTCTTGGAAACCAACAATAAAAATCACACAGTCTTGAAACCCAAAGGCTCACTTGGTCCCTTGGAAATAAATGGAGGTCAGTAGATTCCTCCATTCAAAGTTTCACATGGTCCCTCGAACAAACCTATTACTCACACCCAGTTAACCCATGTGCTACTCCTTTCCAACACATCACAAGAAATTTCCCATATCAATCAAGTTGTAAGACAATCCATTTCATAAGAAAATGTGTCCAATTTAATAAAACACCCTTTATAAGGTAAAATAATTTATAAAACCACTTTAAAAATCCATTAAAAACACAAAACCTCTTTGATATATTTTATTAAACACTTGGTGGTCATACAAGCCACACCCATTTGAAAAACCCCATATTAAACACCAAAATTTCCAATAAAATCCATGAAATAAATTAAACTTGTAATTAACTCTTAGAATAAATAGTTTAAGTTGAAATTTAATCAAAACAAACAAAATATGATTATAAATTTAAATATATTATATGGAAACCACCCTTAAATAGATACACCTGACTTGGATTTGGTCTAAATCTCATCACCCAAGATCAAGACCACCCAAAAGAGGTACAACCAAGCCTCACAGACCTAAGACATAAGAAATCCAATCAAAACTCCCATTACATATCATAGATTCATCCAATACCACCCATAGGGTTCCACACATCCCCAAAAATGGAAGAACAAGGCTTGAGTAAGGGAAAAGAAGAATAATTCATGAATAAATCGTCTTACCTCAAGCCAAGAAAGTAATAAATCCAAGATAAATTCACATAAGAGGATAGAGAAGAAGATCAAAGACAAGGTAGGAGGATTGTACATAATGGGGGAGGTAAAATGAGAGTTAAAGGGAAAAAAATAAATAGGGTAATTTTGGTGATTTTTTAATTTTTAATGAGTTTTATAGGGTCATAGAGTTTGGATGCACAATTAGAAAAACCATGAACCAACAATGAGGGAGCCATTGTCCACCAAAAATAAGCCACATAGTTTCCCCTAGGTTTTTTCATGGTTTGGAAAGTTGTTCCCAAACTGTGTGAAACCGCACTGTCAAAACTATAACACCCCTCACCCGGTTACTACATGGTTATTATATGATTTATAAAAACTACATGTTAATTGTGAAATCGGGCTTGTCTCCCCAAATACTCACATTGTTGACCCTTAATTCCAGATAATTCCAAGAATGAACTCAAAGATTAATAAAATTAAAAAATAGATGTATTGGTGACATGGTTTGTGTCACAAACTCCCCACCATGCCAATTTATTCCCCTAGAGAGTCCTCAAGCTTTTCTAAAAGAAAAATGGTGAGGCCACGGATCCCTCACCCAAACCTCCCTCTCTCATGTCTCATGACAATCACCACCATTATTCATGATCACATGGACCAATATGATCAATTTTCCAAAAAGAACCTTGTTCTGAATATTCATGATATAGAAAGTAATATCCACCATGGTGAAATCAGGCTACAACTACATATATTCCACTCTAACACATGATATAGCTCTGGATGCTATCTCTTCATCTGGGAAATGTGGATAATTACATGGATCGAGGTTAGAAGATATGGAAGATCCAACTGATAGGATACCTTTCCAAGATTCTCCATGACACGAAATATCCTAACATAAAGCGATACAAATTTTCCCTTATTTCAAAAATGATAGTGACCCAACTGAACTAATACTCGGAGAAGCACCTGATCATAAACCTAAAAATCCAATTGATGATAATGATGGCCATAATACTACTTTTAGATACATTAATCTATTTTTATCAATTTCTAAATCATTTTCAATGTCTTAGTCATCTCTTGAACAAGGCTTAATCCAACCAAGGAACACTCACCCATCTCGACCCAACACAATGGGGATTGACATGGTCACCCATAAAATTCCTCAAATAGGGACATCCTAATAAGGATTAATAACTTTTTTTATAAGAAAACATGGAAAATAGAAGGTTCATTTTCCAAAAACCACTGAAATAAATAACACATGCCTATAACATATCCTCAAGAGTATGGATGGTCTGCTCATACTTTCCATCTATATATGGGTGATATGTGGTGTTAAACCTCAAATATATTTTCAATGCCTCCAGGAGTTCTTTACAAATGTGAGATGTAACATGGGAATCCTAGTCTAACACTATCTCTAAGGTCACTCCATGAATCTTAAAAAATACTCAAACAAATAGGAATCTGAGTTCCTCTACCTTCAGGAACTCCTTAGTAGGTAGAAAATGGGATGATTCATTAGAAGATTGAAGATCACCCATATAGAATATTCCCCACTCATAGTATGAGGTAGCCTGATCATGAAATACATATATTTATCTTCACACTTCCATGCTATAATTTGAAGTGATTAAAAAAATCCAACTGGCCTCTAATGCTCAGATTTGATCTTTTTTTAGGTCAGTTATCTAGAAACTAATTCCATAAAAACACATATCATCCTAGGAAAATAATATCAACCTATAAATGTATACAATATATTGGTCAACCTGGGGTGAATGACCCAACTTGAATGGTGTTTCTCCTACATAACCTCCCACCTAAGACTCAAAGGAACAACTAACTGCATCTGTAAGCTAATAGAACCATTGGAAGAATGTGACCAATCACTTGAGGTATCTCAACCATTTAATGAACTTCTAATCTTCTATAACTTGGGGTAAAATTCTTCCTCAATTATTACCTGATCGATGAGAGAGGTAATATCCTAAACATTTTCCAAGAATAAATTCCCTTAATCCTCCTAAATATCCAACCTTACATCAGAAAACAAACTCATTATACCCCACTCATCCACTGATTCTTGAACTACCTGCACTGGAAGTTTCCTGCTCAATGCATCAGTGACCACATTTCCCTTTTCAAGCATATATAGAATCTCAAAATCAAAAGTCATAAGGTACACCACCCAAAACCTTTGCTTATTGTTTAAGTACATGAAATTGAAAATTTACTTAAGGATATTATGATTCAAATACACAATGAAATGTTCCCCTAAGAGGTACTTTCTCCAGGTATTTAGTACATCCATAATGAATGCCAATGCTAGGTTGTGTGTAGGATAGTTCTACTCATGTGGGTGTAGATTACTTGGTCCATAGGCCACCACATGGTCATCATGCATAAACACACACCTCAAACCCACACATGAAGAATCACAATACACTGTATAAGCTTTACCTAGATCATGAAGAATCAAAATAGGTGTAGATGTTAAATGGGTCTATAATAGCTCAAAATAACTATGTCACTTATCTTCCAACTGAAATTTCACCCCTTTAATGGTTAAATCCATCAAAAAAGAATTTATACTGGGAAAGTCCCAAAAATGTATATAATTCCCAGATAATCCCAGAAAACTTTAGATCTTAGAAATTTTCATGGCCTTCTCCCAAGACATGACTCCTCATAATTTCTCTGGATCTTTAGAAACTCCTAACTTGGAAATTGCATGGCCCATAAAATTCACATCTCAAAGGAAAAAAATGGAACTTGGAGAAATTTTCATATATATGATTCTCTCTAAAAACACCCAAATAAACCTCCAAATAGCTATCACGATCCTCCTTCATCTTGTAATATAATGAGATTTCATATATGAACACAACCACAAAGGGGTCCAAAAATTGTTGGAAAATTCAATTCATTAGATTCATAAAGTTTTCCAGAGTATTGGTAAGCCCAAATGGAATAAAAAAATACTCAAAATTTTCATACTGTCCATGAAAATTGTTCTTTAAAACATCCCCTTCAAATACCCTCAAATAGTGGTACCTCAATATCATATCGATATTTGAAAACCAAAAAACCTCTTGTAACTGATCAAACAAATCATCAATTTTTGGAAACAGGCATTTATTCTTTAACATTTCCTGGTTAATATATAGATAGTCAATGAAAATTAAAAGTCTAAGATACAAATTCTTCTAAAATATCATTGGAGAATCCCATGGTAACATGATATGATGGATAAAACCCTTTCCCTTAAGATCCCCCAGTTCAACATGCATCACATTCATCTCAACTAGATCCATATGATAAGTCATAAAGAAAATAGGTCTTATCTTAGGGAGAATATTGATAATAAAATCGACCTATCATTAGGGAGGAAATCCTAATAAAAATTCAAGAAACATGTAATTGTACCTATCCATGACCAATGTATTCTCACCCAATGAACCCTACTCAATATCCTTAAGGAATGACCTCGATAACTAGCATGATATTAACCTCATCTCTGAAGAAATCGGTCCCTCCCTCCCTGAACATGGATCCCACTCAACCTGAATGATGTGAGTTCTCTGATCAAGAGTAAGGAACTAGACCATACGATGATAAAAGTAAACCAGATCCTTCAATTTTATCAACCAATATATTACAATAATGAGTTTTAACTCATCCAAGTCCAAAATAAAGAAGTCCCAAATGACCTTCTCACTAGCTACCACAACACGACACTTAGAGAACTTGAAACCTTGCTCTTTATTCCTACTCAACAGGGTTAAAAGATACATAAAATATGAAATAAAATCATCTCGTATACCCAAATCATCAATCAAGATAAGTGAAATGAAATATTGGGATGTTCTAGAGTCATATAAAATTAATTCCATAGAAGAATCAATAAACATTGTACATCTAACAGTGGTTGGCTTGGAATTTGATTCCCCTAGAATAACCTCTGCAACATGGAGTCGCCCTGGCTCAGTCCTACCCAGGGTATTCTTACCCTGAAGGGATTACCCCATGCTTTGAGGATGATATCCTTCACCCTTTGAATATTGTGACTCGACTTTTAAATACATGGATTTTACATTAATCTTTAACAAATAATTACATTAATAAATTAGAAGGATATTTTTTGGTCTAGTGTCTTATAAATTAGGTACATATTTCATTAATTATATAATGATAACATAAACATAAAAATTATTCAATTCTTTTGGGATAATTCTTTGTTATTTCATCCTAATTAACCTCACTGAAATTAATTTCTTAGGGATGTGCATGAAAATAAAGGGGTGATCATAAATCCCAGTAAAGGAAAAAATTAGAAAATGGAATATGAATGATAATAATGGATAATACATGAGGTATATCATGAGATAAAAATCATAAATACATGATAAATAACATGAAAATTTTGATACAACATAAAAAATAAACATTTATAAGCATATCACTAAGGTTTATCACCAGGGTGTCATAAATCATAATTACCAAGGTTTTTCACCAAGGTATCGTAAAACATGTAATATATAGAGATTAATTATTATATTAATGAATTTTATCAATATCATATAATACCCTTGATATTACTTAAATCATGTGAGAAACATTAAACATTAATTGAATCATTTCATCAATAACCCATAGAAATAAATAATGGGTTTCATATCAAAATCAGTGTGTACAAAGTGCTTAAAGTCTTGAACACAAAAATATATTTAACCCATGAAAAGAGAATATGGGTTTCATATATGTAAACACTAGAATAAATAAAATATTTTTACTTCTATTTAGATAGCCATGGAAATGGAAGAGGTTTAGGTATTCACAATATGAGAATATTTCATGAAAAAGAGAAAAATTCATGAAATGATTTCGGCATCATAATAGTATACAACATGGATTATGGAAAAATAATAATGAGAGGTAATTTAGGTGTACCATTGATAAAACACAATTTTTAAGTAGATAAAATATTATAAATGATAAAAAATAAATAATCTTTGTACATTTAGTGGACTAACAAAAGAGGAGTACTTGAATGAAAAAGGGACCTTGAAGAGTCGCTTCATAAATCAGGTAGGAGTAGACCTTATGAACTTAGAGACACATTGGGAAAACCTTGTAGAATATTTAGATAGGTAAAATGGGTATAAGTTGATGTATTATCAATTCGGAGTGAAGAGGAAAGGGTAATGGGTGGTATTTATACTTGAGGAATGGTGGGGTTTAAAGGATTAAATATAGAATATTTTATTGTATAAGCTAAACACTTATGACTATAATCAATTACAACCATTTTTATAGAAGATTAAATAGTGGTAGAGTGTGGTTTATTGTTTATGGCCTTTCAAAACCGAACCATACCTTCCAACCAACCCAATTAATTAAGAGAACCAAAAATGAATTTTATTTAAAAAATCCAATTTTGGGTTCAAAAAAGGTAAAGTATACATTTATAAATTAATATTAATATTTATGAATTCATTTTTTGTAATTATTAAATAAAATTTTTATTAAATATAATTTTTCATAAATTTTTAAATCATGATGACATAATAATGATTCCATAAAATTGAAGTGCTCATAAAAGCGACAATTTTCACTTTTTCACCAAAAAATCAACTTTGTCAAAAAAATTATCAAAAAAACCCTATTATAATTTTTATGTGATGATTAAAAAAATTAATTTTATTCCATTAAAATAATTTTCTATATATTATAATTTTAATTTTTAAATAAATCAGTATTTTAATGAAAATTACTAATTTAATAGAAAAATCAACATTCAAACCATTATAAAAATTACTTTGGGATTAATTAAAATATTTTATAATTTAAAAATAATTTTATAATATTATTTCATGAAATAAATTTTTATTTAATAGTACCACATAAAAAATTATATTAATAGTTGATTTTTATAGTCTTTGAAAATATTATATTTTTGATTATATCATTAAATAATCTCAACGGCCATTAAAATGCATTTACATAGCCGAAAATAATAATAACCAAATGTTTTATTAACTAATGTTCATAATGATAATAGGATTTATTAGTTGAAAATCATATATGTTGGTGATCATATGTCACTATAAGTAAACCATCATTCTTACTCTTTATCATTCACTTTAATTCAAAACAATTTTCAAAATCATTTCTAAAAAAAATATTGTGTGGTGACCCAAATTTTTATATTTTACTTTGTTTATTATCTATTAGTATTCCCATTTTAATATTTGTATTAATAATAATAATTGTTGTAGATTGAATGTAACATTCTTAAATAAAGTAACAAAGTGTTATTAGTTTTCTAATACGTGTTTTCTGTCATTTTACCATTCCTAGTTGTAAAATTTCATATCAACCTATGATATAAAATTTCTCATGAAATATAAAATTCATTCTATTTTATTATATTATAAAATATAATAAAATATATATTCAGAGGAAAAAGATCCATTGATAAAAGAAAAACATTTTTTGGGTCGTTATATTCTTCCCCCATTAAAGAAATTGCATCCTCGCAATTTCTATTGAACCTCAAACAGTCCAAAAATACCTTGGAATCAATTTCCCTCTATATCCTTTGAATTTGGGAACTGGTTATCAAAGTGAAAAATCTCTCCACGCTTGAAGAAATGCACTACCAGATGTGATAGCATTATCTTTCCATTATTTCTAGTATTAAGAGGTTATTGGTTTTCATTTATATGATAGTTTGGAGAAAATTGTCTAGCCTTCCAACATTTATAGCACATCTCACTTCCTTTAAGAAAATTATCTATGTAAATTCTCCCATATTTTTTTCATAAGGGATGTTGAAGTTTCTTCCCTTCCTTTCCATGGTTTGGGTCCTTCTGAAATTTTTGATCCATATTTATCATTTTATCATTATTCCCATGGGACCAATGGGAACTTAAAAACTATAATTAATCCTTCATATTAATCCACATTATCTCTACATATATTTCATAGTCTCAGTTTTCTAAATTCATCCACATATGGGGTCTTAGTATGCTGAATAATATATCAATATTTCCCTTAGAATCCATAACAAAGATAAAGGTTTATTGATAAATTATTGTAAAGTTTATTTCATTTCTTCCCACTAATTAATCTTACTTCTTATTTATCTTTAATAATTCCTTCTCTATTTTTTTCATATATAATGGGAAAAATTTATTGAAAAATATTCCCTTGAAATCTTCTCACTTCATAGCATCAATCTCCTCTCTTGGATTCATGTTTTTATTCATTTTCCACCATTGAACAGCTTCTCTATCTAAGAGGTATACTTCTATGGGGGATTTCTCTATCTCTAAATAGTGTATTATATAAAATATATTTTCTATAGAGGTAATCCATTATTTAGTAATCAATGGATTATTATATCCACTAAAAGATGGTATTTATTGGCACATGAAGGATTCAACTACTAGTTATTCCTTACTTGGTGAAGTATAATGATTCACATGGTTTTGGTTATTGTTAATTACTTGATCTAGTTGATTTATAATCATTATAAAAAAAATTAATTCATCTTCCCCAATATTGTGAATGAAATCATTGGCTTGTCCATTGAACCCATTTTTTGCACACGCCCTCCTATTTTCTACCTTTTTTTCTATAATGAGAAAACCTAAGTGAGAAATATTTTACTATTGAGAGTCTTATAATAAAAATTCTAATGGAAATATTAATCTTACTATTTTCTAATATCATTATTCTAGGATAATATACTTAAACCTTAGTAAAAGTTTTTACAATATCATCATATCATTCATAATGGTTTGTAAAAGCTTGTGATTAACTAAATAAAATCACTCAGTGTGTCAAACTAGGTGTACATCAAGGCCCACTTTCATGAACCATTTCTTGGTTGAGTATATCTCATTATAGTTTTTTTGGGTTTTACACCTAGGTACATCTATGCCAAATCCACATCCACTAGCAGTTTCTTGATAGAGATGAATTTTCTTAGAAACTAGTTACTTACTTCACACCAAAATACCAAGATGTTTTTCTATATTTAGACTTATCCTTAGGATTTTTAATAATTTTTTTTAATACTAATTTCCAAAAATAACTAAACCATCCTTTCATATGAACTATGGATACCCTCCTTTAAAATACATTACTTTTACATAAATCCTTAATAAAATATTGCTTTAATGAACTCAAAGGATCTTTTTAAGTCTAGTGTCTTCAAAATTGTGTAAATATTACATGATTTACATAAGGAAAACATAAACCTAAAAATTATTTAATTCTTTTGGGAGAATATTTTTTTATTATATCCTAAGTCACCTCACTATAAGTAATTTCCTAGTGAGATAGATCAAAATAAAGGGGTCAGTATAAATCCCAATAAGGAAAAAACAAGGAAATAGAATATGAATGTTAATCATGGATAATACATGAGGTATATCATGAGATAATAATAATAAATACATGATAAATAAAATTTAAATGTGGCTAAAACATAAAAAATATAAATTCATAAGAATATCACCATGTTTTATCTCTAAGGTTTCATAAATCATAATTACGAAGGTTGTTCACTAAGTAATCATAAAACATGAAATCACTAGGGATTAATTATTTACCCAATGCATTGGATCACTATCAAGGTGTACCCTTAATATGTATTAAATCATGTGAACCATATTGAATATAAAGTAAATAATTTCATCAATAACCCTTGGAAATAAATAATGAGTTTTATAACAAAATCATTGCATACAAAGTGCCTAAAGTCCTGAACATAACATCATTATAAACCTAAGAAAAGTAAATATGGGTTTAATATAGGTAAATAACAGAATTAATAAGATATTTTTACATATAGGTGAATACCCATGTAAATGGAAGAGTTTTAGGTATTCACAATATGATAATATTTCATGAAAAGGATAAAAATTCATGAAATTATTTCGGCAGATAACGGTATACAAAATGGATTATGGGAAAAGAATAATGAGAGATAATAGAGGTATCCCATTGGTAAAACACCATTTTTTAGTAGAGTTAAGATAAAAATTTCATAAAAATAAATAATCTTTTACATTTTTAAGACTCGTAAAAGAGGATTACTTGAATGAAAAAGTTAGAAGAGGAGAATTCCCTTACCATGAAGAGTTGCTTCCTAAATCATAGAGGGGGAAACCATATAGACATGAATACACATTGGGGAAACCATGGAGGATATTTATAGTGGTTAAATAGTCATAAATTCATGGATTATCAATTTTTAGTGTATAGTAAAGGGGAATGTGTGGTATTTATACTTTAGGAGGGGTGGGTTTTAAAGGATTAAAAATAGATTATTTCATTATATAAGCTAACCATATATGATTCTAATCAATTATAACCATTTTTCTAGACCATTAAAGAGTAGTATAGTGTGGTTGGATGTTCAAGTCCTTCCAAAACCTAACAATAACTTCAAAGAAACCCAATTAATTCAAAGAATCCAAAAATGAATTTTATTTCAAAAATCCAATTTTTGGTTCAAAAAAAGGTAATGTATAGATTTAAAAATAAAAATAAAAATTTATAAATTAATTTTTATACTTATTAAATTAATTTTTTATTAAATAAAATGTTTCATAGTTTTTTAAATCATTATTAAATAATAATTATTTCATAAAATCGTAGTTCTCGTAAAACCGAAAATTTTCACTTTTTCACAAAAAAATAAACATTATCATAAAATTAACAAAAAAACTCACTATAAGATAATTTTGATGTGTGGATTCTAAAAATAAAGTTCATTTAATAAAAACATTCTCTATATATTTTAATTTTAATTTTTAACTAAATCATTATTTTAATGAAAATTAACAATTTAATAGAAAAATCAACATCCAAACCATTATAAAAATTACTTTTGGAGTCATTAAAATATACTATCATTTAAAAATCATTTTATAATATTATTTCATGAAATAAATTTTTATTTAATAATTCAAAATAAAACATATTTTAATATAACATGTTTATAGTCTCCAAAAATAATACAGTTTTGATTATATCATTAAATAATCCTGAAGATTATTTAAATGAATCTACCTAACCAACAATAAAAATTACCAACTAATTTATTGAATGATGTTTATAATGTTGATCAACTGTATTGGTTTATAAACATATATTTTTATTATCATATTTACCTATAGATACACCATCATTCTTACTCTTCATTGTTTACTTTGATTCGAAAGAAGGTTCAATATCATTTCCAAAATGAATAGTGTATTACTAACTCTGCTTATTTTCTATATCACTATTCATAGGGGTGATTCTAGGGGATTGAGGCCACCCAAATTTTTATATTTTACTTCATTTATTCTCTGTTGGTATTCCCATTGTAATATTTTTATTAATAAAATGAATTTTTATAAACTTAATTTATCATTATTAAATAAATAAATAAAGTGTTATTTGTTTTCTAGTAAGTGTTTTATATCCTTTTACTATTCCTAGTTGTAAAAGTTCACCTCAACCTATGATGTAAAAAGTTATCATGAAATATAAAATTCATTTTATGTGATTTTATTATAAAACATAATAAAAATATATTGGGAGGGAAGATATCGATTAATGAAAGAAGAACATTTTTTGTGTCATTACATGGAATCCTCTAAATACACTTGAGAAACCTTCGAGAAAGTGGAGCTTACACTACTTCTACATGAAGACAAATGAAAAAAGTTCTAGATATACCCTGACTTCCCACACTAGTGGCATGTCCTCAGAGTCTATAAGCATTAAATCCTAGAGTATCCTACCTTCCCGCATTGATAACATACAATTGGTCTAAACCTTATAAAAGACACATGAGCTGATCCTGAAGACTACATGACACTTTTTCAACTACCTCTATAAGATTGATCCAACTTCCAATTATATCCTGAAGAAGAACTCTAGATACCGCCCGTATAATTAACACCACTGAGACCTTTCTTCCCATGAAAATCTACCTCTATAATAGCTTCATTGTCAACCACCTTGGAATAGGTCAGTAGACATGTAAGAATGAGCATAGATCTAATTTCTATCCTTAATACCATCTCAAAATTCCAATCCATGAGATAATCATTCATGAGGATATCTGTAGATACATAAACCAACTTAGTAAATATATAAGTATACTTTATAACTAAATGATCACCCTAATCCAGCTTCAGAAACTCACAAGACTTTACTACTCTTAAGGTCTTCTGGTAAAACTAAAAATTAAAAGCTGCCTGAAAAGAGGTCCATGTGAGATCCTCATGATTCCTTGAAATTGGCATTGAATTCCATCACTTTTTACCTGGTAATTTCAAAACATACATGTAAAAGGACACTTTATAGTTCTCAGGGGTCTTTAAGATCTAAAAGATCCTCTAAATATAATCTAGCCACTCCTTGGGTTCATTGGGTCCCCTATCTCCATGAAACAATGGTGGATTCTTCCTAAAAAAACTTTTGATAATGGTTCATGATTCATGTCTGCTAATGACCACTCACTTGACCCAAGGGTTGGATTGTACAGATCACTAACTCTGCTAAAGCTAGATCAACATGAGTATTTACCTATGGGATATTTTCTGTTGCACCCTCTCTACACCAGGATGAGGTCCTTCTAGGAGGAATTGTCTAAAAACATAAAGCATAAGCTTTATCAAGCATAATTCAAGATTAAACAACAACAAAGAGACAAAAGACCCTCAATATGGTTATCAACAAGAATCACTAACATAAAAAGAAACTCCAAATATGAAACTAACCAAAACATAATTAAATTCAACCATTTCCCACACTGCATGGTTTGTCCACATGGTTTGGAAAACCATTTACTAACCATGTGGGTGTCACTAGAGTTGGTGGAAAGGCCACAAGGGCTACACATATTTTCTACTAACTATGTTTACTAACCATGTACCTCCTATAGAACTCCCTGTTTCACCCAAAAACTCAAAACACCACTGGGCTTACCCTGTGATTTTACACCAACTAGGAAATACCTTGAAACATCATCAAAAAACCTATAAATAGGATGAAAATATAATCACAATCTCAGAACACCCATGTAAACTCAAGGTTCGACACAAATAAAAGATGGCTAGTTACTCCCATATTCCTAATTCTCATGTTCCAATGGTCTTATATCCAAACTACAATTGACTCCCAAATAATAACCTCCTCTAATACCATTTTATAATAAAACCACCCATTTTGGCCCAACTCATCAGTCGATTTGTCCCCCTACGTGGCTTAAAGAATGTCCCCAATCACCACAGGTTGGAAAAAAATACCATGAATAAACAACTATAAATTGAGAATGATTTCACCATAGGTAAACTGGTATGACCCATCTATAAAATGGTATATCCACACTGATAACTTCATATTCAATAGAAAAAAGATAAGATGATATGATAAACCAATACATACACTATAGAAAAAACATTACATAATAGGAAATATTCATATTATCTAAAAATAAACAATCTAAAATCAAAGGAAAGGGGAGAAATCGAAACAACGACCAAGTACAACCCAACGGGTGAAAGTACCAAAAATGACTCCACATGAGCCAATTCCTAGGATACCATGTCTCCTCCCCAAAAACCATGTATCGTTAATCAAGAATATCTTCCCTAGTACATGGTTCCCTTTCCTTTACTTGTGTCATATAAAATGAAATCCCAAATTACCCAAAGGGAACTATGTACTAGGGTGGCTCTTCTTTATTACCACCCTCTAGTGTTTTGTGGAGGAGACATGGTCTCATAGGTTTTGGCTCATGTGGAGTCATTTTTTGTATTTTTTACCTATTAGGTTGTACTTTGTTATTTTTTGTCTTTCTCCCCTTTCTTTTTAGTTTGGATTTTTTATTTTGATATACCTTATGTATGTACGGTTATGTAAAGTTTATATTGTGGTGTGTGTTTTGGTTTATGTTATCTTATTATCTTATATTGTTGACTCAAATTTTATCATTGCATCCATCCCATTTTATGGATGGATCATTCTGGTTTACCTATGGAGAAATCATTCCCAAGTGATAGTTGGTCATTCTTTTTTATTGTCTCCAAATCATGGTGATCAATAATGCGCTTCAGGCCATATAGCAGGCTGACTCAGATGATGAGTTGGGCCAACCCAACTAGGTTAGTTACAATATGGAAAGAGATAAATGGATATTATGATGAATATCCACTATGTTAAAAGTTTTAAAATAGATAAATAATTAAATGATATATCCTTACTTATACTATGAGGGTATTCTATTAAAATAGATAGGGCTTCAACAACATTTCCATGTAAGGTAATGATTTGATGCCCTTGTCTTGAGGCAACTCATTAGGTTCTTTTGAATATTATGTATGTTTATAATTATATGATATTTTAATTTTTTATCCTAATAATTATCCTTCCTTAAGTGTAGAGGTAGAGATGAAGGATGCTAATGGTTCCAACAGAAGCTTCGTGGATAGTCCCTGGAAGGAGGACATGAAAACCTCCACATATATTTACTTATGGAGGACCTATGGGCCCCTGTGAAATTTGACATTGATAATGAAAATCATCAACTAATGTGTACCTTCCCCTGTGTATCGTGATGATATAGGAAAGAAAGTATCCTCTGAACTCTCAATGGTATGGGACTCTAAAATATCAAGGATGACTTGACACTAGTTCCACTTTTCATGAATTTGTCACCAACATAGAAGGTCCTAAAATGTGACTGTGTCTAACTCATGAGAATACATTCCATGGTAATATTAGTTTTATGAGTAGGACCTCTATGATGGTTGGTATTCACCTCTCCATGGGGAGTCACTTTGGGGTAGTAAGTTTTTTTGGCATGAAGAGGACCTTCATGACGTCTAGTAATGGCACTAGAGGCTAGGAGGTTGACCCAATATTATTTGTGGGTGTCTTGGGTATTGATCCAAATTTGGAGAATATTTATCCCTACAAAATTGTTAGGACTATAGGAAATGTACACATATATTAGTGACCTATTGTGGAGAAGGTATGGTGGTCTACCCTCAGTGATGGAACTGCATGAATTGGGATATGATTGCCTCAAAATGTTCATTTCTAGGATGGGTAGCCTTACAATGGTGTTGATTTCAAGTGATGGGATCCCTCCTATATGAATCCTTATTGATAGATTGTGTTAGTGCTACTTGTTTTTCTCTTGCCTCCTAAGTGTAGGAGAAGGTAATATCAACACACTTTAGGTAAAGGCTAGGTAGTTGGTTGTGGTAATGGGGGGTAGGTTTCCTACTATAAGATCTCTATTAATGAGGACACCAGCCTGGATCCATGTATTCAAAATCATTCTAATCCATTTCCTTGGTGGGAATGACTCATTCTTTCTTATAGTAGTGAATTAGGTCATTGATCACCCTGCACTGTATTATCTTCATTGGGGAAAGGGTAAGGGTGATCAGAATCTATGGGAGAGGTAGCATCTTCTTGATTGTATGTATGAAGGATCATTATATATTGGTGCTCCTGAGTTTATTCAGCATCAGGGATGATTTTACTACCCCAAAAATTATTGATGATGGTTGATTCACCTTTCCTATCATGTCTAGTGGCTAGAATTTTACATGAGTATTTGAATCCATTCATGAGTACATGTTTGATGATAGAGATGCCAATCTTCCCAACATTACTCATCCCCTAACTATTGATGAAGAATAAAATCACATCAAATTAACCATTATATTTAGTGAATCCCAATGATGGTGATGCTTAATAGTGGTGTCTCTCAACACTACTCATCATCCCACCATTGAAGGAGGTCTTCAAAGGGAAATCATGGATCTAAAACCAATTGTAAAGGATCAAATAGGTTTTTTGTTCACTAAGGGGGTGAATTGGTGCTTAATTTTATTTTCCAAAACCTATAATCCCTATTGCTAATTCATCAATGATATCATTAAGTAAATAATGTAGAAATAAAGATGAAACATATAATGTTTGTTAAAAAGGTTTTCCTATATTAAGGATAACTACATCCCTAGTGTTTCCAAGTTATTATCCCACACACAAAGCTCCCTTATTATTATTAAAAATAACTCAAGGTAATGACCTTGGACTCATTATAATGGATAGATCCAACCAAATATAATCTCACATCAATATATTTTTAAAACAATTCCTTCTGAAGAATGATCGTTGAATAATGAATTATCCTACCCAAGGACTCCATGGATGTAAATCTTCTTCCACTTCCTCGCATAGTGATCTCCTTAATCTATTCTCAGGTGTATCACCCTTTAATATATCTTCATATTAGTTATAATCAAAAATCTACTTATTCACCTTTTTTGAAATATATATATTCATTGAATCTTTCATGAATATTATTTCTATAATAATTTTACAAACTCTCCTTTTATCATTGTAGGCTCAACTTAAAAAATGAGTCAATATATTTATTTATATCTCCATAAGACACAATATTCTTTCCTCATGGGATATATGAATATTTCAATATTCTATTCTTTCATAATATATATATATATATATATATATTTAAAAAAATGAATCTCATCCATGCACTATGGAAAAATGAGGATTTAGTGGCGGTTTTTTTCGTTTCGCGGCGGTTTAAACCGCCGCTAAATCGATTGGTGGCGGTTTTGAAAAACCACCGCTAAATCGTGCAACGGGAAACTATTCACAGTGGTTTTTTGAATTTTTTTTTTTAATTATTTATTTATTTATTTATTTATTTATTTATTTATTTATTTATTTATTTATTTATTTTATTTATTTATTTATTTATTTTATTTATTTAGTTCGTATTTATTTTATTTATTTAGTTCGTATTTATTTTATTTATTTATTTTGTATTTTATTTATTTATTTCATATTTTATTTATTTATTTCGTATTTATTTTATTTATTTCGTATTTATTTTATTTATTTCATTTAATTCGCATTACTTTATTTACTTTATCCATGCATGCATGCTCATGCTCATGCACATGCCCATGCAATATAAAGAAATAATACATTTGGTGAGATTTGAACCCCTAACCTCTTGCATATTTTCCAAAGACTTTACCACTCCAGCAAGCTCGTCATGTGGTTAATAAATAGAATTTAATATACTTATATATACTAATTGAAAAAACAAATAAAACATAACTAATAGATATAAACTCAATAATAATTAAACAATAAGCAATAATCAATACTTAATAACCAATAATTAATAATTAATAATTATTGATTTATTAGTTATTTATTGAGTTATTTATTATTATTTACTATTTATTATAATAAATAACAAATAAATTATAATAATATTTAAATAAATTATAAAATTATGAAAATAAAATAATAAAATAATAAAATTACAAAATTAAAAGAATAAATAATAAATAATAAATAATAAATAATAAATAATAAATAATAAATAAAAAACAATAAATAGCAAACAATAAACGATAAACAATAAATAATAAATAATAAATAATAATAAATAATAAATAATAATAAACAAATAATAAATAATAAATAATAAATAATAAATAATAAATAATAAATAAGAAATAAGAAACAATAAATAATAATAAATAATAAATAATAATAAATAATAAATAATAAATAATAAATAATAAATAATAAATAACAAATAATAAATAATAATAAATAATAAATAAATAATAAATAATAAATAATAAATAATAAATAATAAATAATAAATAACAAATAACAAATAAAAATAATAACTAATAAATAATAAATAACAAATAATAATAAATAATAAATAATAAATAATAATAATAAATAATAATAAATAATAAATAATAAATAATAATAAATAAATAATAACAAATAATTAATTATAAAAAATAATAAATAATAATAAATAATAAATAATAAATAATAAATAATAAACAATAAACAATAATAAATAATAAATAATAATAAATAATAAATAATAAATAATAAATAATAAATAATAAATAATAAATAATAAATTAATAAATAATAAATAATAAATAATAAATAAGAATAATAATAAATAACACACAATTAATAATTATAATTAAATAAATAATAAATAATAAATAATAAATAATAAATAATAAACAATAAAAAATAATTAATGATAGATAATAATACATATATAATAAATAATAAATAATAAATAATAAATAATAAATAATAAATAATAAATAATAACAAATAAATAATAAATAATAAATAATAAATAATAAATAATAATAATAAACAATAAAAAATAAATAATAAATAATAATAATAATAATAATAAATAAAACATAATTAATAATTATAAATAAATAATAAATAATAAATAATAAATAATAAACAATAAATAATAAATAATAAACAATAAATAATAATAAATAAATAATAATATATAATATATAATATATAATATACAATATATAATATATAATATATAATATATAATATATAATATATAATAAATAAAATATTATTATTAATAATAATAAATAATATATAATAAATAATATATAATAAATAATAAATAACCAGTAACAAATATTATTATTAATAATAATAAATAATATATAATAAATAATAAATAATAAATAATAAATAAATATAAATAATAAATAATAAATAACCAGTAACAAATAAAAGATAATAAATAAATTAAAGTTTATTATAAATAATAAATAATAAATAATAAATACTAAATGAAACACATGAAAAAGTACGAAAAGGCGTGATAAGGGATGAAAAATTATGAAAACGCGTGAAAATAGATGGAGAAGCATGAAGAATGAAGCATTATAAAGCATGAGAACGCATGAAAACTCATGAAAACTCTGGAAAACCCCTTAAGAATTCAACATAATCGTCATAATAACTCACAAAAAAATCATTGATAAAGATAACAAGTCATGGAAACCCAAATAAACAGTAATAAATGGAGCAACCGTTAAAACCCGTCAAAACTGTCATAAATTGACAAAAACATTGCACTCACATTAACGAAGATAACTTATGATCCGAGATTCCGTTCCAGATCCGTGACCAGTCAAATTAAAGATCCTAAAACGATCTTCAAGCTGATAGGTGAAAGAGACCAAATGGACAGGCGGATTGGAAGTTACAACCATTTAAAAAAACTGACAGGGAACGAGTGCTAGAAACGAGGCATCAAAAAACATAACAAACCCAATACCCACTAAAAAAGCCATAACTTATGATCCAGGAGTCCATGTGGGCACCGCGACTAGTCAAACTGAAGCTCATGAAATGAACTATGATCTAGCAGGTGGAGAGGATTCCAAAATGACACGCGGATCGAAAGTTAGGTTCGTTTGAAGACAAGTTCGACAGGACATCGGTGACAGAAACAGGGTTTCAGAGGACTTTGTAGGGGTTTTGGGGTCTAAAAACATGACAGAATCTTTCTTGTGTTGAACGGGTGTGTAACTCTCTTCACTGGCAACGATTTGATATGTGGTAGAGTACAAACGGACACCCGGAGCAAAAGTTATGGTCGTTTGAAGTTGGAGAAATTTTTTCAACTTTCTTATAACTCTCATATTTTCTGCACCTTAGATCGTCCCATGGTTTTGATTATACATGCCTCTATATCTCTTCGTGAACTTCTATTTGACTGGTCGTGGCACTCCAATGGACACCTGGATCAAAAGTTATGGTCGTTTTAGTGATTTTCAGGGTTTCTCATGTTTTTTTATTTTTTTCTTTTCATTTCGTGGCGGTTTTACGCAAACTGCCACTATTTTGCGGGGTTTTTTTAAAAAATTGTCGCTAATCCTCTAAAATTTTTAAAAAAAGTTAAAAAAATTAAAAAAAATTAAGACATTTCACGGCGGTTTTTAAACCGCCACGAAATAGCAGCCCGAAAAACATTTCGCGGTGGTTTAAAAACCGCCGTGAAAAAACCGCCGCAAAATGACCGTTTTCCTATAGTGATGTATGCATGAAAACATGAAACTGTGATGTGGAACCTTCTTCTATGACATGGAACTCATCTCAAAACTATCTTCCTCCTTAGATGTATTATCCTCTTTTAACTTCTTTAATCATGATATTGTTTATTGATCGTGATATTGAATACATGAATAATATATTTAAATAATCATCAAGATTCATTCTTCTTTTATTCAAAATATTTATTTTGAATATACCTCATAATTACACTGAAATTCAATCCTATAAATTTTTCTCCAGTTCTATATTTTTCTCAAAAATTATTCTAGTTCATAATTCTTACACACATGAAGATGATGCCTATGCAGATTATGTATATAGAGATGATGGTTACATAGCATCCATATCCTATTTATGCAACTCAGATAATGCTTACACATACTTCATTTCATTATTATGTATATTATGTATATATAAATGATGGTTATTTAATCCAGATTCATGATTACCCAAATGATGTATACATAAACCATGTTTACATAGACAAGATTCATGCTTATAAAAATCTCATGAATAAATTTTTCTTCTTTTACCTCATATACAAACTTCACTCTACCATCTCGAAATCTATTTTACGAATCCATAGGCATTCTTAGTAGTTTCAACTCTTCACAAATCATTATCCAAAGTGTATTAACCAATCAATACAATAGCTTGTATACTTAATTCTTCATCAGTGATTCCTTTAAGATTTCCACTAGCTGGAAACATTCAACTTCTATTAAATGGTGTAGACAACACTATCAAATATCATCATCACTTGTTTTTTATCTTGAAGAATAGCACATCAATCATCACATTTAAGAATTCCTTTAACTTATATGAGCATTTTGTTAAAGATTGAAGGTAATAATAGAAATATTTTCTTAAAACTAATGATCATCATAACAATGTGATCTCAGTAATCCACTACAAAAATCACAAATCAAGTATTGATAACAAATATAACATCATCCTTTAGAGGGTTTAACAATATTCCCCTTTAGATTTGTTGTCTATACTTATCATTTATCTCCCCTTTATTGATAAACAAACCCAAGGAAATAATTGTGACTGAAAAGAATATATATGACCAAGATTCATATTGATATAGTATACTTAAAATCAGATACCTATATTCTATATCATTCATATATTTCCCATCATCATTTATACTCAACTATGTTCTAACTTGCATGGGAGTATATACGCCTCTTAATTTAATCATTCCAAAAAAATTTAGTATATATTTATAATAATATTGTGAAACAAAAACATGGCCACTAGCTTGGGTTATTTTTAATCCTTAGAATAATTTCAATTAACCAAGCAATGAAATCTTAAATTTCTTCTTCATCTATGTAGAAAATTCCTCATGCACATTTTCTTTATCGCTAGAAAAAATAATATTATCAACCTATATAATCACAGTGAGTTATGTGGTGTTGATCTTATTTATATATAGATTATTGTATACTTATACCTTTTTAAACTCCATACTTATTAAATACTCATCTAGCTTGAAGTACCAATCCCTTATATCTTGTTTCAACCTATTGAGATCCTTCTTTAATTTTTCAACCTTTATTCCATTATCATCAAACTAAAATCCCTAATGTTGTTTTATATAAAATTAATCATTGATTTCACTATTAATAAATTATGATTTCATATCCATTTAAAAAAATAAGTTTCTTTGAGATGTAATTATAAGAAAAATACTTATAGTTTTAACCTTGTAAATAGGGGAAAATGTCTCATCAAATTCAATCCCTTCTTATGAATATCCCTTAAAAACAAGTTAGGTTTTATTTCTTGAAACACTTCTATCCTCATTAATTTTGGTCCTGAACACAAATTTTTTCTTAATAATATTTTGATCCACAAGTATTGTGATAAATTATCATGTCTCACTCTTCTCAATTTGATCCAAATCTTCATTCATGGCTTGGATCCATTCTTTATGATTAAAATATTCCTTAACAATTTTAGGTCCAACCTTGGACAGAAGGCTAGTGTGACTGGTTACCATAATTTTTTTAGGTTTTGATATCCAGATTTAGTCACCAATAATATTTTTAGTATTTATATGCTTCCTCTACCTTGAACCTGTACCTATGAAATTTTATTTTCCTTCTTCATCACTGGTATATATAAAATCTGCTTCATCTTCCATAGGCTATACTATTTCGTCTTCAAAATATGTTGATTCATCATCAAAAAAATCATCCTCATTACCTATCATAAAATTTTATTGAAATCACTATTTTCAAAAACAATAACATCATCACAATAAAATATTTTCTCAGAGTTCTTATTATAACATCGGTAGGATCTTCCATTTTTTTGTAACCTAGGAATATTCCTTCATCTGCTTTATTGTCAAATTTAATTCTAATTTTACCTTTTATTTTGATCAAAAATGTAATCCCAAACACTCTAAAGTGTTATAAGTTGGTTTCTTCATGTACTAAATTTCATAGGGATACATCATATTTGAGTCTCAAGAAGCATCTATTTTGAATAATTCTAGCAGTTTTGATATCTTGTATCCATAAAAAACATTATGTGTCATACTCGGTAAGCATGTCTCTAGCCATGTCAACAAGGATTATAATATTTATTTAAAATTTCCCCTTTTGTTAAGGGTTGTATGGGAAACTAAACACATGTTTTATGTCATTTTTTTAAGATTTTATGAGAACTATCTGTTGTTGTATTCAGTACCATTGTCTGGTCTCAATATTTTCAATGAAAAAACTTTTTGTTTTCCATCCATCCCCTTGAGGATTTTAAATATATACAGAGATTGAGACTTGTGGGATATAAATATAATACATGTAATTTGGGTAAATTCATCAATGAAAGTGATGAAATACATATCCCCACTTAGTGATTTATTTTCCATTATCCCATGTAAATCAAAGTGTATCAACTCCAATGGATTCTCTATTTGAATATTAACTCTCTTGTGAGTTTTTATTATCATTTTACCATTCTTAAAATTAATGAAAACTATAGCAGTGCCTTATTTAAGGATAGGTAAAATATATCAATTCTTCTTCATTTTTTAACTTTCTCATTTTATTTTGGACAAGATGGCCCAATATTCTATGTCATAAGTTATTTTTTGGCTTGAAAAATTAGGTAATACTTTGACATGCCTTCCCCAACATGAAGCAGATTGTTTTGGGTTATAAATCCCTTTGAGATGACAAATCCATATTTTAACCTCTATACAAGGAATCCATTTCTTCTGAAAATAAATTTATTTCCATCATCATAAATTTTTTATACAATAAATAGGTTTTTCTTTAATCCATCAACAAATTAAACATTACTAGGAGTGAACTGGTTCATCCCAAGTCTGAAAATTAAAATACCTTTAACTTTAAAATATCTATAATTAACAAAATTAACATATCTACCATCATATTTCTCTAAATTATTCAAGTTCATTAGATCTCAATTCATGTGTGAAGATCAGCCACTATCCATAACCCATGGCTTCTCAATTTTGAAATATTTAAGAGAAACTTCTATAACATGAGCTTATTGATTTTGATTTTCAATCTTCCTTTATTTATAGTGATGAATATATTGAGATATTAAAAATGAAACACAATCATCTAAATCATTTCCATCCTCACCGCATCTTATAAAATTTTCTTGAATACATTTGAAGCAGTTTTTCACCTGAAAATTCATTCATGGTTTTTGATACATGAAACTATTCTCTTCTTATTGTTTTTGATGTTTTCCCATTGATGTATTGTATTTCCTTAGAACAAGAAGATACAAATTATACTAATATTTTTATAATTTATTTCAATTTATTCCACGGCACCAAAAAAACCCCTAAAATATTTTTCTTTGGTATAAATGTTTTTACTATGTGGGATTCTTTCTTTGCTCATTTTCAGGTATGTGCTGGGTTTTTCTCACCAAAACATATTGTGTACTTATTCTATGTATATATAAGGCTATTATAGATACTTTATTATAATTTTTTTCTTTAAAAATATGAGAATATTTTGATGTTTCTTCAGGTTTTTTAGAAAAAACATATTGTTGTTTTCCTTTGATATCTTGATAAATCAAGACTTCTTTCTATAAAGAGCTATCATATGTGATTTTAATTCCATGTTTATCAATTTGAATATTAAAATTGATAGGATTATACTTGTTATAACATCCACCTTTTACTTAAATTTCCTTTTTTTAGCTTCATATGTATTTATCTTTTTGCTTTTCGAACTCAACATTTTTTTGATTTAATATGTCAACCACCTTATCCAAAAGGATAATGTTATTGGTCATGCCATTGATAATCCTATTATTTTATTATTTCTCAAGTTTAATTTTTTTAATTCTTCAAAAATATTATCTTTATTAGTCTGAACCTATTTGAGTTCTTTATAATTATTATTGATATGTGTATTATCATTTCTCCTCCAAATATTTTTTTTTTGTATTTTCATAAAACCCACTTAGAAAAGTGGGAACCACGTTACACCATACAATACCACAATTCAAAAGTTGGGTCCAAATTCAAAATTCAAAACAGAAAAGGCACTACCACAGGGACTAAATCCCTAAAACCATGCACCGCCGGTAAACTCACTAACACCGTCATTATCATAACACAGTAGACATCATCACATCGTCTCCATCCCTGCCAAATGTCGATCCATTATCATGCCATCCTCTCAACACCGTCATCACAGTCACTACACCCGTCACTGGAAAACATAACCACCGTCACACAACATACCAAAATAACATCTTTCATAATCCACACCATCCAAATGCCACACCATAACTCCGGAGACAGTCGGTCTTCGTCCCCCAAAACACCCAATTTACAGAACGAGCTCACCACATGAGAATGATCAACACAAATCCATTAACTACCAAAACCAAACATTAACAAAAACCAATACAAAAAAACAAAAGGGGTTCATTGCTGAAGAAACATAGAGAAGATCAAGTAGATCAATAGTACTAGAAGAAGCACCAAACCTTTATAGATGACTTGAGGAAAAAATCCAAAATAAACCGAAATAACCCAGTGACAATGCCAAAACCTAAACGTCAAGGAAGAAGAAACAACAAGTATGTCGCACGAGGGTTAATTGGTTGATAAATGACCAACTTTCCCATAATTGAATTATTTAAAAGAAAAGTTCCCTTTTTTACTTACCACCTCTTCTTTTGGTGAATTTTCTTGACATTATAGAAATTGTCTCAATATAATCTTCCATATTTTCTTATCCATCTAAATGGATTTTTTCATCATAAATATTTAACTCTTTGATAGATGTGAATAAAATTTATTTATTTTAATTCTCTTTTCTATAATATAAGATCCTATTCTAATTTCATAGTAAATGAGAGTGTTATTTAATTCATTAGACATGGATTAATCAAGGTCTCTATCTTTTAAAGATAAAACATTAGAAAAAAATTCATAAGGAATTATTCTCATGAGATTATTGAACATTATGGAATTATCAAGTTTTTTTCTAAAACCATTGATATAAGTTAAAATAGAATTTACTCTTATAAAAAACTCATCAATAGATTCATCTTCCAATATTATTATATCATCAAAATATTTTCTACTGAGTTATATTTTTTCTTTGTTTACCTTTTTTTTACCTCCATAGATGTTATGAAGTTTTTCCCATATTTCATTATTAGCTTTTCATCCTATAACCTTTTTTAATTATTTATTAGATAATGAATAAAGTATATCACTTCTAGATTTTCCATCATTATCATCATTCTTCTTTTCGATTATATATCAATCCATAATATTTATTAATATAGTAAAACCTTGAAGATCGATATCAAGAATATCCCATTTGAGGGATAAAAAATAAGGAATCGTCATATCCTTCCATAAATGAAAACCTTTTCCATAAAATATTAGAACACCTTTCTAATTGATTGAGTTGTGATGTTTTATAGTAGTACAACTAAGATATCTTCAAAGGTTGATCCTAGATCTAATACCAGTTATAAAGGATTGAATGGGTATGGTGAGCAATGAGAGGGGTGAATCAGTGATTACTTTTCTTTTCCAAAACCTAAAAACCTTACTTTATATTTAGCAGTGATCTCATCAAGCATATAATACATAAATAAATATAAAACACAAAATATTTTTTAACAAGGTTTTCCTTATTTAAGGATGACTACATACTCAGTGTTCCATGGTTATTATCTCATTCATAGAACACCCTTTTTATTATAAAAAGTAACTTGGGAGGTGAATTAACATGGACCCAATATAGTGGTTAGATATAACCAGTTACAAGATCACATCAACAAATTTTTAAAACTACTACTTCTAAAGAATGATCATTAAATAATGAATGAGCCTCACCATGGAATCCATGGGTGTAAGTCTTCTCCCTCTTCTTCACACAGTAATCACCTTTAGATATTCTCAATTATCTCACTCTACATCACAGGTTAGTGTTGGATATAATAAAAAATATACTTATTAACCCTTTTAAAAATATATATATTCACCTGATATTTCATGAATAATATTTTCATAATATTTATGGAAACTCTCTTTTTATCACAGTAGTATCAACTCAAAAAAATGTGTCAAGATATTTATTTAAATATCCTTAAGACTTAGGCTCTTTTCCTTTTTGATATATATGAATATCACAATATTTTTTTCTTCCACAAAATCTATATATTTAAAAATATTTTAATTCTTCTCCATGTATTCATGAAAACATGAAACTATGATGCAACACCTTATTCTATGGAGTGGAACTCATCTTAGAACTAACTTCCTCTTCAAATGGGTTCTCCTCCTTTATTTACTTGAATAATGATCTTTTTTAGTGATCATGATGTTGAATACATGAAGAAAATATTTAAATAATAATCTAAATTTATTCCCCTTTATTCAGAATATTTATTTTGACTATTCCTTATATTTAAACTAAAATTAATTCCTAAAAATTTTACTTTAGTTCTACATTTTTATAAAAATTTGGCTAAGTACATGATATTTACACACATGAAAATGGTTTCTACATAAATACTGTATACACTGATAATACTTTCACAATAGCCAAATCATGTTTATGTTTCTCAGATAATGCTTATGAAAACTTCATTTCATTCTTACATAGATGGTTTATAGGAAAATGATTATTACATAGACTATATTCATGATTATGTAGATGATGTATATGAAAATAAGGTTTAAAAAGACTAGATTTATTCTTATATAGATCTCACATATACATTTTTCTTCTTATACAGTATATATAGACTTTACTATACCATATGATAATATATTTTATATATCCATAGGAATTATCAATAGTTTAAACTCTTTATAAATCATAATATAAAGATTTTTCACCAATCAATACAAAAAAAAATTATATACTTAATGCTCTAAAGATGATTCATTAAAGATTCCCACTACATAAAAACTTAAACTTCTAATAAATGGTGTAGATATAATTTTCCAATATAATATTCACTTTTATTTATCTTGAAGAATAACACATCAATCTTCACATTTAAGAATTTATTTAACTCATATGAATAATTTGTTCAAGGTAAAATGTAATAATATAAATACTTTCATGAAAATAATGATAATCATCACTATGTTACATTGAAAATCCACCAAAAGAAATAAAAAATCATGTATTGATAAATAAAATACAACATCATCCTCTATAGGGTTCAATATAAACATATACATCTGATTATTATACCTAATTACTTTGATTCTTTCTTTGTTACAACTTACAAGTCAATTATTTATGACCTTACCTTGAAGTAGTGATTGGTTACATAATAATAGGTAGTGATCATTATACTCATTAGTGAACTAATCCTAAAAAAATTATTCAATTGATAGTGTATTAGTGAATCCTTGGTACATTATCACATAACCATTTTATACTTCTTGGACATATCCCTTTCAGTTGAACCAAGTAAAATATTTATGTCCTTGTGCTTTATTTTATTTATTTAGATGAAATTATGGGTAAAGATTTATGTGTTAATTTTAACCTTAAAATAATATAAATTATACAATAAATTTTACTCAAGATAATTCATCCCCCTCTTGGTGTGATTAGGACCTTGATAGTTATAAAAAAGTGGTATCAAAGCTAAAAGGTTAATTAAAGAGAATTGGTCTCAAAGAAGAATTGATATAGAGAACGCTACTAAAATAAAGGTAGTTTCAATATTTGATAGCTAAAATTATTAGATATGGAAAACCATATGAGATCTCATTTATAATCTCCTAATATGGATTTTTTCTCTACTATGGTATATGTAATTCAAGTTAGTGATCCCACAGAGATTCCATTAAACAAAACTAACAATAATCTACTCAATGATGATTAAAAGGAAAAAAATTCCTTATATTTATAATTATTAAATAAAATATAAATTAATTTGATTAATTTATGTCCATGAAATAGATATGAGGAAATTTATCCATATCTATAAAGGGGATAACAAGGTGAAGGAGGAAAAACATTAATATTTTCAAAAAACTCATTGATTTGAAGATTTAATATGATAATAACATTAATGGTTTATTAAAAAAAATATTGTGGTTATTGAATCTATATGATTTCTTGGTGATTATATAAAATATGTGGTAATTATAAATAATATATAAAGGTTCCACCTTTGTACACTCTAACATTCACAACACTCTAAGAAAAAAATAGAAGATTTATCTCTTGATGATTTAAAAATAATTTTTTTCATGTGAGATGAGGGTGAATATGTAAGTTATGAAAAGTCACTCATATAAGAAGATAGATTTCAAATAAATATTGAATATTTATATTAACCATGATAAAGGTAATTAATATATGAGTGATGAATTTATCTCACTTGTGGATAGAATATTCAAATGAGGAAAAGGTATATTTGATGGAAAACCACCACTGGTGTGTTTCAAGTGTAAAAAATCTAGTAATATGGAAACAATATGCCAATTAATGAAAGATGTAAAAGAAGGTGAGATTTATTTTTCAAAAAATTAACAAATAATTTTTTTGTAATTAAGGAATGTGAAATCTAGAAATAAATCCAAAAGAAAGTTTCAGTAAAAGAGTTATGTAAGTAACTAGAAAGATAGTGATTGTTTTTTCTTGAATATAGAGAAACCAAATTAAGATTTTATTCAAAAGATACTATGATTTAAATGGTATATAAGATTCAAAATAAAAAACAATTAAGCCGGGGGGATTAGTTAATTTTATAATATAACTTAAAGGAGTGATTAAAGAGTTTCTTATTCAATGGAAGAAATAATAATATGACTGGCGTATTTTTGAAAGAATCTTCTGTGTATATCAATCAAGTTGATTTGGTTAGAGAAAGTAGTGGAGGAAAAAATCACTCAATAGTTGAATTCAAATGAAGTATAATATTTAAATAATAAAACTAAATAATAATCTATATTAATTGATGGAATTAATAATTGAATCGAATGACATGGAAAAATTATTGAATCAATTGAATAATAAGTGGTCACTTTGAAGAAGAAAATTAAAAATGATTTAAAGTCTATAAATTACAAGAAGAAGTTTCAATTTGGAAAATTTGAAGATGAGGAAGTCAATGAAAGGTATGAAATAGGTATAAGAAATTTTGATAATTGTTTGAATGATAAAAGACCCAATTTTATGGGTAAGGTCAAACATGGATATGAAATAGAGTCATAAAAGACTTTAATGGTTAAAATAAAAAAAATAGATGAAATTATCTAACTCAATCACTAGGATTTATATAAAAACCTAAAAAGTAACTTAAATTGTATGGAAAAGTAGAGTAAGGGTTCAATACCAATGATGAAGTTTAATTATGTATTTACTTAGCTCACACTATAACCTATTTAAATTATGAAATAAATTACTTATGAGGTGAGGCACCCAAGATCCAACAATAAATAATGAAAAAATATCCTATAAATCAAAGGATAAATTATTTTTATGTGCATTATTTTAACTTATTTAACTTTGTTCATAAAGATTTTGATTATAAAAAAAGTGGGTAGAAAATAAATACATGGATAGATCAAGGAGAATGGAAAGGAAATCCATGAACATAATCCCACTAAAAAGAAATTATCTCTACTTGATGAAGTAGAAGGTTGTATCACTTCTCATACACTAAGAAATGAGGAGATACATTATCATATCTCAACTCAACCAAGAATTTATTAGAATGAAAATAATAAGGATAAATCTATATTGGTTGAAATCACACTCAAGGATTGTAGGAATAGCAGTACATTGATACTTAATATTTAGTTCCCATACCATGTGATGGGAAATTAAAGTTTATTAACGAACATAAATAATTGTGTGGATGAAATGTTTCATTTTATAAATCATGGTGCATTGAAGACCAAGGGTGGTGGAAAGATAATTTTAATAGGTTAAGGGTTGAAAATAGGTACATACACTTTGTGTATAGACATTGACAAAACCTATTAAGTGTGAGTTATCTTTATCACTCAAAGATTAAAGTTACATTCAATCAAAAGGGTTTATTGATTAAATTAAAGGATATACATGTATTGATGTAGGTTTTGAGGACAAATAAAAATATCTTTAAAATATATAATATACAAATTTTGTGTTTTCTTATATTGAATGAGGAAAACAAATTATGGCATCGATGATTCAGACATATATATCAAAAAATACTGGAAAATATTTCAAATATTAAGTTAGTTATTGACATTCATAATCTGAAAAGAGATAGGTAAAATATGTGTGGAGAATATATGAGAGTGGATATGGTTTGAAATACCTACAATATAAAGAGTAAGGAATCATCACATTCTCTTTAATTGATACAAACTGATGTATATAGATCCATGACACATTCAGGAATAAGAGTAGAAATATATTTTATCTTATTCATATATGATTATAATATGATTGTGTTTGTTATATTCATGAAATAAAATAAGGGGGTGATAGAATGTATCAGAAATACATCATAGTCAAGCTGAAAAAACTAGAAGGTTGTTCAAAATTCTATTATCAATCAATGACATAAAATTTACCTCTATTTAACTTAATAATTTCTTAGAGAATTAAATATTAAGCTTCATAAATAATAATTCTATAATAAAAATGGATGTTTTTAGGGAGAAACCACATGATGAACAATATGGTGAAAACACTACTAATTGAGAGGGGTGTTTCAAGGAATTATTGGAATAGGATATTCAAGTTGTGATATATAAAAAAATAGGAATTTGTTAATACTAGGAGGGAAGATGATGTCATTTTTTGTATGACATGAGAGAAAAACAATTGTGAGTAATTTTAGAGTATTCAAAAGTAAGGTTTACATCAAAAACAAAGAAGACACACAAGGTAAATATGACGATGAGATGGATAAAGGTATATTTATTGATTATTTAACCAAGTGACAAGATTATGAATTATTTAATAAGATACTTAATACAATTTTAGAGAGAGAAAGTGTGAAATTCATTGAAAATTGATCTAGAAATAAATATAAAAGTTCAAATCTAAAGAAAATATGTGAATAAGATAATGATCATGAATCAATTTTAGGTGAACCTCAATGTATATCACAT
This sequence comes from Viscum album, assembly GCA_963277665.1. NCBI lineage: Eukaryota > Viridiplantae > Streptophyta > Magnoliopsida > Santalales > Viscaceae > Viscum > Viscum album. The sequence continues at coordinate 268,091,602 of OY728132.1, read as the reverse complement.
GATTAAGGCTTCAAGATTGAATTGAAAGAGGAATAAAGAGTTAAGGTGAGTTAATAAAAGTCTCAAATATAGAAAAGAAGGGATAAAATGAATTAATATAATACCATTGGTGATAAAATTGATCTAACAAAAACTCAGCAAATAAGGAGTCTCTAGCAAAATATTTTTCTATTATAGGTGGATATTAATAGAGATATAACCTAAATCCACTTATACATGTGAAGTATATTGGATTACATCATTGTGTATGATATATGTATATTTTATTATAATACATACATGATATTATGGTATATTTCATACCTTGGTATGGAATATAATAAGGTATGGTATAGGGATATCACACCACTACCTTTAGCCTTATCATATTGTATGATGTGGTCATATCACAAGTGTTGTGATATGTATCAATTGTATATTATTATTGATATGGTATTTGAACATTTAACATTGATTTTTGTGTTCCATATTCCATGTATGGATATTATTGATTTTATATGATGAAATGAATGATAGAATCATATGAATGTATTTAAATATTAAAATACATGTACTTTTAAGCAGTTACAAAATATTTACAGCCACATTCCATTACTTAAATATGTAATAAATCCTCAATTAAATTCATAGATGCTTCTGGAGCATTTGAAAAACCTATATAAAGGATTTTGAGGCCATTAAAATGGTATATATGCATCTTTTATGTGGCATGATTCTTTTCAAGTTGAAGCCCTTATCCTTTTATTCCTTTACTACCCAAGGTATTGTCATGCCATGTTTGAAATGAGAATCCTACCCAAGAATTATGTAATTAATTAACCCAAGTATACCTTAGGAGTAAATAATAATTTGACTAATTCTAAGTGATTTGAATCAAGTATGTGATTGAATATAGGAGGAACATTCATATTTAGTGAATGATATGTTCTTTTTTATATTATCTATGGTTTTGGTTTCAAATCATGGTTGATATTAGTTTATATATTAAAATTTTATTTTTTTCAATAATAAGTGTTATTAAATCCTAATAAACCTTTTAAATGAAACATATTTTGATGAAGTGGGAAAGGATGAATCATGGGTTAAATCCACCAATAAATAACTTGATAGGATTATAAAGAATAATACATGGGAGTTTTTAGAAAGGATTAATGGTCAAAATATCATTGGAATAAAATGGGTGTTCAAAAACAAACAACATGATCATGGTAATGTGATTCAAAACAAGTAAAGGTGGGTATTTAAAGGATATGAAAAAACTAAGGTAATTGATGTTAAGGATATATTTAAATCGGTGGTGAGACTTGAATTAATATGATTATTCATGGTGATATAAATTTAAAGGGTATTCAAGATATATCAAATGGGTGTTAAGATGGAATTATTAAATATAATACATAAATAAAAGGACTACATTGAACAACTGGTAGGTTTTTAACTTTTAAATGATGAGTTCAAGGTACTTCATCTCAAGAAAGCTTTATATGGATTAAATAAAGCACCATAATCTGGGTATAATCAATTGTCTTCATTATTGACGAAACTAGGGTTCAAGATAGATAGTTTTTATTGCAACCACAATATGAAAATATTTAAGTAAAAAATCATGGTACTCTTATATGTTGATAATATCATAATTTATAGAAGAAATAAGGAATCAATAGAGGATTTTACAAACTTGATGAGAATAGAGTTTGAAATATCTATGATTAGATAACTCACTTATTACCTTGGGATGTTAGTGATAAAAATATGTCAGTACATGTTTATTTATAAAACTAAATGTGAAATATAATTATTGAAAATGTTTGACATGCAATATTTTATGTAAGTTTTAACTCCAATCATAATTGGAATTAAAATTGGAAATCATTTAAATGTAAAAATATCAATTCAACATTATTTAATAGAATGATTAGAATTTTACTCTATTTGTAAGCTACAAGAATAGATCTTATCTATTCAACATATTTAGTAGAAATATTTCAAAGTAGTATGAAGTAACAACATTTAATCATAGCGAAAAAAATCATGAGATATCTATAATGTTATCTCAATTATGTCTTGAAGTATGAACCTTTAAAGAAGAATTTTTTTGTGATATATTCATATATGGGCTGGTCTGGAGACATTGTAGAAAGAAAATCCACAAGTATAAGATCATTATTTATATGGATCAAGTGAATTTTTTGGATTAGTAAGAAGATATTAATTCACTTATTATGGATTAAACATAGTATATTTTGGTTATAAATGTGTGTACCCAAATGATTTGGGTGAAGAAGTAGTTGGAAGATCTTGGTGAGGAATTTAAGATGCCTATGGTGATATTTTTGACAAAACAAGTGTGATTGGTCTTATATATAAAGAGTCTTGTACAACATTCATTCACTAAACATATTGAAATCAGTGACACTTTATCAAAGAAAAATTCAAACTAAATATTATCAAAGTGGATCACATTGGAACAAATCAATATGAGGTAGATATTTTTACAAAACCATTAGTCACATCAATATTTGAGAAATATCTATTGAATATTGGCATTCAAACAAATCCAAAAGAATAGTTAGGTTCAGTATATCCTAAATCCTAATATATTTTTATTTATAAATATGATTTTTCATCTATGATAGGATTTCAAATATAGTACCCTTTATATATATTATCAAAGAGGGAGATTGTATACGATAATTTTTACTCTCATTTCAAGGTAGGGATTATACCCTTGAAGGGAAGTATTTTAGAACAATATGTATGAAGAAATGGGATATATGATCCATGAGGAATGGTATGATATAGATGAAAAAAGTAAATTTAGAAAATTATTATGAAGATAAAAGGTATGGAGAGTTTATCTTATAAATCATTAAATAACTCTTGTTTACTACATTGAGCATAACTCATGTAGACTTGGAGTGATATATGATATCTTATATTACTATCTATATTTTATGGTGATAATGATATTTATTTAATGATAATAATGTTAAAACCTAATTAATAAAAAAGAGGATAATTTTGGAAGACATTGAACAAAGGTTTTATTTGTTTGTAATTGGACTTAATGGATTAAATGTGCCATTGATTAATATTGGAAGAAGTTTTAATATGTTTTAAGGAGTTTTGTGAAAATATATTTCTTTTATAAACATTAATTCATAGTTTATTGTATAAAAACACACATAGTAAAATCCCAAAAGATTTAAAGGACTAATGTCTTTGGGTAATTAGATATATAACACCATAAATTCAAATATGGATACAACGACATTATTTAAAAATCCCATAACATTTCTTTAAATTCTTTTGATCTTCTAAAACTACACTAGATAACTTGGGGACATATATAATAAAGGGGTTATCTATAAAGATAAATAAGGGAATAATCAAATAATAGCATAATGTAAAGTGGTATATGTGATTCAATAAGCATAACATGATTGAATAGAAAGGTTGGAATCATAATTGTGAACATTGAATCATGGTATAAGATGAAAACATCAAGGCGACATAAGAATGTGGAAGAAATATAAAAACATGAAATCATAAGCATAATTTGGGGATAAACACCATGAAAAAATAACATAGTATGCTTAGGATAATTGTTCATGCATTGTATATGGTATCTCATGAGACTAAAACATTACCCGATTCATTAGAGGGCTATATAATTTTGATCTCACCCATCACATTCATATCATGTAAATTCATTTGTGTGTCGCATATATCATACAACATAAGAATGTATTTCATCACTTTTAATCCAAATATTATGAAGTGTGGGTTAAATAAATGGAAGTCCCACATCAATGAATGATAGTTCTATATTGTTAAATACCCTTGAATGTAAATGGAGGTGAGTATTCACAACACAAAAGTTTGGATTCAAAAATCATGAGATAATTCTGGTAGCATAATGGGTGTACATACAGGTTCATAAAAGGGTTTAATGAGAGTTAAAGGTGGTCTCCCATTACTTGTAAAACATAAGTATAGTAAAGGGATGTATAAAAAATATTACAATATGAATTATTGAAAATTCAAAATTCAAAATACAAAGAAATTATTTGATTAAAGAATAGGATGAGAGAAACCCTTACCTTGAGAGGATTCTTCTAAAATATTGGAAGGGTCTTATTAAGAGATTTGGAACACATTTGGAGGGATTTAGAGAATGATTACAAGATAAAATTAATTATAAAAGGGTTTTTAGTGAATAGGAGTGGGATTTTGGGTGGGTATTTTTATAGAAAGAGAGGGGAATTCTTTATTAATTTCTAAAATTTGGTTTTGAACTCTATATAATAAAATAAAACAAACTATAAACCTTAACATCATTTTTTCTCATTTTTTATATAAAAAATGAGTGTTTTTCAATATATTATAAGGCCAAGAAACTAAAATATTAAATTAATACCATTCATGATGTGTAAGTAAGTCATGTTCATAAAGAATTGGTTTTAAAACCTTAAAATATAATATAAGTTTAAGAGGATTCATTAAATATATATAAAATTAATCAAATAACTTAAAAAATACATTATTTTAAATGGTAATTCTATTTTTAGTCATGGATTCCCTTTATAGTATTTATTACATCACTTTTGGTATATTATGATGTCAAAATAGATATCATATTTAATTTTTACCTACTAATTTGACTGTCTTGGAAAATTATAAAAAAAAACACCATTGGCTAATTTATACATTCTGATTAAAAAAATATTTATTTTATAAAAATAATTCTTTAAATATGATAATTTATACTTTTAAATAAAAAAACATTATTTACTATAAAAATACCTATTTTTGTGATACTAACATCTTTATGCCCCTTATAAAAATTATATTATACTTAATTAAATTATATTATAATTTATATATACATAAATATTATTTAATAAACATATTTCATGAAAATAAAATTTATTTCAAAATTATGGAATTTATCAAGAATATTTTTTTAATTGAAACCATAGATTTTACAAAAATACAATTTTTTTTCTTTTTATTAAAATATAATTTTCATAAACTTATATATAATTGTATATATAAAGTAATAATGAAAATGGATAAATATAATCATTATTTTATTAAAAAGAAAACATTCACATTTATACTACTAGGGTCTGGATACATAACACATTATTACACCATCATACGGCCTAAGGGTAAGATGTATGGTGTTGGTACTTTCTTGGGGTGGTTTTATGAACATGGTTTGGGTCATGATCTTGATAAGATAAAACTTATCCTATAAATAGTTTTTCTTAAGCTTTAGTTGTTTAATCTTAGATTTTTCTTGGTCAAGGTCAAATCCCATTGATTCCATATCCCTCAAATGTTCTGATAAATAGGATTCATAAGGTATGATCCTACTGGTCGAGGTCATCACTTCTTTCATCTGTGTCAATTAGAATTTATCATAATCTTTAATATATGATAATATTAATGTTCATTGTATAATGGAAATATTATCAATGGTTATGATTATTAATATTATTTTAAATCCAAAAATCTATATTTTATAACGGTCCAAAATAACCAAAGTGATACATGTGTTTTCTATAACTATATTAATTAATAAGTAATTTATTCATTAAAAAGTGAATTTCATTTATAAAAGTTTGGTATGTTGCATTATTCCCCCATTTAGAAATTTTTACCTCAAAATTTTATTTTGTACACAATAATAGATGAGGTTACTTCTATTTTATCACCTCTTTAAGTTCCCATGTTGCTACATCAAACTTGTGGTTCTGCAACAACACTTTGACCAGGTGATTTTTCTTATTTAATAGAACTTTGTCTCTATGATATAAGATATTAATAATTTACTCCTTGTATGAAAGATTATTCTCCAAGGGTACCACCTATTGATTCATTACATGTTATGGTTCTGGTATGTACTTCCTCAATATGGATACAAGGAACACATCATGTACTTGATATAGGTTAGGTGAGAGTGCTAGTCGATAGGTTACATCTATAATGTGGTCAAAAATCTCAAAGGGGTTGTTGTATATTAGAATAAACCTTCCCTTCCTTCAAAAACTCATGAAATTATTTCATGGTGATATATGAAGGAATTCCTTATCTTTGACATCAAACTCTTGGTTTCATCAATGATTTTTTTCATATATTTTTTGTTGAATTTATATGGATCTCATATAACATTGAATGGTTTGAAACTTTTTTAATATATTATATAAGATCAGGTCCCATAATTTTTTTCACTCCAACTTCATCCTATCATGTTAGAGTTTGAAATCTATTTCCTTACAGAGCCTCATAAGATTTCATTTGAATATTATAATGTAAACTGTTGTTATATTAAAACTATTCTAGGGTAAGGTGTTGATCTCAACATCCTTCAAATTCCATTTAATATGATCTCAACATATACATAAAAATTTGAAAATTTATTTTATAATGATCATCCATCTAATGATGATAAGGAGTATTTAAACTTATCTCAGTATCTAGTTCTTACTAAAGGCTTCTCTTGAACCTCAATATAAACCTCAGATATAGATCAAATACAATAGAGAGTGGTACTACATTAAGTCTTACCACTTCCATTATGTATATCTAAGAGATTTGGTCAAGAGATAAATCTTCCTTGGTAGAAATAAAATGTGATGACTTTTTAAGATGATCAACTACCACTCAGATTGAATTATTTTCTTTAGATGTATCTAGGAGTCCTATGATGAAATATATGGTTATGTTTTCCTATTTCCATACTGGTATAGGAAATGGTTTCATCATACCCTTAGACTTCTGAAATTTAGCCTTTAATTTTTTACATAATAAGCATCAAGATACAAATTCTACAATATCCTTATTCATGTTATCCCACTAGAAGTTTTTTTTTTAGATCTCTATACATCTTAGTTATTCCTAGATAAATAGATAAGAATGAGTTATGCACATTATCCATAAGTTCCCTCTTAATATTTGGTTTTTATGGGACACATATCTATGTTCCAAACCCTATAGCTCCATCTTTATAAAAGTTGAACTCCATAACATTCACTGCCTTTATTTTTATCTCCTTGTCATCTTTTTAGACCACCATTATCCTCTAAATAATGGATCATTAAGTGGTTATTTTGGAAATATTGGATGAATATACTTTTATTATTCTCATGTCCAAGAAGATTAGATCATTTTCAACCCTTATCATGGATGGGGTTACAGGATCCTTTCTACTCAAAGCTTCTTAGACTTTTTTCACCTTCCCAGGATGGTAATATATTGAACAATCATAATCCTTGGTCATCTCTAACCACCTTCATTTTCACATATTGAGGTCCTTTTGTGTGAATATATACTTTAGGATTTTATGATTTGTATATATTTTACACTTCTTTACATAGAGATAATGTCACAAAATATTTAAAGCTAAGATCACTATAGTTAATTCCATATCATGCAATGGGAAGTTATTCTCATGGATCTTTAATAGGAAGGATACATAGTCTATCACTTTTTCATCTTGCATGAGTATATATCCCAATACCTTTTTTGTATGAAATGTTGTAGATCCAAAATCTTTTCCCATTGGTGGGTAATATGATCATGGGTGGAATGATTAACCTCTTCTTTAACTCTTTAAATCTATCCTTAAATTCATTAGTCTAGACAAACTTTACTCCCTTCCTAGTTATCTTGGTTAATGGGATTTAAAATCATGATAATTTTCTCAAAAATTGACGATATTACCCATAAAATCCAAGGAAACTACAGATCTCCATTACATATGTTGGTATAGTCCATCCTTAAATTGCCTTTATTTTCTAAGGACCTATAGATATCCCTTTCATAGTGATAACATGCCCTAGTAATGTTACTTTATCCATGAAAAACTTTTATTTACTTTATATTTCATATAAATTTTCCTTTCACAAGGTCTTTATTATAACATTTAAATTATCCTCCTTTATTTTTTAATAGAAAATAATATCATTTATAAAGACTACCAAAAATTAGTCGAGGTAATCCCTAAAGACTCTATTCATTAAATCCATAAAGATGGATTGAGAATTAGTGAGTCCAAATAGAATCATTGTGAACTTTTAGTGCTTGTACCTTGTATGAAAATCTATATTGGGGATATACTCCTTATTCACATTTACTTGATAATATCCTAACCAAATATCTACCTTAGAGTAGTAATGGACACCACTTAGCAGATCGAACATGTCATCAATCCATGGAAAATGATACTTGTTCTTTATCATGATCATGTTGAGCTCATGATAATCAATGTAAAGTTTAATTAACCCATACTTCTTCTTAATGAAAAGGATCAGTGTACCCCATGGTAAAGCACTTGGGAATATAAACCCTTTATCCATATTCTTGTACAGTTTCTTCTTCAGCTCTTCAAGTTAAATAGCGGCCATTATATATGGAGTCTTAGATATTAGAAAATCTCCAATTATAAGTTTAATCAAGAACTCATCTTCTCATCTAGGAGTAATACTAGGATATTCTTTGGGAAACACATTAGTGTATTCCCACATAATGGTGATGTCATCAAGGGTGATGTTTTCCTTAGTCTAAAAAATTTGAGCTAGATATTCTTGATCTTAAGGAAAAAATCCATGTTTAAGTTGATTATTCCAAAGGAGATTCATCCTCCTCATTTCACTTTTATATAATCAGAGGATGATTTGTGATATATAGGGTGATTTTCTTCTCTTTATAATTTATGTTAGCTTTATTCAAGGAAATCTAATCCATACACAAAATTTCATTGAATTTCACTAAAGGGGGTATCATAAGGTTCATTGGGAAGTTCATCCCACAAATATGGATAAAGAAAAGGTTATATATTTGGGATGTAATAATTTCCCCATTTTTCATTTTCAACGATATCTCCACTTCCATATTTTGAGGTGGTGTTTGAATAGTTCTACTAAACTTGTGTGATATGAAGGAATGTGTAGAACCATAATCATATAGGACATTTGGAGTTTATTAATGGATTAAAATTCTTCCATTAACTATTTTATTCTAGTTTTAATCGTTTTATTCATCTAAAATTGACTTAGGGGTGATAATTTTAAAACTATTAAACATATAAAATAGAATCTATGAACATTTTAGGGATAACTCATACATGATATTGATGAATGTTTCGTTGAATAGATAAAATTTAATTCCTAAAAAACTACTAGATATAAATGTGATAGGTTATTGTATCCACATAGAAGGAAATGGTGGGTATAAGTACAAGAAAATGACTAAAAACAAATAAAAAAGACAAAAAAATAGGAATTAATTAACTATTATGATGATCATGAACATTTAAGAAGAAATATATGAGGTAGTTTAAAGATTTTATTTCAATAGGAGAAGAAAATATGATAATAAAAATTGAGTAGGGTATGAATAAGAATGAAACATGAGGGAAGTTTCAATTATCTAGTTAAAGTATTTTCTATTTTTGAATTTTTAATTAAATCAACATTTGAAACATGATTTCAAAATCTTGGTCAAGAATATTGAATAGAAATTCTATTATTTTGAAGTTTGTTTCTTACAAAACTCATTAAATTTCTAAATAGAAAAATTTTATTACCATTTATAAATGATCACGCAAATAAAGATTAAAAAGATAAACTAGAGAAACCTAGCTTCCCTGGTCAAATATTTTTATCCAAAAACCATGATTAAATTCAACAATGTGACATTACATATCCTGATTCAAGAAATAAGTAGAAGATTTGGATTCTTCCCTCAATTTATAGATCATGGATATTCTCCCCACTACTTCTTTACTTTTTTTTCTACTTATCGGGTGAATGAATCGAATGATGGATCATGGATGGCCTAATGATGGATAGAAGATCCCCCTTCTTCATTCTATATCTTCTTCCTTTGAACAGCACTAATCTCAATCACAAGATCACATTCACTTCTCAATAACTTCTCCCTGACTTCTGCATGGCACACACATCACTATATATCTTCCTCCTCAAGAAACTTCAGTAACACTCTAAAAAAAATTCTCCTCGTATATGGGATTGGTACCTCATAAAGTATCAGCACCTACCCAAACTTCCTTCTTTGTATCATTCTCTCGAGATTCTAGAAAACTCTAGAATATTTTAGAATCTCCACTCACTATCTTGATCTAGAATTCCTCCATTTAAATTTAATAATTATTGATTCAGAGCTCTAAATTTAAATTTTAATCAGCACATGATATTTTCATGATCAAGTAATTTTAGTATCATTGACTTTCCCAAGCTTGAACTCAAATTCTTTAGTCCATGTTCAAGGCCCACATAAGCTCCAAGATCATATTCCTTCACTAACTTCGACCATCAAATCCTGAATAATTAAATTATACCAATCAAATAAAACTCAACTCTTATGAGGCATCTCATCCTTTGAACCATTTTGAGCATATGAAACCCCCCCCCCCTCCCTTCCTCATAGAAATGAACACCTAAATAATTTTACTATCTTAAACATGAATAAAACTCCATTGCATCATTTGATCAAGTATCTAAAATGAAATGATCTAGGAATGCAAATTTATAATAATGGAGAGTATTGATTCCTCATAGTCTTCATAGATGACCTGAAAATGAACTTAAAATAGAAAAAATATTCTCTTCAAACTTAAATATCATAATCAACTAAAAATTTAAACTAGATCACCATCATACAAGATAATAATTTGATCAAAATTCATTTTAAAATCAATCCAACCTTGAACCACTTTCAAATGTCTTGGAACTTTCATATTTGGGTGATGACTGGGTAACAATAGATATGTTGAACTTCTTCTTCTTCAACAAGTTTACAAACCAACTTCGATGACTTGGTTTTCTATTCTTTAGTGAATTGAAATGCTCAACTAATTGATTCCATTATCTTTCTAGATCCATCAGTGAGACTCAATTCTGTAGTGGCACCTGAAACTAAAATTATCACACTCTCTATACCAAACAACCTCTTTTCGGCTTTCTGTGGATTTTTTATATCTCAGTTATTAGGGTTTTTTTGGATTTATTTGATTTCAACAACTTTGGGATTGCATCACTGCAACTTGGATCATATTTTTTGTTCCTATTGACTTATTTAGTAAGCCTTGGTGGAAGAAAATTCTTTGTCAGTAAGGGTTTAAATCATTGGTTTAGCATCATCAGCAGTTTCCGACTTATTTGGTGCTTATCAAAACAGCTCGTCTCTTACGGTTCTTCATATTCAGAAGTTTATTTGTGTGGTGAGTGGCTTCATCCAAAACTAATTCAACTTTGTTTTTATTTGATCTACTAACCATGAGCACGGTCAAACTTTGTTGGTGCAGTGATGGATTCCCTTAGTGCTGCACAATCCTTGGTTAACTTCTTCTAGTTCCAGAATGGTGGGTAGGACTCCACACGCAATCACTTATGTGACCATGATTCATCTTGCAATAGGTTTCAATATTGTGTGTGGTCAGTTTCCCTAGGCGCGGTCACTTAAAAAATTTGAGTGTAGTAACTTCAAAGTAACAGTGCAGTGAGTTGATGTTCATGGTAAGTTCCTCTCTCATGGTCAATAAAGTGACTGTAGACTTGCAACAGCTTTCCTTAACAGGTGCATTCACTTGGTTCCCATTACATTAGGTTCAAAGTGTCTCATTATAGGTTTAAAGTGTCTAAAGGTAGGCTCAAGCCTCTTAATCACTTATCATATCATCACACATGGTTATTATACTGATCATGACTCTTCAGATGTGGTAACTTGATATTTTCACACATGGTCAGTATACTGACCATGTCCCTTTCCTGTAGCTAGTTGTCCCTTCTCCATGTATCCACCTGGTATGGTCACTTAAGTGATTATGTTGGTTCTTGTGTGTGTGATCAGTATAATGACTGCAGCACATACTTAGCAAAAAAATAAAATTATTAAATTAGATTAAAATTTCAAACACATAAAATAAATAAAATTAAAAAATGAATTATCTATTTACAAATAAGATAAATAATGAATAAATTTATTTAATTCTTAAATTAAAAACATTGAAAATTATTGTTTTGAAATTGAATTAAAAATGAAATAAATAAAATCAAATAATGAAATTAAATAATTTAGCATTAAAAAAATTACATGGTTTACAAAAATTACTCACAACTTTAAGTTAACCATAAAAAAATAAATTAACTAATTAAATTCATATTTTAAAAAAATTAATATTTTTATTAATTTGAAAATTATTTAACAACACTACTCAATTAATCAATTAAAAAATTACTTTGATAATAAAACATGGTTAATTAAAAGAAAATATGTGGAAAAATATATATCGAAGTGAAATCAAAATTCCCCCACACTTAATCAATTACAATATTAGGAGGTTTAATGCATTTTATTTATTTTCAAAGACTCTTAAAAAGAAATTTGGTTACCCTAAGAAATATCTTAATGAACACCAAAATCGAAGGAAATCAAAAAAAACCCTCCATTGCTCAAAATTATCAAGTCTCTCATATGAAATTTTCTTACTACATCATTTAAATTCTAATTAGAGTTCCAATTTTATGAATGAAACATATAATATATAAATTTAAATAAAAATTTAATGAGAGTGCCAATAATTATAACTCTCACCTAGGTTCAAAAAAACAAATATCCATTCTAACTTACTTGATTAAACTTCAAATAATAATTTTATATGTCAATTGTCACCTTATTCATTTAGGTTCAATATAACCCTCATCTTAATGAAGTCTCTTTTTCAATTAGGCACTTTATTTATTTATTTATTTTTAATTTCTCCTAGACATGTATGTGTAAAGAACTATGTAAAATCACTTATTAGAAATGTACAAAAGTCTTGACCACACACCTAGTGCCTAATGTATTAGAGATTCATTGCGAGGTCCCAATTACCCATTTTAATATGGATTTAAAGGAATTATATTATTATCTTTTGAGTTGTATCCCTAAGGTGTTTTTTCAAAAAGGGTGTTTCACCTAGTTTCAAGTTCAAATTTCAAGCTTCCTAAGGTTATAATCTCAATTCCACAAAAATCACTCCCATCACACTCCCTTTCCTAGTTCCTAAATTGAATTTTCATAAAAATAGTGGGACACATTCACTCAGTAATCACACAATTCTAATGGTTTCATACTTATTTAAAACCCTCAATTAAGTATTTAATTATCATCTAGGAAAGATGAAATTATTTTTTTCCCTAAAAAATAATTCTATTCAAAAACATAGATTTTATTTATATACATACTGAAATTATGCTTGTTAGGGATACATTTTAAAAAAAGTGATTTTTAAGTGTACTATATTAAAGCATAGTTAAGGTATATTTAAAAGACCTCTCTACCCCATAATTAAAATCCAAAAAATTCCCCATTATTGAATCTTAAATTAGGAGTCACAATTTAATCAATTTGATTCAAATAGATTTAGAAAATAACACAAAAAATAATTTTTTTAAGGGGTGGAAGGAAAGCTCATAAAAATTTTGCGACAACACTCATTATTCATACAAAATAAAAGCATGAAAAAATGGTCTCTACTCACCACTTATTAATAAATTTAGAATAAACAAATAATTTTAAAGGCTTTTTGTTGCAGATGAATTCAATACTGAATTTCAAAGAAGAACAAAATCTAACATTAATTGACAACATTATTTCACTCAAAAATATACCAAGCTATGATAGTGAGCAATAAGAAATTCAAAAACACAGGATGCTAATAATTTAAACAAACTAAAAGGAACAATAATAAAATTAAGGGAATTAATATGATAATGAAATTAAAACAATTAATCCCTATAAATATATAATATTTTCTCACTATTGTAAATAAAATATGTAACCTCCCTTTTGATCATTTAATGGGTTATTTGGTTACGATTTCAAGTTACTACAAGATGAAAATATCAAAATAAGTTTCCAAAATAATAAGCAGAGTTAAAATTAAGAAATTTTTATCTGGTTTTCTCTATTAGCATCTCCTTCTAGTATTGAAGTTCAAAATGACTGGTAAGAAAATATCACAACTAATTGTGCCCTATTCCTATGGTAAATTGACCTATAACACATCCAATATTCATAGTAACTAAACCTATTAAAAAATTAATTAACCTCACAGTTAGTAGACCTAACCACTTTCAAACAAAAGAAACAAATAATGAGTGAGAGATTCTATAGGAAACTCCAGTAATTTCGGTTTAGAAACTAATTTATACATACAAATGAGTGAGAAGAATTATTTAAAAAAAGTAAAATATAAAAAACTAGAAAATAATGTGTTTCCTCCCAATTAGTTCTTGTTTTATAGTCCCTGTAAAAACTCAAATATTTCTCAATTTTCAAATAAAGAGATGGAAGACAATCCATTTGGTTTCCCCTCAAAATAATGTTTGATTATTTTTTCATTCACCAATAAGGTTCGGTTCTCTTGTACTACCAACTCAATAACTCCATTGACAAAAACTAAAAGAATGGTGAAAGGTCCAGACCACATTGATTTGAGCTTCCCATGAAAAATTCTAAGACTGGAATCATAAAGTAAAACCTTTTGACCAACTTTACAATCTCTATTTTTGGATTAAATAATCGTGAAAAGCTTTAGTAATCTCCTTGTAAATCCTAGATTTCTCATAATATTTTCTTATAATCTCATCTAGATCACTTAACTCAAGAAGCCTTATTTCTCTAGAAATCTTAAAATATAAATTTAGGGTTTACACATCCTTGAAATACTTATGTTGAAGTTTTATGGGAAAATAAAAAGTTTTACCAAAATTAATTCTATATAGAGGCATCCCTATTGTAGTTTTAAATGAAGTTTTGTATACCCATAATGTATCATAAATTTTTAATGAAAAGTTCTACCTAGAACTTGAAATAGTTTTCTATAAGATTTTTTTTAACTCCCTATTTGATATTTCTACCTATCTACTCGATTGAGGATGGTAAATAGATCTTATTCTTTAGGAAGACCCATAATTCTACATCAGTTATTTGAATCTGAAATTTTTAAAATGTGTTCCATTTTCAATTATAAAATCCATTATCAATCTAATCCTTCATAATATATTCTTTTTAATGAATTTGATAACACTATTATCTTGATTTTTGGGTAGTTCTATTGCCTCATCCCATTTGGAAACATAATCTAAAAAAACTAAGATGTACTCATTACCATGAAAATATGGGAATGGTCCTATAAAATTCAACCCTAAAATATAAAAAATATAAACCTCTAAAATACCATTCTGAGGTAGATCCTACTTCCTTCCAACATTTCCTATCCTTTGAAACCTATCACACCCTACTATTTACTGAACATTATCATTTTTATTGATTTTGTCAAACAGGAACTGCAAGAGATACATCACTGGGGCCTAAAATATTGGAGGCTAAAAGCATCATTAACCACAAAATTTACTCCCTCACTAGGAAAGGAACCCAATTTTAGGAAGTAGGAAATAATTTGGTTTGAGGGGGCCCTGGATGCCAAAAATTTCTCTACCATGTTCCCCTCCCACCAAGTGTGATTGATCTCAGTGTGGGTACCCATGATCTGTTTACACTTCCTGATAATATACTAGATGTTCCAAGGATAATTAACTACTCCAAAGAGTGCATTTTAGATAGTCAAAGATTCAGTTTCCACTACCTTCAATATTAGGTGTATTTTCTCGCATAACTCTAGCCCAGTGGCCATAGCCAGCCCTCCGCCTATAGAACATCGTCGCTTCCATAACAGGCAGAGAAAGCAGCTAAGAGAGACTCCTCCCTGTCCCGAATTACTCCACCACCATGCATCACCCAATTGAGAAGAGACCAGTCCGAGTTCAGTTTGATCCCACCTGTTGGATGCCACCAATGGACCCAATTCCCTTGCCCCAACCTGTTGACCTGATTGGAAGAAACATGATTTGGGAGAAATGGCCTAATCAACGGAGCAGCCTAGCAGTCAGAGGAGTGATATCTCTTCGGAATAAGAAACATTTATTCTTCTGACACAAAACTTCTAAAGATTCCATCAGAACACCTCCTAAATAGTAAAGTATTATCCCACAAATAGTACTTATATTCACATATAAACTTGTTCCATTGATTATTTGAAAAATATTTAGGGATGACACATGATGCTTTGAAATTAGAAAAAATTTCAACCAAGCAAACTATTTAACTGAAACTCTGAGTAACTTTTCATCAGGAAAATTAGAATTAATCACTCTGGGATCTTCACACTAGGTATTGGACAACATAAAAATATGATAGGCAACAAAATTTTGACATACAGTTTAGCTATAATCTTAAAATCAAACTCATTTAGAAAAATTATCCAACTAATGAGTCTAGGTTTGGACTCTTTCTTTGATAGCACATATTTCAAGAAAGTGTGTTATATAAAAAGTATGATTTTGAAAAAGAAAAGTTATTTTCTAAAATTCTCCAGATAAAAAATAAAATCTAACATCTCTTTCTCATTAGTGTTGTAATTTATTTGATCATAATCTAGCATCCTGGTAGAATAATATAGTGAATTCAATTTATTATCTCCCTTTTAGCCTAAAACAGATCCAGAAGTAACATCCCTAGTATCACACACAATATCAAAAGGTAATTTTCAATCAGGTGTAGTGGTGATGGGGGATTAAGTGAGTTTCTCTTTAATAAGTTTAAAATATTACATAAAAATTTCATCAAAGAAAAATATTATATCTTTAACCAATAGTGAACACATGGGTTTTTTATTTTTTGAAAATTCTTTGATAAACTTCTAATAGAAATCATCATGCCCAATAAACCTTCTAAACTTTTTCATTAATAGGTGGGGGAATCTTTTGAATAACCTAAATATTAATATTATCAAACTATAAACCACTATTGGACAATTTATTTCCAAACACAATTAATATTGTGACCATAAATTAAAATTTATCCTATTTAATAACTAAGTTGTCCTCTAAGTATCTCTTTAAAAACAATTCTAGATTCTATAAACATCTCTAAAAAGTGTTTCCCAAATTGTAAAAACTATCCATAAAAACCAAAATGATCCTCTCTATCATATCTAAAAATATTTCCATCATGCACCTTTGAAAGGTATATGGAGAACCACACAAGCCAAATGGAATTCCCTAGTAAGAAAATGTTCCAAATGGGCAAGTTAAATTAGTTTTCTTTTGATCTTTTGGGTCTATAGTAATTTAGTTGTAAATATAATAGGCATCCAAGAAATAAAAAAAACATTTCCAAATAGCCACTCAAGCATTTGATCTAAAAATGGAATATGAAAATGATCTTTTCAATGTAAAAAATCAGTTTTATATAATATATACAGACTCTCCATTTGAATAACTTCTTAACATGGATTTTTTTATTCATTTCATTAGTCAAAATATTGAATCCATCTTTCTTTGGGTCTACTTAGACTAGAATGGACCAATAACTATCTAAAATGGGATGGATAATTCTAGTATCCAACCACTTAATTACCTCTTTTCTCACAACTTCTTCCATGTTTGGGTTTAATCTCCTTTGAAATTTAACTCTCGCTTTGTGGTATGGTTCCATGGGAATATTATGCATGCAGAATATAGGGATAATCCCTTTGATGTCAACTATAGACCAAACTATTTCAATTTTGAATTTCTTCAAAGCACCCAACAATTTTTCCTTCTATTTTTATTCATTTCAACAAATATTATAATTGGAAATTTTGATTTTCCACCCATTAATGAATATTTAAGGTGTCATGGAAAATTCATAAGCTCTAAAGTGGGTGATTGTTCACTGGAAGGAATACTCTTAGGACTAGGAGGTCTAAGATCTTCAAAATGTTTCTTAAAATAAATCTAAAAATTGGAAAAAATTTGAATTTCTAAACCAGTTTTTCTTTTTTATTCATTGTTTTTTTGGGTGGATATCCCACTCTCATGAATTTAAAAATCATATTTAAAGATATTTATAAAAAAATCATTAATTTTTTTAAAAACTCTCCCTCAACCTTATAAAATTGTTCGGTGTTATTTGTAGAATACAAATCTTCCTTAAGTTTTCCTTGAAATTTAATAATATATATAAAATAAAATACAACTTTATGATAGATCTCCAGATATTTAATAGAGCTATTTTCCATCTATGAAAAATTACCAAAATTTTCATGATTAGCACTTTCAAAATTTTGGGAAATATTATTCTAAAAATACATGTGAGTTTCTTTAGCTATCAAATTTATTTAAAAAATTCTTCTTTATGTTTTAATGAGTCCTCTACTTTTAAGATATCAACTCTAGAATATTTATCACTAAATATTGGTTCTTTCACATTCTTAAGAACATGAAACACTTCTTCTTGTTCATTGAACTTAAAAAATAAAACCTACCTTTCCCACACTGATAATAGCTCCTCCTATGGATAATATGGTCTTACCTAAAATTATGGGAACCTATTGGTCACACTCCATGTCTATAATAAGAAAATATATAGGCAAAAACAACTTACCAAATCTGAATCAAGTCATCGACTCTCCTAATTGGTATTTTTGAAAGATCTATCAGTAAACTTTAAAATAATAGTGGTGGGTTAAAACTCTCCTAATCCCAACTATTAGAATAGTGAGAAAGGGATAAGTTCAATTCGTGTCTCAATATTATAAAGATAATTCAATTTATAGTTATTCCCTAAGGTTCAAGGAATTACAAAACCCCTTATATATTTAATTTTTGGTGGAATTTTCTTTTAAAGGGAAACATTATACTCTTCAGTGAGGATGTAAGTTGAAAACTCTTCTAAATTTTTCTTTTTTGAATCAATTTTCTTGAGTGATTTCAAGTATGATGCAATATGAATTAAATCTTGTATAAAAATAATGTTCACTTAGATATGTTTGAGTTTCCTAAGGAATTGAATCAATATATGATTTTTATTTTTGGATTTCAACATTTAAGGGAAAGGTATGAATGGGGAAAAATTCCTAATAAGAGAAGGAATTTCCCCAATTTCCTCCACAAGTTTTTATTACCCTTTATTCTTTTTTATTTTAGAGTCTTTTTCTTCTCGATTTTTCAGGTGGAATAACTTAATTATATTAAAGGTTATCAGTACTGTCTACATTTCTAGATTTAGGGTTTCTTATATTTGGGTGTTAATATTCTTTCATATTTTCAGTTTGTGAACTCTAAGAGTCAAATATAACCTCCTCTTGATTTTTAAACCAATCCAAGTAACCACATCCATGGAAATATTCCTACGATTCATATCGATGGTACTAGGAATATTACCTTTATCTCTTGAAGTAAGCTATCTATCCAATTGATCCATTTTCAGTTATAAGTTATGCATTCTACCATCAGTTTAGGCATTATCATAATCATGTTGAGTCTTTTGTGAATCAATTTTCCCCATAAATTATTGAAACATCACTCTGACATTATCTTGAGAATGAGAAGCTTCATCCTTAGCTTGATTTTTAAATTGTCTTCTTTGCTAATTTGGAAAACCATAGGTAGAAGGTTGTTGAATAATCATTCCTCGCTCCCTCTAGGATAAGTTGGGATGGTTTCTATATCTAGGTTTTTAATTGTTTGAAAATGGGTCATCGCTGTCTTTCATTCTTTAACCATAACCAAAAAAATTGGCATCTTCTTGTGTTTGGGCTGGCATGTCAGAGTTTTGATAGAATTCACTTGAGTGCCCAAACATTCCACACTATTTTACTACTCTCTAAGACATCGGTCTTGATTTTAACAACCAAATTTATTAGTAGTTTGTATGACATTTTTATTTATTAGGGATTGGATTTGGCCTTTTATTTCAATCAATTGATCATTCATGAATAGGTTTGACTAGTTTTATTCCCTCATTTATTCACTCTTTTTCTCATTGAATATTTATGTTGTGAATTAAGAGATAAAATATTGCAAATTTTCCTAATATATTCATTGTTTTTATTAATTTAATTTCCTTCATAAAATTGGTCGACCAAGTTTTTACAAGTATGTGACAAACCTTCATAGAAGGAATCCATAAGTATGTGGAAATTAAGTTGCTGATGAGGAAACTACCTAAGAAAGTATCTAAACCTATATCAAGATTTATTAAAATCCTCTCCATCCACTTGATAGAATCTTGTAATCTTGTTTCTCAATTCTCCCTCAAGTCTCCTTAGATAAAATTTCATTACTAAAGAGTTATAAATTTGTTGAAAATTTTTAAATAGGTTTTCATCAAGATCTAGAAACCAAATTTAAAGAGCGTTGTCGTGGGAGCCCTCAAATGATTAGTGTAATTTGGGGTACTTAGGTGCAGCAGAGTGGCTGACCAAGGTCGTCTCTCAAAGGAGGAAGTGAATTAAAACAATTTTTAGAGGTATTCTAGAAGTAAAATAAAAGAGAATAAAAACACTACTTGAAAGTATGGGGTGGTTGTTTATAGTTTATGAATCTAGAAGAAGTTTGCTGGAAGAAGATTGTATTTTTTTGTTTTTAGTTTTGAAATGAAGTTTGATTAAAATGACACAACAAAAAGATGTTTGTTTAGACAATATTTAAAAGACGTAATCGATCTAACTCTACCTATTCAATCATTAATTAATCATTATCATTTAAATTAATATTCACTTAATTAGGATCCCTTAATTTGTTAAATCCCGAACCCTACTAGAATTAACTTTACCACGAAGATTGAAGTGAATTTAACCTTAGGCTAACTTCAGAACATGCAATCGCAACACCCTGCTTTGATTGATGTTCTAAAATTAGCTTATGGTCAGTGGTAAATTAAGGCACATAACCACTCTGTAAATGAGGATTAATTGAGTTTAGGGATTATATTTGAACTCTACAAATTGATCCCGTGTGGTTTTGAATTACCGGTTAAGGTTGCGCTCTCACAGTTCACACAATTCCCGACCTCGCGTGTTTTGTGTTAACTATTAAATTTCTTGCTTAGTTTCATTTAAATTGAAAAATCAATTAATAGATCATAATATGTGAATTATAGTAGCTCATTTATTCAAAATAAATGAATGAAGAAGGATAGAGGTCGATCGATTACTAAAAAGAACAACTCTTCCATGGGTGGTGTAGTCATCGTGGAGACGTTTTGCATAAGCAACGGATTGAAAGGGTAGAACCCAATCTTGTCTCCACTCTTGATTCCAACCCAATTAAGAAGATTAATAGAAGAAGAAGAGGGATGAACACAGAAGATTATTTGAAGAAAAATTCAAGAAACAAACATGAAAGAAAAGAAATACAAAGAAGAGGTGAGAGAGGAGAGCCTTTTTGGAAGAGAGATTTGCACAAAGGCTTACTTATTCCAAGAGTTTTGAGGGGCTCCCAAGAGACACACTTTCGGCTACACCTTCCCAAATCCTCTACCATCCCTATAAAAGAGTTAAAACCCCCTTTAAATAGAGTTTGTGAGGGCTAGGGATACATAACTTTTTAAGTGTGAAATGAAAAACTCGGCCAAATATTTTATTCCAAATTTCACCGCCCATTTTACCTCCAAAACGCGTGAATTTACCGGACTTCCAGAAGGATGATTTGTGCCAAATCATGTCCCCGAGCTTTCCTAAAAATTTGGGCTCAATAAAATCCAGTATGTAGAAGCTATGGCCCAAATAAATAACCCATGTCCATTCTGCCGAGTCCATCCCACCATTGGATTAATGGCTCATTTACTCCATCCAAATGCACTCTTCAGCTCTAGTGTCCTGAATTAAAGTTGTATAAAATGAAGTTAGGAACACTGTTACAAAATTTAAAATTCAAATAATAAATATAAAAATATTTATCTTCGAAATACTACAGTGCAATATTAAGGGTAAAACTGGAATTTTCACCAAATTTTCAAATGAATGATCAAATCCCAAATATTTTATAAATAAAAATATTTAACACAATGTGAGGAAATTATTTCATTTATTATCAATAAAATATTCAATAAAATAGTGTTTTATCAACTCCCCCACACTTACCCTTTTGCACACCTGGGCAAAACCTCATATCAAGTAAACATCAATATCAAATCAAAACCAATTTTAAAACACATATCCTTAAGATCAATCAATTTCAAACCAAGAATCAAAAGATATCATGCCTCATAAAAAACCTTATTTAAAGTTCTCCATTTATATCATTCAATATATTTCCACTTCATTTATCCTCCCATGCACAAAACACTTACCTCGCTTGAATTTTCTCTCATCACTCAAATATCAATTTTTTTGCAATGTCTTTCTCATCCAAACTCATACAAGAGTCACCATAGGCTTGATAGATTCCTACATCGCTACCTGATGTGAGTCAAGGAAATATGTTTATCATGAGTACTTTTCAGGGTTGTTCTGTGGCTTTCGGTTGGTAGGATTAAGATGTGAAAACTTTGAGGCTGAATGAGGAGGGCTTGACTCTTTTGAAGAAAAATTGCATTAATCTAATTTTCACTTAAATATGGTCATCTCTTCAATCCCCATAGTATCAATTCAGCTCCATCATCATGAAAATTCATGAAAGATTTACACCATTCATCATTTCAGCATAAAAAATGTCAATCTTCTCAAACATGATTTTCTTGAAAGCTCCAGATGGGAACAGCTTTCCGCCTCAATTAGAAGCTCCAGAAAAGGCACAGCTTCACTTATCATGAAAGCTCCAGAAAAGGCCCCGCTTTCAATATAATGACTTTCTTTAACAGCAATCACATTTCTTTAGAATTTAATTTTCCACCCAAAGTATCACAGAATGTGGTTGAAAAACCCAAGACAACTTCCCCCACACTTAATCTCAACTAGATTATGCAATTTCACTTCAAGAGTTGGTTGGATAGGGAAAATTGGCTTGTAATGTGGCTTAACCTAACAGGTTGTGCATGGATTCTAAGGGCTACAAGGATTAAATATTCAAGTTAGGCCATTATAAAAAACGATTCTTTGAAATAGGGGCTTTAATACCAAACAAATGCCTCAATCATTTAAACATATGTACCTCAAACCCTCAAGTTTTGACAGGAATAGATCAAATTCTGGTTAAATCAAGCATGGTCTGGTTCTCTCAAGAAGTGAGGTGAATGTAAAGAATATGAAAATAATGGTTTAGAAGCCTCACAGGAAAGTGATTTCAAATATAAAGACAGTGAGATTGGCATGGGATTCAAAATTCAGCGTACTTTTCATGAAATTACTAAATATTTGAACTTGAAACAAAGTCATTTTAGCATTCATTTAAGCTTAGTTTCAAGGGGTAAATTTTTTCACTTATTGATATGGATTTAAAAATGGTGATGAGAATCATTTCAGCCCAAAAGTTTTAAAAACACATATAAAATTATAAAATAAACACACAAATTTTGAAAAACACACATTTTTTTTGGTTTTTTTTTTGAACAGGAAAGCAATTGAAATTACTAAACTAAAAGGTTCCCTCCCCCACACTTAAAATATTGCATTGTCCTCAATGTGAACCTATGAGATGATATATGCACATGAAATGTAGAATTTTTAAATAGGACAAATAATATAAAAGTGAAAGGGTTAGGAACAGCCTGATGTGATCAAGTGATGATGGGGTCATGCAGTGTGATAAAATACACTGCATCAGTAGGATGTCCCTCAATGTATCTCTTCAAACATTGCCCATTGACTGTAAAGCTCCTTCCAGTTTCCTCTTGTGTGATATCCACTGCACCATAAGGAAAAACATTAGACACAATATAAGGACCTAACCATCTGGAATGCAACTTACCAGGCATCAACTTCAGTCGTGAACTATAGAGAAGGACTTTATCTCCAACATGAAACTCCCTTTGTTGGATCATTTTGTCATGAGCTTCTTTTGATCTTTCCTTGTAGAGCCTTGAGTTCTCATATGATGACAGTCGAATCTCCTCAAGCTCTTGAATTTGCAACTTCCTTTGAATTCCAGCTTGGGCCAAATCCATGTTGCATTTCTTTATAGCCCAATATGCCTGATGCTCGACTTCCACGGGAAGATGACACACTTTCCCAAAAACAATCCGAAATGGGGACATACCAATGGGGTTCTTGTATGCTGTCCTATAAGCCCACAATGCACCATCCAAGCGCTTTCTCCAATCCTTCCTATTTGTCTGTACGGTTTTCTCCAAGATTTGTTTCAACTCACGATTTGAAACCTCATCTTGGCCATTTGTTTGGGGGTGGTATGGTGTTGATGTTTTGTGTGTCACCCCATACTTTCGAAGGAGGGAAGCAAAATTCCTATTGCAAAAGTGTGTCCCTTGGTTACTGATGATGGCCTTTGGTACTCCAAACCTACAAAAAATCTGTGCTTTGACAAAGTCCACAACAACATGAGAATCGTCAGTCCTGGTGGCCTTGGCCTCCACCCATTTACTCACATAGTCAACAGCAACCAAAATATAGAAAAATCCAAATGAACTAGGAAAAGGACCCATAAAGTTGATGCCCCATACATCAAAAATCTCACAAAATAGTATGGGTTGTTGGGGCATCTCATGTCTTCTAGAAATGTTCCCAGTGTGTTGGCAACGAGAGCATGACTTACAAAACAAATGGGCATCATGGAACAAGCTAGGCCAATATAATCCAGAGTCCAAAACCTTCCTAGCTGTCCGTTGGGGTCCAAAGTGTCCACCAAAAGCAAGTGTATGATATAAATGCAAAACAGACTCAAACTCATGATCGGGAACACACCTCTTAATGACTTGGTCACTACACATGCGCCAGAGGTAAGGATCATCCCACACATAATACCTAGACTCACTTTTTAATTTTTGGACTTGATGCTTCTTCAAATTTACTGGGATTTCAGAGGAAACAATGTAATTAACTAAATTAGCATACCAAGGATGCTTACCTGAGATGGTATAGAGATGCTCATCGGGGAAAGTGTCCCGAAGTGGTACATGGTCCAAGGTGTCACCCTCTAGTGTGTGAGTAAGCCTACTCATGTGGTCTGCCACCAAATTATCTGACCCCTTCTTATCCTTTATCTCAAGGTCAAACTCTTGAAGAAGGAGCATCCAATGGATAAGTCGTGGCTTTGCATCTGGCTTCTTTAGGAGGTACCTCAAAGCTGCATGGTCAGAAAAAACTACTTTAGAGCCAAATAAATATGAACGGAATTTATCTAAAGCAAATATGACAGCAAGAAACTCCTTTTACGTGGTTGTGTAGTTTGATTGGGCTGAATCCAATGTACTTGATGCATAGGCAATCACATGTGAACGTCCTTCCACCCTCTGAGATAAGACAGCTCCAACCGCAAAGTTGGAGGCGTCACACATAAGCTCAAATGGAAGGTCCCACCGTGGGGGATGTATGATAGGTGGAGTGGTCAGACACTTCTTTAGCTCATCAAAGGAAGTCCTACAAGAAATATCAAACACAAAGTCATAATCCTTTTGAAGTAATCTTGACATAGGAAGAGCAATCTTACTAAAATCTTTGATGAAGCGCCGATAAAATCCTGCATGACCTAGGAAAGATCTAATATCACGCACACATGAAGGATATGGTAAGGATGAAATAATATCTACCTTTGATCTATCAACCTCTATCCCATGTTTTTACACTACATGCCCTAAGACAATGCCATGCTCTACCATGAAATGACACTTTTCAAAGTTCAGGACCAGATTCTTCTCAATACAACGATTCAACACCTTTCCCAAACTAATTAGACATTCATCAAATGAAGATCCATACACTGTAAAATCATCCATAAATACCTCCATACAGGTCTCAATAAAATCAGAAAAAATACTCACCATGCATCTCTAGAAGGTACCTGGGGCATTGCAAAGTCCAAATGGCATCCTTCGATAGGCAAAGGTACCGAATGGGCAGGTGAATGTCGTCTTCTCCTGGTCCTCCGGAGCTATAGGAACCTGAAAATATCCAGAAAATCCATCCAAGAAACAATAGTGTGTCTTCCCAGCTAGTCTCTCAAGCATCTGATCAATAAATGGGAGGGGGAAATGGTCCTTGCGAGTGGACTGATTTAGTTTCCTATAATTAATACACACACGCCAACTATTTTGCACCCTCATTGGAACTAACTCATCTTTCTCATTTTTAACAACAGTAACACCACTTTTCTTAGGCACAACCTGAATAGGACTTACCCACTGAGAATATGAAATGGGAAATATTATACCTGCCTCGAGCAATTTCTCAACTTCCTTTTTAACAACTTCCAGGAGGGTGGGATTGAGTCTCCTTTGTGGTTGTCTCACCGGTTTATCCCCATCCTCCAAGAGAATCCTATGCATGCAAATGGAGGGGCTAATACCTGATATGTTAGCCAAGGTCCACCCAATCGCCCTGATGTTCTCCCTTAAAATATTCAAAATCTTTTCTTCATGTTCAAAAGGGATATTGTTAGCAATGATAATAGGTAATCTCTCACCACTCAACAAGTATGAGTATTTCAGATTTGGTGGCAATGGCTTGAGTTCTAATGAAGGAGGGTGTAGTATGGATGGAGACATTGAAGGAACTGAAATATGTGCACAAAGAGCATCAGTATCAGAATAGACATCATCAAAATCATAGAATAAAGCATCAAATCCATCAGCATACTCAACAGCCATTTCATAATCAGAGTGAACATGATCAAAATCAGAATATGAATCCACATCAAAATCAAATCCAAGATAGGATTGTGTATCAGAAACATGTGCGGAAGTGCTCTTAGACATCAAACTCGAACCAATACTCATAATATCCCTAAGCATAGGACAATCAAATTCTATGGAGTTTTTATTTGGTGGTTCTAAATGGGAGATAACAAAAGCAGAATGGTCCTATGAGGGGTACTTCATGGAATCCATAACATTAAATATCACAAATTCATCTCCAAACTCCATGGAAAGTGTACCCTCATTGAAATTTATGATAGTTTTTGCAGTTTTGAGGAAGGGTCTACCTAAGATAATGGGGGCATGAGAACTTACCTGATCATCCTCCATGTTAAGAACATAGAAATCCGCTGGAAAGATCATGTCTCTTACCCGGACAAGTACATCCTCAAGGACTCCCGCTGGATATGTCGTAGCTCTATTCGCCAATTGCACCACTACTCTTGTTGGCTTCAACTCACCAACCTGCAAGGAAGAGAATACAGAGTGAGGCATCACATTTATTGAATCTCTTAAATCACAAAGAGCATCAGAGAAGTGCAACTCCCCTATGGTACATGGGATGGTGAATGTCTCGGGATCCTTGCACTTTGTTGGCATTGTTAGAGTTGGTGTAATGAGTGCCGAGACATTCCTTCCAAGGTTGATCCTCTCATTTCCCTTGAGCCCTCTTCGATTGGTGCAGAGTTCTTTTAAGAATTTGGCATACCTTGGGATTTGCTTAATGGCTTCAAGTAGAGGAATGTTGATCTCCACACGCTTGAATGTGTCCAAAACCTCCTTTTGCATTGCTTCTTCATCCATCTTCTTGGTTTGAACAACCCTGTTTGGAAAAGGAAGGGGTTTAGGAGGAACATCATCAATATTTTTCTTACCTTAATCTTTCTCATTGGATTTCTCATCAGTTGGTTTGGAATGCGGCTTCTCTGGAGTTGAGGTGAATCCCGGTGGAATGGTAGGTACAGATGTATCGTTCATTTGCTTCCCACTTCTCAATGTGATGGAACTAACATTCCCCTTTGGATTTGGAGTGGGTTGGGAAGGTAGATTTCCGGAATTCTTACTTACAAGTTCATGGAGGGCGGTGGCAATCTGGCTCATTTGAGTCTTTAACTCCCTCAGCTCCGAACTTTGACTCTTAATCTCATTATGTTGATTAAGAACAATTTGATTCAAAAGATCATCAGTATTAGACTCTACCTTTGGTGGGGGATTCCCTTGTTGTTGGCTTGTTGATGCTTGGGCTTCAAATCTCCTTTGGGGTTGTTGGAAACCCTGCTGGTAAGGTGGAGGCTGCTGGAAGTTTGGTTGAAAAGGGGCCCTTTGTTGTTGTCCAGAGCCATACCTCATGTCCGCTTGATCTTTCCACCCTTGGTTGTATATTGGAGCAAATGAATCAAACTTCTTTTGGGGATATGGTTGTTGTTTCTGCTGAAATGGTCTCCCAGGGAACACTACTGCACAATCTTCTGTCTCTTGTAGTTGTGGGCAACAGTCAGTTGGGTGGCTTGTCTCAGTGCAAATGCCACAAGGCCTTGAAGGAGGGGGTAGAGATGTCTTTTGTGCCAAAGCAATTTTCCTCACCATAGTTGTCAATTCTTCTAACTTGGTATCAATCAAATGACTCTCAAGATAATAAGGACTTACCTAATGTACTCCCCTGACATGTGGTGTACCTCTATCACAAAATTGTTGAGAGTTTTGGGCCATTTTGTCGATCAATGCTCGTGCAGTTACTAGTGTCTTGTCCACCAATGCTCCTCTAGCTGCAGCATCCACCATGCTCCTCTCCATGGGTGTGAGTCCTTCATAGAAGTACTGGATAAGTAGTTGCTCACTGATTTGGTGATGTGGGCAGCTTGCACACAACTTCTTGAATTGCTCCCAGTACTCATACATTGACTCCCCTTGTGCTTGCTTGATCCCTGATATCTCCTTTCGAATGGATGTGGTCCTTGATGCTAGAAAAAATCTTTGCAAGAAAAGACATTTCAAATCATTCCAACATGTTACATCTTCAGGTTGCAAATAATACATCCAATCTTTTGCAGCTCCATCAAGTGAGAATGTGAATGCTCTTAATTTAATTTGATCTTCAGAAACATTTCTTGGTTTTAAAGTTGAGAAAACCACATTAAATTCTTTCAAATGTTTATTGGGATCCTCACTAGAGAGGCCATGAAACTTTGGAAGTAAGTGAATTAACCCAGATTTTAGTTCAAAGTCCGATTTGAGATTCGGGTATGCAATACAATTTGGTTGATAGTT
This sequence comes from Viscum album, assembly GCA_963277665.1. Classification (NCBI taxonomy): domain Eukaryota; kingdom Viridiplantae; phylum Streptophyta; class Magnoliopsida; order Santalales; family Viscaceae; genus Viscum; species Viscum album. The sequence continues at coordinate 268,062,685 of OY728132.1, read as the reverse complement.
AACATCAGGTGCAGCCAATTCTCGAATGGTTCTATTAAGTTCATTTCTATTATTGTCAGACATTGGTTCTTGTTTTATGGTTGAATTTGAATTGCTTCCAATTTCAATGTTCTGATATTGGAGTAATTCTCCAACTGGTTGAATGTTGAAACTTCCCGTAGACTGAGAATGTCTGATTCGTGCCCTAAGGCTACGTTCAATCTCAGGGTCAAGATCTAAGAGATCTTCGGGATTAGTTCATGTCATCAATCAATGAAAGATGAAAAGAATGAATGTGGACCATAGTAAAATAAAAATTAGAAGTTTGAGTTGATGGTCCAAAAAGAAGTATAAAGAGAATAAAAGAAGAAGAAGAAAAAATCAGATTGGGTAAAGAAGGAAGAAAGAAGAGAGGAAGAGAATAAAATGTAAAATAAAATAAATACCTCTAATTGGTTGAAATAATTACTTGCCTCCCCGGCAACGGTGCCAATTTGAAAGAGCACTGTCATGGGCGCCCTCAAATGATTAGTGTAATTTGGGGTACTTAGGTGCAGCAGAGTGGCTGACCAAGGTCGTCTCTCAAAGGAGGAAGTGAATTAAAAAAAAAATTAGAGGTATTCTAGAAGTAAAATAAAAGAGAATAAAAACACTACTTGAAAGGATGGGGGTGGTTGTTTATAGTTTATGAATCTAGAAGAAGTTTGCTGGAAGAAGATTGTATTTTTTTTTGTTTTTAGTTTTGAAATGAAGTTTGATTAAAATAACACAACAAAAAGATGTTTGTTTAGACAATATTTAAAAGACGTAATCGATCTAACTCTACCTCTTCAATAATTTATTAATCATTATCATTTAAATTAATATTAACTTAATTATTATCCCTTAATTTGTTAAATCCCGAACCCTATGAGAATTAACTTTACCACGAAGATTGAAGTGAATTTAACCTTAGGCTAACTTCGGAACATGCAATCGCAACACCCTGCTTTGATTGATGTTCTAAAATTAGCTTATGGTCAGTGGTAAATTAAGGCACATAACCACTCTGTAAATGAGGATTAATTGAGTTTAGGGATTATATTTGAACTCTACAAATTGATCCCGTGTGGTTTTGAATTACCGGTTAAGGTTGCGCTCTCACAGTTCACACAATTCCCGACCTCGCGTGTTTTGTGTTAACTATTAAATTGCTTGCTTAGTTTCATTTAAATTGAAAACTCAATTAATATATCATAATATGTGAATTACAGTATCTCATTTATTCAAAATAAATGAATGAATAAGGATAGAGGTCGATCGATTACTAAAAAGAACTACTCTTCCATGGGTGGTGTAGTCATCGTGGAGACATTTTTCATAAGCAATGGATTGAAAGGGTAGAACTCAATCTTGTCTCCACTCTTGATTCCAACCCAATTAAGAAGATTAAGAGAAGAAGAACAGGGATGAACACAGAAGATTATTTGAAGAAAAATTCAAGAAACAAACATGAAAGAAAAGAAATACAAAGAAGAGGTGAGAGAGGAGAGCCTTTTTGGAAGAGAGGTTTTCACAAATACTTACTTCTTCCAAGAGTTGTGAGGGGATTCCAAGAGACACCCTTTCGGCCACACCTTCCCAAAGCCTCTACCAGCCCTCTCAAAGAGTTAAAACCCCCTTTAAATAGAGTTTGTGAGGGCTAGGGATACATAACTTTTTAAGTGTGAAATGAAAAACTCGGCCAAATATTTTATTTCAACTTTCACCGCCCATTTGACCTCCAAAACGCGTGAATTGACCGGCCTTCCAGAAGGATGATTTGTGCCAAATCATGTCCCCGATCTTTCCTCAAAATTTGGGCTCAATCCAAGTCAGTATGTAGAATCTATTTCCCAAATACAGAACCCATGTCCATTCTGCCGAGTCCAGCCCACTATTGGATTAATGGCTCCTTTACTTCATCCAAATGCACTCTTCAGCTCTAGTGTCCTGAATGAAAGTTGTATAAAATGAAGTTGGGAACACTGTTAAAAAATTTCAAATTCAAATATTAAATATAAAAATATTTATCTTTGAAATACTACAGTGCACTATTAAGGGTAAAACTGGAATTTTCACCAAATTTTCAAATGAATGATCAAATCCCAAATATTTTATAAATAAACATATTTAACACAATTCGAGGAAATTATTTCATTTATTATCAATAAAATATTCAATAAAATAGTGTTTTATCACAAATCCTCACATTTCCCTTTAAACATAAAAGGAAAAATCTCATTCTTATCTCATCATTAATCATCCCTTGTAGTGGAAGTTGTTACATTGTTTTTAAAAAATCCATAATGAAGGATAAAGAGTCTTCATTAGTCATTCTATTTATTGAAGATAGCAGTAAAAATTAAGATTTCATTATCTCATAATTTCAAGACCTAGGTGTAATTATAATAGAATAAGTATTAATTAACACTTTAGGGAGTTTATATTTCATCATACAAGGTCTTTAAACATTTTCTTCAACTATTTTTGGTTGAATATTTTGTTGAATATTTTTATCAGCTCTCTCTCCCCCTAAAATTTTTCATTTTAAATTTTTATTTTCTTAGAGATCTTAAAAAAATTTCAATTTTAGGTTTTTTGTGATCTAGATCCTAAGACAAAAATATTGTGTGCATGCAGTGAAGAAATTATTACCAACACACAATAGATAAAAAATAAAATCATATTTTGAAGATTTTTTTTAATTTGTTTGTTTTTTTATATATTTTTTAATTAATGTTTTTTTAAAAAAATTCTATTTTTTTTTTAAATGGATTTTATGGTTGTGTGAAACCCTCTAGGAAAATGGTGACAAAATTTTATAGCTATGTCATTGACTAGCTGAAATTTAATTCCTAAAAACTACTAGATAGTAGTGAGATATGTTATCATATCCACAAGGAATGAAATGGTGGTTTCAAGTCCAATAAAATGACTAAAAAATAAAACAAAACAAAAAAACATGCACAAGTTAACTACTATGGTGATTGTAAACATTTAAGAAGAAATAGATAAGGTATTTTGAATATTTTTTTAATAGATAAAGAAAAGTTGATAATAACAATTGAGTGGGGGATAAATAATAATGAAACGTGAGGGGATTTTTGATTGTATGGTTAAATTGTTTCCTATTTTTGAAGTTGTAATTGAATCAAAATTTCAAAACATTAATTCAAAACCTCATTCAAGAATATTGACTAGAAATTAGATGATTTTCAATTCATCACTTACAAAAACCATTCAATTTCAAAAAAGAATAAGTTTATTTCAATTTATAAATTATTGGACAAAAAAATATTAATAAGATAAACCATAGAAACCTAACTTCCCCACATAGATATTTTTATCCAAAAATATTCATGAAATTCAAAAATGCAAAATTAAAAATCATGATCCAATAGAGAAGTAGAAGGTGTGGAGTCTTACCTTGATTTAAAACTCCTAAATATGCTCCCAACTACTATTATGATCTATTCTCAAATTCCCAGGTGAATAAATTAAATTATGGATCATGTATAGACCAATGATGGATAGTTGATCCCCCTTCTTCACTGTGTTACTTCTTCTTTTTAATATAAAATTACACACCAAACTCAATCGCAAGCTCGTGGTCACTTCTCAGTAACTTCTCCTTGACTTCCATTTGTAATGCCTATTATTGTACATCTTCCTCTTTGAGTGACTTGATCAATGATCCTCCAATAGATTACACTCTGTTCATATGGTAATACTACCCCAGCAAGTCTTATCACCTGATCAAAATTCATTCCTTGCAGCATTCACTCGGGATTCTAGAAAACTCTAGAGTCTTCTAGAATCTATTCTCATTTTCTTGAGCATTAATTACTCCATTTAAATTTCCCAATTAATTATTTATTGGTCTATATTTTAATTTTAATCAACATATGATTGAATCGTGATCAATTAATTTTGGTAGAGTTGACTTTCCCAATATTGAACTCAAATTCTTAGGCCCTTGTTCAAGGCCCAAAAAAGTTTCAAGCTCGGATTCCTTTAATAACTTCAACCATGATATCCTCAGTAATTCAATTATACCAAAAAAATCAAACACAACTCATATGAGACATCTCATCCATTAATACAGTTTGAGAAAATACAGATCCCCTTCATATAAATGAACACCTGAATAATTTTATGGTCTTAAACATGAATGAAACTTCATTGAAGTATTTGATATAGCATCTAAAATTCAATGATCCAAGAACACACAGCCATAAAAATGGAGAGTCTCGACGCCCCATATTCTTCAGCAATGAGAAAAAAATGAACTCAAAATAGAAAAATCTTCACTTCAAACTTAAATAATCATCAACAACTAAAAAATGAAATTGTATTACCTTCATAAAATATCTACCTTTGATCAAACTTTATTCAAAAATCAATCTACCCCTGAACCAATTTCAAGAAAATCAAAACTTATAGATCTAGGTGATAAATGGGTAATAACATAGGCTATAGTGACCCTCACTTTTCATACATTAATATTACATCAATTTTTTGGAATACTTAATATATTACACAAATATATTCCCAAAGACCATATTAGTCTAGTAAATTTGGAAACATGGAAACATAAAAACTGGTACAAAATTGAGCTACATTATCTCCCACTAGGTTCATCATGACTAAAACCCTTCTTAGACACATCACACATAATACATATCTTCATAACCTGATGGAAGGAAACATAAAAAAGGGGTGAGATCAGATTCTCATTAAGGGTAAACAAGGGAGATATATAAGCATAATCATGAGAATAAGGGTATGATAACATGATCATGAAAATATAATATCATACCCTTCATATCAAAGATCATAAACATGAATCATGGAATAAATATTTCAGTTCATAAGACATGAATCATAAGTAATTAAATAACATAATCCATGAAATCATAACATAGGAATAAGACATGGAATTGTGGCATACACATAATAATATAAAATATTATATCAAGGATACCTACCAATACCATCAAAACATGTTAGGATTGGGATATTCACCCATGGAACTACTTCAGGATTGGTCTAACAACCTGTTTACCCTCTTATTTTTGGGCTTGGGTTTCAACCTGTGTACCCTATTACTTTCAGACTTGGGTTAGAACCTATGTACCTGCATATTTTCAGGCTTGGGATACAACCCATGTACCTACTTATTTTTGGCCTTGGGCTAAAAATTGTGTACCCTTTGATATCGTATACTATTTATCATTACCCAATGCATTGTAGGGGGATATAGGTCTCACCCATCTCATAATGAAATCATGAATATGTGTTCCACAAGATCAGAAACAATCATATCATAAACCAAGAAATAAAATGGGTATCATAAACATGTAATCATATCATAACCTATGGAAAAGAGACAATTTTTATAATTATTTCATCAAATCATAACTCATTAAAATAATATGGTTTCATTATAACCTTTGAAAGATAAATAGGTTTTATAAACATCAAGTCATCAATACATAAACCATTCAGAGAAAGAATATGAATGGAACCTTTGGATTATTTACCTAGAAAGTAATTAGTAACACCAATGGATGTTATATTGGGTGGGAAATAATTATCAAATATATTTTAAAAATATTCCATGAGAAAATTAACTTTTCTTCTTTGAAAAAATATTTTTGAAAACATAAAACCTTTTGAAAACTATTTTCTTGAAAATAAACTTGAAAATTTATAATGGAAGCTTTGAAAACATTTTGGAAAAAAAATTTATTGGAAAACTTATAAATGAATATTTAAAATAATATAAAACACTTTTTCCTTGAAAACTTATAAAATAATCTTGTAAACATTTTGAAAACCATTTCTTTGAAAATACTTTGAAAACTTATAAATAAATATTGAAAAAAAATTGAAAACATTTTTCTTTAAAAATACTTAAAAAACTTATAAATAATGCTTTAAAACCTTTTTAAAACCTTTTTACTTGAAAATGGTCTTTAAATATCATTTTAAAAACATTTTTGGAAAACATTTTTTAAAACATGGATTTTTGTAATTAACAAATTTCCGACTGAAAATATAAATGAGATCATATTTTATTAAAAAAATATTAATTATCTTAAGTATAAAAGAGTGTAAAATGGTAATAATACATGAAAGAGTCATGAATAACTATATGATGAGAAAATTCATGAGATTTCTTGAGATATGTATCATGATATTTCATCAATGGAAGCATAATCATAAACAATCTCGATAAATGATGAGATTGTTTCAAATAAACTCTTACCACTTGGTAAATTTGAATTATAAACCCCATATAAGAAAATGAAATTAAATAAAGCTTAAAATATCATGAAATTAGTTTCATGATATAGAATTCCAAATGGAATTATATACACCTCATAAAATAATATAGGTGCATAACATGTCATGTCTCTCAAAGAAGGAAAATTGAGAAAAAATTACTTTACCGATTTGGTAACGTTTGAAAAATAAACCCCATGAATAAAAGATCATCAAAAAAATGTATAAATACCCATAAATTTTATTATAATAATCATATAATACATCCATATTCAGTAAAAAAACCATGTATAATAAATAGGTGGTGAACATGGCTTGTGTCTCATGGAAAATAAAAGTGATATGAGAAAACGCTTATTACTTCAGTAAATTTTGAATATTGATCCCCATGAGAGAATAAAATCATTTAAATTTTATAATATAATTAAATAAATGAAATTAATGATATAAAATTTTATATGGTATTATATACATTAAACAAAATAAGCGAGTAGTGAATGTTGCATGTATCTCAAGAAAATAAAAAAGTGAGATGAAATTCTCTTACCTTAAGTCTTAACTTTCTTTGTACACATTCAAGCATCATGAATAATAAATATAAGTTTATTATAAATCTACCATATAACCATATTATTATATATAATACCATATATGATTCACTTATGACTTTATATTATATTTTTATTAACAATTCCATGTTAAAGTAATGTTTTGGGCAATAACTGCTTTGCTTATCGTATGCGTTTTGCCTTGTTATTCTTGATCCTATTACTTAGATCATGATTTTATTATTTCAAGAATGTAAAAAATGATTTATATATAATATATATTTATTATATAAATATTTATATTAATCTATAAAATATATAAATATTTAACAAAATACATTGTTTATTGAGATGGTAGGTCGTACATATGCATGAACGATGCTTTTGTTTTATTATCATGTTGAAAGAAATAAATTAAATGGAATATATGTGTATATATATATATGATATAATTATAGTAGAATTATTATTTCAAATATATCATATATTTTTACTAAACTCATCCATAATACATTCCATGTAATGTGTGAACGAATCACGTGGCTTTGAAGAGGTGGTAGTCCACACTTCCACAAACAAAGTTATCATATTTACAAAAAATGGAAAAAAATGAAGGTAGGATATATATAATAAATAAATAAGTATAAATAAATCATAAATATAATATATATAATATAAAAATAGAGTTTCCATCAAAATTTCCAATCATGATAGGTGGTAAAGGAAAAAACAAACAACGTTGTTTCATGAGGCGGTAGTTCACCGTTCACAAGAATAATAGGTTAATTACCCATTATATAGAAGTGTATTTAAGTAAAGGTAGAACCATTAGAATAAAAAATATATAATTATATTTAATATAATGATTTTATTATATAATTATGGAATAATAAAATTTGAGGTTGTGGAGAAATAAAATAAAACAAAGGAGTTTGAGGAAGGATGTTACCTCTTCTTTAGGTAACTCCTCTTAGTTTGCACCAAAGGGCTTCATTGGATGGATTTCTTCCCAAAGGGAGGATTATATTATTAAATTAGGTATGTTGGGAGCTTATTTGAGCAGGTTTTGGGAGATAAAAATGGATTTATATGTGTGAATAAGTGGGATAAGTGGGTGCCTTTTATAGTGGAGTGGCATTCTTATAAATTTTTGAAAAGGGAATTTTACCCATGTTTTTACTATTAAAAGTGGATCCAATAATTATACAAATTATATAAAATGGATTATATGGTCTAAATATATCCAAAAATGGATTTTGGACAAGTTTATAGGTGGTTTTGGGCCTTAAGTTTAAGGTTTAGTCCTTTATTACACTAATTTTTCCCTTAATCCTTGTAATTAATTTTAATACCTTCACAAATATTTTTGGTAAAAAACTAAGTTAAACTTATTATAAATTATAAATTATTATTATTCCATATATTTAATTCATTTTTAAAAATTCTAATCATATAATTGGCAGAAATTAATTTAAATTTAATCCCACATACGGGACGACAAAGCGGGTTTTAAATTAAAAATGTTCAAAAGTTTGGTAAGTTTTTATATCCAATTTCAAAGTTAAATTGATTACAATGATCTAAATTGTATTAATTTATGTATATTTTATCTAATTAAACTTTAAAACCAATAAAAATAATAATTTAACCTTTTAAATAAATTAGACAAAAAAGTAGTTTTGAACTAAAATTCAGTATTTTTTACTATTCATTAAAAAATAAAACTTCACATAAAAATATCAAAAATTATCCCTAACCTAATTTTTATATTTCAATTTAAAAAATTAAGTTTATTTTTTCATATAAAATTTTTATATGAAAAAAATTTATATTTAGAATAGGTTCTCTATTAAAATGCAGTAAAACTGCTTTTATAAAAATATGGGTTTTTATGTGTAATATTGGGTTTGTTCCCATATTATGTCTATAAAATATATTTGATGAATGTAAAAAAATTGAATGAATATATAAAATATATATTTCATTAATATAATTCACCAATATTAATTAATTTAATTTATTAGGATAAAATAACTTTGTGATCCTAAAAGTAGTTTTTATAAAAACATTCTCTTTATATTCAATTGATTCTTATATTCATTTCTAATTATTTTGTAACCAATGAATTCAAACATGTATTTTCATAAGTTATTTAATAATATTCATAACCACCAACTTAATTGCTAGGATATATCTTATTATATTAAATAATAATATTTTTAATAATATAATATTATTTAGTAAAACTCGGTTTTTCATGTTACGCAAGGCAACGAAGAAAGTTAGTCTTGCATGTAATGTAAGATATCCTGTAGTTTATGGTTAACTTGATGTTTCATATAATGTGATCCAAACTTAGTGCTTTAATATAAAAATCTATTTTTAGTGTTGCGTGAAATGCTAAATATCAAAAACATTTGAAAAAAATAATTCACAAAATCTCAGGGTGTTACATTCTACCCCCCTTAAAATGAAGTTTTCCCTAGACATTCTTTTGGGTTATCAAAGGTTTAATAATTGAAAGTTCTATTCATAGAAACCCACAACATAAAAATTAATACTAAAAATTTCCTTTAAAAATGGAAGGTTAGAATCATAACGGTTGCCCTAAGTAACTCATAACTAGGTTTACACATAGGATAACATAGGTGGGAAGTGAAAACATAGACATGGAAAAAAAATATAACAATCAAGTTCTAATGGAGAGTGATAGAGAACATGGTTAGGATAAAGTTAACAATCACAAAGCCATAAATCATTAATGAGGGACCATTTGATTCATCGGAAATGAAGGTACTAGGATAACATTTTTGGTTTCAAGATCCTTTTTCCTAAAGTTAAATAATTTTTATGAAAATATATACCTACATGATTTCAGGACAACCTTTCCCTTTATTGTGTCTTGATCAACTTCCACTTCATCTCTTATTCCAAGAAATGAAGGTGAATTTTTCATTCTTGAATCATTAAAAGATCATGAGATCCATAAATAGAATGGTAATGCCCTAACCCCGGTTACCCAGAGTTGGTGCATTATTTTATTAAATTAGAATTATCACAAGAAATCAAATCCCAAAGGACCAATAAGTTTAGTAGCCTTGGAAAAACTAGATACAAACATAAGTTTTACATTAAATATTGAAATTAAAAACAATATATTATCCCCTTTGAAAACTCTCATATCCCTTTGACTATACCTACAGGTTAATCATAATATACTTTTACTCATCTTGGGAAAAAATAAACATAATAAAGGGGTGAGATCATATGCTCAGTAAGGATAATGAATATAGCAGAAGCTATCATAAATAAGCATAAAAATTTAAGGAAAGGTATAAAACTTAAACACAAGCCTTTAAAAAAATTATCTTCAGCATAATATGGAAATAATAAATCAAATAATTCCATTTAAACATTCACATGGATGTGATACTAGTCGAATAATCACATTTAATATCAATAACTAATCTCGTAATGAGGAAATTCATAATGCCAAACATCATAACCATACTGTCAAGGCCTCATGCCAAGACCATTACTATACTATCAAGGCCTTGTTCCAAGACACTAGTTTGTCTCATAAGACCTACCAATGAATATAGAGGCTATAGAAGGCCCCACCCATCACTTACTAAGTCCAATGCATTCCTCATATGAAAAGGGTGAAACATAACATAAACATTCATATTAAAACTAGCATATGAAATGCTAATACTTTAACCATAAACCATGAATGGTATCAAAATAGTACATCTACAGTCAAACATATCATAAAATTTTTAATACAATATGGAAGATTTTATCATAATAAATCAACCTCAATTAATATTAAAATCCAAAAAAGAATGTTGTCATAGATGAAAATAATCTAATAAAATCATTAAAACTCTTTGAGAGAAATATCCCTTTTTACTTTAAAATCATTTAAAAGTATCTCAATTATAAAAGAAAATTTTTCTTTTGAAAATAAACTTGTAATCTTATAAGGGAATTTTCAAAATTTTAAGGCGTCATACCAGTAGAAAATAATCACTTGCACCGTATAAGTTAAAAAATATTCTTTCCTTAATTTGTCAAAAAGGTCATAAAGTACCCTGTTTGGAAATTGACAGGAAGATTCCTTTAAAAATGTTTTATAAAAAGTAAAACATGGGTAAAAATGAATTTCAAAAATTTTTGATAATATTATGAAATACATTTTAAGAAATATGGACATGGATGATAAAGATTTCCTGATAGATACTTATGTATAAACAATCTCAGATAATAAAGAGATTGTGAAATTAACCCTTACCTTGAAATTTCCTTTAGTCGAGAGTGTGTTAACATCTTTTATAATGGTTAAAACATGTTATTAAATTATACCAATACCATATCCATATTTATGATATCATATATGATCCTCTTATACCGTTTTTTTAATAATATTTCAGTATTACCATTGTTTCAAGTGTTAACTTCTTCATTTTCCTATGCATGTTTTATCAAGTAATTTGTGTTTCTTATAAATAGTACATATTGTATTCATATACATAATAATATTTAGTTCATAAATATTATATTTACTCATCGTATTAATTTTAAAATCATTCTTGAATGGTTAACATGGAGAATGAATCTCATCGCGTCATGGATACGGTAGGTCGTACGTACGCATGAGCGACGATATCATTCCTTTAATGGTTAAATAGTATAAAATTGGGTGGAATGTGAATTATAAAGAAAAAATATCATTTAATATTTATTATTTAAATAATTTATATTCATAATTATACCCATTTAAATATATTATAGATGAAAAACAGTTTACACCACAGCGTGGAGACGGTAAGTCGTACGTACGCGCGCATGGTGATATTGTTTTTTGTATGATGGGTAAAATAAGGAATATGGTTGTCCCATAATCATAATAACATCTCATTATATTAATTATAATTGAGTTATTAATTTGTTATTGAAGAAACATAGAATGATGAAGTAGAAGAAGAAAAGAAATTGAATTGAATTGGTAAAGATTTTACCTCTTCTTCTTTAGACTTCCTTTGGATCTCCTCTTTGGGACACTAGGGGTGGTATTTTTGGAAAAAAAGAACCTAAATAAGTTAACTAAGAATTTTTATAGGATAGTTGGGTAGGGTTTCGTCGATCTAGAAGAATCAAGGATGTGTTAGGAAGTGTGGGAGGTGATTCCTTTTTATAAGAGAGGGGAGGGGCACTTTAGAAAAACTCTCAAAATATTAAATAATATACTATTAAATAATTTGATATTTTTTAATTTTAAAAAATTTAACATTTTTAATATCCTCTTTTGATTATTTAACATTTTTTTATTTTTAAATAATTTAATAATAAATCAATTAAATAAGATATTATTATTTCCAAATTTAATATTATTCATCTAATTTGACTTAGAATACAATAAGTCAAAGTGGTAATTCGAATATAATGATTTCAAAAATATATAATATATCATATAGATATATGAAATTTGTTGGACACATTAAATAATTAAAAATATAACAAAATTAATATTATTAAAATCATTTATTCTATTTTTATGATAATTGAATAAATATTGTTTTAGAATTAAAGAGACTTTTAAGGTAATTATATAACTTATAAAAAATAAAAATAAATTTATATAATGAAACTAATTTCATTTATATCAAAATATACATTTATATTCATTCATAGATTGATTTTGGCCCTATGTGGACACATAAAAGATATTAAAATACATGATAGTGATATTTTGTAACTATCATTGATTTAAATAATATATAATTTATTTTCATTTACAAGTGTCCATTAAAAAACTAAAAATAGATCATAATATGATAATGATTTAATATTATTCATCCAATATTTTTTTGGACATGTTTTGGTTTTATTTTAAACCTTATAATTTTGATTTACCCTTAATTAATTCCTTTAACTCTTACCATGGCAACATGTCTTTTTATTACTAAGGGTTAATATAGTCGCTAAAAAATGCCAAAAGAGTCATAAATGGACCATTGGTGATATATTTAACTTCATAAAAATTATTTGGATTAATTTTATATTTTTATAAATTTTATATAATTTAATAAAATATTATTTATTTTAATTCATCAAGTGTCAATTTTGACACTATTCATTAGTTGACTTTTTAAAAATATCATAACACAAAGATATGTTCAATACAAATACTTTAAAATATAAATAACAAGTCAAAATCATCTATAAAATTAGTGGATGACATTAATTCACTAAAATTATATTTATTTTAATATTTTTAATAGCATTTATTTGATATTTCTATTAATAAAATAATTTCTACATCACTATTGAGTCATCGTTAATGGTAATTATTAAATATTTAAAAATTATAAATAAATTTATATGATGTAGGTAATTTTATTAGATTTCCATAGACTACCTATAGTTGATTTTATCTTCTGGTTATCCCTGTATTAAAATTAATATACTTATATAAAATGAGAGTGTGACATTTTGTCACATTCATTGATTTTTATAATATTCATGTCATATTAATAGAAAAATGTTCATCAAAGGATTCCATTTAAAAAATTATATGATAAGGGTATAATTTAGTCATAAAATGGAATTTTTACAGGTTTTAGGGTAATTTATAATATTATTGTTATCCTTAATTACTCGATTTACCCTTAACCACAGTAATAAAAAAATTACTAAAGTTATTGTTCATAATGACCAAAAATAAAAGTAACATATTAACTTAATTTGAACCCACTGATTCTAAATATGGAATCCTTTTTTCAAAATTTCAAACACAAAATTTGCAGTAATTAATTTAAAATTAATCATGTTGTCAAAATGAAAATGGGTTTTTAAAAGTTAAAACATTTCAAAAGATTGAAATGTTTTTATAAAAAAAATCTTTGTAAAATTAATACCAATGACCATTATTATATTAACTGATAAAAATATATTCTATTAATAATTTAAAACCATTCAATAATATAATTTATCCTTATAAATTATTTCGATGAAAAAAGTTGTTTTCAATTATCATTTAGTATATTTTTTACTATTCATCAAAATTTAAAACTTGTCAGAAAAATATCAAAAATTACTCGAAAGTAAATTTTTATATCCCGCTTTCAAATAAGAAGTTTATTTTGTTAAATATAATATATTAAAGTATCAAAAACTAGATTTAAATTGGATGTTCCATCAAAATATGGCAAAACTGCATTTTTTGAAAAATACTTCTTTTATCCAAAAAAATGAATTTGTTCCTATATCATGTCTAGAAATTAAATAATATGAATGTTAAAATTATATGGAATATATAAAATTTAAAATTTGGTTAATAATATTCATAACCTCTGATTTAACGGCTAGGTTATATATTATTATAATATTTTATTAATATATTATTGTTCGTTAAAACTGGATCTTACGTGCAATGTAAGACAACTCGTTGTAGTGTGTAGCGCAATCTTAACACGGTGTTGTGTAAAAAGAAATAAAGTAATAAAATTAAATTTATTCAGAAATGAAAATATTATAAAGTCTCGAGGTGTTACAAGAATGATAGTTCATTTCATATGTCTTTATCACAATAAAAAGTTAGGACAAGTTATCCAATATGCATAAATCATCATATGTTGAGATAATACTTTAATATCTAAAACCTCGTTTTAATTTTAACATAAACCGTTCCATAAATGGTTAACATTATAACCCTTCTGAAAGATGAAAATACAAAACTTTATAAAGGTCACTAAATTTCTCAAAAACAACCCATCATTGATTCCCTATATATTATATAGTAGCTCTTGATTGTTGCATACCAAACATGTGAATACCTTCATCATGTATTCTCTTGAAACATGGTAATAACCTGAATTTCCATAAATCCTTATTGAAAACATACATGCTTCCTAAATATAATATACCCTTTATTCTTTAAATTAGTTCTTATCTTAAAAAACCTTTTTTATTGGAATCTTGGGTTCATCCTTATAAATATGGAAAATAAATGTGATTTAATTCATCTAAAATTCATATAGAGAGAGATAATCGATTCTTCGACTCATATCAAGTTCCACTAAAGAATGAAAATTAATATTTTCATAGATCTTATATTTACAAAATACCATAGGAAATTCCCCACTATGGAGTTCCATAATTATCATGGTTCACTTCATTTGTTATTATTTCATATGATTTCACTTTTTGTTTTGTCTTCAAAGGTTATTGGTACTGATCACCATTATTAACCCTTGGATTTGGTTTCTTTTTGGAAAAATTACAAAACTCCATGCAATTGAAACATTTAAGTGTGGGAGTATCATTCTGTGGAGTTTTCTCATTATTCACATCATTATATAACTTTTTCTAATCACTTCAGCATTCATTAACTCTATGTCCTTCCTTTCCACACTTAAAATATTTATTAGTCCCATTAAGACAATTTCCTCCATTCTTCTTTCCACACTTAGAGCATAAAGGAAGGCCCGCCTTTTTATCTCCATGGTTTTTAGATTGTCCTTTGAACTCTATCTTCCTATTCTTGTTAAAAACATGAGATTGATACATAAATCCAACCTCTATTTCATGTTTTATTACACAATGCACAATCTATTCATTTCTAGTAAAGTCTCTTATGGACAACTCCCTTCTGAGACTTGGGTCTAATCCACTGAAGAACCTATCAACCTTACTTTATGGTTGGATGATAATTCCAGAAGCGTACCTCGCAAGTCTTGTAAAATTATCCTTGTAAGTACCAATGGATTCATCATCCCTTTGCTTCAACTTAAGGAACTCATTTTCCATCTTTATACGAAGAACATGAAAAAAGTAATTATTGAAGAACAAGTTCTTGAACTCATTCCAATCCATAGATTCAATTTCATCTTTCTTCCTTGTGTTCTTGATTAGATTCCACCACCAGTTTGATTCACCATCCAACTAATAAATAGCTAGAATGACTTTCTCATGTTCTAAACACTGGAGAACGGAGAATATCTTTTCACTTTTATTGATCCAGTGTTCAAAAACAAGTGGATAAGAATACCCGCTAAAATAAGGTGGGAATTGTCTCATGAAGGACTCAACATAATATTATTCCCTCTTTTTATAATTAGGAATCTCAACATGATCCATAGCTTGAGAAAGTTATGCGAGCATAGAAACAAGTTTTTTCATTCCATCTCCCATAAAATTAGTATTATCAGGAGAATAATCATTTAATTTTCCATCACAATAACTATTAACCTAGTTTCTTCGGGTTCCATCCATTGACTAAAACCAAAAAAAATAAAGTAAGAAATAGTTTCCATAGTGAGGAACCACATAGTCATAAAAATACACTTATTGGATGTCTAAATTATGACACCTTTCTTAATCTATGATAACTTTGTTTATCCTAGTTAATTCATATCCAAATTATTTTTAAATCCTTCATGATGGTTTGTAAAGAGTTTGTGAATTCCCAAACCATACCCCCTAGGAGTGTCAAACAAGGAGTGTAGAAAGTTCCTTTGTCATGTACCAGATTACGCTCAAGTCAGGCCCAATGCACCTTGTTAGAGTTGTTACCCCTAGGTACATCTATTCTAGATCCACATCCACTTGTAGTATCCAGAAAAAGATGTATTTCTAAGAAACCACTCACTCTATCCTTTACCAAAATTCTAGGATATTTTCATATAATTTTTCTTATCCTTAGACATTTCCTTAGGTTTCTCACTAAGTTTTTCTCATCCTAGTTTCCAAATATTAACTAAAATTTTTCTCTAATTCCTACTATAGTGTCCCTCAATTTTCATACATTAACATTAAATCACTTTTGTATAATACTTAATATATTACACAAATAGATTCCCAAATACTGTATTAGTCTAGTGCCTTTGGAAACATGGAAACATAAACAATGGTACATAAGTGAGATACATTATCTCCCACTAGGTTCATCATGACTAGCACCCTTCTTAGACACATCACACATAATACATATCTTCAAAACCTGTGGGAAGGAAATATAAAAAGGGCTGATTTAATATGCTCAATAAGGGTAAACAAGGGATATATGTAAGCATAATCATGAGAATAAGGGTATGAGAACATGATCATGAAAATATAAGATCATACCATGTATATAAAAGATTATAAAGATGAATCATGGCATAAATATTGGTAGTTAGTAAGACATGAATCGTAAGGAAATAAAGAACATAATCCATGAAATCATAACATGGTAATAAGACATGGAATTGTGGAATACACATAAGCATATAAAATATAATATCAAGGATACCTACCAAGACCTTTATAACATGTTAGGCTTGGGATAATCACCTGTAGACCTGCTTCGGGCTTGGGATAACAACCCATGTACCCTCTTATTTTTAGGCTTGGGATACAACCCATGTACCCTCTTACTTTTAAGCTTGGGATACAACCTGTGAACAAGATTATTTTTAGGATTGGGATACAACCTGTGTACCTACTTATTTTTGGTCTTGGGCAAAAACTCATGCACACTTTGATCTCATATACCATTTATTATTACCCAATGCATTGGAGGGAGATATATTTCACACTCATCTCATAATTAAATCATACATACATGTTCCACAAGATTATAAACAATCATATCATAACCCATGCAATGAAATGGGTATAATAAACATGTAATCATATCATAAACTATGGGAAAGAGACAGGTTTCATAATCATTTCATTAAGGAATAACACATGAAAATAAGTGGTTTTCATTTTTATATAACCCATGAAAGATAAATTGGTTTCATAAACATCATGTCATCGATACATAAACAATTTAGAGAAATAATATGAATGTAACCTTTATATAATTTCCCTAGAAAGGCATGAGTAACACCAATGGATGTTTTCTTAGGTGGAAAATAATTGGGAAATATATTTTAAAAACATTTCATGATGAAATTATACTTTCTTCCTTGAAAAATTATTTTTAAAAACATAAAAACTTTTGAAAAAAAATTTCAAGAAAATAAAATTGAAAACTTATAATGAAATTATAAGGCCCCAGCCTTAAACCTTACCTAATCTTGAGTTATTACAAGATTACACATTGAGGATCTTTTCGGGTTTAGAGTTTTAGAGAATTAGATCATAAAACTTGCATTACATTCCACATAAAAACAATGTGGTTATATAAAGATAGTATTCTTCATTCCCATCAATGGAAACATATTTAAAATAAAACATGGATTCTTTCTTGACACTTCCTTGACACTATCATCATATCATGTACCCTTCCCTTTACCTGTGAAAATCATTTCAAAAAAAACTTGGGATGAGCATAAAAAGCTCAGTAAGGGATATAAAAATATGGAAAGGAAACATGGGTACATATATACCTAAGGACGAGATCATACTTTACCCATAAAACATAGGCACTTTAACATACCTCATAAAATCATGAACAAATCATAGAAATCATAAGACATAAAGGTAACTTGAGGCATTCATAACATTCTTATGTAGGGAGTAACCCTCTTGGTTACGTTTGGAATACCCATCACAGTATATTCCCTAAATCTCTTCGGAGAAACCTTAACGTTTCACTCCTTCGTGTTACCCAATACATTGGAGAGCTATATCGGGCTCACCCGCCCTTAGTTTATCACGGAACCACCCGTTTTCATAACAATGCCCAAGAACCATAACATAAATGTATCACATAAAACATGCATAAAGGAAACATAACATTTCCACATTTCAATCACAATATAACATTTTAGTATATTGAAATAATGAATCCATTCAAAAAGAAACCATTTCCAAAACCATTTAAAACATTTAATAAAGAGATTTTTGAATCAAAGTGTCCCATACCACCTTGAAGCTTAAAATTTAAACCATTAATATCCATATAAATAAATCCTTAAAACCATTTTGAAAACATGGATATTAATAAGAACAAATAATTAAAACATTTAAAACGATATTTTGGTTAAAGAGGTTTTACCAAAATTAGAGACACTTGAATACAATAATTGAGGAATAACATTTATTCAGAACTTTATAATATCATGAGAATAAATGGATTCATGATATAATACTCCAAAGGACAGTATATACACCATATAAGAGTGAATTGGTGCATAACAACAATGAACCCTCAATAGAAATGTCAAATGTGATGAAATCCCTTATAAAGAAGGTATCCTTAAATTAAGGACAAATCAATCTCAAAAATATGTGTAAAAAATATAAATAAACCCAATATAAGTGTATATTAAGTGTAAAACAATAAAATTTCATTCACACATATTCAATGGATGACATATTCAATGACTACATGTTGAACCCAAAGAAATCAAAATTGGGTTAAAAAGTTCCCTTGACAGCCTAACGGCATCACATCAAAATGAGTTGATGAGAGATAAAAAGTGTATCTCATCACTTGGACATAAAATTTACATCAATAAGGATATATGAGAATATATCCCAACATAAAAATATTTAAATTAAAAGACCCAAAAAAAGAAGTCTTTTAAAAAAGAGGAGGGTGAAAGGTTCCCTTACCGACTTGGGTATCTTTCAAAACATACACCCCATGAAAGAAGGACAATAGATCATTGATGTAAATACTCATAAACGAAAGTATATTACACAAAGATTATAATAATGGGCAGTACATACACCACTCAATGGAATTTGTGGCAAATGTAGCATAAATCTCACGGGAATAAAAGTGAGATGAAAAATCCCTTACGAAAACTCGGCAGCCTAATGGCGCCACATAAAACTTCCGAATATGGATTGATGAGATCAAATAGGGTATCTCATCACATTACAATAAAATCTACAGCAAGAGGAATATAAAATAACATCCCCCAACATTACAAAGAGGAGCTTAAAATAAGTGACATAAAGGAGAGTACTTAAAAAGAAAGAGAGAGGTTAGATCTCTTACGAAAGTTCGGCAGCCTAACGGTGCCACTCAAAACTTTCAAAATGGATTGATGAGATAGAATGGGGTCTCTCATCACATGAACATAAAAATTACAGTAAGTGTAATATAAAATATCATCCCAATAACAAGAAATATGGGCTTTAAAAGGAATGACATAAAAGTGTGTACTTAAAAAGAAAGAGAGGAGTAGGATCCCTTACCTCGGGTCCGACTTGACTCGATCATTCTTTAATCTCCTGAATAATAAACTTGAGTTAATTTATACTTCCTTAATAACCTTTTTCAAGTTCATTATTCCTTTTATATCACTTATTACCATGTCATAAACAATATGTAATCATTTAAGTTAATAATATTTGTTTTGCCGATATTTGGTTCTTAAGTCGAAAGTGGACTTCTTACAATTACATTTTGTTCGTGTGGCCAAATGTTTATTATATCCAGAATTGTATTCATGATTTAGATATCATATATTTCATATATATCCATTACATGCGTGCATTTATAACATTACATAATCATTTAGAGGTAAGAAATGAAATGCACCGTTCATGGAGACGGTAAGCCGTACGTACGCATGAACGCTACTTTCATTTCTATTTCATATTTTATAGAATGGAATAATAATTATATAAAGGTATATTATAATTCCAGTATAATATAATATATAATATCATAGTTCCATCCTTTATACGTCCCACATATGGTATTTAATGAATCAAATCACTTTGAGGGGGTGGTAGTCTGCACTTCCTTAAATTAAGATATCGCGTTTACCCATAATGGAAACTATAAAGGTATGCCCAAAATGAAAAAAAACAGAAGCTTAAGGAAAACATAAACATATTATATATCATATATAAAAATAGTGACATCATAATGGCCACCTTTGAAGGTGTTAAATGAGTATTGAACAATCATTGTTTCGGGAGGCAGAATTTCTCCATCCACGGAAATCGTATGTTCTTTAACCATTTGATGTAGTTGTGTGAGAGTGTAGCTCGAATAAATCTTATAACAAAATCCTAGTATATTTAATATACTGGTGTTGTTACAAAAGAAGTAAATAAAAAGAGTTTAGGGGGTTGGAGTAGCAAAATAAAACAAATGAACATGAGAGAATGAATTACCTTTAAAAGTGTAACTCCTTTTGATTTGAGCCTAAAGGCTTCCTTTGAAAGGATTATGCCCAAAGGGAATCCTCTAGGATGAGGAGAGGGATGTGGAGAGAGTAAATGGGCAGGCTTTGGCCGAGCCAAAGGCTTGAGGAGTGTGTGAAATGAGGTAGAGGTGGGGGCCTTTTATAAGAGGAGAGGAGGGGCACTTTTGGAAAGTAAGAAATATTACTTTATTTGAAAATGTGTTTCGGTTTTAAAAGGTCCCACATTGATATAATTCGTGGATAAGGTGATAAGGGTTCGAAATACACCCATCCAATAAGTTTTGGACATGTGTAGGTCATAGAGTTTACATTATCTTCTCATTTTATTTAAATCTTCAGATAATGATGTCATCGCTGCATCATTATGATGTCATAAATAATTTAATTTATTTAATGTCTAAAAATTATAAAAAAATTACTATGATATATTAAATCTTTTTATCTTTCCAATGGATATTTATAATAAACAATATTACTTGTATAACCCCACTTAAAAATTGTTTTAGTGAAACATATCATGTTTGTGTCATTTTTACTTTTACATTAAATAAAAAGTTATTTATGTCATTTCCCAACCAAAGTGGCTCCATGGGGTCCCCAAGTTGACCCATGGATTTTCTTGGTCGGCCATTACACATCCAATGAGGTTAGGACATGTTTCAAGTTCATTTCATATTATTAAAACATTATTTTTACCTTAAACTACACTAATTACCTCTAATCACGATTAAAAACTTAATAAGTTACTATTCACCAAAAAAATTATTTTTATCCCATTGAACCACATTTTACTTCTTAATGAAAACCATGTATGTTGGATTTTTTAAATTCAAAACACAAAGATGGAAAAATTTCATTTAAATGGAAAAATCAGTTTTTATAAGTACCACTTAGTGGTGTCACTATTCATCAAAAATTGATGTTTTTCAAAAAAATCCCAAAAATTCACCCTAAGATATATTTGATATTACGAATTCAAAAATTAAGTCTATTTTAAAAAATTCAAAACATATAAGTCACATTAATTAATTTAATAATTAATTCCCACTGTCAGAGCAAATAGCGTGTTTTTATGAAACAATAAGTATCAAAAGATTGACACTGGTTTAAGTCTGATTTCAAAGTGAAATTAATTCCAACAACCACTATTGGATTTAATGGTAAAAATATATTCTAATTTAACTTTAAAACCAATTAAAAATATAATCTTATCATATAAATAAATTAGATTAAAAAGAGGTTTTGAATTAAAATACAACATTTTACACTATTCATTAAAAAAATGAACTTTATCAGAAAGATACCAAAAATTTACACAAAGTAAATTTTGATGTCCCGATTCTTAATAAGAGTTTTATTTGGTCCAAAATAATATTTAAGAATGAACAAAACTATATTTAATGATGGTTCAACATCAAAAAGTGGTAAGTGAACCTTTAGTGAAAATTAGGGCATATACGCCTAAAATTGAATTCTTTCCGTATTTTAAGTCTCTATCCTTTATTGGATAAATGTAAAAACATTTAAAAACATATATAATCATATTTTAGTTATTTCTATCCATTCCCGCCATTACAATGGCTACATGTTAACTACCATTTAAAATAATATTATTTTATTATTAGAGTGCAACGTAAGATTCCCAAGAAACTCGTTGTTGCGTGTTGGGTACGCCATCGAGCATAGCGTCCCCTTTAAAGTAATATCAATATTTTATTCACAAATATGGATAAATATGAAAATTTCATATTCTTTATTTACCTTGGGGGTTACATCCTTCCCCCCTTTTGGGAATTGCATCCTCGCAATTTTTAAAATTGAGCTTGGAAACATCCTTGAAAGTCCCACATCGGAACAAGAGTCGGTAAAACAATCACTTTAAAATAAAGAAAGATAAGCACAGAGGTCACCCGAGTTAACCCATACTAGGATTCCAAGTATGAAAATATGGACATGGAGGAAAAAAAACAAAGGGTCATGTTCTGATGGAGAGTGATAGAAAACATGTTTAGGAGAAAGTTAACCACAAGAAAATCACAAACTTGTGATGGGTTAAACGGTATTCGATTCCCCAGTAGGAAAAGTTAATAGAAAACATTTTTGTTTTAAGTTACTTTTTATTGAGGAATTTATTCATAAGGAAACAAAATCACTTATCATGTTGACTTTCAACTTTTACTAGATTCCTTAATCAAACTCATATTTTTTTCCAAAAGACGAGTATTTGGGGAGACTTGTTCGCATTAAGAGTACTATAATCAACTTATAGAGAATCACCTAAACCACAAAAGAGAACTATATACATCCCATGTCTTTAGGCTTTAACCAAAACCAAAACCAAAAAGGTTAGTACGTGGTCAGATAATCCAGAAAAGGATAACCCATTAAAAAGAAAATCCATGCTTAATCTCCAAAATTTGTCCAACAAAACCCAAAGTTCAACGAGGACTATCTGATAAACAATTTGTCCATAAAATTCTTCAAAGTAAACCAATATAAGATTGAAACCCAAATATTTGAAGGATTTAGTCACATAGTCTTCCAAGTTAAATCGTAACATTTATCTCCAAACAACATCAGTTGCTTCTAAAGTCTCGTATTGAAAAGTAATTAACCTAATCACATATCCTTTATGATAGGTTAATCATTTTCATAAATAACCCAAAATCAACTTACTATTAAAACAAAGAATTAGTCAAACTAACCAGGGACTTCACGTAGTCCAGTGGTAGGCAATAAATACCAGTTGTACTTTGATTGTGGGTTCGATTCCCGCAGATTTGTCCGACGCGACGGGTAGTCACACGGTCTACGTGTTGTCCTTTTTCCAAAACTATATAATTCTCAAATAATTCCCCAAAAAGGGATAAAATCATCAAAAATAACCATAACATAATTTAACCTCAATTTTATCTCATGCCTTTCACTTCAATCATAACATATAGTAACCCATAATTACCTCAAAATTAAGGATCATATAAACCCAAATGGTTATTTATAACTATGTCCACAAAAGAAAAGATAACTATTACTTGAATAAAATTTTCCTATATTAAACATCAGGGTTACACATAATATAAAAAGTCTTCTAATGTAACCCCGTCATCAAAAGAGACTTAATACTCTTAAGAATTTCACCATAACTCTTGAAGCCCTTATATGTTGACATCTTACTCATTCAACATTATTCATGATCCATTATCCATTACTTTCCAACTTATTCTGAAATACCTCTTTCCTACAAACAAAATCATGAATCATATCCTAAGATTCCAAAATAGGAAAACAATAGTCATGAAATAGTACATACCTTTGATTGGTCATTGTCAGTTTCTTCATCCTCAATCGGAATGGAATTAGGTATTGGTAAATGAATATTGGTACGCTCTTGGTGACCCCATTCACGAAAATTCTTCATAGGACATGTGTTTGCATAATGACCATGCACAGCACATTTAAAACATTCAATTGATCCCTCAGAAAGGACTTCTTTCCCTTTCCTCGAGTCAACTGGATGATTCCTTTTTCCATGGAAGGTTCTTGCTTTATGACCTTCATTTCCACATCTATAGAATATTTCTGTCCCTTTGAAACATTTTCCTAGGTGTTTCTTTCCACATCTTTGACACATAGGTTTTTGAACACACTTACCTTTATGATTATTACCTGTACTTCTGTAGGGATTTGTTTCTTTCATATATGATGCCTTAGAGAAATCTCCAAGGTTTAGGTGGTCAATAATGACTCCAGATAGTTGGTTGAGGATAATCACAAGAGTTCTCATTGCAGCTCCCATATCATTCAGTTGCTTGCTCAAAAAACTATCACAGTTTCCTTCACATCCACTGTTACTTTGGTGCCTGCTAGATCCATCCATTTACTAAAACCAAAAAGGTCAGTGTGAGTATATCAACAAAACCATCATGTACTAATGAGTAAGATAAACACTAAGATATACTTACTCATTCAATTTATCTAAAACTAGGACTCTTTCTGAAATCCTAACCATTATGGTAATGTCACTTATGCTTAAATAATACCCTAACCTCTAAAGTTATCTAAATCGACCTTTGATACCAACTATAAGGCCCCAGCCTTAAACCTTACTTAATCTTGAGTTATTACAAGATTACACATTGAGGATCTTTTCGGGTTTAGAGTTTTAGAGAATTAGATCATAAAACTTGCATTACATTCCACATATAAACAAAGTGGTTACATAAAGATAGTATTCTTCATTCCCATCAATGGAAACATATTTAAAATAAAACATGGATTCTTTCTTGACACTTCCTTGACACTATCATCATATCATGTACCCTTCCCTTGACCAGTGAAAATCATTTCAAAAAAAACTTGGGATGAGCATAAAAAGCTCAGTAAGGGATATAAAAATATGGAAAGGAAACATGGGTACATATATACCTAAGGATGAGATCATACTTTACCCATAAAACATAGGCACTTTAACATACCTCATAAAATCATGAACAAATCATAGAAATCATAAGACATAAAGGTAACTTGAGTCATTCATAACATTCTTACGTAGGGATTAACCCTCTTGGTTACATTTGGAATACCCATCACAGTATATTCCCTAAATCTCTTCGTAGAAACATTAACGTTTCACTACTTCGCGTTACCCAATGCATTGGAGAGCTATATCGGGCTCACCCTCCCTTAGTTTATCACGGAACCACCCGTTTTCATAACAATGCCCAAGAACCATAACATAAATGTATCACATAAAACATGCATAAAGGAAACATAACATTTCCACATTTCAATCACAATATAACATTTTAGTATATTGAAATAATGAATCCATTCAAAAAGAAACCATTTCCAAAACCATTTAAATCATTTAATAAAGAGATTTTTGAATCAAAGTGTCCCATACCACCTTGAAGCTTAAAATTTTAAACCATTAATATCCATATAAATAAATCCTTAAAACCATTTTGAAAACATGGATATTAATAAGAACAAATAATTAAAACATTTAAAACGATATTTTGGTTAAAGGGGTTTTACCAAAATTAGAGACACTTGAATACAATAATTGAGGAATAACATTTAGTCAGAACTTTATAATATCATGAGAATAAATGGATTCATGATATAATACTCCAAAGGACAGTATATACACCATATAAGAGTGAATTGGTGCATAACAACAATGAACCCTCAATAGAAATGTCAAATGTGATGAAATCCCTTATAAAGAAGGTATCCTTAAATTAAGGACAAATCAATCTCAAAAATATGTGTGAAAAATAAAAATACACCCAATATAAGTGTATATTAAGTGTAAAACAATAAAATTTCATTCACACATATTCAATGGATGACATATTCAATGACTACATGTTGAACCCAAAGAAATCGAAATTGGGTTAAAAAGTTCCCTTGACAGCCTAACGGCATCACATCAAAATGAGTTGATGAGAGATAAAAAGTGTATCTCATCACTTGGACATAAAATTTACATCAATAAGGATATATGAGAATATATCCCAACATAAAAATATGTAAATTAAAAGACACAACAAAAGAATTCTTTTAAAAAAGAGGAGGGTGAAAGGTTCCCTTACCGACTTGGGTATCTTTCAAAACATACACCCCATGAAAGAAGGACAATAGATCATTGATGTAAATACTCATAAACAAAATTATATTACACAAAG
Organism: Viscum album; assembly: GCA_963277665.1. Taxonomy (NCBI): domain Eukaryota; kingdom Viridiplantae; phylum Streptophyta; class Magnoliopsida; order Santalales; family Viscaceae; genus Viscum; species Viscum album. The sequence continues at coordinate 268,036,054 of OY728132.1, read as the reverse complement.
AGTATAATAATGGTCAGGAAATACACCACTCAATGGAATTTGTGGCAAATGTAGCATAAATCTCACGGGAATAAAAGTGAGATGAAAAATCTCTTACGAAAACTCGGCAGCCTAACGGCGCCACATAAAACTTCCGAATATGGATTGATGAGATCAAATGGGGTATCTCATCACATTAAAATAAAATCTACAGCAATAGGAATATAAAATAACATCCCCCAACATTAAAAAGAGGAGCTTAAAAGAAGTGACATAAAGGAGATTACTTAAAAAAGAAAGAGAGAGGTTAGATCTCTTACGAAAGTTCGGCATCCTAACGGCGCCACTCAAAACTTTCAAAATGGATTGATGAGAAAGAATGGGGTCTCTCATCACATGAACATAAAAATTACAGTAATTGTAATATAAAATATCATCCCAATAACAAGAAATATGAGCTTTAAAAGGAATGACTTAAAAGTGTGTACTTAAAAAGAAAGAGAGGAGTAGGATCCCTTACCTCGGGTCCGACTTGACTCGATCGTTCTTTAATCTCCTGAATAATAAACTTGAGTTAATTTATACTTCCTTAAGAACATTTTTCAAGTTCATTATTCCTTTTATATCACTTATTACCATGTCATAAACATTATTTAATCATTTAAGTTAATAATATTTGTTTTGCCGATATTTGGTTCTTAAGTCGAAAGTGGACTTCTTACAATTACATTTTGTTCATGTGGCCAAATTTTTATTATATCCAGAATTGTATTCATGATTTAGATATCATATATGTAATATATATCCAGTACGTGCGTGCATTTATAACATTACATAATCATTTAGAGGTAATAAATGAAATGCACCTTTCATGGAGACGGTAAGCCGTACGTACGCATGAACGCTACTTTCATTTCTATTTCGTATTTTATAGAATGGAATAATAATGATATAAAGGTATATTATAATTAAAGTATAATATCATATATAATATCATAGTTCCATCCTTTATACGTCCCACATATGGTATTTAACGAATCAAATCACTTTGAGGGGGCGGTAGTCCGCACTTCCTTAAATGAAGATATCGCGTTTACCCATAATGCAAACCATAAAGGTATGCCCAAAATGAAAAAAAACAGAAGCTTAAGGAAAACATAAACATATTATATATCATATATAAAAATATTTACATCATAATGTCCACCTTTGAAGGTGTTAAATGAGTATTGAACAATCATCGTTTCAGGAGGCAGAATTTTGCCATCCACGGAAACCGTATGTTCTTTAACCATTTGATGTAGTTTTATGAGAGTGTAGCTCGAATAAATCTTATAACAACATCCTAGTATATTGAAGATACTGGTGTTGTTACAAAAGAAGTAAATAAAAAGAGTTTAGGGGGTTGGAGAAGCAAAATAATACAAATGAACATTAGAGAATGAATTACCTTTAAAAGTGTAACTCCTTTTGATTTGAGCCTAAAAGCTTCCTTTGAAAGGATTATGCCCAAAGGTAATCCTATAGGATTAGGAGAGGGATGTGTAGAGAGTAAATGGGCAGGTGTTGGCAGATCCAAAGGCTTGAGGAGTGTGTGAAATGAGGTAGAGGTGGGGGCCTTTTATAAGAGGAGAGGAGGGGCACTTTTGGAAAGTAAGAAATATTACTTTATTTGAAAAAAAAATTCGGTTTTAAAAGGTCCCACATTGATATAATTCGTGGATAAGGTGATAAGGGTTCGAAATCCACCCATCCAATAAGTTTTGGACATGTGTAGGTCATATAGTTTACATTACCTTCTCATTTTATTTAAATCTTCAGATAATGATGTCATCGCTGCATCATTATGATGTCATAAATAATTTAATTTATTTAATGTCTAAAAATTATAAAAAAAATTACTATGATGTAGGAAATATTTTTAGCTTTCCAATGGATATTTATAATAAACAATCTGACTTTTATAACCCCACTTAAAAATTGTTTTAGTAAAACATATCATGTTTGTGTCATTTTTACTTTTACATTAAATAAAAAGTTATTTATGTCATTTCCCAACCAAAGTGGCTCCATGGGGTCCCCAAGTTGACTCATGGCTTTTCTTGGTCGTCCATTACACATCCAATGAGGTTAGGACATGTTTCAAGTTCATTTAATATTATTAAAACATTATTTTTACCTTAAACTACACTAATTACCTCTAATCGCGATTAAAAACTTAATAAGTTACTATTCACCAAAAAAATTATTTTTATCCCATTGAACCACATTTTACTTTAATGAAAACCATGTATGTCGGATTTTTGAAATTCAAAACACAAATATGGAAAAATTTCATTTAAACGGAAAAATCAGTTTTTATAAGTACCACTTAGTGGTGTCACTATTCATCAAAAATTGATGTTTTTCAGAAAAATCCCAAAAATTCACCCTAAGCTATATTTGATATTCCGAATTCAAAAATGAAGTCTATTTTAAAAAATTCAAAACATATAAGTCACATTAATTAATTTAATAATTAATTCCCCCTGTCAGAGCAAATAGCGTGTTTTTATGAAACAATAAGTATCAAAAGATTGACACTGGTTTAAGTCTGATTTCAAAGTGAAATTAATTCCAACAACCACTATTGGATTTAATGGTAAAAATATATTCTAATTTAACTTTAAAACCAATTCAAAATATAATCTAATCATATAAATAAATTAGATTAAAAAGAGGTTTTGAATTAAAATACAACATTTTACACTATTCATTAAAAAAATGAACTTTATCGGAAAGATACCAAAAATTTACACAAAGTAAATTTTGATGTCCCGATTCTTAATAAGAGTTTTATTTGGTCCAAAATAATGTTTAAGAATGAACAAAACTATATTTAATGATGGTTCAACATCAAAAAGTGGTAAGTGAACCTTTAGTGAAAACTAGGGCATATACGCCTAAAATTGAATTCTTTCCGTATTTTAAGCCTCTATCCTTTATTGGATAAATGTAAAAACATTTAAAAATATATATAATCATATTTTAGTTATTTTTATCCATTCCCTCCATTACAACTACTACATGTTAACTACCATTTAAAATAATATTATTTTATTATTAGAGTGCAACGTAAGATTCCCAAGAAACTTGTTGTTGCGTGTTGGGTACGCCATCAAGAATAGTGTCCCCTTTAAAGTCATATCAATATTTTATTCACAAATATGGATAAATATGAAAATTTCATATTCTTTATTTACCTGGGGTGTTACAGAAATATTTAAAAAAAATTGAAATAATATTTGTTTTAAAACTTATAAAGTAATATTGAAAATCATTTAAAACACTTTTTACTTGAAAATTATAAAGGAATATTGAAAATGTTTTGAAAATTGTTTCTTTGAAAATACTTTGAAAACTTATAAATAAAGATTGAAAAACTTTTGAAAAAACATTTTTGAAAAATATTTTTGAAAACATGGATTTTTGAAATAAACATATTTCTGACTGAAAAGAGAAATGAGATCGAATTTTCTTAAAAACATTTTATTAATTATATTAAGTACCAAAGAGTGTAAAATGGTAATAATAAATTAATAAATCATGAATAACCATATTATAATAAAATTCATGAGATTTATTGAGATATGGATCATGACATTTCATCAATGGAAGCATAATGATAAACAATCTCGATAAACGATGAGATTGTTTCAATAAACTCTTAACACTTGGTAACCTTGAATTATACTCCTCATGTAAGAAAACAAAATTAAATTAAGATTAAAATATCATTAAAATAAGTAGGTTCATGATATAACATGTCATATGGAAGTATATACATTTCATAAAAGAATATAGATGCATAACATGACATTGTCTCAAAGAAGGAAAATTGAGACAAAATTACTTTACCGATTTGGTAACTTTTAAAACATAAACCCCATGAAATAAATATCATAAAACTTATATTTAAATACCCATAAATTTAATTATAAGAATAATATAATACATAAATTGGTATTAAACACACCACATATAATAAATAGGTGGTGAACATAGCTTGTTTCTCATAGAAAATAAAAGTGAGACAAGAAAACCATTACTACTTGAGTAACTTTAGAATTGTGATCCCCGTGAGATAATAAAATCAATTAAATATTTTAATATAATTTAATAAAGTAAATTAATTATATAACATGTGATATGGTAGTATATACACCACATAAAATAATCAAGTGGTGAATATGGCATGTATCTCATGGAAATAAAAAGTGAGATGAAATTTCCTTACCTTAATTATTGACTTTCTTTATACATGTTCAAAACTACTGTATAATAAATATAAGTTTGTTATACATATAAAACAGAACCATATTATTGTTTATAATATTTTATATGATTCACTTATGACTTTATATTACCCATTTATTAACAATTTCATGTTAAAGTAATGTTTTGGGTAATAACCGCTTTGTTTATCGTACGTGTTTTGACTTGTTATTCTTGATCCTCTTACTTAGATCATGATTTAATTATTTATAGAATGTAAAAAATGATTCATATATCACATATATTCATTATATAAATATATAAAATATATAAATATTAAACAAAATACACCATTTATAGAGACAATAGGTCATATGTACGCATGAATGTTGCTTCTATTTTATTGTCGTATTGAAAGAAAGAAAGTAAATGACATATATATATATAATAATTATAGTAGAATTATTATGTAATATATATCATATAATTTTACTAAACTCATCATTAATACAATCCATGTAAATTTTTAACGAATCACATCGCTTTGAGTAGGCGGTAGTCTACACTTCCACAAACGAAGTTATCGTATTTACACAAAATGGAATGCATTAAGTTAGGATTTATATAATAACTAAAGAATTATAAATAAATCATAAATATTATATATATATATATATATATATATATCATATAAAAATATAGTTTCCATCATAATTCCCAACCATGATATGTGGTAAGTAAAAATGAATAACATCATTTCGTAAGGTGGTAAATCATCGTACACAAGAACGGTAAGTTATTTACCCATTAGATGGAAGTGTGTGTAAGTGAAGGTAGAAACCTTATAATAAAAAAATATAATTATATTTAGGATTATTATTTTTCTATATAATTATGTAATAATAATAGTTGAGGTGATGTAGAATGAAAATAAAATAAAGGAGCTTGAGGAAGGATATTACCTCTTCTTTGGGTAACTCCTCTTGGTTTGCACCAAAGGGATTAGATGGATTTCTGTCTAAAGGGAGGATTCCAGAATAAAGTGAGGAATTTTGGGATATTATTTGAACATATTTTTTGTGATCAAATGGTCGTTATAGTTTTGAATAAGTTGGAGGGGTGAGTGCCTTTTTATAGTGGAGGAGGAGTGACATTCTTGTAAATTTTTGAAAAGGGAATTTCACCCACGTTTTTCTAATGAAAAGTGGTTCCAATAATGAAAAAAATTATAGAAAAGGGATTATATGATACATATATGTACATAAAATGGATTTTTGACAATTTTATAGATCGTTTTTGGTCTTAAGTTTAAGGTTTAGTCCTTTATTAAGCTAATTTTCCCCTTAATCGTTGTAATTAATTTTAATTACCTTCACTAATATTTTTGGTAAAAAACTAAGTTGACATTATTATAAATTGTAAATTATTATTATTAAAAATATGTATTTTATTTTAATAAATTCCAATCACATAAGTGATATAAATAAATTTAAATTTAAACCCGCAGATGGGACGACAAAGCGGGTTTTAAAGTAAAAATGTTCAAAAGTTTGGTAAGTTTTTATATCCAATTTAAAATTTAAATTTATTAAAACTACCTAAATTGGATTAATTGATGTATATTTTATCTAATTTAACTTTAAAACCAATAAAAACATAATTTAACCTTATAAATAAATTAGATGAAAAATCAATTTTGAACTAAAATTCAGTATTTTTCACTATTCATCAAAAAATGGAACTTCGCAGAAAAATACCCAAAAATCACCATGACCTAATTTTTATGTTTATATTTCAAAAATGAAGTTTATTTTTTAAATATAAATTTAAAAAATTTCAAAAATTTATATTTAAAATTGGTTCACCAATAAAAGGCAATAAAACTACTTTTATAAAAATATAGGTTTTTATGCATAATATTGGGTTTGTTCCCATATTATGCCTATAAAATATATTAAATGAATGTAAAAAAATGATTGAATATATAAAATATATATTCAATTAATATCATTCAACAATAGTAATTAATTTAATTTATTAGGATAAAATTACTTTGTAAGCGTGAAAGTAGTTTTTATAAAAACATTCCCTTTATATTCAATTGGTTCTTATATTCTTTTCTAATTAATTTGTAACCAATGAATTCAACCATGTATTTTCATAAGTTAGTTAATCTTATTAATAACCTCCAACTTAATGTCTAGTTTATATCTTATTATATTAAATAATAATAATTTTAATAATATATTATTGTACGGTAAAACTTGGTCTTGCATATTACGCAAGTAATTGAGGATAGTCGATCTTGTATGTAATGTAATCTAACCTCAGTGTTCTATGTATAGAAATCTAAAATTTATGTTGCATGTAGTGCATGATTAACTTGGTATTGGTTCTTCATATTTAGCTTGTCTTTCTTCAATTTCAAAAAATTTAGGGTCGCATCACCACACCTTGGATCAGGTTTCTTGTTCCTATTAGATTCTTCAGTAAACCTCAGTGGTAATGATTTATTTTTTGTAAAGGGTTGAAATATTCAGTTTAGGGTCATTAGAAATGGTTGACTTTTTTGGTTCACTTTGAAACAGCTCATTTATTGTGGTTCTTCATATTTGGGAGTTTCTTCAGTGGTGAGTGGCTTCATCCATCATCAGCGTAGCTTCAGTTTGTTTCAATCTTATAACCTTGAGCATGGTTAGACTTTGTTAGTGTGGAAACAGCTTCCATCGATGGTGCATGATATTTTTCCATATTCTTCCTGTTTCAACATCATAGGTCATCCTATGCACACATTCACTTATGTAACTTTGATTTATCTTATAGTAGGTTTCAATACTATGTGCAGTTAGTTTCCCTTAGCATAGTCGCTTGGAAAATCTGGGTTTGGTAGCTTCAAAGTGACTATAGAGTGAGTTTATGTTCACGGTAGGTTCCGCTATAACAGTCACTAAAGTGTCTATGGACTTATAATTACTTTCCTTAATAGGTGTGGTCTCTTGGTTACCAACATAATAGGTTTAAAGTGTCTCACAGTTGGTTCAAGCCTCACGATCACTTCTCCCAGTATCACACATGGTCAGTATACTAACTATGACTCTTCATTTTTAGTAACTTGATAATTCGCACACATGATCAGTATGCTGACCATACCTCTTTTATGTGGCCAGTTGGACCTTTTCCATGTGGTCACTTGGCACAGTCACTTAAGTGATCATGTTGTTTCTTGCATGCATGGTCAATATAATGACGGCAGAAAAAAAATGAAATTAAATAATTTAACATTAAAAAAATAAAAATACATGATCTAAAAAAATTACCCACAACTTTAAGTTAACCATAAAACAATAAATTAACCAATTAAATTCATATTTTAACATAAAATTAATAGTTTTATTTATTTTACAATTAATTATCCAAAATAAAAAATTAATCAATTAAAATAATTATTTTGGGAATAAAACACAATTAATTAAAAGAAAAGATGTGTAAAAATATATCAAAGTGAAATCCACTTCAGATGTATATTCCTTAACTTTTGAATTTCTAGGTTTTAATCTAAGTTATCCATGGTCTATTTCCTAACATAAAATTTCACGGGCATTTTTTATTCCCTTAATAATGGTTCATAAAGAGATTGTAAATTTACCAAAAACATATCCCTTAGGATTGTAAAACCAAATTTGTATCAAGGCCTCTTTATCCTATTCTAGGTGATGATCTAGTTAATACCTAATACGCACTTTTTGAGGTTATTACCCCTAAGTACAACTATGCCAGAGCCACATCCACTTGTAGTATCCAAACAAAGATTTTTTTACTTGTAAACCACTCAATATATACTTTACCAAAATTTAGAGATATTTTCTTATGTTTAGTCTTATCTCTAAGGTTTATGAATCCTAATCCCCAAAAATAACTAGACCATTCTCTGATACCAACTATAAGAAACCATTTTTTATAAACATTAATTCATGATTTATTACATAAAGAAATGCATAATAAAATCCCAAAATATAAAAAGGCATAGTATTTTTGGTTAATTAGATACATAACACCATAAATTGAAATAGGGATAAAAAAACATTATTTAAAAATACCATAACATGTATTTGAATTCCTTTGACCTTCAAAAACTACACTAGATAACCTAGGGACGTAGATAAGAAAGGAGTGATCTATAAATCCCAATAAGGGAATAGTAAAATAATAGAATAAGGTAAAGTGGTACATGTGATTCAAGAGGCATAACATGATGACATAGAAATGTGAGAATCGTAATCATGAACATCAAATCATGGTATAAGATGATAACATCAAGGCAACGTAAGAATGTAGAAATAATATAAAACATAACATGATAAGCATAAGTCAATGATAACCATTGTGAAAACATAACATAGTGCGCTTAAGATAACCTCTAATGCACCATACATGGTATATCATGAGATAAGAACATTACATAATGCATTGGAGGGCTATATAGTTTTGATCCCATCCATCACATTCATATCATGTACATTCATTTTTGTGCCACATAGATCATACAACATAAGAATGTCTTTCATAACTTTTAATCCCATGATTAATGGGTTTGGGTTAAATATATGGAATTCCCCAATCAATTAAGTATATTTATATCTAGTTGAATTCCCTTGAGTATAAATGCGGATTATTATTCACAATATAAAAGTTTGGATTAGAAAATCACAAGATAAATTCGGCAACATAACAAGTGTACATACAGGTTCATGAAAGGGTTTAATGAGAGTGAAAGTTGGTATCTTGTTAATTGGGAATCATAAGAAAATTAAAGGTATGTGTAAAAACATATTACAACATGAACTATTGGATATCAAAAGGCATAATACAAATAAAGTACTTTACTAAAGAGGAGGCAAATAGAATCCCTTACCTTGAGAGGGTACTTTTAAAAGTTTGGGAGGAGCTAATTAAGATATTTAGAATAACTTATGAGGTATTTAGAGATGGATAGGGAGAGTAAATTCATTCTTAAAGGGTTTTTAGTAAAGAGTATTGTAATTTTGGGTAGATATTTATAGAAAAATATATTGGAATTATTTATTAATTTCTAAACTTAGGTTTTGGACTCTATATAATAAAATAATCAAAACTACAAACTTTCTCATGTTTTTTTATCATGGTTTCTACCAAAGAGGATTTTATTAAATATTTTTTAAGCCTAAGAAATATACATATTAAAATAATACCATTGGTGATGTGTAAGTGAGTCATGTTCATAAATAATTGATTTAGAAACCTTAAAATATAATATAGGTTTTGGAGGATTCATTAAAGGTTTATAAAATTAATAAAATAAATTAAAAAACACATTATTTTAAAGGGTAAATCTATTTTTCATTGTTTATTCCATTTATAATATTTATTACATCACTTTTGGGATATTATGATGTCAAAATAAATATCATATATTTATACCGTATTTAATTTTTACCCAAAAATATGACTATCTCAGAAAATTATGAAAAAATCACCATTAGATAATTTAAAAGTGCTGATTTCAAAAATAATATTTATTTTATAAAAATAATTAACTTAATATGAGAATTTAAAATTTTAAATAAAAAACCTTATTTACTGGAAAATACTTGTTTTTATGATACAAACATCTTTTTGACCCTTATAAAAAATAACATTGGACTTCATAAAATTTATTTCAAAATTATTAAATTTGTCAAAAAGATTGTTTTAATTGAAACCATATATTTTCAAAAAATAAAATTCTTGTATCTTCATATTAAAAATTAATTTTCATCAACTCATATATAATTGTATATATAAATTAATAATGAAAAGGGATAAATATAATCATTATTTTATTACAAATAAAATATAAACATTCATATTATTAGGGTCTATATACATAACCCCTTATTATACTAGCATATTCCCTATGGGTAAGGTGTGAAATGGTAGTACTTTCTTGGGGTGGTTCAGAAAACATGGTTTGGGTCGTGATCTTAATAACCTTGAACTTCTCCCATAAAAAATTTTACATGAAATTTAGTTTTTAAAATATCTCATCAATCATGTTGTTCACCCATGTCATCAGCCTATATGCTTGATACATCTTTCTTTGACTATATGAAATAAACTTATTGTTACACCATGGCCATGGAATTTAATGTGACGGTTCCATTTCAATCAAATTTCTAAGATATCAACTTCCATAAATATGTAAGGGATAAATCCTTCATTGACTTATTCATTAATAACACATCATTCGTGATGAACCCAAAATACCCAACTTCACCATGAACTATCTCATCATGGTTTACAGAAATACATCTAATTGTGTATGTGCTATTACATGCATTAATAGTAATCTTAAAGTATAAGGACCATTATACATGCTCGCAGATAAGATTATTTGATAACACATAATTATGCAGAATTATTTTAAGTGGGTTTGTTATCATAATCTCCCATCTTTGAGATTACCAGGTGAAAACATCATGAGATAAGGCCTCATTTTTTTACATTTACTCACACCTGATAGTCAATATATTATGTTTCTCATCATATAAGGTTATCCAAATATAGAATAATATTTAAGAATATCAACATGTCACTTCAAGGTTCTCACCATAACGGGAGATATTCTAGGACATTTCACATTAATGTTATCTAGAATAAAAATAAAAATGTAATAAAGTATATATATTCAAATAAATTAATATAAAATAAATATAAAGTATAAAGTATTTGGTTCTAGGGAACTTAATATAACACTTATTGGGATAAGTTAAAGTGCATACATAAATAATATCATTCATCGTTTCAATATACATAATTCAAAAAAAAGGATGATTAGTGATGTTATATGGAAAAGGTTTTATAAATAATCAATAATAATCTTCTTCTAAAAATTGGAACACATGATTTGAATACTTTATGACTCATTCATAAGATCAATCATATATGTCATGTTCTACACTATACCTGATGTGTTGAAATAGTGGGTTCCATAGACCCAACTATTCAGTGCTTTTGATTACCATATCGTGTATACAGTAAGCTATGCATGATGTCATCTTACCATTATAGTGTAATACTTTTCTGCATCCACTATTGAAATGGTAATGTCCAAAGATTAATTGTCATATCGAAAGGTTATAGTAGTTCCCAGGATATAATGAGAACCAATAGATACTATGACATTAATCTTAAATATATGTTCTATGGTCTAGATACATCTTAATAATTGGACACAGTAGATGTCTGACCATTAGGTGCTGGGGGCTCATAAACATTGAGACTTCTTCTCATGAAGTTTGCACTTGGTGATCTCTAGTAGTGAGATCATGAGGACTGACCTGCCAAAAGAAACTCCACATGTTTCGGGTGTCATTGGACGTTCTTATCTGCGATCATGTGTAATGGTATCCTGACTTGAGATCATTACCAATGTATGTCATTTGATTGTGTACTTTGATGCAAGACGAAAACCATGGCGATGAATTCGTGGCGAGGTAGTTTGTGTCAGGTGCGTCGTTGGTGGCATGACATTGGTTGAATGGTCAAGAAAGGATTTGTCACTTCCGGGTTATGGAAGTAATATATCTCAGGCCATGTTGATATGGATGGTAGTACCTTTATAAGACCATGGCCATGGCAGTCAAGGGTAAATCCGTCCAGTTAAATCAACAAACTATAAAGCAAGAAAAGGGCGATGACACATGAGTGCGTCCTACTTTATGAGATATTACAGACAAAGAGATTATATTACACAGTGTTTGTTCGTAGGTTGGTTGTCGTTGTTGTGACAATCCTTATTTCTTCAGGGTCCATGATGGGTTTCTAGATCCCGCTCTTGGTTTTTGAATACTATTCACAACTGTCGAAATAAGGGCCTAGAGGGTCACACACAATAGTATAAGGCCCCGGCCGTAAACCTTACTTAATATTGAATTAAATGAATAATTCACATTGAGGATATTTTCAGGTTTAGAGTTTTAGAGAATTAGAACATAACTATTACATCTCAAAAGATTACAAAGTAGACACTTCTACTAAGTTTCCATAAAATAAAAAAACTCTTAGAAAGAAACATGTCTATTTCCATGTTTTATATAGCATGACTTTCCCTTGATCCCATCCTTGACCCTATTCTACATTAAGTCCTGTGAAAAACATTTCAAAAAAACTTGGGGTGAGCATAAAAAGCTCAGTAAGGGATACACAAGGAATGAAAACAGTTAGTTTTTCAAACATCAAGTAAACCATGTATACATTATCAAAGTAATACCTTCACCTTCATGAAGTAGTAAAAACTCTTCACTGAATAAAATATCATTACTTACCCTTTTGTAACCAAAGGATTACCATAAAACCCATATAAAGAACACATAACATATAAAGGTAACTTGGGACATAAACATACTTAAGTGGAATAATCATACGATCGACTTCCACACATATCACTTAATAGAATAGTCATTCGGCCAACTTCCATACAAACTTAATGGAATAGCCATACGGCCGACTTCCATACCCAATGCATTGGAGGTTATAACGTAACCACCCGTCCTGGTATTCACGGAACCACCCGTCATATGGTTTATCACATAACCACCCGTCAAATGTCCAAGTACCATTATAAAAATCATAATACATAAAACAAATATAATGGAAAGAAAACATTTCCACACTTTGATCACAATATATCACTTAAATATATTGACATAACAAATCCATTATAAAAACCATTTTCAATACCAAAATACATAAAAGAGTATATGGTATTTATTTCATTTTAAAAAAAACATTACGGCTTGTTTAGGAAGCCAAAGACCAAATAATACTCATGGCGGCGGAAAAGGGTCATTGTCACCGCGTACGTTAAAAGAAACATTCTTTTTTGTCATTTAGTAAAACAATTCGTAGAAAAAGATTCCTTTTGTATAAAAGTAAAAGTCAAAGGGGTTTATACATCGTAAAAAAGTAAGTTGTGTATAAAATGAAATATGCCTCAATGGAAGGAGATTGAGACGAAGTCCCTTACCTTGGGTCCGACTTGACTCGATCATTCTTTAATGTCCTTAAAATCGGGTAACTCCCTTTGGTTTGAGCTCAAAGGCTTCCTTGGGAAGACTTCTGCCCAAAGTGAGGCTTCAAGGAGTAAGAGAGGGATGTGGAGAGACAAAATGGGAAGGTGTTGGCCGAGCCAAAGGCTTTGTAAGTGTGGGTAAGGAGGTAGAGGTGGGGGCCTTTTATAAGAGGAGAGGAGGGGCACTCTTGGAAAGGTATAAAATGTAACTTTATTTTCAAATGAGTTTCGGATTTTAATGATCCCACATTGATGTGTTTTGAGGATAAGGTGATAAGGGTTCGAAATACACCCATACAATAGGTTTTGGACATGTTTAGGTCTTAGATTTTACATTATATTTCCATTTTATTTAAATCATTAAATAATGAGGTCATCGCTGCATCATCATGATGTCATAAATAATTTAATTTATTTAATGTCTAAAAATTATAAAAAAAATACTATGATGTAGGAAATCTTTTTAGATTTCCAATGAATATTTATATTCCAAAAGATCATTTATTTAGACAAAATTAAAAATATTTTACTTAGGTGATACATTCTTTGTTACATTTAACATTCTTTAAAAATAAAAAGATAAAAAGTCACTTTCTCATAAAAGTGATTCCATGGGGCCCCCAAGTTTGGCACAAGGCATCCCATGGTCGGACATGAGACAACCAGTAGCCTTAGGACACATTTTGTGGTCATTTTTTTATTATTATGATATTATCTTATTATCTTTAACTACCCGATTACTCATTAATCAAGATAATTAAAGATAATTACCGTCGTTACTATTCATAATGTCCAAAAACAAAAGAGTCTTAATTACATAATTTGGACCTTCTGATTCCAAATATTTAATTCATTTTATCAAATTCCAAACACATAAATTGCAATAATTAATTTAAAAAAACTTCTCGTTGTCAAAACAAATAGCGGGTTTTTTAGAAACAATATTTATGAAAAGTTTGGCACTTGTTTATGCCTAATTACAAAGTGAAATTAATCCCAATGACCATCATTGAATTACATGGTAAAAATATATTATAATTAAACTTTAAAACAAATTAAAAAAATAATATAACCATATAATTAAATTATATGAAAAATCAGTTTTGATGTAAAATGCAGTATTTTTCACTATTCATTGAAAAATGAACATTGTCGAAAAAATACCAAAAATTAACCCAAGGTAAATTTTAATGTCCCAATCATAAATAATATGTTTATTTTGAAAAATAGAGCTTATAAAATTGTAAAAAAGTGTATTTAAAATGGGTTCTCCATCAAAAGGTGGTTAATCGACCTTTTAAAGAATATTAGAATGTTTACGCTTAAAAACTGGATTCATTTGCATTTTTAATCCTCTAACATTTATTGTAAAGAGTAAAAATATTTGACAAACATATATAATCATTTTTTAGTTAGTTATGTTCATTCCCACCATTACAACGGCTAGGCGTTAACTACTATTTAAAATAATTTTATTTTATTATTAGAGTGCAACGTAAGATTCCCAAGAAACTTGTTGTTGTGTATTGGGTACGCCATCGATCATAGCATCCCCTTTAAAGTAATATTAATATTTTATTCACAAATATGGATAAATATAAAGATGTCATATTCTTTATTTACCTGGGGTGTTACATCCTTCCCCCCCTTTGGGAATTGCGTCCTCGCAATTTTATTCACTTATCAAAATAAGTGGGGGTATTTATCCCTCCTAGCATTTTCAGATTCCCACGTTGCATCTTCAACCATATGGTTTTTCCACAAAACCTTTACCTGGTGAATTACCTTATTTCGCAACACTTGCTCTCTTCGATCAAGAATCTGGACTGGTTGTTCTTCATAAGATAGGTTCTCTTCGAGCTGAACTACCTCTGGACTCAAAACATGAGATGGATCTGGCATACACTTTCTCAGCATCGAAACATGAAAAACATTGTGTACCTGAGATAAACTCGGAGGTAATGCCACTCTGTATGCAACTGATCCAACTCTCTCCAGAATTTCATATGGTCCAATGAACCTTGGACTCAGCTTTCCTTTCTTACCAAATCACATCACACTTTTCCATGGAGAAACCTTGAGAAAAACATGATCACCTACCTCGAAGGATAGATCCTTCCTCCGGTTATCCGCATAACTCTTCTGCCTGCTCTGAGTTATTCTCATGTGTTTCTGAATCAACTGAACTTTTTTTGCCATCTCTTCTACCAATTCTGGTCCCATCAGCTTCCTTTCACCCACTTCATCCCAAAATGCTGGAGTTCGACACCGCTTCCCATATAATGCCTCAAATGGTGCCATCTGTATACTGGAATGAAAACTGTTATTATAAGAAAACTCAACCAAATAAAGATGTTGGTCCCAAATTCCCTGATAATCCATCGAACAAGCTCGTAGCATATCCTCCAAGGTCTGAATTGTTCGTTCTGACTGGCCATATGATTGAGGATGAAAAGCTGTACTAAAATTTAATTCAGTACCCAACAACTTCTGAAGGACTTTCCAAAAGTTAGAAGTAAACCTGGGATCACGATCAGACACAATGGAGAGAGGAACTCCATGTAACCTAACTATCTCTTTAAGGTAAAAACGGGAAAGTTGATCTAGTGAAAAAGTATCTCGTATAGTAAGGAAATGAGCAGATTTAGTCAAGAGATCAACAATAACCCAGATTGCATTATTACCTTGAGATGTCCTCGGTAATCCCACAACAAAGTCCATGGATATGTTTTCCCACTTCCACTCTGGCACTGGTAAAGGCTGAAGCATCCCTTTCGGTAACTGCCACTCTGTTTTAACCTGCTGACAAGTCAAACACTTCACAGTAAAATCAGCAATATCCCTTTTCATTCCATCCCACCAGTAATACTCCCGCAGATCTCTGTTCATCTTAGTACTGCTAGGATGAACTGAAAACGGGGAACTATGAGCCTCACATAACAACTCATTCTTCAACTGTGAATCACAAGGCACACATAATCTCTTCCCAAACCTCAAAACACAATCATTATCAATGTTGAATTCAGGCAACTTACCCTTCTGAACCAGCTCTACCTTTTTCTGCAACTCACTATCTTCCCTCTGTGCTTGCTTAATTCTATCTGATAGGGATGATCTCACTGATACCTGAAACAAAATAGAAGAACTTCCTACACCAACAACTTCTATTCCAAAGTTCATCAAATCAAAAACCAAAGGATCTCATTCCAAATGTAGCATGGTTAATGAAGCATTAATTTTTCGACTCAAAGCATCGGCCACTTTATTTTCTTTTCCCAGATGGTAGTGAATTGTACAATCATAATCCTTGATTAATTCCAGCCATCTCCTCTGTCTCATGTTCAATTCTTTCTGAGTGAATATATACTTTAAACTTTTGTGATCAGTATATATTTCACACTTTACTCCATACAAATTATGCCTCCAAATCTTTAAAAAAAAAACAACAACAGCTAATTCCAAATAATGTGTAGGGTAATTTACCTCATGAGTTTTCAACTGACGTGAAGCATAAGCAATTACCTGATCATTCTGCATAAGGACACAGCCAAGTCCCTTCAACGAAGCATCACTGTATATAACAAACTCACTATTCCTGGAAGGAAGTGCCAAAACTGGAGCATTCGCCAATCTTCTTTTCAACTCCTGAAAATAATCATCACATTATTTTGTCCAGATAAACTTAACACCCTTCCGAGTTAGCTTAGTCATTGGACTAGATAACCGTGAAAAATTTTCAAAAAACCTTCAGTAGTAACCTGCCAAACCAAGAAAACTAAATATCTCGGTTACATTTGTGGGTCTTGGCCATTCTTCAACAACTTTTGTTTTAGCAGGATCAACAGTTATGCCATCTTTTGAAACAATGTGACCCAGGAAAGAAATTTGTTGTAACCAAAACTCAAACTTGCTGAATTTTCCATATAGTTTCTTTTCTTTTAAGGTTTGCAAGATAACCCTTAAATGACTTTCATGCTCCTCTTTACTTTTAGAAAACACCGAAATATCATTAATGAAAACAACCACAAACTTATCCAAGAACTCATGGAAAATTCTATTCATAAGGTCCATGAATACAACAGGTGCATTGGTTAACCCAAAAGGCATAACTACAAATTCATAATGGCCATATCTAGTACGGAACGTAGTCTTCAGAACATCTGCTTCTTTTACTTTCAACTGATAGTACCCCGACCTCAAGTCAATCTTCGAAAAATAATGAGATCCCTGGAGCTAATCAAACAAATAATCCATATGAGGCAAAGGATACTTGTTCTTAACAGTAATATTATTCAAGGCTCTATAATCAATGCAAAGTCTCATTGAGCCATCTTTCTTTTTAACAAAAAAGACAGGAGCACCCCATTGTGATGTGCTAGGTCAAATAAAACCTTTATCTAATAACTCCTTCAATTGCTTCTTTAACTCTAAAAGTTCAACTTGAGCCATTCGATAAGGGGGTTTTGAAATTGGCTTAGAATCAGGAACTAAGTCAACCTTAAATTCAACTTCCCGATCATGAATAATACCAGGCAACTCATCAGGAAAAACATCAAGATACTCATTTACCACTGGCACATCATTAATCTGAACAGTTCCTTTATTTTCAACAATATGTGCAAGGTAACATTCATTTCCATCTTTTACTAGTTTCTCAACTTCCTGATATTTTATCAAAATCAAGGGTTCATTCTTGTACACAAACTGAAAATATTTCTAAAAAGAAACTATTTTAGCTCTGCAGTCAATCTTAGCATGATAAAAAGAAAGCCAATCCATGCCCAAAATAACATCAAACTCTACTAGAGGCAAAACAATAAGGTTTTCTGGTAGATTCTTTCCACACACAAGGATAAAAAGGTTCTTATAATTCCTTTTTGTCTCAACGTTCCCTCCGGGTGTTTTTACCATAAGTTCAGGATTCACATCTTGAGATAGAATTTCTAGTTTACTAGAAAACTTCTCAGAAATGAAAGAGTGTGTAGAACCTGAATCAAACAACACATTGGCATAATCTTAACAAACAAACAGTGTACCTGATACCACTTCATTCGATGGCCCAACATCTGCTGAGGTTGTTGCAAAGGATTTCACCACCCCTTTCTGCTTGTAGTCTGGCTACTTTCCCCCAGTTGAGTTCTTCGTTAGACACTCATTTGCATAATGACCCATTTCATTACACTTAAAACATCTTACCGTTGGCTTTTCATTGCCTGCTTGATTATCCTCCTTACAGTTACGAGCAATATGACCAGACTTACCACACCGAAAGCACTTACCAGACTTGGATAAACATTCTCCAGGATGCATTTTACCACACTTCTCATAGGATGGATATTTTGTTTTCTTACCTCCTTGCTTATTTGATGAATTCTTCCCCTTTGCCTTCCAACTGGACCTCTTATTCTGTTGTTTGTCATAGAACACCTGATCATCGGAAAACTCCATTTCCACCTTCTCCACACATCGAACAAGTTTTTCATGACTTTTGAACTCACGAGAATCTAAATCCCTTCGATACTTTGGCTTTAACCCTGAGTAAAAACGGTTTATTTTACTATCAAGATCTCGTATGAAGTTTGGAGCATACCTTGCCAATCGAGTGAACTTTTCTTCATAAGCAGCCACTGAATCATCCTCCTACCTCAACTCTAGGAACTGTTTTTCCATCCTAAGACAAACCACATTAGGAAAATATTTCTCAAGAAACATACCTTTGAATTCGTCCCGGTGAAGATCCTCAATCTCATCACTATCCCTGATATTTTTCATCATCGACCACCACTGATCAACTTCACCTTCAAAACGGTAAACAGCAAGACTAACCTTTTGATGTTCTAAACACCCCATGACATCAAAAATCTTATCCAGTGCTTTAATCCACCCTTTAGATTGCACGAGGTCAGATGATCCTCTAAATGATGGGGGATGTTGCCTCATGAAATGTTCCACCAATGACATGTTCCTCTGCGGTTGATCTGGCTGATCTCGTGCATGGATACCACCACCATTTATATCCTGAGTCAATTGTTCCATCACTGCAACAAACTGTTCAGTTCCGATTCCAACCATCTCAGGTTGCTGATTTGGAAGGTTGTCTTCCTCCTGTTGTCATCCCAACATAGCTGCTTTGTTTCCTCTACGGAAAACCATCCTGAACACAGAAATATCTTAGGCGAAGTAACATGGTAATCTTTAAATGCTATATCATTTCAATCATACCATAAATTAACTTATAATTTTACACTTTTCTAACTCCTAAATTTGTATAAACCGACCTTTGATACCAACTATAAGGCCTCTGCTGTAAACCTTACTTAATATTGAATTAAATGAATAATTCACATTGAGGATCTTTTCAGGTTTAGAGTTTTAGAGAATTAGAACATAACTATTACATCTCAAAAGATTACAAAGTAGACACTTCTACTAAGTTTCCATAGAATAAAAAAACTCTTAGAAAGAAACATGTCTAGTTCCATGTTTTATATATCATGACTTTCCCTTGATCCCATCCTTGACCCTATTCCACATTAAGTCATGTAAAAAACATTTCAAAAAAACTTGGGGTGAGCATAAAAAGCTCAGTAAGGGATACACAAAGAATGAAAACTGTTATTTTTTCAAAAATCAAGTAAACCATGTATACATTATCAAATTAATACCTTCACCTTCATGAAGTAGTAAAAACTCTTCACTGAATAAAATATCATTACTTACCCTTTTGTAACCAAAGGATTACCATAAAACCCATATAAAGAACACATAACATATAAAGGTAACTTGGGACATAAAAATACTTAAGTGGAATAACCATACGGTCGACTTCCACACATATCACTTAATGGAATAGCCATTCGGCCAACTTCCATACATAATTAATGGAATATCCATACAGCCGACTTCCATACCCAATGCATTGGAGGTTATAACGTAACCACCTATCCTGGTATTCATGGAACCACCCGTCATATGGTTTATCATGTAACCACCCGTCAAATGTCCAAGTACCATTATAAAAATCATAATACATAAAACAAATATAATGGAAAGAAAACATTTCCACACTTTTATCACAATATATCACTTAAATATATTGACATAACAAATCCATTATAAAAACCATTTTCAATAACAAAATACATAAAATAGTATATGGTATTTATTTCATTTTTAAAAAAAACATTATGGCTTGTTTAGGAATCCAAAGACCAAATAATACTCACGGCGGCGGAAAAGGGTCGTTGTCACCGCGTACGTTAAAAGAAACATTCCTTTTTGTCTTTTAGTAAAACGATTTGTAGAAAAAGATTCCTTTTGTATAAAAGTAAAAGTCAAAGGGGTTTATACATCGTAAAAAAGTAAGTTGTGTATAAAACGAAATATGCCTCAATGGAAGGAGATTGAGACGAAGTCCCTTACCTCAGGTCCGACTTGACTCGATCATTCTTTAATGTCCTTAAAATCGGGTAACTCCCTTTGGTTTGAGCTCAAAGGCTTCCTTGGGAAGACTTATTCCCAAAGTGAGGCTTCAAGGAGTAAGAGAGGGATGTGGAGAGACAAAATGGGCAGGGGTTGTCTGATCCAAAGGCTTTGGAAGTGTGGGTAAGGAGGTAGAGGTGGGGGTCTTTTATAAGAGGGGAGGAGGGGCACTCTTAGAAAGGTATAAAATGTAACTTTATTTTCAAATGAGTTTCGGATTTTAATGGTCCCACATTGATGTGTTTCGAGGATAAGGTGATAAGGGTTCGAAATCCACCCATCCAATAGGTTTTGGACATGTGTAGGTCTTAGATTTTACATTATCTTTCCATTTTATTTAAATCGTTAAATAATGAGGTCATCGCTGCATCATCATGATGTCATAAATAATTTAATTTATTTAATGTCTAAAAATTATAAAAAAAATACTATGATGTAGGAAATATTTTTAGATTTCCAATGAATATTTATAGTCCAAAAGATAATTTATTTAGACAAAATTAAAAATATTTTACTTAGGTGATACATTCTTTGTTACATTTAACATTCTTTAAAAATAAAAAGATAAAAAGTCACTTTCTCACAAAAGTGATTCCATGGGGCCCCCAAGTTTGGCACAAGGTATCCCATGGTCGGCCATGAGACAACCAGTAGCCTTAGGACACATTTTTTGGTCATTATTTTATTATTATGATATTATCTTATTATCTTTAACTACCCGATTACTCATTAATCAAGATAATTAAAGATAATTACCGTCGTTACTATTCATAATGTCCAAAAACAAAAGAGTATTAATTTCATAATTTAGAACTTCTGATTCCAAATATTTAATTCATTTTACCAAATTCCAAACACATAAATTTCAATAATTAATTTAAGAAAACTTCCTGTTGTCAAAACAAATAGCGGGTTTTTTAGAAACAATATTTATGAAAAGTTTGGCACTTGTTTATGCCTAATTCCAAAGTGAAATTAATCCCAATGACCATCATTGAATTACATGGTAAAAATATATTCTAATTACACTTTAAAACAAATTAAAAAAATAATATAACCATATAATTAAATTATATGAAAAAACAGTTTTGATGTAAAATGCAGTATTTTTCACTATTCATTGAAAAATGAACATTGTCAGAAAAATACCAAAAATTAAGCCAAGGTAAATTTAAATGTCCCAATAATAAATAATATGTTTATTTTGAAAAATAGAGCTTATAAAATTGTCAAAAAGTGGATTTAAAAGGGGTTCGCCATCAAAAGGCGGTTAATTGACCTTTTAAAGAATATTAGAATGTTTACACTTAAAAACTGGATTCATTTGCATTTTTAATCCTCTAACATTTATTGTAAAGAGTAAAAATATTTGACAAACATATATAATAATTTTGTAGTTAGTTCTTTTCATTCCTGCCATTACAACGGCTAGGCGTTAACTACTATTTAAAATAATTGTATTTTATTATTAGAGTGCAACGTAAGATTCCCAAGAAACTCGTTGTTGCGTATTGGATACGCCATCGAGCATAGCATCCCCTTTAAAGTAATATTAATATTTTATTCACAGATATGGATAAATATAAAGATGTCATATTCTTTATTTACCTGGGGTGTTACAAATAATGTATTCAAGAATCTTCCCTATTCAGTTGAATATGAGTTTTGGAATAGTGGGCCCCACCACAGGGGTCCGGGATTTGTCCAAAGTTAAATGATCGGCAATGTAATAAATAAATTCATATTATTCGAGTTTAGAATAATGAGTATTGAATTTATTTATTAAATGTATTTATGAGTTTTAAGTAAATACATGAAAAAATATTAATTGATGAATATTAAATTATTCAAGGTTCAATTAATATTTATGGGAGTGATGAGTCGAGCTAATTACTCAATTATTATCATGTAATATATTTTAATATATTACAAGTAAATTATAATCATATTTAGGGCTCAGTTTAGTAGTCATAAAAATGTCATCGATAGTGCATTAAGTATTCGGAGTCGACGAGGTGATACCAGGTATTTTAATTGACCACCATAAATAGAAGTGGAGGGGACTTTGTAAAAGACTATTCATGGAGATTCTCTCTCCTCTCCTATCTCCCACACTCTAGAGAGAGATTCTCTAGACTTAAGGTGCTCGGATGGAGCTCTCTCTCGGGCATCGCTAGAAAAGCGATGTGGTGATCATTGGAACATCGAAGGCATCTTCGATATTCTGCGCTAGCACCCGTACTACGAAGAACGGTGCTCTCGCGAATTCCTTGAAGCACATGTGGACGATCTAGAGTAATTCGGCTTTGGATTATTCAAGTAGTGATCACCAACGACGAGCAGACGTCGTGCGCGGCTTCAAAATTAAACCAGGTATTTTACAGTTTATTTTGTGCTTAAAACCCTTCACGCGTGGTCCTCGGCTTTGACCGGGATACTCTTCACCGACGTCGACAAGTTCACATCGAATTTCAGTAGAAAAATTTTAAAACCCACCTATTTTGGGCTTCCGCTGCACGCTCGGTTCCAACAAGTCGTATCAGAGGGGTGCGTGTCGATTTTAAGCTAAGAAAATTTTAATTTTCATTAAAATATAAAGAGGGTGTCGATACGGTCCAAACGCCACAAATGGAATCTGAATCGAATGTTGGATGTCCAGTCTGCAGACATCTGAAGTTATGAATTTGGATTGAAAAAAAAATTGTAGGTCACCGGAATAGTATTTTCCAAACAGCCCAACAGCCACCCGTGCGGACCGAGCCAGGCGGTTCTCCTCGTCCCAGCGGAAAAGCAGCAGTAGCGCTGAGGCATCGCACCAAGGTATGCACTCAAGAAAACCCGCTCTATCCCATGCACTGGTTCTTTTTCCTGCGGTCGCGCTGCAGCGGAGCCAAGCAGCAGCGCATCACCAGCACTGCCTCCCACATCAGTACACGGCACACAGACCCAACACCCCACTGCATGCACTCCCAACCAAGAGAATAGATTCATCCCCTCCCCAGGTGGATCCTTACTGCAACCGCGCTACACCCAACTGCACAGAGAAGCGCACAGCAGACAGGCGGCGTACGCCCCCTCTGTCCCTCTGTCTCCTCCCGCGCTGTAGCAACAGGCACACCGCAAGTTGACTAGCCCTCTCCTGGACCCGCTCCACTGGCACCTCGTGCTGCCTCACCAGACCAGCTCCATTTGGTGCCCCTGCCAGCTGCGAACATCTCTGTCGGGCTTCCTCCCTCCACTAGCGCAACCCGCAAGGGCCACCGGTCCCTCTCCTTTGGCCAAGCGTGTTGCACATGCACTCTCGGGCACCTCCCTACTTGAACACTCATGTGCGCACATACAGCCGCACTAAGTTCTCACTATCGCGTCCACTTCGGTCATTCCTGGCTAGCTCGCTTCACAACGGAACTGCCCCGTTCTGGCCACCGCCCAGTCCTCTTAGGGGGCAGGTAACTTTCACTGCTCCATAATAAGTCTGGACAGGTCGGCCCAGCCTAGAACAGGTTTGGGCAAACCGAACCGACCCAGAATGACCCTACATGGGGTTGTAACCACTCGAACTGGGCCTATACAGGTTCGCCCTAACCCTCACAGGCCCTACCCGAAGTTTAATGGGCTCGGGTGAATTAATTTAATCAAAAATTAATTAAAATAATTAATTTAGTTATAGTTGATAATTAAATTAATTAAATATTAATTTTTGGTTATTAATATTTAGATGCGGCGTAATTAATTTAATTGATAGATTAATTAAATTAATTAATTAATTTAATTTTTAGTTTTAAAATTAAATTAATTAATCGGGACCAAACGACGAGATTTTTTGAATTAAAATCAGAGTGAAATTTTAATTCAATAAATAATTCCCTCAGAATTTATTTTAATGCAAGTTTAATTTTTAATTTTGTATTTATTTAATATACATGGGTTTAATGTATATATGGCTGATCATGAGCTGGTGCCCGACCAATGCATGTCTGGTGGTTTATTTATTTAATTATTTATTTAATTATTGCATGTGGTTTTGTAATACTTATTTTAATTAAATAAAAAGGAGATCTGTGTGTCTTCTCAAGTCGTTATATGTATAAGAGCCTGCGTGCCCATTCTTAAAGTTGATTATTTATAACCTGAGACCCCCTCGCATGCATGTGAGTACAATTGTATAATGACGAGACGACCAGTGATGCATTTCGTGCCAAGTGACGGAGACGCACCAGACAGAAGTTGGATACCTTGGATGAGAAAACGTTGTTATTCAAGTTGCAAGCCACATGACTAAAAGGTACTCATCCCTAGGGTTTTGATTGGTCTGTTATTCACTCAACGGATCAACCAATAGTACCAGCTCATGATCAGGTGTTCATTTCATTTTTTCATGGTTTATTATTTTTGTGCATGTGTAATTTATTGCACGATCACATAGTATAATAATAAAAAAGCATGCAAGATAAAATGAACATGTGACATAATGAAATTTCTATTTCTTGCACGGTCAGTTGTGAGTGCGATCACATAGTACATGCTTATAAAATAGAAAATGATTTCATTCATCACATTAAAAAATAATAAAACCCTTTAAAATATATTAAGTCATAACCACCTTCCATTATTTAAGTTTAGACAAAATCGGCTGTTTGAGGTGTCGTTCATGCCATAGCTGAGGGTTCCTCTTACTACCGGGGATTCCTTATAAGAATGATGGGTTGACTTAACTAAAATTGCACCAAATAAATATTCATAGCTAGCTTGTTGTAATTTTAGAGGCAAGCATTGAGTAAATTATGTTATGGTTTTAGAAGCTGGGTCTTCACTCAACAGATCAAGGAACCGCAAGTTAAAGCAGTCGGCCAGCCAAAAGCCTACCTAGAACCCTCCAAGTAGTGGCGTAGCCATAGCTTGTATACTATAAGGGGTGGTTCTGGGATCCTTGCCACTAGAATACTCAAGCAATAGAGTATTCCTATTCTAGCACGTAGGGTTCCTAGAATCTAATAAAATAGTGGGAGACATTAAATGATTTAAGTAATTAATCAAAAATGTATAAACCGGTAATCAGATAAAAGGCACTCATCTACTAAAATTCATTTTTGTAAAAAAAATGGCAAGTTATACCACAAGATTAAAACTGCGATATTATAATGGACAAAGTAAATGTCCACACTGACATGAGTATCCATGAATAGTACAAGTGTATGCGCATAGTACTATGATAGAGGAAACTTAGGGTGAAAGTGTCCCCAATACTGTTAACTACCTCAAGAAGTGAGGGTTAAAATTTCTTACAGAAGACTAATGAACAAAGCATATGATAGTTATATAATTATGATTTCATCAACATCCAGTGTTATTTGTGGTCGCTACACTAGGACATAGATGATATAACATAAAGTCTCATCTCTGATATGTTTGTAAGGAGAAAGCGAAGCAATGATATAAATAAGGTGAAGTTTACACTGGCATGTGTAAATTTAAAGATCAATCATGATCTTTAAATATCATTTTCACCACATTACTCAAGTCTCGTTTTAAGTTACAAAACGAAAAAGTATTGAGTAAACGCTTCATTACCAATTTAGGTAAGATTTTCCAAGATAATAAGAATAAAAGACAAATGAGTTTTAATTCTTATGGCGAATAAATTGAAAGACAATGCAAAAATGACAAAAGTAAAGTAATGCCAATGGAACACTCACGGCGTCCTTCAATCAATGATGTATTAACAAAGGTTATTTGCATTGCATATTATAAAATAAAACAATGGAAGTTTAAAAGGAATAAACTAATTTAAAGAAGCAATTTGTCACTTCTACATCAGGAATATTCATCAATGTGATGTTTCCTTTTACTACTTGGGTATTAAATACAATATGCTAGTGACATATGTGTATTCTAATACGATAACCAAGTTAGTATAGAAACCTTACTGAAATTCAAGTGTATTCTCCAAGTGGCTGCGAAAGGGTGATGCCTAGGCCAATGGTGAGAAGTAAATGACTTCTTTCATTTACAAGTAAAAGATTCGTGTTGAACTATTATTGATTATAACCACAAACATTAATCTCATGTGTCCTTGGAGACAAGGAGACATTCTTTCAATTTCTGGAATGAATGTTTTTTTTGGTAAACTCAATCTCTAGTTCAGTAATACATGAATCATAGGCAATTTGTGATGAATATAAATGTAATACTTATACCCAGTTGTGGAAGGACAATTATTTGTCAATTAATACTAAAAAAACGTCATGAATATACTAAGTATGGTATTTAGGCTCATCATAGCTAAATACATTTGGTATTATCGATGTCTTTAGTTTGGATAAAGGAGCCTTTAGAAATAAAGGTATGTCACAAAGCTTTTGGAAATGGTTCAACACGTAAGCGTGAACTATTCCAAGTATAATCTAGAGGTATATATGCTTCATAAGATTCCTTTAAGAAATTAAGGAATAATAAAGTAAATTATTTGCATGGTCGGGAGATATGAGTTTCTTCGGGTTGGGATACTGAAGAATATCTCGACCAAGCATTCATCAATCATGATAATGTAGTGTGGAGTAATTCCTAAACGTACATTATCTTATCGACATCACGACATTGATGTTAATGAGGAGGATTGATGATTAAGTCTTACATATCAACATTGATCAATGAACATATAGCATGGATCAATTTCTAAACGCATATGTTATACATCAAAAATTTGATGTAAGTAATATTAATGATGAAACTAGCATAAACTTCCATTATATTTCATGAAATGCTTTGCAAACAATAGCGATATCCGACAACCATATGCCAACTATAATGAAAAATGGATATCATACGAGTCAGTATGATGTAAACCCATTATGTCATAAGAACATGTGTTTGGATGCAAAGAGTTTGTTAGGACATAAACAAACTTGCATTAAGATAAACACATTGTGAATCTAAGGTACTTATCATAATGATTTCTTAGCATATTACATTAATCCCTAAGATAGAAAATTTGTAGTCAAGTAAGGGACTACATATCTATATAAGGGTGCACATCTCTATTAAAGATAGTGGGATCTATATTGACTTGTGTTTAGTCAATGCTCAAGATGCACAAAATATTTGGCATAGGAACTAGTTTCACAAGAGCATGTGGAACGGAGTATGTTTTGGAGACACATACTGCATAGGAAGGATAAAACCATGGTGATGGTTTTATATTCACCATGGTCAGTGATCTATTATTCAATGTGAATAATATTTCCTACAAGTAAGCATTGTATGGAAATTATATAACATTGATAAGACCAAATAAAATTAAATTAATGGATTCTATGTATCAAAGTGGAAAGGGGATTATTATTTGAATACTGCGGTGGGTATTCAAGTGAGTTGATACATGGATGGTATGAGCTTGGTACCAATAAGGATTGACTGATTTGACCAAGTTTTTATGCCTAAATCCGTTAGAATTTTACTTATCATAGCTAATATCTATGATCAATTTATTTATCATTGGATGTCATAACCACCAATCATGGATGGTGTCTATAAGACACAACCATAAAGGGATTGTCATGTCACATAATGCTAATAAAGGTTGCAAGTTACTAAAATCCGGTTTAGGATTAAAGTAAGCAACATGATCATAGAAAATACATTTTCAAAAAAAATCCATGTGTCTACGTGAGGTTAGTGGGAGCATCAATGTTTTATAAACAAAATATGTTCAGGAACATATGGAAAACAGATTGGTCTTACAAGTAGTTAAGACCAAAATGAAATTTACTCTCTAATGATTGACTTAAAGTAGCAACCTAAGTTCTTGGGAATAGGATCTACTAAGGTAGATCTATAGGTTGCTTGGTCCTAGTCAATCGTACATATAGTGACATTGTATTGAAAAATACATGTTGTAACAATTCAAGAGATGAATTTTTGCCTATGTCATAGGGAATAATCTCTCCATGTTGACTTGTCCGTGACATGGGAAGAGATAAATGTGGTGAGTTGAAATCCATACGTCGGAGTGATGGATCAATCACGTATTCCATTATATGTACCAGAACTGATATTTCCAAGGTATATTTTACAATAGGAAAATATCAGTTATATCCAGGAGCACTGCAAGGGATGTAGTCAGAACTGTTTAATTGTACTTCGGCAAGTATAAAAGATATATACCTGGTAAGTGGATAAGAAAGGATACTAGTTTTCAGGGATAAAAACTAGTCTTATATAGATCAAGAGATCTACTATTTTAGTTAGATATGATGAGAAATACAAGCTCATATAATCCAGTGGTATCCATACCTACAAAGACCGAGTACATTGCAGCTTCTAAGGTAGCTAAGAAGCAGATATGCAACAATCTATTCCAGTTCTTGGAATCGCACCTGGTAAGAAAAGTATTATCATAATCTAAATTATGATGTTCTTACTAGCCAAGATGTCATGTTATGATAGTGGAAAAAAGGGATATACTTGGGTGGACCCAGTAGCTAAAGCCATTACTCAGCAGAAACATGATGTTCATCATGTGACTAGCTAACAATTTTGGTTAGCAAGTTGGATCTAGTGTAAGTGGGAGTGTTGAAATAGTGGGTTCCCTAGACCCAACTATTTAGTGCTTTTGATTACCATATCATATATACAGTAATCTATGCATGATGTCATCTTACCATTATAGTGTAAGACTTTTCTGAATCCACTATTGAAATGGTAATGTCCAAAGATTAATTGTTGTATCGAAAGGTTATAGCAGTTCCCAGGCTATAATGAGAACCTCTAGATACTATGACATTAATATTAAATATATTTTCTATGGTCTAGATACATCTTACTTATTGGACACATTAGATGTATGACCATCAGGTGTTGGGGGCTCATAAGCATTGAGACTTCTTCTCATGAAGTTCTCACTTGGTGATCTCTAGTAGTGAGATCATGAGGACTGACTCGCCAATAGGAACTCCACATGTTTCGGGTGTCATTGGACGTTCCTATATGCGATCATGTGTAATGGTCTCCTGAATTGAGATTATTACCAATGTATGTCATTTGATTACATACTTTAATGCAAGATGAAAACCATGGCGATGAAGTCGTGGTGAGGTAGTTTGTGTCAGGTGTGTCGTTGGTGGCATGACATTGGTTGAATGGTCAAGAAAGGATTTGTCGCTTCTGGGTTATGGAATTAATATATCCCAGGCCATGTTGATATGGATGGAAGTACCTTTATAAGACCATGGTCATGGCAGTAAAGGGTAAATCTGTCTAGTTAAATTAACAAACTATAAAGCAAGAAAAGGGATATGACACATGAGTGCGTCCTGCTTTATGAGATATTACAGACAAAGAGATTATATTACATAGTGCGTGTTCGTAGGTTGGTTGTCGCTGTTGTGACAATCCTTATTTCTTCAGGGGCCATGATGGGTTGCTAGATCCCGCTCTTGTTTTGTGAATAAAATTCACAACTGTCAAAATAAGGGCCTAGAGGGTCACACACAATAGCGTATTCAAGAATCTGCCATATTCAGTTGAATATGAGTTTTGGACATGGTGGGCCCTGCCACAGGGGTCCAGGATTTGTCCAAAGTTAAACGATCACCAATGCAATAAATAAATTCATGTTATTTGAGTTTAGAATAATGAGTATTAAATTTATTTATTAAATGTATTTAGGAGTTTTAAGTAAATACATGAAAAAATATTAATTGATGAATATTAAATTATTCAAGGTTCAATTAATATTTATGGGAGCGACGAGTCGAGTTAATGACTCAATTATTATCATGTAATATATTTTAATATATTAAAAGTAAATGATAATAATATTTATGGCTCAGTTTAGTAGTCATAAAAATGTCATCGATAGTACGTTCAGTATTCGCGGCCGATGAGGCGATACCGGGTATTTTAATTTAGCACTATAAATAGAAGAGGAGGGGACTTTTCCAAATACTATTCATGGATATTCTCTCTCCTCTCCTATCTCCCACACTCTATAGAGAGATTCTCTAGATCCAAGGAGCTCGGATGAAGATCTCTCTCGGGCATCACTAGCGAAGTGATGCGGTGATCGTTGGAACGTCGAAGGCATCTTTGGTATTCCGCGCTAGCACAGGGACTACAACGAACGGATCTCCCACGGATTCCTTGAAGCACGTGTGGACGATCTAGAGGAATTCGACTTCGGATTCTTCGAGCAGTGATCGCCAACGACGAGCAGACGTCGTGCGCAACTTCAAAATTAAACCAGGTATTTTATAGTTTTTTTTGTGCTTAAAACCCTTCACGCGTGGTCCTCGGCTTTGACCGGGATACTCTCCACCGATGTCAACAAGTTCACGTCGAACGTCGGTGGAAAAATTTTAAAACCCACCTATTTGGGCTTCCGCTGCACGCCCAATTCCAACATGATGTTTTCAATATTTCAAGCATAAAAAATTGGATACATGTCTAATCTAGGTGAATGTTACTGGATTATATCCAATAATATATTTAAGTATTTAAGAAGGACTAAGGATTATTTCTTGATTTATGGAGGGAAAGTAGAACTCATTATAACATGTTATAGTGATGCAAGTTTTAAAATAGATAGATATGATTATAAGTTACAATTATACATGGTTTTTAGATTAAATTTAAGAGTTTTATATTGGAAGAGTTTTAAAAAATCATAATGGGGGATTCTATAAATGAAGTAGAGTACATCACTGCCTCTGAAAAGGAAAAGAAATTTTTTTGTTAGAGAAATTTTTTAGAGAACTTGAGGTTGTGTCTAGTATTTTAGACTTGATTGGGTTCTATTATTATAACAATAGAGATATTTCACAAGATAAGAAGTATATTTCTCACTAGAAGTTCAAACAAATACAAAGGATATTTTACATCATCAAGGAAAATATTGAAAGAGGTGTTGTGGAGATATATAGAATACCTACACAAGATAATATGGAAGAAACTTATAGAATCACTGATGTGGTAGAAGACTAATATTTATGTTCGAACCCTTGGTATTAGATACATGGATGATTATATTTAGTGTAAGTGAGATGTTAGAAATGTGTACCCTATATGTTATCATGTGATGATGGAATTGGGATATTTAACTCATATATCATCTACTATACATTTATTCAAGGAATATCCATTTATCATTTATGATTTTTTCTTTATACATATGTAATGATAATAACCCTTGTTTTTTTGTGTAGATATATGGTGATTTGGATCATGGTAATAAAAGTTAAGAACTTGTATTTAAATAATCAATACAAGTAAATTATATATGATATTTTATATCAGTCATTTAATATCATTAAAATATACAATGATTATCATTCTTAAGACCTGAGATTAGATATATCTTCACACTTACACTCGTCTTATGTTGTTCTTAGGTTTAACTCAATAGAAGGTTGTTGGATATGGTATTAATAATGTATAAGAGACTATGAATCAATATATTATTAATCACTTATATGATAGGTAGACATTATAGAGTGAGACTAATGATGTGTATGTCCATATCTATATATTCACATGAGATGTGAAAAAAAATGTTATGTGA
The DNA here is from genome assembly GCA_963277665.1 of Viscum album. NCBI lineage: Eukaryota > Viridiplantae > Streptophyta > Magnoliopsida > Santalales > Viscaceae > Viscum > Viscum album. The sequence continues at coordinate 268,003,694 of OY728132.1, read as the reverse complement.
ATTTAATTTTCTGAGAATGATTGTTGAAAGTCTCAAGACCATACTCAATGTTTAGAAAATAAAATATTTGATCATTATATGTGTATATAATAGTTTATTGAATCAAATAAAACTCTATTATTTCTTAGGTGGAAATTATTTACATGAAATTTTTTGTTTGTATCATTTATATACTATTATCAATTTCATAAAGGGATCAAGATATCACGCAAATATAAATAAAGAGAAGATCAAAAACAATAATTATATAATGATATTAATCATATTTTAGATTCCCTAAAATTCATTAGTTATAGACTATTGCTTGATATGATGAAATGAGAGGACTCTTAATTTTTCAATGAAAAAAACATAATAAATCTCATCAACATATAAATTATTTATAGAATTTTATAATTTAATTATAAGTATACATGATTCATGAATTACACTATTTGGCCACTCAAGTTTCATGAGGTGCATGGTACCCCTTGAAGTTTTGATAAATATAATAAATTTCATAAAAATAATCATCAATCAAAAGCTTCAAGCTCAAAAAAAATATAATAACATATATTAATAAAATCACAAAACATTAAAAATATTAACAATTAAAAAACTATACATAGCACTAATTCCACAACCTTAGTAATTTTGAAAACATCAATTCATGACTAAAAATAAAATTTTATCTTGGGAAGCCATCAAAACATAAGAAAATTATAAAACTACCACCCATTGTTCCCTTCAAATATAAAGGGCCACTTTGACGGTAAACTCAAATATCCATACCTCTACTCTCTCTATCCTCACTTTCTAGTGGGATTGATCCTACCATTATCTCTTACTTCTATGAGGAATTCCTAGTAGAGATAAAATTAAAAATCACATTATCAAGGTAGCATAAAAAACATAAACAGGGGTGCATTTGTAGCAACACCCAACTTCATCTAAGAAGAACCGAGAAATGGAAATTATAATTTATTTCCTTGAGGGATTTTAAAAAACAAATTCAAGGAATAAAGAAATAATGGAGGTATTCATCAAAATCACACAATCCCATATCTAAGAAACTTAATATAATTTCTCAAGGATGAATATAAGGATTGATAGGTTGTATCAAAACACCCAAGAATGTATCCAAAATTTTGAGCTCAACTGTAAAACCCTGTACTTCCTTGAATTATGAAACCATTTTATTTTTTTTGAACCTCGTATATATTCCTTCCTTGAGAGTGTTTAGGATTCCAATAGGGGATAAGGATATAATTTGGGAAATTTGAGTAGGGATATAATTAAAATTTCAACTTCAAGAAATCGGTCATGGCTTGATGGATGAGTGTTATTCCATGACACCTTATGGGAAGAGATGAGTCTCTCTAGTTCTATGAGGTTGTGCTACAACCCATGGTTGCACCATGATGGTATCGGGGAAGAAGTTATGCCCATGGCTTAGGCTAGGTTGTGTTGTGACCTATATGGTCACATTGTAACCCTTTTTCTATGAGTTGTTTTTATAGTAAAAGTCGAATAAATGTGAGAGAGGATCTTTTCCACCCAGTGCACATAACACCCTTGGACACATGTTCTTGATATCCCCCTTTTCTATGTGAGTTTTCCATCATTCCTTTATGGAATCACATCTCATTAAATCTGGGAGATAGAAAGGGGTAAGGCTAACACTCATATTTCATCTTTTCTTAGATTTATTCATTATTTTGTGGTATTACACCAGTTTTGGACATTTGTACACTATTTCAAGGTCTTTTTCTCTTTATTTGATTTCTACAATTTTATATCAAATTGATGTCCGATACCTGATGAGTAAGCTTCTAAGAACCTAAGGTAGGTGGTCTTGAACTATCACATAACTTCTTGCACATTTTCTTAGTGTGTGTGATGTTTGGTCATTCCAACTTGATACATGTTGACCTAAATCTATAATAAATGTTTTTAATGAATTTATTCTTATAATAAATTCCTTCTTGGGTTGAGAGTGAACCATTAATGAGTGTTAAGGCTAGACCTTTTTTCACCATATGAGGTGAGTTCAATTTTAGTAAAAAATGGGAATTAAATAGGTGACCCCTAATGGTGCCCAAAATAAATTAATGAGTTAATGAATGGACATAGTTTCCTAGGATGCTCCTAGGATCTGGTAGTAGTACCCGGAATGTGTGGTAAATGAGTTAACTAATGATGTAAGGATTCCTTGTATTTTCTCCTTAGATCCAAATTTATGCTTTTGGATACAGTATTCCTTGGATGTTATTTTTGGATCCATATTTATACCTATGTACATGGGATTCCTTAGATGTTCTCCTTGGATTATACTTTATGCGTATTGACATGGGATGCCTTGGATGTTCTCCTTGGATACAATATTATGCCTATAGACACAAGATTCCTTGGATGTTCTACTTGGATTTGGATTTATTCCTATAGACATGGTATTCCTTGGATATTCTCCTTGAATATATTATTATGGCTATGGAAATATGATACATTATATGTTCTCCTTGGATTTAGATTTATGCCTATTGACACAGGATTCCTTATATGTTCTCCTTGTATCTAGATTTATGCCTATGGACACGGGATACCTTGGATGTTCTATTTGAATCCAACTTTATGCCTACAGACATAGGATTATTTGGATGTTCTCCTTGGAACCAAATTTATGCCTATGGACATAGGATTCCTTGGATGTTCTTATTGGATTCGGATTTATGCCTATTAAAATGGGATACCTTGGATGTTCTCCTTGGATATTGTTTTATTCCTATGGACATGGGATTCCTTATATGTTCTCCTTGGATATAACTTTATGCCTTTGGACATGATTTTACTTGTATATTCTCCTTGGATTCGAATTTATTCCAATACATATGGTATGCCTTGGATGTTCTCCTTGGATTCGGATTTATGTTGATAGACATGGGATGAATTGGAAATTCTCCTTGGATCTGACTTCATTCCTATCAACTTGGGATTTCTATGGATACCTCCTAGGATATGGTGTTACACCAGATGACTTACCATGTTCAGAGACATATAACACTGGCCTAAATAGGTATGGTCAGTCTCGGGTGTCACCTTAGAACCTGAGGACTGACAGTGGTTTATTAATTTTTTATTATCTTATTATTCACATTAGCATGTACCTATTTCTCAAAATTTATATGTTATATAAATCATTGGTGGTGTCCAACTGAGTTGTGCCACACCCTACTCAGGCCACCCTAGGAACCTAAGAGGACTTCATGGTTGTAGGTAGAAGCACCTTATGACCAAGGGTTGGTCATTTAACTAGTGTAGAGCACTGGATATGGGACTGATATAGGACTTAGGTCTCAATTTTTCAGTTTTCCTAGTTTTATTATTTTTTTCATTTTTGGATAATTGTGTATATGATCCACCCATGGGGGGATATTTTTTATGTATAACTTGCATGAAATTATATATCAACCATTTTTTTTATATCATGAGTTATGTTTATCTATTGGAACTTATTTAGATATTTATCTTCTTTACTCATTTGTATGTGTGTGATTATTATTATTCCCACTATTGTTTTGCACTTTGATATAAGGGTATAGTATCCCTATGGTAACACCCTTGACCCTTGCTACTATTCATCATCCTCTGGTGTATGGGGAGACTCATATGAAGTCACATAACGACCATATATCTAGACAATGTTGAGTGGTTTTAGTCTAGGGTGATGTTAAAATGTTGTATCAGAGTGTATTTTACTTTTTTTCAAACTATTTGGGAAAGGTAAAAAAGAGATAAGATGTTTTCAGAACTTGATACTAAACTCGTTCTTGGGAGTGTCTAACCCACGTGCTAGGTAATTCCAAGTTTCTATGGATAGGATTGTTTTTCATGGAATTCGATTTTATAATTATAATATTTCACTTAGAGTGACATACTTGATTTATGGGGTTATGATTTATGGGATTTTATCTCTTGGACATAATGGAAAGAGGGTGTGATTCTAGGCATCATATTAGGCACATAGGATTTATATGCCATTTGTATGCTTTCCTGTGATTGGTTTTATTTTCTTGATATATATGTTGGATATTTAAAGTTTCTATATAAACCTATTTAATATTTTACCATATATATTGATGGTGTAATTTTATCTATCAGGTTCTTAAATAGTTAAAATCTTTATTCATGGTTACTTCTTTTGGGTACTACCTAGTGACAATTAAATAAAATGTCAATCGCAACTTATAAAGTGTTTTCTTTATAAATTATAACTGACATATCATATAACTGAGCATACATGGTGAACTTTTATTTAAAAAAATTAAAAGAAAGGATGTAACCCTTTATGTGCATGATATTGAAAATTAATATGAGTGGATGGGGATAAAGAGAGAATCCAGATTATGAGACCTCTTATGATGCAGTATGTATAGAATAGTGGTACATTATGCCTATTATTGTTTTCCCAAGATATAATATTAGAAAATTTTATGGTTTTGGGGTCTAAGGAATTTATTTTTAATTGTATAGGTATGCATCTATTAAGGCCTCTAGTAGATCACTAAGAGGATGGTGGTAAGCATGATCCATTAGTGGTTCAGCCAAATCCTCCTTTGGTGTCAAGACTAGCTATGAATGTTTAACTCTATGAGGACTTATTATGAGTTGTATAGTTAATGGAGATATAGAATCCTTAAGCTACACTAATGATTTCTGATCTAACTGGGTAGTTTTAGATGTAGCATTCTATATTGATCATTGGTGAGGGCGGTCCATGGGTAGAAAAGTTCTATATAGAGTCCATCTGAATGATTTTTGACCATCATGAGATACCCTCAAAGAGGAGGGTGAAGATGGTAGTTTATATATTGTGAGGCCCAGTGAAGTTTTTGTGGTATGTATTGATCTAAGAATACCAGAATGTGGGTTTGTCTTGAAATTATTTCCAAACTAGAAGCTTTGAACATTTCTTTCCTAAGACCCTGAGAACAAACAGGGCTAGGGAATCTATGAACCACGTGTAGGGAGGTATTTCAATGATGGAATTTGTCAATGTCTTTATGGATTTAAAATTATTTTCTATGATGTTGTTTGGAAATTATATGGTCAGGGAAATACATTTTTGAGGATGGGATGAGGCATGAGTTCTGGGTTCAAGTAAATGTCTTTCTCCTTTCATTTTTTTCTGATATTGTGAACCAGAAACTTAATATTAATAGAAACCTAAGAGAATTACAAGGCTCAAGATAGGTGGATTCTTCTAAAGGGATGGGTATTGGGTCCTATCATGGAAGTAATAATTGCTTTGATAGTTCACACCAGAGTAGTGGTGGTTTGAGTAGCTAAGGTGGTGGATCATCTCTTTCCCCTTAGGAGGATAGTTTAATGTCGTGCTTCCAGTGTAGCGGACCTGGCCACATTCATACCCAGTGTAACCAACCACCAATTGAGTGTAGATATTATGGGGGGATGGGACATCTATAGAGGTTCTTCTATAATACTCAACAGAATTCTGGTGATAAAGGATTGGGATAGGTCTATACATAAGGACCATGGGTGACACCATAGGATGGTAGCTAGAATTCTACTAGTTGTTCAGGTTGGGGTGGAGGTCATGGTGCCTAGGAGCAGGGGGAGTAGTTCTAATAGGGTAGTGATTCACAAGGGGTTTAAGAAGTAGCATAGGGTCACGGTGTAGGATAGCTACATATTGTGTAATTTACTCTTTCTAAACAATATGTTATAACAGGTACAGTTTGAGGTATGATCTTAGTAAATTTTACTCTATCATATGCCTTGTTTGATACATGGGTGTCACACTCTTTCATCATTTATTAGTTTATATATGTCTTGGGATAACCCATTGACTATTTTATGAGGTGATGTCAATTCAGGTGGGTCATTCAAGACCTATCCATCAATATCTAGGTGGGATTATATCCCAGGTTTCCAGTCTTATGTTATATGATAGTGGAATTCAGCAGGAAGTTTTCCCTCCTATTGTTGATCAGTTCTAGGGTGTCTTTTCTAAGGAGTTCTTAGGTTTGTTACTTGAGAGAGAGGTTGATTTCACTATCGATATCATTACAGGTGAAGAAACTATTTCTATTCCACCTTATCATATGGATCTTATAGATCTGTCGGATTTGAAATATTAGTTAGAGGAATTAGAGGACAAGGGATTCATACATCTAATTACATCCCTTTTGGGGTACTCCAATCCTATTCACCAAGAATGTGGGCGGTTCCTTGAGTATTTATATGAACTATTGGAAGATAAATCAAGTGATGTTCAATATCTACTATTGTATTACTCGTATCAATGATTTATTTGACCAGATTAGTGGAACCTAAGTGTTCTATAAAATAGATTTGGGATTGGGTTACCACCAAATTAGGGTGATGCCTTTAGACATACATCACACAACATTCAAGAGTATGTATAGTCTATATTATTACTTGGTGATGTTTTTTTATCTAAAAAATACACTGATAGTATTTATATCACTGATGAATTGGGATTTTCATTCACATCTAGTCACATTTGTGGTTATTTTTTTATTATATTTTCATGTACTCTAAGTCAAGGGAGGAGGACATATGAAACCTAGAGATTTTTTTGAGAACTCTTAGGGAGTATTATCTATATTCCAAGATCATAAAATTATATTTATGTATTAACCATGTACACTAATTGAGGCATATCATGTCTGAGGCTGGAGTGTCAATGGACCCTAAGAAGGTCAGAGTGGTGGTTTCTTAGGAGTAACCCAAGAACATTCTTTATATATGTAGATTTTTGGATTTATCTAATTAATACTGAAGATTTATTTAGTACTTCTCCCACTTGGAATAATTTATGATGATCCTAACTAAGAAATGGGTGAGGTTTATCTATTCTAACACTTGTGAGAGTGCTTTTTAGGAGCTGAAGGGGAGATTTACTATAGTGTTGATCTTGACCTTACCTAAGATGAGTAGGGAGTATACTTTGTACCATACTGAATTAGGGGATAGGATATTAGTATTCTTTATTATGTATAGTCATGCGGTCTCTTATGTGTTCCTAAAATTGAGGCTACATGATTGGAATTACCCGCCACATGACTTGGAGCTAGAAGTAGTGGTGCATGACTTGAGGTGGTGGTAGCATTACTTTATGGGTGAGAGATTTGTGGAATACATGGACCATAAGATCTTGGAATATATTTTCTCATGGTAGGACCTAAATCTTTGTCAATAAAGTTGGTTTGAATACTTACAGTCCTTTAATTTCAAGTATGTGTATACCCCTATAAATGGAAACATGGTTGCAGATGCGTTAAGATGAAAGGCATGATATCAAGTGGGTAGGAGTCAAGTAGAAAGTGGTAGTTTATATCCCTCTTTGTTGAGATGCATTTGGATGTTTATATTTTCTGGTTATATAAGACTATGAATATGGTGGGGAGCCACCACCATACTGGTCTCTTGACATATAATAGATCCTTTATGTTTGAGGTCATGTTTTTGTCCCTATGACAATAGGTGATAATATGATTAGGGAATCACATGCCTTGAAGTGTCTTTTACATCTAGGATTGAATAAAAAGTATTTCTACATTCTAGGAAATATCGGTGGCCTGAGATGAAGAGGAAAATTACTGGTTTTGTCATAAGTTTCTCCTCCTATCAGTGGGTGAAGGTTGAGAATGAGTGGACTACTGGTCTTTTAAAACCACTGCCCATTCTCAAGTGGAAATGGGATGATGTGACTATGTATTTCATGATAGTTTTTTCATGGAAACCTTATGAAAGTGATGTATTATGGTTGATTATGGACCTATTTATCAAGGTGGATCATTTCCTATTGATCAAGGAGACCTTTCTAGTTAATAGGCTAGGTAAGATTTATATGTGGGAGGTGGTGCGTTTTCATGTGTTCCCTTGAAGTATCATTTAAAATAGGGATCCTCTCTTTAAATCATGTTTATGGTAGGTATTAAAAAGGTGATTGGTATGTAAGTACATCTGAGCAATTCTTATCATCCATAGATAGATATACAATCCGATAATGCTATTAAAATTTGGGAGGACATGCTAATAGCATGCGTTGAGGACTTTGGTGGTTCCAAGAAGAACCACTTGAATTTGGTATAATTTTACTATAATAATAGTTATTGGTATTTGATTTAGATGGAACCCTTTAAGGATTTATACGATCAACCTTGTTGATCGCCATTGTGTTGGCTAAAGGTCAGGGTGTTAGTGACTATAGAACTAAGTCTCATAGAGGATACCTCAAAGTATATCTAGTTGATCAGGAAGTGTTTGGTGACCACTCAGAGCAATTAGTGGTCATGTGCTGATCAGAGGCACCGTCCTCTAGAGTTTGAGGTGGGTGGTTGAGTATTCTTATAGGTATCACCAAGGTTGGGGCACCATCAGGTTCTAAGGAAAGGAAATATAGTTCCCTAGTATGTGTAGTCATTTGAGATAGTGTGGAGGATTGGTATAGTGGTCTATTGATTGTACCTTCCTGGGTGTTTCATTATTATGCATGATGTATTCTGTGTTTCACAACTTCAGTGGTATTATCCTGATCTATCTCATATGATTGTTGTTAAATATGTTAATATCTAGGATAATGCGACTTTTTAGGATTGTCTGGTTGAGATAGTGGATCAAAGTGAGAATATTATTCATAGAAAAATAATTAATCTAGTGAAAGTGCAGTGGAAAAACAAGAATTTACAGGAGGATATGTGGAAATGGGAGTCTGATATAAGGGATCAGTGGTTAGAGTTATTCACTGATGAGGCTTGGTGAAATTTATAAGAGAAGATCAAGGATTAACTACTTTATGGTGGGGATTTTGTAAAACACCAGACTTACCTAAGGTATAAAATCATTTGAATTTTATTGAAACTCATGTATATTTCCACCTTGAGAGTGTTTTAGGTGATGATAGGGTCTAGGGAGAAAGTTTAAGAAATTTGAGGTGGGATGAAACATAAATTTTAGATACAGATAGTCGGTTATGGAATGAAAGTTGAGTGTCGTACCACAATGTCTTATGGGTAGAGTTGAGGATCTTTTCCATGATTATGTCACACCACAACCCATGGTTGTGTAGTAATGGTATCAAGGTGGAAGTGAGGCCCTTGGTATGGGCTAAGTAACATCATAGCCTATATGGTAACATTATAACCCTTCTGCTAAGAGTTTTTTTAATAAAAAATGGATTAAATGTGGGAGGGGCTCTTTTTTACCCAGCACTGATGACACCCCTATGAACCTCTTCTTGATATCCCCCACTTCCATGTGAGTTCACCTTCATTCCTTAATGTAATTGCATAGCGTTTGATCCAGAATATGGTAAGGGTAATTTTAACACTCCTCTTACATCTTTCCTTAGATTTATTCATTGTTTTGTGGTCATACACATATTTTTTACATTTATACCCTATTTCATGGTTTTTATCTTCTTCTTCAATTTCTACCATTTCAACTCTAACTAGTGGTTGATACATAATGAGTAGGAGTCTACAAACCTAAGTTAGGTAGTCTTTAACTATCCTTTAAATTCTTTTTCATTTTTGTAATGTGTGTGATTTTTTGTCTTGCCAACTTGTTTTGCATTGATCTAAATCTATAATAAATGTTTTAAATGGGTTGATTCTTGTGATAAATTCCATATAAAGTTAAGAGTGAATATTTGATGAGTGTTAAGACTAGACCTTTGACCACCATGTGAGTTAAGGTCAATTATGGTTAAGAATGGTAATTAAAGAGGTGACCCCTATTGGTTCCCTAAATAAATGAGTTAATGAATGGATGTAGATGCCTAAGATGATCCTAGGAATGTGTGGTAAATAAACTAACTAATGGTGTAAGTATTCCTTGGATATGGATTTATACCTATGGACATGGGATTTCATGGATGTTCTCCTTGGATCTGGACTTATTCATATAGACATGGGACGTCTTGGATGTTCTCCTTTGATCCGGCTTTATTACTATTGACATAGGATGAGTTGGATTTTCTCCTTGGATTCAACTTTATGCCCATAGACATTGGATTCCTTATACATTATCTTTAGATATGAATTTATGCCTATGGACATGGGATTCATTGGATGTTATCTTTTGATTCGGATTTATTACTATTGATATAGGATGCCTTGGATTTTCTCCTCGGATTCGGATTTATTCCTATAGACACAGGATTCCTTAGACATTCTCTTTGGATCTGAATTTATGCCTATGAACATGGGATTCATTATATGTTCTCCTTGGATATGGATTTATGCCTATGGACATGGGATTCCTTGTATATTCTACTTAGATCTAACTTTATTCCTATTTAAATAGGATTTCTTTGATATTCTCCTTGGATTTGGTTTTATGCCTATGGACATGGGATGCCTTGGATGTTCTCCTTGTATCTAGATTTATGCCTATGGAAATGGGATACCTTGGATGTCCTCCATGGATCCGAATTTATGTATATGAACATGGGATTTCTTGTATGTTCTCTTTGGATATAGATTTATGGTTATAGACATGAGATACCTTGGATATTCTCCTAGGATGTGGATTTATTACTTTTGACATAGGATGCCTTGTATTTTCTCCTTAGATAGTGATTTATGCCTATAAATATGAAATGACTTGGATGTTCTCTTTATATACGTATTTATACCTATGGATATGAGATTCCTTGGATATTATCCTTGGATATGGATTTATACCTATGGAGACAGGATACCTCAGATGTTCTCCTTGGATTCAGCTTTATGCTTATGGACACGTGATGCCTTGGATGTTCTCCTTGGATCCAAAATCATTCTTATTGACTTGGTATGCTTAGGGTTACCACCTAAGATATGATGTTGTTTTAGATGAATTATCGTGTTTAGAGAAATCTAGTACTGAATGGAGTGGGTATGATCGGTTTGGGGTGTCATCTTAGAACCTAAGGATTGATGGTGGTTTATTTGTTTTGTTTTATTATGTTATTATGCACATTATTGGAACTTATTTATCAAACTAGATATATTATAGACATCTTTGGTGGTGTCCCACTGAGTTGTACTCACACCCTACTCAGATCGTCATGGGTACCTGATCAAACTTCATGATTGCATGTCAAGACAATGTAAAGTGCCCTATGACTAAGGGTTGATCTATTATCTAGTGTGGAGTACAAGAGATGGGATCAGGCTAGCACTCGGGTCCTAATTTTACAGTTTTCCCATTTTTTTTTCTTTTATTCGTTTTTGAAGCCTCTAACATGATGGTTTCGGGCATAGCAGAAGTGTGTGGTGTTGGATGATATATTAAAATTTATTTTAATAATCATTTCTCTGGACCATGAGTGAGGATCTTGCGCATCAAATTTATAATTAATTTATTTAATATATGAATAAATAAATACCTAGACTTAGGAACTTTCTTCATTGATGATTGATGATTGTCCAAAAAGACCCTTTTGGAATGCTTTTGTTGCACTGTGAGGATCCAAGGATAGAATCCCTCTAGCGAGGATCCACATGTTCTCTAGTGATCTTTGAACACCACTCGATCACTGGGTGCTAGTGCGGTGAATCAAATATCTTACATTGTTTGTTCTTGATTTCTCATTCATCAGTCTTGAAGAAATCTCTCTTTCACTTCTCATTATTGAGAGTGTGAGAGGAGGAGTCCATAGAGAATTCATTGTGTGCAACAATTCACTATTCTCAATTTTTTGATGTAATATACAATAGAAATAAGCGTTTATTTATAGAGTTAGGTTTTAGGTTAAAATATTATTTAATTTCATGTTGGCCATTAAATGGCATTTAAAACCTTTAATAAAACCCATGCCACATAATAATAATATCATTATTATAATTTTGTGGTGCGTGCCAACTTGCGCAATAAAAAATATTATGTAATAGTCATGTTAATTAATATTTTTCATTGAACTCAGTCTTGTTCTATTCGAACTCCTCTATAATTTATTGAACAATAGAATAAATATTTTATTCATAAATAAATATTTTATTCACAGTCTAGAAAATAAATATTTATTAAAAATATTCAATAAATAAAATAAATATTTTATTTACAATCCAGTGAATAAATATATTATATATATTCACGTAATCAAATAAATTATTTATTAATAAAAAATAATTATTTATTACCTTGTGAATATTAGCGATCAATAAAACTTAAATAAAATTATTCCTTGGTCTTGAGAATAATATTTATTCTAATAATTAAATTCAAATAGAATTTAATTGAGATCAATGTAAATACTTAATGTGTGACCCTTTAGGATTATTTCTCATTAGTATTAGGTGGGTTTTCTTAAAGTCCAATATTACTATCTAGTAATGGGTCAAGGAACCCAAGATAAAAAACTTAATGTCGCAACAAAAAAAACCACATGTGAATACTCATTGTGTAATATAATCCATTTATCTCAATATCTCATCAATCAGGTTGCACATCAGTGTCACCAACCTATATGATTGAAACCTATTTCTTTGACTATCTGAAATAAACACATCATTACACCATGGTTGTGTAATTTAGGGTGAATGTTTCATTTCAATCAAAGGTTCGAGATACCGAATTCCATAAAGATGTAAGGGATAGATCCTTCCTTAACTTATCCATTAATGGAATGTCACTCATGATGCACCCAATGTATCCAACTTCACCATGAATTGTTATCGTCATGGTTTATGAAATACATCTAAGTATGCAAGTTGTAACATGCATTAATAATAATCTTAAAGTCTAAGGAACATCACACACAGTCAAAGATAGGAATATTTGATGACACTAAAACATGCAGAATTCCTACTTGTGGTTCTGTCCTTGTAATCTCCCATATTGGATATTACCAAGTGTGAACTTTATGAGAAGAAGTATCATCTACTTACGAGTACTTGCACCTGAAATTCTATGTATTATGTGTCCCATCATAGTATGTTATTCTACTGCGGAACATTATTTAATAATATCATCTTAGCACATCAATGTTCTCATCATAGCAGGAAACTTTTATGACCTTATCAATGCAATATATACTCTAGTAAATTATTACATTATATTCGTGAAAAATAATGATCAATATATAATAATAAGTTTTGTTAATATTAAATACATCAAATATACATGTAATTAAAGTACAAACCATTGTTCCTAGGACATCGACTCCAACAAACTCTCACTTAGACTAGAGAAAACTGCCTACGACCTTTAGTCTGCTATACCTCACATGATAGTCATGTTTTTTCTGAGTCAAGGTTTTAGTCAAGGTTTCTACCACATTATATTCCATAGAAATACTACTCACAACAACTTCACCTATTTGAGAAAAATCCCTCAATAGATGATACTTCTAAAGTATGTGATTTGTCTGCTGATGTGACCTTGGAACTTTTACAAGAATCGTCGCTAAAATATTATCATAATAGATTGTGATAGGATCTTTAATGTTAGGTACCATGTCAATCACTTGGATGAATTTTCACATCCATACTACTTCTTTAGCTGCCACAAAATCCACGATATACTCATACTTTGTTGTAGAATCTACAACCACAACCTACTTTGAGATCTTCCATCTCACGAAACCTCTATTCAAAGTGGATATGTATCCCATTTGTGACTCCATGTCATATTGATCAGTTTGGAAACTAGCATATGCATATCCTCTTATGACTAGTTTCTCTTCTCCTCCATAAAATAGGAACATATCCTTAGTATGCCTCATATACTTAAGGATAGTCTTGACTTCCATCCAATGGTGGTCACCATGGTCATCTTTATATCTTCCTATCACACTTAATGAATAGGTGACATCTATCTTAGTACATATAATACCATACATGACTGAATCAATCGCTAATGTGTATGAAATCCTTATTCTATTTCTTTTCCCATGTGTATAAGGATACATTTTCCTAGAAAGATGAATATCATGTGACAATGGAAATAATCCCCTCTTGGATTGTTCTATACTGAATCTTTTTAGTATCTTGTCAATGTATATACTTTGACTTAGGTCGAGAAACCTATTAGATCTATCAAGATGAATCTTGATCCAAAGAATATATGTTGCCTCACCAGATTCCTTTATAGAGAATCATTTATTCAACCATTAATTAATAGAATGTAAGACTATCATTCACTACTACAAAAATGGGAAAGGAAAGCACTACCCTTTTATGAGTGCTAAAAAAAGCGTTGATAAAGGGGGCCTTTATCAGCGATGATAAAGGGGGGATTTATCAGCGCTTTTTCCTACCGCTGATAAATTTTATGTTTCAAAAAAAATCATGAAAAATAAAATATTTTTATATAATTATATTTATATTGATATAAATATAATATATATATTTTAAATATGTTTTAGATAAGTATAAATAGACTATTACAATTAATATATAAGAATTTTAGTGAAAATGGATTTAAAATATTTTAAAAAATATTATTAATTAATAATTTACTAATTATTATTGATTAAAAATCATTTAATAACAATTTGAAGACACAAAAAAACAAAAAATAATAATAAAAGATCTAAAATAAGTTGAAAATGTAACTCAAACTTCAAACGGCCATAACTTTTGATCTGGGTGTCCATTTGAGCTCTACAGTATATCAAATCGAATTCTGTGATGAGCTCTACGTGCCAGTAACCCAAGTGAAGCTTTTGTCGCATTTTTCAAGGCCAAAAAAGGCCCAAAAGGCCACCAAAACTGAGTTTTTAGTCGGGATATCCCGATTTTTTAACATTCAAACAAGTATAACTTCTGGTCCGAATGTCCGTTAGGCCTGTACCACATATCATATCGAAGATTATTTCATTTTATTTGATTTGAATAGTTGTGGATTTGAAACGGGCTTCTGGATTATAAGTTATGGTCTTTTTAACATTCTATGGCTTTTCAAATACACATATATATATGTATTTATTCGTAAATATATATGTGTTTGTGTGTTTGTGTGTGTGTGTGTGTTGTATATATGTATGTATTTATTTATTTATTTATTTATAAACACACATAAAAAACATATTTCATAAATGCATTTAAAACTAATCTTATAAGTATATATTAATATACAAATAAATATACGGATAAAAAATTATAACTAAATATATATATATATATATAAAAATATAAATATATATTAATATACGAATGAATATATATATACTAATATATGAATAAATATATTTATATTAATATGAATCTATATTAATATACGAATAAATATAACTATATATATATATATATAAATAGATATATCATTAAGTAGAGAAAAAAACGAAATGGCTTAGTGGTAAAGGTGCAACTGTGAAAGGGGGGAGGTCGCGGGTTCGAGTTCGGGTGGAAGCAAAGGTGTGTGCGCGTGTGGGGATGCGCGGGAAGGGCAGCGCATGGGAGAGTGTGAGGGGGGTCCGCCTAGCACTGTTAAAATCTCCTCCCCCCCCCCCCCCCCGCATTATATAATTCATTTTTTTTTTACTTTTATCAGTTATTTTTAAAAGCACTGATAAAAGGGACCCCCCTTTATCCTCACCTCGATTAACAGCACTTTTTTTAGCACTATTAATCAACTTTTCTAGCACTGATAAAGGCTATATTTATAGTAGTGATTTCATTTCTAATGAGTAATATGTCATCAGTATATACTATTAAGAAAACAACTACACTCCCACTAAATTGTTTATAGACACACAACTCGTATTTGTTCTTTATGAAACCAAATTATGTTATGGCCTCTTCAAAATGAATTTTTTATGACCTAGATACTTGCTTTAATCCATAAATGGATCTCTGTAACTTGCATACCTTTTTGGCATCCTTTGGAATAAAAAACCCTTTAGTTTGTGTCATATAGACATATTCCTGAAGATTCTAATTAAGGAATGTTATTTTAACATTCATTTTCAAAATCTCATAATCATGGAAAGCTGCAATGAAAAGTAGAATTCTAATGGATTTTAGCATTGCAGCTGGTGAAAAGGTTTCATCATAGTCAATGTCTTGACATTGTTTAAACCCTTTTGCAACCAGTCATGCCTTATAGGTACTGACTTGTCCTTCCATGTCTAGTTTCTTTTTGAATAACTATTTGCAACCAATGGGATTTACATCTACTGGATGGTCTACCAAAATCCAAACTTGGTTTTGGTACATGGAATCCGTTTTAGAATTCATGGCCTCTTGCCACTTGGAAACATTTGTGCCACTTACTGCTTCCTTATAGGTTATAGAATAATTATTATCAACTAATAATGATTCATCATCCTTGATGACTAGAAAAACATACCATTCTGGTTCTCTAACCTCTCTAGTAATCCTATATAGAAATTGCATATTTGGAACAATTTCTTCTTCCACATGGATTTGTTAAATTTTTTCTTATATCAACTCTTATGTATCTTGAGTCTAGACTTCATAAAAGTCTATATATCTCCCACTATCTCTTTTAGAGATAATATCATATTAGAGAAATTTGGGACATCTATCAACCAAAAACTTTTTGTTTTAAGGATTGTATTGGTAGTATCCCCTTGTTTCTTTAGGATATCCTATAAAGATACACTTTTTTCCTTGGGGTGCAATATTGTAACTTGAAGAGGCCTTAACAAATGCTTTACAAACCCACACATTTAATTAAGACAACACAGGTTTCTTTTCATTCCATAATTGGTATGGTATATCGTCTGTTTATTTATTTGGCACTCGATTTAGTATGTATGTTGTTTTTTGTAACGTGTATCCCCAAAAGGATTATTCAAGAATCTCATGAATCATCATTGATCTCACCATGTCTAACAAGGTTTGGTTCCTCATTTCACTTATACCATTACTCTGAGGTGTATATAGAGGAGTGAGTTGAGATAATATCCTGAAATCCCATAAATAATCAATGAAGTATTGATTAAGATATTATCCACCACGGTCTGAGTAGAGTTTCTTAATCTTCTTACCAAGATGGTTATTAACTTCATTCTTGTATTCCTTGAATTTATCAATATAATCTGAGTATAAATATTCATATCTACTAAAATCATCAATAAAAGTCATGAAGTATGAGTACCCACCCCTTTCCTCAATAGGGAATTGTGCACACACATTGGTATGAACTAATTCAATAATCTCTTTATCCATTTTACCTTTCTCACTAAATGGGGATTTGGTGATTTTTTCTTATAAACATGCATGAAATACACTAAGTGGTTTTAGTTTAAATGAATCTAAATATCCATCTTGATGTAATTTAGTTGAGCGCTTTTCATTTACATGACCTGGCGAGTGATGCCAAAGTTGTGTGTAGTGTGAGTCATGTGAAGTAACTTTGTTATCGATTGTCATTACTTAGTTTGTGTAATCCAACACATAAAGATTGTTATTTAAAAGTGTCTTACCATAAAAAATTCTATATTTATAAAAGAAGAAACATTTATTCCCAAATTTGAAAATAAATTCATTTTTATCTAGTCTGGATATAGAAATAATGTTCTTTGTAACTGAAGGCACATAATAACGAACCTTTAAAACAAATATCATTCTGGTTGTTAATGTGAGATGGTACTCCCTGATAGCTACAACAACAATTTTGGATCCATTGGCTACTCATAAATATACCTCCCTTCGATCAGTATTTCTAAATCTTCTTGGTTTCTATATTTAAATACATATTTGAGAACCACAAGCTATATCTAATATCCAATTTGTAAAAATAGATACATTTCACTCAATAACAAATGAACTTGAAGCTTCCCATTGCTTCTTTGGCTAGGTGCAGTGTTTCCCCCAATGGCCCTTCTTGCCACATACGAAATAGACAGAATCATGTTTTATTTATTTCCCCTTGATATTATTCTTCTTGGAAGGGTGTAAAGAAGTTTTGGAATTAGATCTCTTCACTTTCCCTTTCTATTTGTTCACCATAAGGATTTAAGTCTTTTTTCACTTCGTATCCTTATCAACTTAGATAATAATATTGAGAATATTTGGTATAGACTTCTTAATGTTTTTCATATTAAAATTCACAAAAAAGCTAGAGAAGCTCTAAGGGAGTGATGCCAGAATGAGATTGTTGCCTAATTTTTCATGGAATTTAAACCCTACCACCTCTAATTTCTCAATGTATCCAATGAGCTTGACTATGTGAATCCTATCTGGGTCACTCGCTCCAATATTTCTATGAAAAAGTACCTTGGAAATATCAAATTGTTCTGATCTAGATCTCTCCTAGTATAGACCATAGAGGTGCTCTAGATTGTTATATGCATCCATGTTTTCATGAGACTTCATTAGTTCACTAGACATCGATGAAAGCATCAAACATTGAACGTCGACCATGTCACTCAAATTTTTTTTGTAGATAAGGAAATCTTCATCGCTCACCTCTTTAGCAGGCGAATCAAACATTGACAATTCTAGAACATAAGATTTCCATTCATGGCATAGCATAACCTGAAGGCGTCTAAACCACTCATGGGAGTTACTACCAGTTATGAGGTTGTCCTTCTCTAATATTGATCATAGGGATAATGTGAATGATGATATTTACATTTTATTTTATAATTAAAATGTCATATTATTAGTAATTTTTCTTAATTACAAATAATGTGAGAAATAATAAATTAATTAATTAATTTTATCAAATCTCAATATCCCTCACCATTGAACTCAGAAAATATATTTTATATGACATTCTAGTGTCTAGGATCCCCATTACTTTTCTTAATGATCCATAGTTTGGCCATGAAAACCATAAGAAAGTAATTTAGGTAGGTGATCTTGCCAACTGCAAGCTTTCCAACTGCAATCTTGTAGCTCCTTGATCCATTGAGTAGATTCCTCTATCCTGAAATCCTTACTTGGATTTCCTCAAAAAATCAACTCAAACTCTCATGAGATTTCCCCCGTAAAAGTAAGTGTCCAGACTTTGTCCATGTACTACACTTAGTTTTATAGTTTCATTCTCAATCAAGTAAAGAAAGGCTTAGTCTGACTTAATATTAGGTTGAGTTACATGTCTTGTTAGTATTAAGTGGGTTACTTAATTAATTAATCATGTTGGATAAAAAAATTATGCATAATTTATTTATTTAATTTTCATCTTTATATATTAATTCATTCATTTATGTTCATGCGGTCTTGTATACATAAAATAAATAGTGCATAGATAGAAATAAATAAATAAAGTAAATGACCCGATCATGAGCTTATCTAATGGTTGATTTTATAAGTGGGTATTAAATCAACCTATAACCTAGGGGAATAACTCCATTTGTCATCCATGGAATGAGTTACACCATTCCACATATTTATCTATGTATCACTGAGTTGGAATCATCATGGTTCCATCTTGAACCACCTCCACACACCTTGCGATGCTCCATTAATTATAAGTATTTATTACTCACATACAGGTGGGGGGAACCAAAGGATTGGTTAAAGGGGGTTACATAAATATCTTTGGACATGTAGATCCTACATAATAATGAAGGGAGGGATGACTCACAGACCATCATTTAATTTAATATTAAATAATTGTAAACTCGTGAAATAAATTAAATTAAATTAATTCCAACACATACATAGGTCTTGGTCAAGCCCGTGATTGGTCATAGATGCAACAAATACACAAAAAGTAACTATATAACATTAATTTCTTTATTCATTATTTATTATTAGGATAAACACACTTTCATTAATTAATTGATTAATTGATTAATTCTCTTTCATCTTAATGATCATTTTATCTTAATTGGAGATACCCAACATTTATGGCATTCATGGAAACGGTAGAACCAATAATTTCATATTAATTATAATAAATTAATTGATCATTTAATATTATTTAAAACCATTATTAAATTTTTAAACACACGTTGGTGTGTTAATCAATAAAATAAGGTTTTAATGCTGCAATTTTCAATTTAATGTGATTTTTAATTCTATCCTTTAATGGGAGACTACACGGTATGTACAGTCTAGCTACATGTCATGTACCTTGGTTGTCGTGTATCCTAGTCACACGCTTGGGGATTTGGCATGTTAACTCGACCGAACTATATGGCATGTACATGATAGCTACATGCTATGTATATGTTTATCGGTCAACACACAGTGTACAATAAATGCACCACATGTAATTAACTGATTGGCATATCTAGGTACAATGTTCATGGGTACACGGCATGTACTCCGGCTACATTTCATGTAACCCAGTTTTACCATCCAAAGATTTGGCACTTCCCGATGGTATCTTCGGTCATTATTCATATATTATTAAACTTTTAAGAAAATTAAACACTAAATGAATATGATTAATATGTTGAAGTGTGTTAATTCAAATTGGATTAAAGAACAAATAATGAGAAATGAAAATTCAACTGCGATTGTGTACGGATCAACAATCAAATAAATAATTATAAATTTAAATGTGACTGCTCTAATACCACTTGATTGTTTCGAGCGTAGTAGAAGCGTGTGGTGTTGGGTGATATATTAAAATTTATATTAATAATCATTGCTTGAAACCATGAGTGAGGATCTTGCTCAAATTTATAATTAATTTATTTAATATCTGAAGAAATAAATACCTAATCTTAGGAACTTTCTTTATTGATGATTTTTGATCTTCTAAAAAGACCCTTTTGGATTACCTTTGTTGTGATGTGATGGTCGAAGGATATAATCCCTCTAGCGGTGATCCACACATGCTCTAATGATATATGAATAGTACTAGAACACATGGTGCTAGCACGGTGAGTCAAATATCTTGTGTTGTTCATTCTTGACCACTCGTTCTTCGGTCTTGAAGAAATCTCTCTTGAGCTTCTCATTATTGAGAGGGAAAGAGAAGGAGGATTCAAGAGAGAATTCGTTGTATATTTATAGAGTTATGGTTTAAGTTAAAATATTATTTAATTACATTTCATCCATTAAATAACATTTAAAACCTTTAATAAACCTCATGACACATAATAATAATATCATTATTATTATTTTGTGGTGCGCACCAATTTACGCAATAAAAAATATTATATAATGTTCATGTTAATTAATATTTGTCACCGGAATCGGTCTTGGTCCATTCGAACTCCTCTATCATTTATTGAACAACTGAATAAATATTTTATTCACAATCTAACGAATAAATATTTATTTAAAATATTCAATAAATAAAATAAATATTTTATTCACAATCTAGTGAATAAATATGCTATATATATTCACATAATAAAATAAATTATTTATTAATAAAAAAATAATTATTTATTACCTTGTGAATATTAGCGATCAATAAAACTTGAATAAAATTATTCCTCAGTCTTGAGAATAATATTTATTCCAATAATTAAATTCAAATAGAATTTAATTAAGATCAACAGAAATGCTTAGTGTGTGACCCTATATGATTTTTTCTCGTTGGCATTAGGCGGGCTTGCCTAAAGTCTAAGATTACTTTCTAACAATAGGTCAAGGCACCCAAGATAAGGAACTTAATGTCGCAATGATGACAATCATATACAAATGCTCATTGTGTAATATAATCTCTTTATCTCGATATTTCTTCGAGCAGGGTGCACAACCGTGTCACCAACCTATATGCTCGATACATCTTTCTTTGACTATCTGAAATAAACGTGCACAACAG
Organism: Viscum album; assembly: GCA_963277665.1. Lineage (NCBI taxonomy): Eukaryota > Viridiplantae > Streptophyta > Magnoliopsida > Santalales > Viscaceae > Viscum > Viscum album. Next base: position 267,982,040 of record OY728132.1, on the reverse strand, counting down.
TGTTGTTACACTGTGGTCATGAAATTTAGGGTAATGATTCCATTCTAATAAAAGGGTCGAGATATCAGATTCCATAAATATGGAAGGTAGAAATCCTTCCTCGATTTATCTATTAATGACATGTCACTCGTGACGTATCCAACATATCCTCGCCATGGACTATTATCATCATGCTTTATTAAATACATCTAAGTACACAAGTTTTAACATGTATTAATAATAATCTTAAAGTCTAAGGACCATCACACATGCTCACAGATAGGAATATCTGATGACACCAAAACATGTGAAATTCCTACAAGCGGGTTTGTTCTCATAATCTCTCATCTTAGATATTACCAAGTTTGAACTTCATGAGAAGAAGTCTCATCTGCTTACGAGTACTCACACCTGATAGTCTATATAATATGTGTCTCATCATAGTGCGTTATCCAACCATACAGCATTATTTAAGAATATCACCACTACACATTAAGGTTCTCATCATAGCGGGGAACTGTTATGACCTTATCAATGCAACGTATAATCTAAGACATTATTACATTAGAGTCATACAGAACAATGATCAATATGTAATAAGAAGTTTTATTAATATTCAATACATCGAATATACATGTAATCAAAGTACAAACAGTTAGTCCTATGACACCAACTCCAACATGGCATACAGGGAGGCACGCCTGAGGTCACATAAAAATTATCGTTCTAAACACGGTTGAGTAGTCTTGGTTAGGGGATATTACATCAAGTGGAAATATTAGCCTAAAAAATAGTGATAAAGATCAATTAATGATATCAATCCAACCTGAAATTAATTCCATAGATTATGTTATGAAAATGACTATAAGAAATATCAAGGAATTTGAGGAAAGCGGACTACGTAAGCCTTTTAATGGGATGTTAAATGAGGAAGAATCTCTTGAAAATTAGAATTGATGCAACTTATTGAAACTGAAATCTAGGAAGATAAAGGAGATAAAAAACTAGGAAAAAGAAGCAAAAGTCTTGTGGAATTTTTTAAAAGTGGGTAGGGAAAATTCAAACCACTTGTACCAACACTTGAAGAAGACTTGGGAGTTGAAAAAGAAATACCCATTAGCCTTAGAAGATTGTAACTGAAGAAGTAGCTGAAACTAAATTGTTGAATGAGATATTGAGATCCCAAGAAGAGGAAGAGAAAGGGAAGAGAAATTTCTTTCGAGTGGATAAGAAAATAAGGTTCATAGAGGATGATACCAAGGTTGAAATCATATTACAAACATATACAGAAGGTGTTGAATACCTTAAAACCGTGTTGTTAAAGGAAGAAGTTGAAGCTCAAGGCAGATAGGTTGAAGAGAAATGTTATATACTTGATGGGGACTTAAAATATGATAGATTCAAAGAAGATATGACATATTTGGAAGCACTATGCATCCAAGAAAAATCATTTTTAAAAAACCGCCTAGGTTCCCACTAAAGAAATTCAATTTTCCTTGGGACCATGGTTAGGAATGAAGAGGGAAAAGCCTAACCGATAGGATTAAAACTCAAGTTCTTCTTGGGAGGGAACCCAATAATAATATTTTTATTTAATTTTTCTAGCTTTATTATTTGATTTTCAATAAATTCCCACCACCCACATTGAGTGTGCATGATTTTTTCAAGAAATTCAATGGAAAGGAAGGGCAGAGATCATTTGAAAGAAAAAGACACATTCACTACAAAGGAAAGGAATCACAATGTAAGGGGTGTTTTATTATCCCTATATCTCATTTCCATTATTCTTGAATTCGTTTTTTTGACAATAAATCGCATCTCCCAACTTGTACATGCATTTACCGCATAATCAAAATTAAGTGTGGAGGGAGTGTGTAGTGTGTTGTGTATTGAGAATGAACAAACTTGAGAAAAATCTATCCATGAAAACTAAAATAGATAAATTCACCTTGGAGAAATTGAATCATTTGTTTGCAACACTTGAAAATTGAGGGTTAATAAGATAAGATTTAGGTTAATCAAAAATTTTCATACATGTATTGGATTGATGAACTCAACCTTGTGTGGTTTGTTTTGTTAAACATGAGTATCACTTCAATGGTTCATCCTAAACAACAACCAAATAGATCATTTGAATTAGATTAGTGTGGGAAATTGGGATCCAAATAGAATTAACTTAAAATAGCCTAGCATAAGGGTGTGTGTGTGTGAAAAATCAAAAGCTATAAATAAGAGTAAGGCAATCTGAGAGTCAGTTTCTGAACCCTGCTTCTATGCCCAGACTATTCCAATGAGTCTTGAGGGATACGTACAACTTGGGATTGCTTAGTTCTAGATTAGTCACACTCAATCCTTGAATAAGTGCATTGCACATCACATGGCTAAAAAAGTGTGTAAAATGTGTCTGGTTATTGAGAGGGATGAAGGAGAAGGTGAATGCTAAACTCATGTGAACAAGAGAAAAATGAAGGTATCCAGTTAGTGCATGGTGATGAATCATTCGTAGTTAATAATTCAAGAGATGTGTAGATAGTGATGAATCATTGATTATGTGAAATTATGAAGTGGGATGATGATCTTGAGTGAGAGGGATTTGAAAATATGGTTCATGTCAAGATTGGAATTCAAATAAATCCTTGGAAATTAAAATTTGATGAATTGAGGCTTGAGCATAAGAGGAGATGAATTCTTGATGAAAGCTTTGTTGAGAGGGGTTACTTGAGAGTAAGTAATGCTCAAGTGTGGGGGGATGCGGTTTGCCTATTTTTTATTGTTTTTCATCAATATATTGATTATATTTTAGTGTGATTTTGTGTTTATGTGAATAAATACATCTGAAATTGAAGTTTTTGTTATTTTTAGAATAAGAATTCATTTTTAAGCATTTTATAGTCTAGAATTATTCAAAAATAGTTAGAGTTAAAAATCTGAATTTGAGCCTTGAAAATTATGACATTGATGTTGAATTGTTGGTTAATGGAGGATGAAAAAGAAGAAATTATGAAACTGGTAGGAATTACATTGTGCATAGAGAAGATATTTACTTTGTAAAAAAATGGGGTCAACCCCTGGCAATCAACCCAAGCCCAAGGACAGATCAGGGGCGAAAAGAGGAGGCCCATGGGCATAGCATGGAAAAGATTTGGGCAACGGGATGGCTAGGGTGCATAGGTAGCTCGGGGTGGCACTACAGGAGCAGAGAAGGCACCACAGTGGGAGGCAGCACCCAGAGTACAAACATAACACCACACACTCAGACTTTGAGAGAAGGTTGGAAGTGCTCGAGCTTATAAAGAAGGTTGAGCATCATTGTATGAGAGATCTTCTTACTCACTTGTTCTTTGTTGTATTTAGCATTCTTGGCAGGCGCTATGGGGGGTGAAGGGAATGTAATTGCATAGAGTGATGTAATTGGTTGAAACCATGATCTATGTTATTCACATTCTTTTTCATAATGCTTTATTTGATTAAAACAGTTTGATGATTTGTGGATGAGGGTGATGGAGCAAGAGTGGAAGCCCGAGTTGTGCACTAGAGTGTGGACATTGATTTCTAAGGGATGTGAAATCTGAGGTTAACATAAGAAATTTGAAATTAATCATTATTACTAAGAGACAAGCAACCTTATGGGGACTCTTGGTCTTAATAGTAAGTCTTGAGGTTGATCTGAGAAGACAACCTTAAGAATTCATGATGTTGTTGACATTTTTTTTGTTGGCAATTCATCTTACTTGTTTTTCCAAGTATGGTTACTACCCTGGCTTTCCCCACTTTTTTTAGTCAAAATCATTTCCATTTATTATAATAAAAAATCTGCAAAGATAAACAATTAAGGAGGATGAGAAAAAAAAAGACTTGTTTTTCATTGATTGAATCAAGAACTAGTGTTGTTCCTTCTTCCCACTACCTACTCATACACACACACACAATTATTAGAAAATACCAAATATACATTTAAATTCTTGTCATAATACACACACAACCCTCTTAAATTTGTGTTTTCCATTATTTATACATAAGTGAATTAATGGATTGGCCAACATCTATCTCTGTGGAGATGACCTACTTACTCACCGACAATTGTTGCCAAAATACTAAAATGCGTAAATCACTACTTCTAAAACGGAAAAGGAAGTTTTGGGGTGGGAGAAATTTGTTAGAGAACCAAAGGTTGTGCCTAGCATTATGGACTTGCTTGGGTTTTATCATGATAACCACGGAGGCATTACAAGATTAAGGAATATCATTCTCATTAGAAGTTCAAACACATCCAAAAGGAGATTTCACCTCATTAGGGAAATTATTGAAAGAGGTGAGAGATATACAAAATACCCACACAAGATAATGTGACCCACTTACAAAATCATCAACGTAGTGGAATCACAATATTCATGTTCGAGCCCTTGGTATTGAATACATGAGTGACTGGATTTAGTACGCGTGAGATATTAGAAGTGCATGAAGCTTCTTCATTTATCATTTATGATTTTTGCTTTATGCATATGTAATGATAATAACCCAGAGTTTGTAATGTAAAGATAGGATGAGTTGACTTGTGGGAATACTTATGAACTTGTATTTAGAGACCCAATACAATGAAATTCAATGCAACCTTGAACATCAGTTATTTAATATCATTATAATATACACACATGAGGTTAGATAGATCTCCAGCATAAAAGGCATTGCACTCCCGCTCATCTTATGTTGTTCTTGACTCAACAGAGGGTTGGACACAGTATAAAATCATGAAACCATACGAATCAAGATGTGATTGTTCACTTATACAACAGGTAGACATTATAGAGTGGGACTAATGAAGTGTACGTGAGATGTGAAAATAATTGTTTTGTGAATTTAGTTTTACAAGAATGACTATCACAGGCCTCAAGACCATACACAAATCACACAGCTTTAGAAATCCTTACAACGAAAAAAAAAAATATATACATAGCACCAAATGCCACAACACAAGCAATTTTAACATCATCAATTCAGGGCTACAAATCAAACTTCATCATGAGCAACCATCAAAACATAAGAAAGCTCTAAAACTGCCCACTGCGCCCTTGAAATATAAAGGGCCTCGTTGAGAGCAAACTCAAACAGCCATAACTCTGCTCTCTCTATCCTCACTTGCTGGTGGAATTGATCCTACCATTCTCTCTTGCCACTGAGAAATGCCCAGGAGAGAGCAACTCAAAAATCACATTATCAAGGCAGCATAAAAAAAAAACAGTTTTTTAAACCTGATATCATACCAAATCATTGCTACCTTCTTCAGAAAGATTCTGCAACTGGTGCATGAACAGGGCAATGAGAAGAGGGTTCTTCCTCGTGCATGTATTGAAATCCTCCCTGCTGATCTGCCCGTCGCCATCGCAGTCGAAAAGATCGAACAGCTTGTGGATCTTCTCATGCCAACATCGCCCAACATTTTTTCAGCTCGCAAAAAATAATCAGCTATGACAGTGGCAAACAAATATGAAAAGATGCCAGGGATCGACCCATAAGATCATTTTCTGATCCAAATATCAACATCATAACTAAGGTTCCATTAGATTTGCTCCACATCATTACAACTCACATGCTTAAGAGATTTAAAAGCAAAGCCACAATGCCCCCAGTAGATTTGTTGCAAAAACCGACACGAGGAAATAATACTATACAAATCACATATGTAGAACTATAAAATGGATCTTGGCCCATTATTTTCACCATGAGTCCACAAAATGAGATTCTAGTAGTCGGATTAAAAATCCAGACCATGACCTAATATAGTCCAGGATTCTTAGCAAGTGATGGGTGCAGAACCAAACCATCAAAATTTAAGGTAATAATTGTCAATGATCAATTATAGATAGCGTTTGGTTTTTGGAAAATATTTTATATTTTCATTTTTCAAATATGCATTAGAAAATATGCTAAAAAATGTTTTTGAAAAATGGGGTTGTTGGAGGGTGTGTCTAATCGAGTCCCACGGGGCCTCATTTTGTTTTAATTGATACAAGGTAAAATTTACAAGCATGCTTACATAAATACACAAGTAATGTGTGAATTTTTTTAATCTACAAAATTTTAATCCAAACAAGCTACTTGTGGAACCACCATGCATGAAATAGTTTTATCGACTAACATGAAATTACCTCATCATGGTCCAGATCTGGAATCGCAGAACAAATGGATTTTCTGAGCTGCGGCATCAACAGATCAGAAACCAATAATAGGGGAAGTCACAAATCTCGGATTTCAGTACTGCCTATGAAACAAAAACAACATACTTCTTCCATTGAAATACAATCCTGTCCAGCAGCAGACCCTGAATAAGCAAATTCGCATGCACTTTGAAACAATGTCTGCCTCATCACATGTGCCGACCCAAACAAGAACTGAAAGAGACATATAAACCAATTGTCAAAACAATCTGGCCCAAAGAAGGTTAACAAGAAATGAGAACAAGTGCAAGCTTCGAATTTATATTTTTCAAATGATGTGTCATGGTGAATTTGTTTGGATCATGGAAATGAAATGAAAACTACAAACAACAACAAAAAAATCCTAAAACCAATTAAATGGGGTAGGTTTACATGGATCAAACGTCGTCAATTAGCTCTATTAAAGCCATATTTTCAATAAAACCATTTGGAACGAGATCATCTTGAATGATTTGTTTAAGGGTTCTTTTAGGTCTACCTCTACTTTTTTTAATAAGTGAATTTATCATTAAGTTTACCCTATTAACAGGTGCATCTCTAAGTGTTCTTCTAACATGTCCAAATCATCTTAAATAGTCTAAGTCGTCTTCTCGTCAATCGGAGTCGCTCAAATTCTCTTGAACACATTCATTTCTAATCTTATCTTAGTATGTTCACATGTCCATCTTAACATTTTCATTTTTGCTATATGTCAAAGGTCATCACTCAATGCCATACAAAATAACTAGTCTAATAACAATTCCTATAAAATTTACCCTTTGATTTCAAAAGAATTTTACAATCACAAAGCACCCCGGAAATCTTTCTCCATTTTATCTATCCAGTTTGAATCCTATGAGAGACATCTGAATTAATACCTCCGTCAAATGGCAAAAATGAGCTTGAATATCGAAAACTATCAACTTTTGAAATAATATGGTATCTTAATCTCACATCCATAATATTACTAGACAATCCTTTGCTAAAACGACACTCCATATACTTTATATTATCTCTATTAAGACGGAAACCTTTCGATTCTAAAGTCTCGCTCCAAAGCTCCAACTTTAAATTGACGGTCTCTATGGATTCTGCAATGATAATTATATCATCCGCAAAAAACATGCAATAGTATCTCGCTTTGAATATGCTTTGTAAGTCCTTCTAAAACCAAAGCAAAAAGGTATGGGCTTCAAGCCGAAACTTGATGCAGTCCTATCGAGACAGTGAAGTCTGTAATATCACCTACTGGAATTCTTAGAATCAAACTCTCTTCATACATGTCTTGGATGAGTTTGATATACACCACTTGCACCCCTTTCTTTCAAGTGTTTTACCTCTCTAGGAACTTTATCATATGCTTTTTCCAAATCAATGAAAACCATATGCAAATCTTGGACTTTTTGTCGATAATACCCCATTAGACCCCTAATCAAATAAATTGTTTTTGTGGTTGAACATCCAGGCATAAAACCAAATTGATTATCTGAAACTTTAGTTTCTCTTTGAATCATATGTTCAATTACTCTCCCCCAAAGTTTCATGATATGACTCATTAACCTCGATGCCTTTATAATTCCCACAACTTAAAATGACTATTTTTACACAGGTATTAGAGAGCTCTTCCTCCGTTTATCGGGCATTTTAGATTTCATAATCTCATTAAATAACCTAGTGAGCCAATTAATACCCAACTTTTCGATAATAGGTGTAATTGAGTTCCTCTCTACTAATACTTAAATTATGCAAGTCTAATTCACACATCCGCTCTTCATTGAAGAGATTGTTAAAGTAACATCTCCGTGTTTTCTTAATTTCATCATCCTTAAAAAGGTGCGTCATTCTTCATCTTTTAATTTTCTACAGCTAAACTGTAGATTTTTCTTTCATCATTCTTAATATGCAATGAATGGTACTACTTCTCAAAAACTTGAGATTTAGCCTCACCAACTGCTTTCTTAACCTCTCTACGAACAACAAAATATCGAGCCCAAATATCTTCATTACTACAAAAGTATAAAGCTTTAACACGCTCAAGTTTCACTTTAACTTTTAGTCGGACATTCCCATTCTACCACCACAATTCTTTTTCTTTTGGACAAAAACTTTTCCTTTTAGACAAGACCCTTTTGATGCTCCTAGAATAGAAGTAGTTATATTGCGAACACCTTTAGTCACCTCATCCCACGTGTAGTTGGCATAGCTTGAACTTCCCAATCCACTTCTTTCAAAAGCTTGTTCTTAAATTCCATTATAAAGTTATCCTTTAGGCGCCACCATCTGATTCTTCGATTCCTTAATTGTTTCATATTTCACTTGTAATTCTTAACTTGCGGGTCTAAAACTAATAAACGATGTTGGGTGGTAAGATTTTCACCGGGAATGAAAACTGCAAAAACAAAAAAAAAAAGAGGGAAAAATTATAGGTGGCACCTGGCTACAGTAATCACTAAAAATGACATCATTGAACTTATCAATTTGTATAACAATTAGGATGTTCATTCTCGTTTCTAAAATTGGCTCATTTCAAAGCAATGTTTTTTATTATAATAATTAAAATTGTTATTTTTAGTTATTAAAACTATTATAATATTATAATTATTTTCAATATATTATTTTTATTAATTAATTTTTTTATTATCCTATTATTATTATTATTATTTTATTCTTAATAAATTAATTTCTTTTCCACTGTCAACCAAATGACATTTTTTATTTTCCTTTCCATTACTTTCATTCATTTTCATTTTATTTTTGTTGCTTTCTTCACAAATCAAACAGGCCCACATGAACAAGCACAGAGGAATCGTCATATTATTATTATTTTTAACTACAATATGAGAATAAAAGTTGTATATTCTAATTTTCAACCCCATGACCAACAGTTAGTCCTAAAAAATACTCAAAAAATTTTGACAAATGTTAATTTTAGACATTCATATATCAAAAAATACGAAATCAATGCCACTTGCCAATCCAAAAATTGAGCCTTTGACCTAGCTGCCATGAACATGATGGCATGTCACGCCATACAACATCAAGTTTATAATGCCAGCAAATATACCTGCTTGAAAGTAATCCTTCCATTCTTCTCCAGATCAAGAAACCCAAATATCTACAATTCACAATAATACAAGTGAAATGAGGGTGAAAATATGTGATAACTAAGGTAACATATACAAAACATTACAGAATTGATGATACTTGAAATGATCATGCACTTACATAATGTCATTAAATACATGAATTCAAAATAAATAAATAAACGTCAACAATGTGCTCAGATGGAATCAGAATAAAACTTGCATCTACCCTATTATTATACCTTCATGCCATGCTTTTTAGGGTTTTTTTGGTGTCGAGGATGAAATGAAATGAATTTTCAAGGGGGAAAACATAACAATCAGAATACGCCATTCCATTATCATGTTCACTGGATGCCAGAAAAAATGGAAATTAACATCTATTGATGCAAGTCTGAATATCTGTTCTCACACCCTAGCAACAGGTTAAAGAAGTATTTGAAGCAACTGACCTTTTCAGAAAGATCACAAGGCTTCAGTCTCAAGACTCTCAAAAAGTCATGAATATTGACACAACCACTGCCAAACAGGAATCCTTATAGTAAGTTGTAAAAAGACGAACTGCCCATCAGGGAGCACTTTAGAAGAAAATTGCCATATACTTCAAGGAAGCACCAAGTCAATGAACCAAACGGGTAGTAAGAGATAATCTGAGAGTACCTGGGGTCAGGATTCATGGAAAGAAACTTGTCGAGGAAATCCACAGCTTCAAATGAGCTTATATGCAATGACTGAAAAATGAAAGAGGATTTGATTTAATTCACGTCTTCGTCTAACCCGTAAGCAAAATTAGGAAGAGGAGAATATATCACAATACCATAAGCCATGCTATGAGTCTACAATAATCTGAAGAAGTGCCTCTCAGAAAGAAAAAATATTTACCTAATATGCAAATATCACTAAAGCTGGAAAATTGGAGCTGTTAAATAAAGTAATTTTCAGAAATTAAGCATTTTCAAGTTTCACCACCTTGACTGGAGTTTAGGCAATCCTCGAATCCACTTTAAATTCTGAGTGGAATTTTCTAATCCTTCGCATAGAAAAATATATTAGAAGGCATTCAAAACCCCTTCCACATCCAAATGCACCCCCAGTCATCATGCTCATTGTGCATGGCTATGAGCACTGAACATTGTTAACAAATATAGATTATACTTCATGGCGTTAATTAATGCAAGGGAAAGCAACTGGTCTATTTTGACTAGAAGCAAATACATAAAAGAAAACCATGTGAACATATAATTTAGCCTTTATTAGAAATGAAGTCTCAATATCAACACATAAAAATCACTACGGCTCTGTTTGACAACATTTATTGAGAACTGTTCATAGCACTTATCACTTGTAATCAACAGCTTGAAAAAACAAGTGGTGTTCTGTTTCCGAAAAAACAGTAACACTTGTCTTACAAAAGAAAACCAATTAAATAAGTGTCAGGTAAATGCTTTTTCAATGAGCAATCTGGAAACATATATACAAAATCACTTATCCCAAATCGTGAGCAATGTAGAAACACTCCTGCGGAAGCACTTATCATAAAAGATAAGTGCTATAAGCAGTTCTCAATAAGTGTTTTCAAGCAGACCCTAAGTGCCATAAGCAGTTTTTAATAAGTATTTCCAAACAGGGGCTGGGTCAAGGCATTTCCACAAAAATACTCACCGATTCCACTCTTGCCATCTCTACCAAATACTGTGAGGGATCTCCCTGAATGAAGATATGTCAGAATCAGATAAGTGGGCCATCAAAACCAAAGGAAAGACTGAAAGGCTTCTAAAAATGTTATTTGTTTCACAAAAAAATTAAATAACTGAAAATTCCCAAGAGACAAGTGACCAACTTGACAAAATGATTGGGAGAACCGAACAAAATCAAATAAATGTGCTTACAAACAAACATAACTGGCAATGCACTAAAATAAAAACATAAAATTTCAAGCTAAAGGAATATCATAAATACATGACACGACTGATTTGCGCGTGTAAGAAGCATCAAATCTCCATAGGAATGATTAGTTTGTACAACATTGAGCGCAGTTGCGATAGCATGGCTAGTCTGTACACGGGCAACAGATAAAACTGGAAGATTAAGAACATAATGATGTAATGAAAATATCACCAAAACAACATTTATATATAAAGATATCCAACAATGAGCACAGACTCACCCTCTTAGAAAACTGGAGGGCACTTTCTTTTCGGTGTTCAAGAGGTGAAACAACTGGAAGGTATTCTACCTGCTCAAATAAGTAAATCAAATCAAAAACAAGTGTACAAAAGCAGTATGGAATATGCAGTTAAATATTTAAATCTGAATACTAAGGGAAACAAATATGTGCATGCACATTTAATGCAGAAGTTCAGTGAAGCAATAACTAGCAGATTATTTATATTTAAGTAAACTAGGAGCCCACAAATGAAAGGGTAAATGGTGCAAAAGTGGAATTTGAAAAAGGTTACAAAATGAAACAATGGCAAACAAAATTTGAAGACAGGGTAAATATCTATGTTCAGCATGAAAGCGGATGACACCTCGATTTAATAAGATGAGTTGATTCATGCCCTTTATGATAGGAATATGGGTGATAATAATGTGGGGTGGGGCAAATATGTAAATGCCCTGATTAGTTTGTTAGTTTGTTAGAAAGTTGTTGGGGGATGGCTGTTATTCTGTTAGGAGGTTTGTTGGGGTTGGCTGGGTAATAAATAGGGAGGCAAGGGGCAGTTAGAGGGGACGAACTGGATTGTTGGGTGCTGCTAAGCAGATTTGGAGGGTTAGGCCTCAGGACCTAGGTGCAGGGCCTCTTGAGGAAATTCTTCTCCTCTACTTCTTTCTTTCTTCTATTATTTCTTCTACTCTTTCTTTCTTCAGTAATTCCTGCAGTTGATAATTGCAGCCTCTACTGATTTTCTCTCTATTTCCAATTGATTCCTATCACTTTACATTATGTAATATCCAATATAAATGGCAGCTAAAAATTCAACTATAATTTACAATCTTCAAACCACACACACCAAACCCATCAATCACAAGACCAAACCACTATTAGATTTAATGCACCTTCGCAATCATGGTGTAACAATCACCCCATCCCAAATTTTGTTTTAAATATGAACATTCAAAACCTTAATTTAAAAAAGAATTTAAAACATAGGAGTGCCATTATAATTAAATCTAATAAATTTAAATGTTACCTTTCAATCTCTTCAATAAGCCTACCCATCTTCTCCTCAATTCCCTTTATTGACTCCCCCCCACTTTTTTTTGCCACTATAGGTTTCAGTCAAACAGAAGAACGGGCTTTTTGTATCAGTAAATCACAAGACCAAATCAATAATAGATTTCACAAGCACTAATGCACCTTCGCAATCATGCCATAACAATCACCTCTCCCAAATTACTGCCCAAATCCCAAACCTCCAAACTAAATCCACTTTCAAAACTCGCATCCCACATTTTGTTTTAAACATGAACATTCAAAACCCTAATTTTAAAAAGAATTTAAAACATGGGAGTACCGCCGTTATAATTAAATCTAATGAATTCAAATGTTACCTTCCAATCTTCAATAAGCCTACCCCTCTTCTCCTCGATTCCCTTTATGGACCCCCCCGCCACTTTAGGTTTCAGTCAAACAGAAGAACAGACTTTTTGTATCAATTACTAAAAGTTTTCAAACGGCTTCCATTACTTATCTGGAATCCAACATAACACGGTTTTTGTTGGGATTTTGTGAAGCCTACTTCAGTTGATAGGAAGGAGACAACCGGAAGGAGTGAATCTGAAAACTCTTCAGTTTGTTGAAGTGGTGGCAAGCGGCAGCGGCTTCCAATCAGCATTCCGGAATGAGGCTTCCAAAAAGAGGGTGGTTCGTAAAGAATTTTTCCAATGGGCTCAGTGCAAGGCGGTCTGGTTCCAAAGTTTTCAGCAGGTACATCCGGAAGTTGGCAAGTGTTACAGTTTTGTTGTGGTTTTGCTGGTTTACAGGAAGGGGCAGTCACTCAGAAGATTGCTACAAGAGATCGACGGTGAGAACAGTGGAACGGATGCACTCCCGCACTTTTAGGAGGTCGGTGCAACTGGATGACTGGATGACACTCTCTATAAAGAGGGGATGGGGCCACCTGTGTTTGATATATGAGTGTGTGAACAAAAGTGATTACTTGTTTCTGTAATCTGAGTGACTCTTAAGTCGCTGAGTTATAATCTTTTTTCCGGAGAAATGAAAGTGTTGCAACATTTCTCCCGTGGATGTAGGACTATCGGTCTGAACCACGTAAAACCAAAGTGTTCTTTTACTTGCTTACTTTTACTTTACATTGTTTGAATGTTACAATTGTTGGAGTATACATGGCTGAAGTGAGGTTTTTTCAACTTAGTGCGGTGATTTGGGTGAACTTTGTTTCTACCAAGTTCCAGAACATCGAGTTGGGAAAGTTCCTTCCGAAATCGGATTCCCCCAAGTGATTCTGAAACGACTTCTTCCGGTTGTTTTTCGAAAGGACAATTAAGTTGACAAAATTCTCAACAAGTGATATCAAAAGAAAGGTTCTCAAGAGGCTCAGCAGTCCACTCGGTTGTTCAGGTAACATTTTTTTGCTAGGCGTTTTTCAAATTTCAGTGCGAGTCATTGTTTTTCAGAAGGATGACGTCAGAAGAAGGCAAGGTTCGGATTGACAAGTTCGATGACAAGTTCGATGGAACAAATTTCAAGATTCAGGAAAATACAGATAGAAGATTATTTCATTTAGAAAGATTTGGAGCCTCCCTTGAAAGGAGTCAAACCGGAAGCAATGGAAAAATGTGGAATGGGAAAAGCTAGATCGAAAGGCACTTGGTTCGATATGAATGTCTTTAGTCCGGAAAGTGGCTTTAAACATTCGAGAGAAGAAAACCACAACGGAGTTGGCAGCCCTTACGGATATGTATGAGAAACCTACAGCACTAAACAAAGTGTGCTTGATGCGGAGGTTATTCAGCATGAGGTTATCAAAAGGAAGATCTGCATCTAATTTGTTGAATGATTTCAACTTAATCCAGAGTCAACTGGAGTCTGTGAAGGTTACATTTGCAGATGATGTTTGGGCGATTTTGTTGTTATCATCTCTACCAGAGTCTTGGGAATCCATGGTTACAGCTGTGAGTAGCTCAAGCAGAGAGAATGAATCGAACGTTGATTGAAAGGACAATGAGTATGCTACTACATTCCGGAATGCCTAAGGAGTTTTGGGAGGAAGCGGTAGGAACAACAACTTACTTATTCAACAGGAGTCCTTCGACACCAGTTGGACAGCGGTTGCCGAAAGAACTATGGTCCGGGAAAGTTATGGAATTAGCTCATCTCAGAGTTTTCGAAAGTTTAGTCTACATGCATTTGGATGATAAAGAAAGAGATAAGCTTAAAGCTAAATCTCGAACATGATTTTTCATGGGCTATGGAGATGAAGGCTTTGGTTTTCGGCTTTAGGATGATGAAAAGAAGAAAGTTTTCAAAAGTTGGAATGTGCTCTTCAATGAAGTGGAAAGATCAGAACTTGAAGGGAGGAAAGTTGAGCATAAAGATACAACTTCAGCTCGGGTTGATCTGAATGGTGGTTTTGGAGGACCACATGTCCTGTAATGTTTAGATGTCTCTGATTCTATCGAAATGACGGACATTCCATAAGAAAGTTCAGAGCAAAGTGCGAAAGGTTCAAAAGTTCAGCCAGCGAAAGAGACACCAGAAAGCTCAGGAACTAGGGAAGCTCGCTCAAGAGTTCCAAAAGAAGAAATTCAGGGAGGAGGAGTTCTGGAATGAGAAGTTCTGGAAGTTACAATTCCAAAAGAAGTTGAACTGTGGGTTGATGTGTGAAGATCTTCAAAGATCAGATGACCGGTGAAAAGGTATAGAGCTGATCTGAGTTTCTTAATTTTAATGGCTGCTTTGGGAGATTCCAGAAGGTGGGAGTTAGCAATGCAGGAGGAGTTGAATTCACTGTGAGTGAATAACACCTGAGAGCTAACAGAATTACACCAAGGAACTTAAAAACAAGTGGGTATTCCAATTGAAAGAAGCGGATGAAAGAAAAATATATAAAGCTAGGCTGGTTGTGAATGGATTTCAGCAAAATGAGGGCATAGATTTCTCTGAAATATTTTCTCTTGTAGTAAAACATACCACCATTCGAATTATTTTAAGTTTGGTTGCTTCCAAAAATTTGTACTTTGAACAAATGAATGTGAAGACGACTTTTCTTCACAAGGATTTGGACAAATAAATTAATATGAAGCAACCTGTTGGTTTCGTGAACAGTCGGAATCGGGACTTAGTGTTCAAACTAAAAGAAGTCTTTATGGTTTGAAACAAGCACTAAGATGTCAGCAGGTCCAAATATTCAGCTGATTTGGAAATTGAAGGGGGAGCTTTTCTGAAAAGTTTGAAATGAAAGATCTTGGTGAAGCTAAGAAGATCTTGGGCATGAGGATTGAACGTGATAGGAAAATAGGAAGCTTGGTTTTATCATAAAAGGATTACATCTGAAAGATCATTGGGAGGTTCAATATGAGTGGATGTAAGTCGGTTTCAACTCCTCTCATTGGTCACTTCAAACTATCGAAGCAACAAGCACCACGAACAGAATAAGAAAAGAAGTACATGTTGAAAGTTCCTTATGCCTCAGCAGTTGGAAGCTTGATGTATGTTATGGTGTGTATAAGTCGGATATTGCTCATGCAGTGGGAGTGGTCAGTCAGTTTATGGCAAATCCGGGACTGTAAAATGAATTATTCGGTACCTCAAAGGAAAGGAAGAAACAACCCTTTGTTTCGGAGATGATGACCCATTGCTTGGGTTTGTTGATGCTGATTTTGGGGGTGATTCCTATTCTCGGAAGAGTACAACTGGACATGTTTACACTTTTGGCGGAACCACAGTGAGTTGGATGTCAGGTTGCAACCGATGATAGCACTTTTTACAACAAGTGCAGAGTGTGTGGTTGTAACAGATGCAAGCAAGGAGATGGTTTGGTTAAGGCATTTAGTTGAAGAACTTGGTTGTAGTCAGGAAAGATTACTCTTTTGTGATAATAAGAGTGCAATTCATTTGGCTAAGAATCTTGTGTTTCATTCAAGAACTAAACACAATGATCTGAAGTGTCATTATATCCGGAAGAAGCTAGAAGATGGTGAGTTGGAGTTACGGAAGGCGACTAGAAAATAGAATCCAACAGATATGTTTACCAAGAGTTTGGGTCCAGAAGTACTGAGGCAACATAAAGCCTCAATGGGATTTGGGTGAACGGAAGGAGATTGGGGAACATTGTACGCAGCGGAAGTTAAAGATTGTTGAGATTTTGTGAGGCCTACTTCAGTTGATCGAAAGGAGACAACCAAAAGGAGTGGTTCCAAAAACTAATCAGTTTGTTGAAGTGGTGGCGAGAGGCAACAGCTTTCCTTCCGCGTTCCGAAATGAGGTTTCCAGAAGGATGGTTCAGGAGTTTTTCTGATGGGCTCGGTGCAAGGCGGTCTCCTTCCAAAAGTTTTCAACCTGTGTGTCGGGAGAAGTTGACGAGTGTTTCGGTTTTGTTGTGGTTTTGCTAGCTTGTCGGAAGGGGCAGTCACTCAGAATATTGCTACAGGAGATCGAAGGTGGGAACAGTAGAACAAGTGGATTCCCGCACTTTTCAGAGATCGATGCAACTGGATGACCGGATGGCACTCTCTATAAAGAGGGGGCGGAGCCACCTGTGTTTGATATATGTGTGTGTGAACAAAAGTGATTACTTGTTTTTGCAATCCGAGTGACTCTGAAATCACTGATTCACTGAGTTGTAATCTTTTTCCGAAGAAATGAAGTGGTGCAATGTTTCTCTCGTGGATGTAGGACTATCAGTCCGAAACACGTAAAACCAAAACGTTCTGTTACTTGATTCCGGAACAACTGCTTCTGATTGTTTTT
The DNA here is from genome assembly GCA_963277665.1 of Viscum album. Classification (NCBI taxonomy): domain Eukaryota; kingdom Viridiplantae; phylum Streptophyta; class Magnoliopsida; order Santalales; family Viscaceae; genus Viscum; species Viscum album. Next base: position 267,964,848 of record OY728132.1, on the reverse strand, counting down.
CGGAAGGACAGTTCAGCTGAAGGAATTCTCAATAGTTTTGTCAGATTTTAACTGTTTCCTAGAGACTTTCAGCACTTAGTCAGCATGGCCCTTAAACAACCGTTAAACAGTACATCATAAATGGTGTGCATCATTTGTAATTTACATACATTTAGGACTTTTTTTGAATTTCTAGTGAGAGTTCATACGATCATGTGAGAATTACAACCTGTTGGGTGATAATATGCACAGACCGATTTTTCCTAGCTTTTCAGCCCTATGAAATTGCCTTTCAATTCTGTTCAAGCCAAACTATATTTTGGGAGTTGATTTAAGGCTGTAATAGTTCTCGTTCCCCTAAAAGGGAAATCTGTAAGCAGCAGATGGCAATAAGATTTGCTACCATATTTTCTCATGATGCTAACAATGATGCTATGAGCATGATTAAAACTGTGCTATGTAAACCAAGCAATTTATGTGGATTTATTTTATAGATATAAGCATTTTGTGATATGTAAATTGAGTACAAAAAGCTTTTTGGTTAGGAATGTTTCGACACTAATAATGTGGAGATTAATATTCTACCCAATTAACGCACAACAATTTGTGCTGTAATTTTTGGTTGCCTTCTGAGATTATTATGTGTTTCACCTATCTAGCACTAGTCAAAACAGGTTAGCAGATTACTGTTTCTACTTGTATAAATCCTTACATCTGTGATAGGCACCCAAAGCCAGGTGTTCAGAGTAATTAATGATGCTAACAAAACAAATTACCGTACCTTCAGTTGTTCTATCTGCTTCTTCATACAAAACACTACCAAGCTACCATATTCACTCTAATGATTTATCAGCACACATGGTGTATTCATAATGGCATTCGGATTTCCATTAAAATCATAAAGAAGCTAAGCTGATAAGTTGTAACAAGAAGATACCGTATAATATAAAGACAGAAAAGAAAGATCCCTGTTCATGTTGAGCTACAAGGAGCTAAGTAGGTCATTACCTCCATAAAATTGTGAAACTGAGTGAACATTCTACACATGAGCATCATCAATCCAATTTGGCCCCTGAAGAGTAGGATTGCTCATATAAACATCATCACATGGAAGGGAGAAAATACAGGAGAAAAGCAGTCCTACCAAGATTGGTCAAAGTGAACATGGGGATACCGAACAGCTACAGGTTGGATTGGAAAACCAGGAATGAATGCGCCATTTCGAAATGAAATTAAAACCCTTCCATTAGTCGTCGTCCCCTCAGGGAATAATAGCAATCGGGGAAATTTGCCAAAAGAAGCCTTTCTCTGTATTCAGACCCTTGAAAGCAAATTTCTGTATCAAATAGCTTAGAGACCAATGAAAGCTTAATATGCATATCTTTTATCACTTGTATTGTAAACACAAGACAAAATAACAATCCAGCCTGCCACTGCTTGTATAGTTGATCATGAAAGAGTCTACCAAAACAATTGGGGAAGAATAAAAAAAAAACAAGGATGAGCAACTACCTCATAGTCAATCAAAAACATATAAACTGCCAACTGAGACAGTTGTGAGCAAGAGTATGTGCATGCCCTGATAATATTCTCCCAATTTATATGGCCCGTGTTATAATTCCCAGGTCCCAAAGAGACAACTTGACCCATGTACACTAAACCACTTTATGATCATTTTGTCTTTTTTATTAATTTACCCACTTTTCCCATTCAAATAGAATGTTGTGGAAGCAGAAGTTCCAACCACGAAGCCGATGGAATAAAAGGTCAGGAGTTGGAGTATCAACAGCCTGTTTAGTTCATAGAACCATCAGGGATGGGATGGGATGGGATGGGATGGGATGGGATGGGTGAAGAAAAAGGACCCGTTTTTCTGTTCTTTAAATGACATTCTTTAATGTCAATTATACCCTCGAGTTGAAATAAAAACATTTGAATGCGAGGGACATAGTGAACTTTTCAGTTTCATTCCTAACCATAAGAAACTGGACGGACATCCCTTAAGGTGTCACTGCCCATTCCAATATTGTTTAGAATCAACTTTAACACAAATTCCCTTTCTATTCAAACAAATAGTGAAATGGCATAACGTTTCCCCTTTCCATTTAACCAAATGGTGGAATGGTGTGCTGTTTCCCCTTATGAGAAATGACATACTGGTTCTTCATTAAATCCAATCAAACGGTGAAATAAAACTGTTTCCCATGAACAATACCCTTCGGAAACCAACCAAACGGGCCCTAAAAACTTTCCAAGAAAAACAGCTTGTATATCACAGTAAATGTTAATGTTTCCATGAAAACAAAGAAACGTTGAATTTATGTTAGTTTGAAAAAAAAAACACGCCTGGCCTGAAATTTGATTTCTTAAACCAAACAAGTACAAAACAGAACTAATTACACCAGAAAATTTTTACAAGAGCAAAAAGTAAATTTGAAGACAAAAGAGAGCTGCAATAAGAGCCAAACAGAAAATTAAAAATTGGCAGCTTTTTACCCTTATTTCATCAATTGCCTGCTTCCTTGATGATGGTGAGAACCTATTTACATAGATAACCTGGGGTAGAGAGCAATACAAATGTGTTAACTGGAGTATTGAAACATCATGAACAAAAAACACAATAAAAAAATATGACCATACTAATAAAACATGATATAGAAAGCAAAGGTAACGGCCTTGCCTGCATGGCTCTGATTATAGTTCCCACAAAGGGTATGGAATCATGGGACTCAGATGCGACAATAGTAGGGAATAGTTCGTAAAAGTAAAAGATAGGATCAATGTATGACACGTGATTCGATACAACTATAGGGGCAACTTCTCTTGAAACCGGTCTCCCTTTCCGTCTTATCCAATGGTAGCTGCAATACACCCAAAGAACACCACGTAAAGAAAAATATAAAAAACCGACAATCATTGATTAACATATAACAATAAAGAGAGAGAATGCAAAAAGGAGGGGGGGCAATGTGCTAAAAGAATTTTCCAATGTTCAACAACTGTGGTCATACATGGTAATCAGTGTAAATCATTAAAAAAACAGTAGGAAGTAATGTTTCAAATAAGGAAACAAGAGGCCTTACACATGCAAGCAAATGACTGATTTCCATTTCAAAAAGTCAAACGTAGCTGCATTGATTACAAGCACCTCCTTTCAATTAATTTAAAAACCATTATATTCATTCTAAATATGTACTCCGCAACTGCAACTTCCAAAATTAATAACATGTAGTAAACAGATTATTCTATTAGTTATTCCAATGAGCTGGCAAGCTTTACAGAAATTCAGTGGAAATGTTTTTGAAAATTAAAAGGAAAAACATTTTTCATACCAACCGGAAATATTGCTACGGCTGAAAACTCGAAGATGCTTAAAAACCCAATTAAAAGGATGCTCGAATTAGAAGAAGCTCTATTGATCAATAACTTAGAAGGCAGAGCAGTGTTAATGGGCTTACCCAAAACAAAAAAGAATACAGCGAGCAGCAACTCGTGTGACACACATAATCCTACACCTCCACTTCGGCATAGGATTATGTCTATCCTCCCAGCCCAGAAGAGCAATCTTGGTGGCCAAGTAACCCACCAGCAAGCAAGTCCCAAAAAGCAAAACCCTGATCAATGCAATCGGCAGGCATACCACAATCTTTAGCCACTCATAGACACCCTCAATCCTCGGCGTCTGGTTCCGGAACGGATCTATAGTGGTGGAGGGCGGCACCGTGAAGCCATTGACGCCAAGAAACCGGTAAGGGTTTTGAAGATTAAAGTGGCGATCACGACCGATAACACCGTGGACTTTGTGTTGAAGATTGTTCGACCCATGGTGCGGTTGAGATGGTTCGTCCAGAGGATCTTCTTCGATTTTGTGTTGAAGATGGTTCGACTCACCGTGCAATTGAGATGTTTCGTCCAACAGCTCTTCTTTGATTGAGAGGACGACCTGATTGTCATCAGAGAACAACAGGGGTGATTTCATATCGTCTCTCGCCATGTTCAAGGCGAGAGTGAGCGAGGAGAGAAGATGAAAGCAGGCGCAGTGTCTCGGGCTTCGATTTTCCGACCGCCGGTGCCTGAATTGTAAATTTGAGTCAAATTTTTTTCAAAAAAAATGAAAATGAACGCATGGAAAATAAAGTTCGTTAGAATTTATTATTAAATAATTAAATAATGAGATCGTTCATTCATGAATGTTGTTTTTTAATAATCTCACACCTCGAATGAAAGTGGAAATGCGGATAAATCATGATATTTTAAAACCTTTTAAATAAATAAAACAGATAAGAAAAATAATTACATGATAAAATTTAATAAAATGGGTTGAAATTAATTTACAATAACTTGAAGTTCAAGATGGTGATGAGAATGATGTGCATTTTCATTGTAAGGCTTATGAGTAAATGGAAGAACTTCATTTTCGGATTGAAGGTGTTTGATGGATTGTGGAAATCCACATCGTTTTAGACAATGTGGTCCAAATGATTAATCCCAATATTTCGGCTTAAATGGGCATGACACTTACAATACCTACTAATGAAGAGGTTATTCTTCTTGCTCTGAAATAAATGGATCCACTTGAAGCACCCCGCTCGAAAAGTTATGCATGCTTTGCTTTTTCGTAGATTCGATACGAAGGATATTATGCAACTGATTATGATTTTTGGGAAGGCAATGCAGATATGAAGTTTGGTAATGACTCCATGATTACTCTCATTTCCCAAGGTTAAATACCCTTTACTGGTTGTTGAATTCCTCTCAGTTAGTCTTCACAATATTATCTAACAAGATATTGTCAATGACACTGACCAATAGATTCAGAATTATTCTTCCATGTGACGTATTTGAAAATCAGAATGCATTTGCCCCCTAGCATTTCATCTATGACAGTGTTTGTATTGCTCATAATACTTCCCACTATACGAAAAGTATATATATATATCTCGTAGACGTACCATGGTTGTTGAACTATGTGTGATGAAGGTGTGTGATGGAGTGGAGTGACACTTCTCAGAATAAGATTTATTTGTTACAATATTTGATCCTAAATGGATTTCCATTATTATGTGTTGCCCTTTTGTTGTATCCGGAGGATCACAATTAATGGATCCTTTATAAAGAAAGTTCTGATGTCGTGGTTGTCCACAAGAACGACCATGAACCGCTGGTTTATAAACTGATGCTTACGATTCGTTTAGATAAACCATTTTATTGTTACGAAACAATGGGATGAAATATATATACAAGTCCAGATGAGTGCGCTTGCAAAATCGAAAAGCGGAAAGAAAGAACACAAGACGTAATGTGCTTCAGTTCACATTGAACCTGCGTGCATAGCGAGAACACCACTCCAACCATCTTTATTACCAAAAGAAAGCTACCAAATACAAAACTCGAAAACAAGAAATAACTAGGGAAGTTATCCGAGGAAGTTGGTCCTGCTAAACCAAGTTTCAATGATCAACTTTATCGCATGGAGTTTGCACTGGCCTTTCCTAGATGGACTCATGCAACGCACACCAAGCATAAAATGATAGAACCATATAAACTAGAGAATGGATCAGAATCACTTATAGAGTCAGGTGTCCTTTATCAAAATCTGATCACAACCAATGAGGAAGAATACATAGCCTCCGGTGAAGCTCTATGTAGGTGATGGTCCAGCTCCACAACTCCAGCTGCCTCCTTCAATTCTCCACCAGAGCAGTACTATAGTTGAAGGGTAATGGTAGGTAGAACGTCAAAGGGAGCAACTCAGGGCTCGGGTCCATGCTTGTCCTCTAAGCTCTTGGAATCTCTCGGTTGAAACCATTAGTTTCTCTCTCGATTGCCAAACCAAAACTAGTAGAATCAAATGTCTCACTGAACAAAAGTGAAGAATCCATTATGATGAGACAGACGAAGCAACATGTGCATGTGACTAAGCTGGGATGTGTGATGTGTGGATGATCGAGATCAAACAGGTTGTTCGTGTATATGAATGCATAATAGCCCGCAGAGACACGCGACAACACGCCACAACCTGCGGTAAATAAATGCAAATCCAAGCCAATTTGTGATACAAAGAAAACAAGCCCGAGGGAACACAAAGGGGAACACGACAAGTTGTTAAATAAAATTGATCAACAATGCAAATCACAACCACAAGCCACTATTAAAAAAATGAATAACCAAAATTATGTGGAGATGAAAATGAAAAAAAATTGAATTCCATGAATGTCACTACATAAATAGGGTCATGCACAACATGAAAATAGGCATGCATGCAAAGCAGGAGCAATGATAAGCACAAACAAGTGTGTGAACCAACATAACTATTTAATTGCAACCCTAATATGCAATGGCTAATATCACAAATCCCCACCTTGTAATAAAAATGACTATTCGAGGTGGTGTACTTTCAACCTATGTTATTGTATTGGGACTATATTCATTAGACCTAAACAATGATTAAACTTTGATAATGGCATAAATTTAATCAAACTATCAACTGGATTATTAGAAATGCGTATCTGATTGACACACATTGTCTTTGTCTCAATGACCTCCCAAACAAAATGAAGCCTAATGTCTATATGCTTCAATATATCATGAAAAATATGATTTATAAACAAATGAATGGAAAACTAATTATCAAAATGTAAATCTATACTAGTAGTTGACAAAACAATTCATTCACCAAACTCTTTAACCAAATGTTCTCTTTTATAGTTTTGGTTAAACACTAGTGGAAAAGGGACCTATACCAACAGTTTTAAAAAAACCACTGGTATAGGTCCTTCTATACCAATGGTTCTCAATAACCATTGGTATATCTTGTTCATGTGAAGGTTATACCAACGGAACCTAATAACCATTGGTATAACCTTCCTATGTGAAGGTTATACCAGCAGTTTTAGAAAACCGTTGGTATAGAGTTGATGTTATACGACCAGTTATAAATAATCGTTGGTACATAGTTCACAAATGAGAACTACCAACAGTTCCATATAATCATTGGTATAGATATGTTATGCCAATGGTTTTAAAAAACCATTGGTATAATATTTCACACAAATGCCAGCAGTGTGCCCCCCCTCACATTAGAATACCTGATAAAACACATTTTTATTGAATATTTTATTGATAATAAATGATATAATTTCCTCACATTGTGGTAAATGTGTTCATTTATGAAATATTTGGGATTAGACCATTCATTTGAAAATTTGATGAAAATTTCAGTTTTACCCTTTAAAATTCACTGTAGCATTTCAGACATAAATATTTTGATATACATTATTTGAACTTAAAATTCTTTAAATATGTTACTGAATTAATGATATACAACTTTAATTTAGGACATTGGAGCTAAATCATGCGTTTGGTTAGTGAAAATGGGTCATGAAGTCAAAGTTGGGCTGGACTCGCTAGATTGAACATGAGTTCTGTATTTGGGTTATAACTCCTACATCCGTGCTTGGATTGGGTTCAAATTTTTAGAGGAGATCGGGAAAAAAATTTCGCACAAATCATTTTTCTAGATGAAGATCTGGTTCATGCGTTTTGGTGGTAAAATGAACGGTGCAAGTTGGATTAAAATATTTGGCCGAATTTCCCTATTCACACTTGAAACCACTTGCAAACCTAGCCTTCCCTCCACTCTATAAATTGGTATTTTTCTCATTTGGAGTGAGTTGGACATGCCTTATAGGATTGAGAGTATATGTGAAGTGGTTTTTTTCTATTTAAATTAATTATAGAAGGGAATCTTTCAAGCTAGGATCTCCTCCAAAATGCTATTCTCTTCCTCTTATTTGTTGTAATGTTTTTGTTCTTTCAATAAACTTATTATTTTATATTTTATTTATTTTATTTTTCTCAATTTTAATCTTATTTTATCTTCCTATTTGGGCTGGAATTCTTGAGTAGAAGCATGATTGGGTTATACCCATTATAAACCGTTGCAAGTGCAATTCGCTTCTACGATAATTACGCCACCCATGGAAGAGTGGTCTTTTTAGTAATCGATTTATCTCTTACCTTATTCATTAATTTATTTTGAATCAATGAGATACTTTAATTCATTTAATATTATCCATTAATTGAGTTTTCAATTTAAATTAAACTAATCAAGCAATTGAACAATAAACACAAATCACGTGAGGTCGAGAATTGTGTGAATTGTGAGAGCGTGAACTTAATTGGTAATTCAAAACCACACGGGATCAATTTGTAGCGTTCAAATATAACCCCTAAACTCAATTAATTCTAATTTACATAGAGAATATGTTCCTTAATTTACCATTGACCATAATCTAACCTTAGAACATCAACCAAAGTAGGGTGTTGCGATTGTATGTTTCAAAGTTAGCCTATGGTTAAATTCACTTCATCTTTGTGGTAAAGTTAATTCTCGTAGGGTTCGAGATTTAACAAATTAAGTGATAATAATTAAGTATATATTAATTTAAATGATAATGATTAATAAATGACTGAATAGGTAGAGTTTTATCAATTACACTTTCTAAAAATAGTTTTCTAAAAAAACATCTTCTCGTTGTGCTTTGTTAATCAACTTTCATTTCAAAATTAAAAAAAATGCAATCTTATTCCAAAAAACTTCTTTTAGTTTTATAAATGATAAACCCCCATACTTTCAAGTAGTTTTTTATTCTATTTTATTTTATTTTTAGAATACCTTTAAGAATTTGTTTTAATTTACTTACTCATTTGAGAGACAACCTTGGTCAGCCACTCTATTGCACCTAAGTAACCTAAAACCGAACATCATTTGAAAGCGCCCATGACAGCACCTTTCACTCACGTACAAATTAAACCCTATGAGCGCCTTCTATTTCCTTCCCCAGTCGTGGTGATTTATCCTCATTTTTTGTTTTCATTCAGTTATTATTAAACATCAAATTGGTGAGTTCCAAATCTACTATATCTTATGTCTATAATCATTTGAATTTTTTTCTAGGTATAAAACACTAACCTAGTTTTTCTATGGTCGTATTCTTCCAGATTCATTGAACAAGGGTTAGTACTGGTAATCATGGATTGTAGTAATTAAATTTTTATTCTATGTTTTTTTTCTGGTTATCCTTACTATTATTGGAGTTTTCTTGGATATATGTAATTGTTTTTAGGATTTTAATAATGATGTGTTTGTTGTGGTGGAAGTGGTTTGGCATGGTTAATGTATGAATGATATGGGGCAGTTGGATTTGTCTATTTATCTAAGATTCTTTTATTTTGTGGGGTGGTCTAAGTTTATGAGATTGGTCTAATTTTCTAGTAACATCTACTCTGATTTTGGAGGAGTTTTGTTGTTTGTGTAATTGAAACAAGGGTTGTATATACTCCATTGAAGGAGAATTTATTAATTTTTTTTCTTGTTCACTCTCTTTATTTCTCTTGTTTTTTTACATGAACTACTTATATATATTTATTTTTAGTTTTTTAGTGGATTATTTTCTTAGATCAATCTCTCCAGGGACCTCTTTAGTTATTGGTTTCTCATTCGAATTACCATCCTTGCGCTTTTGATATGTGGAACCTAATTTGACTCTCTTGAGAAGTTTTCACTCATAATTTTTTATTTTTAGCTTTTCACTGACAAGTGCGATGTGAGAAAATCAATCTTTCAAACAATCAAAAATGTTTTCCACTTGAGTAATAAATTGAAAAGATGACCAACAATGCACTAGCGAGTCGAACTACACTAATTTAATGTGATAATATAGAATTGTGTTAGCCATTTCAAATCAACTAAATTCTTATTACTAGTTGGTCATGTTTTTTTCAAAGAGCTTGACTAGTGATTGATTGATGACTCTTGATAGAGATCCCTAACACTTTAGAGGAGGCTCGATTATCCTATATAATAAAAACTTATGTAAGGAAAAACATTTCTATCAACCCAAATCAAATGTAGCCCCCTTAGAATAATTTCATTAATTTCAATCATGCTTCCATTATTACTTTCACTTGATCACTATTTTATCACTTTCACCCATTTCTCACACTTTCTTACTGCTTCCCACACTTTGTGTCACATATTATTTATTGTTTGACTTACACATTAGTTATGAATTTATAATTAAATGAATATTTGCTTTTAAATGCAGGAAATGAAAAATATTGAAGAGGTATGAAGGAAGAGGATGTCTGACAACAATCATTGCATGAGAGAGATGATCGTTCCTCGTGTAGTGCATCTTATGAGTATTCTATTTCAAATATATACATCAATAATATATAATGTCATGTAATTAATTTTGTTTTTAAATTTCAATCAGGATCCATCACCTAAAAGACAATTATTCTCCGACCAACCTAGTGGAAGTGGTGCTCAGTCGGATGATGCAATGGGTGGTACTAGAGCTACTCGCACCACTCATCTTACCCGATCACGCTTTGTCCCTACATTAGGTATATCACCTAACACACTTTCTTATTCAACGATGTCTTTAGAGGCACCCAAGATATTTAGACCACCTATACTGTTGCTGCTATTTATATACGACCCTACCTATATTTATTTTCCTTAACAAATGATGGATCCCACTCAGCATCCATATTATACATTTCCTATAACAACCCTGCTCTTTATTACACACTTAAACATGATTTAATACATAAACTTCACTTGATACAACATAGAAGATCGAGAGGTCTAGTGTATTTGAGGCTTAGGATCATTACATAACAACTTAAAACATGAAATACAACATCTTTATTGAAAAATTCCTTTACATTACCACTACATTACCACTACATTCCCTCGTTCTAATCATTGAATGAGATAACCTGAGGACATGCATAAGAAAAGTGTGAGCTATAAAGCCCAGTAAGGGAATAAACATGGAATAACATGAGGAATACAATACATGTTAGACAATAGGCATATCAATGGAGCACAATAGAAACATGAACATAAATATATGATAAAGCATGATAATTATAACATGGAGATGTGACAACAACACTTAACATGGAATTAGCATGAGCTAAGGCTCATTGTACATGGAGCATGAGTAAACCCTCATTGCACATGAAGCATGAGTAAACACTCGTTTCACTTGAATTAACATGATTCAAAACTAATTGCACATGACATATCATGATACTATACTTTACCCAATGCATTGGAGTGCTATCAGGGCACACCCTTCATAATCATTTCATTTCATGCATAAGTGTGCCACATGGATAATATAACATTGAATAAATCAACATTACAAGTTATTCCATGATTAAGTAATGTAGAATAAATACATGAAAGTACCATTAAATATGTATATGTGCATAGAGGTGAATACCCTTGATAGAGACATGGGTATGGTATTCACTACACAGTGATCTTGTCTTGAAAAAACGCGGTGCAATTTCGACAGTATAATGACGTGACATAAGGATTCATAAAAATGGTTGATGAGAGAGAAATGAGTGTATCATCATATGTACATGAAATGGATAGTAAGAGGGGTTATATAGATACATTTCCCAACATAAGTAATGGAATTTAGATTCATAATACAAAATAATTACTTGAATGTAAATGAGGAGAGATAAATTCCTTACGGAATTTCGGCATGGTAACAGGTGTACATGGGGGGGCACTAATGAGAGAGAAAGGGGCCTATAATCATTCAAACATAAATATGACAGTATATGGGAGGTGAGAAATCATACCTCAACATTTATAATTGAAAATAAAAGGGCATAAAAATATTAAGAAACTTGGATAAAAAGAGGAAGGATGGAATCCCTTACTTGGAAGTGTGCTTCCAAAGGCTTGAGAGAGGCTTGAGAGAGGCTTATTAGAAGCTTGGGGTGCCTTGGGAGGATTCTAGAGAGAGGAGGGAAGAGATTGGACGAACTACAAAGGCTTTGAGTGAAGAGAAAGTGGGATCTTGGGTGGGTTTATATAGGAAAGGAGAAAGAATTCTTTATTATTTAGGTTTGGGACACCTCACATTAAACTAATCAAAACCACAAACCATCCCATGGGTTTTGCCCATGGTTTTCACCAAAGGGGAGTGAAAAAAAATATTTTATAAGTCCAATGACCTAAATTATTAAAATAATAGGGTTACTTATGTGGAGGTGAGTCACACTCCCAAGAAAAACAATTTAAAAAGATAAAATGTTTTATAAGTCATGGAGGGTCCACTAAGGAATCGCAAAATTAATCAAACAAATCTAAAATCACATTATTTTAAGGATAAAATATATATTGGCTGAAAATATCATTTATAGTATTTTATTACATCACTATTGGGTCATTATGTTGTCATAAAACACATTATATAATTAAACGGTATTTAATTTTTACCCAAAAAATTGATTGTCTCAGAAAATTATGAAAAATTAACCATTGGATAATTTTGATGTCCTGATTCCAAAAATAATATTAATTTTATCTAAATAATTTTCTAAATATGTGAATTTTTACTTTTAAAATAAAAAATGATATTTATCAAAAAATCATGGGTTTTGACAAAAAACAGCTTTGAAACCTTAATAAAAATTACAATTTCATTCATAAAATTATACGATAATTTATATTTAATAAAAAGTAATTTAATAATAATAATATTTTATTAAAATATTATTTAATTAAAAAATCCATTAATTCATCAAAATAGATTTCTTAGTTGAATATTAACTAAAAATACTATTTGCGCTTCAAAAACTATTTACAAAGTAACAATAATAAAATGAAAGTATATTCTTTATTATATAAAAAAATAATGTACATAATCATAGTTCTAGGGTCTTGTTACATAACCCCTTAAAACACCTGCATAAGGCATTAGGTTAAGGTGTGTGATGGTGACAAACTCTTGGGGTGGCTCGGATAACATTGCTCGGGTGGTAAACTCTATCAACTTCCACTTCTATCGTAGGCGATTTCGTTCGAACTTAACATGTTGAAGCTTGACTTGGGATTGGTCAAGAGAGAATCCCAATGATGCCACCTTCTTTCCGAGCTCCGACAAATGGGCTTCATATGGGGAAAGTCTATTAGATGAGGCCATCACTTCCTTTGTCTGAGTAAATTAGATCTGTTAAAGCCTTATATTTATACTAATCATGTGATCAATGTTCAAAGACTATATTAGAAATGGTAACAATTCTTAATGGTATTTTAAAATCCAAAAACATAAAACCAATGAAGTTATAATTTTATATAAACATTTTACATAATGAGACATTTAATTAGATTAAGAGGAATTTCCATTAATGAAAGTTTGGGTCGTTACATTTTTGCAGATTTCTATGCTGATTTCTTCTCCTTCTACTTCATTCTCTCCATAATTTCATGTTTATGATCCTTGGACTTCTCCTCCAACACATTTTGAGTATCACAAGCAAACATTGAACCTCACTGCTACTATACAAGTCGATGGTCTTTAGAGCCTAGGAATCCAGTAGTACCCACTGATTAGGCCGGATCGGGTATATGTATAAAACCATAGTAAAAATTTTTGACCACAATTTATTTTCATTATAAGACGTATTGATATAATATTTATCTTTTTTTCTTTCATAGCTAGATCTTCCACTAGACGGTATAGGCGTACACACATGCATGGAGTGTGGAACCACCACACACAGTTGATGGTTGAGTTCAATGAGGATAATCAACTGATTGGTAAAATAGTGTGGGAATGCTAGAGTTTTATAGCGACACTTTCCAAATACTCTAACATCATTATCATTAGCCCACTCTCTTGAAGACACCTTCAAAATTAAGTAAAGGATATTACTTGGGCGCAAATATGGGTAAGAAAATTCATTATATTTAATGTTATATTATTATTGTATTTATATGAATTAATATTTTGGTAGTAGATTCGTTATAATTTTCTTAAAGGTGGGGTTGTGAGGACTGCATGACTCATGGAATTGGGTGAGCTATGAAGATCATATAAGCATAAGTTGTATAATGGTTGGGTTTCTAGAGTTGGAATGGATTTAAAGACCAAACATATCATGAATGAGTGTCTAGAAACACATTATCGGGAAATTATTTATCACTGGAAGAGTACTAAGTTTAAGGTATTAATCAAATTTGAGGTTTTTGAATGAAAATTATGATGATTTACATTAATAATCCATTTTGTATTCTTGAATTTTTTTAGGAAGCATCATAAAGAAATAAAAAAAACAAGGATGCTACAAAATACCTTCACACTTTGGGGTGGACTACGATGCTGGAACATGAGAGGAAGTATGTATTTTTCTTTAACACTTCCATTTAATTAGGTATAAATTTTGAAAATCTGTACTGCTTGTCATCTTATGTTTCCAGGATTTAGCTAAGGTGTACTAATTATCCATATATTCCTCTATGATTTTTTTCTTAAATTCTCAATGATTTCATATCATTCATATATCTCTTGAATCTATCTTCAAGCATGTACACTTCAAGTATGAATCTTTAATCTTTATTTTCCCCCTCTTTATTTCCAACTGATTTAAATGGAATCACATTAGTGAATTATACTATAACTTTCCCCCTAATATTTTTGATCACTTCACCCTATAAATAGTTTTCATTGAACCTTGATTTTTTTTACTTATTTAGGGGTGATTTTTTTTCTCTTGATCTCCCACTTGTTATGGCATCAACAACTAATTCTATATAGCTGTTTGAACTTCCCTTAAAGTTGGAATCATGCTTCACAAGCTGAATAGGGATTCTTGAGTCCCTTATAAGTCTCTTTTAGGTGTTATATTAATAGGACCTAATTATTCCAAATAATTATTAAAAAATTAAACATCTTCTCAGCCTTATTTTTCATTTTTTGAGCTATTTATACTCTAGAAATTCACTTTTATCAAGTGGTTTTAGATCTTAACTCATAGCCGCAACTTCAAAAATGTATTATTCATTAGTAGATTTCCCTGAATCCTAAATTTTAGTGGATCCATCCACTTGATTTTATCCCATGAAAATGTGTTTTCATTATATAAATTTAGAAATTTCTTCTTTAGTTAATAGCCCAAAAACTAATTCAAGTGGGTTTCATTCCTCAAGGTCTTATTTAATGGAAGTTTTATTCAAATATGAATTTACAGTGTGTGTTTCTTCTATTCAAAACTCATAAAGGTTTTCATGTGGGATAATCATATCACAATACCTGTCCTCCCTTGAGTTTATGTCCATGGAATACTCTATGGGAATGTGCTCAACCTTAATGGGAACTAATTATTTACTCCTTTCACTATGGCCTGCTTCAACTTTGGTCATAAGAACTTGAGAGTGTGTCACCCTCCCACTTTTAACTAAGGATATCTCATTTTTTATTAGTTTTTGGATTAAAAATGATGTTATTAATATTTTCATGACTCATTGTATACTCCATTTACTAATTTTATATGAAATGTGCATAATTTGTGTGAAATATTAATGTTTTAATACTAAGTATAGTTTTTGAGCATTTTTAGAAGTAGTCCAATTGAGTCAGTTTACTGTTTTATTTATAAATATCACCTTAATAATCCAAATTGTGTGGTTATTGTTTTTTTAGGATTCCTAATTCCGTATCCAACATTTCATTATAATGGATCATGAGCCAATTCGACCATTTGAAGGCCCATATTAACCACACAAGAAGGCCTATAGAATCTGTGAAGAAACTGGACCATCCATGAAGATTTAATTTTTGGGCTCAATCAGGAAGTACAAATTCCTTTATTCTCCTCCAACGTTCGGGGGACAATGTAAGGAGTCTTGGATAAAATTTTTAGAGCCCAAATCTAAAAACAAGGTGCCCAAATGAAGATTTGAAGTCCAGCCCACCATTCTGTCCCGGAATTAAAATCCTGACACTATTCATGACATATATCATTATGTAATCATCAAATCATGCTGAAGTTTTGGAGTGTAAAATAGGAGGTATATGCAGCCAACTTTTTTGAATAAAGTGTTCAGATTTTAAGGAATCTTTCTATTCAAAAACCCATTCACATTTTGGACTTCAAAAAGTTTGGATTGAAATGGACAGATTAAAATTGTTTAATCAACTAGACATAACTTTGGATACTTAAGTACAATGGTCGCCAAATTTTCAGAGTTGACATAGGAGATATTTATATACAACTTGTAAGAAGATCATATCTTGAGATTCGGCTGAATAATGTATCAAAGTGACGATTCAAGTGGAGGGGTAGTTTTGGAATGCAAACAGTCCACCACCTTGGGCTATAAATACACCCCCTTCTCTCCTTTCAAAAGAGTTGGAATTTCAGAGAAAAGGAGGCTAGGTTGTAATGAACAAGGATCTTCCAAAGGATTGGGAGGATCTTTCATACTCAAGATTTTACTTGATAAACCATTCCCCCTTTCTTTCTTTCATTTACTTTTGTGTTGTTCTTCGTTTGTAATTGTGTAAGTGTTTGTTTTATTAAAATTTTGTTTTAATGAAAGTTTCTTATTCAATATCTCCTATTCTAATCACCCTTATGTAGTTTAATATTAATGTTCTTAAAATAGTTTAAATCAATTTAAAACTCTTTCCCTTATTTTGCTTCCTCATTCAACCGAAAGTCGTTTTTTAACTCTCTTCAACGATCGTGTGTGTTCGACGCACTACCCTTTTCTTATCCTGTTATTTTTGTTCTCTTTATAATTTATCATCATTATAATTATAACCATATTATTAATCATTTCAATGGATAGTTAAATCTCTCATTGGGGTGAGTTATAATTTAGGGATGTTAAGCGATTGAGAGTTTTTGCTCGATGAGTATTCTTTAATTTAACATTGTGTGTGTTGGACTTAACATGTCATGGATTAATGACTTGTTTTGTTTAACGCGTGTTTTCCATGGATTATTAGAACCATAAACACACTACCATAAACAATCTCTGATTTAGACTACAACCCTAAGTTAAGTTAAGGCTTGGATTAAAGCCTTAACACTTAGGAATTCCAATCAAGGTTATCTTGTGAAGTGAGTGTTAATTTAAATGCAATATAAAGCAAAGATCAAGGAAGTCACAAGCTTAACTACCTAATGATGAAATCACCCCAATATTTATCAATTTTTTAAATAAAAAATCATCCATAAATTATTTCATAAGCTCTGTAAACAAACCCCCCCAATCAGAATACAATTAACTAAAAACAACTGACTATTAAAAAGTATCATCACCGAGGATTCGACCCAAGTGCTGCTATACACATTAGAAGAGCACCGAAACCTTGACCGGTTGATAGGTGAAAATCAGTCATGCTATCAAATGGTTCCATTACTAGGGATGGTGCTTTATGTAGTCATTAGTTTCTGGTTATTATAAAAAAAACAAAAAAAAAACAAATTTTAAAAAAAAATTGAAAAAAAACACAAAGAAAAACCCACCTTCTCATAAAAATCATAAACGGAAAACACACAAATAAAAAAACCATCTTCCCCTTTCTTCCAAAATCCTTCTGAATGCCTCGTAGCCTCCCAAAAAATCCCTTAGATTTGTTTGACTCTGAAATTGAGCAAACACTTCGCCAAATTAGGAGGAACATTAGGGATAATCAAATAATTCAATAACTAGTCCTTGTCCAACCAATTGAATTAGATATGACCAATCATAGGGAACAAACACTTAAAGAACTTGCTGCCCCTAATATGAATTACCAACCTCTTAGTATTAAATATCCAAACATAGAGTATGACTTTAAATTCAAATCGGTTTTGATTCATCTTCTTCCTCATTTCCACGGGCTAGTCGGTGAGGATCCACATCTCCACCTTAAAGAGTTCCAAGTAGTATTCTCTACCATGAAACCTCAAGGGGTTTATAAGAAACAAATAAAAATCCAAGCATTCCATTTCTCCCTAGCTGACTCTGCCAAATCCTGGCTTTACTACCTACCTCCTGGTTCCATAACCACATGGAATGACGTGAAGCGACTCTTCTTAGAGAAATTATTTCATGTTTCTCGTACTGCTTCTATCCGAAAGAAAATAAGTGGTATCCATCAATTACCAAATGAATAACTCCATGAATACTGATAGAGGTTCAAAAAGCTTGTTACAACCTTCCCACACCACCAAATCTCTGACCAACTCTTGATCTGATACTTCTATGAGGAGTTATTGGCTATAGAGAGAACTCTCATTGATGCCACAAGTGGCGGTGCTCTTGTTGATAAAAATCTTGTTGCTGCAAGAGATCTTATAAGAAACATGGATGAAAACACACAAAAATTCCATACTCAAGAACATGCTCAAGTCAAGAAAGCCCAAGATAATCAATCAATAGAGCCAGATAAGATGACCGAGTGGATGAGTGAACTTACAGGTCTTGTGCGACAACTAGCTGTGTTTTCCAAAGTCCCAACCTCAACTTCTCCACAATCAATGTTCCTTAGACCTATCAAGAACTGTAGAATCTGCAACTCTCCATCTCATCCAACTGACACATGTACACAACTTCAAGAGGATCAATCTGATTCATCTGGACCAATGGAGCTCAATGCAACATATGCTCAGTGGAACACCAACCCTCAACAATCAGGATAGTTCATTAGAAACTTCAACAACCTCACTCTAAGCCTTTCTCTTCTTTTTATAACTAAGGATTGAGGTATGGTAATCCCATCTCTCATCCACCTCAATTCCCTCCTCAAAACCCAAACCAGTTCCAATATGGTAAAGGTGTTGGTAACTTCCAACAACCTTACCCTTTTGTTCCTCAACATAAAAGGATCAATCCTCCTCTTCCTCATCCAGGATTCCACTATCTTAGTGAGCCTTCCCAATTCCCAAAGCAATAAAATCGCTTTCCCAAGAACCAAAATCAAGGTAATCCCAATATGGGACAAACCTCTTCTTCCAAACAACCATGGGAAAGTGCAGTGGAAGATCTTTCCTCCTTCACCCATTCTAGCCTCAAAAACATTGAAACCAAAATCGGTCAACTTTCATCCCACCTTAGTCAGCAAAAACCATCCAATTCTTCCCAACTTCCAGCTCAACCATTACCCAAACCCAAGGGTAATGTAAGTGTAATTACACTTAGATCAGGGAAGAAAATTTCTATGCCTCAAGATAAGTCCTCCAACCCCCTTTGAATTTTGACCTAGAAAATGAAAAGAAAAAGAAATATGAAAAGGAACCTGAAGCCATTTCCTCACCTAATTCCATTCAACTTAGGAACCCAATTCCTTTTCCTCAAGTCATTTCTAATCCAAAGAAGTCCTTTGAACCCGATCCTGAAATGCTTGACATGTTTAGACGTGTTGAAGTGAACATTCCCCTCTTAGATGCCATTAAAAAAATTCCTAAGTATGCCAAGTTTCTCAAGGAGTTGTGTACCCATAAGAGTCAACTTAGGAAATTTGAAAATGTTTCCACCCAGCATTCTATTCCCATAAAGTGCAAAGATCCAGGGACCTTTACGGTTCCATGCCAAATTGGAAGTTCCAACTTTGATGATGCACTCATAGACCTAGGAGCCTCAATTAATGTCATTCCCAAATCCATATTCTCCAACCTTGGTATAGGACCCTTACATCCAACAGGTGTTTCCATTCAATTAGCTAATCGAAGCACTGCTAGTCCTGAGATAATAATTAAGGATGTCCTTGTTCATGTGAATAATCTTATCTTCCCAGCTAATTTATATGTCCTTGACATGGAAGGTGAGGAGAACTCTTCTCTATCTCCCCTAATTCTAGGAAGATCATTCCTCGTGACTGCTAGAACTAAGATTGATGTCCATTCAGGCATCTTATCCATGGAATTTTGTGACCAACTGGTCAAGTTCAACATTTTCCAATCCATGCGATACCTATCTAAGGATCACTCTTCATTATCAATCTATGCTTCTAAGTACACTTCTAAGAGTCAATTAAACCCCAATTCATCATGTTATTTATGTTCCAATGATAAAGTATCTTGTGAAATCTACACCATGATTAACCAAGTCATAAATGGTGAAGTTTATGTAGACATATCATTTATAGACTCTATCAATCTAGTGGAACTTGAAAACTCTCTTGAATCCCACATAAACTCTGATCTCTACTGCTCCACCTTGGATAGTATTAAGGAAAATGAATTTGAATCAACTGAAGTCCCTTCCTCCATTCCTAAGTTGTCTAACCCACAAATGAAATATGAGATTGATCTGAAACCTCTTCCTAAACACCTGAAATATGCATTCCTTTTCCATGATCACTCTTATTCTATTATTATCTATGTTTCACTTACCGAAACTGAGGAGTCCAAACTTGTTCAAGTGTTAGAGGAAAAAAAGGCCTTAGGTTGGACCCTAGATGACATACCAGGAATCAACCCTACCCTTTACATGAATCACATTCATCTTGAGGAATCATCCAAACCAATTATACAACCACAAAGAAGACTCAATCCACTCATCCTTGAGGTAGTTAGGGAAGAGATCACCAAGCTTCTTCAAGCTGGTATTATCTTCCCAATTTCTGATAGTGAATGGGTTAGTTCAATTCAAGTTATACCTAAGAAGGGTGGGATAACTGTTGTCACAAATGAACATGGGGAGGTAGTCACAACTCGAGTGAAGAACAAATGGCGTGTGTGCATTGATTACCGAAAATTGAATGTTGAAACACAAAAAGATCACTACCCTCTTCCATTCCTTGATAAAATGATGGAAGGATTAGCCAGAAAGCCACACTATTGATTTCTTGATGGATATACCGATTATTTCCAAATCCCAATCACACCTCAAGACCAAGAAAAGACTACTTTCACTTTCCCCTTTAGAACATATGCATATAGAATAATTTCTTTTGTCCTTTACAATGCTCCTGTAACATTCCAGAGGTGTATGATGAGTATCTTTTCTGAATTCATTGAACACTACATGGAAGTCTTCATGGATGACTTTACCATTTATGGTGAGTCATTTCAATCTTGCTTGAATTCACTCTCTCTAGTCCTTCAAAAGTGTGTCAAGTGAAACCTTGTGTTAAATTTTGAAAAATGTCACTTCATGGTTGCAAATGGGATTGTTCTAGGGCACATAGTTTCAAAACATGGTATTGAAGTTGATCCTTCCAAAATTAATGTGATCCAATCACTTCCTGAACCCACTTCTATTTGAGAAATCCATTCATTCCTTGGCCATGCTGGTTTCTATTTTTGATTCATCCATAACTTCAGTAATATTTCCCTCCCACTCACTCGATTTCTCCAAAATGATGTCACTTTCCATTTTGATGAGGTTTGCAAGAGATCCTTCATTGAACTCAAAATTTCTCTTACATCTGCCCCGATAATCCAACCCCCAGATTGGTCCTTACCCTTTGAATTGATGTGTGATGCTTCTAATAGAGCCGTTGAGGCTGTTCTTGGTCAAAGAAAGTAAAAAATTATTCATGTCATCTATTATACCTCAAAAACTTTGGATGAAACTCAATCTCACTAAACTGTAACTGAAAAGAAACTTTTAACAGTGGTTTTTTTACCTTAGATAAATTCCGGACCTATCTCTTAGGTGACAAAATCATCATCTTCACAGACCATTTTTCTATAAAGTTCTTACTCAAGAAAAGTGATTCCAAACCGAGGCTAATAAGATGGATCCTAATGCTCCAATAGTTTGACCTTGAAATCAAAGATAGACCAGGAAAAGAAAACCCTGTGGCTGATCACTTGAGTAGAATTTATAATTCTTCTCATTATAAAATCATTGATCTAAAATTTCCAACTGATTGCCTTTTATCTCTCACTCCAAAGTTACCATGGTATGCCCCAATTGTAAATTACTTGGTTTCTGGTGTTTTCCATGATTTTTTTAAAAGCACAAAAAATGAAGTTGAAAGGTAATTCAAAATACTATATTTTGGAAGAAAATAAACTTTGGAAAACTGGAGAAAACATGGTAATTAGGAGATGTGTTGATGAAGATGAAAATTCCTCCATCTTAGAATTCTTTCACTAACTTACCAGAGGTGGAAACTTTGGACCACAAAGGACCTCCTGAAATGTCCTAGACTCTGGATTCTTCTGGCCTTCACTCTTCAAGGACTCACATGAGTTCTATCAATTATGTCCCACTTGCCAAAAGTTTGGCACAATTTCAAAGAGAAATGAAATGCCCAAAAATCTTTAATTTTCTATGAGATCTTCGATGTTTGGGGAATTGATTTCATGGGACCATTTCCCCCTTACAATGGATTCTCATACATCCTTCTTGCGGTTTATTATGTTTCTAGGTGGGTCGAGGCCAAACCCACTAGAAAGAATGAGTCACATACTGTTAGTGAGTTCCTAAAGACACACATCTTCTACCGATTTGGCACACCACATGCCTTGATAAGTGACTTAGAAACCCATTTCTGTAATAGAACCATGGAATCTCTTTTGAAAAAGAATGGGGTTATACATAAAACTTCAACTGCATATCACCCCCAAACAAATGGAATGACTGAAATTTCTAATAGAGAAGTGAAAAGAGTTTTTGATAGAATTGTAAAACCCACCAGAAAATACTGGCCTGAAAGACTTGGTGAAACACTTTAGGCTTATCGAACTGCCTATAAAACACCCATTGGGATATCTCCTTTTAGGCTAGTTTTTGGTAAAGCATGTCATCTACCATTTGAAATCCAATATAAGTCTTTTTGGGCTGTGAAAACCTATAATTTTTATTGTAAAAAATCTGGTGAAGAAATATTGTTACAATTGGCTGAACTGGAGGAGCTTCGACTTGAATCCTATGAGAATTCCAATCTGTACAAAGAAAAGGCTAAGGTACTACATGACAAACACATCCCGAGAAAGGTATTCCATGAAGGTGAAAAGGTATTGCACTTCAATTCTCGATTTCGGATTCACCCAAGTAAGCTTAATTCTCGTTGGGAAGGTCCTTTTATTGTTTCTCATGTTTACCCATTTGGTGCAGTTCAAGTCCAAGACCCCTCTTCAAAAAGAACATTCACGGTTAATGAACATCAGTTAAAGCATCACCATTAAAGGAAACACATCCCAGGAACCACCTCGACTTCCATTGGATCCCCAACTTCTACAGTTGACCCACAAATGGATGGAGATGGCAACCCACCAAATCCAAACCAGGGGGCACCTCTTTCTCTTTAACTCCTCTTCTCTCTATCTCTCTCTCTCTTCTTCTTCCCCTATCTTTCATTTTTTTTTACCAATTTCCTTATCACAGTTTTTATTTACTCTTTCTCTTTTGTGTGGGTGTGTCTTTATAAAAAATTAAAAAAACCTAAAAAACCTAAAAAACAAAAAAAAAAAATTTAAAAAAATATGAAAAATCAAGAGTCATAGTTACTCACCTTCCAATTTTCAAATTTTGTCCAACCATTTTGGGGAGTAAAAAGACATGATTTTATCTCAAAAATTTTGCGGTTTCTTCATATATTTGGATAAATAATATTGTGTCAAACCCAACAAATTTTGAATGCTTAATTTTTTATTTGGAAAATGATTTTCCCCACCCATGAGGAACAACATTTGCATCCATGCCAAGGCCACCTATGGTCATCTTTTCAAAATGTGTTTTTTTCACCCCCATTTGTGAGTCTTGAGTTTGTGGGCCTTCGAGCTGAGTTTCCCACTTTAGTGTGCATTAATATGATAGAGACATTTTCTGAACCACATGAGAATCACAATAGCCAAATAGCCTCCCATTTCCCTTACATTAATCCTCCTTTTGAAATCCCTTTCAAGCCTATGAAAACATTTTCTTTGATAGCCACATTACAAGTCCAATACCTTTTCCCACCCAATATCAACATGTATTTTCATTGCATAATTTTTTAAAATTTAAGTGTGGGGGGAATGTATTTCATTTTGGGTACCCTTTGTTGATTTTACCATGTTATCATATGCTTGAGGGCAAGCATCAATTTAAGCATGGGGGAGAGGTTGTCATTCAATGATTTTTGGGGAATTTAATGTACTTTCATTTATGTAATTTTGTAAATGTTATTGACAAGTGTTCAAAAAAATCCAAAAAAAAATCCAAAAAAACAAAAAAAGGGTTGTGTCTTGGGTAGGTCAAAAATCACTATTTTCAGCCTTTTATCTTGTTATAACTATTACAATTAGTGTCGTGAGGAGGTCAATCATGGGTTGGGATATGTGTGTGAGATCTTTTCCAAGTTCAAATTTCGAAAAAAGAAAAAAAAGAAGAAAAAAGAAAAAAAAGAATACTTGCATTATATTCTTATGTCATTGAGAGAAGTTTTGTGGTTTGTAAATATTTCATATTCTCATACCCTTAAAATTTTCTTCCTCTCTTGTGTATTTATTTACACAATCATTCCCTCATAAATATTTGTTTCCATTTCCTTTCATTTCTCATTTCAAAAAAATGTGCATTGCTTTTTCTATGTTGGTATTTTACCCCCTTTTCCTATATTTTGGATATTATCTTCCTACCATCCTACAACCACACAAAAAACCCCCTAAAAAGAACTCTTGTTTTTTTATCACTTTATGATAGGTAATGGAATCTGAGAGCTCTTACAAACTCTAAGATTTTCACTTTTGGTTGGTGAATGAGTGAAGCTTCATAAATTAATTTTATCATCTTGAGAGGAGTAAGTTTTGTGTGCCACCATTTTCCATTTCTAAATTTGAGCATGAAAAAATGAATTGTTTTTGGAATATTTTTTCTGTAACAAATTGTGATGGAATTCAATATGGATGAGTGAAATTGTCTAAACCTCCCCTGATTGGGGAAAACAAAATTTTAATAATTGATGGTGAGTGAAAATGATTTTTGTCATGTTTTTATATTTGTTGCACATGAGGACATGCACAAGACTAAGTGTGGGGGAGTTGATGTTATTAATATTTTCATAACTTATCATATACTCCCTTTACTTATTTTATATGAAATGTTCATAATTTTTGTGAAATATTAATGTTTTAATACTAAGTATAATTTTTGAGCATTTTTAGAAGAAGTCCAATTGAGTCAGTTTACTATTTTATTTATAACTCCCACCTTAATGATCCAAATTGTATGGTTCTTGTTTTTTAGGATTAATAATTCAATATCCAACATTTAATTATAAAGGATCATGGGCCAATTAGTCCATTTGAAGGCCCATATTAATCACACAAGAAGAACTACAAAATCTGTGAAGAAACTGGATCAGCCATGAAGATTTAATTTCTGGGCTCAATAAGGAAGTCCAAATTCCTTTATTCTCCTCCAAAGTTTGAGGTACAATTTAATGAGTATTGGATAAAAATTTCAGATCCCAAATCTAAAAACAAAGAGCCCAAATTAAGATTTGAAGTCCATCCCACCATTCTGTCTGGGAATTAAAATCCTAACACTATTCATGACATATCTCATGATGTAATCATCAAATAAAGCTGAGATTTTGCAGTGTGAAAGAGGAGATATAGGTGGCCGACTTTTTTTAAGAAAGTGTTCGAATTTTAAGGAATATTCCTTTTAAAAAACCCATTCACATATTGGACTTCAAAAAGTTTTGATTGAAATGGATAGATTAAAATTGTTTAATAAACTGGCCATAAATTTGGATCATTAAGTCCAATGGCTGCCAAATTTTCAGAGTAGACAGAGGAGATATTTATATAAAACTTGTAAGAATATCATATCTCTATATTCAACTGTCTAATGTATCAAAGTGGCGATTGAAGTGGAGGGGTAGTTTTGGAATGCAAACAATCCACCACCTTGGGCTATAAATACACCCCTTCTCTCCTTTGAAAAGAGTTAGCATTTCAGAGAAAAAGAGGCTAGTTTGGCACGACCAAGGCTCTAACAAAGGATTAGGAGGATCTTACATACTCAAGTTTTTACTTGAGAAACCATTCCTCCTTACTTCCTTTCATTTACTTTTATGTTATTCTTCGTTTGTAATCGTGTAAGTGTTTGTTTTATTGTAATTTTGTTTTAATGAAAGTTTCTTATTCAATATATCCTATTCTCATCACCCTTATGTAGTTTAATATTAATGTTCTTAAAATAGTTTAAATCAATTTAAAACTCTTTCCTTTCTTTTGCTTCCTCATTCAATCAAAATTCGTTTTTTAATCTCTTCAACTATCGTGTGTGTTCGACGCACTACTATTTTCTTATCCCATTCATTTTGTTCTATTTATAATTTATCATCATTATCATTATAACCATATTATTAATCATTTCAATTTCTGAGTAAATCTCTCATTGGGGTGAGTTATAATTTAGGGATGTTAAGCGATTGAGAGTTTTTGCTCGATGAGTATTCTTTAATTTAACATTGTGTATGTTGAACTTAACATGTCATGGATTAATGACTTGTTTTGTTTAACGTGTGGTTTCAATGGATTATTTGAACCATAAATACACTACCATAAACAAGATATGATTAATATTAGAATCCTAAGTTAAGTTAATGCTTGTATTAAAGCCTTAACACTTAAGAATTCTAATCAAATCTTGTAAAGTGGGTGTCAATTTAAATGCAATATAAAGAAAAGATTAAGTAAATAACAAGATTAACTACCTAATGATGAACTCACCCCATATTTATAAATTTTTTAAATCAAAAATCATCCATAAATTATTTCATAAGTTGTGAAAACAAACCCTCCCAATCAGAATACAATTAACTAAAAACAACTGACTATTAAAAAGTATCATCGCCAAGGATTCGACCCGAGTGCTGCTATACACATTAACAGAGCACCAAAACCTTGACCGGTCGATAGACGACAATTGGCCACTCTATAAACAAATCCACCTATTGTGATCATAATGTATCAAAATAGGAAATAACACAAACATCAATTCACACAAACAATCCTTATATGGACTTCCCACTCTTGACAGCACATGGATGTCCCAACCGCTCCCAGCCAGCCCGCTACAAAGCAGTGCACACCTGACATCACACCCCCAACCACTCCCAACCAGCCCCTACCAAGAAGTGAACACCATACATCACATCCCCAACCACTCTCATCCAAACCACTACCAAGAAGCGCACACCTGACAACACACAATGTTTGATATCACTAATATACCTGAGACCACCATCAAATTGATGGATCACTAAATAATTCATTGGTCCTTCATATTTAATTTCACAGTCCCCATATAGAGACTCAAACTATCTCATGAACCCACTCTCTATTCAATATGTCATCATACATTCCCATACTTAATGGAAACCTCCAACATAGTTATCACACCATACAGTTTCCCAAGTCTCTCTAAGGGATACCTACCAAATCACTTTCTAAGTTATAAAATGACATCTCACCCCTTTTTCATGATCATATCATACTTTATCTCAACCCGAGTGTGAAAATTCACTAATTAATACTTAAATTAAATGTACTTACTTAATAAATTCATTGAAAAAATGAAGATACATCAACTCAATCCCAACATCAATCCATGATATTTTTCATAATTATTCGATCCACCCCCTCACATGCTTTCATGGTAATAATCCCACTAATAAATATGCCCATTTCCACTCATTTGAGTTTATACCATACAACCCCATATACCATGAACATATTATTAAGAATAAAAAGTATGCAAAAATCCACTCACACTGTAGTGCATAACTTCTACTTTATTTTTTATGAAATATCATTCTAAAATAGTTTTACACCCAAGTCCATGGACCATGAAAAACTTAAGTTGCAACTAAAAAAGAAATTTATATACATCTATATCATTAGTTTTAAAGAGAGTAAATAGCCTCAAACCAATCATGGTATTCTCCACCAAATCAGGTATGTTTATAGCTATACAACTCACTCTAAAGCCAGTGTCACATCTAGTTACATATAAGTGAACCTTATCTCAAAAGATTCACATCATGGAATTCATCCTAGATTTGGAAAAGTTTAATATAGTTTAATTCATAATTTATTAAAAAACACTAAATAAGTCATTTTTAATGTATCCAATTACCGAATCTTATTTTTCATTCATTAAATCTAGATTATCAATTACACACAAACATGCATATATAATGTGGTTCATTATAATAAGCATGATTCATGTATATATACCTATTTCCACCCCTGTCCAAGAGATAATTAATAAAACACAACCATAAATAATATAATTTATCATAATAAACACTTTTTTAACAATTAAATACATTAAAAACATTCATAACTCAAGGAAAACATGAATTATAGATTATAAAGGTGCTGACTAGGGATAATTATAGCCTCAAACCCAAGTTCTAACTAATCCTAGCTTCATATACCATGTCATGAAAAGTAATATAAATAAAAAAATCTCTAATTAAATTTTTTAATATGCTCATCTTATAACCTAACCATGCATTCTAAGATAGAGTGACATAAACCTCAGGCATGCCACTATATACGCAAGAAGTTTCTGACTAGTGATAGGGGACTGATAAATCCATTTGGGGATATGATAACCATAGTAATATAAACAAAAATATAAAATAAATAACTATAAAATATATTTTAAAATTTTAATAAATTAAGGAATAGTGGAATTTTATATGAAAGGAAGCCATGAATAAAACCATAGACTATATTATAAGAAAATCACAGTCATGTAAAAAATATAGTCATATATTAATGAAAGGAAAACCAAAGGGATGATCAAGTAAAAAAATATACAAAAAAATAGAGGCAACATTTATTGTCCAATAACATACCTTAGTCCAATCTATAAATCTATTTTGATCCCCTCCATCACACTTACCAATACATTGTTCATCACACTGACCTGCAAGTTAACATAAATTCTACACACCCACTAATTTTCAAGTATATGGTGTCAATATAAGTCTATCCATATATATACCAGATGAAATAAGATTTATAACTATATATTAATACACATATCATAAAATTATATTATCAGCAATCCACACTAATGGTTGATTCATACCTCCTTCGATAAGTGATATTTTACATTTTGAACCCATCACATAATTATTGGGTCTGAAACTCATCCACCTACATGATCATATCCCACTAAATAATATTTGATGGAATGATTTTAAACTAGTAAAAAATCATATAAATCAAGATGAAAACTTTCCCAACCCATTCATAGGGAACAATTACATGGTTTAAATATCTTCTAAACAAAAATAAATCCATCACATGGAATATCACCGAACTAATAATGAATATCTTAGTTAGGATCTCCCCAACCTATAATAAATCTATAAATGAGATTCTCACATAATCCTTAATGAATCTATTGGTTATAATACCACCATAATCAAATAAAAATCCCATCCCTTGGAAGGAATCTCTCCCAACTAATAATAAATCTTCTGATTGAAATCTCCCATAACCCATAATCAATATCTTGATAGTTATCCTTCCCAAAAAATTCACACTACATAATAGGAAGATTTTTATTTTCTATAAAACCTAACCCACCTATAATATTGATTGGGAAAAATCTAATCTAAAGAATCCCATATCACACAACTGACTAGCCATTCAACAATTTATGGAAATTCAATTTAGTTAAAGAAAAACATTAGTTACTCTTCTAAAAAAACTTCTAAAACATATAACTTCATGAACAATATTCACTTTCACTACCAGAATCAAATTTAGGTCATCCATATAATCAAAATATTGACCTCCAATAATGGTTCTTCTACTAAAATCTCCAAACATCTATAAAAAATCAAATGCCTCATTATTATACATCTTGAATAATCTAAATGTGGATCCCATATGTCCGGTAACCATCCACTTAACCTTATGATTCACCATGTATTCTAATATCATTATACATGTCCTTATCAATAAATATAACTATTATTTCATCAAATCCAACACATAAACTCCTTGTTAAAATATTATCCCCTCTTTTATTTTTTTATAATACTACTGTAAATAACATTCCTCCTTTTAATACTAATTTATTAAAATAAATGTATGAATTTATAGTGAATTATACTCAATAATAATTTTTAAATAAAATGAAATGTTCTTATTGAATATATATTTCATGTATTTATCTCCCCTCTTCACATATATTTTATTAGGGGTATATATTCTTATCTCTACTCCCTATTAATTTTAGTTTGATTGATTTTAATTTCGCACAGTTAGGGATAATACAATACATTTTTTGTGAAATTTAATTCAATTGGATTTGGTTATTAATTGTCAATTAAATATGGGTTACAATAAATTAATTTTTTTTTCAAAAATATAGTATTATTGAATAATGGTTTTTTATATTCAATGTCATTACATAGGGAGGTATTGAATATTAAAGGATGCATACCTCGAGCAAAATTTTCTTGCTCGAGCATAAATAAGAAAGATGGAAGCACGATGAACGAATAGACACAACAATAGATTATAAGTTTTACTTTGTTGATTTCAAATTTTAATATCTATTTTGCAACTCAATAATTCATTTATATTTGTAAAATTTTTCTTTGGAATCTTTTAATGAGCAGGAAGCTAAAAAATTTGGGTTAAATAATCACTTACACTAGATATTAGGAGATGGGCACCATGTGAGAGTACTCTATCGAACATGGAAGAGTATTTTACCAAATATATATTGGCCCACTTTAGGTGTCAGTTCTAGTAGCATCGAGTTGGAAACTGCTCATGCATAGGTAGCACAGGCTCGTATAGAGGCATCAGAGGCCAAAAAAATATCCATGTAGAAGTGTGAACAAAGTCAAAAGTCTAATGAGGAATTTATAAAAGTTATATCAGCCTTATGTACATCAATTCCACCAGATATCTCCACGATTTTTGATATATACATGCTGAAGATGCATTCTTCATATGATGTACCAGGCGATGATGGTACTGGTGGTGGTTGGGATGATGACTTTCCTAGCGATGGAGATAGAAATGGTGAGGTCAATAGTGATGATGATGGGGATGGAGATGACGATGGTGATGGTGATTCTAAGGATGATGGTGATGCTGATGGTGAGAATGATAATGATGAATATGGTGGTGATGATGATGATGGTGATGATATTGGTTGTAATGATAAATAGATCGATCCTTTACATTTTTGAATGATATTTATGATACATGATGTTTGATGATTGGATGCGAATGTATATATGTGATGTTTTAAATGTGTGTTATCACTGGCTTAATGCGTTAATTAGTTTTTTGAATTTTGTATATCGGATGAAAGTGGTTTGGGTGTAGGTGTTTTGGTGTTTGCAAGTGCATATGTTTTGGTGTTTGAAGGTTTTAGGCCAAGGTAAGGGGCTGTTGGCTATCAAGGTAAGGGTAGTATATACCAACGATTTTTTAAAACTATTGGTATAGACCTATACCAATGGTTTTATTAAATCGTTGTTATAATGTAAGTCCATGAGAACTATACCAATAGTTTTGTAAACCGATGATATAAACCTATAACAACAATTTTGAAAACCATTGGTATATACCTATACCAATGATTTAACGATACCATTGGTATGGTATATATCTAGGCAACCTATACCAATGGTTTATAGAAAACCATTGGTATAGAACTATACCCACAACCATATTCCCAATGGTTTGGAAAAAAATCATATAGGCTATACCAATAGTTTGTAAAACCATTGGTATATGATATATCAATGGTTTTCCAGCCTATACCAATGGTTCAGAGCCATTGGTATAACTCTTTTTTCCAGTAATGAAAGCAATATACTGAGCCTCATTGGTGGAAAATGCAACTAGATATTGCATGTTACACTTCCGTGAAACTAGTCCACCACAAGTAAAAAAACAATCAATAATAGATTTTTGAGTATCAACATTGGTATCATGGTTGAAATCAACAAAACCAATAACACCATCATTATAACTAATGTTATTTCCATATTGAATGCATAAATAAATAAACATAGACACATACCCTATGAGTCATTTCAATTCATCCTGGTGTAGTTTAGAAGCTTTTCCCATAAACCTGCTTAGCGTACACACAACAAAGGCAATATATGGTCTCAAATAGACCATAACATGCATAAGACTACCAACTATAGCAACACATCATACCTAATTCATAAATTCTACCTCAAAATAACAACTAGGGGAATATTTAAGGGATAAATTAAAGTGTTGAACCAAAGGAGTGATAAAAAGTTTAATATGATCAAATAAATACCATTTTAAAATCTTTCTAACACATGCATGTTGCGATAAACAAAAGGTTTTATCCCATCTATCTCTAAAAATATCCATACCTAGAATATATTTTGCATCACCTAGATCTATCATTTCAAAAAAAAAATCCAAGTTGGAATTTCACACGATTAATCTACCTCATATTTTTATAGATAATAAGAATATCATATACATATAAAACCAGGTAAATCATTTCATGCTTATCAGGATTGAAATAAACACATGCATCATGTTTTCTTCAATTAAAATCATATTCAATCATAAAATAATCAAACTATTTATACCATCATCTTAAGGACTATTTAAGTCCATGAAAATAAATATGTAAAAGATAGATTTTATTAGGTTTGAAATACTTTGAAAATTCTTTAGGAGGACTCATTTAAATCCTTTCATCTAGTTTACCATGCAAAAAATGCAGTTTTAACATCCAAATATTCAATATGGAAATAATATCTAGTAGCAAAAGTAAGAAAAATCCAAATAGATGAATGCTACAAAATAAGGGAAACAATTTCACTATAATCAATTCCTTCATTTTTAAGGAAATATTTGGAAACTATAAAAGATTTATATTTACTTTTTAACCTAAAATGTTATATCCATTCCATTTAAAAATCCACTTGCAACCAATTACTTTAGAATTTTCAGGTTTGGTTACAATAGTCCAAGTCTGATTTTTAAGAAGGGAAGCCATTTTATCTTACAAAAAAGTAAAACACTACTCGGATTTTTTAGATTTCATAGCTTGCTCAAAGGTTTGTAGTTTATAATTGTTTATATCATAAAAAATATTAAATTCATAAGTATCCACATTAACATGAATGAACCAGGTAGGGGGTCTAATGGTCCTTATAACTCTATCTCATGTCAACTAATAATCACTGAGATTATTACCTCCCTCTAACTTATATTTAGAATCTAAATTTGAATAACCTTAAGCTCAAGTAGGAGGGTCAGTGGAGACTAAAATAGGTTCAGGATGGTCTTGAGGCTCTAAGGGAACCTAAAAACCTAAAGGTTGGGGTGTTCCAAAACTTTTAGGTTCAACAGACTTCTACCTAGGAAAGACGGACTCAAGGAAAACCACATCATGACTAATGATACATTTATACTAACTAGGTTTATCTATCTATAATCTATAACCCTTAAAACCCTCTTAATAGCCCACAAATATGCACTTAATAACCCTATGTTCTATCTTACCATTATTAGTAAGAGTGTAAGTTATGGATCCAAACATTCTTAGGTGTGTAAGATAACATGGTCTTCCTATCTAGACTTATTTAGGTGTCTTAAAAGAATTATCTTCTACCTAAAAGGACTGAAACAAACCTGAGTGTGAGAGCATACATACCACTCTCTCCAGTATGGTCTTATTTATATGTTTAAAAAATCCATTTTTGAGGGGTTTCCACAATAGTCTGGTGTCCAAGGACACCCCCAGATCTATATAATTCTAAAAATTCATTGAAAAAATACTCTAACCAACTATTAGTCCTAAGAGTCTCCAAATTTATACCTGATTAGTTCTATACTCTGGTTTTCTAATTCTTAAAAATATGAAAGGCATCAGACTTGTGTTTCATTATATAAATCCAAACCTTATGTGAGTAATCATCCGTAAAGGTTATAAAGTAATAGGCAACACCATGGGAGGCAGTCTTAAACGAAACCCACATATTAGAGTGGACACACTTAAGAGGGTTTCTAGATTTTTAAGTAAACCTACTGAAACTCACATACCTGGACTTACTATATACACAATATTCATAAAAAGGAAGCTTTCTATGAGTTATACCAGTTAAAAACCATGTTTACTAAGATAATATAGGCCTTTGGAAATCACATTCCCAAGCCATCTATTCCATAAGATTGTTTTATTAGGTACTGGTACATGGGAGGCATTAAAATACTTTAGGTGTTTTACCATCTAACACATACAATCCATTTAAGATGGTTCCCTTCATCATAGTGAGGTATCCATGGGAGATTCTAAGGCTACTAGAGTATGATCAAAAGCTATAACCTTCTTGTTAATAACTTCAAGGTAAATGTGGTTTATTTTTAATTTGGGTACCCATCTAACCTCATATAGTTCCTTAACCATACCGTAATGAAGTTTTAAAGAGAAAAAAATCTATAACCATGATACAAAAACTCTTATTATTCCTTAAATATACAGTGAATTTATCTCTCTCAAATCATTAAAGTTCTCTCTCTTAAGACATATGTGAAAATAGAATCTAGAATCCAATATTCAAAAATGTCATGGTCACATACATTAATCACATTAATAATATCAAAATCCCACTCTAATAACAAATAATGATCTTTATTTTATTTATAATCATTTTTATTAGGAAAATTCCTTTTCATATACCTAGGTTTCTTACATTGAAACCAATTAAAAACCCTATTATTAGAATCAAACTGACTCTGCTCAGGTTAACTATTATCTCTATGCCTACCCCTATGTCCATTCCTGCCTTTAAAATTTAATTCCTTAGCCTTTGTTCTAACAAATCCTTTATTTTGATGTTCTTTAGAAAACAAAGAATATTTAACCTCTTCGAGCATAAGATAATACCTACCATACATTATAGAGTATTTAATATAACTAAAGGACTCATCCATATATGTTAAAAGAATTATAGCCTGATCCTAATCACCTATCTTGACATCTATGTTTTATAGATCTGACATGATTTTATTAAAATCATTGATATATGACCTTATTATAGTTATAGGATGCATTTTAAAGGTATGTAATCTCATATTATTATAAAAACTTCCTACTAAATATGTATTCATATACAAGGATTTTAATTTAGATTATATTTCAATAGTAATAAACTCATATAGAACCTCTCAAATAATTTTATCACCTAAGGAAAATAATATAAGGCTATGAGATTTATTAAGGAAATCAATAGAGACATCCATATAGGTAACACAAAGTTGTTTATCAGAGGAAATAATAGTTACTTTATTTCTTGGACCACTGAGAGCATCTATAATCTCATTATGATCAAGTTGTGTTATCATCTTAATTCTATATAGATTAAAATCATTTTCTCCATCAAATTTATCTATCTCAAATTTCATAGAACCCATCACTTATTGATCTGATGATTTTGATACCAATTGTTGTGGTAAAAGTTGTTGTGGTTTTCCAAGAGAAGGGCCAAGAACCATTGATTTATAAATTGATGCTTATGATTTGTTTAGATAAACTATTTTATTATTATGAAATAGTGATATGAAATTGATATAAAAATCTAGATGAGTGTTCTTGTATAATTGAAAAATAGAAAGAAATAACATAAAGTATAACATACTTCAGTTTATGTTGAACCTACATGTATAAAGAGAACACTATTCTAACCATGTTTATTACTAAAAGAAATCATCCAGATGCAAAAAAATTGAAAGTAATAAATGGACCAAAGAAGTTATTCGAGTAAGTCGATCCTACTAAACTAGGCGGGGATAATCAACTCCATAATGTGGAGTTAGAACCAGACTTTCCTAGATAGACTCATGTAATGTACACCAAACATAAAAGGACACAACCACAAAAACTAAAAATGGAATCATAATTTCTTACAGAGTTAGGTTTCCTTTATCAAAACCTGGTTACAACTAACAAAGAAGAATTTGTAACCTCAAGTAAAGCTCTATGTAGGTGGTGGTCTAAATCCATGACTCTGGACACCACCTTCAATTCCTCACCAGATAAGTACACTAGTTGTAGGGGACTAGTATGTTGAGAATTAATGGGGGTAACATAGGGATCAGATCCAAGATTCTCCTCCAATATCTTGAAATATGTTGGCAAAAACTAGGTGTTTCTCTCTTACTTTCCAAATCAAAATTGAAGAATCAAACATCTCACAAAATGAAAGATATGAGACCATTATGATGATCTAGGTGAATCGATGAGAACATGAATATAAATAGGGTTGTGTGATTCATGGATGATCGAGATCAAATAGTTCATTCATGTAATCAAGAATATAACAGATAACATGGACACACAACAATATGTCACTAGCTGAAGTAAATAAATTCAGATCCAATGTAATATGTGATATAGAGAAAACACACATGAGGAAACATAAAGGGGCATGTGGTAAGTCATTTAATCAAATTAATCAATGACACATATCACAACCACAACCCACTATTAAGGGAAAAAATAATCTAAAATGCATGGATATAAAAATGAAAAAAAATCTAGATTCTATAAATGTCACTACATAAATAGGTCCACACACAACATGAAAATATGCATTCCTACAAAGTATTAACAACAATAAGTATAAAAAAAATGTGAACCAACATAACAATTTATTTGAAACACTAATATACAACAACTAATATCACATTTTGATTCATTTGGATTGAGGTAAGATGATCCTATTTCTCCTTATTTATTTATTATGACTGTTGATGTTTTTCTCATATAACTAATGATGTAACCTTAAAATGGTGGATCCATGGAGAAAAATATAGCAGGTTTAGTCTTGTTATTTCCCACATTTTCTTTTCAAATTATAGTTTGTTGTTTACTCAGAAAAAAAAGGAGGAAGGCTTTTCAATTACAAATATTATAAGAAAATACAAAATGGAATAAAGATACAAAATTAATTGTTAAAAGTTGAAAATGCACTTTAGTAAAGTTTTTAGTATGCCTAGATTAGGGGATATTTATATAATAATTAGTATGGAGTTTGTGGATAAACATGGAAAATATCTTGGACTACCTACCATTTTTACAAGATCAAAAAATAGGTTTTTAATTTCTTTTGTGAATGGATTTGTAAAATAATTCTAGTCCATAGAGGTAACATATTATCAGGATATGGAAAATAAAGTCTCATTAAATTAGTTTCTCAAGATATCCATTATTATTTTATAATGTTATTTAAGTTTTTTGAGTACTTTGTCTCTAAGTTCCATTGACATGCAACTATCATGAGCTCATGGTCAAATAGACTTTTTGAAACTTCTGAATGCAATATAGTGGCTGACCAGGGTCATTTCTCAAGGAGTTTGTGGATGGATTATTCACTATTCTCAATCAATTATATATATTTTTAGTGTTTAATTTTTATAATATAAACAAAGGAAGGGTATGTGTTTATGTGTATGAAAATAAAACAAAGCATTAAAAATCATAAAAAATATTTTGTGGGGAAATGGGCCAACCCTAGTTTAAGAAAACACGAGTCCTTCATTGTCTAAATTAATTACTTAAGATTTATTGATAATCCATTAAATTCACTAGTATAATTTTTAGCTTTTGAGTTGGGGTAAATACATCGACCGCCAAATGGAAGTCACTGTATTTTTACTCCCCAAAACTAAAATTTTTCCTCCCCCCTCATTTACCCTCCCCGACCTCGCAACCTAATCCCCTCCCCGACCCCGCGACGTCTCCCTGTTCACCCTCCCGGCGACTCTGATACCCCGACGACCCCCCATCCTTTACCCTCCTTGACCCCATGACCTAATCCCCTCCCCAACCCCGCGACCTCCCTGTTCATCCTCCCAACGACCCCAATACCCTCGACGACCCCGATCCCCGTGCCTCCGCGCTGCGTCCCCATGACCTGGAGACACCCTCGTGACTCCGACGACCCCCACCCCTTTCCTCCACGCTATGACCCCTGTGACCCCGATGACCTCGGCGACCCCCACCCCCTTGCCTCCGCGCTGCGCCCTCCCGTGACTCCAAGACACCCCGGCAACCCCCACCCCCCACCTCCGCGTTGGACAGTCCCACGGTCGTTCCCTCTCAGGCCCACTGCACCCCTCTGGTGAGTTGTATTTTATCCCAATTTTTCAATTATAAGGTTAATAATATCCAAAAATTTATCATTTTCTAACTTTAGGACTATTTTCATTTCATATTTAATTCATCTGATAAGATATTTTTTGATCAATATATTGACATGAATTGAAAATATGACATAATAAATTACTATCAAAACAATATTTGTAGACTTTCCAATCCTTTTCATTTTGATCTAATCCCTTTTTGATCACATCCATTCATTGTTAAAATATTTGGTCCACTTCTCTTGTTCCTTAAAAACCTCTTTACAATATAACACTTTTTTTGTATAACCTATATTTCACCAAAAATAATTAATTTTTTATATGATAATGTGTATTTTTTACTTATTTAGTTTCCTTTTTGAACCACTCCTATGCTTCGTCCAGCAGTTCCACCCCTTTTGAGTCCGGCTGTCTAACCCCTATCTTCAAGCCGCTGCGTAGTCATGGATCCACAATCGAGTCTCACCCCATTACCCGCGGTCGAGTCCTCTACAGGTAAGTTATTTTTTTACTTCTACAATCTATTATGCAGGTTATTTATGAAAATTGTATTGCACATAGATACCTCTCAGAGGGAATATTTTTTTATTCATGAATGAACCTGCAAGATAGGTTTTTTTTCCTTAAAAATATCTTTGAACTCTTTGGTTTTTAAGTTTTAATGATATGAGTTTTTTTAGAATTTAAATAATATATTTCAATTATTTTCTTTCTATTAAATACAGATATGGATAAGAGCTGGATTGATATGCAAGATAGGCTTTCTTCTAAATATTATGAGGGGATTAAGCGATTTATGGATTTCACCAATGGATTTCTAAGCGATTTGATTAGTTTTCTATGCAGAAAATGTGCAAATAGATATCTCTTCAAATGAGATAGTGTTACAGAACATCTGTTTTTGAATGGGTTTTTGAAAAACTATAAGACATGGACACGTCATGGAGAAGAGTTCATTTCATGTCATCAATCAGAAAATATTCATATGGATGTTGATTCAAGAACAGTTGATCCGATGAACATAATGCTCAATGATATAATGCGTCAGTTTCAACCTGAAGATAGTAATGCCATAAATGGTGACGTTGGATCAAGTAATCCTCGTTCTTCTGTAGATGGAGAAGCATTGAAATTCTTTGATATTATTGACAATATGCATACTAAATTATATCATGGATGCACTAAATTTAGTAAATTTTCATTCATCGTTGAATTATTACACCTGAAGGCCTTGAACTAGTGGCCAGACACCTCATTCAACATGTTGTTGGTATTGTTGATGAAGGTACTCCCTGCTGGAGCGAAGATTCCAGAGTCATTCTATCAAGCTTGCAAGTTGACCGATGATCTTGGTTTTACATATGATACCATTGATGCGTGACACAATAATTGTATGTTATTCAGAAAAGAGAATGCACAATTAAATAATTGTACTATTTGCTATACATCTAGGTTTAAGGCCAATGAGATTAATCAAGGTAGTCAAATTCTTTCTGGCAGAGTCTTGAATCAAGAGAAACAAGTTGCTTCTAAGAAGATGCGTTATTTTCCACTGAAACTGAGACTGAAGAGATTCTTCATGTCAACTAAAATTTCTAAATTAATGACTTGGAATTTATATAGAAACAAAGAGTTTGATAAATTAACTCACCCGGTAGATTCTATGGCATGGAAAGAGTTTGATCAAAGACACCCAAACTTTTCCCAGGATGATCATAATGTTCGACTGGGTTTGGAAACAGATGGTTTTAACCCATTTAGGTCGATGGTTGGTGCAACACATAGTACGTGGCTAGTGGTGTTGGTTCCATACAACCTCCCCCCATGGGTATGTATTAAACAACCATTTTTATTACTGTCAATTCTAATTGATGTACCGAGAGGACCTGACGATAAAATTGATGTTTATATGCAACCTTTGATTGATGAGCTGTAAGAATTTTGGACCGATAGTGTAATGACTTTTGACTCGGCAGCTAATGAAATGTTTAGACTCTGGGCCTCTTTGTTATGGACAATTAATGATTTCCCAGCATATGCTAACTTATCAGGTTAGAGTATAAAAAGAGAATTTACCTGCCCTTGTTGTAATAAGAGTAATAAATCTATATGGCTTAAGCACTGTAGAAAGTGGGCATATCTTGGTCACAAACACTTTCTTCCTCCATTTCATAGATTCAGAAAAAACTATGTGTTGTTTTATGGGAATAGAGAGTATGACCCATCACCACAAATACTGTCTAGGGTTCAAATTTGTGCACAACTAGATCAAGAAAACATCCGTACAATGTATGATTTTCATGATTTATTGGCTCCTGAATTGCCTTCTATTCCTGCCACAAATAGACAGCGCAATCATAATTTAAAGAAAAATAGTATTTTTTTGAATTTCCTTATTGGAAATATAATATTTTAAGACATAATTTGGATGTGATGCACATTGAAAAAAAATGTATGTGATAATATACTATGCATCATTTTAGGCGTCAAGGGGAAATCAAAGGATATTGCTAATGCTTGACTTGATTTACAAGAAATGGGATTGAGAAAACCTTTACATTTACAACTAGGTGAAGGTAATCAGGCATACATTCATGCTGCATAGTACACAATGAGTAAAAAAGAGAAACAAACATTTCTATCAATTTTGAAGACTGTTAAGGTGTCAGATGGTTATTGCTCTAATATTTCCAAGCATGTCAATATAACGAGCATGACATTACATGGGTTGAAAAGTCATGATAATCATATTATGCTTCAACAATTAATTCCTATAGCAATTCTTGATTGCTTACCTACCTAGGTTATTGAGCCGTTGATTGAAGTTTTTAATTTTTTCAGACAGATCTGTTCAAGAAATCACCACATGAGTGATTTGAAAAAGTAGCAGGATAAGATTGTACTTGTACTATGTCACCTAGAGAAACTATTCCCACTATCTTTTTTTATTTCATGGTTCACTTGATTATGCATTTAACTGGTGAAGTCATTGCTGGTGGTCCCGTGTAATTCAGGTGGATGTATCCAATAAAGCGATACTTAAATACATTGAAACAGTATGTGTGTAATAAATCTTGTCCAGAAGATTCAATTTTCAAGGGATATTTAATGGATGAGTGTAATAATTTATGTACTTCATATATTTATGAGGTTGAAACAAAGATAGATAAACCCTCCTAGAATAACGAGGGTCCAATTGGAGAAGTAATAACGTTTGATATGCACATCTATGAGTGGGTTCAAGCTCATCGATATGTGTTGTTCAACACTCCATTTGTTATGCCATTGATACAATAAGTTTCATACTTTATGTGTCTTCAATTTTTATATTTTTTTTATTACTTACCTTTTATTGTGTTGTGATTTAGGACACATATCGCTGATTTGAAATGTGAAAGGCCCCGTGCAACTGACTATCAAATCCAAAAACATCATTTCAACACATTTCATGAGTGGTTCAAGACTCATTTACATATAAATAATTGATTTAATATTTTTATAGTGCAATTAGTTGTATTTTCACAATCCTTTATCCATTGAACTATGTGAAATTTGCAGATTCAAAAGATACATGATTTAAGTACCCATACTATGAGCGGAGAACTCAACCAACTAGCTGATGCCCCATTTATTATAGCTCGTCACTATAAGTCTTTGGTTGCTAATGAATTCCGATTTCGTATTAGCAATGTTGACATGAATCGAGCCACACAAAATAGTGGCATTGGTTGTTATTTTATTAGTGCGGGTTATTATTATGGATTTCCGAGGGATATTATTGAGGTTATTTATGGTCATGGCTTAAAACACATATTGTTAAGGTGTGATTGGGTCGATCTGGTTCATGGAACGAAAGTTGATAACTTCCAATTCATGTCAGTAAACTTTAAAAATATACTGTATAAAGATGACCGAGTAAGCAATGATCCCTTCATATTGACATTGTAGGCAAAGCAAGTTTACTTTGTCGGCATTGATTATGATTGTAAAGTTGTGGTGAAAATGTATAGAAGAGGGGTGTTTCTGATTGATCAAGAGAAACCTGACGTTGTCACATTTCCTAATCAAACACTTGACCAAACAACAATAGTTGTAAAAGATGAAGTTATACAATAGGCCAGAGAGACAATTGAAGGATATACGATAGACTTGCATGATTAGTGAAAATTGTAATTATTTCCCCATATTGTTTGTAAAAATATTTATGAGTTATATATGTATAAAAATTGCTTGATTTAACTACAATTTTTTTAATGTAGGTATGTCACAGGGTGATCAGAGTGGTTCACCTAATGTTGTTGGTATGTATGTTTTCATTTTTCTAAATTAATTGATTGTAATTTTTTGTGTTTATTTCCATAACTGTTTCTATTTTTTTAAAAATTTAGTTATATTGTAATTGAATTATGAATTTATGTATATTAGGATCTAGTGTATCTTCCAACAGACGTAGAGGTCCTAGTAGAGGGGTTCGATCCTAGAACTCTGGAGCCCGATTGGATGTTTTATTTGATGACACATTCCACCCAGTCGGAGAAGGTGCTACTGTATTGATTCGCCAGTTTAGGCATATGATACGAGACCCACATAGATTCCCCATAACGACTCATGATTGGACTTCTTTCCCCCAGGATACGATTGAAAAATTATGGAGGGAGGTTCAGGTAAATTCAACGTTTAATTTTTCATGATATTGTTTTTATTATTGTTGCATCTATTGACTATTTTTTACAGGATAATTTGATATCCTTTCCAGATGAGTTTTGGGCCATATGTATGGAAAAATTCCAAAAATTATGGAAGGATTATAAGGGAAGGGTGAAGAGAGGTCACCAGATACCATTTGCGGGTGTGCCAGACATTCTACAGCGAGTCCCTTTAGGCATTCTTCCCATGCAGTGGTAGGATTTGGTTGCGTTTTGGTCGAGTGAGGCAACTATGGTAAGATTTATTGATTTTAATCTATAAATGACTAATTTTTCATATGTCTATTAACTGAACACATTGAATGTCGACCGAGTCTGCTCGTCATTCACGTAATCGGGCGATGCAGGGCACACCTTCTTGACTTGGAACACGATATGTGTCACAAATCAGACATGATGTAAGTTTAGAATTTACTATTCATTCATATATTAAAAATGGTGTAGTATAACATGGTGAATCCCTTTATTATAGTTACACTAATGAGGTGAGACAATCGATCAGATGTCCATATGGGTGA
Organism: Viscum album; assembly: GCA_963277665.1. Taxonomy (NCBI): domain Eukaryota; kingdom Viridiplantae; phylum Streptophyta; class Magnoliopsida; order Santalales; family Viscaceae; genus Viscum; species Viscum album. The sequence goes on along the minus strand of OY728132.1, from coordinate 267,921,689 downwards.
GGACTCATAGGGCGGGAGATCTTGATGTTGCTGGTGTTATAGTAAGAAAAATATTTACTAATAAATGTATTTTTATTTTATAAAAATTATTCATATTTGTTCATTGATTCATTATATGCTACATGATCAGTTTGATGCTCAGTTAGCAGAGTTTTCGGAGGAGAAACATCGTAGTACTATGCGTAGAGATGAGATATTTCAGTGTGTCGTGGGGTGTGACAGTCATGGTTATTCCTTGACTTATGGTGGTGGTGTCCCACAACGTGTAGTTGTTAGAGCTGAGGTGATGGGTGCATGCAGAGATGTAGGGATGAACACACAGACTAAGATAGATGCTACCATGCAGGCTATACAACAGAAGATGGATGCGCAGTTTCAGTAGTTACGTGTAGAGTATGAGGAGATATTATCACAGATGTCAGGATGTATCGATGAAGTAACGACGCAACGTTATGTTGATAGTACACAAGTGGCATCACAGGTAAATAATAAAACAAACCATACTCATATTGACTTTTATTGATTTATGTTTAAGATAAATAATATTGATATATATTGTAGGCTCCAGATATAGCTGGTGGACATCGTAGTGATATTGGTGATCCAGATGAGGATGAACATGCATGAGGTAATTTACATTACCATTTTAATATCATAAATGAATTAGGAATTATTATTTATTCTCGAACCTTTAGGTTTATTTACACCTATGTGTTTTATTTTTTTAATTATTGTAATTTAATTCATTATTTTAAAGTTTACCTGATTGTTAATTATCATATATTACATAACACTTCAATTTATTAACACGACAACAACCGGCAAGTGAATTGTGAAATGGTCGGGTAGACGACACGTCAATCGGACATGCGGTTTGCACGTTACGACCAAATATGTGTTTAAGAGTTTGACGTGCTTGAAAAAGGTGGGTGGGGTGGTCAAAACTATCCAAATGACCTTATAATTCCATGAAATCATATGAAAACAATCGGCGAGTGAATTGTGAAATGGTTGGGTAGACCACACGTCAATCGGAGGTGTCGTGTGACTGCGGTGACCGAAAACATAGTTCCGGTGCCATAAACAACCAAAACAGGCGTTTAATGGTCAAATACATATCGAACAACATCTTAATGACTTGAAATCACAAGAAAACATTCTAATTATTATTTGTGACGTGTACGTGGAGACGGCATGTCAATCAGACGTGCGGTTTGTGCGTTATGACCAAATATGTGTTTTTTTAAGAGTTTGGTGCGCTTGAGAAAGGTGGGTGGGGTGGTCAAAACCTACCAAAAAACCTCATAATGTCATGAATTAAGACAAAAAAAACTGGTGAGTGAATTGTGAAATGGTCTGGCAGACCACACGTCAATCGGAGGTGTCCTGTGACCGCGGTGACCGAAAACATAGTTCTGGTGCCATAAACGACCAAAACAGGCGTCTAACGATAAAATATATTCCAAACGAAATCGTAATGACTTTAAATCATAGTAAAATATTTTAATTATTATTCGTGACGTGTACGAGGAGATGTCACGTCAATCAGACGTGCAATTTGCACGTTACGGGCGAATATGTGTTTTTTAAGAGTTTGGCGCGCTTGAGAAAGGTGGGTGGGGTGTTCAAAACCGGCCGAATGACCTTGGAATTCCATAAAATCATACAACAACAACCGATGAGTGAATTGTGAAATGGTCGGGCAGACCACACGTCAATCGGAGGTGTCGTGTGACCGCGGTGACTGAAAACACAGTTTCGGTGCCATAAACGACCAAAACAGGCGTCTAACGGTAAAATGAATTCCGAATGACATCATAATAACTTGAAATCATAATAAAAATTTCTAATTATTATTTTTAAGTTTATTCAGAGATGTCACGTCAATCGGACGTGCGGTTTTCACGGTACAACCGAATATGTGTGTTTTCAGAGTTTAACGTGCTTGAAAAAGGTGTGTGGGGTGCTCAAAACCGGCCGAACAACCTCGAAATGCCATGAAATCAGACGACAACAACCGGTGAGTGAGTTTTAAAATAGTTGGGCAGATCACACATCAATCGGAGGTATCGTGTGACCGCGATGACTGAAAACGCAGTTCTGGTGCCATAAACAACCAAAACAGGCGTCTAACAGTCAAATGCATACTGAACGACATAATAATGACTTGAAATCACAGAAAAACATTCTAATTATTATCCATGACATGTGTGCGGAGACGAAACATCAATCAGACATGTGTTTTGCGCGTTACGGTTGAATATGTGTTTTTTAAGAGTTTAGTGCGCTTGAGAAAGGTGGGTGGGGTGGTCAAAACCGGCCGAATGACCTCAGAATGCCATGAAATCAGAAGACAAAATCCGATGAGTGAATTGTGAAATGGTCGGGTAGACCACACTTCAATTGGAGGTGTCGTGTGACCGTAGTGACCAAAAACACAGTTATGGTGCCATAAACGACCAAAATAGGCGTCTAACGATCAAATGCATTCCGAACGACATCATAATGACTTGAAATCACATGGAAACATTTTAATTATTATTCATGACATGTACGCAGAGACTTCACATCAATCGGATGTGTAGTTTGCGCATCCTCAGAATGCCATGAAATCATATGACAACAACCGGCGAGTGAATTTTGAAAGGGTTGGGCATACCACACATCAATCGGAGGTGTCGTGTGATCGCGGTGACCGAAAATGCAGTTTCGGTGCCATAAACGATCAAAACAGGTGTCTAACAGTCAAATGCATACCGAACGATATCGGAATGACTTGAAATCATAGGAAAACATTTTAATTATTACTTGTGACATGTACGCGGAGACTTCACATCAATCGGACGTGCGGTTTGCGCGGTACGACCAAATATGTGTGTTTTCAGAGTTTGGCGTGCTTGAAAAAGGTGCGTGGGGTGGTCAAAACCAGCCGAACGACCTCAGAATTACATGAAATCAGAAGACAACAACCGAAGAGTGAATTGTGAAATGTTAGGGTAGACCACATGTCAATCGGAGGTGTCGCGTGACCGCGGTGACCGAAAACGCAGTTCTGGTGCCATAAACGACCAAAACAGGCGTCTAACGGTCAAATATATTCCGAACAAAAATGGAATGACTTGAAATCATAGGAAATCATTTGAATTATTATTCTTGACGTGTACACGGAGACGTCATGTCAATCGGACGTGCAGTTTGTGCGTTACGGCCGAATATGTGTTTTTTAAGAGTTTGGCTTGCTTGAGAAAGGTGGGTGGGGTGGTCAAAATCGGACGAATGACCTCAGAATTCCATAAAATCAGACTACAACAACTGGTGAGTGAATTGTAAAATGTTTGGGTAGACCACACGTCAATTGGAGGTGTCGTGTGACCGCGGTGACCGAAAACGCAGTTCCGGTGCCATAAACGACCAAAACATGCGTCTAACGGTCAAATGCATTCCGAACGACATCTGAATGACTTGAAATCACAGGAAAACATTATAATTATTATTTTCGACATGTACGCAGAGACTTCACATCAATCGGACGTGCGATTTGCATGATACGGCCAAATATGTGTGTTTTCAGAGTTTGGTGCACTTGAAAAAGGTGCGTGGGGTGGTCAAAACCGGACGAACGACCTCAGAATGCCATGAAATCATACTACAAGAACCGACGAGTGAATTTTGAAATGGTCGGGCATACCAAATGTCAATCGGAGGTGTCGTGTGACCGCAGTCACCGAAAATGCAGTTTTGATGCCATAAACAACCAAAACATGTGTTTAACAGTCAAATGCATACTGAACGACATCAGAATGACTTTAAATCACAGGAAAACATTCTAATTATTATCCTTGACATGTGTGTGGAGACTACATGTCAATTAGACATGCAATTTGCGCATTATGGTCGAATATGTGTTTTTTAAGAGTTTGACACACTTGAGAAAGGTGGGTGGGGTGGTCCAAACCGGCCGGATGACCTCAGAATGCCATGGAATCAGAAGAAAACAACCTGAGAGTGAATTGTGAAATGGTCTAGTAGGTCACATGTCAATCAGAGGTGTCGTGTGACCGCGGTGACCGAAAACGTAGTTCCGGTGCCATAAACGACCAAAACAGGCGTCTAACGGTCAAATGCATTCCGATTGACATCAAAATGACGTTAACTCACAGGAAAACATTCTAATTATTATTCTTGATGTGTACGTAGAGACTTCATGTCAATAAGACGTGCAGTTTGCGCGTTACGACCGAATATGTGTTTTTTAAGAGTTTGGATCGCTTGAGAAAGGTGGGTGGGGTGGTCAAAACCGACCGAACGACCTCAGAATGTTATGAAATCAGACGACAATGACCGGTGAGTGAATTGTAAAATGTTCAGGTAGACTAGACGTCAATCAGAGGTTTCGTGTGACCGTGGTGACCAAAAACACAGTTCTGGTGCCATAAACGACCAAAAAAGGCGTCTAACAGTCAAATGCATTCCGAACTATATCCGAATGAATTGAAATCACAGGAAAACATTCTAATTATTATTTGCGATGTGTATGCGGATACATCACGTCAATCGGACATGCAGTTTGCACAATACGACCGAATATGTGTGTTTTCAGAGTTTGGTGCGCTTGAAAAAGGGGTGTGGGGTGGTCAAAACCGGCCGAACAACCTCAGAATTCCATGAAATCAGATGAAAAAAACCGGCGGGTGAATTTTGAAATGTTCGGGTAGATGATAAGTGAATCAGAGGTGTCGTGTGACCGTAGTGACCGAAAACGCACTTTCGCTGCCATAAACGACCAAAAAAGACGTCTAACGGTAAAATGCATACCGAACTACATTAAAATGACTTGAAATCATAGTAAAACATTCTAATTATTATTCGTGATGTGTATGTGGAGACGACATATCAATCAGACGTGCGGTTTGCGCGTTACGACCGAATATGTGTTTTTTTAAGAGTTTGACGCGCCTGAGAAAAGTGGGTGGGGTGGTCAAAATTGACCGAACGACCTCGGAATTCCATGAAATCAGAAAAAAATAACCAGCGAGTGAATTGTGAAATGGTCGGGCAGACCACATGTCAATCGGAGGTGTCGTGTGACCGTAGTGACCAAAAACGCAGTTCCGGTGCCATAAACGACCAAAACAGGCGTCTAATGGTAAAATGCATTCTGAATAATATCAGAATGACTTGAAATCACAGGAAAATATTCTAATTATTATTCATGACGTGTATGCGGAGACGTCATGTCAATCGGAAATTCGGTGTGCGTGTTACGACAAAATATTGTGTTTTCGGAGTTTGGCGCGCTTGAAAAAGGTGCCTGGGGTGGTCAAAACTGACCAAAAAACCTCAGAATGCCATGAAATCAGACAAAAATAACCGGAGAGTGAATTTTGAAATTGTCGGGTAGAATAAAAGTGAATTAGAGGTTTCTTGTGACCGCGGTGACCGAAAACGCACTTATGGTGCCATAAACGACCCAAACAGACGTCTAACGGTCAAATGCATTCCGAATGACATTAGAATGACTTAAAATCACAAGAAAACATTATAATTATTATTTGTGATGTATACGCAGATATGTCACATCAATCGGACATGTTGTTTGTGCGGTACAGCCAAATATGTGTGTTTTCGGAGTTTGGCGTGCTTGAAAAAGGTGCGTGGGGTGGTCAAAACTAGCCGAATGACCTCAGAATGCCATGAAATTAGACGACAATAACCATCAAGTGAATTGTGAAATTTTCGGGCAAAAGAAAAGTGAATTGGAGGTGTCGTGTGACCGTTGTGACCGAAAACGCACTTCTGGTACCATAAACGACCAAAATAGGCATCTAATGGTCAAATGCATACCGAACGACATTGGAATGACTTGAAATCAGAGGAAAAAATTCTAATTATTATTATTGATGTGTACGCAGAGATGACACATCAATCAGACGTGCATTTTGCGCGTTATAGCCGGATATGTGTTTTTTAAGAGTTTGGTGCGCTTGAGAAAGGTGGGTGAGGTGGTCAAAACCAGCTGAATGACCTCAAAATTCCATTAAATCAGACAAAAACAACCGTAGAGTGAATTGTGAAATGGTCGGGCAGACCACACATCAATCGGAGGTGTCGTGTGACCGCGGTGACCGAAAACGCAGTTCCGGTGCCATAAATGACCAAAAATAGGCGTCTAACGGTTAAATGCATTTTCAAAGACATAGGAATGACTTGAAATCACAAGAAAAAATTCTAATTATTATTCATGACATGTACGCGGAGACGACACGTCAATCGGACGTGCGGTTTGCGCGTTACAACCGAATATGTGTTTTTTAAGAGTTTGACGCGCTTGAGAAAGGTGGGTGGGGTGGTCAAAACCGGCTGAACGACCTCAGAATGCCATGAAATTAGACGAAAACAATTGGTGAGTGAATTTTGAAATGGTCGGGTAGACCACACATCAATCAGTGGTTTCTTGTGACCGCGGTGACCGAAAACACAGTTCTGATGCCATAAACAACCAAAACAGGCGTCTAACGGTCAAATGCATTATGAATGACATCAGAATGACTTGAAATAATAAGAAAACATTATAATTATTATGAGTGACATGTATGCGGAGAATTCACATCAATCGAACATGCAGTTTTTGCGCGATACGACCGAATATTGTGTTTTCGGAGTTTGGTGTGCTTGAAAAAGGTGTGTGGGGTGGTCAAAACCGGCCGAACGGTCTTGGAATGCCATGAAATCAGACAAAAACAACCAGCGAGTGAATTTTGAAATGGTTGGGAATACTACAAGTGAATCGGAGGTGTCATCTGACCACGGTGATCAAAAATGCACTTTTGGTGCCATAAACGACCAAAACATGCATCTAACGGTCAAATACATACAAAACGACATTAGAATGGCTTGAAATCATAGGACAAAATTCTAATTATTATCTGTGATGTGTGTCAGCATAGGACACATCAATCAGAAATGTGGTCTGATTAGAACCATAAAATTAACGATTTTACATTTTTAAAAAGGTATTTGAAATTATTAATATATTTTCAAAATCAAATACTTTCGATCTATTATAGTTAGTTTGAATTGAAATACATGTCATTTCATTTCAATTATTTTTTTGGATGTTTTTTTCTATATTAATTTTGTTATTAAATTTTGTCATGCAGTTATATTCGATGATGGATGTGGAAGTTTGGAAGATGACGAGCTGAAGAGATTTATGCGTGTATGAGTTTAAATATTTTGGAAAAGATTATTTTTTTGTGTTTTTTAAATATATAGTTTTTTATTGCATTACTGACACTTTTTTAAAAAAAAATTAAAAAGCCTATAGGGACCGCCATTTGGTGGTCGCTATAGGTGATATCAGCGACACCTATAGCGACTGCCTTTTGGCGGTCATTATATCCAAATTTCAAGTCGGCTATAGCGTCTGCTATTTGGCAGACGCTTTAGGTGCCACCGATATCACCTATAGCGACCACCATTTGGCAGTCGCTATAGTCCATGTCGGCTCATCTACAACAAAAGCCATCTGGCGGATGCTATTAGCAATAGCGACTGGCCTAAAGCGTCTGCCATTTGGCGGATGCTAGGCGGCCACTAAAGACCTTTAGCGATGGATTTTGGCGGTCGCTAAAGGCCTTTATTCTACTAGTGATTCCATCTCTTAGATCACCAACCTCAAATTAGTTTGTAAGGATTAGTGAACCTTCAAAAATATCTTAGGTCCACCAAATCTCATCTCCTTCATAGTGTTAAGTGATGGACATGACACAACCATAGACAATCTACCACCCTTCAACTGCTCTCAATCATATGACGTCCAACCCTCAATCCACATGAATCAAACCATATAAAATTTAGAGCAAGAGAAGGGATAGGAAATTATTTGGTCGATCATGGAATGAGGCTATGAATATTACTAAGATAAAGTGAGAAATTTCTTCACAATCCTTAGTAAAGTCCACTTCCCTATCATAATAGAATAAAAAATGTAAATAAATAAGATGAGAAGGACTTGGGAGCATTGTGAGACCTCCCTCAAGACTTAGCATTGGGTTAGTAATCCATTACCATGGAGTTGAGAGATCATTATTACATAACAAAATAAGATAAAAAACATAAATAAAAATAGATAAGTGGGTAGAATTTCAATTCACATAATAAAATTAGATTGAAAATACAAAGTAGGAAAAAATTTAGGAATCACCCCATAAGATAGTCATTATTTACTAAGAGTCTCCATCCCCCATTAAATAGACAAACCCAAACCCATTTATATAAGAAAAACAATAGAATATTATACCAAATTATCCCATGATTGAACTCTGTATGTATTCTAGAAGAATTAGAGTTTACACACTTTGTCACATCACAACTATTGTGGAAATTAGGTAATGCTTTGAGGGATTTTATTTAAGTGTTCTATATATGTGAATTTTTTGTTGTGTGCCTTTGAGTGCGTTAGAGTTTTGGGAAAATAGTGCATGTGCTAGTTGGTTTAGGATTGGGCCTAATATGGTTGACATGGGATTTAATATATTTCAATTAGGCTTTGAAATGGGATTCAATAGAAGGGTTGAGTAGAGGATGTGTTGGGATTGGATGCTTGGTTTGATTTGTGCGGTGGGGAGATTCTATCTAGTTTTCTCAGATAGGTGTTCTAGTCTTTAGACTAGATATTTGTGTGGGTTTTATCATTAGGATCAAGTTTAGAGTTATACCAAGAAGCTTGGAACCAATTATAAAAGCATGACCTTGATAACAAAAATGATATGGATAACATGAATCAAACTTTGGAACTTAGGGTACTGGAAAGAACCACTCGAATGAATCTACATTCCACCATATTTGATCCAATAATATTGGTTATTATTGAACCATTCATGGAAAAACATCATGCCTCAATCAGGGATTTGATCAAACACCATACAAGCATCACAAAAAAGTGGTATGAACCTCTTATTGATCAGCACACCATTCTTACCCTATAAACCAACATCCTCCTTGATTGTTTTTGGAAGCTCAACATCATGTTTCCTTGATCTACCATTTTTGACTATAAAATCTTAATCATAGATATCAAATTTTATATGAGAATCTTATCTAGTTCGAGGTTTGACATTGAATAAGATCGGTTCATGTATACTCACAATTGGCCTTTAATAGTGCATTGAGGATTTGGTTGGTTTGAACTCATTGAGGCATTTTGTTGAGTACATGGAATGTGTTCATCTTTAACCTCACCAAAATCATTAGGATGGGTTGAGAACACACCATTTTCATCTTCATCATCAAGTCTGTAAGAAAACAAACCAATTAATTCATTTCTTCTCCTCTGAATTTTCTTTTATCATCTTCATTTGAACCTCATTCAATATTGGTGAGGCTACTTCATTCATGTTTGGTCAAATATTGGGTTGATTCTGAGTTGAATATGTCCAACCTAAATTCAGCTAGGGATTTTAGGTCTTATGTGTAACAAGTTTTAGACTTTTTGGTTGCAAGTTTGACACCAACTAAGAAGTCCTACAAAGCACTAAAATGAAGTTTGACATGATGATGAAGTCTTAAAACAAATTCTAAAGTCATACAATGCTGGGGAATAGTCTTATGCTCGGTTCACAAGTCTCATGACTTTGAATTCTTATACAGAATCTCATATGTGTCCAAGAGTGGTGTGTGGATTTAGGGTTTCTCGAGTCTAGGGAACTTTCAAGTGAATTCAAAGTGAATCTGGTTTGTAATTGAATAGTTATAGTGATCAGAAAAATTGATTAAATCGATTCTAAGATAAGGTATTTACACATTCAATTTAAAAAACATATTTAACATGATAAAATTCAAAATTTAATCCAAAAATAATTTATTTATAAAACTCAAATGAAATCACAATAATTTTATTAAATTAATGTATTGATATGATATGAGGGAGTTAAATAATGAATTTCAGATAAAATCTTCAATAAAAATATCATTTTATCATCCATTCACTTATTTCTAATTCTTGATGGGATCAGAAAGTGAGTATAAATAAAAATCATTAGCTTTATTGGGAGAATATGTGTAGATCCATGTGTATTATTGGAATGGGTTTTAGAGATATCAAAAAATTTAATTCAATTTTTCTTAATTAGTTTTGGTGACTGTGTATGAACCCTTTATCTCTTTTTTCCTAGGTATTGAAGGAAATTATTTTCCTTATGATAAGATATTGAATAAAATATTATAACCCAATCATAGTTATCTCTCATGATCTGTTTGGAGTTTCAAATCCTTATTACTTGAAGAAATTGGTTATCGAGTTGGAGATGGACTCACTGTAGAAATTATGATGTTTAAAGTAGGTTTTTTAAAACCATTATGATTTTTTTTAAATAAACACACTTTCCTTTGAGCTCCCCCTTTCCCCAAAATCTCACTTTCCATCGATCCCTCCCTTTCCCCTTTACACTAAGCCTCCCTTTCCCCTAACTACATGTGGGGTGCATCCATCCTAGTGGTGAGGTGCGGGTTGTCTGATGACATAAAATATCTTGGGAGAGGTTTAACCATCCCATTGGTGAGAAAGACCTCCCTTTCCCATTCCAAAAGACCTCCCTTCCCCTTCCCCTAATCCCTCTCTTTCCTCAGGCAACTTGTGAGCTCTCTGGCAAGGTGCGGGCTATCCAGTGATGTGTGAGCCCTCCAACAATGTGCAACCATCCCAGTAGAAAGAAAAATCCCTTGTGATGATATATCCTTATATGGGTTTAAGGTATAATATATTTTAGAGATATATACACAATTTTTTTATTTTTTCTTCGAGAATTCCAAAAATAAAAACCAAATACTTAAATCTTACTTGGTAAATGTTATTCCCATTTGAAATGTTTTGTCCAACAATTCAATAATGTTCAATATTTTTGAAAGTAATATGTGATAGTCCATAAAATATATCTATATAGACTTACCCCAGTTTTAGAGTCTCTATAGAAAAACTTATATTTGGTAAATATAGTTAATATTGATTACTAAATAATTTTGATCAAGGGGTTTTTAAGTTGATGTAAATAACATGTCTAAGATGGATTAAGGAAATTGTAACCCTCTGATAAAGGAAGATATAGGGTCATATGATACATATGTTTCTATATGTTTATCATTTTTAGTGAGACTCTTCTCATTAATATTGTGAGTCATTGGTCATATGATCCTTGGTATAACAATAATGAAAACTACATATACTTTATTGCTTTTAGTTTTGGGATTTTATGAATTTAATGTGATCTGGAAGGAATCTATCCATCTCTTCTTACATCTATAGTTAAATTAGCATGATGTAGGTGACCTCTTATATGCTTTGGTGTTTCTTATATGATTTTATTTGAATTTTACACTACACTTGTGGTTTATGAATTATAAGAAGTTAATACTTTTAATTTAGTCCTACATTTTTAACTATATTTTGTTTATGAGAATGTAGGTAGTTGGTGATATATGGATAAAACTTGGATTAGATTACCTAGGAACACGCCTCAATATGATAAGGTTTTAGAAGAGTTTTTAAAATTTTCAATTTTCAATCGATCCGTGGACAAGAGAATAAAATGTCTATGTCCAAAATTTTAATCCAAAATAAGATTAAAGAGACATTAAGTTTTTGAACACTTGATATTGATGCAATTTCTTTCTCAATATGTGCATTGGATTTGGCATGGAGAATATAATAATATAGAAAGTTTGAACACTCATGTCAATCAATAGAGTGAATAGGAAACCTCCCCAATAGTGGAGAATGAAATTGAGAACCCGATTTTCCATGAACCGAACCAGATAACCTACCCAAACGGTATCGGAATCTGTTACGACATGGCCTGAAGGGAACTCCCAATCCCCACAGGCTAGAGACTAATTCATGGGCATCAAAATAATCAATAGGGAATGATTTCTCTATAAAAATAACTCATCAAGATAAAGTAGTGGATATAAAACAATAAATAGTTGGTATGCAAAACACCCCTCAAGAGAAAAGCACCACAAGAAGACATATTCAAGTCTCAAAAAATGGCATGTTAACCAAACTCATCACTATGAGAAAAATGACTTTTTTGCGACAGGTTATTTGCGACGGGAACAGATCTCGTCGCAAATAGTCCGCCGAAAAGGTTATTTGCGAAGGGAAAAGGGGTCCCGTCGCAAAATGTTTGGCACAGTGTGCATGCCAAACCGCGAGAAGGGTATTTGTGACAGGGGGTGCCCCCCGTCGCAAATACCTGGCGACGATAAATATTATTTGCGACGAGATATGCCCCCGTCGCAAATAGTGTGTCGGCAGATCACTATTTACAACGAGTCCCTTCGCAAATACCCTTTTAACCGCCAAGAGTAATTAATGCAGCCGAAGGTATTTGTGACGGGAGTCCTGTCGCAAATAATCTAACCTCTATATACCTCTATCTGTTTTTTTCTTTCTTCCTCTCTATTCCTACTTTCTCTCTCTCTCTCTCTCTAAACTCTAATTTTAGAGTTAAAATTTCTCTGAGTTAATTTTTTTTACGAATAGATTTTGAAGTCGTCTACACCTATAAGAGATCAATTTTAAAGGTATTTATGTTTTATTTAATTTAATATTTATTTCATTTTTTATATTATTTTTAATTATTGTTAATTAGTTGTAATTAAATTAGATTTAGATTATTTTGTTATCAGTATTTATTTGTAGTAATAAATTCAAATTATTAGTGCTAATTATTAATAATTAGTGGTAATTAGGAATTATTAACGATAATTAGTAATGAATATAAATAATTAGCGCTAATTAGTAATTAGTAGCGATAATTAGCATTAATTAATAATATTTAAGGCTAATTAGTAATAATTAACGTTAATTAGTAATAATTGGCAATAAATAGTAATAATTATTAAAAAATAGCAATAAATACTAATAATTAGTAATAAATACTAATAATTAGTAATAAATACTAACAATTAGTAATAAATACTAATAAATAGTAATTATTACTAATAAATAGTAATTATTACTAATAAATAGTAATAATTACTAATAAATAGTAAAAAATAGTAAAAAATAGTAAAAAAAGTAACAAATATTAATAATTAGTAACAAATAGTAATAATTAGTAACAAATAGTAATAATTAGGAACAAATAACAATAATTAGTAAGAATTAGCAATAATTAGTAATAATTAGCAATAAATAGTAATAATTAACAATAAATAGTAATAATTAGTAATAAATAGTAATAATTAGCAATAAATAGTAATAATCAGCAATAAATAGTAATAATTAGCAATAATTAGATATAATTAGGAATAGTTAGGGTTAATTAGGAATAGTTAAGATTAATTAGGAATAGTTAGAATACATTAGGAATGGTTAGGATTAATTAGCAATAGTTAGGATTAATTTGAAATATTTAGGATTAATTAGTAATAATTAGGATTAATTAGTAATAGTTGGGATTAATTAGTAATAATTAGTAATAATTAGTAATAATTAGTAATAATTAGGAGTAATTGGGATTAATTAGGATTAATTAGGATTAATTAGGATTAATTAGTATTAATTAGTAATAATTAGGTTTAATTAGTAATAATTAAGATTAATTAGTAATAATTAGGATTAATTAGTAATAATTATGATTAATTAGTAATAGTTAGGTTTAATCAGTAATAGTTAGGATTAATCAGTAATAATTAGGATTAATTAGTAATACTTAGGATTAATTAGCAATAATTTTTAATAATTTGGATTAATTTGGATTAATTAGGATTAATTAAGATTAATTAGTAATAATTAGGATCAATTAATAATAATTAGGATTAATTAGAAATAATTAGTAATAATTAGGAGTAATTAGTTATAATTAGAAGTAATTAGCAATAATTTGGATTAATTAGTAATAATTAGGAATAATTAGTAACAATTAGTAATAATTAGTAATAATTAGTAATAATTAGTAATAATTAAGATTAATTAGTAATAATTAGGATTAATTAGTAATAATTAGGATTAATTAGTAATAGTTAGGATTAATTAGTAATAGTTAGGATTAATTAGTAATAGGTAGGATTAATTAGTAATAGTTAGGATTAATTAGTAATAGTTAGGATTAATTAGTAATAGTTAGGATTAATTAGTAATAGTTAGGATTAATTAGTAATATTTAGGATTAATTAGTAATAATTAGTAATAATTTGGATTAATTAGTAATAATTAGTAATAATTTGGACTAATTAGGATTAATTAGGAATAATTATTAATAATTATTAATAATTAGTAATAATTAGTAATAATTAGGATTAATTAGTAATAATTAGGATTAATTAGTAATAATTAGGATTAATTAGCAATAATTAGTATTAACTAGTAATAATTAGTAATAATTAGGATTAATTAGTAATGATTAGGATTAATTTGTAATAATTAGGATTAATTAGTAATAATTAGGATTAATTAGTAATAATTAGTAATAATTAGGATTAATTAGTAATAATTAGGAGTAATTAGTAATAATTAGGATTAATTAGTAATAATTAGGATTAATTAGTAATAATTAGGATTAATTAGTAATTATTAGGATTAATTAGTAATAATTAGGATTAATTAGTAATAATTAGGATTAATTAGTAATAATTAGTAATAATTAGTAATAAATAGTAATAATTAGGATTAATTAGTAATAATTAGGAGTAATTAGTAATAATTAGGAGTAATTAGTAACAATTAAGAGTAATTAGTAATAATTTGGATTAATTAGTAATAATTAGAAATAATTAGTAATAATTAGTAATAATTAGTAATAATTAGTAATAATTAGGATTATTAGTAATAATTAGGATTATTAGTAATAATTAGGATTATTAGTAATAATTAGTAACAATTTGTAATAATTAGGATTAATTAGTAATAATTAGGAATAATTAGGAATAATTAGGATTAATTAGTAATAGTTAGGATTAATTAGTAATAGTTAGGATTAATTTGTAATAGTTAGGATTAATTAGTAATATTTAGGATTAATTTGAAATAATTAGTAATAATTTGGATTAATTAGTAATATTTAGTAATAATTAGTAATAATTTGGATTAATTTGGACTAATTAGGATTAATTAGGATTAATTAGTAATAATTAGGATTAATTAGTAATAATTAGGAGTAATTAGTACTAATCAGGAGTAATTAGTACTAATTATGATTAATTAGTAATATTTAGGATTAATTAGTAATAATTAGGATTAATTAGTAATAATTAGGATGAATTAGTAATAATTAGTAGTAATTAGTAATAATTAGTAATAATTAGGATTAATCGGTAATAATTAGTATTAATGAGTAATAATTAGTATTAATTTGAAATAATTAGTAATAATTAGAAATAATTAGGATTAATTAACAATAATTAGGATTAATTAGCAATAATTAGCAATAATTAGCAATAATTAGCAATAATTAGCAATAATTATAAATAACTAGGAATAATTAGAAATAATTAGGAATAATTAACAATAATTAGGAATAATTAGGATCAATTAGTAATAATTAGAATTAATTAGTGATAATTAGGATTAATTAGTAATAATTAGTAATAATTAGTTATAATTAGGATTAATTAGAAATAATTAGGATTAATTAACAATAATTAGGATTAATTAGCAATAATTAGAAATAATTAGCAATAATTAGCAATAATTAACAATAATTAGTAATAATTAGAAATAATTAGCAATAATTTGGAATCATTAAGAATCATTAGGAATGATTAGGAATGATTTGGAATGATTAGAAATGATTAAGAATGATTAGGAATAATTAGGAATAATTAGGAAAAATTAGGAAAAATTAGGAAAAATTAGGAAGAATTAAGAAGAATTAGGAAGAATTAGGAAGAATTGGGAAGAATTAGGAATAATTAGGAATAATTTTAAAAAATTGAATAAATTCGAGTACATTGTTATAAATTGGCACAATTTCCAATATATTAACGACTTCCTTTTGCTCGACATCTCATCTCCTCATAACTTTCTCCCATTGAAATCTGTATGAAAAATGTGCTCTAACGTATGTTGGAGTAGGGTTTTCATACTGATTTTAGTCAGGAGAGAGTTGCAAGGAGATGAACCATCAGAAAAAAGAGGCTCTTTTTCCTAAAAACTTATCTCCTTGCAAGGAGATGAGTCACCAGGTAAAAGAACTTCTGCCAATTCGTTGGAAATTGTGCCAATGATAATTAAAAATAATTTGTACAAACTAACTGTAATTAATAATAATTAGTGGCAATTAGTATTAATTATTATAAATTAATGTAGATTAGTTTAAAAGTTTAAAAATATTGTATAAATAACTATACAGTAATAGAAATTATTATAAATTTCTAGAAAAGGTAATTTAACTGTCTTTTATTTTTTTATGTTTTATTATATCAAATTATACAAAAAACTAATTATTTTATATTCTTTAGAAAAACTATGGAACAAGGAAGTCTACAACAATCATTATTAGATGATCTCACTTGGATAAATCAACACAAAAATCCAAACAGTTATGGTTTAAATCCTATATATATTGAGGGTGTTGAAGCTTTCTTATTATTTGCATCATCAAAACAAGAATTTGTTTCAGAAGACACAATTAAGTGTCCTTGTAAAAAATGTGTTTTGAGAACGTTTGATACATTTGACAACGTTGTGGGACATCTATTGTGTTTTGGTTTTCAAGTAGATTATGTTTTTTGGTATCAACATAGTGAATGCAGTTCCAGAGAATATACTAATAATTTGATTCCATATCCATCAAGGTTTCAAAATTTAGTACATGATATTACAGGTCCATCTGTTCAATAAACCGAAACTCAGGATGATATCGATTTAACTCCTAAGTTGTCACCATCTAAATTTTATGAGTTGTTGAGGTCTGTTGAAGATGTATTATATCCTGGTTGCAAGATAAGAAAATTAAAAGCGGTTGAAAAATTTATAGTTATTAAATCAGATAATGGAATGTCAAACAACTATTTTGATCAGATATTTTCTTTGGTTAAAACACTATTACCTGAAGGAAATGTGTTGCCTGCAAATTACTATAAGAGTAAGAGGATAGTTCGTAATCTGGGCCTTAGTTATCAGAATATTCATGCATGTTCAAATGATTGCATCTTATATTCTGGTGAAACTGAGTCATTGGCTATTTGTCCCACATGTAGACAATCGAGGTATAAAGAAGCTCAACCAGAGAAGTCTGGATTGATTCTTGTAAAACATTTGAGATATTTCCTACTTAAACCCAGGTTGCAGCATTTATTTATGTCTCAGAATACAATAAAAATGATTTCATAGCACAAAACCAAGATTTCAACCGATAAAAGATTGAATCATCCATCTGCTGGTGATTCATGGAAACATTTTGACAGAGTGGATCTGTCTTTTGCTTTAGAAGACTAGATTGTGAAATTAAGTCTTTTTACTAATGGTTTATATCTGTTTGGTTCTTATGGTAGTTAGTATTCATGTTGGCATGTCTTTATAACTCTGTACAATTTAACTTCATGGATGTTGATGAAGGAGACTTATATATTTTTGACCTTATTAATCTCAGGACATCTAAAAAATAATATTGATGTTTATTTGAAACCATTGATTGATGAGTTAAATTCATTATAGAGTAATGGTGTTAGTATATATGATGTTGCTGCGGAACAAAATTTCATACTAAAAGCCACATTTATGTGGATAATTAGTGACTTCCTGAAATATGGCATGTTATCTAGCTGGATTACACATGGTCCGAAATCATGTCCTTACTATATGAGAGACAACAAAGTATTTATGATCGTCAATGGAAAAAAACCTTTCTATTTTGACTGTCACTGTAGATTTCTTCCAACCGATCATCCTTTTTGGAGGAACAAACCTCATTTTATAAAAAACATAATTAAAAGGGATGAACCTCCAAAAATGATCTCAAGTATAGAGATAAAATCAGTTGTATTTTCATTACCTCATATCATATTTTGAACAATAATAAACTAACATAAAATTCATGGCTTTGGGAAAGAACACAATTGGATAAAACAGAGCATTTTTTGGGATCTACCATATTGGTTTGATTTGTTGGTCTGCCACTTGTTAGATTTCATGCATATTAAGAAGAACTATTTTGATAATTTATTTCATAAAGTTTTTTATACACCAGTTAAGACCAAAGATAATGTAAAGACATGATTAGATCTTGCCCAAATTTGTAGGCGACCAAAAATTGAATTGTTTGAAAATGTCATATCATAGAGGTTAATAAAGACAAAATAAGATTATACACTACCCAAAGAGAGTCACTTTTTATTTTGTTAGTGTATTGAAAATTTGATACTTCCAGATGGCTATGATTCCAATTTGGGAAGATGTGTTAAGAATGGTCATATTTCCGGATTAAAAAGTCATGATTTTCATGTTATAATGGAAAGAATTATGCCGATTGGATTAAGAGGTTTGTTGAATTCTATGATTTGGGATTCAATAATAGGAATATCATATTTTTTTCGATACATTTGTGCGGTGAAAATAGACTACGATGCACTAAGAAAACTGGAAGAATATGTTGTTGTAATTATATGTAAACTGGAAAAAATCTTTCCACCGGATTTCTTTGACTCAATGGAACATTTGATATTACATTTTACACATGAAGAAAAATGTGTAATTCTAGTATATTTTTGATGGATGTACCCATTCGAGAGATGCATGTGGAAATTGATGAAAAAAGTATGCAACAAAGCATCAGTTGAAGGCTCAATTGCTGAATCTTATTTGCAAGAGGAAATTACTTTTTTCTACTCTCATTATTTTGAATATGAATATCCCTCAAAACACAACCGAATGAGATGGAACGAGGGGAATGTTGATGATGAAATGGAAAATAAATTATTAGTTTTTAATCATCCAGAGCTTGGATTTGGTGGAGTTCATGAATGATGGCTTTTAGATGATGAACATCCCAGAGCTCATACATATATTCTGCTCAACTGTAAAGAAATGAAATCATTTGTACTATGAGTACTTCTATCACTTATTCTATAATTTATGTTACAATAAGTAAACTTATTTTATATGTATTTTATATGATAATAACATCAAGAAACATCTTCCACAAATTACAACAACTTCTCTTGAAGAACACCGACAATTTTTTTCTCTCAATGGTTTCAAAAACTGGTAACATAAATTATTGATGGTTTAACATATCAATTCAGTTTATTATTTATCATATTGATAATTTTTTTAAAATTTTTTAGGTGTCTCAACATAATGATAAAATTGATAAGCGACTGTGTATATTGTGTAACCCACCATCCAAAATGGTTAAATCTTATAATTCATATGTGGTGAATGGTTTTTGATTTCATACACGTGCATATGGGGAATAAAAAAAATATCAATGGAGTTTTCTTGAGAGGATCTCATCATAGATAAACTGAAGTTGACTTTTATGGCATGCTGGATGAAATTATTGAACTGTGTTATCTAGTAAAAAATTACATAACGATGTTTAAATATTGGTGGTTGGATAATGAGAGAGGCTTGTGTGTTCATCCGACTCATGGAATCGTTGATATTAAATATAAAAGTCTTCTTATAGTAAATTAACCATTTTTACTAGCTCAATAGGAACATTAAATTTATTACGCAAAGTACTGTGCTACTTCAAGAGACCTGAGTGATTAGTGGAGCATAATAAAAATCAAATTCAGGAAAATTATTTTACTCAAAGTGAATGTGGTTTCACTGAAGTGCAAGGAATTATAATTTTTCAAGAGACTACTCAAAATCCATATTTTTCACAAAGAGACATGAATATCGATGATGACACCCCACAATTAAGGGTCGATGATGACAATGATGTTAATGATGTTACAAATGAATTTGAAATGGGAAGAGATGATGAAACTGAAACTCATATGGATATTGATAATGCCGAGGAGGAATATGAAAACATTGGCATCGTCATATTTGAAGATGATTATGAAGGTGAACATTGGCACAATTAAATGATGGTTATAATCATAACTAATATATATCTATATATAATAGTTATTTTCAACTATTTTCTAACAAAAATCATTTTGTGTTTCAGATGGA
Organism: Viscum album; assembly: GCA_963277665.1. Lineage (NCBI taxonomy): Eukaryota > Viridiplantae > Streptophyta > Magnoliopsida > Santalales > Viscaceae > Viscum > Viscum album. The sequence continues at coordinate 267,901,558 of OY728132.1, read as the reverse complement.
AAATAATCTATTTCGTTAGTTGTAGGAGTCTGAGCTACCTTTGGATAAGGATGTTTTGGGATCATCCAATCCTCAGCCTACTGGCGGTTCAGGGGATACATGGAGGGGGTGCGGTCTTGTGTGACTTATGATTCCTAACCCTATCCCCGAGAAACGTCCACGTCTTGGCTTCGATCCACGCACACAGAGGTATGGTAACCAATGTATTTTAGTTAACTTTTATTAATTTATTTATATACTAATTGTTTGATTATCTGTTCTTTTTTCATAGTTTTGTGCATATAGCTGTTGGACAGAGGAGTGCTATCTTGCGCAATTATTTTTTCTCAGCCATGGATCACATGAGAACAGATTCCCATTGATGCGTAGCTCAACATGTTCAATCATTGGATGGTACATAAATAAATAATAATTATTTTGAAATTTATTTCATTAATAACATGATATTATAAATTATTTATAGGGTTTATGGTATTTCATCAATGATAGCATGCGTGACGCTATCCATGAGGCATGAGATGTGTCTATGTGTGACCGTTTCGATCAGTTTTTTCACAATTTGAGATGAATGACCATAAATAAAGCAGGTGTGACAGTATTTGATGAGTCGTATAGAGACTACCAACTAGAGTAAATTTCATCTCATGTTTGGGATGAATTATGTTAACACTAGTTGGGTGGTGGATTTCTGAGGAGATCTTCATTGGGCTGACAGAACTGAGGGAGACAGGAGGTGACACATCGAGCCGGTAGCCGTACATTCAGTACATATAGAGAGTATCTGGTAAGTAATTTTTTTAAATATTTTATATAACTTTAAATATAAACAGTTTATTTTATATTCATATAGGTAGTAGAGCAGCCCGATATTATAGAGTATGACATTTATCAGAGGATGTACAGAGATCCAGCCACTAAAAAGATTAGAGGTGATCACCATCATCAGATTGTGGTCAGTATTATTTCTTTTTTAGTTTGAAAATTAACTGCATATAATATTTTTACTATTTAAATTTCAAATTAGAACTGAATAAGTCATATGAGTTCACGAACTCTCAGACACAGGCTGAGAGTCAGGCCGAGATGGGTGATCAGACTAGTTCCCACCATTTCGATGAGGCGACATGGATACAGGCGACCCATTATGGCTTCAAGAAGGGTCGAGTAGTTGGTATCAAATCTTGATTGACTCATGGGACTTACTATAGTATTGTTGCGATGTCGGAATCCAGCTCAAGAGGATCTCATGGAGAGGTATCATCTTCTGGCTCATAGTACCAGGAGCAGTTGCGGGCTTAGAGTGAGCTTACAGAGAGTTTTCGTAAGGAGCATAAGGAGATGCATCAGTGCCATCAGCAGTAGGAGGAGGAGTGATGATGACAACAAGAGTAGTACGAGGAGCAGATGAGTCGATGGAATCAACACCATCACGAGCATATGGAGTACATGCGATGTCTGACTCATAGTTTAGGGATGAAGTTTCCTCCACCATCTCCTTCAGCTCCTCCACCTTCTCTAGAAGACTACCCCCAGTGATTTTTTTGTCATTAAAAACATTTGAATTCAAAGTTTGTTGTAATATTAACTATTTACAATTTATGTATTTTATATTGGTGCGAATATTGTATAATTTTTTTTAATATTTTAATATTTTAATATTTATTATTAGTATTTCTTTAATGTTTGTTTATTTTACTACTACTACTAATAATAATATTTTATTATTTTTTTATATTTTTTGCGAATATTGAGAATTTTAATATTTTATAATTTTTTTATTATTTTAATAATATTAATATTATTTTTTCATAAATATTAATAATAATAATAACATTATTATATTATCGATATTATTTTATTATTAATATTATAATATTTTTTTTATATTATTAATATTAGTATTATTATTATATAATATAATATTACTTATATTAATAGTATTAATATTATTATTATTTTCTAATATTAATTTATCACAATTTTATTGAATATATATATTTTTATTTTATCAAGTATTTACGACAGGACTATTTGCGATGGGTTCCCATCGCAAATAGTTTATATATTTTTAAAATAACTATTTGCGACGGGAAAATGGGCCTATTGCAAAAAAGTTTTTTATATATAAACGGAGAACTATTTGCGATGCTGTTTTTTCAACGGGATATTTGCGATGAGATCCTATTGCAAATAACCCGTCACAAATACCTCAAATTCTAGTAGTGATCAGATGAAACCATAAATACATCATCACTAGATCCTAATGTAATAAGTGGATCACATGTTCTTCTGGTCACCACAAAATCCCAAGGTCCCACTAATCAAGTACACCCACCACCCCCGAGTGGTGATTTTCCCTTTCCTGAACTTGGCATAAGAAAAACTAAAAATGTTTTAAGGAAAAGGCAGGGTGTGATCAATAAATCCTAGTATGTTCTCACTAAGAATTTCATAATAAATTTGTAATAAATAAACTAAATTTTCTTAATTATAAATAAAAAATGGCATGAAAATCTTTTCATAGTTCATATCAAAACATGTTTATCAAAACATTTAAAGGCTAAGAGTAAAATAAGTATAATAGAACATTATCATGAAAAAAGGAATGATAAGAATTTCTATCAAAATAGACATGAGAAAAACATTTCATAACATTGGTATGTTTCAATCATTTCAATTATCCATTATCAATCATAACACCATGGTTAAGAGACCCAAGAAATAAGTTTATATAGGGATTCTCACACATCTCAGTGAATTAAAACTCTCAATGTGCACTCATTACTAGGTCTTAATCATAGGGGGAATAAGAGAAAATCCCAAAGAATAGACTCACTATCCTCAAGTAGTTTTAGTATCATTTTCATAGTTAAACCATTTCTAGCTAGAGATAATGCATTCTTAGCATGTGTTCTTCCCACCTAACTACCTAGGCTCCCATGTTATTTAAGGAAAAACATACAAGGGGATTTCATTTATTTCAATCATTATCAAATCATCAATCAGTTCATCAACCCAAAGTTAAAGTTTCAAAAGCATGCCATCATATTTCAAAAACTAATATCAAATGGGTTCTCATCAAAATTCATGTCATTCAAAACAACTCATTTCATTTCAATTTCATAGATCATTTTATTCCATCTTCTCATAAATAATTTCATTAAATCATTCTTTTAATTCAAATAAATTTTTTTAGAAATCAATAATTTGTTTGAAAATCCACACCCAAAGGGTTCAACACACACACACACACACACCGTTCCATTTAGAAATCGTTATTAATAATCAAAAATCAAGCATTCTAAATCAATTATAAATACATTTCAAAACCAACAAGAAATAAAGGTTTTAATTGATAGGAATTTACTTATGAAACCACCCACCTAAAATCAAGATCAATAATCACCCAATCTAGGATTCGCCAATGGAGAGTTAAAGGTGAGAATAATCAAGAAGGGATCCTAGAATCACAATTCCCAAATAAAAATCCAAATCTCTCAACAACTCAATATATTATAGACCTTAGTAAAGAAAGAACATGAGGAAGAAGGGAATTAATTGATAAATCTAGGATACACTTTCCAAGAGAGACTCAATGCATTAAACGACACTTGAATCCACAAAAAAATGAGATTGGAAGAGCCAAAATCACATATAGAGAACCTATAAGGACCAAAGGATCAAATTTAGTTTAACTAGGAGGAGTTTAGAATTTAAAATGGGGGTCTTAGGAATTAAATTAAGAAAATTATATAATTAAATTACCATCACATGGTTTTCCTAAATGGTTTGACAAATCGTTCCCCCTTTACTGGGTTACTGGAGAGGGTTACACAGTTTAGCTATACGGTTTGATAAACCATGCACTAACCATATGCCCCCACCTGGCCTATTGGAAGTGGTTTCATGGTTTAGCCACATAGTTTGAAAAACTATGAACCAAATATGCACCCCCACTATCCCATTATACATGGTTTTAGGGGTAGGTCATATGATTTTCACTAACTATTTTCTTAATTGTGTGGCCTTATCTAGAACTCCAAAATAAGGCACGCAATTTCCTAGGTTAACCCTCGCGGCTTTCCTTAACTCTGTGACAACCATTAATAGGCCTAAAAACTTCTATAAAACTCCAAAATTCATCCAAATCAACCTAAGTAAAGATAAAAAAATATGATCAAAACAAAAGGATAAAGGTACCTAAAAGCAGGTATCAGGATATTACAATTTTTCCCACCTTGAATGCTTTCTACCCCCATAAAGTCTATTAAGAAGAGTCCATAACAAAGAGGCGAGGACACTTCTCCCTCATCAAAGCCTTACATTCCCATGTCTCATGAGAATTAGAACCATGCTTCCATAGAACTCGAACAAAGGTTATATAATTTCCACAAAGAACCTCTATCTAAGAATCGATAATCCAAACTAGATTCTTGGTCATAGAAAAATCAGGTTCCACATCAAGGTCCTCCCATATCAATACATGGGATGAGTTAGAGATAAAATTTCTAGTATGTGACACATGGAACACGTTATGGATGGATTTGATCTTAGGTGGAAAATTCAAATGGTAATCCACCTTTCTAATCTGCTCAACAACCTCAAATGGTACCATGTATCTCAGTTCTAACTTTCTCTATTTTCCAAGCTGTTGATGAACCAACTGAGGTGAAACTCTAAAAAACACTAGGTCACAAACCGATAACTCTAAAGGGAATTGAAAAAGATCAACCTAATATTTATAATGGATTTGTACCATTACCATTATTTAATGAATCAAATGAATCTTTATCATTGTCTCTTAGACTAAATTAGGTTTAACCAGGGAAGCTTCACCAATCTTCGACCAACAGAGTGTAGATCTATAAGGATGACCATACAAGGCCTCAAATGGTACCATCTTGATGAAAAAATGGTGGCTATTATTATAGGAAAACTTGAACATCCCTAAATGGAAATCCTAAGCTCCTCTAAAGTCAAGAACGTAAGCATGAATCATGTTCTCAAGAATATGTATAGCCCATTCTTTATGACCATCTATATGAGGATGGTACACCATGCCCAAATTTACCTAGGTTATCATCGCCTCCTAAAGGAATCTACAAAAAATTAGAAGTGAATTAGAGATACATATCAGAAACTATAGTAGATGGAACTACATGCAATCTAATGATCTCCTATATATATTGATTTCCCAATTCCTCAACTTTGGTAGTACCATGAATGAGAATAAAGTGATCTGATTTGGCTAATCAGTCAATCAAAACCGAAATCGCATTCTTTCCTTTATGTGTGTATGGTAACCCAACAATAAAGTCCATAGATATATCATACCACTTCCAAGTCATTACAAAGAGTGGTTGAAGCAGACCTAAAGTCATCTTATATTTGACCTTAATCTATTGAAAAGTATAACAATGAGAAAAAAACTAGAAATTTTTCATTTCATACATGGAAACAAAAATCATCACCTCATATCATAAAACATCTTAATGTTTATAGGGTGTATCTACCACTAGGAATAATGAAATCCCCTATCATAGACTTCCTCATAGGTAACAAAAAAACATATTGGTTCCTAAAGAAAAAGATTCAATCAGAAGATAGAGACTATTTTTTGATGGTATCCCCATCATATAAAGATTCCATAATGCCTTTGAACTCATCATCAAGCTGTTATTCCTATATAACCATCTCATGAAGAGAGTATGACAACTGAACACTAAAAAAATGACCTTGATCTCATCCTATTGAACTCCCAAATGCATACGACCAAAGTGATCCATCTGATTCTATTCCTCATAATATTCTTTCATGGCTTGGGATTAAAGTTTCCTACTTAAAGAATCAGTAACCACATTTCCCTTATTAGGGGTGTATGCAATTTAAAAGTAAAAATAATGAAGGTATTCCACCCATCGTCTCTGCCCAAGATTCAGATTTTTTATGAGAAGATATATCTCAAGATTTTATAATCAAAGTAGATGGTAAACCTTTATCTAAAAAGGCAATTTCACCAACTCTTTAAAGCATGAATCAAAATTGCACATTCAAGATCATGGGTGAGATAGTTCTTCTCATGAGTCTGAAGATAACGATAATTATAAGCTATCATGCGATCACCCTACATGAGAATGAAACCCAAACACAAACCTAATGCATTATAGAAGACCACATATCCCTGCACAACCTCTGTAAGAGTCAACACCAGGGTAGAAGTCAAATGAAACTTCAAATAATCAAAAGAAGCCTAAAATTTCAAATCTCATATGATCTTTACCCTCTTCTAAGTGAGAGAGGTCAATGGGGAATCCAACTTTGAGAAATATTTCACAAAAAATGATAATACCCTACCAATCCCAAGAAGTCCCGAATCTCAAAGACATCCCATGGTTCCTCACATGTCATAAAAAATTTCACCTTCTCAAGTTAAACTGAAATACCTTGTTTAGAAACTGCATGTCCCAAGAACTTTACCTCTTTAATCCAAAAGTTTCATTTAGAAAGCGCAACATAAAGTCAGTGATTTATCAAGATGTCTAGATCTGATCACAAATGATGTACATAATCCTCCTTGGTTTTAGAGTAAACTAATATGTCATACACAAATACAAAAAAATAAAGGATCAAGTTATTGATGGAAAATACTATTCATAAATTCCATAAACATAGATGGATCATTGGTTAGACCAAAAGGCATAACAAGGTAATCATAGTGGTAATACCTTCTCCTAAAAGTGGTCTTAGGGATATTAGACTTCTTGATCCTAAACTGGTGATAACCAGATCAAAAATCAATCTTTGAGAACCACTTCACCCAATTTAACCGGTTAAGAAAATCCTCAATATGATGCAAAAAATACTTGTTCTTGATTGTAACCTGATTGAGCTTTCAATAGTCAACATAAATGTGAAGGGTTCCATCCTCTTTCTTAGCAAAAACAATTAGCACTACCTAAGGTGACACATTGGCTCAAATGAAGACCTTGGACAATAAGTCACCCAACCAAGTCTTTAAATCCTGAATTTCATCTGGTTCTATTCAATAATATGTAATATAAATAGGTTGGGTACGTGTTACCAAGTTGATAGAAAACTTCATCTCCCTCACCGGTGGGAAACTAGAAAATTAATATGGAAAACATCATGAAACTCATATTATACTAGAGAAAGATTACCACATGAAGAATCCTGATCCAATTCAAAGGAAAAAATGGATATCATACCACCCAACTCCAGAAGAGGAGGTCTATCTCAATATGACCTTAGGTCCCATTCTCTTTGAAAGACACAACTCACCCCATCGGGGGTAGTAAAGGAGACCCACCAAAGATAACAATCGATATGAGATTTATGAGCAATTAATAATCTATAATGAGAATGAAATCCAAAGGTTTCATGCCTAGAACAAAAAATTCCCATACAATATTGACTTATGATAAATAAAAATTGAAAAATTAGCATCAAAGAACCCACTCTTTATTTGTACTGATAGGCATAATAATCTCTATAACATAAGTCATGAGCTCCATGGGAAGTTTCAACCATTACAAAATATGGGTAGATATGAAGGAACGAGAGTCACCAATATCAAATAAATCATTCACCAAAGACGAATCAATGGTAATGGTACCTCTTAGTATCTCTAGACCCACATTAGTTTCCACTAGAGAATCATCAAATTCATGAAGAAGCTTCATTCCTGATACCCATGGTTAAAACACCTTTATTCTTGAAGCATCTGACTACACCATGGATCCTCTCGGTGCTGATGAGCCTATACCAATATGAGGAGTGGTAAAAACATGAAAAAACCTATGTAAGTGGCCTGAACATTGGTACGAGCTACAAATCACCAGTGCTTCCATGAAATTATGCTTTGTGTTCCTAGTATTACCCCATTGAAAGCAAGTTAGTGGTCCTTTACAAAATACTGTAGAAGATTTAAAAGAAGTCTAATACTGAGATCATCCACCATGTTTTCCACCATGAGACCCATGATACTTCCTCGTCCCCTTAAGGGGACCACTAGAACTTCTACTGAGAGTAGGAGGAGCACCCATAGACCTCGACTTACCATCCAATTCAAGTTCCACCATCAAATATCTATCCAAAACATCAACGTACGAGGTGAGATTCATCAAGAAAAATTGAGATAAAATATTTTATCAAAGACCCATATCAAACCTACAGGATTTTATTTTATCATTCGATACAACCTCAGGTGAAAAATGATCAAGATTGATAAAATGGTTGACATACTAGGTCACTATCCAATCACCCTTTTTAAGGTTAAGAAACTCCATCAACTTAGACAACACCATTGATTATAGATATAATTACTTTTGAAAATATCCTTGAAGTCCTTACACTCCAATCCCATATTATTCCCAGCTAGAACTAGAGAATCCCACAACCTTTTTCTAGGTCCTTAAAGTTTGAAGATGACACATTTTACCTTAACTAAATCTGATGTCTCAAAAAACTCAAAGAGTTGATCAACATTTTTCAACCAATCCTCTACCTCCCGAGGTTCATTGGTGTCTTAGAAGGATGGTGGATTCATATAATGAAACTTCTAGGCATAATATTTGTTATTGTCCCTCAGAGGTACAACCTCTATAGCCTGAATGGGAACAAGTGTAGCTACCTATCCCAGATCTTAGACCACACAGACAACAATCTCTACAAGGTTGTGATCAAATAGAGGGTCTGATTGCTATAGTTCATCAGCATCTCCCTCCTGAGGTCTATTAAAATGTTTCTTGGGGGAATGGTACTACACAACAACAAAGGATATCAAGGGAAACTTTAGTAAATAAACATGATATTACCAACTATATCAATCGGAATTCAATAGGAAAACAAAAATATTAGATCGAAGATTTGTAAGAAATTTAGAATTAGATCAAACAACTCCTCAAAGACACCTTTTCCCAACAATCCATAGTAACTTAAGGCTTTTTTATGATGAGAGATAGCCAGAAACTTTCTCATAACCTACCCCTAAAGTCCATGAAATCTTATCTCCTATCTACAAAGATATCCCAAATTGTATACTGACATCAATAAAGGACACAAATTCCTTTGAAACATATTTCTCACAAACTAACCTAGATATCCCACATAAATGGTGCCTGAATTAGTTCTGAAATGGTCTGAAGGATGTTCCTAATCCCCATGGACTGGAAACTAGTGCCTGGACATAAAAAAATGAAGAGGGAATGATTTCACCACAAAAATAACTCATCAATACAAAACAATAGATATAAAAAAATTAAATAGTTGGTATGAAAAATACTCCTCAAGAAAAAATTATGACAAGAAGACATGTACAATTATACAAAATGGTACGTCAACCAAAGTCATTAGATAAAACCATCAAGAAATCATCACCGGATCCCCATGTAACAAGTGGATCACACATTCCACTATTCATTGCCAACTCCCAAGGTCCCTATAATAAAGTACACCCACCACCCCTGAGTGCTTCTCTCCCCTTTCCTAAACCCGACATAATAAAATCTATAAATTCTTAAAGGAAAAGGTAGGGTGTGAGCAACAAATCCCAATAAGATATCACCAAGTATTTCATAAGAAATCTGTAACAAATAAACCAACTCAGCTCAATTTTAAATAAAACATGTCATGGAAATATTTCCACAATTCATATTAAACCATGTTTTTTTTAAATTTAAATCCTAAGAATAAAATAAGTATAATAGTACATTATCACCAAAATAAGAATGATAAGAATTTCTATCAAAATAGACAGGAGTAAAACATTTCATAACATTGGAATTTTTGAATCATTTCAATTATCTATAATCAATAATAACACAATGGTTAAGAGACCCGAGGAATTGGTTTGTATAAGGATTATCATACATATCGGTGAAGTACGACTCCCAGTGTACTCAAATTCATAGGTCCCAATCCCAGGGGTAATAGGAGAAAAACCCAAAGAATAGACTCCCCACCCTCAAGTAGTTTTAGTATCATTGTAATCACCAAACCATTTCCAGGTAAAGCTAATAAATTCATATCACATGTTCTTCCCACCTAACTACCTAGGCTCCCATGTGATTCAAGGAAAGCTAACATACAAGGGGATTTCATTTATTTCAATCATTATCAAATAATCAATCGTTTCATCATCCCCAAGTTCATGCTTCAAAATAATGCTATCACATTTCAAAAACCAACATCAAATGGTTTTTCATCAAAACTAATATCATTAAAAACAAATCATTTTATTTCAATTTCATAGATACTTTCATGCCATTATTTCATAAAGTATTTCATCGAATCATTATTTTACCTCAAATTAATTTCTTAGAAATAAATAATTTGTTTGAGAATCCATACCCAAAGGGTTAAACACACACACACACACCATTCCATTTAGAAATAATCATCAATAATCACAAATAAATCTTTCTAATTCAATTATAAATTCATTTAAAAATCAATAAGAATTAAATGTTTTAATTGATAGAAATTTCCTCATGAAACCACCTACCTTAATTCTAGATAAAAATTACCCAACATGGGATACACCAATAGATATTTAAAGGCTATAATGATCAAGAAGGGATCCTAGATTCAAATTTACCAAATCAAAATCCAAATCCAATAACAACTCAAGATATCACAACCCTCGACGAATAAAGAACATGAGAAAGAAGGGAATCCATCAATAGATCTAGGATACACTTACCAAGAGAGACTCAATGTATTGAATGAAACTTGAATACATGAATAAATGAGGATGAGATAGCTAAAAATTTCTTTAGAGAGTCTCAAGTACCAAAGTATCAAATTAGGTTTGACCAGGAGGAGTTTGTAATTTAAAATGGGGGTTTTGGGAATTAAATTAAGAAAATTAGAGAACTGAATTTGCATCACATAGTTTGGTCGCACGGTTTGAAAAACTATGTTCCCACTATACACCCCATTACTAGGATATTGGAGAGAGATGAACAATTTATTCACACAGTTTGACAAACCATACACCAACCGCACACCCCCACTTGGCATAATGGAAGAGTTTTCAAGGTTTGGACACAATATTTGAAAAACTGTGTTCCAACAAATGTCCCATGAAACAAATTTTGTGGGGAAGGCCATGTGGTTTTCACTAACCTTGAACCTAACCATGTACCATCCTTAAAAAGTTCCCTGGGATGACCTATATAGTTTTCCCCAATCATGTGCCAATAGTTCACAGGCCTAGAAACTTATAAAAAACTCCAAAAGTCACCCAAATCAACCTAAGGAAAAATCCAAACAAAAGATGATCAAAATAAAGGGATAAAAATACCTAAGACTGGGATCCATTATGTTACATGATAAATTATGATTTTGGAATTATAGGGAATTATCTTAAGCATCAAAACATATTATTACAACTAGTTAAGGCTGATTAAAATATTAACTTAACAAATGATGTTTTTGGAACTTCAGGATAACCAAATCAAAATTGTAACATATCAGTGGATCGACTTCTTGATGATATAGAAACTGGTGTAAGAGAAAGTTTTATCAAATAGACAAATGTATCTTTTAAATTAGTTGGTGATGTAAATCAACTACTATATGGAGGATGTCTCAAGAATTCAAGACATTATTTTTTATTGAAGTTGTACTCTATCAAGTGCCTATACAGTATTACAAATAAATAAATTTCTATGATATTTGAATTGTTGTATGATGAATTTCCTAAAGATAATATCCCTAAGTATTTTTATGACATGAATAAAGTTGTTAAAAATATTAGGCTCAATTATAAAAAATAAATGCCCATCCTAATGATTGTATGCTATATTAGGGAGAGTATTTGAGTAGACAAGAGTGAAAAGATGTTTAACTTCTAGATGGAGTCAATGAGTAATGTTAAAAGGAGAAATAAACATACTATCGTGAATAAGTATAAAAATAATCATATAATGATTTTTTGTTACTTATCTTTAAAAATTAGACTTTAAATATTATTCATGTCATCTAAAACTGTTGTGCACATGAAGTTTCATAATATTGAAAATAAAAATGATGGGTTAATGTGGAATCCAAGAGATTCAAAATCATGGAAAACATTTGATTAATTATATCTATATTTCTCATTAAATCCTAAGAATGTGTGATTAGATACCTATGAATTCAACCCATTCGTGGATTTAAGTACTAGTTATAACATTTTTCCAATTATTTTAATCCCTTAAAATATAAATGCATGGATGTGTATAAAAAAAATCCTTCATTATTTAAATGATTATTCAAGGAAAAGAGATTCTTGGAAACAACATTGATGTATACTTTCAACCTCTAATCAAAGAATGTGGGTGTTATAGAATAATGATATTGAAACATATGATGAATCTATTGCAACAATGTTCAAAAAACATGTTGTTATAATGTAGACCGTTAATGACTTCCCTGGACTTGGGAACTTATCTGATTGGAACACTTATAGTAGTTTGGTTTGTTCTATTTATAAATTTAATTTTGATCCTGAATGAATACCTTATATTAAAAAATATCGATTCTTATGGAATCATATATTTCTTGATGTATCTCATAGATTTTGGTTGAATAAGTATAAATTAAATAGATTCATTGATCACAGACCACCACCAAAGTTACTAATATGATCATAAATATTGGAACAACTAGTAAACATTGAAGGAGAATCTAGGAAGGTCCATAATATTAATGAAAGTGTGAAATTAGTTCAAAGTTCAACATCAGTTAAATTTTGGAACACAAAAATGGAAGAAAAAAAATATATTTTTCAAAAATCCATATTGGGAATTTAATTTACCATGCCATAATCTTGATGTCACGTATATTAAGAAGAATGTTTGTCACAACTGTATTTTCACATTACTTAATGTGAATGGGAAATAAAAGGACCATCTTAATGCTTTAAACAAATTAAAATAAATGAATATAAAATGTGATCTATGGATATATGAGAATGGAAAGTATGATGAAACATTTTTTTCAATAAAAAAATAAGGAGAATGATGTATTCCTTCAAATATTAAAACTTGTGAAAGTACTTAATGGTTATTCAAGTAACAGTTTGAAGTGTCCAGGGAGATGTTACAACACTAATAAGGGGTTTGAACTAGTGGTGGTTTTTACATTTTTTCTTTCTTTTGAAATTAATCTCTATTGACCTATTAAGATTCGATCCACTCTTATGATTGCATGGCCTTTCCTGAATGTAGTAAAAGAAAATAACACAGGAACACAAAATTTTTATAAGGTTCGGTCTCAAAGTTAGCATACTCCTTGTTGTGATTAACTAGACACCATAATTAAATATTCTCCACTATAATCACAAGAGGTTACAACTTACAATACTTTAATATCATATAATCACACTATGCCTTATGAAGTCCCACTAGAACAAAAAATTCACACTGCCTGAAACAAATATGCACACAAACAATATAAGAAACATCTCTTATGAATATTGCCTAATTCTGAAACTGTTAATAAAGATCTTTATTTTGATCTTTCAAGATAATTCAATTAGAAAATGCTCACTTTATTAATAATACTGACAAGAAATAGATTTTATTTTGTACACTGTCTTCTTGATCACCATCTTTCAATCTTCTCACAATCCACAAAGCTATTTGCACTGTCTGTCCACTTCATGTAATAATTCACTGCCTCATGAGAAGTGCATGATCTATCACTATTTATGAGATTTTATGATCTCTAAATGTTTCAAGCACCCTTTTAAGACTCCTATTGATTTTTTCTTCTATTTTTTTTAAGTTTAATAGAGATGGTATGATGGGTGTATGGTTTGAATGAGTTTCATGAAAAGTTTATCACTTGCCTCCTTCACGCATCCAGATAGGTATCTTTCAAAATTCTTGAACCTATTTAATGTGTCTAGAAAATATTCACATGATATGTCCACTGACTCCATGAAACCAATGAGGATTCACGTGGGTGTCTCCTAAACCATCTTCATTTAAGCAATAGAGTGCCTCACAAGGCCTTAAAGCACTATCTATGGTTCCCTCACATAACCCTGATTTTCCTATAGATTTCTTTTCATGAATAAGAGGTGGTTTCTGTGATATGGATTCATGCGAACCACTTCTTCTTCTGCATGACATTGAAGGCCCATGGGTTTCTTCTTGATACCTTCATGTGATAAGGTTTTGTGTCTGTGAGTTCCTTCATGTGATGAAATCATTTGGGATTATTCTCATTCGTGAGAATGAATCACATGAACCTCTGTTTACACATGATCTTAATATTTTTAGAAAAAAACTCATGGAGGTTCCTTGGTTTATATAGGTGAGTTGAAACCATGTATCTCTAATTTTTAAGGCATGCTGAGGACTCCTTTAAACTCCTGAATATCTTTGGATCTCTTTAATGTTGAAACTCTTGTATAGTGCTAGAATAATCATTAAAACAATGTGAATACTTCACATGATCACTTAATTGATCATGAAATGGCTCAGTGATCTTCTTGTGATGCTATGGTGGACATCTTCTTTGACAATCTGAATAATTCACCAATAATTTTTACAATAGATGGAAGCTTTTTGCAGTCTTATATCTTCATGGTATAGTGTGAAGGCTATATTACTTCTATCACATTATCTTAAGATCATCACGCGATAACATAATGTGATTGTCACTAGTTCTTGAGACAATTTCTCCTTCCTTTGAAAACAACAATTATCCTCAGCTGAATTAGTTTTTCGAGTAATGGAATGCATACAAGACATCAATTGCATGAATGGATTCAGTAAGATTGAGTTTTTCTCGATGTATTACAGTGAAAACATGCCATGGAAAGTTGTCTTCATGTGGGCATAAACCTTGGGTGGCTGAGGTTGAAGATGACAACCTAATTTTAAAACAACATGGCACTGGATCAACAGACGGATGAGATTGAATATATCATGTGACACATAGTATATTTGAATTTTAAATGACACATGAATAGTTACTGCATCTCCATGCCCCATATCAGAAATTTTACCAAACCCTGCTCTGGTATATTATCCAAATCATGCTGCAACATCCCCAAGCTAGTTACTGGGGATCAACATCAGTTACACTTGCACACACCATGGGATTTGGACCAGTGAGCTACCGACCCAAAATATTCATACCCACAATGCATGCTCTGCGGGCCTTATATATAGGTCCAACCGCACCTATGGTTTCTCACTCCTACAGTCCCAAATGGGTCTGATCAAGGATTTACCCACATGCCACCGTGTGTGGCATCCTATGGAAGGATCAACCACGGGGTTTAGCCTTCAATTCCCCATATATGTGGTTGAGGGATAGCCTTGGGAGATTCCCATGAGTTGGGATTATTTTTAATATAAGTCCTCTTCATAGATACTTAGTAAATACTAATTATAAAAAATAATTCCACCCTTAATCTATATAGATTCCATCATCAAATACCAAGCCCTCAAAATATCTTCTTCAATTATTGTAACAATGTGAAATATTTATAACACATGTGTTTTCCATTTAAGATCAGAAAAATCAATCATCATATTTTACCAAGGAGAGTTGTCCAATAGTGACATCCAATTCCATTAGATGGATCTATAACAACTCTCTAGGAATCAGCACTTGATCCACCAATACATATTGACTTATTGAAAAAAAATGAAATTAAGGATCAATAATATCCCCCTTTGTATTTTTTTGTTAATATAAGCACATAACATAGGTTAATATGTGGTGTCAACTTCCCCCCTTATTGAGAATCAATATGCCAAGGGAAAATGGGGTCTTCTCAACTCATCTTCTCAAAAAACATTTTCTCCTCCATTTAAAGATTATTTATTGAACACCTATGATAAAGGAATGATATCACATGGTTCTTTTCATAAATATACTTTAGTTAATAAACTTTAAGTCTATTAAGGTTAATTTTGTGTAGAAAACAAGAGAGATATAACTAAGGATGTCTAAGTTATCCATGACCAACCACACATGTGAAGTCATGCTTAGAAAATATCAATTGTTCTTATTGGGTGTTGAAAAATAATCAGATTCATCAATGAAATGCTAAATCCTACTCACACTTCAACAAACACATTAGACAAGTCAAGTGAAAATGATATAGTTTCCCCTTTATCTCATCCTTAGTTCATGAAAACTCCCCTTGAGGGGTGCACTCATTTTTATCATAATGGAACTTAATGAATCCCTTAATGAACAATATTTATCTATCAATTCCCCACATGTTAGATCAAGACACATAAAATAATAGGGAATAAAGAGGAACCTTTTATCAGACTTTAAGGGAAAGGAAAAGGATGAATGCGAAGTTTCATCCTGAGTTCCACAAACTTATCTATTGGCATAACTTTGGTAAAGATGTATGAAACTTGATATTTTGTAGAAATGTATTCTAGTTTGATATCTCTACCTTCCACCTTTTTTTGATAAAGTGATATCTGATATCAATATGCTTGGATCTTGAATGTTGAACTAAGTTTTTTGATAATCTTATAGAAATCTGATTATCACAATAAAATTTCAGTGGTTTCTCAGTTTAAATTTTCAAATATTCTAACTACACTTTCATCCAAATAATCTATGTACAAGTATGTGTAGCTGATACATATTCTACCTCATTTATACTCAGTGTTACTAAATTTGGTTTCTTGCTATACCAACTGACACAGAACTCTCCCAAAATGAAAGTTCCTACTGAAGTTGACCTTCTATCTATACAATCACCTACCCAATCTGCATTGGTAATAACTAATAGTTTCAAATATATAGTGCATATACATTAGACCATAGTGTAAAGTTTTTTTTCACGTATTTTAGAACTCTCTTTGCAATCAACAAGTGATAATATTTAGGATTTATTTGAAATCTGGAACATAGTGTCACTGCATAAGTTATATCTGGGCTTGAAGCTATTAGATAGAGTAGAATTATAATTATTACTTTGAATTATTTATGGTTAAAATTGCCTCCAACATCATCTTTTCACAATTTGGTTCTAATAGAAATGGAATTTAAAACTTATTTTTTATTTTCCATTCAATTTTTTTTCAATAATTCCCTAGCATACTGTTCTTAAGATAGAAATATTCAATTTGGTTTCTTCTCAATCTAAAATCCTAGAAATTATTTCATCTGACCAAGCATGGACATCTCAAAATTCCTTTTCATTTTCTCTACAAATTCTTCACATATACATTCCTTGTCACCAAAAAATATAATTTCATCCACATACACAATGACTATGAGAGTTCCTTTGGATATTTATCTCACATAAAGGTTACTATCAAGTTTACCTTTTATAAATTTTATATCCCTTAAAAAAACATATAATTTGGAATACCAGGCTCTAGGGTCCTATTTCAAATCATAAAAGGATTTATTAAATATACATACCATGTTACCATCATTATCTAAGATAAATCCATCAGGTTTTTTCAATATATAATTCTTCCTAAAAGTCACCATTTAGAAAGTCATATCTTACATCCGTTTGATAAATTTTATAATGTTTGTTTTCTACCACTTCCAAGAACATTCTAATAGTTTATAGTCTTGTTAATAGTGAAAAAGTTTCTTCAAAGTTAATTCCTTACATTTGAGAGTATCCTTTGCACACCATCCTTTCTTTGCTACTTGATACCTCACCTTTCTCATTAATCTTATTTCTAAAAAACTACTTTTTCTAATAATTTTTTTATTTTTTAGGTCCTGACACAAGATCCCAAGTGAAGTTCTTGATAATCTGATCATATTCCTCATTCATAGTGTGTATCCATTCTTCATGCTCAATTTATTATTCCACTATATGAGGTTTAATTTTAGAAATAAGTGTAGTTTGATTTTCAATTATCAATGTTATTTTAGTTTTAATAGGATCTTTTTAAATGCCAAATATATTTTCAATTTCAACATATTTCTTCAAATTTTTGTACCCTTTTCTCTTATTTCCATTAGCATTATCTTCATCACTAGTTTGTTCAAAATCAATATCATAAATGTTTGGATCTTTCTTAGTAACTTCATCATTATTATATTCTATTTGAATACTATTTTATACCAAGTCTTATGAATCTATATCAATTGAAATGTGTGATTTGTTCTCATTTTCAATAATTTTTACACCAATATAGTAAACTAGCTTATGTAGTCATTTGTTCCAGAATATATAGCCAATTATATTAGATATATAGCCCTTGAAAATTCCTTCCTCTAATTTTTCTTAAATTTTTCCTAGATTGATGTTCTTAATATTTATAATGCAATGGATTCCAAAAACTATGAAGTATTTAAGAGTTGTATTTTTATTTTACCACATTTAATATGTTGTCTTTTGTGTTTTTGGTCTCAGCAGACATCTGTTCTATATATGTATGGAGGTACATACATATTATCTTGAGAAATACTTTGAGATGTTGTGTTAATTTAACATGGTTCTTCTCATCTCCACTATTCATCTATTATTTCTTTCAGTTACCACATTTTTTTATGAAGTATATGGTCTGTTATATTGATGCTTCATTCTATATATGGAAAGATAAATTTCAAAATAATCATATGTAAACTCCTTACTATTATCTATTCTCAGTTCCTTGATATAGATACCCATTTCCTTATCAACTTGCCTTGAATTTTTTTGAACATTTTAATTTCCTCTGACTTGTGTTTGATAATCATGAAATTAGTCAACTGAGTATAACCACCAATAAATGTAATGAAATAAAGATCACCTCTAGTATAATTTTGTCTCATTGGACCACATAAGTTAGTATAAATAAGTTAAAGGGGCATGGAAGATATAATAGCTACCCCTTTGTGTGAACTTTGAGACAATTTCCCTTTTTGAAAGGTTTCAATGATTTTATCCCATTATCTCTTTATATTGGGAAAATATCTTACAATATCCTGCTTCAATATTTTACTTATACTACTTTGATTGAGATGACCAAGACTTCTATGCCATATGTTGTTTTCATATTTGGCACATAAGGAATATGAATTGATAGAGTCACCAATTTAAAATAGATTACCATTGGTTATTTTACCTTGTGTGACAATTATTACAAACTTTGTGCATTTTATGATACATGAATCCTTTTTGAACAACACCTCATGTCCATCATCACAAAGTTTATTGACACTAAGAAAATTTTATTTCATCCATTAAACTAATAAAACATTATTATAATTTAGTTTTTGGGCTTAAATTTATACTTTCCAAACTCCCTTAATTCTCAGGGAACAATCATTTCAAAAATTTACTGCTTCTTCTTCACGATTCTCAATGTTTCTTGGAATTTTAATGTCACTGGTCATGTGTAATGAACATCCATTATCAAGAATACATGACTTGGTTTTCTACTAGATTTCAAAGAAAATTCATAGAAACATGATTTTTCTTCATTCATTTTTTGATCTACCTTTCCTTTCTCAATGTTGGATGTTTGTTGAGGGAGAATACTCATGAAATTTTTAGAAATATGATTTTTCTGATCACATCTTCCACAAATTTCTTCTTAACAGTCAATTTTTTTATGTTGGAAGATAAAATGAATTCCTGATAACTACTTCCTTAAAAAAAATTCTCTCATTTTCTCAAAATGGATCCCCCTTGGTTCATGTCTCATATTCGGTGAGGAAATGTTATACCAGCGTAAATATGTTTTGTGACCAAACAATCCAAAACACCAACAGTTTCCTCTAAACCATGATCTTCTCAACTGATAATATCATTGTCTTGATGTTTTTTGTTATTGTCTTTCCATATACTGTGATTATATCTTCTATAGGGGAAATGATCTTCTTGGAGAATTATTTCTTCCTTTGAATTAAAAGATGATATCTCACTAGTATTCATGCTCTATACTTGTCCAAAATTTATTTTTAGACCTAAATTATTAGATACAATAGTCTCATTTTAAAAATTCATAGAGTGCTAAATTCACCTGATTCTTTGAACCCCACTTTCACTAGTTTGTGATAATTCTTCCTTGACCTTAGCAAACTTACTGAAATCTTATCTAATATTTTTCAAGATATTCTATTCTTCAATAAATTTAGACTGATTATTTTATTATTCTTATATTTATTCAAGATCCTTTACCATATTTTACATTTAATCCACTTTCAGTTTGTGTCTTTTGATTTCTATAATATAAAGAATCACTTTCTTTTCACATTATTCCTTTTCCTCAGTTATCTTTTTTTTTCAATAACAATATATTTTCCTTCTTGAAATTTGTGTTTTTCTATATAAATCATTCTAATTAATCCTTTAACATGTGTGCTAAATATTTTTGTTCACTTTAATAATCTTCACCACCAGAGGTGTCAAACCCATTTTATACATGATCCATGAAGTTAGTTTCATCTTCTGATTGGATACTTGAGGTAGAGTTAGGTTCCTATTCTTTTCTCACTCAACTTCTTCTTTTAATTTTAAATAATTTCTTTTTTACTTCCATAAAATTTGGTTGTGTATTTTGAGATCTTCCCCCATTTGTTTTGTGGTTTATCATCATCAGTATCAGGTTCCACAAAATTCTTTTTAGGAAAAATTATAGAAAAATTTCTAATGTCATTATAGTTGTATCACCTTTGTGGTAATTTAACTTTACCCTTAAAATTTTCTATATTAAATATTTTTTATTCAAGATCAATGATCCTATTATAATATTCATCTTCATCTTCATCAACAAGTTCACTTGATTCTAACATTTCATCATATATGATTTTTAGATTTCTCATGGCCTCAAAAGACATCTTATCTTTGATCTTCTTCTTGAAGACCATAATCTTTTGCATTTTATATGAAATTCGAATGTTATTTAATTCATAAAGAGTAAGATAATCTCTATCTTCTAAATCTAATACTTTAGGATCAAACCTATCAAAAAAATTTCTCATTAGTTTTTTAAAAATAGTTGAATATTCCAGCTTTTCTCCAAAACCCCTAATATTAGTGGAAATTTCATTGAGACTTGTGAACTAGTCATCAACATTTTCTTCTTCAACCATCTTGATATCTTCAAATTTTCACCTCTAATTTTTCAATTTTTCCTCCTTGAATTTCATGTTTCATTCATAATTTCTTTTCAATTTATCCCAAATTTACTTAGCATTTTTGAGTCCCATAACCTTTTTGTAAACTTTTTTCATGAAGAGACATCAAAATAAGATTATGATATTTTCTATAAACTTCAATATTTCTTTTATAGATAAAATTCATAAGAGAATATTCAATAATAGGTGGTAATCCTATAGTAACTGCATCTTTAAATTCAAGGCCAAGAGATAGAAAATAGGGAAACATTCTATTATTACAAATATGATATTCCTTTCCATAAAAATTATGAACACCCCTACTATTGACAGAATTCAAAATATACACCTTTAGTACTTAGTGGATCCTGATAGAGGCAACCTACTCTTTGATACTAATTGAAGTGCCTAGGGACATGTTACTCCACTGAGGGAGGGGGGGGGGGGTTGAATCAGTTGTGTTTTTACAATTTTTATTTCTTGAAACTAACCTATGTTCAACTATTAATATTTGATCCACTCTTGTGATTTCATGACCTTTCCTAAATGCAGTAAAGGAAAATAACACAGGAATACAAAATTTTTATAAGGTTTAGTCTCAAAGTGAGCCAACCCCTTATTGTGATTGGTCAGAGACCCCAATAATATATTATCCACTATATTCACAAGTGGTTATAACTTAAAACAATTCAATAGAATATAATCACACTATTCCTTATAGATTCCCACCAGACTAACTGAATAGCCTAAAGGCCTAATTTTTTTATTGATTTTTGAATAAACCCCCTTTTAAGGAAAAGTAAGGGAAACCGCACATGAATTCAAGGAAATATATACTTCAACACAAAAAAAGATAAAATCCCAAAACAAAGCTGCTTGGAAATACCCCTCCCCAGCATCATCAACAATATGGAAAACATCCACCAATGCATAACTATTCAGCTAACTGTCTCGTGCAGAAATGCATGATCCTAGTACCGATGGCTGAGCCATACCCTCTCAAACTTCCAAATCTGAATAGTCATACATGATGAAATCACATGATCTAATCTTATTCTGGAGTAAATCTTTGTAGAAAGTCTAGAGGAATCCATCCAAAATCAAAAACGATAAAAAACCCTCAAACCCTTCTGCTTCATCAAAACATCACCACTGCAACACCAACACCGCTTGCCCCAAGACTACCAAGACTCGAACACCAACAACACAATAGAAATCACCAAAGTCTAGACTCAACCTTGCAAAAAAATCCTATACCCAACATCAATCGGCCACAAGCCTAACCGAATAAAAAAAACCTTGAAAGCCCATATGCGAAGCAATTTTCCAAAGAACCAACATCAAAACCTCATCCAAATCACGAATCAACAAAACAAAACTGTCACCGCCTCACAAACGTAGTCGCATTCCAAACCAAGAAATACCTCAAAAAACCTAAAATGGAAAACCATCACTAGATTCTAGAATGTAGACCAACCGTAGGAAAATCCCTTTGCCGCCATCCCAGTTGCACGCAGAGGCCGCAACGAACCATGCAACACACCCACAGGAGACGCAGTGGAAGACTCAAGGTGCTAAACCTAGATCTTGGCCACAGACCCACACCACACTACCTTGAGAAACCTAATCCAGTGAAGAAGGATTTGGGGAATAAGAGGACAACCGCAGTGTAGATGGCCAAGATGGTCGAGTCCCCGAAGTCTCCGATGCCCCACACCCCGAGGATCCACCACCACGAACCCACTAAGCATGAAGAAGGAACCGCCACGACAACCCTCGATGAAGGAGGCATCGATGAGAGGAAAATCTAATGCATAGAGCCCCTTACGGGCTCATCCCTCATGCTAGGTTCAAAACATGTGCTTCTAACACCAAATCCCAGAGGGGGGCCCCCACTAGCCCAAGTGTGATCCACGCTCCCTAGCTTATAAATGGGTTTGAATCAGCCTGTTCATAATATGAACAGTGTTCAAGCCTAGTGGGACTCGATCCTGCGCCAGTTCCCATGGAGAGCGAGGGGTACAACCAGCAGGTACCACTTGGATAACACCCCATGGGATTCTAGATTCCCACCATAATAATATATTCACACTATCTAAAGCAAATATGAACACAAAAAATACAAGAAACACCTCTTTCAAATATTGCATGGTCATGTAACTATTAATGAAGATCTTTCTTTTTATACTTGAAGATAATTCAATTAGAAAATTCTCACACTATTAAGAATACTAAAAATAAATACATTCTATATTGTACACTATCTTCTTTATCATTGTCTTTAAAACTTCTCACAATCAACAATGATGTTTGTACTGTCAGTACACTTCATGTAAGAATTCACTTCCTCATGAGAAGTGCACGATCTATCACTAGTTATGTGATCACATGGTCAAAAAATGTCTCAAGAACCATTTTAAGATTCATTTTTATTTTGTATTATAAAAACTTGAAGTTTAATAAAGACGGTATGTTGGGTGTATGGTTTCCATTATTTTCATGAAAAGTTTGTCACTTGCCTCCTTCGCATGTTCAGATAGGGATCTTGTGAAAGTCTTGAACCTATTTTGTGTGGCTAGAAAATATTCATGTGATATTTCCACTACCTCTGCTTAACTAGTGAGGATTAATGTGGGTGTATCCTTAACCATATTCATTTAAGTAACAGAGTGCCTCACAAGGTCCTAAAATCATTGTCTGTGGGTCCTTAATGTGACCCTGATTTATCTACAAATTTCTTTTCATGAACAAGAGGCAATGTTCGTGATATGACTTCATGAAAAGAACTTATTCTTTTACGAGACCTTAAAGGCCCATGGATTTATTCTTAATACAGTCACATGACAAGGTTTTTTTGTGTGTGAGTTCCTTTGTGTGATGAAATCACATGGTCTTATTCTCATTCGTGAGAATGAATCATGTGAACCTCTGTTTTCATGATAGCTCAATATTTTTATCAAAACAAACTCTTGGATGTGCCGTGGTTTATATAAGTTAGTTTATACCATGTATCTCTGATTTTTAAGGTGTTTTGAGGAATCCTTAAAACTCCCAAAGATGTCAAGATCTCTTTAATGATGAAACTCTTAGCTAGAACATGAATAATCATGTAAACCATGTAAATTCTTCATATGATAACTTTTTTGATCATGCGATGGCTCAATGAGCTTCTTATGATGATGCGGTGAACATATTATTTGACAATCCAAATAATTCACCAATAAATTTTTCAATAGATGAAAGCTTCTCATGGCCGTAGATCTTCACATGACAGCGTCAAGGTTGTCTTCCTACTGTTTCATGATCCATGATCATTATGCGATGGATCAGTGATTTTCCTCAATACACCATGAGATGACTCATTGATCATCACCCTCATGTCGCATGATCTTAATATTATTATGTGACGACATCATGTGATCATCACTAGTTCATGTGACAACTTCTCCTTCCTTCAAAAACAATTATTATCCTCGAACTAACTATTTTTTCAAGTAATGGAATGCATGTAAGACACCGACTACAAGCATGGGTTTGGTACAATCGATTTTGTCTCGATGCATTGCTATGAAAACATGATATGTTTCATTGTCTTTATGAGGGCAGATTCCTCATGTGGCTGAGGTTGAAGATGAAGACCTAATTTTAAAATGGATGGACACAAGATCAAAATACAGTGGAGATTACATAGATCATGTGGCACATGGTATATCCAACTTTAAAATTATGTGTGAATAGTTACCATGTCTCTGCATCCCACATTGGACATTTTATATAACTCCACTTCAATATATTAGCAAAATCATTCCACAACATCCCTAAGTTGACTACCAAGGATTAACACTAGTCGTATTTGCACACACCACGGGCTTTGGACCAATGGGCTACCGGCCCAAACTATGCATGACCATGGTGTGAGCTATATGGGACTTATATATAGGCCCAACCATGCCTACAAGTTCTCGATCCTACTAGCCTACAAGGGCCTGTTGAGGGTTTTTCCTACATGCCACTATGTGTGGACTCCTATGGTAGGCTCTCCCACTGGGTTTGACCCTTAGGTCGCCCTATATGTGGTTGAGAGCTAGCCATGGGGGATTCCCATGGGTTGAGATTATTTTTAACATGAGTACCACTAAAAGATACTTAGTAAATACTAAGAATAACAAATAATTTCACCCTTAATCCATATAGATTCCATCATCAAATAACAATCCCTCAAAAATATCTTCTTAAAATGTTGCAACAATGTGAAATATTCATATCACATATCTTTTCAATTTAATATCAACACAATCAATCATAATATTTGATTAAGAAAAGTTTTCTAAGTGTGAAATCCAATTCTAGTTGATGGATCCATAACAATTCTCCAAGCATCACCACTTCATCCACCAACACATATTGACTTATTGAAAACAAATTAAATTAAGGATCAACACATTTAAAGATGTGTTTAATTAAAGAATAATAGGTTACATGGATTGAAAAGTCATGATTCACATGTTTTGTTAGAGTAGCTACTACCTTTTGGTATTGTGTACATTGTTACCTAAAAATGTAAATACATATATAGTAGAGTTTTTTTACATTATTCAAAAAACTTTGTGAGAAAAATCTACAACCAATTGATATTAACAAGCTTAAATAAATAATTATATTAAAACCTTTTCATATATATATGATCACCCCATCATTTTTTATTATCATGATGCATTTAACCATGCATTTGGTCGACGAAACTAAATTAGGAGGTCTTGTACATTTTCAATGGATACATCCAATTGAAAGAAACGTTGTTTATATGTTTTTATTCCTAAGTAAACCATTATTTTCAACTCATTACATATATAGTTAATTATTTTTAATTATTTTTTTTACAGATGCCTTGATCATTTGAAATCATATGTAGAAAATAAATCCTAACTTGAAGGATCTATTTTTAAATATTACCTAGAATAAGAGTGTCTCAACTTTTGTTCTAGGTACTTGGTTGATATTGTGATGAGATTCAATAAATTTATTTATGTTTATGATATGCCGACTAAATATTAACCCAATAAAAAATCAATAATCTTTCATACTATTGGATGACCACTAGGAGGACCTCAAATATTACACTAACATAGATAAAATTATTACATGTATATAAATATACGCAATTAAATGGTGAAATTATATATATATTCATTTAAGAATCGATCATACAAATGAATATATGATTTAAAAGTTGAACATGAATTGAGATAGATATATCAAAATATTTTAATAAAGAATTGATATAATGGTTTATATATCGTGTAAGTTTATAAATACTGAAAATTATCTATAATAGGTTATCATATATATTCTGTAAATTTAATAATTTATATTAATTCTATTAGATCATGAATATTTATATTCAAGCTGAAGTGTCATAATATTTTAAGTTTTTATCTTGGATTCCTCTAAAAAAGGCTATAAAATTTAATGCTTACAATGTGAATAGTTTTAAATTTCATACATTGATCTGGAATAAGGTTTAAAATCATATAATAGTGGTATATTTACCATTTCTACACTAGAATATTATAAAAAGTTGAATAATATTATCTAATTAAACTACCACAATCATTTTTAGTTGTTTTATTCAAATATAAGTGTGTCAATATTAACATGGGTATTAAAAAAGATTCCTTAAAATTCAATTCTATGAACTTATCTTAGTTTATGGATATTTGTGATCGTGAAGAAAATGATATGTATATCTTCACATTATAAGAAAAAATGTTATATTATGTGGAAGATGAATTAGATGAAGGGTAGAGTGTAGTTGTGCACATGAAGTAAGGAGGCCTATATGATATGGGTGATGAAGTGAAAGAATTAACTTGTGACATTGAATCCCATAAAAAACAAGGCATTTAATTGCTTGTTCATGATGATATTGAGAATATTTATCCTACATGGGGGGATGAAATATATTAAGTAAAAATAGTTAATTATAATGATATAAAAATTTAATAAGAAAATGATTAAATGTGAAATATAATGAACCAACCCAAGTCGACTTGACACATCACCCAAGATGACTCGCTACAAGGCCCAAAGCAAGTTCCCAATCACCACGGGCTGGTAACAAGAACTTGGGTATCAAAATAGGAAATAATGGGAATGATTTAACCTTGAACATCACCATGACATGTCTCATGTATTTAATGAAATATATAAGAATATAAACCCAAATAAGAGCATAAAGAGAAAGTAAAAATACAAACATGATAAATAAAATGAAAAAACCCAATGGTCCATAACACATAGAAAACCACAATCTAAGATTCTATCTCTGTGTGACCATAGATCACTACCATCTCAAATCACCTAAAGATGTCGTCGACTAGGAGGAACCTCCAAGCCACACGACTCCCTTCCCTTTACTTGAGTCCTAAAAACCAATTCTACATATGCCCAAAGGCATATATAGGGTGTGAGGCAACGCCCAATAGGATACCACCAATAATATATACAAATTATTTCACTATGAAACCATTAGTTTTAATTTTAAAACAAAACCATATTTTATAAAGTAATCTATATGAAAACACATTTTCATAAAACATACCTTTGGTTTTCCTTTAAAAAAAATCCATATCCCAAGTCTTAAGAACATATAAATAAGATATTTTCGATTAAATAAAGGGTAATAACCAAGAAATATATTCATATTAAAATAAGTGGTCAAGTAAATCAAAAACATCCATGTAATGTCTACTACCAATGCACAAATGGGATGTAATATGGGGTCTACAATACCAGGAAATCCAAGGATCTCTAGTTAGTATAGTGAATCCCAGGTCCCTATAAATTCATGTATCCCAAGGTAATCCCCAAGTGGCAACGCCTACTATTACGTGCAATAGAATCCAAGCCTAACATTTTCAAATTATCTTTGTGTCATTTCATTGAACATTTAAAGTTCATAAAAACTATTTTTAAAGAAAACCCCCTCTAAAACATTTTCCATCACCACCAAAGATCAAGTAAGAATCATGAATTTCAATTTACCCCTTAATAATATAAAACAAATCATTTTCATATAAAAAAATCAAATTATTTCAAATGAACATTTAAGTTTTCCATGGGAAAGGATCCATTGGATAGAGACACTTACCTCACCAACGGACGAGACATCGATGCCTTTGAATTTAGTGGTGGGAAACAAGAGATATGGTACTCACAAGACTGGATCTAAAAATAACATCATAAATTACCCATTAATCCATTTAGATCTTACAATTATAACCAAATTGGGTTCCAATGGATCAAGGGGAAAAGTGACCGTGGATAGATTTAGAGAAATGAGGAGAAAACAAGAGGAGATTTAAAAATACCTCAAATTGATCCACTAAAATCAATCGATAATCATTAAGAAATAAAGGGGAGAGTCCTCAAGAGCATCAAAGAGGGATTGGTTTGAGATAATGAGGGTTTGGGAGGAGATTAAAGTTAAAAATGACTAATTGAATTAGGTTAAGTTTCCATTTTAAGGAGTTTGGATCGGGCTGTATAGTTATGTCACATAGTTATACAAACTGTGTGGTAGCCACTTTCTTATGAAACCTGAATTGAATGATTTTCTGGGAATATCCACATAGTTAGAAAAGCCATTCTCAAACCATTAAAAATCACACTGGAGCTGATAGAGCCATATCACACAGTTACTGCACGGTTATCCCTAACCATGTGCCTAAATCGTGCACTTGTCTAGATTACCCTAATTTTCAAATTTAGACACCTGGATTCTAAAAACCCCTATAACTGAACAAAGGATAAAAATAATCTAGAAGAAGACATACCTATGACCCAAAGGACATCATAATTCTCCATACTATGAAACTTTATATCCCTAAAAAGTTCTTAAGATTTTGGACTCATGAATAGATAAGGCCATTGTTACCTCATAAGTGATTCTCACTCCCATGTATCATGGATATATCATATAATATTTCATAAAACATAGAATAAATAGATTTTTTTTATCATGAAACACCTTATATTGATGATCCATAACCTGAATTGGTTGTTCGACCACTAAGGTGTTAGGCTATAGATCAATATCCTTCTAATCGATCACATGGGAAGGGTCTGGTTGATACTTATTCTTCTAGGAAACATGAAATATGTCATGAATTGATGTAAAGAAATATGAAAAGTACAATCTATATTCCACCTTTCTAAGTCACTCAATGATCTTGAAATGATGGATATACCACAATGATAACTTACCCTTCTTTCCCAAGTGACGATTCCCCAGTCGAGGAGAAGCTATGAGAAAAACCGAAGCACCAACCACAAATTATAATGGTTAATGAAAATGATCAACATAATATTTATGTATACTATGAGCTATATATAACCTCTCATGGATCAACTGCACCTTCTCTATCATCTATTGAAAAATACTTGATCCCACAAGTTACTACTCACCAAGATCTTGCCAACATTAAGAATATCTACATGAATTACCATACAACACTTTAAAGGGAGAAATTATAATTGAAGCCTAATAACTATTATTATAGTAAACTATATCAAGGGTAGATGCTTCTCCTATAAACCATTGAATTCAAGCATGCATGCCTGAAGTATATCTTCTAGAATCTGGATGGCTCGCTTAGTCTGACCATCCGTCTAAAGGAGATACATTGTATTTAACTTCAATTACGTACCCATTGCCTCTTACAATCACTTATAAAACTGGAATGTAAATCATGAGTCTCTATCATAAACAATAGATGAAGTTATACCATAGATATTCACAATGTATCAAACATACAAGCTCTTGAGCTCTTCTACCTTCATTGACTCCTTAATTGGAAGGAAATGATCCAATTTAGTGAGTTGATTAATGATCACCCAAATAACATCCTTTCCACCAGGTATCTAGGGTATTAAAATCCTAAACGCCATGGATATCTCAACCCATTTACAAACTAGAATTGTTAAAGCCTGTAATAAACTGGAGGGTATCTAGTGATCTGCCTTAATATTTTGGCAATGCATTGTGATGTGAAGTTTTCAATCGATCACCTCATCCCCAACCACCAATATAATTGTCTCAAGTTATGATACATTTTGGTAGCTATTGGATGTATATAAAAACTCATTCTATGTCCACCATCCACCAGCTGATGCCTCAAAGTTGTTGGGATGACCAATCTACCTCAAAAAAGAAAAACCCCAACAAGAGACCAAGACTAACCACTCAAGGTATCCCTGAAATATATAACTTTACTAAAATGATGAAAATTGATGTATGTTTATTTTTCAAGATGAATTTGATCATAAAATGATGAATCATCTTTCACACAAGCTAAGAACACCTGCCTATGAGCCTTTTCTACTTCCAAGCTCATCTCAAAAAAATAGACTTATCAAAGACCGTGACTCCACTGATTCCTTCAAGGATTGTGTTGATAATTTCCTTATCAACATGTATATGACAACGTTATCTTTTTTTGGGTATATTCTATATCAATATCAAAACTATAAAGATATTCAACCCAACATCTCTTTTTTAGGTTCTAGTATCTCTAGGTGAAAATATACTTCAAACCTTATGATCTGAATGCATTGTAAATTATTCACCAAAGAGATAATGGAATAAAGTCTTGAGAGAATTCATCAATAAAAAAAAATTGAGATCATGGGTAGGATAATTCATATCATGGGGAAACAATTGATGAGAACCATATGCCACCACCTGCTTTCCCTACATCAAGACACACCCCAACCCCGTACCTCATACATTATAATAAACATCATAGCTCAAACACGACTCAGAAAGAATCAAAACTGGAGCCATATTTAGTCTTTATATCAGTTACTAAAATGATATTTAACACTTATCATTCCATTCAAACTTAACACCCTTACAATCCAATGTTGTCATAGGAGATGTAATATTGGATAAGTCCTGAAAAAAATATCTATAATAGACTACTAAACCCATGAAGCTTCAGATATAAAACATATTTTTGGGTTGTTAACAAGACTTAACTGCCTGAATCTTGTTATAATCCACTGAGATTCAACTATTAGATATCACATTCCCTAGAAACTTCACTTTGTATATCCAAAACTCACATTTAGATAGCTTCACATAAAAATGATGTTCTTTTAAGATTCTAAGGATAATATAAAGATGATCCATGTGTTCATCCTCTAACTTGGAATACAAAAAAATATAACCCACAAATACCACTATTAATGAGTCTAAGAACCAATGGAAAATCATGTTTATCAATTCCATAAATATAGCAGGAGCGTTAGTAAGACCGAATGGCATAACTAGGAATTATAAATTCCCATACCATCTCCTAAATGATATCTTAGGTATATATTCTTCTCAAACTCTCAAATAATGGTTCCCTAATCATATTTAAATATTATAAAACCATTGGGATCCTCTAAGTTGATCAAATGGATCATCAATTATAGGAAATGGGTATTTTTTATTAATAGTCATCTGATTAAGCTTTTGGTAATCAATACAAATCTTGAGGCTTCTTTCAGCATTATTTGTAAAGAGGACTGGAAAATCCCAAGGTGACATGATAGTATGAATAAATCCCTTGGCCTAAAGATCCTCTAGTTGAAATTTAAGATCCTTTAACTCAGTTTTTTCCATATGATAAGATGGTATAAAAATGGGTCTCATCCGATGAAGCGGGTTAATAGTGAACTCGACCTCCCTCTAGGGTGGTAACCAAAAAAAATTAGGAAAGTCCTTAAAGTAATCACTCACCACTGTAGGATGCATAATACTTAAACATTATTCAATGACATTAGGAAACATCTCTATTAATTGGCATGGGATCATTTTAGCATAAGGAACAACAGACCCTACTTTCCCTGATCTTGGGTCCCACTCACCTTAAAAGACATGAGGGACTCCATCAAAAGAGTGGAATAAAACTTGACAATGATAATAGTCAATTAGAGACTTAAAACTAATCATCTAATCCATGATAATAATGAGGTTTAATATATCAAGATCAATAATTAGGAAATCCCACATAGATTTATGGTCAACGATCATGAAATAGCACTCAGAACATTTAAAACCCTATTACTTCTTCCCTAAAGGAGTGGAAAGATACATTATGAATGAAATAATATATAAATGAAAAACCAGTGTATTAATCAACTTAAATGATATAAAGTAATGATATGCATTGGTATAAAATAATGTTAGAACCATAGAAAATGAAATAAATATAGTACCTCTCACAGTAGTTGGTCCTACTTTAGATTCCTTTAGTGCATACTTAAATGTATAAAGATGACCAAACTCAGCTCCTCCTTGCACTTTCTTCACTGCTTGAGTACCCAATTTAGCATAAGAGTGATATCCACCTCCATTTCTATATCAAACTAGAGATGACACCGTTTAGTAATTGTGGATCTAGCCTACTGCCTTGAGGTTCCTTTCTATAGAATCACTAGATATGAAAATATTGTCCATAGATGTGACATGATCTAGGTGTTTTATTATAATTAGGTTTTTTGCACCCATATCTCTCACAATGGTTGCAGACCACATGGATTTTTCCTGAATTATTCTTTTCGCCCCTGCCACTACCCTAATGTGGATCTCCTCACTTCCTCTTCTGGACAAAAGATACATCATGGATTACCCTTATAGTTACCAAGACTCCACCGAGACCAATCATCCTAGATATTTCTACCTCTACCATAGTTTCTTTATTAACCACCTCATAAAAGGTTGGTAGGCACAAGAGAATCAACATTGATCAAATATCATCCCTCAAACCCATCTCAAACCTCTGAGTTTTAAGATAGACATTAGAAACAAGATTGGTTGATAAGTGTTATAACTCAAAAAAATGAGTTAAATACTCCATAACTGAACATTATCCTTACTCAAAGGTAAAAAATTCACGATTATTCTCTACTAAAAATATTTCAGGATAAAAATTCTGATTAAATACCTTCTTGAAATTGGTCTAGGTAAGATCCTTGTGTAAATTATCTTGCATGATGAAATCCCACCATTTCCTTTCCATACCTTCAATCATATACATAAAAAACACACCTTTGAGTCCTTTAGAGTCTTTAAGGAGTGGAAAATTATTTCAATTTATTCAAGCCACTACTCAGGTTCTTGGTTTCCTTTTTAACCATGAAATATAGGTAGATTCTTCTTAGTAAACTCTAAAGTCTATTCTTAGTTTCCAACACTTTCCTAACCTAGTGTATGGATTGTTTGAATAATTGATTCTAACAATGATGGGTCTAATAGTGGATTCACCTATGAAACTTGTCTTGCCTTCCGCTCTTAGATTTAGAAGAGATCTTCTAGGAGGTATTTTCTATTAAGAACAAAAGATAACACCAAATTATGAAAGAAATCAACTTCTAAATTCATAGATTGAAACACTAAGAATCTACTTAAAATATCTCACACAATAAGAATTATTGAAACTAGAATATTTATATGAGAAAGGTGTGAAAACACAGAAAATTTGATCCTTTTCCCACTATTCATGGTTTGGATACATAGTTTATAAAACTGTGCGCCAACCATGCTAGTGGTACTAGAGGGTTATAGAACCATTCAGACAATTACTTGGGAATAACCACATAGTTTTTCAAATCATACACCCCTGTTTCTTTCTCTGTTTCACCCCAAAAATTGATTCTATCTCTAAAAAACCTACAATTACCCCCAATACTAAAAAAAACATTTACACATGTTATTATTCATGAGGAAAGACTATAATCAATCTCATTAACTTGATAAAAATTCCAGACCACCCATGGTAACTTGGGGTCTAATACAAAAGTGAACTGGTCCAAAAACCTTATTCACCTACTACATGAGTTCCAACATTCCTACTCTAGTCTACCAAAAACCACATATATAGCCTCATTTGATACCAATTTGTAATGAACCAACCTGGGTCGACCGGACATGTCACTCGATATGGCATGACAGAAGGTCCAAAGCACATTCTCGATCAACGTGGGATAGAGACAAGAACCTAAGTATAAAAATAGTAAATAATGGGAATGATTTAACCCTGAAAATCACCAAGACATGTATCATGTACCAAAGTAAATATATAAGAACATAGACCCAAATCAGAGCACAAATCAGAAGTCAAAATACAAACATGAGATATAACATGAAAAAATACCAACAATCTAGAACACATGAAAAACCATGAACCAAGATTCTATCTATGTGTGTCCATTGGTAACCACCATCCCAAACCACCCAAAGACGACATTTTCTAGAAGGATCTTCCAAGCTATATGATTACCTTCCCTTTTACCAATCCTAAAAAACCAAGTCCACATATGACCAAAGTCATATGTAGGGTGTGAGGAAATGTACAGTAGGATACCACCACGAATCTATATAAAGTATTTAACCATACCATTACTAGATATATCTTTAAAATAAGACAAAATTTTATAAATCAATCCATATAAAACACATTTTCAAAAAACACCCCTTTATTTTTTATTTTTAAAACAATCCATATCCCAAGCCTTAAGAACATGAAAAAAAAACATATTTGATTAAATAAAGGTCAATAACCAAGAAATACATGCATACTAAAACAAGCGGGAAAGTAAATCACATACATCTATTTAATCTATACTAATGATGTGAAAATGGGCCATAAGATAGGTTCTATGATACCAAGACATATAAGGAACTCTAGATGGAATAGTTAATCCTAGGTACCTCTAAAGACACATATCCCAAGGTCTTCCCAAAAATAAAAAGTATACCATTATTCATAAGAGATCCCAAGCCCAACATTTTCAAATTATCTTTGTGGCATTTCATTGAAAACTTAAAGTTTATAAAATTTGTTTTTAAAGAAAACCCCCTCCAAAACATTTTTTGGCAGCACCAAAGATCATGTAAGAATCATGGATTTAAATTTATCCATTAACAACATAATTTTTTTTAATATTACAAAATAAAATAATTTTATAAGAACATTCAAGTTTTCCATGGGAAAGAATCCATTAGATAAAAACACCTACCACACTGATGGAGGAAACACCAATGCCTTCAATTCAGTGATGGAAAGTAAGAGATATGATCCTTACAAGCATATATCTATAAATAATATCATAAATTCTTTATTAAACCATTTAGATCTAAAAATAATAACCCAATTAGGTTCCAATGGATCAATGGGAAAAAATATTGAGGATAAATTTAGGGAAAATAGAAGAAATCGAGATGATATTTGAACATGCCTCAAAGATATCCACCAAAATAAATCAATAATTACCAAGGAATCAAGGGTAGATCCCTCTAAAGCCTCATTTGGGGGTGGTTTGAGCTAATGAGGTATTTGGAGGATATTAGAGTTGAAAAAAATAAGGTAATTGAGGTAATTTTCCATTTTAATAAGTTCATATTGGGCCATATGGTTAGGTTGAATGGTTAGGAAATCCATGAACTAAGCATGTGGTAGTCAATGTCCTTTGAAACTTGAAACACACAATTTCTTGGGAAGATCCACATGGTTAGACAAACCATGTTAAAACCATGAAAAATTCCATTGAAGCTGATAGAGTCACATCAGATGGTTATCCCTAACCGTGCACCTAAATCATGCACTAGACCAGATTACCCCAGTTCTATAGATATTGACCCCCAACTTCTAGAAAATACTTAAATCAAACAAGGGATAAAAGAAGTCTCTAGAAAAATATATACCCGTTACCTAGAGTGAATCACATATAGTCATACATTAACTTATCAATTAATAATGAATTATATTATTGATTTTTCAGTAATGTTCATTTTTTATCATATTTAAATTTCTTATTATGCATTAAGTGTTTAATTTTGAAAAAATAAATATTGTACTTGTTTTAAAATATATATTTTGATTTTTTTACTATTTTTAATGACAACAATTTTGAGGAAAAAATGTTTTATGGACAGTAGTCAATTGATAATAGATGGTTTTACTTCCATCCTAATATCATCCATTTTTCTAGCTTATGTCTTGCATACTGTATCTGGAACACACTCTGGACCCCTCTTGATAACATTTGTAATGCCTCTTCCCCCCTCTTGATAGTATCTGGTGCACTTCCTACAAATGCATTAACCTAATCAAAGAATTATGATATACCATCAGGTTGTGCAGGTGATGTTCATGCATTAAGGGAGTAGGTGGTCACACTAGTTACCTCATAAAGATATTGGTGAGTCATTATTATATATATGAATTTTAATGTAAAAAAAATACATTTTTTTTATACCAATAATAATTTTTTTTCAAAAAAATAGAGATGATGATGTTATAGGGATAAACATTAATAGTTTAGAATTGTAGAATATGAATAGAATGAATATAGTTATACCATTTAATATATTTGGAGCTCTGAGAGAGGATGTTGTAGGAATAATCATTCAGATCTTGGGCCAATCATCTTATAATCCATTTACCCTTCCCATTACTTATTCATATTAGAGACGTATTCCTTTTTATTGGAAGAATGTGGTAATTGATTCATCGATTTATGTAGTTTTAATACATTAATCATCGCTGATTAAATTGAATGTCATTATGTAATAAAATTATAACAATTTAGAAAAATTATTTTTTGCATATGTTCTTCCATTTTACTATGACTGACGTTATCGCATCTACATGGATGATACAAATTTGGGTAATAAATGGAAGTAATTTTAATGGAGACCATGGCATGAGTTCAACGATACATTGTTGAATGTTCAACAAATGTATGATATGGTGCATAGAGGTGCAACTCAGGAACAATGGAAAGTTTTTATTGATAGTCACCACTATGAAAATAATATGGTATTTAATAATCTATTATCATATCAATATCATTTTATAAATAAGTATACATTTTTTATTAAATTACATGTTATTTAATATAGGAAGTGTTTAGGAAAAATTCATCAAGCAGAGAGAAACAAATCATCCCTCACATATTTGGTCTGAATATTTTTTTGAGAAAAATATATATCATGGTAATATTTTCATGAATTATAATATTTATATCTTAAATATTATGTGTTTTTATAGTAAAATATTTAATTTTATCTTTTTAATATAGAAAAAAGATATTGGGAGACATGTTACTCAAACAGAAGTTTGGTAAGATGACCATACCAAATTTGATGGCAGTTATGTGAATGAGACTACCAAAGATATTGGGTACAAAATTTCATATTTCCATTTTTATTAATTTTAAATCAATTTAAATTTAAATGATATTTGATTGGAAAGTAAAAATAATATAATTTTGGGAATCCAACCCAGAACACTTGTACTTGGTCTCCCATGATGATTTTATTAGTCAGGTCCTTAGGAAGAATAATCTTGTCCATGTGTGTGGGATTGGTTCTGGACCATCCCCATCTTAGGACTTTGGTAGGTTATCAGGATAATTTATTATGCCTACATATTTTCTATTTTTTTAGTTCTACTTGTTATGAAAAACACAATTTAAGAGTAGGGGAACACAATTCATGATAAAAGGAACATAATCCAAGAACATGAGAGTCATATAAAAAATCAGGATGTGAAGGTTGCCACTATACAAAATGAATTGGTTGAATTATATCATAATATGGATGGAAATGAACCTGATGAGATTGCCTTGATGGTTAGTCAAAGTCAGCATGTAAATTCCACATTTTCAAAATCATTTAGAATACTGATTTTTATTAATTTAAGTTAATATATATACATATATATAACTTTGTTTAAATTTTAAATAAATTATAATGTTGATTCCAGAATTAAGGAGTGGAAATGAGAGTTGATCATCACTCATTAGGAGGTAATAGTAATAAGGATTGATTTTAAACTCCATGTTGGTGATGTTGTGGTATAACTAAACTGAGTAATTGTAAATTATAATTGTTATTGGGCATATATAATTTTCATTAGTTTGTTTATTTTTCATTACCATTTTGATTGAGTAAACATATAGATGTGTTTTAATTATTACATTAGTATATTAAAAGGTGTTTTCTTATAAATTTTTTATCTTACTTAGGTTTATTTTTATATAAATTTGGGTTTAAAATTTTCTTTGAGTAAAAATATTACATTTATTTTCTTTTCAAACCAACCAGATGTTTTAAAGATTGAGGAATTTGGAAATATCTTTTATAGATCAGTTTCATAAAACTAATAGGGGTATTTTGAAATGAATAGTGGTTGGTTTGAAAACTTTTAACTCTTTAAAATTTAAGGATAATTTTGGGTTGATTTTGAATTTTATGAATTGATTCTTTAAATAAGTATTTTGAAATGTGGTTGGGCTATGTTTGAAACTATTTTTTGTACATATTGTTAATCTATTTACTTATGGTTTATATTAACTTGTTGATGTCTGTATGGTTTTGGATTATTAATGTAGTGTATATCCAATCTAAAATTAAAAATCTTTGTTTAAAATACATTTGTACTGAGATGAGGTTTATACTAGTTTTTTTATCATTCTCAATTCTTGGATTGTTTCAATATTTCATTGAAACTATGTTTTATTTTTAATTATCATTACTAAAACCTACATATGATGTGATTTTTGAGAATTTTTTGGGTTATGAATTGAACATTTATTGAATTCTTGGACTTAGTGTAACATTATTGATTTAAAAATATATATTGGTTGTGTTTCAAATTGATAAAATATAAATTGTTTTATATATACTTGTTGGAACTAATTTTTTCTTCATGCCTTAACTCTTATAACATTAATTGAAATCTGAGCTTATTTTATAGTTGAAAATCTACATGTTTATATCTTTTTGTTAATATACATGAATCTAATTTAATCTAAAAAATTATTTTTGTTGAGATTATTTTTGAAATTATTCTGCATTTGGTATCTAATTGTTACAAGATATTTTTTGGCTGATTTGGACATGGTTTTGAGATTGAATTAGAAAAAAATTCTTTTAAAGGGTTGTTTGGTAAAGATTGGTGGTGTATATTATTATTGGAGGTATATAGATCTATTGGTGTATAATATTCTTGTGTGTATTCTAAATTTTTATATGCATAGATCTGTTGGTGGTGCAGTTTTATGTAAATCTACTAGTGTAGGTATATGGATCTATTGGTGTATGTATGTGGTGGATGATTTAATATATATATATATATATATATGTATGTATATATCCACTGTAGATGCTTTTGATGATTTAAATTGTCTCTAATTAATTGTTGTTATTTTTTAGTGGCTTAAATAACCATGTGATGTCAGGAAAAAATAAAAGGAAAAACCATTGTAGGATATGAAATAAACACTACTAAATATTTTTTTGAAACACTTTCATAAAACCATCATGTAATTAAAAAAATCATAGTGAAATATTTTACAAATACTTATTTCATATTAGTTTATATTAATCATTGTTAAATAATTTTGTGGTGCTTTAAACTGATGCTAGTGAATCTTTTTCATATAGTGACTTTTTATCCAAGTCTAGAAGTACTCATGGTTATGTGATAAGAATGGTTGTTTTACAACTTCACATTGCCCAACCAGTTAGTATTTTTTAGTTGTTATTGATTTTATTTATTTGAATACCAAGTTACAGAATACATAACTAATTATGGAAATTTTTAATGAGAGGGATGCAAAAATTATTTTTAATAATTATTTTAATAAGAATTAACCTTTTGATTGTATATATTAGAGTTTTACAAAATATGGGAGTTATAATATTAACACATGTTATATGTTTTACTTAAATTGCATTGATATCCAATTGAACCCTTATTATAAAGAACTACAGAGGTGTAATCTCCCCCAAAAAGTGAAATACTTTTTGTGGGAATTGGATTAAAATATTCTCCCTTCACGTGTTAATTTTTCTCTGTTTCATATTCTATGAGAGGAGAGTTTCATAAATAGTTTTGGTGATGAAGAGACAAATTCTTATTCAAATTTTTTATACAGTAGTGTTAAAAAAGTTTGGATAAATTATCTTTTACCTTCTCTATGATAGAGTTTTGATACTAAATTTACACAAAATTTTTCTATCTCTAAGAAATTTTCCCCAGATTATAATATTTTCATGTAGGTTGGTGTACTTTATTGACTAGTTTAGATAAGAAGAAATGAGAGTATCTATATGTAAAATAATTCACCTAGTGAGTTTTAGCTTAAAATAACTTAGATAATTAATAAATAATACAGTTTGTGGTGAGTAGATATTTATTTAATCAATGTAAAACATGGATTTGATATATGAAAACCCCCACATAGCGATTATTTGAAAATTAATACTAATTCAGTCATCCTACCAGGTGGTAATATTGAAGTTGTAATTATTTTTAGGGAGCATCTTGGGTAAGTGTTACTTTCAACTATCAAATGTTTCCCCCATCAATAAATCCCTCTTTTAGCAGAGGTTGAAAAAAATATTTATTATTATGATACTGAATTCATTATAGGATAGTATTCTATTGTTATTAAATTATATTTACTTATTATGGTTTCTCTACTAAATTCAAAGTAGAAAATAATTAATGCTAAAGGCCTTTTTATGGATGATATTCATAATAATTTGGTGAGTTTTATTTAATTACTCAATTAATTTTATTGGAAGGGATACAAATTTAGTCACTCACATGGTTACTCATTTTGAGTTTCATAGGGAAGAAAACATCTGGCTAAATATTGGTCTTCTTAAAACTTTTAACCTTGTACACATGGATTTGGTTTAAAATAGTTCTCTTTTTTTTAAAAAAAATCTCATCTTTATTAATTTTGTTTTGTACTTTCAAATTAAACATTAATTTGATATAATAAATAAATTTTAATAAAGATAACTTATTGGAAAAATTAGTGTATAATATTGATTGAGAAATAGAGGATTTCAGATAACCACATACGTAGAACAAATGAAAACCAATCACAATGACCAATAATATCATAAAAGAGAGACATAAATGGGAGATAAAATATAGATTTGAAAGGTTATAATTTCATTATTATATAATTTTATATTTATCTACTACAAAATACATAATATTTGATCTAAATCATTTTATAGTATTCAATAAATATCCAAAGACTTAAATTATCTCTTTTGAAAAAATAGTAGATGGATTTTGGGAAATGATACTCATATAAATCAATATTTCTATGGAAAAATATGACATATAATAATTAATATTTTTTTAAAACAGTTCCCTTTGAATGTTAGTAATTTCATATAATTTTATTTACCATTTAATAAAAAAATATGGAAATAGATAAGTGAAATAAAAAATGATTAAGTTTTATGTCCAATTGAAATTAACGCACTAAAAACATTATAAAAAAAACTATATATGAAGAATTTGATTCAAGGAAAAACAACACAATATTATTAACTCCCTTTCATAAAATCATGATAGTCATTGAAATATTTACATTATAATTTTATAAATAGTTTCTAAAAAGTTT
Source organism: Viscum album (assembly GCA_963277665.1). Taxonomy (NCBI): domain Eukaryota; kingdom Viridiplantae; phylum Streptophyta; class Magnoliopsida; order Santalales; family Viscaceae; genus Viscum; species Viscum album. The sequence goes on along the minus strand of OY728132.1, from coordinate 267,860,005 downwards.
AAATTAACAATGACTTTGTGAATAATTGGAAAATATTATCACTTGATATAATTTATTGGATAATAATACAACTATTATTTAAAAACTTGTGAGTAAAAGAAAATTTTAGTAAGAAATGTTTCATATTATCACCTAGATGTAATCCATCTTTAATTATTTTATACAAGTCGCATTATAATCATGTAAAATAGTAGGAATATAGATCTTCATATTTGATCCACAATTATATTTGATATGATAAATAATCAATTTCAACCAAATATATTATTTATTTATATCACAAATTTTAATCAACTTATTGTAATTGGAGAAGGTTTTATAAATGGTTAGTTTTTTAAAATGCTATAAAATGATGGTTATATAATATATAAAAAACTAGTTCCATAATGATCTTTGTATAAATCAATCAAATATTCTATATAGATATAACCAACCAGATTTTCTTTTGTGTTTTTGGAATAAAATAATCATTGATCAACATATAATTTAAAGTATCACAATATATGATTGATATCAATTTAATCACTTGGAGTAGAAGAATAAACATACCTAGCCAATAAATTCACATAAAATGATATATCAGTCCTTTTAATATTTTTTGGACACATTATTGATTCTTCAACACTGAGATATGGTACTTCAAGACCAATAAGTTTTTCGTTATACTCCCATGGTTGATAGTGATCTTTTTTATCAATCAAGAGATAATGAAACCATTTATGTACTTAGTAGAAAAAACTTATTCATATAAAAAATTTATAAAACTTTTTCAACATATATTTATCAATGAATAAAAATTCAATCATATAGATATTTAATTTGTACTACAAATTAAAACTTTTTCTTTCTAAATTATTTAAATTTGAATTTTTTCTTTAAATATTTTTCTACACTATAAATATAATTAAGACCCCCAATAATATTTAAACCATCAATAAATACTGAAATTTTTAAAAATTTAAATCCAACTCTATTAATAAAAATTCATAAACAAATTAGATCATTTTTATAAACCTCTTTCATCAAATACCCACTTAGATAATTGTACCATTTGTAAATACATTAATTCTAACTCTATCATATTGTATGATATACCTGAGCCATAGCCTGCGATATGCATATGATTAATATCATAGTTGGATTATGATATCAAGTTCATGGACACTTTCACATCTATCACACAATTTTTTTTCCAGTTATTAATCATTAAAAAGATTTATTTATAACAACACAAACATGATATAGTCATTGAAGTGTTCAATTATTATAAAAAACCCAAATAGAATGTATTATCGTAATTTATGTTGGATTCCAAGAATTGGTAACTGATATTTGACCCCCTTCATTGAATGAAGGGAGCCTATATAATGGGATAATATTCCCCTTTTTGGTGTACATGGTATTGATAATATATAACTGAATATATCTCTTCCTACATCTTCTCTATTCATCTTTACAGAGAAGGTGCTATCACACCTTTGGATTCTAAGAGATCCACTCATAGAATATGAGGATTCTAGTGGTTGATGTCATCCTTGTGGAGGAAATAATTTTAAGATTGTTTCTAGGTGATAACAACCAATCACACTCCTTGAAGAACAGTAGGGATGGAGTACATCGTATATGAGGTATTCCTGTTATATATCTTGTTCATTATTTCATATTGATTTTTTGATGATAGATCGAGAATACTTATGGGTTTATTACACTAAAATGATCATGTGGTGACCCCTAAAACCCATCAATGTCATCAAATACATGTTCATCAATAAAAAAAAAATGTTATTTTACCTTTTAAATTAAGAACATGTGCACCATAATTAGTGATTGGTTATATCATAACATATGATACGACATAGTTTAATTTTAGCCATTGGATAACTCTACAATGATTATTTATAGGGTTCAACTATTTTGTAACATAAGGTACGATACAATGGGATCCTATGGTTTTATTCTGTGTAGTAATCTATGATACATGTGATATCATAAGCTATGACTAAAATTTGGGTTGCATGAAAATAGATCATCAAGTCATAGTTATGATATAACATATTTTACCCGAATACGATTGGCCCTATATAAGATTCATAAAATCCACCTGAGTAGGATTTAAAACATGAAAAAAATGTTAGTGATTTCTGATCACCGGCTAAGACACATCTCTCGCATAGGGTTAACCATGTGGTCCATGTTAGATTAAATATGCATCTCTTAGTATACTGCATCTTGAGATAGGGTATCTATATAAGAATCACTGACACCTATGTAAGGAGCTATGGAACCCGCGTTAGAATGCCTATGTATGGAGAATTGGCTCCCACATGAGGAACCTATGTAAGATTCCTTATTATGGGTTATGATTGATAAATCCATTTATCAGTCATAATATAAAACTTAAGCTAAGAATGAATAAATTCAATATTTTGGATAAAAATTAGTATAGTCTATAATTTTTTTATAAATAATAAGTTATAGGCATTGTAAATAGGATATTTTCATGCCTAAATAAAATAAAAAATGTTCATATTAATATCTCATGTTTGGAGAATAAATAAAATAAATAAAATATTTAATTATATATTTATTCCTTTTGAATATTTATGATTATAAATTGTTTATGAAATTTTATTATCATGTATGCTTTAATTTATGTGATAAATTACTTCTTACAAATTTTTGTTTCATGCATTACATCCGAGGTACTGTAATATAATATTTTGTTTTCATCTACCTTAACTTTGGTTTTTAATTAAAGTTTTTAGATTGAATTTAGTTATTGAATATATTTTATGCATATAGTTATTAAAATTATTATGGGATCATAATCTCACTTCAATAAAGTTTCACTGGGTATATGGACTTTGGGTCGGACTTTCCACTATCCTAGAGGCTTATGCCTTATTCTAGAAAAGTGGGGGTTGACTATCTGTGGCTCCATGCTTACTCATGTAGAGATTTATAATTTCATATAATTCTAAACCTTTACATGAATAGTTCATGTAACTTATGCATAAGATGCATTTGGATATGTGTAAATATGTTTGGATTATATTTTAGAGTGAGAAACACAAACCATGATTTGTATAAAGAATTACACATTAATATGGTTTGAGCATATTAATTTAGTGGATGAAATAGGGATTATAAAACTAAATCATTAGAAGCATGCATACATAAAGGAATAAAATATGTGATAATAAATATTTCATGGGATGTAATAGTTATGAATGTAAGATGTATATGGTGTATATTAAATTTGGAAATACTTTAAAAGAAAAACCCCAAAAATACAAGTGTGAGATTCCTTCCAAAGCAAACAATTTTCAAGACCTTGATCATCCAACCAAGTAGGTCATTACAAATCTAGGTGCCCATGGATTAGCTTGTGTAAGGAATACTTGGTATGGGTGACCCTGATAGGATTAGGTAAAAATATTCGACTATGAGCTTTGGGTTACACTTGGCTGAGAGGCCTATATTGGATTAGGTTACTAGAGGAATAGAGTTGAGTTAATCTATATTATGAATTTGGGAAGAGAGTTTTTCACTAAACTATCCAAGAGTCACATGTGATATGATTGATATAATTTACTAATTGAATATCTAAGTGATGGGATAAATTATAAAGCAACCCAAAAAAAGTGAAATATGGATCTTGACCTACTAAAGTTAAAGATGTATGGGGTCATCATTTTAGTGAGAGTATTTTCAATAAAATTAATTTATAAAAATATATAAAACATGACACCAAATCATAGATATACCTCTGTTGTAGATTATTTTTTTTCCATAAACACTATAAAAAATATAAATTTTAACCGCATTTTCTGAAAATGTGTCCAAATTTTGATGTACCCGCATTTTAAAACGCCGCTAATTTTTAATTTAGCCACATTTTAAACTATGGCCAATTTAGCTATGCTTTAAAACATGGATAAATTAAATATATATATATATATAAATAATAATTTATACATATATACGTACATACATGAATGCTTGCTTGCATGCATGCATGCATACATACATACATACATATATTAATTTATATATCAATCTATATAAGAATATGTAAATTTATAATTATATTAATATATATACACCCATATTAATAATATTACCCATATAATTTTATTATATAGTAATAAAAAGAAATTTTATTTTAAATTAATATATACACATACATACATACATACATATATATATATTTAAATTTACAAACACAAAAGTTAAAACATAATTATAATAAATTAATAATAAATCTATAAATGATTATTAATATATATAAGTGTATTTATATTAATTTATATATATTTATGTTAATTTATATATTAATATATAACATTTATATTAACATATAATAACACAGGATAAAAAATATGTGTTTGTGTGTTTAACATATAATAACACACACACACATATTAATTCATATATAAATATATAATAAAATATATATTGATTTATACGAACATATAAAAATAATAACATATAATAGCATATATATATTAATATATAATAACATATATTTTAATTTATATATAATTATATAATAACATATATGTGTAACATATAACGACATTTATGCTAATATACAATAACAGATATATGAATATATATTAGTATATATAAGCACCCACACACACATACATATATATTAAGTTATATATATATATATATATATATATATATAAGTTAACACTCACACAAATACATTAAAACATATATAAATTTAATATATATGTGTGTTTGTAGAAATTTATAAGTATAATTCTACTAATTTATATAAAAATTTGTGTGTCTACACACGCACATACCCACACACACATAGATAATAATATAATATTATATTAAAAATAACTTATGTAAATACTATTATATTATATTATATATATAATATCATATTATATTACACACACACACACATTCACACATACATACACACATAGAGCAAGATAGGAACTCACATGCAGATAATATACATATTATAGTATTACATAGCATTAAAAATAAAATATATAAATATATATAATTAAATTAACTACTATTAATTATGATTTAAAACATAATTATAATTAATTGATAATAACTAATAACCAAATGATCTATAATAATAAATAATTAATAAAAAGTATAAGTGTAGAAATTCATATATATTAGTAATTAATTTATTAATTATAAAATAGTAATATAATTTTATGTGTATTATATTATATATTAATATAATTGTGTGTTAATATATTTATATATAAATTTATAAATATATGTATTTTAATATGCAAATATATACAGTGCAACATTTTATTATGTCAACTATTCAATGTGTTACAATGGTCTGATCTTAGTATCATTATAGGAACTATGTGGGATGAAATCTAAGGTCAAGCGGAATTTTATTTGTGCAGATGGGATTTATGATTGACGTATGAGGTGGTTGGGTCAATAGGGGTTATCAATACTGGGATGCTACTGACATCGACTGCATTCCTAAGTGAGAGGTGAGGGGGCAGTCTGTGCGTGCACGTGTGTGTGTGTGTGTGGGTGGGGGGGGGGGTCAATAGGGGCTGTCAATATGTGGGGTGATGGGGGAAGCATATGAATGTGTTCAAGTGATAAGTGAGGTGTGGGTCCCAAACATGTTTGATGGATAGTAGAAAAAACATGCTATTTTATAATTTCTATCATTTAAAAAAATTCACCTTGTTCAATTACCCATGTTTTGTTGAAATATGGGTAAACTGTGCATTGCTAGATTCAGCTAATTAGAATCATTTATAAACATGACTAATTAATTTTCTTTATAAATCTGAATAATTAAAATCATCCATAAACAAAACTAATTATATTTTTTTTATAAATGCGGTTGTTTAGAAAAATTTATAAACATGGATAATTAGTGACATTTATAAACGATGCTAATTTATCAACACCAATTTCCCCCACTCTTACAGAAAACATGGGTAATGACATTACCTACATTTTAAAATATGGATAATGAAAAAATAAAATGCATATAAATTTTATTTTTCCTATAGTAAAACAAAAATTTGTTTTTTTGTATCTTGTTTGTACAAGATTAGATTTTCATTCATTATTAAGAACAAGAGTTGTTCTATATACATGGATGGAATTATTTATGGAATCAGAAATATGGTAAATGGTTTATATATCCAAGATATAGATAATTATGTCTATAACATCAAAATGAGAAAGAAAAGGTTGATTCTAACCCCACTTACCTTTGGTATTATTTTATTGGACATATAAATGTGAAACATAATCAAATAATCCATAGACATCGATTGTTGAAATAATTTGATTGTGAATCATTTGATAAATGTGAATATTGTTTATTAGGAAAAATAACCAAATCAACTTTTATTGGAAAAGGTGAAATGGATAGTGGACTATTGGATCTTATACATAGTTACGTATGTAGACCAATGATTACCCATATAAGTGGTGGCTATATGTACTCTATAACCTTTATAATGACTTTAGTTAGTATGGTTATGTGTTTTTGATGAGACATGAGTTTGAATCTTTTTAAAAATTGAAATAGTTTTATAATGAATTAAATAATCAATTATAAAAAAGTATTAAGATTATTCAATTAGATCGGGGTGGTGAATACTTAATCTATAAATTCACTGATCATATGAGAGATTGTGGAATTTTTTCATAAATCACTCCTCCTAGAACACCATAGTGAAATTTTGCATCTAAGAGGAGTAATCATATCCTATTGGAAATGGTTTGATCAATGACGAGTTAGTGTGACCTTTATATTTAATTCTAAGGATATTCCCTAGAAACTGTTGTATTTCTGCTTAACTTTATTCCATATAAAGCAGTCATAAAGACACCATATGAGATATGAACTGAGAAATGCTCCCTTTTGTAATTTATGAATATTTTGGGTTGTTAAGTATATGTATGATGTATATTATCTAACAAATATAACCTTGAATTAGAGAAATACTTATTTATTGGTTATCCTAAGAAAACTATGAAATATTATTTCTATAATCCCAATGAACACAAAGTTTTTTTGGCCTAGACTGGTATATTATTTGAGAAGGAATATATAAGTCATGGGGTAAATGGGAGGAACACAAAGTATGGGAAATATCTTATTATTTTTCTTGAGATAAGTTCCATGTGTTCTCATCTATGGTGTAGCCTCTAGGATTCCATTTGCAACATATATGATAATTATTGGTAGATCATAGGTAGATAAGACATTGCACTATGGAAAGACAACTAGTTAGGAGACCCTATCTATTGGCCAGGGTTCTTAGTTCCAGACTTCAGATTTAGGTAGGCCAGTGAACACCCATTATTCATTAAAGACATTATTGGTGATGACCAGAATTCTATATATTCCAACATCCAAATGGTTAAGGAACCTTATCTTTACTTCTTTACTCTATTAACATCTATCTCATTCATCATTATAAATTTTAGTAAGTAAATCCATGTACAAAAAAATATTTATGAATGAGACAAAAAAACCTTGATTCAAAGATATACTGGCTAAGGTAAACTTCATTATGTGGAATATTCAAAATCAAGCCATCCCCACAGACATTGAGTGCGAAGTAAAGGTATATACCTTTCTTCTAAATGAATGTGATATGATAATGAAAAAACAGAGTCAATGTTACACTTATTTACTGAAGGGGAGTGGGATAACTTCATTTGGTTCAACCTTAGTGGATTAATGGGGAAAAACATTCAATACAATTCTATAGTCCACTTCCTTGTTATATTTATCTTTTTTAATATAAATGCGCCTATGGAATCTCATGTCCAAAGTATTCTTTTCTCAGATATTTTTTGGGTGATCCAGGAAATGTGAAATGAAATTTAGCATCATGGTTTGAGACCTACAAATGCTAGGATTATAGATAAGTACATATCCTTAGTAGTTAATCCTACCTCACTATGTAGGAATATTATTCTCCCTCAGTCTATAAGGAAACATATTTACTTATCTACCCGGTTGAAGGTAGTGATTAACAAAGATATCCAAGGTCATTGGGTGTGTTGGGAAGTTCCTAGATAGGGTATTAATCTCAATCCAAATGAATCCTATGCTCATTATATCATGAAAAAGGAGGTATTATTTAAGACTACCAAGTAGGGTTGTGTAACACCCCAAGCTTCCATGGTACGCTCCTCTTTGAATAATAGAGCAACGTGTGTTGTACGCAACCTCGAGTTATAACACATCGCGACCAATAAAAGTACCAGTTATGAATAGTAATACCCACTTTTTGAAATTATATAAATTTTATATTTCAAAATGGACTTCATTTTTGGATTCAGAATATCGAAATTAGTCTATGTTGAATTTTTGGTATTTTTCTGAGAACTTCCAATTTCTGATGAATAGTGAAAAATATTTAAAAACAACTTTTTTTAATCAAAATAATTTATAGTGATAAATTATACAATTGAGTGGTTCTAAAGTGTAATTAGAATATATTTTTACCATTTTATCCAATGTTGGTCATTATAATTAATTTCACTTAGAAATTGGACATAAACAATTGTCAATCTTTTGATTGATATTCTTTCTTAAAAACACGCTATTTGTTGTGACTGCGGGAATTAATTATAAAATTAATTAATGCAACTTATGTTTGGAATTTTGTAAAATATACATCATTTTTGAATTCGGAATATCAATTATAGCTTAGGGTGAAATTTTGGCATTGTTCTGAAAAACTTCAAATTTTGATGAATAGTGAAACCACTAAGTGGTAGTTAAAAAAACTGATTTTTCATTTAAATGAAACTTTACTGCTTCTATGAATTGAATTTAAAAAATCCGACATACAGGGTTGTAATTAGGATGTAAAATGTGGTTAAATTGGATTAAAATAATTTTTTGGTGAATAGTAACTTTTAAGTTTTATTAATCGCGATTAAAGGTAATTAGTGTAATTTAAGGTAAAGATAATGTTATAATAATATGAAATGACCTTGAAACATGTCCTAAACCTATTTTATGAGTCATGACCGACCAAGAAAATACATAGGTCAACTTGGGGACCTCATGGAGCCACTTTGGTAGGAAAATGACATTAAAAACTTTTTATTTAATGTTAAAATAAAAATGTCACAAACATGAGTTGTTTTACTAATTTTTTTTAAATGGGGTTATAAAAGTCATATTTTTGACTATAAATATTCATTATAAAGCTAAAAATATTTCCTACATCATGATATTTTTTTTTTATAATTTTTAGATATTAAATAAATTAAATTATTTATGACACCATGATGATGCATCGATTACCTCATTATTTAACAATTTAAATAAAATGAAAATATAATGTAAAATCTAAGACCTACACATGTCAAAAACCTATTGTATGGGTGGATTTAGAACTCTTATCACCTTATCCTAGAAATATATAATTTTGGGACCTTTTAAATCTGAAAATCATTTTATAATAAAGTAACCTTTTATAACTTTCCAAGAGTGCCCCTCCTCTCCTCTTATAAAAGGCCCCCACCTATACCACCTTACCCACACCTCTCAAGACTTTGGATCAGCCAAAACCTGCCCATTTTGTCTCTAAACATCCCACTATTACTCATAGAAGCCTCACTTTGGGCACAATTCTTCCCAAGTAATCCTTTGACTCAAATCAAAAAGAGTTACCCGATTTTAAGGTAATGTCTTCTCTAATGTTATTTTGTTTTATTTTGCTTCTCCAACCACTTAAACTATATTTATTCCTTTATTTTGTAACAACGACAGTATCTTCAATATAATAGGATGTTGTTATGAGAATTATTTGATTTACACTTACACACACCTTCGTCTAAGGGTTAAAGAACATACTGTTTCTGTGGGTGGCGAATTACTGCCTCATGAAACGATGATTGTTCAAACTTCTTTTAACACCTATCATGGTGGCCATTAAGATGTCACTATATTTATATATGATATATATTATTTTTATTTTTTCCTTATGCTTATGTATTTATCATTTATGTCATACCTTTATGATTTCCATTATGGGTAAACGCGATAATTTCATTTTAGGAAGTGCGGACTGCCGCCCCTCAAAGTTATTTGAATCATTAATGCCATAAGTGGGATGTATAAAGGATGGAGTAAATGATATTATATATTATATTATACTGTAATTATAATATACCTTTATATAATTATGATTTTATTCCATTAAATATGAAATATAAATGAAAGTAGCGTTCATTCATACGTACGGCTTACCTTCTCCATGAACGGTGCATTTCATTTCTTACCTCTAAATGTTACGTAATATTATGAATGAATGTATATACTGGATATATATTATATATATGATGTCTAAATCATGAATATAATTCTGGAGATAATGGATATTCTACCACATAAACAACTTGTAATTATAAGAAGTTTATTGTTGACTCAAGTACCAAAGATCGACAAAACAACCGTTATTAACTTAAATGACTACATAATTTTCATAACATTGTAATAAGTGATATAAAAGGGATAATTAAATTAATAAAGGTTCTTAAGAAAGTATATATTAACTCTAGTTTATTACTCAGGATATTAAAGAACGGTCGAGTGAAGTCGGACACGAGGTAAGGGAACTTATTAACCCAATTTCCATTCTTTGGGTTAATCTCCTACTTTAAAATTATGTCGTGATATTATTATGTACTATCTTGTATTTGTACTTTCTCTATGTATACTTATAGTGAATACACATAATAGATCTATTTTATTAAAAAAATGTTCTTTGTAAGGGACTTCGTCTCAATCTCTCCTTTCATTGAGGCACATTTTGTTTTATACACAACTTTCTTTTATACGGTGTATAAACCCCTTTGACGTTTATGTTTATTCAAAGGGAATCTTTTTATATAAAGCGTTTTACTAAACAAAAAAAAAAGGAATGTTTTTTTTGTCTTACGTATGCAGCGACAACGACTTCTCCGCCGCCGTGACCATTATTTGAATTTCGGCTTCCTCTACAAGCCATAATTTTTTTTAAATGAAAAATAATTACAAAGTTTAAAATTTCTTTTATTTCAGTATTGAAAATGGTTTTAAAGTGTTTTTTTATATCAATGTGTTGTATTGATTTCTTGTGATTTAAATGTGAAAATGTTATGTTTTATTTATGCATGTTTTATGTGATATGATTATGTTATGGTTTATGATATGTTTAAACCTGTTCATATGAGGAATGCATTGGACTTAATAAGTGACGGGTGGAGCCCGCTATCGCTCCTCGATGCATCGACAGGTCTCATGAGACAAACTAGTGTCTTGGCATGAGGACTTGACAAAATCTTATTTGTAGTCTTGGCACGAGGCCTTGGATACGTGGTTATGATAGTATGACATTATGCATTCCATCATTATGAAAGTGGTTATTGATATTGCATGTGGTTATTCGACCAGTAGAATATCCATGTGAATAAGTAAATGGAATTATCTCATTTTAAATTTTCCATATTATGTTGAAGTTTAAGTTTAAAAGGATTTTGTTTTAGTTATAAATTATCTTAAATTTTTATGTTTATTTATAAAAGCTTCCGCTATATTGTTATCCTTACTGATCATCTGAGCTCACCCCTTTCAATGTTTTAATTTTTCCAAGATGTGAAGAAGTATATTACGAATGACCTGTAGGGATAGTATGAGGGGATATGAATACAAGATGTTGTTGTAGTTTTATTTTACTTTTTGATGTAATGTAAGACTTATGAATGTATCTAGTGTTTCCAAGGCTACTAAACTAATCGATCTTTCAAGACTTGATCTTTTGTGATCATGCCAATGTTACGCAATAATGCACCGACTCTGGGTAACTGGGGTCAGGGCGTTACAGTTGGTATCAGAGGCAGTTTATTACTAACCTTGGAAGCTAGATAGAGATAAAATTTTATTAGAGCACATAGACCTAAGATAAAATTTGAGGATTAGTATAGAATAACTTCTTAGAATTTTTGTATTATAGAGATTTTGTGAGTTTTCCGAGGAATACATCCCTGTATGGATACGAGAAGGTAGAGGTAGCTCTGGCATAGATGTACCTAGGGGTAAAACCTGAAAACACCCCTTTGAGATAGACTCGAGCGGGAACTGGTGCATGAAAATGGGCCTTGATGCACTCTTGGTTACGACACTCCTGGGGGATATGATTAAGATAATTCTCATTTTCTTTACAAACCACTATGAAGGGTTTATGAGTATATAATTCCTCAAAGAATTTTTTTATGATTATGGATTATATCCATAAATAGTTTAATTTATGTTAAGTGTTTTTCAAGTTTATTATTATGTATTTAGATTCATAAACTAATCTAGTTTATGACATTGTTTAGAAATGACGCCTAGTGGAAGGAATGGAAACCGTATCAATGCACGCACTCTATGTAGGTATTTCCCTCCTGCTCAAGATAATTATAGTGGAGCTGGTGATACGACTGGTGCTGATCATCTTATCCCCATACTGGGACAACTCACTCCGGTTATGAATAATAACCTTACTCGTATGGAGCACCCTGATCCGCAACGTGGAGGATCAATGTTAGATCGTTTCATGAGGTAACAACCGCCAACATTTAATGGGGGTACAAATCCATTAGTAGATGAGCAATGGATAAACTCCTTATAGAAAATATTCCACGCCTTGGGGAGTAGCGAAAGGGAGAAAGTTGTCATGTCAGTTTACCGCCTCAATGGAGATGCCGAACAATGGTGGTCGCTGATTCAAAACACAAAGGAAGATGAAGAAGTATCAAGTATGGAATGGAGGGAGTTTAAGGAAATTTTCTTAGAAAAATACTTTCCACATGACCATCGAGCAGATATGGAAAGAAAATTTCTGAGTCTGAGGAAGAAGGAGGATGAGAATGTCGCAAAGTATGAGGCTAACTTTACAAGGTTAGTAAGACATGCTGTAGATTATATACGTAACCCAAGAAGTAATATTGATCGTTTCTTTGATGGGTTAAAACCATTTCTCCATCGAGATTTAGTATCACAATATTTCTCAACATATGAAGATATAGTCTCATGTGCTATCAAGATAGAAAAGGAATTCTCTAAGTCTTATGACAACAAAGTAAAGTAAGAGAAGAAGAGAATGGTGGAACAAGAGACAGATAAAGGTAAAAAGAGAAAGAAGGATTTTCCAATATGCGATAATTGTGGAAAGAATCATCCCGGTACTTGCCTAAAAGGAATGAGAGTTTGTTATAAATGTGGAGGAAAAGTTCACCAGGCTCGTGATTGCAAGGGAAAGAAAGAGGCTACCAATGTTGAATGCTAAAATTGTAGGGAAATGGGTCATTATGCAAATGAATTTCCTAAGCGTCAGGGAAACTTACCTTAGAAAAGGCCAAGGGATCAAGGACAATGTTATGCTGTTACTACAGTTGAAGTGGAATAATTAATGTATTGGTGTTTTTGGACTCAAGAACTATATTATGGTTATAAGAATAATGTGATATATATAAGGATTGTACTGCAGTACTTTTTGTTTTCATTAAGGTTTTAATATGATGAAGGTAATCATATTTTAAGTATGTGACAATAAGAGAAACTTTACTTTGTTTGGGGAATCTGATGTTACAATTGATCTTGGAATTTAGAGACCTTTTAGAGAAAGTCTGGAAAAAGGTATTTTGGATAAATATAAAGGTTGGAATGGATTAAGTTGAACTTTGGATAGTATTGTTTAAGGTTAAAACATTTATGAAGATTATTTTTAGAATATTATAAGACTATAGTTTTAGGAAAAGGACAACCTGCAGGTCGAGGGATAACCCATCACGTCGGACAAAGCTATAGGAATCAAACCCACAACTATAGTGCGACAGGCCTTTATTACCTACCACTATCCTACAGGAAGTCCCTGGTAATTACAAAAAAGTTTTCCTAATCTAAATGGTATGTGTTAATATTTAGAACCTTATACAATTATGATAAATAGAATATTTTTGAGTTCTATAACCTTTTGGATTGAAAGATGAGTTTGTGGTAAAAATTTATTAAAGAATGAAAGTCTACATGACAAGTAAGTATATTTCCTTATGTTCTTAGTAAATCTCCTAAATAAATTCCTCAACTTTATGAAAGGTTACTTAAAACAAAAATGTTATCGGTTAACTTTTCCAATTGGGAAATCAATGACCGTTTAACCAATCACAAGTTTGTGATTTTCTTGTAGTTTAATTTCTCCTAATCCTGTTTTATACAACTCTCCATCAGAACTTGATGGTTTTTTTTCCTACATATCCATATTTTCATATAATCCTAGTATGGGATATCTCGGGTGACCTTTGTACTTCTCTTTCTTTCTTTTAAAGTTATATTTTTATTAACCTTATTTCCGATGTGGGTTTTCCACAAAGGTATTTTCTATTTTCAACCTTTTATTTTCAAAGAAAAATTTTAAATTGCGAGGACTCAATTTATTTAAGGAGGGGAGAATGTAACACCCCAATCTTCCATGGTACGCTCCTCTTTGAATAATAGAGCAGCGTGTGTTGTACGCAATCTCGAGTTTTAACACACTGCGACCAATAAAAGTAGCAGTTATGAATAGTAATACCCACTTTTTGAAATTATATAAATTTTATATTTCAAAATGGACTTCATTTTTGGATTCAGAATATCGAAATTAGCCTATGTTGAATTTTTGGTATTTTTCTGAGAACTTCCAATTTTTGATGAATAGTGAAAAATACTTAAAAACAACTTTTTTTAATAAAAAAAATTTATAGTGATAAATTATACAATTGAGTGGTTATAAAGTGTAATTAGAATATATTTTTACCATTTTATCCAATGGTGGTCATTATAATTAATTTCACTTAGAAATTGGACATAAACAATTGTCAATCTTTTGATTGATATTCTTTCTTAAAAACACGCTATTTGTTGTGACAACGGGAATTAATTATAAAATTAATTAATGCAACTTATATATTTGTAATTTTGTAAAATAGACATCATTTTTGAATTTGGAATATCAATTATAGCTTAGGGTGAAATTTTGGCATTATTCTGAAAAACTTCAATTTTTGATGAATAGTGAAACCACTAAGTGGTAGTTAAAAAAACTGATTTTTCGTTTAAATGAAACTTTACCGCTTCTATGAATTGAATTTCAAAAATATGACATACATGGTTGTCATTAGGATGTAAAATTTGGTTCAATGAGATTAAAATAATTTTTTTGGTGAATAGTAACTTTTAAGTTTTATTAATCGCGATTAAAGGTAATTAGTGTAATTTAAGGTAAAGATAATGTTATAATAATATGAAATGACCTTGAAACATATCCTACACCTATTTTATGAGTCATGGATGACCAAGAAAATCCATGGGTCAACTTGGGGACCCCATGGAGCAACTTGGTAGGAAAATGACATTAAAAACTTTTTATTTAATGTTAAAATAAAAATGTCACAAACATGAGTTGTTTTACTAAAACAATTTTTAAATGGGGTTATACAAGTCATATTTTTGACTATAAATATTAATTATAAATATAAAAATATTTCCTACATCATGATATTTTTTTATAATTTTTAGACATTAAATAAATTAAATTATTTATGACACCATGATAATGCAGCGATTACCTCATTATTTAACGATTTAAATAAAATGAAAATATAATGTAAAATCTAAGACCTACACATGTTAAAAAACTATTTTATGGGTGTATTTCAAACTCTTATCACCTTATACTCAAAATATATAATTTTGGGACCTTTTAAATCCGAAAAGCATTTTATAATAAAGTAAACTTTTATAACTTTCCAAGAGTGACCCTCCTCTCCTCTTATAAAAGGCCCCCACCTCTACCACCTTACCCACACCTCTCAAGCCTTTGGATCGGCCAAAACTGGACCATTTTGTCTCTCCATATCCCACTATTACTCTTAGAAGCCTCACTTTGGGAATAATTCTTCCCAAGGAAGCCTTTGGATCAAATCAAAAAGAGTTACCCGATTTTAAGGTAATGTCTTCTCTTATGTTATTTTGTTTTATTTTGCTTCTCCAACCCCTTAAACTCTTTTTATTCATTTATTTTGTAACAAATACAGTATCATCAATATATTAGGATGTTGTTATGAGAAGGATTTTATTTACACTTACACACACCTTCGTCTAATGGTTAAAGAACATACTGTTTCTGTGGGTGGTGAATTACTGCCTCACGAAACGATGATTGTTCAAACTTCTTTTAACACCTCTTATGGTGGCCATTAAGATGTAACTATATTTATATATGATACATACTATTTTTATGTTTTCCTTATGCTTCTTTATTTCTCATTTATGTCATACCTTTATGATTTCCATTATGGGTAAACGCGATAATTTCATTTTAGGAAGTGCGGACTACCGCCCCCTCAAAGTGATTTGAATCGTTAATGCCATATGTGGGATTTATAAAGGATGGAGTAAATGATATTATATATCATATTATACTGTAATTATAATATACCTTTATATAATTATGATTTAATTCCATTAAATATGAAATATAAATGAAAGTAGCGTTCATGCGTACGTACGACTTACCGTCTCCATGAACGGTGCATTTCATTTCTTACCTCTAAATGTTACGTAATATTATGAATGGATGTATATACTGGATATATATGATATATATGATGTCTAAATCATGAATATAATTCTATATATAATGGATATTCTACCACATAAACAACTTGTAATTATAAGAAGTTTATTGTTGACTCAAGTACCAAAGATCGACAAAACAACCGTTATTAACTTAAATTACTACATAATTTTCATAACATTGAAATAAGTGATATAAAAGGGATAATGAACTTGAAAAAGGTTCTTAAGAAAGTAGAGATTAAATCTAGTTTATTACTCAGGAGATTAAAGAACGGTCGAGTGAAGTCGGACACAAGGTAAGAGAACTTCTTAACCCAATTTCCATTATTTGGGTTTATCTCCAACTTTAAAATTATGTCATGATATTATTATGTACTATCTTGTATTAGTACTTTATCTATTTTTACTTATAGTGAATACACATAATAGATATATTTTATTAAAAAAATGTTCTTTGTAAGGGACTTCGTCTCAATCTCTCCTTTCATTGAGGCATATTTTGTTTTATACACAACTTTATTTTATACGGTGTATAAACCCCTTTGACTTTTATGTTTATTCAAAATGAATCTTTTTATACGAAGTGTTTTACTAAATGAAAAAAGGAATGTTTTTTTTGTCTTACGTATGTGGCGACAACGACTTCTCCGCCGCCGTGACCATTATTTGAGTTTCGGCTTCCTCTACAAGCCATAATTTTTATTAAATGAAAAATAATTATAAAGTTTTAATTTTCTTTTATTTTGGTATTGAAAATGGTTTTGAAAGTTTTTTTTTTATCAATGTGTTGTATTGATATCTTGTGATTGAAATGTGTAAATGTTATGTTTCCTTTATACATGTTTTATGTGATATGATTATGTTATGGTTTATGATATGTTTAAACCTGTTCATATGAGGAATGCATTGGACTTAATAAGTGACGGGTGGAGCCTGCTATAGCTCCTTGATGCATCGACAGGTCTCATGAGAAAAACTAGTGTCTTGGCATGAGGCCTTGACAAAATCTTATATTTAGTCTTGGCACGAGGCCTTGGCTACATGGTTATGATAGTCTGGCATTATGCATTCCATCATTATGAAAGTGGTTATTGATATTGCATGTGGTTATTAGGCGAGTAGAATATCCATGTGAATAAGTAAATGACATTATCTCATTTTACATTTTCCATATTATGTTGAAGTTCAAGTTTAAAAGGATTTTGTTTTAGTTATACATTATCTTAAATGTTTATGTTTATTTATGAAAGATTCTACTATATTGTTATCCTTACTGAGCATCTGAGCTCACCCATTTCAATGTTTTAATTTTTCCAGGATGTGAAGAAGTATATTATGAATGACCTGTAGGGATAGTATGAGGGGATATGAAGACAAGATGCTATTGTAGTTTTGTTTTACTTTTTGATGTAATGTAAGACTTATGAATGTATCTAGTGTTTCCAAGGATACTAAACTAATCTGTCTTTCGAGACTTGATCTTTTGTGATCATGCCAATGTTACGCAATAATGCACTGACTCTGGGTAACTGGGGTCGGGGCATTTCAGTTGGAATCAGAGGAAGTTTAGTACTAACCTTGGAAGCTAGATAGAGATAAACCTTGATTAGAGCACATAGACCTAAGATAAAATTTGAGGATTAGTATAGAAGAACTTCCTAGAATTTTGGTATTATAGAGATTTTGTGAGTTTTCCGAGCAATACATCCCTGTCTAGATACGAGCAGGTAGAGGTGGCTCTGGCACAGATGTACCTAGGGGTAAAACCTGAAAACACCCCTTTGAGCTAGACTCGAGCGGGAACTGGTGCACGACAATGGGCCTTGCTGCACTCTTGGTTAGGAAACTCCCAGGGGATATTCTTAGGATAATTATCATTTTCTTTACAAACCACTATGAAGGGTTTATGAGTATATACTTCCTCAAAGAAAACATTTTTATGATTATGGATTATATCCATAAATAGTTCAATTTATGTTAAGTGTTTTGAAAGTTTATTATTATGTATTTCGATTCATAAACTAATCTAGTTTATGACATTGTTTAGAAATGGCGCCTAGTGGAAGGAATGCAAACCGTATCAATGCACGCACTATATGTAGGGATTTCCCTCCTGCTCAAGATAATTATAGTGGATCTCGTGATACGACTGGTGCTGATCAGCTTATCACCATACTGGGACAACTCACTCAGGTTATGAATAATAACCTTACTCATATGGAGCACCCTGATCCGCAACGTGGATGATCAATGTTAGATCGTTTCATGAGGCAAAAACGGCCAACATTTAATTGGGGTACAAATCCATTAGTAACTAAGCAATGGATAAACTCCTTAGAGAAAATATTCCACGCCTTGGGGAGTAGCGAAAGGGAGAAAGTTGTCATGGCAGTTTACCGCCTCAATGGAGATGCCGAACAATGGTGGTTGCTGATTCAAAACACAAAGGAAGATGAAGAAGTATCAAGTATGGAATGGAGGGAGTTTAAGGAAATTTTATTAGAAAAATACTTTCCACATGACCATCGAGCAGATATGGAAAGAAAATTTCTGAGCCTGAGGCAGAAGGAGGATGAGAATATCACAAAGTATGAGGCTAACTTTACAAGGTTAGCAAGAAATGATACAGATTATATACATAACCCAAGAAGTAAGATTGATTGTTTCTTTGATGGGTTAAAACCATTTCTCTGTCGAGATTTAGTATCACAATCTTTCTCAACATACGAAGATATAGTCTCGTGTGCTATCAAGACAGAAAAGGAATTCTCTAAGTCTTATGACAACAAAGTAAAGCAAGAGAAGAAGAGAATGTTGGAACAAGAGACAGATAAAGGGAAAAAGGGAAAGATGGATTTTCCATTATGCGATAATTATGGGAATAATCATCCCCGTACTTGCCTAAAAGGAATGCGAGTTTGTTATAAATGTGGAAAAAAAGGTCACCAGACTCGTGATTGAAAGGGAAAGAAAGAGGCTATCAATGTTGAATGCTACAATTGTAGGGAAGTGGAGCATTATGCAAATTAATGTCCTAAGCGTCAGGGAAACTTACCTCAGAAAAGGCCAAGGGATCAAGGAAAATCTTATGCTGTTACTACAATTGAAGTGGAATAATTAATGTATTGGTGTTTTTGGACTCAAGAACTATATTATGGTTATAAAAATAATGTGATATATATAAGGATTTTACTGTAGTAATTTTTGTTTTCATTAAGGTTTTAATATGATGAAGGTAATCATATTTTAATTATGTGAAAATAAGAGAAACTTTACTTTGTTTGGGGAATCTGATGTTACAATTGATCTTGGAATTTAGAGACCTTTTAGAGAAATTCTGGACAAAGGTATTTTGGACAACTATAAAGGTTGGAATGAATTAAGTTGAACTTTGGATAGTATTGTTTAAGGTTAAAACATTTATGAATATTATTTTTGGAATATTATAACACTATAGTTTTAGGAAAAGGACAACCTGCAGGTCGGGGGATAACCCATCACGTCGGACAAAGCTGTAGGAATCGAACCCACAACTATAGTGAGACAGACCTTTATTACCTACCACTAGCCTACAGGAAGTCCCTGGTTATTACAAAAAAGTTTTCCTAATCTAAATGGTATGTCTTAATATTTGGAACCTTATACAATTATGATAAATAGAATATTTTTGAGTTCTATTACCTTTTGGATTGAAAGATGGATTTGTGGTAAAAATTTATTAAAGAATGAAAGTCTATATGACAAGTAAGTATATTTCCTTACATTCTTAGTAAATATCCTAAATAAATTCCACAACTTTATTAAAGGTAACTTAAAACAAAAATGTTTTCGGTTAACTTTTCCAATTGGGGAATCAATGACCGTTAAACCAATCACAAGTTTGTGATTTTCTTGTAGTTAAATTTCTCTTAATCCTGTTTTATACAACTCTCCATCAGACCTTGATGGTTTGTTTTTTCCTACATATCCATATTTTCATATAATCCTAGTATGGGCTATCTCGGGTGACCTTTGTACTTCTCTTTCTTTCTTTTAAAGTTATATTTTTATTAACCTTATTTCCGATGTGGGTTTTCCACAAAGGTATTTTCTATTTTCAACCTTTTATTTTCAAAGAAAAATTTTAAATTGTGAGGATGCAATTTATTGAAGGAGGGGAGAATGTAACACCCCAAGCTTCCATGGTACACTCCTATTTGAATAATAGAGCAGCGTGTGTTGTACGCAACCTCGAGTTCTAACACACCGTGACCAATAAAAGTAGCAGTTATGAATATTAATACCCACTTTTTGAAATTATATAAATTTTATATTTTAAAATGGACTTAATTTTTGGATTAGGAATATCGAAATTAGCCTATTTTGAATTTTTGGTATTTTTCTGAGAACTTCCAATTTTTGATGAATAGTGAAAAATACTTAAAAACAACTTTTTTTAATAAAAATAATTTATAGTGATAAATTATACAATTTAGTGGTTCTAAATTGTAATTAAAATATATTTTTACCATTTTATCCAATGGTGGTCATTAGAATTAATTTCACTTAGAAATTGGACATAACCAATTGTCAATCTTTTGATTGATATTCTTTCTTAAAAACACGCTATTTGTTGTGACAACGAGAATTAATTATAAAATTAATTAATGCAACTTATATGTTTGGAATTTTTTAAAATAGTTGTCATTTTTGAATTCGGAATATCAATTATAGCTTAGGGTGAAATTTTGGCATTGTTTTGAAAAACTTCAATTTTTGATGAATAGTGAAACCACTAAATGGTAGTTAAAAAAACTGATTTTTTATTTAAATGAAACTTTACCGCTTCTATGAATTGAATTTCAAAAATACGACATACATGGTTGTCATTAGGATATAAAATGTGGTTCAATGGGATTAAAATATTTTTTTTGTGAATAATAACTTTTAAGTTTTATTAATCGCGATTAAAGGTAATTTGTGTAATTTAAGGTAAAGACAATGTTATAATAATATGAAATGACCTTGACACATGTCCTACCCATATTTTATGAGTAATTACCGACCAAGAAAATATATTGGTAAACTTGGGGACCCCATGGAGCCACTTTGGTAGGAAAATGACATTAAAAACTTTTTATTTAATGTTAAAATAAAAATGTCACAAACATGAGTTGTTTTACTAAAACAATTTTTAAATGGAGTTATAAAAGTCATATTTTTGACTATAAATATTAATTATAAATATAAAAATATTTCCTACATCATGATATTTTTTTTATAATTTTTAGACATTAAATATATTAAATTATTTATGACACCATGATGATGCAACGATTACCTCATTATTTAATGATTTAAATAAAATGAAAAGATAATGTAAAATCTAAGACCTACACATGTAAAAAACCTATTTTATGGGTGTATTTAGAAATATTATCACCTTATACTCGAAATATATAATTTTGGGACCTTTTAAATCCGAAAATAATTTTATAATAAAGTAACCTTTTATAACTTTCCAAGAGTGCCCCTCCTCTCCTCTTATAAAAGGCCCCCACCTCTACCACCTTACCCAAACCTCTCAAGACTTTGGATCAGCCAAACCCTGACCATTTTTTCTCTCCACATCCCACTATTACTCCTATAATCCTCAACTTGGGAATAATTCTTCCCAAGGAAGCCTTTGGCTCAAATCAAAAAGAGTTACCCGATTTTAAGGTAATGTCTTCTCTTATGTTATTTTGTTTTATTTTGCTTCTCCAACCCCTTAAACTCTTTTCATTACTTTATTTTGTAACAAAACCAGTATCTTAAATATACTAGGATGTTTTTATGAGAAGGATTTGATTTACACTTACACACACCTTCATCTAATGGTTAAAGAACATACTGTTTCTGTGGGTGGTGAATTACTGCCTCACGAAATGATGATTGTTCAAAATTCTTTTAACACCTATCATGGTGTCCATTAATATGTAAATATATTTATATATGATATATATTATTTTTGTGTTTTCCGTATTCTTCTTTATTTCTATTTTATGGCATACCTTTATGATTTCCATTATGGGTAAATGCAATAATTTCATTTTAGGAAGTGCGGAGTACCGCCCCCTCAAAGTGATTTGAATCGTTAATGCCATATGTGGGATGTATAAAGGATGGAGTAAATGATATTATATATGATATTATACTGTAATTATAATATACCTTTATATAATTATGATTTCATTCTATTAAATATGAAATAGAAATGAAATTAGCGTTCATGCGTACGTACGACTTACCGTCTCTATGAACGGTGCATTTCATTTATTACCTCTAAATGTTACGTAATATTATGAATGAATGTATATACTGGATATATATGATATATATTATGTATACATCATGAATATAATTCTGTAGATAATGGATATTCTACCACATAAACAAATTGTAATTATAAGAAGTTTATTGTTGACTCAAGTACCAAAGATCGACAAAACAACCACTATTAACTTAAATGACTACATAATTTTTGTAACATTGTAATAAGTGATATAAAAGGGATAATGAACTTGAAAAAGGTTCTTAAGCAAGTAGATATTAACTCTAGTTTATTACTCATGAGATTAAAGAATGGTCGAGTGAAGTCGGACACGAGGTAAGGGAACTTCTTAACCCAATTTCCATTCTTTGGGTCAATCTCCTACTTTAAAATTATGTCATGATATTATTATGTCCTATCTTGTATTTGTAATTTCTCTATGTGTACTAATAGTGAATACACATAATAGATCTATTTTATTTAAAAAATGTTCTTTGTAAGGGACTTCGTCTCAATCTCTCCTTTCATTGAGGCATATTTTGTTTTATACACAACTTTCTTTTATACAGTGTATAAACCCCTTTGAATTTTATGTTTGTTCAAAAGGAATCTTTTTATATGAAGCGTTTTACTAAACGAAAAAAAGGAATGTTTTTTTGTCTTACGTATGCGGTGACAACGACTTCTCCACCGCCGTGACCATTATTTGAGTTTCGGCTTCCTCTACAAGCCATAATTTTTTTTAAATGAAAAATAATTACAAAGTTTTAATTTTCTTTTATTTTGGTATTGAAAATGGTTTTGAAAGTGTTTTTTATATCAATGTGTTGTATTGATGTCTTGTGATTGAAATGTTGAAATGTTATGTTTCCTTTATGCATGTTTTATGTGATATGATTATGTTATGGTTTATGATATGTTTAAACCTGTTCATATGAGGAATGTGTTGGACTTAATAAGTGACGGGTGGAGCCCACTATAGCTCCTCGATGCATTGGAAGGTCTCATGAGACAAACTAGTGTTTTGGCACGAGGCCTTAACAAAATCTTATTTGTAGTCTTGGCACGAGGCCTTGGATACGTGGTTATGATAGTCTGACATTATACATTCCATCATTATGAAAGTGGTTATTGATATTGCATGTGGTTATTCGACCATTAGAATATCCATGTGAATAAGTAAATGGCATTATCTCATTTTACATTTGCCATATTATGTTGAAGTTCAAGTTTAAAAGGCTTTTGTTTTAGTTATACATTATCTTAAATGTTTATGTTTATTTATGAAAGCTTCCGCTATATTGTTATCCTTACTGAGCATATGAGCTCACCCCTTTCAATGTTTTAATTTTTCCAGGATGTGAAGAAGTATATTATGAATGACCTGCAGGGATAGTATGAGGGGATATGAAGACAAGATGTTGTTGTAGTTTTGTTTTACTTTTTGATGTAATGTAAGACTTATGAATGTATCTAGTGTTTCCAAGGCTACTAAACTAATCGGTCTTTCGAGACTTGATCTTTTGTGATCATTCCAATGTTACGCAATAATGCACCGACTTTGGATAACTGGGGTCGGGGCGTTACAGGTTGGGTAAAAAACCACCCAAATTGAACAAAAAAAACTAAACCAAAATAAATCAAAATAGTGGATTTTTATTATGGTTTTATTTATAGTGTAAATTGAATAAACCCTTTATTTTTATATTTTGGTTCATTATACAAACCAAAACACATTCATTAAACTGAACCATACCCATTTTAAAAAAAATTAATTTTAAAAAATCATTTTTTAGTTTTAAAAAACAATTATTATTTAAATTAAATTTATTTTTAAAAAATTTAAAACATGTTTTTTTAATTATAATCAACCTAGATAGCCCATCTCCTCACCTTTTCACACCCAGGTATAAAAAAATAGGTATGGATCCCTTTAATTTTTTTTCATTTTGAATTTCTGGTCCATTTTAGGTTGGGAGTTGGATTTTTGGAAGTTGGCGGTAGCAGGTGGCCATCGACTAACCAGTGCTATCTAGTAGAAACCCTATAGGAGTGATAGTATCACTAGCTATCCAGTAGAGTCCTACAGTTATAGGTCCACTTCTTGTAGCTACTAGCTACCCATCGAAGGCCACTGGCTAACTAGTAGTGCCACAGGGGACACAAATTAGTAAAGGCCAAATCATCATTTTATCCCAAAAATGTTTTATTAATCCCCCTTAATCTGGATTTTCAACCCTAACTCAGTTTTTTTTATGATTTTTAGTCTCTTTGGTGACATTTTGTCTCTATCCCCTATTATTTGGTGAATCATTGTGTGGGATAAACGATTGACTCTCCATTATTAAAAATCTAGCAATAGGACTCCTAATCTAGTTTGTTCTCTCTTTATCTAATAAATTTATGTATTACAAGACTATTTTGATAGAACTAGAATATACATAGAGAATTAAACATGTTTCCATTAGATATAGGTTCTCTAGTATGTGATCTCTTATTCTCCCATTACTAGTCTTAAAGAGGCAACATCGTTCAATCATTCACATGGTAGGTGTATCTATCATACTGTATAAACCTTGGAATGCCTTATGTTCTTTGATGTTTTTCTTTGGTTTTAATTAAGAAATTGATTACTTAAGGTGGAATTGATATTTGAGGGATATCTTATGTTTTCAAAAGGGTTTTTTTTCATGGAATCTGTTTGAGACATGTTATGCGTTTGTTTAATTATCTCAAATATGTTTTAAAAATGGAAATGGGTTTTTAGATAAAAAAGTAGTGTATATCACTATAGAAATGTTTTATAAATATTGTGGAATGGATTTGAAATGGATTATTCCTTAGAAAAAATGTTTTTGAAACTTGTTTTTGGCTTATGACTTGGATATTTTTTATAAAACATTGTTTTGATTTTCCTTGAATGTAATGATGATGTAATAACATACTCAGGTGACCTTGGGATATAGGGGAAAACTAGACAAGGATTAGACTTAGTGGGGTTATATATCACCAGGAGATGTACTCTTGATGTCATGGAAACTAGGTTTAGCCTTTCTAAGGGACCGAGGTTCCCAGACTATAGGAGTCATGTATACCAGCTAGTGTTCTTTTGAGAGTCTTACTAGTTTGGTTGGGTACACCCTTGTGTCATGTTTTTCCCACTTGGTTGGTCTGATATTAATTTATGTGAATTATATTTATATATGATCATTTTACCACTTATTCATGTTATATAAATTGATGCTTGAAAAGTTTTTATTTATCTGTTAATGACATTGAAAATTTAATATTCTATATTGATCTATTTTATTGATTGTGAAATTATTTTGAAAGGTATGACATGATTTTAAAAAGAAAACCAAAGAATGTTTTTTAAATGGAAAATGATTTCTTATGACATGTTTTATAAATTTGTTTTTAAATAATAACTAATGGATTCATGTGGTTAGACATTGTATAAATTCTTTTGTGGTATCCTACTCGACATTTGTGGTCACACCCTATGAAAGAGCGCTGTCGTGGGCGCCCTCAAATGATTAGTGTAATTTGGGGTACTTAGGTGCAGCAGAGTGGCTGACCAAGGTCGTCTCTCAAAGGAGGAAGTGAATTTAACTACTCATTAGAGGTATTCTAAAAATAAAATAAAAGAGAATAAAATAACTAATTGAAAGGATGGGGGTGGTTTTTTTTATAGTTTATGAACCTAGAAGAAGTTTTCTGGAAGAAGATTGCATTTTTTTTGTTTTTAATTTTGAAATGAAGTTTCGATCAGAATGACACAGCAAGAAAATGTTTTTTTTAGAAATCTATTTTAAAAGGCGTAATAGATCTAACTCTACCTCTTCAATCATTTATTAATCATTATCATTTAAATTAATATTCACTTAATTATGATCCCTTAATTTGTTAAATCCTGAACCCTACGAGAATTAACTTTACCACGAAGATTGAAGTGAATTTTAACCTTAGGCTAACTTCGGAACATGAAATCGCAACACCCTGCTTTGATTGATGTTCTAAAATTAGCTTATGGTCAGTGGTAAATTAAGGCACATAACCACTATGGAAATGAGGATTAATTGAGTTTAGGGATTATATTTGAATTCTACAAATTGATCCCATGTGGTTTTGAATTACCGGTTAAGGTTGCACTCTCACAGTTCACACAATTCCCGACCTCGCGTGTTTTGTGTTAACTATTCAATTGCTTGCTTAGTTTCATTTAAATTAAAAACTCAATTAATAGATCATAATATGTGAATTACAGTAGCTCATTGATTCAAAATAAATGAATGAAGAAGGATAGAGGTCGATCGATTACTAAAAAGAACTACTCTTCCATGGGTGGTGTAGTCATCGTGGAGACGTTTTGCATAAGCAATGGATTGAAAGGGTAGAACCCAATCTTGTCTCCACTCTTGATTCCAACCCAATTAATAAGATTAAGAGAATAAGAAGAGGGATGAACACAGAAGATTATTTGAAGAAAAATTCAAGAAACAAACATGAAAGAAAAGAAATACAAAGAAGAGGTGAGAGAGGAGAGCCTTTTTTGGAAGAGAGGTTTGCACAAAGGCTTACTTCTTCCAAGAGTTGTGAGGGGCTCCCAAGAGACACCCTTTCGGCCACACCTTCCCAAAGCCTCTACCAGCCCTCTCAAAGAGTTAAAACCCCCTTTAAATAGAGTTTGTGAGGGCTAGGTATACATAACTTTTTAAGTGTGAAATGAAAAACTCGGCCAAATATTTTATTCCAAATTGAACGGCCCATTGGACCTCCAAAACGCGTGAATTGACCGTCATTCCAGAAGGATGATTTGTGCAAAATCAAGTCCCCGAGCTTTCCTAAAAATTTGGGCTCAATCGAAGCCCGTATGTAGAAGATATGGTCCAAATACATAACCCATGTCCATTCTGCCGAGTCCAGCCCACCATTAGATTAATGACTCATTTACTCCATCCAAATGCACTCTTTAGCTCTAGTGTCTTGAATGAAAGTTGTATAAGATGCAGTTAGGAACACTGTTACAAAATTTCAAATGCAAATAATAAATGTAACAATATTTATCTTCGAAATACTACAGTGCACTATTAAGGGTAAAACTTGAATTTTCACCAAATTTTCAAATGAATGATCAAATCCCAAATATTTTATAAATAAACATATTTAACACAATGTGAGGAAATTATTTCATTTATTATCAATAAAATATTCAATAAAATAGTGTTTTATCAACTCCCCCACACTTACCCTTTTGCAAACCTGGGCAAAACCTCATATCAAGTAAACATCAATATCAAATCAAAACCAATTTTAAAACACATATCCTTAAGATCAATCAATTTCACACCAAGAATCAAAAGATATCACGCCTCATAAAAAAAATTATTTCAAGTTCTCCATTTATATCATTCAATATATTTCCACTTCATTTATCCGCCCATGCACAAAACACTTACCTCGCTTGAATTTTCTCTCATCACTCAAATATCAATTTTTTGAAATGTCTTTCTCATCCAAACTCATACAAGGGTCACCATAGGCTTGATAGATTCCTACATCGCTACCCGATGTGAGTCAAGGACATATGTTTATCATGAGGACTTTTTAGGGTTGTTCTGTGGCTTTCGGTTGGTAGGATTAAGATGTGAAAAACTCTGAGGCTGAATGAGGAGGGCTTGACTCTTTTGAAGCAAAATTGCATTAATCTAATTTTCACTTAAATATGGTCTTCTCTTCAATCCCCATAGTATCAATTCAGATCCATCATCATGAGAAGTCATGAAAGGTTTACACCATTCATCATTTCAGCATAAAAAAATGTCAATCTTCTCAAACATGATTTTCTTGAAAGCTCCAGATGGGCACAACTTTCCACCTCAATTAGAAGCTCCAGAAAAGGCACAGCTTCACTTGTCATGAAAGCTCCAGAAAAGGCACAACTTTCAATATAATGACTTTCTTTAGCAGCAAACACGTCTCTTCAGAATTTAATTTTCCACCCAAAGTATCACATAATGTGGTGGCACAACACAAGACAACTTCCCCCACACTTAAGCTCAACTAGATTATGTAATTTCACTTCAAGAGTTGGTTGGATAGGGAAAATTGGCTTGTAATGTGGCTTAACCTAACAGGATTTGCATAGATTCTAAGGGATAAAAGGATTAAATATTCAAGGTAGTCCATTATAAAAAAGGATTCTTTGAAATAGGGGCTTTAATACCAAACAAATGCCTCAATCATTTAAACATAAGTACCTCAAACCCTCAAGTTTTGACAGGAATAGATCAAATTCTGGTTAAATCAAGTATGGTTTGGTTCTCTCAAGAAGTGAGGTGAATGTAAAGAATATAAAAATAATGGTTTAGAAGCCTCACAGGAAAGTGATTTCAAATATAAAGACAGTGAGATTGGCATGGGATTCAAAATTCAGCGTACTTTTCATGAAATTACTAAATGTTTGAACTTGAAACAAAGTCATTTCAGCATTCATTTAAGCTTAGTTTCAAGGGGTAAATTGTTTCAATTATTGATATGGATTTAAAAATGGTTATGAGAATCATTTCAGCCCAAAAGTTTCAAAAACACAAAGAAAATTGTAAAATAAACACACAAATTTTGAAAAACACACAATTTTTTTTTTTTTTGGTTTTTTTTGAACAGGAAATCAATTGAAATTACTAAACTAAAAGGTTCCCTCCCCCACACTTAAAATATTGAATTGTCCTCAATGTGAACCTATGAGATGATATATGCACATGAAATGTAGAATTTTTAAATAGGACAAATAACATAAAAGTGAAAGGGTTAGGAACAGCCTGACGTGATCAAGTGATGATGGGGTCATGCAGTGTGATAAAATCCACTGCATCAGTAGGATGTCCCTCAATGTATCTCTTCAAACGTTTCCCATTGACTGTAAAGCTCCTTCCAGTGTCCTCTTGTGTGATCTCCACTGCACCATAAGGAAAAACATTAGACACAATATAAGGACCTAACCATCTGGAACGCAACTTACCAGACATCAACTTCAGTCGTGAACTATAGAGAAGGACTTTCTCTACAACATGAAACTCCCTTTGTTGGATCATTTTTTCATGAGCTGCTTTTGATATTTCCTTGTAGAGCATTGAGTTCTCATATGATGACAGTCGAATCTCCTCAAGCTCTTGAATTTGTAACTTCCTTTGAATTCCAGCTTGGGCCAAATCCATGTTACATTTATTTATAGCCCAATATGCCCGATGCTCGACTTCCACGGGGAGATGACACGCTTTCCCAAAAACAATCTGAAATGGGGACATACCAATGGGGGTCTTGTATGCTGTCCTATAATCCCACAATGCATCATCCAAGCGCTTGCTCCAATCCTTCCTATTTGGCTACACAATTTTCTCCAAGATTTGTTTTAACTCACGATTTGAAACCTCAGCCTGGCCATTTGTTTGGGGGTGGTATGGTGTTGATGTTTTGTGTGTCACCCATACTTCCGAAGAAGGGAAGCAAAATTCCTATTGCAAAAGTGTGTCCCTTGGTCACTGATGATGGCCTTTGGTACTCCAAACCTGCAAAAAATCTGTGCTTTGACAAATTCCACAACAACATGAGAATCGTCAGTCCTGGTGGCCTTGGCCTCCACCCATTTACTCACATAATCAACAGCAACCAAAATATACAAGAAACCATATGAACTTGGAAAAGGACCCATAAAATCAATGCCCCACACATCAAAAATCTCACAGAATAGTATGGGTTGTTGGGGCATATCATGTCTCCTAGAAATATTCCCAGTGTGTTGGCAACGAGAGCATGACTTACAAAACACATGGGCATCATGGAATAAACTAGGCCAATATAATCCAGAGTCCAAAACCTTCCTAGCTGTCCGTTGGGGTCCAAAGTGTCCACCACATGCAAGTGTATGACAGAAATGCAAAACAGACTCAAACTCATGATCGGGAACACACCTCCTAATGACTTGGTCACTACACATGCGCCAGAGGTAAGGATCATCCCACACATAAAACATGGACTCACTTTTTAATTTTTGGACTTGATGTTTCTTTAAATTTGCAGGGATTTCAGAAGCAACAAGGTAGTTAACTAAATCAGCATACCAAGGATGCGTACCTGAGATGGTATAGAGATGCTCATCAGGGAAAGTGTCCCGAAGTGGTACCTGATCGAAGGTGTCATCCTCTAGTGTGTGAGTAAGCCTACTCATGTGGTCTGCCACCAAATTCTCTGACCCCTTCTTGTCCTTTATCTCAAGGTCAAACTCTTGGAGAAGGAGCATCCAACGGATAAGTCGTGGCTTTGCATCTGGCTTCTTTAGGAGGTACCTCAAAGCTGCATGGTCAGAAAAAACAACTACTTTAGAGCCCAATAAATATGAACGGAATTTATCTAAAGAAAATATGACAGCAATAAACTCCTTTTCTGTGGTAGTGTAGTTTTATTGGGCTGAATCTAGTGTCCTCGATGCATAGACGATCACATGTGAACGCCCCTCCACCCTCTGAGATAAGACAGCTCCGACCGCGAAGTTGGAGGCGTCACACATAAGCTCAAAAGGAATCTCCCACCTTGGGGGTTGTATGATAGGTGGAGTGGTCAGACGTTGTTTTAGCTCATCGAATGAATTCCTGCAAGAAACATCAAACACAAAATCAGAATCCTTTTGAAGTAATCTTGACATAGGAAGAGAAATCTTACTAAAATCTTTGATGAAGCGCCGATAAAGTCCTGCATGCCCTAGGAAAGATCTAACATCACGTACACATGAAGGATATGGTAAGGATGAAATAATGTCTATCTTAGATCTATCAACCTCTATCCCGTGTTTTGACTCTACATGCCCTAAGACAATGCCATGCACTACCATGAAATGACACTTTTCAAAGTTCAGGACCAGATTCTTCTCAATACAATGATTCAACACCTTTCCCAATATAATTAGACATTCATCAAATGAAGACCCATACACTGTAAAATCATCCATAAATACCTCCATGCAAGTCTCAATAAAATCAGAAAAATACTCACCATACATCTCTGGAAGGTACCTGGGGCGTTGCAAAGTCCAAATGGCATCCTCCGGTAGGCAAATGTGCCAAAGGGACAGGTGAATGTAGTCTTCTCCTGATCCTCTGGAGCTATAGGAACCTGAAAATATCCAGAAAATCCATCCAAGAAACAATAGTGTGTTTTCCCAGCTAGTCTCTCGAGCATTTGATCAATAAATGGGAGGGGGAAATGGTCCTTGCGAGTGGTCTGATTTAGTTTCCTATAATCAATACACACACGCCAGCTGTTTTGCACCCTCATTGGAACTAAATCATCTTTCTCATTTTTAACAAAAGTAAAACCAGTTTTCTTAGGCACAACCTGAATTGGACTTACCCACTGTGAATCTGAAATGGGAAAGATTATACCTGCCTCAAGCAATTTCTCAACTTCCTTTTTAACAACTTCCAGGAGGGTGGTATTGAGTCTCCTTTGTGGTTGTCTCACCGGTTTAGCCCCATACTCCAAGAGAATCCTATGCATGCAAATGGAGGGGCTAATACCTGATATGTCAGCCAAGGTCCACCCAATCGCCCTGATGTTCTCCCTCAAAACATTCAAAAGCTTTTCTTCATGTTCAAAAGGGAGATTGTTAGTAATGATAACAGGTAATTTATCACCACTCAACAAGTATGAGTATTTCAGATTTGGTGGCAATGGCTTGAGTTCTAATGAAGGAGGGTGTAGTATGGATGGAGACATTGAAGGAACTGAAATATGTGCACAAAGAGCATCAGTATCAGAATATACATCATCAAAATCATAGAATAAAGCATCAAATCCATCAGCATACTCAACAACCATTTCATAATCAGAGTGAACATGATCAAAATCAGAATATGAATCCACATCAAAATCAAATCCAAGATAGGATTGTGTATCAGAAACATGTGTGGAAGTGCTCTTAGACATCAAACTCGAACCAATACTCATAATCTCCCTAAGCATAGGACAATCAAATTCTATAGAGTTTTTATTTGGTGGTTCAAAATGGGAGATAACAAAAGCAGAATGGTCCTCTGAGGGGTACTTCATGGAATCCATAACATTAAATATCACAACTTCATCTCCAAACTCCATGGAAAGTGTACCCTCATTGACATTTATGATAGTTTTTGCAGTTTTGAGGAAGTTTCTACCTAAGATAATGGGGGAATGAGAACTTACCTGATCATCCTCCATGTTAAGAACATAGAAATCTGCTGGAAAGATCATGTCTCTTACCCAGACAAGTACATCCTCAAGGACTCCCGCTGGATATGCCGTATCTCTATTTGCCAATTGCACCACTACTCTTGTTGGCTTCAACTCACCAACCTGCAAGGAAGAGAATACAGAGTGAGGCATCACATTTATTGAAGCTCCTAAATCACAAAGAGCATCAGAGAAGTGCAACTCCCCTATGGTACATGGGATGGTGAATGTCCCAGGATCCTTGCACTTTGTTGGCATTGCTAGAGTTGGTGTAATGAGTGCCTAGACATTCCTTCCAAGGTTGATCCTCTCATTCCCCTTGAGCCCTCTTCGATTGGTGCAGAGTTCTTTTAAGAATTTGGCATAACTTGGGATTTGCTTAATGGCTTCAAGTAGAGGAATGTTGATCTCCACACTCTTGAATGTGTCCAAAACCTCCTTTTGCATTGCTTCTTCAGCCATCTTCTTGGTTTGAACAACCCTATTTGGAAAAGGAAGGGGTTTAGGAGGTACATCATCAATCTTTTTCTTACCTTTATCTTTCTCCTTGGATTGCTCATCAGTAGGTATGGAATGCAGATTATCTGGAGTTGAGGTGAATCCTGGTGGAATGGTAGGTACAGATGTATCGTTCATTTGCTTCCCACTTCTCAATGTGATGGAACTAACATTCCCCTTTGGATTTGGAGTGGGTTGGGAAGGTAGATTTCCGGAATTCTTACTTACAAGTTCATGGAGGGCGGTGGCAATCTGGCTCATTTGAGTCTTTAACTCCCTCAGCTCTGAACTTTGACTCTTCAGCTCATTCTGTTGATTAAGAACAGTTTGCTTCAAAAGATCATCAGTATTAGAATCTACCTTTGGTGGGGGATTCCCTTGTTGTTGGCTTGTTGATGCTTGGGCTTCAAATCTCCTTTGGGGTTGTTGGAAACCCTGCTGGTAAGGCGGAGGCTGCTGGAAGTTTGGTTGAAAAGGGGGCCTTTGTTGTTGTCTAGAGCCATACCTCATGTCCGGTTGATCTTTCCACCCTTGGTTGTATGTTGGAGAAAATGAATCAAACTTCTTTTGGGGATATGGTTGTTGTTTCTGCTGAAATGGTCTCCCAGGGAACACTGCTGCACAATCTTCTGTCTCTTGTAGTTGTGGGCAACAGTCAGTTGGGTGGCTTGTCTCAGTGAAAATGCCACATGGCCTCGAAGGAGGGGGTTGGGATGTCTTTTGAGCCAATGCAATATGCCTCACCATAGTTGTCAATTCTTCTAACTTAGTATCAATCAAATGACTTTCAAGAGAAGAAGGACTTACTTGATGTACTCCTCGAACATGTGGTGTACCTCTATCACCGAATTGTTGAGAGTTTTGGGCCATTTTTTCGATCAGTGCTCGTGAAGCTACTGGTGTCTTGTCCACCAATGCTCCTCCAGCAGCAACATCCACCATGCTCCTCTCCATGGGTGTGAGTCCTTCATAGAAGTACTGGATGAGTAGTTTCTCACTGATTTGGTGATGTGGGCAGCTTGCACACAACTTCTTGAATCACTCCCAGTACTCATACATTGACCCCCCTTGTGCTTTCTTGATCCCCGATATCTCCTTTCGAATGGATGCGGTCCTTGATGATGGAAAAAATCTTTTCAAGAAAAGACGTTTCAAATCATTCCAACATGTTACATCTTCAGGTTGCAAATAATACATCCAATCTTTTGCAGCTCCATCAAGTGAGAATGGGAATGTTCTTAATTTAATTTGATCTTCAGAAACATTTCTTGGTTTTAAAGTTGAGAAAACCACATTAAATTCCTTAAGGTGTTTGTTAGGATCCTCACCAGATAATCCATGAAACTTTGGAAGAAGGTGAATTAATCCAGATTTCAATTCAAAGTCCGATTCGAGATTTGGGTATGCAATACAATTTGGTTGATAGTTAATATCAGGTGCAACCAATTCTCGAATGGTTCTATTAAGTTCATTTCCATTATTTCCAGCCATTGGTTCCTCTTTTATGTTTGAATTTGAATTTCTTCCAATTTCAATGTTTCCAGAAGAGAGGAATTCACCAACTGGTTGAATATTGAAACTTCCCGTAGATTGAGAATGTCTGATTCATGCCCTAAGGCTACGTTCAATCTCAGGGTCAAGATCTAAGAGATCTTCGGGATTAGTTCGTGTCATAGATCAAATAAAAATTAAAATAAATAAGGTGGAACATAGTAAAATAAAAATGAGAATTTTGATTTGATGGTCCAAAGAGAAGTAGAAGAAATTAAAAGAAGAAGAAGAAAAATCAGATTGGGTAAAGAAGGAAGAAAGAAGAGAGGAAGAGAATAAAATGTAAGATAAAATAAATACCTCTAATTGGTTGAAATAATTACTTTCCTCCCCGGCAACGACGCCAATTTTAAAGAGCGCTGTCGTGGGCACCCTCAAATGATTAGTGTAATTTGGGGTACTTAGGTGCAGCAGAGTGGCTGACCAAGGTCGTCTCTCAAAGGAGGAAGTGAATTTAACTACTGATTAGAGGTATTCTAAAAATAAAATAAAAGAGAATAAAATAACTACTTGAAAGGATGGGGGTGGTTTTTTTTATAGTTTATGAACCTATAAGAAGTTTTCTGGAAGAAGATTGCATTTTTTTTTTGTTTTTAATTTTGAAATGAAGTTTCGATCAGAATGACACAACAAGAAGATGTTTTTTTTAGAAATCTATTTTAAAAGGTGTAATCGATCTAACTCTACCTCTTCAATAATTTATTAATAATTATCATTTAAATTAATATTCACTTAATTATGATCCCTTAATTTGTTAAATACCGAACCCTACGAGAATTAACTTTACCACGAAGATTGAAGTGAATTTTAACCTTAGGCTAACTTCGGAACATGCAATCGCAACACCCTGCTTTGATTGATGTTCTAAAATTAACTTATGGTCAGTGGTAAATTAAGGCACATAACCACTCTGGAAATGAGGATTAATTGAGTTTAGGGATTATATTTGAATTCTACAAATTGATCCCATGTGGTTTTGAATTACCGGTTAAGGTTGCGCTCTCACAGTTCACACAATTCCCGACCTCGCGTGTTTTGTGTTAACTATTCAATTGGTTGATTAGTTTCATTTAAATTAAAAACTCAATTAATAGATCATAATATGTGAATTACAGTATCTCATTGATCCAAAATAAATGAATGAAGAAGGATAGAGGTCGATCGATTACTAAAAAGAACTACTCTTCCATGGGTGGTGTAGTCATCGTGGAGACGTTTTGCATAAGCAATGGATTGAAAGGGTAGAACCCAATCTTGTCTCCACTCTTGATTCCAACCCAATTAATAATATTAAGAGAAGAAGAAGAGGGATGAACACAAAAGATTATTTGAAGAAAAATTCAAGAAACAAACATGAAAGAAAAGAAATACAAAGAAGAGGTGAGAGAGGAGAGCCTTTTTTGGAAGAGAGGTTTGCACAAAGGCTTACTTCTTCCAAGAGTTGTGAGGGGATCCCAAGAGACACCCTTTCGGCCAAACCTTCCCAAATCCTCGATCAGACCTCTAAAAGTGTTAAAACCCCCTTTAAATAGAGTTTGTGAGGGCTAGGGATACATAACTTTTTAAGTGTGAAATGAAAAACTCGGACAAATATTTTATTCCAACTTGAACCGCCAATTTGACCTCCAAAAAAGCGTGAATTGACCGGCCTTCCAGAAGTATGATTTGTGTAAAATCAAGTACCCGAGCTTTCCTCAAAATTTGGGCTCAATAAAAGCCCGTATGTAGAAGATATGACCCAAATACACAACCCATGTCCATTCTGCCGAGTCCAGCCCACCATTGGATTAATGGCTCATTTACTCCATCCAAATGCACTCTTTAGCTCTAGTTTCCTGAATGAAAGTTGTATAATATGAAGTTAGGAACACTGTTACAAAATTTCAAATGCAAATAATAAATATAAAAATATTTAGCTTCGAAATACTACAGTGCACTATTAAGGGTAAAACTGGAATTTTCACCAAATTTTCAAATGAATGATCAAATCCCAAATATTTTATAAATAAACATATTTAACACAATGTGAGGAAATTATTTCATTTATTATCAATAAAATATTTAATAAAATAGTGTTTTATCACCCTACTATTACCTTTGGACATTTGTAGCCTTGGTTTTATAGGATATAGGTAAACCGAAGAGCTTCATATTGAGTTCTAATATCCTTGATTGTTTTTCCTACCATTGGGTTGGGATAGAGGTGATCTATGGTTATGTAGATATGGACCCTCTGTGTTGTTTTGGGTTCTATATTGTTTATGATATTCTTGCTGTGATTTGAGACCTTGTTATCCAGATGTTGGATGTGACCTTTTTGGTTATTATTTTAACATATCTCATATTCCATTCTAAATGTTTTCTTATATATTATTTTATAGTTTATAGAAACTTAAAGAAGAGTACTAATAATTTATAAAGATGTGTCTATGGAGAAAACCTCATAGATGAATCCTCTAGTTGATCCATTTATAGTGGAAACTATCATTCTTACGATCCAATCTATAGATAGGTCACCAATATTGAATTGAAATGAAATTTGGATCATGCTTCAAAGTTTACTAAGAATCATACACCAATATTTCATGGTAACAAGGGTCCACAAGATACTGAGGAATGGATCAAAAGGATCAAGAGTATTTTCCACTTTCTCAAAACTCCAGAGGAATCCAAGGTTGGATTCACTACTTATATTCTTGAAAGGTCGGAGATGAAGTGTTATGAATCTATCATGAAAGCCAAGTTACATGAAGATATCACTTAGAATACCTTTAATAATTCATTTAACCAATGGTTCTATCCTGAAACATTGAGGGTAATAAAGGCATGGGAGTTTGTTACTTTAGACTAGGGGGATCATTCTATCATAGATTATGCCACTCAGTTTTCCAAGTTGGTGCAATTATATCCAGATCTTGTTTGTAATGATTATCTCAAGGTTTGGAGGGTTTAAATGGGTTTAAGGGAAAATATATGATATATATTGATTCTTATATGCCTACCCACCTACGTGGATATTGTGGATAAGTCATCTATGGTATAGACAAACATAGTTGGTAAGACAAGTCTCTTTGTGGAATTAATGATAGAAAGAGGTATCCATAGTTTTATTTCTAGTTATAAAAGGAAGTATGATGGAAAGTGATATGGTGTAGGTTGAAGTACACAATGAGTATAAAGGCATAGTTAGGAGGTCTATTACCAATATGGGAAAAGGGTCACCTCAAACCTAATTATTATGCTTCACCTAGGGTGTGTCACACTTATGGAAAATATCATCATCTTTAAGATTTATTTTATAGATCATCCTAGGGAAATAGATATAAATACATCTTCACCAAGGGATCTTAGTTTATACATGACACAAAAAAGGAGTTAGATCTCAACTTCATACTAAGGGAGATGCTTAGTAGGCCAAGAAGGGTCGATATGAGGTTAGAAATCTATATACAGTAGAGTGTTCACCAGAGGAGATAGAGGTAGGACTAGCTACCATGAGAGGTATAGTGTTCATATCATCTTTTATGGATATGTATTTGTTTGATATGTGTTCAACTCATTATTTTATATCATAAAAATTTATCAATACTTTGGGATTGCATTAAAAGATCATGCCTTTATTTATGACTCTTTCTACTCCTTTAGGAATGAATTTGTAGTAGTGATTTAAATATTCTAAGTGTCAGATGATGATTTTTGACTGTAAAACTGTGTGGGACGTTTTGGTACTTGACCTTGACATATTTGACCTTATCATTGACATGGATTGGATGATTAGATATAAATATCAGATTTATTTATATCATTATCAGGTAAATTTTATCTCTCTCTATAGAGTCACTCATGTCTTCTAATGTGTGTGGGATCCATGATCGAGAAGATAAGGTACCTTTGTTCCAAGTACTGATTTGATCTCTTTCCAGATGTCATATTTGTTCCTTGATTCCATTGAATCATGTTTTAGTGTCCCTCTTCTAGTGGTGGTGTGTGAGTATATCGATGTTTTTCCCAATGATTTTTCTTGGTTACTTTCCCATAGGTAATTTTAGTTCTTTATATACTTACTTCCAAGTATGAGACCCATTTCTGTACCTTAGTACTATATTACACCCACTTAATTAAAACAATTAAAGGTTTATCTTGAGGATCTTTAGGCTAAGTGATTTATTCATCTGAGTGTTTCACCTTGGGTTTTTCTAGTTCTATTTTAAAAGAAGGTGGATGTGAGTATTATAATTTATTTTGATTTCTAGAAATCCAACTAGGTAATGGTAAATAGAAAATACACCTTACCTAGAATCAATGTCGTTTTTGATCAGCTTAATGGGGATCAATGGTTTATAAAAATTAATATGAGATCAGGGTATCATCAACTGATGGTCTGGGAGGTTGATATTCCTAAGATGAAATTCAATAGAAGGTATAAAAAATATGATTTTTTAATACCATTCAGGCTTTCTAATTTTCCTATAGTATTTATAGAGTTGATGAACCAAATCATTCATTAGTTCCTGGACTCCTTTGTGGCTGTTTTGCGGAAGATATTCTTATTTTTTCTAGATTGGAGCATGATCATGATGAGCATATAAATATTATCATTGGAATACTTATAAATAAATTTCTATATGGAAATATATCAAAATTTCAGTTTTGGATTCAATAAGTAAAATTTTTAGTCCATTTAATTTCTAATAATGGTGTATCAGTTAATCCTAAAAAGATTTAGGTAGTGATGTCCTATGAGTAACCTAGAAATGTGTTTGATATCTGTATTTTCTTGGGATTAGATGGTTATTAGAGGCTATTTGTTTGGGACTTCTCCAAGATCACATATCCTATGACATATTTGACCTAAAAGGGTGTAATGTTTATTTGGAGTGATCAGTGCTAGAGTTATTTTGAGGAGTTGAAAGTGAGATTGAATTCAGCACCAATCTTAATTCTTATTCAGCAGGGTATTGGTAATGATGTTTACTACGATGCCTAGGGTATAAGTTTGGGTTGTGTTCTAATTTAGGGGAGTTAGGTCGTATCT
This sequence comes from Viscum album, assembly GCA_963277665.1. Classification (NCBI taxonomy): domain Eukaryota; kingdom Viridiplantae; phylum Streptophyta; class Magnoliopsida; order Santalales; family Viscaceae; genus Viscum; species Viscum album. Next base: position 267,819,718 of record OY728132.1, on the reverse strand, counting down.
TATGACTCACATTAGTTACACCCTCATGAGAAGAACTATCCCACACATGATCTTGAATTGGCTATGGTGATGCATGTTATTAAGACTCGGTGCCACTATCTCTTTAGGGAATAATTTATGGTCTATTTATACCATAAGAGTCTGAAGTATATTTTCACCCATAGGTATCTAAAACTAATATATATATATATATATATATATATATATATATATATATTGGGTGGAGTATCTTTAGAACTTTTATTTTGATATTCCTTACACCTCCATTAAAGGGAATGTGGCTGTAGATGCTTTGAGTAGGAAATTACCGACTCAAGCAGTGAAAGAATAAATAAAAGTGTGGGTTACTGATGGTATTGTTATCCAATATGCACTTAGAAGAATAAAGAGATGGAGGATAGGTATTTATAGCTTGTAATTGGTTTGGATCACTCATCAATGATCATATTAGACTTGTATAGGATTAGGATGTAGAGTTTTAGAGTTTTAGTAGGAATATTTATGGCAGGGAGACCTCAGGTGAGTAGTCTCAGTCTCCTAATGAGGTTTTGTGCTTTTATAGAAGGTGGGTTATTCTATTGGGATTAAGGATGTATTTGATAAATAAAAAACATTGATCGTGTTGGTCTATGAACCCTGGAGCTGCCAAGATGTACCATGATTTGATATGTCATTACTGGTGGTTGGGTATGAGGCATTCAATTACAGGTTTTGTATCTCAGTGTCGCACATGTTAGAAAATAAATGTGGGACATCGGATACATATTGGGTTACTACAACCATTATACATTCTAGTGTGGAAATGGGATGAGATAGCTTTGAAATTTTTGATTGGGCTACCTCGTACACCTAGTGATAAGGATATGATAAGGGGTATTATTGATCGACTCACTAAATTAGTGCATTTCCTACCTATAAAGGTGTTTAAAAAGGTATAATACCTTGAGAACCTATATATATGAGAGGTTTTTAGACTCCATGGTGTGACATCAGCTATCATTTATGATAGTGACCCTTGATTTACATCTCAATTCTGGAGTGGATTATAGATAAAAATGGGTATTAGTTGAAGTTGAGCATGAATTTTCGTCTATAGAAAAATGGATAGATTGAGTGAGACATACATATTCTTGAAGACATGATCCAATCATGTGTTCTTGACTTCAATGGATCTTGTAAGAAACATATAACATTATTAGAGTTTTCCTATAAAAATAGTTATCATGATTTTATCCAGATATCACCATTTGAGGCATTGAATGATATCCCTTATAGGTCACCTATATCCTGATAAGATGTTGAAGAATGGTCCTTTTTTGGACCAAGTATCATTCAATAGATTATTAATATCATTCAATTGATCATGAATAGGTTATAGATACGTCAAAGTTTCTAGAAATCTTTTTCCGGTCGATGTTATCATATGATGGACTTTGAGATAGGTGATAAAGTATTTCTTAGAGTTTCACCATAGTTGGGACATAGGATCTAATGGAAGTAGGGTAATTTGTCACCTCTTTATGTCAACCCATTAAATATTGTGGATCAACTCGGGAAGGTGTATTATCATTTGACTTACCTACTTGTTTGATGTTTATCCATGGTGTGTTCCATGTTTCCTAGCTGAAGAAGTATCAACTAGTCCCATCCCATGTGCTTGAGTGGGAAGAAATTGAGATCGAAACCGAAACCTCAATGATTGAAAAATATATTTAGATAGAGGATTTATAGGATAAGGTTCTATGTTAAAAAATGATCCCATTGGTTCTATTGAGATAAAAATGCGGTAGGGATAACCATGAGACATGGGATCACAGGACCTTGATGTTGCAACAGTGGCCTTATATTTTCTCAAGTTCATGAGCTTATGAATTTACAGGGACATAAAGATTTTATGGTGGGAAGAATTTTCACATCTGGTTATGAAGAATAAGGTATGGATCCCTTTAATTTTTTTGTCTTCTTGAATTATGGGTTGCTCGTAGGTCAAGAGTTGGATTTTTGGAAGTTGGTGGCAATAGAAGGCCAATGGCTAGCAGATGGAGGGAACTGACTAGCCGATGATAGTTGGAAGAAATATTGTATAGGTGTAGGTGCCACCAACCAGCCGATTGATTCCTACAACAATAGGCTCACTACTTGTAGCCACTAATTACCTAGTTGAGGCCACTGACTAACTGGTGGTGTCACTGGGGATGCATATTATTAAGGTCTAAAGCGTCATTTTTGACCGAAATGTTTTACTAATCCCCATTAATCAAAATTTTAAACCCTAAATAAATTACTTATGATTTTAGAGGATCCTTAGTGATGTTTTGTCTCTCTCCCCTCTTTTTTGGTGAATCTTTGTGTAGATTGAAGGCTTTTCTCTCCGTTCTTCAAATTTTGGTAAGATAACTCCTTATAATGTAGTTTCTTATCTCTTTATCTATGAAATTGATGTATTATGAGACTAGATTTTTGTATCTTGTATATAAATATAGAATTGAACATATTTCCATCATATCTAGGTGCTCTAATTTCCGATCTCTTCTCCTCCCATCACTGATCTTGAAATGGAAATGTTGTTCCATCATTATCATGGTAGGTTTATCTATCCTATAGTCTAACCATTTGAATAACTTATATTATTTGACGTTTTCCTTTGGTTTTAATTATAAAATTTATTTTTTAAGATAAAATTAATCTTTGAGGGCTATCTTATGTTTTAAAAATGGGGGTTTTCATGGAAACTATTTGAGACATGTTATGTGTTTGTTTAATTACCTCAAATATGTTTTAAAAAGGGAAATGATTTTTCAAGCATTAAAAGTGGTGTGGGTCACTATAGAAATGTTTTATAAATATATGTTAGTAGATTTAAAATCTATTATGACTTAGAATTTTTTTTGACATGTGGTTTTAGTTTATGCCTTAGACATTATTTATGGAACATCTTTTTAGTTTTACTTGAATTTAATGATGATATAATAACACACTTGGGAGACCTTGGGATACAGTAGAAAACTAGAAGAAGAGTAGCTATAATGGAGTTAGCTATCACTAATGGAGGTTTTCTTGATGTGATGGAAACTATGGGGTAGCCTTTATGAGGGAATTAGCTTCTTGGACTATAAGAGTCACCTATATAAGCTAGTGTTTCTTTAAGAGTCTTATGGTTTGGTTGGGTACGCCCTCATGTCATTTTTCCACTTGGTTTCTTTGAGATTATATTATTTTCATAATATTTATATATTCTTATTTCCCCAAATTTTTTTATAAATTGATGTTTAAAAAATGTTTATTTATCTACTTATTCCATTGCAAATATAATATGTTATATTGTTATATTTTTTTGATTATGACATTATTTTGAAAGGGATGAAATAATTTTGAAAAGAAGGCCAAAAGATGTTTTATAAATGGAAAATTATTTATTATGATGTGTTTTAGAAATATATTTTTTAACAAAAACTACTGGATGCATGTGGTTAGATATTGTATAGATTCTTTGGCGGTTTTCTAATAGTAATCTATGATCACACCCTATATTTGACTTTGGGTATTCATAGCCTTGGTTTTATAGGATACATAAAAAGGGAATATAATCATGTACAAGATGAATCTCTTAGCTTGTGTTTCTTATTGGTAGGTTGGGATGGAGATGACCTAGGGTCATGCGAACATGAACCCTTGGGTTGTTTCGGGTTCTATGTTGTTGATGATATTCTTGTCGTGCTTTGAGACCTTGTTATCCAGATGTTGGATGTGACCTTTTTGGTTGTTATTTTAACATATGACATATTTTGGTTATCCTCTTTTTTACTCTATTTGTTTCTTTTGATATTATAATTTTCCCAATTGTTCATGTTATATAAATTGATGCTTGAAAAATATTTATTTATCTATTTATGTGATTGAAAATGTAATATGACATATTGATTTGTTTTATTGCTAATGGAATTATTTTGAAAGGGATAACATGATTTTGAAAAGAAAACCAAATGATGTTTTATAAATGAAAAATGATTTCTTATGATGTTTTTTAGAAATATGTTTTTAAAGAAGAACTAATGGATTTATGTGGTATATGTTGCATAGATTATTTGGTGGTATCTTACTGAGAATTTGTGCCCACACCCTACTTTTTCCTTTAGGCATTTATAGCCTTGGTTTTTAAGGATACAAGTAAAGGAAAGAGTGTCATGTAAGGGACATATCTCCTTGTTTGTGTTCCTTACTAGTGCATTGGAATGGAGGTGACATATGGTCTGATAGAGATAGACCCTTGAGTTGTTTTAGGATCCATGTTGTTGATGGTTATCTTATTTCACTTTGAGACCTTGTTATCCAAATGTTTTATGCAAACTTTTTAGTTATTGTTTTGACATATTTCATATTATGGTTATCCAATGTTTTACTCTATTTTTTTCTTTCGATATTATTATTTTTTCACATGTTTTTGTTATATAAATTGATGCCTGAAAGCTGTTTATTTATCTATTTATGCTATTGAAAATGTAATATGTCATATTGATCTGTTTTATTTATTATGGAATTATTTTGAAAGGGATGACATGGCTTTGAAAAGAAAACCAAATGATGTTTTATAAATGGAAAATTATTTCTTATGATGTGTTTTAGAAATTTGTTTTTAAATAAGAACTAATGGATGCACATGGTTATATATTTTATAGATTATTTGGTGACATCATACCGGTCATTTTTTCTCACACACTACTTTTGACTTCAGGTGTTTGTAGTCTTGGTTTTTCATGATACAAGCAAAGGGAAGTGAATCATGTAGAGGATGACTTTGATTTCTCATGTTTCCTACTGGTGGGTTGGGATGGAGGTGACCTATGGTCACATGGTGATAGAACCTTGGGTTGTTTCAGGTTCCATGTTATTTATAGTCTTATTTTTGTGCTTTGAGACCTTTTTATCTAGATATTGGATGTGATCTTTTTGGTTGTTGTTTTAACATATGGAATATTTTGGTTATCCACTATTTTACTCTATTTATTTCATTCAATATTATTATTTTCACACGTTTTCATGTTATATAAATAGATTATTGAAATATTTTTATTTATATATTTATAACATTGAAAATTTAATATGTCACATTGCTTTGTTTTATTAATTATGACATTATTTTGAAAATAAAACTAAAGGATGTTTTATAAATGGAAAATGATTTATTATGATATGTTTTAGAAATTTGTTTTAAAATAATAACAAATGGATGCATGTGGTTATATATTGTATATATTATTTGGTGGCATACTACTAGAAATTTGTGCTCACACCCTAATTTTTCCTTCGGGCATTTGTAGCCTTGGTTTTCCAGGATACTAATAAAGGTAATAGCATCATGTAGAGGATAAATCTCCTTGATCATGTTTCCTACTGGTGGGTTGGGATGGTGGTGATTCATGGTCACATGGAGATGGACCCTTGGGTTGTTTTGGGTTCCATGTTATTGATAATATCCTTGTTTTTCTTTGAGACCTTATAATCCAGATATTGGATATGACTTTTTTGGTTGCTTTGACATATGAAATATTTTGGTTATCTATTTTTTTACTCTATTTTTTTATTTTATATCATATGTTTTTTGAGGGTAAAATCATTCACATCTTTTATTGTATGATAACTAGGTTCTTGTTTCTAGCCCTTGGCGATCAAGAACACAATTCAAGCCTTATGATGAGCACATTCAATTGAAGTTATGAATTTACCCGAGTTGGTCTGTTACACACCCCACCCTAAAAAAGTTAATATTGATTCCTAACCCCCCATCCTTGATCCTATGATCCTACCCCCATCCCTTATTTTGATACCCTAATCCCTAATCTACTCTAATCTCCCCTATGCATCTCTTACTCCCCATCCTTTTTGATATGATTTGAAGATCCCCCCAATTCCAATCACCCTCATTCGAACCCCCTCATTCCAACCCCTCTTTTCCCAGATTGGTTCATGATATCCTTCTCATTATTGAACCCACCTCCCCACTATTCTCAACTAATGATTAAACCCCCCTATCAAACATGATTTTTGTAAAACAAATATTGCATCCAACTACATGCATGGGTGTTTACTTCTTAATAACGTCACCTATCTACTTCAACCCACAATTAATCATCCTCTCTAACACTAAAACCCCTAACAAACTCTTCTATTTTGGGAACACCATATCTATAGGTTAGTAAAATCAAATTTTAATTTTTATATATAAAAAAATTACTTCTTTTTAGGCTTTATTTTTATCATTTTCTATTAATATTTATCTTATTTTTTCATTTCACTATCTTTTTTATAACAAATATAGTACTAATAAATTTGATTTGGGTATGATTTCTTGTTTATTTATGAAATTAAAATGGTGGTAACATGTTATTATTTTATTGCGTATGTTTGTTTTCATTATGTAGACAATGTCTTGGAAGGTTAATGACCTGGACTTATTACCGGTTCTTCTATAATACAATTGGATTCTTTTTTATGTATATATATACACCTAATAACATGAGACTGATCATCCATGATACCATTTTGGTTATGTTATATAACCTTGACAATCTTAATGATTTTAGTAATGAAATTTTTTACTCTTCTGGTAAATCATTTGAAACCCCTATTTCTGCATTAACTAGTAAGTGAGAGAGGTCTAAGGCTTGGGATCATTTTATAAAGAGAGTGGCACATGGTAAATTTAGGTAATTTTATAATTATTTTTCAAAACATGTTACACTTAAAATTAGATAAGGAACTTGTAATTTATATTCCCAATTTGGGTAGGTATTCCTAATATATGATTACATATAGATATGACTTGAAAAAAAGAATATTTCTAGAATTATTAAAGATAAAAGGGATAATAGAAGTTTTATAGCTTGATTTTATCAAGATATATATAGGCGGAGGCTTACTAGGATGTTTTTTTGTGGGTGAAATTCCATTCAATTTTGTTAAAAATGAAAAGTTTCATTCTTTTTTAGAATCAATTTAACCAAAATTTAGTCTTCCTTCCCATAAAAAATTTATTTTGGATTATTTGGAATTATTTAGGGAGGATATGGGTAAATTTAAAAGATACCTTTTATCTTATTCTCCTGGGTTTTGTCGAACTACACATGCATAGGATTAAAATCAAAATCTAAACTATATGTTTCTAACATATCACTTTTTTGATGACGAGTTGAATTTTCATAAAAGGATTATGAATTTTTGTTAAGTTACTGTCCATAACAGTGTGATTATTGGTAAAATTGTGGATACATTCCTTTTTAGTTATGGGATCACTAATATTCTCACCATTAATATAGATAATTCCTCTTCAAATGGTTTAGGCATTGAATATTTGATAAAAAGTTTCCAATCATGGAATATACTTATTATGATGGGGGGATATCTTCATATGATATATTGTTATTACATATTGAACATAATTTTAAAATAGGTATTAAAATATATAGATGATTCTATATTTATAATTCAATCTATAGTTAGATATATGAGATTATCCCTACAATACTTGCTAGGTTTAAGGGTTATGCTAAGGAATAAGGGATTTACACACAAAGTATTCCTTTTTTAGATATTGAGAAGAGATAGAACTACACATTTTTTATGTTGGAGACTACAATTAAATTTCAAATGTATTTTTATCTATTAGATATTCAAGATGAAAAAAGTGGCTAGGAAATTAGAAAGGATAAAATGAAGGTAGTGTCTACAGAAGACAACTAGGAGTATGCACATAAAATTTTTCCCCTTTTGAAGTTTTTTTATGATGATATACTAAATATATAAATATAATTATGTTACTTGTAATAAATTTTTTGATAAGATTTTGGGATTTTGGTATGAAGTCAAGCAAATATGTAAAATTGATGAAATTTCTCAATATATAATGGCTGTGAGGATAAAGAAAAATCATGATAAATATTGATCTAACCTTAATAATGTGAATGTTTTATTGTTTTTTTCTAGTGAATTAGATCCTAATAAAAAAATAATTTTTTTAATGGATGATTGATAATTTTTATAATAATGATGCTGGGAACTAGTTTAAGGGGAAAATTCAATATGTAATTTATGGTTTGTTTACTCATTATGAGTTAGTTAGTGTAATGAATGCATTTTAAATAAAGGTAAAGAATAAAATTCAAATTCATGTATGACTATTTTTTCATAATATATTGGAGAGTAATCCTTACTAGATATAAGTGAATTTGAAAAATATATAGGAGAATATTATACTTTTTTGTGAAAGGTGAGAAATTTAATATATTATAATAGAGAAAGAAAAATTATTATAGGTATCCTATTTTATCTTTAATAAAAAAAAGTTGTTTAACCATTCCAATATATGATATAATATTATAGAGTGATTTTAGTACATGAGGGTAGGTACTTGATGTTTTTAGAAGGTTTTTTTGACTCCAACCAGGGCAGAGGATCTTGTTTGTGGGAAAGATCAACTAAAATCATTTACAATTTTGAAAAATTATGAGGAAGTTTTTGAATAACTTAAAGATATGGAGAGAGGTATATATATATATATATTTTAAATTTATTATTATTCAAACTTGGTGTTTCATGAATGTGTTTGTACCTCATATATAGTAAATTATATTTCTTAGCTATGATTTTATAGTATACATTAATAGTTTTATTATTAACTATTTCTAGAATAAAGTTTTTCTAATAAAAATGAAACTACTTTAATGGATCCATCAATTGACGCACTTAGTATAAATGATTGAGGTAATATAATTTTTTAGGGCTTGGTTTCAATTTTAATAAGATTTACCATTTTCTTAATATTAGTTGATATCAATGTCTTCTAATTTATTATTATTTTTTAGGTTGTCAATATCTCTAATTGGTGACTTTATTTTTGTTCTTTTTCTTATGATTTCTTATGTCTCAAGGCCAAGGATTGTAGTTCAACATGGTCAGTGAAGTATCCAATCATTTTATATTTAGTCAATATGATGTTTGTTCAATTGAGTTTCATTTCATGTTTTTTTAAATTTAATAATACAATGAATATGTTATATTTTTTATGTTTTTTATTCAAATATGAACTACAAGTTATCTTTAATTGAATCTGCATTACTATTTAATTATGATTTATTCTGCTATTCATTATTATATGTATTTTATTTTATTAACTACTATAGTAAGTGTTTTAACTAAATAAATATCTATATTTGAACTTATGTTTAACATGATCCAAGTGCACACTACACATAAAATATTATTAACTTTATATTTATAAAAAAATTGCTTTATAATGTTATAATTTATTATATATGATTTGTTATATTTACATAAACACTATCTGAATTTATTTTTGTTTCATGTTTTATACAAACCTAAAAACTCTTTTAGTTTTCTTAGAATTAGTAAAAGGTACCTCCTTACTTTGGTCAAATTATATTTATGATAACATTGGCTATTCTAGTGTCCTTTTAAGACAAATTTATCTCTCTATACAGGAATTTCAAAATAAAAAAATCTTTTAAATTAATTTCATTTTGATTTTATCTATAAAAATGTATGAATGCGTTCGAAAATTATGTTTTTTTTCTTTTCATTTTTTCGATTTACACACCTATTTTTGTATTTTTTAAGGACAAATCTATGCTAAAAACATCGATACTAGGATTACTAGAATTGGAAAAAATATTTAGGTTAACTTTTAACTTTAACTTTTTTACTATAGATACTAATAACTAGATGTGATATCTATTGTTAGGTCCATTAGTCATGTTAATATATATATATATATATATATATATATATATATGGAAATTGAATTTGAATTTATCTACATCATAATTTTATAGAACATTTTAAATATCCATTTAGGGTGTTGGAGAATTTTTTTACCACATTAGTATGATGTTATTTTGCTTACTATGAAATTATTTTTTTATTTGATTAAATGATTTGAAGAATATTATTGATATACTTACAATTTATTTTGCAGAAATATATTTTATATCCAATAATTTGGTAAGGGCTATTAGGATAGATCCTTTGCTAGTTCATTTGGTGGGTTCATTTGGTGTGATCCTTGTGATGATAGTGTGGTTGTAGATGATTATTATCATAATGTTAGTTCAATATTACATGGACTATTTTCATTTAAAAAAATAGGCTGTATTTGATAACACTTGGTAAGAAATTTTAAACAACCTGGAAAAAATCACACAAAATTGTTTTTAATTTTTTATAAAATTTATGGTTTTCATTATTTTTATATTATAAGTTTAATTTATAGTTTTTTGGGAAGAATTTAGATTATAATTGTTTTGAATTTATAGAATAGATATGTTTTGGTGGGTTTTCCCCATTGTTTGGAAAGTTGGAGATTTGGTGTGGTCCTCAGGTAGAAATTGGACAATTTCTTTTGCTCTAATTTGGAGACAATATAATGGCCTTATATTGACTTAATGATTTCATGCCTTCAATCTTTGTTCTTTTTTGGTGTTTATACTTTATGTCATTCTTTTTTATTTTCTTTTATCATTTGGAAAATTTTCTTGGTTTGTGACTATTTTTTGATTTTTTTTAGATTATCACTCAAATATTATAAAATATCATCGATATGTTAGCATAAAAATATATGTCAATATAAAATCTAAATAGAACCAAACAAAAATTTAATTCTTTAGAAATGTTTTAATCCAAACCAAACTACTATTAAATGGTTTGGTTTTTATATATAAAAACAAAAAGAAAAGTTATGGTTTGGTTTGGTTTTTATTCAAAACCAAACCAAACCAATATGTTCCCACCCCTACTACGAGGGATTCATCATTATAGAATACTCTACTTACTATAGGAAGGGAAACTCTCTTCTCAAAAAATCCCTTTCTATGTTAACCAATCCATATATTTTTAATCTGAATAAATTTTCTCTCTCCATGGTTTAATTAGATTTATCCCTGGTGGTCAAGTCCTTATTAGGGCACTCCCCCAGTCACTGGATCATATCCTATGTCATCAGAGCATGTAGAATTATGCTTCAACAAGAAATAGAGATAATACACACTTGGAATGAGGGGAATATAGCACCTATCCTTATAGAATTTAAATGTGACAAGGAAAAGTTATTTATTACTTAATTGAACATTGGTTCTTTACCATTGGATTTTAAGATAATTATACATGGGGATATCCTTGGGCTCCACCACTTTAAACCTCCTTGATTTTGTACTTGTCTTTTGTTTTTTCATAATAAAAATATATAATTATTAGTTGGGAGTAATTTTTAATATAGATAAGTTTAGTACTAACAAACATGAAATTTTCTTGGGATGGAAGTTGAGATAATTCCATAAAGAGTATCGAAAGAAGAACCAACTCAGATTACACAAGAACCTAAAAGGTCTGGTAGGTTTCTTCAGAATTCAAGAGATATGGATTTCTTATGGAAAATGATGATGAATAAATATTCATAAATAATGAACTTACTACCTACCAAGAGGCCATTGAGAGTTTTTATTCTGATAAATGGTTAAATACAATGAAACCAGAGATAGAATCAATATACACTAACCAAGTTCATGACTTATTGGATACACTTAAAGGGGTAATACCCATAGGGTTCAAGTGGGGTTTATATAAGAAAACTAACATGGATGGTAGAGTGTCTAACAATAAATCTCACCTAGTGGTAAAGAGCATAAAAAAATTCATATAATTGACTATGAAAAAACCTTTTCTCTAATAGCGATGATAAAGTCCATTTAGATATTGTTCCCCATAACAACTCATAGTGATTATGAGATATATCACATGGATATAAAAACTAATTTCCTTAATGAGAATTTAGTAAAATATTTTTATATAATATAACCCAAAGGTTTTGATGTTATAAATGAGTATGATAAGGTTTGGAAACTACAAAGGTCCATTTATGGATTAAAACAATATTTTTAAAGTTAGAATATACAGTTTGATGATGGAATAAAAGAGTTTGGTTTCATCAGGAATATAGATCAATATTATGTATTATATTATATTAGTTAGAGTGTTGTGATATTTTTAATATTGTATGTGGATTACATATTATTGATTGGGAATGATATCCTGAATTTATAATCATTAAATATGTGGTTGGGAAAATGTTTCTCAATGAAATACATGGGTGAAGACAACTATATACTAATAATTAAGAGCTATAGAGACAAATCTAAGAGGATTCTTGGACTAGGTTAGAAAACATATATTGGTAAAGTTTTAAATCAATTTATTATGGATAAATCCATGAATGGATCTTTACCAATGTTTCATGGAAAGAGTAAAGATAAAAAATCCTTCTAAAGAGATAGAAATGATGGATAGAATTATTTATGAGTCCTATATAGGATCTATCATGTATGTAATGTTGTGTAATCAAACTGATGCCAATTATACTTTGATCTTGAAAGGTATATAACAATCTAATACTTATGAGATTCATTGGATTTATATAAAGAAAATACATAAGTACTTGATAATAATTAAGGATATGTTATTTATCATTGCAGGTGAGGATGATTTCATTGTAAGGGGTTACACTAATGCTAGTTTCCAATAAAAAAATTATAAAATAGGATCTGAATTTAGTTTCATGTTTTTCCTAAATAGTGGATCAATCAATTACAAGAGTTCCAAAACAATACAATCATAACATACTCGATAATAGAGGTAGAGTACATCAGTATATCAGATGATGCAAAGGAATCTCTTCATATCAAGAAGTTTATTTATGATCTTGGGATGGTTCTTAATATTTAGGGAGAAATTTAACTTTATTATGATAATAATGGATCTATTAGTTAGGAAAAGGAACCCTGGTATCACTAAAATACCAAACACATATTTCACAAGTACCACCTCATTCGAGAGATCATTGATAGGGGTAATGTAAATATCTATTAGGTGAATGTAGAAAAAAATATATTAGTTTATTTGAAAAAACCATGAGTACAAAAAAATCATGAGGGTCATGTTTGTAATACCCTAGCTTCAATTATAGTAAGATTTTCTTTTTAAATAAAAAATAGCATAGTACACATAGTTTTATTAAATAATATATGCATCACCCCCAATTTCAGGTACATGAACCTTTATTAATGTATTTTGAGTCTATATAATGTCTGGGTTAAGTTTCATGGGGTTCCAAAGAGTTTTTATATGTTTTATAGGATTTTATAGAGTTTAATAATTTGTAAATGATTAGTATAAACCATGAACCATCTATAGAAAATAGTGTAAGGGAAGACATTTGGCACTGAGAAGGTGCACTGTTGGTGCACGATTTGGCCAAACCGTACAAGTTCCCAAGATAAATTGTACTTCTTAAAATAGAGAGAAAAGAATGGTTGGTACACAGTTTGTCTAACAATTCAATCCAACCATGTTAGGTGTGGCCTTAAGATAGCAGCACCACATGGTTGATGCATAGCTTTCCAAACTGCATGGCCTAACCATATGGTGTATAGTTAGTACCCCTTAAAATGTGGATCTAAACTGAATTATCCTATTTAACCCTCATTTCCCCCCTAAACTCATAATATCCTAAATTATTTTTTCTCTCCCAAGGCTTGAGAGACAACCCCCTTTAACCTAGGATCAATCCTTAGGTGAATCAAAATGCGTTGGAGGCCTAGATTTATTGGTAAATACCCACTCTTCCTCTTTATTCATAGATCCAATATTCTTCTCTTTCTCAGAACCATAAATATAGCATTTTATGGATATATCTATGTGTTATGAATGGTTTTATGATTAAATATTGTTGTATATAGTTAAGTAAATGTGGGTTGTGATTGGGTATTAAAGTTTTGTAGTGCCACTCTTCATCTTCACCAATGTTTGTGAGGTAGGTTGCTTCTCTCTTATCTTTACTTGATTTAAAAATTTAAGGATTAGTTTTAATTAGATATATTCATTGAAATTATGGTAAAATAAGTGTGTGATTCTAGGTTTAAATCTCAATTTGGTATTTTATTTGGGAAATTATGGAAAATTGGTTGGATTTTGGAAAACCCCTTTGGTTATACTTTTAAAATGTTGATTTTAAAATTATGTTTTTGTTTTGATACATGGAAATTGTTTGTGAAAATTAGTGAAATAAATAAAGGTTTTTGGAATGGTTTTACATGGATTTTTGTATACATTTTTGGTGTGAGTTCATTTTTATTAGACGTGGCCATGTGTAAGGGGCATATACCATTAGGTCACCCAGTATTGGTTACCTTATGATGAATTGGTAGATCAATGAGAGACTGCTCAGAAGTATGGAAATGTCACTCGGGCATGCATGGTGTGTGTTTGGTGATATGGTTGTGGGTATTAAAAATTATTATAAAAAGGTTTTATACTTGCAAATGTTTTCCTTGAATTTTTTTTATGGTTTTGTTTAAAAAAATTTAAACTAAATTTAAACTGTTTATATAATTGGTGATAACAAGATTTATCCTAGTTGTGTGAGTTAGGAAGTCATTGGGGGAATCCTAATGAGTTTAGAATCATCCCCTTCTTGTAAACTATTGTGAATTTATAGATTTCATACATCGATACATAGTTAAAGGCAATGTATCTTAGTTCATTAGTGATACTTCTTGATACCATGGGCATAGCATGTGGAGTTGAATCTTGGAGTAGGCTGGGTATTGCTAGTTGATGTCACTTGGGAGTTTTGAGTTTTGTGGTATTTTGATTATCATTAAGTATTTATTTTTTGGTTTCCACTTGTACTCTAATATAGTTTATTGGTTTTTTATGTTTTGGGATGTATTTTGTACTCATACATCGTATAGAGGTTTGGTTGGTTATTGTTATGTAGATTGGATGTTTAATCTTTCAAAGGAAAAATCATTAACCAATTTTTTTTGAGGCCCTAGGCATTTATTTCCAGCCTTTAGTGTCTTGGGGAGGTCACATAAGGCCTATTATCCCCCTTATACCTCCTCAAGCCAATGAGGAGGGGAAGGATGTTACAAATGTTATCAACTTTTCCAGTCCTTGACATAGGACATGGTATCAGTCTTGTCCGATCCGTATTTTATTTTGGGTTAAATGAAATCATTTTATTTAGTCATGGAGTTGGAAATGGTATCAGTCTATATCTCAGGATGGTAGTAAAGATATAAAATTATTAAAATTTTAAATATAGAGCATAAAAATGTGTATCTAACCTATTTATATTGAACTTCAAGTTACCAGGGTGTTTGGGTATATGAGTGTTTTAAGGCACTTCTAGGAGAGTTGCCACCTCATATTTATGGATTTAGCTGATGAGAGTTTCATGAAATGCATTGATATAAAGACTTACCAATAAGAATGCACTATTCATTTTTAGTTCTTTGGATTATGAAATGGAAAAAAAATGTTGATTTTTAAAAATACTGAAAATGATTGATTTTTAAAAGAATGCATGTAGTATTTTCCGAAATGGTTAAAATATTGGAAATAATTGAATTGTGGAAAGATATGTTTGTGATATGTATTTATGTGGTAAATTATAATTAGTAAGTGTTCATTTTCTAATGAGCGAGAATAAATATTTTTTTTCTAGTTATAGCGAATGACAATGGGGAGAAATCGTAGAAATCAATTGGAGGAGGCCATTGAAAATGAGGTTTAACTTGAGCCATATGTGAACAAAAATGCTCCAAATCATTGTAATTTTTTTTCATTCTATGGATAAGGGTAATATAAATTATGAAACTCATCAAGTGGACCATTCAATTCAATTCCAAAAGAAGAATCCACCTATCTTTTGGGGGTATTTTGAACCAAAAAAATTAGAAGACTGCTTGAATAAGATAAATAAAATATTTAATTTACTTAGGACACTAGCAGAGTTTAAAGTAAAGTTGGAAATGTATATTCTGGATGATTTGACATGTCAGTGGTGGGAATTAGTAATTCAGGATAAATTTAACCAAGGAATGAAATGGGGGAATTTTGAAGAATTATTTAACAAGAAATTATATCGTTATACTTTCATATTGATAGAATAATGTAATTATTCAGTTTGAAGCAAGAGAACCTCACAGTGACAAAGCATGAAACTAAATTTATGAATTTAGTTCACTTTTCCCTAGAAGTTTCTGCAAGTGCGTCCTTAAAGGAACACATTTTTGAGTCAGGATTATGAATAGTTATTTTCTCAAAGATTATCATTCTTTGTATAATGGATTATACATAAATGGTCAATAGAGTGATGGTAGAAGTAAATTATATCTTAAGAAATAAAGTTCTAGGGATCAGGTTTATTCCTATGGGAACATGTGGGAACTCTAATTTTGGGAACAATAAGAAGAGGGAAACCCACATTCATATTGGTGGTGCACCTCAGAATCAAACCATGGGATTATTAAAAATTCCTCCTCACTCTAAAAGTAAGATAGAATGTTTTTAATGCGGTTATTTTGACCATATGAACCAATATTTTACATCACCACCTAGAGAATGTCACAATTACAAAAATACGAGACATATTTAGTGCTATTGTCACAGTTATCTAAGGTATGGTCCTAGAGACACATCTCATGTTTCTTAGGCATCTTCTACTTCAACAGGATGAGTGTACCAGAATAACTCTCATCATCAGAATAGAGTAATCTAAGGTTATTTTAGGAGCACCATGACTCCTTAACCAATTCAATCTCAAAATGGTAACAAAGAGAAAAGCACAGTGAGTAAGCAGTTGTATGAAGATGAGAAAGTGATCATGGATGATCAATCTGGTCCTTCAATGGTGAGAGGTATGATTATTTTTAATTATAACCTTATGCAATAATTATTTGATAAGATAAATTACTAATAATTTATTAATTCTAATTTTATTGATAATATGGTTTTTTAGGTTGAGATGATACCCTCCATGTTTAAACTTCAAAATAAAATTGGATAAAGAGAATATCGAGCCTTTATGTGTAAATATTATTATATAAATATATACGGGGATGAGTTACTTTGGGATTTATCCATACTTGAGATGGATTTATATGACTCGATTTTTAGTATGTATTGGTTGACATCATTCAAGGCCCACATCAACTGTTATGACCAAAAGGCTAGTTTCACATCTATGGATAGTGCTGAGAATATATTTATAGGAGATTGGTATGTAAAGGTAAGTAGATAAGGACTTTTGGAATTTGTGGTTGGAACCATCTATTATCAGTTAAAAGTTCTTAACTTGGAATATGTGTATAAGATTGAGAATAGAGATTTTAAAACTATTATTGACCATTTTCCTGACATTTTCCTTGAAAATTTATTAGGGTTTCAACCTAAAAGAGAAGTGGAGTTTACAATTTATCTCATATTGGAGAATAATCTGATTTAACTTCCATTTTATCAGATGGAACCAATATAATTGAGGGAATTGAAAGTTCAGTTGGAAGAGTTGGAAAGCAAAGGGTTCATTTGACCAATCAGGTCTCTGTGGGAAACACCAGTTCTGTTTGTGAAAAAAGACATATGGAACTCTTAGATTTTGCATTGATTATAATAAGCATAACCAAGTTATGATAAAGAATTATTATCCTATTCCACACATTTATGATCTATTTGATCATTTATGGGATCCCAATGGTTCTCTAAAATTTAATTATGTTTAGGGTATCATCAATTATGAGTTCAGAAATAGGATATTATAAAAACAGATTTTAGAAACATATAAAACCATTATGAGTATATGGATATGCATTTTTTTCTTAGGAATATACCAATAATCTTTATGGAATTTATAAATCAAATATTTCAAAAGGTATTTGGATTCCTTTGTGGTGGTGTTTGTTGATGATATGCTGATGTATTCTAAGAAAAAATCATATCATGATCAATACTTGGATATAGTGTTGGGTATCTTTTTGGATCATTGTTTGTATACCAATTCATCAAAGTGTTATTTTTGGATACAAGTAGTTTATTTCCTTTTACATGTCATTTATAAAAGATGTGTTTCTATGGATCCTGAAAAATAGAAGCTATTATCTCTTAGAAACCATCAAATAATTTCTTCGAGTTACATTGTTTCCTTGGATTATTGGGGTAATATAGACATTTTGTATATGATTTATCACATTTGGAATCACTGATGAAATATTTTATGAGGAAAGAAACTCCTTCCCAATGGAACAAGGATTGTTATAAATCCCTTCAATAACTTAAGGTTAGTGTAACACCCCAAAATTATAAAGTAAAAACATTGTGTTTGATAGTGTGTATCACACGCATCAACAAGAATGTAAGGGGATATAATACCCCAAGAATTTAAAATATATTTACTATTATAAATGAATGTTATACTGAGTTAGCATACGTCACACATGATAATGAGTTTCTTCAAATGGTTTGCATTACATGTAAGATCGAGTTTTACCGAATAATGATATATTACTAAAATATTATTTAATATAATAAGATAAAAACTATCTGTTAAATTTATAGTTATGAAAAGGGTAAACTAAATTATGAAAATATATGGTTTAAATAAATATAAAATTAATTCATTGGTTAAAAATTAATTAAAAATGAATATGAAAACCGATTGAATATAAAGGAAAATATTATTATTTTTATGCTCACAAAGTTGTTTTACCCTAATAAATTAAATTAATTAAAATTAATGAGTGATATTAATGTGATATATATTTATATTATATTGAATCAAATATTTTTTATATTCATCCAATATATTTTATAGGCTTAATATAAAAGCAAACTCAATTTTATGTATAAAATACTATATTTTTATTTAGGTATTTTTACCGCCTTTTACGACAAACCTATTTTAAATAAAATTTTTGGAAATTTTATGGATTATAAATGTTAAAATAAAATTCATCTTTTAAATTGAAACATAAAAATTTGGTTAGGGTAAATTTTTGGTATATTTCTACGAAGTTTTATTTTTAATGAATAGTGAAAGTATTGCATTTTAATTCAAAACTGCTTTTTCATCAAAATTATTTATGGTATTAAATTATATTTTAAATCAATTTTAAAGTTTAATTAGATAATTTTTTATAAATTAATCTAATTTAGGTCATAATAATCCATTTTACTTTGAAATTGGGTATAAAAACTTAGCAAACATTCAGATGTTTTTACTTTAAAAACCTGCATTATCGTCCCATCCATGGGATTAAATTTAAATTAATTTATACTAATTATGTTATTGAAATTTAGAAAAATGTATTCAATATTTTAAATAATAATAATTTATAATTTATAATAAGTTCAACATAGTTTTTGACCAAAAATATTAGTGAAAGTAATTAAAATTAATTACAACAGTTAAGGTAAAATTAAGCTTAATAAGAGACTAAACCTTAATCTTAAGGGTTAAAATGACCTATAAAATTGTAAAAGATCAATTTTATGGACATATTTATATCCTAAAATAAATTTTTATACTTTTTTATATTATTATATCCACTTTTAATGGAAAAAACGTGGGTATAATTCCCTTTCCCAAAATTTACCAGAGCGCCACTCCTCCTCCACTATAAAAGGACCTCTCTCCTCCCACTTCTTCACACCTCTCAAGCCACTTGGTATTGACAAATATCAACCCAAATATATTCTAAAAATACCTCACCTAATCCTAGGATCCCCACCTTGATCATAAATCCATCCATGGAAGCCCTTTAGTTCAAACCAAAAGGAGTTACCCGATGAAGAGGTAACATCTTTCCTTAAGCTCCATAGTTTTATTTCCATTATCCACACCCTCAACTATTATTATTCCATTAACATATAACAAAAAAAGTAACCTAAATATAATCTGATTTTTATATGTTAAGGTTTCTACCTACACTTTCACCCCCATCTAATGGGTGATGAACATACTGTTTATGTGAACAACGAACTACCGCATCACAAAACGATGATTGTTTGTTCTTACTTTATCTCCTATCGCGATGGTAATTATGATGTAAAATATATTTATATATGATATATATGATATTTATAATTTATTTATGCTTATTTAATTCTTTTATAATACATACCTATATACATTCAATTTTGTGTAAATACGATAACATCGTTTGTGGAAGTGTGGACTACCGCCTCCTTAAAGCGATGTGATTCATTCATGTTATATATGGAATGTATTAAGGATGATTTTAATAAAACTATGTAACATATATAACATATATATTATAATTTAATTATAATATACATATGTATCATTTACTTATCATTCTTTTAATATGATAAGGAAATGAAAGTAGTGTTCATGCGTACGTACGACCCACCGTCTCCATAAATAATGCATTTTATTTATTATATCCAAACATTATAGATTATTATAAATACATATGTAATAAATATATATGATAATTAAGTTATGGTTTACATTATTTATATTATGAAATCATAATCAAATTAATATTAACAACAAATCACAAGTCAAAACATACTTGAGAAAACTAGGCAATTAACACCCGGCATAGTTAAAATAATAAAAGAGTGTTTACAAACAGGTAATAAAATATTATAAGAAGTTAATATATGATAGTATAAACATGAGTATGGTTATGGTATAAGTTATTAACATATTTTAAACCACTATATAGGAGTATAAATACAACACAACAAAAATGAATGTTAAGGTAAGATATTTCATCTCAATTTACATTCCATTGAGACTTATTTGTTGTTATGCACCAACTCACTTTTATATGGTGTATATAATACCCTTTGACACATAATATCACAAATCTAAATATTCTAACAATATTATAAGTTTCATTTAATTTCATAACTTCATGGGGATTATGATTTAAATGTTTCAAAGTGGTATGAGACACTTTGGAATGTTTAAAGATTATTCTCCTCAAGAATGTTCTTGATGAATATCTTTGCAATATCACTTAATTTTGTGATTTTTAACTTTATCTTGAAACAATAACTTTATTATAATCATTTTTAATTGTAAATTTACTTGAATATCCATATTCTTATTAAATGGATATTAGTATTTCCTAAATCATATACCATTTTACACACAGTGTTTACTTTAACAGTTATTTGATTATTTGGGGGAAATATTGATAATTAAATATTATTTTTTAAATATAGATAATTGATAAGGAATATTATTTATTTCAAATATTAGATATGAGGAATGATTTAGACATGCAATTATGGTTGAATCCCAGACTTTATATAGATCCTCGATGCATTGACAGGTTCTCATGAGACGAATAAGTTGGCCAAATTTTATGGGAATATATCCATAGTTTTAACCATCTTATGAAAGGTCTTGATGGTATATGTTATCATGTGTCTCAGACATGACATCAAATAATTAAGTATTTCCTTCATTTAGATTCAGTTATTTTTCATTTATGAGATTCTGTGCTGACATATCTATGAATACATTTTATTCTCAGTTTATTGATTAAGTGGCATGTATTTTAGTTTCTTATCTTTTCATATTGATTTTTCCATATCCAGTTATTTGAATGGAATCTGTTTTTAGTTAATCACCTTTACATGTTGATTTATTATCACTTATTCATTATTTCTTCCACTTTACTTACCCTTATTGATCATTTGAGCTCACATTTATTATGTTTCCTTTCCCTAGGCTATGAAGAAGAAATATTTGAATAAGATTTCAAGGATGAAATTTATTTTATTTTTATATACCATGTTTATATTTCCTATTTCCCAAATTTATTATGGGTATCATGTATGTAATATTGATTTCCAAGACTACTAAACTGATCAGTCCTTCAGGATTTGTTTCCTTGTAAACATGCTAATATAATAAAATAATGCACCGACTCTGGGATTTTAGGGTTAGGGTGTTATAGTTAGACTTACATCATCTCCCATACTTACATTTATAGAGTTTGGATAGGTATATTTAGTCTACTATGATTCATCAAGATATATTTTTGGTTTTGTGTTCTTATGTAGGGAGATCATGTTGTTTCTTATGTATCATGATAACAACAGTTGGATGAGAAGAACTACCCAATTCATGATTTGTAATTAGCTAATGTGGTCCATGATTTGAATACTTGGTTTCATTATCTATTTAGTGATAAATTCATAGTGTTTATGGATAATAAGAGTTTTAAACACATTTTATCACAAAGGGATTTGAATTTAAGGTAGTATAGATGGATAAAGTATCTATAAATATTTGATTTCAACTTAATGTATACACCGGGTAAAGGGAACTTTATAGAAAATGCATTAAGAAAAAAATAATAATCTTATTTGGATAAATAGGTTTCATACCAATGGAAAATAATGTTATTCATATCAGATATGTATCTATATTATAAAAAACAAGGTGATGTTGTAGTTTTCTTTATAGTTTTGTTTATTCCAGATTTTTTGGAGCAGGTTAAAGTTTCTCTGAAATATAATCCTGATTATGTTGCTAAGATATTCAAACTCAATGGTGGGAGAACATTGATGGATTCAAGTTGGGTGGGAATTTATTTTTATGGTTTAGATATTAGATGGTCATACCTTTGTCTTATTAGGAACACATTCTTAGTGCCTACCACCATTCGAGATGGGTTGTTCACCCTAGGATTAAAAAGATTTATAAAGAATGAAAAGCATAGTTTTGGTGGCTTGTCATGAAGAGTTATAGTGGATTTGTATCGATATGATTCACTGTCATCATCAATGACTTTTGTGGTTTGAGGTCAGTGATCATGTGTTTTTGAGAATCTCTCTAATTTTTGGGCATCATCATTTTGGTAAGAAGGTAAAGTTGTATCCTCAATATATAATACCTTTTGAGATACTTGAATGAGTTTTTGAGGAAAAATATCAGTTGGCTTTTCCAAAAAAGTTTAGTATAGTGCATAATGTGTTTCATGTATCTTAGTTGAAAAAGTACCAACCTGATCCTAACCATGTGATTTGATGGGATCACATTGACCTTGAGCCAGATGATATGTTGATTCATGTGTTTATATTAAGTTGGGATAATAAATAACAGATCTTTCATGGGAAAATCATTGGTCTAGTGTGGTTCTTATAGTAACATGGTTTGATTCAGGAAGAAACATGAGAGTGTGAGAAGTAAATGATAGAGAAATGCACCAAACTCTTCCAAGAAAAATTTAGTTTTCTACTTTTTGGGGATGAAAAGGACAATGGTAGGGAGAATGAATCACCCATATTTTAGGTACATAAACCTTTATTTATGTATTTTAAGTCTATATAATGTTCGGGTTAAATTTTAGGGCGTTTTGAGGGGTTTTGGCATGTTTTAGAGGCTTGTATAGAGGTGCATGATTTGTGGACAGTTAGTAGAAACTGTGTACCATCTCCATTAAACCATGAAAGGGAAGATTGTAGGAATTGGGTATGTTCATGATTTTGAAAAATCGTGTGATTTCCCAAGATAAATCCTACTTCTTGAAATAGAGGAAAAATTATGATTGGTGCATGGTTTTTTCAACCTTATGAGCTGCGACCTTAAGACATTTACACCACACGGTTGGAACATTGTTTGGAAAACTGTGTAGCCTAACCATGTGGTGTATAATTAGAACCCTTTAAAACATTTATCTAATCTAAATTATCTCATTGAAGCCTCATTTTCCCCCTAAACTCATAAGAACCCTAATGCCTTTTTCTCCCAAGGCTTGAGAAATACACCCTTCGAATTGAGAGAAATCCTTAAGCAAATCAAAGTGAGTTGGAGGAACAAATTCATTGGTAAGTAACCATTATTCCTCTTTATTATTAGATTCAAGGTTCTTATCTATCTCAAAACCATATATCTAGTTCATTATGGATAGATCTATGTTTTATGAATGGTTTTATGATCAAATCTTATTGTATCTAGTGAAGGGAATGTGGGTTGTGATTGGAGCTTGAAGTTTTGTAGTGTCATTATTCATTTTTACCAATTTTTATGTGGTAGTAGGATTATATATTATATTCAATTCATTTATAACTTGATGTATTAGTTTTAATTAAATGTTTTGATTGAAATTTTGGTGAAATCCTTGTGTGATTCTTGGTAGAAGTCCTGATTTGGTATTGGATTTGGAAAATTGTGAAAAATTGGTTGGATTTCAGAAAACCCCTATGGTTATAATTTTAAAATGTTTATTTTTAAATTATGGTTTTGTTTTTATACATGTAATTTTTGTGTGGAAATTATTGAAATAAATAAAGGTTTGTGGAATGTTTTTACATGGATTTTGGAATACATGGTTGGTGTGAGTTCATTTGCATTAGACGTGACCCCGTGGAAGGGGCATGTTCCATTGGGGAACTTGGTATTAGTTACCTTGTGATGAATTGGTATATTGATGAGAGAGCACTCATGATTATGGAACTATAACCTGGGCATTCATGGTGTGTGTGATACATGGTTGTAGGTATTCCAAATGATTGTAAAAAGGTTTTATACATGCAAATGTTTTCCTTAAAAATTATTTATGGGTTTGTTATAAATTGTTTAAATTGATTTTAAACTATTTATATAAATGGTTATAATAATATTTTTACAAGTATAATGAGTTCAGAAGTAATTTGGGAAATACTATTGAGTTTAGACTCACCACCTTCTTGGGAACTGTTGTATGTTTGCAAATGTCATCTATCGAGACACAGGTAAATGCAAGGTATCCCAGTTCTTTAGTGATAATTCTTGATATTAGATACTTGGCATGTAGAGTTGGATATTATAGTGGTTTGTGTATTTTTGGTTGATGTCATGTGGGAGTTTTGAGTTTTTTGGTCTTTTGATTCCCTTCAAGTATGTCTTTTTGGTTTCTGCCTGTACTCTAATATGGTTTATTGGTTTGTTATGTTTTGGGTTGAATTTTGTACTCATGCAACATATAGAGGGTTAGTTGGTTATTGTAATGTAGCTTGGATATTTTATATTTAAAAAGGAAAATCATTCCCTAAATGTTCTGGAGGCCCTTGACATTTATTTTCAGTCTTTGGTGTCTTGGGGATGTCACCTAAGGCCCAGTAGCTTCTTCATCACTCCTCAAGCCAATGAGGAGGGGAATGATATTACAATATGATTAAGACCTAATTTATAAAATTTTATAAATTTAATTTTATTAAATTAATTTTATTTTTAAAATAATCATATAAAAATTAACCTAGAGTGAAATTTTGGGATTTTTCTGAAATGATTGATATTTCAGTGAATAGTGAAAAATGCTGATTTTTCAAATACTATCATTAATTTTCATTAAATAAAGTAATTAAAAAGTCCTATAATATTTTTTATTTGGTATTAAAGTAATATATAATCTATTTTATTTATAATAATATAATTTTAATCAACAAATTTCAAGATTTTGATATAAGTTATTTTTTATGCTTAAAAACACATTTTTTTTTCTAAAAACCATTTTCATTAGGTTTTACACACTTATATTAAAATTAATTTATGTAACTTTCATAAAATAAATATTTAAAAATTTATACCATATTTTGAATCACGATGTTCAAATTTTTTAAATAGGACCCTTTTATTTTTAGACATTATGAATAGTAATCATGCTAAAATTTATCACATCAGTAAAGGGAAAATCATGTCATTAAGGTTAAAAATAATGCGACAAGGGATTAAAAATAAAACCAACACTTAACTTTATTTAATTGTATGGTATGTATTTGGATATATCCAACCCAAATTATAATATATAAAATTGTGTTTCCATTTGATCCTGGTAATGGAATTTATATTATTTTATATAAGGAAAATTCCAAAATATCCCTCTCTTGGTTTTAATTTCTTTTATATGTTCACATAAGTATAAGAATATGTTATGGATGAATATAAAAGTTTATTTTTAATATAATTAATTTATTTTTATCATGGTATTTTTTTTTAATTTTAGTGATTGAATAATTAGCTCAAATTCTTATACAACACCGATATGGTATTTATTCAATAAAAATAAGAATAAAATAAATGATTATAAAAATATTAAAAGTTATAAAATTTGGATAAATTATTATAACCAAAAATTTTTTATATATAAATATAAAATATTATGTATTTTTAAAGGTTTATATTCGAATTCATTTTCTATCATGTTATTTTCAAAGTCAAATTAAACGAATAGTGTCAAAAATGACATTAATGATATTTTATGAAAATAATATTCTATTAATTTTTTAAAAATCATAAAAATATTTAAATAGGACAAAGGGGATAATATATGGAAAAAAATTTCATACCATATCCATTTATGATCCAATTTTTATCTTATAAATTAAATTATAACCCTTTAAGATTGAAAAAGTTGTTATCATGCTTAAGATTAAAATTGGTTAACCAAGGGGTTAAACTAAAATATAAGGTTTAAAATGAAACAAAAACCCATATAAATTTATTTTATCAGGATATTTATACCTTATAATATTTTTTCTTACAATATCTATCCATTTTAAATCATTTATCTTGATAATTCTTAATTATATTTTAATCTTTTTATAAATTTCAAGTGTGTCCATTCCCTCCCTTATAAAAGGCACCCATTTCTCTCAATTATTAACACCAAATTGATCCATATATACAGATAAAAACATAAACATTTATATTATCAAAATCATTATCCAATATCTATAGGTTATGGTCTTTTCAAAATACCAACCCTGGGTCCTTTAAGAGGAGATGTAAAGGGGGTCTACCAAAGAAGAGGTAATCATCTTTACTGGATCTTTCAAATTTCTTTCATATTATAATTACTATACATCTATTTTATCCCATATAAAAAATGAATCCATTATCTTAAATATACATATATTTTATTATAATTATGTTATAACCATTTTTACCTCTTTTCTATCCTACTAAAAGTGAAAATATTGCTCATGCATACATACAACTTACTGTCTCAATATAACGACGTAATTCATTTTTCATCACCATTTTACTTAGATGGTTATAAATATGGAACTAATTAATATATATTATATTTATGAAATAATAATTATTTTTAAATTATAATATCATATTTACCTTCTTACCTTCCATTTTTTTAGAAAATGACAATGTCGCTTATGCATACGTGTGGACTACCACCTCTATGAAGCGATGCGGTCCATTTTTCATTTATGGTTTATATGAATGGTAATAAGGATAAATTTAATGAATATATATGATATTTATATCATTATTAAAATTATATATATGATGGAACCATAATCAAAGTACAAGGACCAAAGCTTCTGTGATAAAACATGCATGAGAAAATAAAACAATTAACACCGAAACAATAATAATAATGAAATATTGTTAATGAATGGGTTATAAGATGTTATAATATGATAATATATGATATTATAAATATTAATATGGTTATAGTATAAATTAATAATATTTTAAAACTATTATATAGGAGTTTAATGCATGTTCATCTAAGGAGAAACATGAGGTAAGGGATTTCATCTCAATTTCCACTCCATTGAGTCATATTTGGTATTATGCTCCTATTTATTTTTATATGGTGAATATACTGACCCTTTGAGGTGTTTAACATGAATATATATTTATTCATGATGATTAAAGTTTCAATTGAAGTTTACACTTTCCAAGGGTTATAATTTAAAAGTTACCAAAGAGGTAATAATTTATCTTACAATCCCATTTTTTCTGGGATTGTTTATATTTTTCATTGAAGAAAACTTATAATATATCCTTCATAAAATTAATCTATTTTCTTATAATCTATATATTTAAGGATTTTATATATTTTCCTTCAAATTTCCCTCTATTTGTAACTTGATTAAATCAAATATATTTTTAAAAGATAAATTGATATTATTCCACTTTTTAATTGGGTATATTTTTCTTCCATGCCCATATTTTTTAAAATTGTTTTTAAAAAGTTATTTTTATTTACTCAAATGATTTATTAAGGAAATTTTATGTTATCCTTGAAGTTTTAAGAGATTTTGAAATAATATTTATAATGTTTTTTGAAAGTTTAATTTTTAACTTTATTTACAAAAAGTCAAAAGGAATGTTTTTTAACATATACAATGTTGACATATTTTCCGACTTCCAAAACCATTTTATGATATTTTGGATTATTCTAAAAAAATTAAATGGATTTAAAAAGAAAAATCTTTAAAAAAATCTTCTATTAATTTTTTTGTTCTATTTTCCTTTATTCTTCAAAGGACATGATTTTATTACAAAACCTACATTTCTAATGAATTGATGGTCATATTTTATCACTTATTAATTTTGTGGTAATTAACTTTATCATAAAACATTCAATTTTTGTGATAATTAGATATTTAATTTCTATTAAATACCCACATTATTTGTATTATATATATGACTATTGTCTAAACCACATTCCATTTCTATATACGATGTTTTATTATCAAATAAATACATTTTATTGTCTGAGGAAAATCTTGACATTTCATATTATTTACTCAATACATATATTTATTTAATAAGGAATAATTTTTATGAATTAATTTGATCATTAAATATATGTGTAATTAATTAGAAATGTAGTTATGGGTAGGTATGAGAATTATATATTTCCTTGGTTCATCAATAGGTCTTATGAGACAAACCAATTGGCTGGCCATATTAAATGAGTTTTTTGGCGTATGCCTACCTATATTTTAAACTATCTTGGCATAATGGCTTAGTTGTAAAGATATCATGATGTATGAGATCATTACATACAAAATTATGAATATTATTTAATTATAATTCAATTATTATTACTCATGAGATTATTTATTTTGATATTATCTATAGATATATTTCATGATTAGGTTATTGATTAAATGGAATGTGTTTTTAGTTATCCGACTTGCTATATTGATTATAACTTATTTACACATAATAGATTCTATTGTACTTAAACCAAACTAATTATTTGAGAACACCCTTATTTCTTTCCTTTTCCTAGAATATGAAGAATAAATCTATGAACGAGTTTCAAGGATTCCAAACATTTTATTTTGTTATATTTTATGTTTTATTTCCAATGTAAAATGGGAACGATGTATTTATTTAGTTATTCAAGAATAATAAACCCATCGGTCATTTGAGATGATATACCTTATATATTATGAAAATTTAATAAATTACACATTGACTCTGGGTTACTAAATTTGGGGTTGTTATAGTTGGTATCAGAGGAAGCTTAATATAATCCTTGGAAACTAGATTTTAAATGAACGTAGCTAACATGAGAATTATGAAAACCCATTATAGTGTTTGAGAACTTTTACCATTATAATGTTTTTTATTCTATGGATCAATATTCCTGATAATTATGTTCTAACTTAGTGTGTTCCATTATTTAGTGATAGATCCTAATGAACCAAAAGGGAATCAACACTCGTGGTCAATGTAGGGATTTCCTTGTTGATAATTCCAATAAAAATAGTTTTGTAGATGAGAATATCATGGCCATATTAGGGAATATAACCCAATTTATTACTAATAAACTTGAAAATATGGATAAATATTATGTTTCATGACATTATACACATATATTGAATCATTTCATGTGATATAATCCTCTATATTTTAGTAGAAATACTAATCCAATGGTTGCTGATAAATTAATTAAGTCTATTGAAATGATATTTATGGCCTTAGAATGCATTGAAAGTGAAAAGGTTATGATTTAAGTGTATTTTATTAGAGTTTATTATGATCAATGGTGGTCATTGATCCAAAATACTAGGGAATAATAATAAATATAACATGTAAAAATGAAGATATTTTAAAGTAACATTCTTCAAAAAGTATTCCAATCATGAGAAATGAACTGAAATGAAGAGAAATTTCCTTAGATTAAAGAAAAAGTAAGAATAATGTGTTATGATATATGAGTATACCATTATAATACTATCCATGTGTTCTATAGATTACATATTTAATCCAAAAATCAATATTGACTATTTCTTTGAAGGCCTTAAGCCAAACCTCTGAAGGGAACTAGTTTCTAAAACTTTTTCATCATATGATAAAATCATATTATGTGCCTTCAAAATAGTGAAATAATTTTATAGATCCTACATATTCAAGGTAAATAAAGAGTAAAATAGGTTTTATGAGCACCAATAAAAAGGTGAAACGTTAAAGAAAAAAAAGGGAAAAATATATTTCCATCATGTAAAAATAATGGAAAGAAACATCCTAGAAAATGTTTGAAGGGAATGGTAATTTGTTATATGTGTGGAGATAAGGGTCATATGGATAATGAATGAAAGGGAAATAAATAAAACAATGATGTATAGTTCTTCAAATATAGAGAAATGGTGTATTATTCACTCCAATGTCCTAATAGTTAAGGGAACCCACCACAAAAGAGGATGAGGGGAGAACGCTATGATTATATAATATGTATAGATGAGGTTGAAGTTTCTAAATATCTGGTGGTAGGTGATTTAATAATAGCATCAAATTTAGATAATGATTTATTTGATTCTATATCTTATCACTCTTTTATATCTTCTATATTTTCCAAGAAAATTGGATATTTTCTTAGCACCTTAAGAAGGGAGTTGTTAGTCAAAACTCATAGTGGAAATATCACTGCAAAAAGAATGTTATAGTTAGTTCTTATAATGACACATAAAGATGAACTATTTGGAGGATTTATTATTATACCTATGTTTAATTCTAATATAATCCTTGGTTTTTATTGGATTTTAAAATATATTACAAAAAATTATTTCCATGAGAAGGAAATTACGATTCATGATAAAGATGTATAATTCATTGTATTTAGATAGGAGACTTAATCATCTGAGTCATCTCTAGATACAGATCTAGTAGCTCTTCTGAATGATATTATTGGGTAAGAAGATAAGAAACAATCTATGGATGGAAAAGGTAATATTCAAATTGAGGATACACCTATTTTACAAAAATACATTGATGTATTTCTTGAGGAATTACCTAAACATGCACTAGAACATGAAGGTGAGTTTTCCATTGATTTAAACCCCAATGAAATACCTATATCAAAGAATCCCTATATAATGGACACTGTGTAATTAGTTTAATTGAAGAAACAACTACATGAGTTTTGTGAAAATGGATTTATACACCCTAGTGTTTCACCTTAGGGATACCCTATTCTTTTTGTTAAGAATAAAGATAGATCTAAGAGTCCGTGCATTGATTATAGGGAAAAAATTATATTAATATAAAGAATAATTATCCTATACCTCATATTTATGACTTATTCGATCAAATTTTTGAACCAAAATATTTTTCAAATATTGAACTTCATTACGAGTATCATAAATTACGAGTAAAAAAGAAAGATATCCCGAAGACAACATTTCATATGAGGTTTGGATATTATGATTTTATAGTAATTCCATTTGTATTAACTAATGGAACCTCTATTTTTATAGATCTAATGAATAAATTATTCAAGGAATATCTTTATTTTTTATTATGGTATTTATTAATGAGATCTTGGTGTACTCAAAAAGCTATGTGGACCATGATAATAACTTATGAATCATTCTTGAGAATCTTATAGAAAATGAGTTATATGGGAAATTTAGAAAGTATTAATTATGGATTTAGAAAGTTTCTTTTCATGGATATATTTTCTCAAAGGATGTAATCTCAGTTGACCCTACAAAGGCAAAGGCAACCAAATAATGTCCCACACCAAAGAACATAACCATGGTACGTAGTTTTATAAGATTGTAAGGTTGCTATCAGTGATTTTTTCGAAATTATGTATGATTAGATAACCCATTAACTAATCTAACATGTAAATGGGTTAATTTCAGATGGACAAAGGAATTTGAAGAATTTTTTGAAGAATTTAATTAAAAATTTGTGAATACATCGATTTTTGACTTTACCACCGAGAAATGATGGATTTATGATATATAGTGATTCACCGAAGAAGGTACTTGGTCATGTACTTAGATATAAGGATAAAGTTATTTCCTATGAATCAAGGTAGTTAAAACTCATGAATATAAATATCCAAATCATGATCTTTTATTGGTAGCTGTAATATTTTATTTGAATATATGGAAACATTATCTCTATGGTGAAATATGTGAGATATACATAGACCATAAGATCCTAAAATGCATATTTTCACATAAATATATCAATATGAGATAAAGGATATGTCTCAATCCAATCAAGGATTATAATTTCTCAATACATTACCACTTTGGGAAGGAAAACAAGGTATCAGATGCATTGAGAAGGAAAGATCGTAAAGTCCTGACCAAAATGAGGATTGATAAGGATCCTAAGTTTATGGATTTAGTAAAGATAGATATGGGAATTACTAAGGAATCATAAACATAACTCCTTTTTCAAATGATCTTCAAACCATATTTATTGGAAAAAATAAAAATTTCTTAGCCTAATGATGAGAATTTTCAAAAGAAAATTAAATCCGCGAATGATTGGAAATTAGAAAACTTTATATATAAATATGTAGTTCTTAAATTTAGAAAGAGTTTATGTGTTTTATCTATACCTAAGTTGAAAATGGAATTATTAGGTGATTATTATATCTTGAATTTCTCTATACACCATGGTATAACCAAGATGTATAGAGATTTGAGGGAACATTTTTGGTGGGGTAATATGAAGCTTGAAATTACTGATTATGCATAAAGATGTTTGGTTTTTAAATAGGTGAAGGCTAAGAGACAACATCCTAAAGGATTCATGAAACCTATACCTATTTTTATGTTTAAATGAGATGACATTACTTTGGATTTTTTGACTGGATTACCAAATAATCCTATAAATAATGATAAAATATGGGTTATTGTTGATCGCTTTACGAAATATTCACATTTCTTTGGTATAAGTGAATATTTATGTATTGATAACCTTGAGAAACTATATATTAATGAAGTTTTAATACTTCATGGTGCACCTATTTTAATCATGTTTGATCATGACCCATGATTTATATAACAATTTTGGAAAATTATAAAAGAAGGCTATGAATACTGAGCTTAATTTGAGAACTTCCTATAACCCTCAATCCAATGGATAGTCCATCAGTAATATTCAAAATTTATAAGACATATTGAGGTCATGATTACTTGACTTTCAAGGTATATGGGATCAATATTTACCTTTTGTGGAGTTTTCCTATAACAATATCTTCCATTCAAGTATTCAAATTGTACCATATGAAGTATTATATTACAAGAGATTTCATACTCCAACTTTTTGGGATGAAATTGGTGAATGAAATATTGTGGGACCATAACTTGTTGAGGATGAAACATAGAAGGTAATGACTATTCAAACCCATATTAAAGTATCCTAAAGTAGGAAAAAGAGCTATACTGATAACCGAAGAAAATATTTTTAAATTAAAGTGGGTGATCATGTTTTTTTAAAAGCACCCCCATGGAATGGTGTTATAAGGTTTGGTAAGAAATAAAAACTTCACTCTAGGTATATCAGACCTTTTAAAATTTTATAAAGAATTGGAGTTGTGGTTTACTATTTGGAAATGCCAAATAGCCTCTCTAAAGTACATGACGTGTTCCATATATCTTTATTAAGGAAGTATATGATAGATCCAATGCATGTAATCTCCTCCAAATAAATATAATTTGAAATTGATTTATCTTACTATAAAGATCCTATCCTATTCCAGACATTGGAGAATAAGTGTTGAGGAATCAAATGACTCGACTGGTAAAGGAACTTTGGAGAAATCATAAGATAGAAGAGATGATGTGGGAACTTGAAGAAATTATGATGAAGAACTACACAAATGTGTTCATGAAGTTATATTTTTCAAATTTTGAGGAAGATTTTTTTTAAGGAGGGAAGAATGCAACACCCGTGCTTCAATTATAGTAATCTTTTCTTTTTAAAGAAACAATAACACAATACACATAGTTTTATTCAAGAATATTATTAAAACCTAAATTATCAAATTTTATTAAATTTATTTCATTTTTCAAATCATAATATCAAAATTAACTTAGGGTAAAATTTTGGGATTTTTTTTGAAATGATTTATTTTTCAGTGAATAGTTAAAATGTCAATTTTGCAAATACTCTAATTTTTTTTCATTAAATAAAGTAATTTAAAATTCCAATTATATTTTTTCTTTGGTATAAAAGTAACATATGATATATTTTATTTATAAAAATATAATTTTAATCAATAGTTTTTATGATTTTGATATAATTTAATTTTTATGCTTAAAAACCCATTTTTTTCTAAAAAATGTTTTCTTTGCGTTTTACACATTTATATAAAAATTAATTTCTTCTAATTATATAAAATTAATCTTGAAAAATGGATACCAAATTTTGAATCATTATATTCAAATTAAATAAATAGGTCCCTTTAATTTTTAGGCATTATGGATAGAAACTGTGGTAAAATTTATCACAACAGTAGAGGTTAAATATTGTAATTAAGATTAAAAATAATGTGAAAATGAATTATAAATCAACCCAATACTTGAATTTATTTAATTTTATGGGATTTATTTATCAATATTCATACCAAATTTCAAAATATTTCATTTTGGATCCATTTGACCTTGGTAATGACATTTATATTATTTTAAGTAAAGAAAATTCCAAAATGTCCATCTCTTACTTTCAATTTATTTTATATTTTCACATAAGGATAATAAAATTTTATGAATGAATATAAAAGTTTATTTTTAAAATAATTAATTTATTTTTATCACGGTAATAGTTTTTTAATTTTATTGATTCAATAATTAGCTTAAAATCTTACGCAACACTGATACAATATTTATTAAATTAATAGAAAAATAAAATAAATGATTTCAAAAATATTAAAAGTAATAAAATTTAGATGAATTATAATTTACCATGAATTTTATAGATAAATATAACATATTAGGGACATGTTAAAGGTTTATATTTTAATTCAATTGCTTTCATGTTGTTTTCAAAGTCAAATTAAATGAATAATGTAAAAAATGACATTAATGATATTTTATGAAAATAATATTTTATTAAATTATTTAAAAATCATAAAAAAATATTTAAATAGGAAAATTTGGATAATATATGGTCTAAAATTTCATACATTTTTCATTTAGGATCCAATTTATACATTATAATTAAAATTATAACCCTTTAAGATTGAAAAATTCGTTGTCATGGTTAAGATTAAAATTGGTTAACTAAGGGGTCAAACCAAAATATAAGGTTTAGAATAATAGAAAAACCTATATAAATTTCATTTTATGAGGATTTTTAAACCCAATAATCTTTTTATTTGAATATATTTTCATTTTAAGCATTTTTCTTGAGAATTACTTAATTATATTTTAATATTTTTAGAAATTCCAAGTGTGTCTTTTTACTCATTTATAAAAGGACGCCCCTTTCTCTCAATTATTTACACTAATTTGAGCCATATATCACAACCAAAACCTAATCATTTCCCTTATTAACATCCTTATACAAGTTATATAGGTTATTTTATTTCCAAAAAGACCATCCCAAAGCCCCTTAAGATGAGATCTAAAGGAAGTCTACCGAAGAATAGGTAATCGTCTTTACTAAATATTTAAATTTTCTTCTTATTTTAATTCATATAAATATGATATAACATTATAAAATAATTAATAAAGTATAATAAATATACTTATATTTTATTATTATTATGTTAAAACCATTTTCCACCTCTTTTTTCATCCTATGGAAAGTGAAAATATCATTCATGCGTATGTACGACTTACCATCTCCACATAGTAGTGTAAATCATTTTTCATAGCCATTTTACTTAGATGGATATAAATATATAAATAATTAATATATATGATATTTATGAAATAATTATTGTTTTGAAATTTTAATATCATGTCTAGCTTCTTACCTTTGAATCCATCGAAAAATGATAACGTCGCTTGTGCGTACGTGTGGACTACCACCACCATGAAGTGATGTAATTAGTTTTTTTATTTCTACTTTAAATGGATGGTAATAAGGATATATTTAATGAATATATATGATTTTTATATCATGATTAAAATTATAGATATTATGGAACCATAATCAAAGTAAAATGACAAGAACTTACGTGATAAAACATGCATGAGAAAATAAAGCAGCTAACACCCGAAACAATGATAATAATGAAAGATTAATAATGCACATGTGATGAGATATTATTATAGAATCATATATGATATTAAAAATTTTAACATGATTTTGGTATAAATTAATATCATGTTTAAAATCCTTATATAGGAGGTTAAAACATGTTCAACTAAGGGGAAATGTAAGGTAAGATATTTCATCTCAATTTCCACCCCATTGAGACATATTTGGTAATATGCACTTGTTTATTTTTATATGGTGTATATTATTCCACTTTTAGGTATTTAACTTGGATATTTATTTATTTAATATGATTAAAGTTTCAATTAAAGTTTATTATTTTAATTTATTACAATTTAGAAGCTATCAAAGAGGTAAAAATTTATTTTACAATCTAATTTTTTATATGATTGATTATATTTTTAATTGATGAGATATTATAATCTATCATTTATTAACATAATATATTTTGTTATACTATATATATTTAAGTAGTTTCTATATTTTATTCTAATTTTTCCTATATTTTTAACGTGATTCAAGACAATAAATTTTTAAAAGAAAAACCGATCTTATTTTTCTTTTTGATTAGATACATTTTTCTTCTATGTACATATTTTTCAATTTTTTTAAAAAAGTAATTTTTATTTAATAAAATGATTTATTAAGAACATTTTATATTATACTTGAATTTTTAAAAGGTTTGAAATAAATTTTTATAATTTTTTCTAAAAGTTTCATTTTTTACTTTCTTTACAAAAAGTTAAAAAGAATATTTTTTAACATATACGACATTAACATATTTTCCCACCAGCAAAACAAATTTATTCTATTTTAGCTTATTATATAAAATTTCAATGGTTTTACAAAGAAAAATATTTAATGAAATATTATTTTAATGTTTTTCTTTTATTTTTCTTTATTCTCCAAGGGATATAATTTTATTAAAAAAATTATATTTCTCATGAATTTATGGTCGTATTTTATCTCTTAGCAATTTTGTGGTCATTAACTTTCTCTTGAAACATTAACTTTCTTATCATTATTGGACTTTAAATTTCTCTTTAATATCCAAATTCTTTGTATCATGGATATGAATATTTCTTAAATCATATACCATTTCTATATACAATGTTTTAATGTGAAAGATATTTGATTAATTGTGAAAAATATTAAAATTCTATATTATTTATTCAATATAGATATTTATTAATAAGACATATTTTTTATGAATTAAATTGATCATTAAATATATCATAAATACACTGGACATGCAGTGATGAGTGGTGATATAATTATATATCCCCTCGATACATCAATAGGTCTCATGAGACAAACCAATTGACTAACATTTTTAAATGGGTTTGTGGTGTATGCTTACCCACAGTTTAAACTATCTTGGCACAAGGCTTTGATAGTAAAGATATAATGATGCCAAATATCATGAAATCCATCATTATTAATTTAATTTATTGATAAATCAATTATTATTATCCATGAGATTATTACATTTGGTATTATCCATATATACATTTTGTTCTCAAGGTATTGATTAAATGAGATGTGTTTTCTATTATTTACTTGGCCATATTGATTATGACTTATTTAATAAAAATAGATTCCATTGTATTTAACCCTTACTGAGAATTTTACGTCATCCTTATTTTGTTTCCTTTACCCATGATATGAAAAATAAATCTTTGAATGAGTTTCAAGGATACCAAACATTTTATTTTGTTATGTTTTATATTTTATTTACAATGTAAAATGGTAACCATGTATACATTTGGTTCTTCAAGACTACTAAAATGACCGATCCTATTAGATGAGATCCCTTGTGTATTATGCCAATATAATAAATTAAACACTGACTCTAGGTTACTGGACTCGGGGTTTTTACATTTTTAGATCTCTTGGTATTAGATACATGATATATTGAATGTAATGGTTATAAAATGTGTCATGATTTTATAATAAATACAATATCAATTTATCATTAATTAATATGTGCTGTATTTATATTGTATGAACAATAGGATGAGAATTTCCCCTCAAAATAAAAATTTAATTTGACTCTAATCAATGATCATCATAGAGTATTATGGGTTGTGATGACATGTTAAGATTAGTGGGAGTAGAATATTTTAGTTGATACAAATATTTGTATGTGATATAAAAATAATATACTCATAAGGTAATAATTTGACACTTATTTTCAAGATTGGCCCATAAAATTATATAACATAGAACTTTATACGACCATTGTTATACTTAGGGGTGCATGCTTATTATGAATCCCCATTACTTAATGTTGGTGAGATACCTATCATGATAACCATTATACTTTGATACCTTTCTTACACAAGCCATGAGGCTTAACTAATGGTTGTGCATATTGCTGATCATGTCATTGGATGGATCTCAACCAAGATGAGATTTATCCAATGTATGATGAGTAAAGATATTTGGTCCTTTGATTGAATTAGACTAAGGAAATTCATGACCACGATTAGTTTAGTGACCTATAATGTGCCCAAATACTTGGATTAATGACATGTGATAAATTCATTCAAACTTGTGAGTATATTTTGGATAATTAGTAATGAATGAGTTGAAGTAAACTAGATTGAAATATTCCTTATCTAGTGGTCACTTTATGTCATGGAAAAATAGATTATATAGGTGTAAATATGATGTATATATTACATCTTGTGGTGTACATGTTCATATGGATATATGAGTATATTTGATCAAAATCACACCATAACCCTTTATTATAACAACCCTCTCTTTTCATACATTAACATTAAATCACTTTTGTGGAATACTTAATACATTACACAAATTGACACCCAAATACCGTATCAATTTAGTGACCTTGGAAACATAAATGTAAATTCTAGTACATGAATGAGCTACATTATCTCCCAATAATATCTACAAGACTATAACCTCTATTAGACACATTATACATAAAACATATCTTTATATCCTAGTAAATGAAACATAAAAAGGGGAGAGATTAGATGATCAGTAAGGTTAAACAAGGGAGATATTTAAGAATAAACATGAGCATAGTGATATGAGAATGTGATCATAACATTATAATATCATACACTACATATAAAATATCATAAACATGAATCATGGAATATATATTGGAAGTTCACAAGACATGAATCATAAGGGGATCAAGATCATAATCCATAAAAACATAATATAGGAGTAAGAAATGGAATTTTTGGTATACACATAAGCATATAAAATCTTACTTCAAGGATACCTACTAAGACCTTAATAACAAGTTAGGCTTGGGATAATCACCCACAGACCTACATCGGGCTTGGGATGAAAACCCATTTACCCTATTATTTTTAGGCTTGGGCCGCAACCTGTGTACCCTCTTACTTTCAGGCTTGGGCTACAACATGTGTACCTACTTATTTTCTGGCTTGGTCTATAACCCGTGTACCTTCTTGTTTATGGGATAAGGCTAAAACCCATGTACCCTTTGATCTCATATACCATTCATTGTTACCCAATGCATTTTAGTGATATATAGGTCCCACCCATCTCATAAATTAATCATAAATACATTTGCTATAAGATCATAAACCATCATATCATAACTCATGAAATGAAATGGGTTTCATAAAAATGTAATCATATCTTAACCGGTGGAAAATATCTAGGTTTCATAATAATTTCTTCAAAATCATAACCCATGAAAATAATTGGGTTTCATAATCATATAACCCATGAAAAAGATATGGGTTTTATAAACAACATACTATCAAAACATAAACCATTCAGAGAAAGAATATGAATAGAATATTTGGATCATTTCCCTAGAAAGGAATGAGTAACACCAATATATATCACCCTAGATGGAAAATAATTTTGAAATATATTTAAAAAAAAATTCTTGTTGAAAATATCATTTATTATTTGAAAAATTATTTTTAAAACATAAAACCTTTTGAAAACCATTTTCTTTGAAAACACTTTGAAAACATAAAAATAAAGCTTGAATTTTTTTTGAAAACCTTTTTTTATATAATTTTAAAACTTATAAAATAATATTTGAAATTTTTTAAATCATTTTATTTGACAATAAACTTTTGAAAACATATAAAGGAATCTTTGAAAACCATTTAAAACACTTTTTAAAAATAAAACAATTTTTTAAAACCCTTTTTCTTTGAAAACCATTTTAAAATAAAAAATTCCAAAATATTATGAAAAATATTTTATTTAAAAAAACAACCTTATAAACTTATAAATTAAGTATCAAGGAAATGAAGATCATGATGGTGGGTAAGTCCGTACATACAGAACATTCCTTTTTCACCTTAAAAGTTTAGTAAAGTGCATTGATAAAAAAATGAAAAGAAGATTACTTTTAAACCTAATTTTTAAAAAGGTAATAAATGGGTAAAAATTTCCTTTAAACATCATAGGATAATAGTAAAACATTTTTCAAAACCTTTTTATAAAACATTATTTTTAAAGAACACATATTTTCGATCGGAAGGAAATATAAAGTTGGATTTCCATAAAAACATTTTTTTAATTATCTTAAGTAAAAAAGATTGAAAAAATGATACCAATACTTGGGTATAAAAATAATAACCTATGGGTATTATATTTAATGATATATAGATTATAATATTTCATCAATGGAAGCATAATCATAAACAATCTCGATAAATGATGAGATTATATCTATAAACTATTACCACTTTGGTAGCTTTGAATCATATTACAATAGAAAGAATAAAATTACCTAAAGATTTAAATATAATGAAAATAATGAGATTCATGACATTACATGTCAAAGGAAGTATATAAACCAAATATAAAAATATAGGTTCATAACATGGAATGTGTCTCAAAGAAGACAAAATGAGACAAAATTACTTTACCGATTTGGTAACTTTTGGAACATAAACCCCATGAAAGAAATATCATAAAATGGATATGTAAATACCCATAAATTTAATTATTATAATTATATAATACATCCATGATAAGTATAAACACCACACAAAATAAATGAGTGGTGAATAAGACATGTATCTCATGGAAATAAAAAGTGAGATAAAATTCCCTTACCTTAAGTATTGACTTTCTTCATACATGTTAAAAAATCATGTATAATAAATATAAGTTAATTATACATATGAAACACATATTATTATATCTAATATAATATATGATTCACTTATGACATTATATTACCCATTTAATAACAACTCCATGTTAAAGTAATGTTTCGGGTAATAACTGCTTTGTTTATCGTACGTGTTTTGACTTTTCATTCTTAATCATCTTACTTAGACCATGATTTACTTATTTAAATAATGTAAAAAATGATGTATATATCATATATATTCATTATATAAATATTTATAGTAATATATAAGATATATTAATATTAAATGAAATACATCGTTCATGGAGATGGTAGGCCGTATGTACGCATGAATACTGCTTCCGTTATATTGTTGTATTGAAAGAAAGAATGTAAATGATATATATATATATATATATATAAATGTATATAATATAATTTTAGTGGAATATTTATTTCATATATATCATATAATTTTACTAAACCCATCCTTAATACATTCCTTGTAAAGTGTGAACGAATCACATCGCTTTGAGGATGCATTAGTCCACACTTCCACAAAAGAAGTTATCGTATTTACTCAAAATGGAAAGCATGAATGTAGGATTTATATAATAAATAAATAATTATAAATAAATAATAAATATACTATATATAATATAAAATCATAGTGTCCATCATAATTTCTAACCATGAGAGGTTGTAAGAAAAAACAAACAACATCGTTTGTGAGGCGGTAGTTCGCTGTACACAAAAACAGTAAGTTTGTTACCCATTAGATGGAAGTGTGTATAAATATAGGTCAAACCCTTATAATAAAAACATATTAGTATATTTAGGATACTGAGATTATTATATAAGTATGGAATAAGAATATTTGAGGTGATAGATAATGAAAATATAACAAAGGAGCATGAGGAAGGATGTTACCTCTTCTTTGGGTAACTCCTCTTGGTTTACACCAAAGGGGTTCCTTGGATGACTTTATCACAAAAGGTATGATTATAAGATGAATGAAGGTATGTTTTTAGGATATTTATCCATATTTTTTCTGATAAAAGGGCTTTATAGGTGTGAATAAGTGATAGGGGTGAGTGCTCTTTTATAGTGTAGGAGGAGTGGCATTCTTGTAAATTTTTAAAAAGGGAAATCCACCCATGTTTTTCCTATGAAAAGTGGATCCAATAATAATTTATTTATAAAAGGGAGTATAAGGTCTAAATATTGCTATAAAATGGATTTTAGACAAGTTTCTAGGTTATTTGGGCCTGTAGTTCAAGGTTCAATCCTTTATTAAGCCAATTTCCCCCTTAATCGTTGTAATTAATTTTAATACCCTTCGCTAATATTTTTGGTAAAAAACTAAGTTGAACTTATAATAAATTATAAATTATTATTAATCCAAATATGGAATCCATTTTTAAAAATTCAAATCATAGAAGTGTAAGAGATTAATTTAAATTTTATCCTGTAGACAAGACGATAAAGTGTGTTTCAAAGTAAGAATGTTAAAAAGTTTGGTAAGTTTTTATATCCAATTTCAATGTGAAATTTATTATAATGACCTATATTAGATTAATTTATGTATATTTTATATAATTTAACTTTAAAACTAATAAAAAAAACATTATAAATAAAATATATGAAAAAACAATTTTGAACTAAAATTCAATATTATTCATTATTCATCAAAAAATGAAATTTCACTGAAAAATACCATAAATTCACCATAATCTAATTTTTATTTTATAGTTTAAAAAATTAAGCTTATTTTTTCAAATAAAAATTATAAATGTGTCAAAAATTATATTTAAAATAGTTTCTCCATTAAAAGGCGGTAAAATTACCTTTTAGAAGAATACAGATTTTTTTTAGAGGTGGAGCCTTGGTCAAAGACCAAGGCAGTATTTATTGCTCAAAGAAAGGAGTTACAAAAGTCTGAAAGACGGAATCTTATTACAATCCTTATCATAAAAGGGAAGTGAAACATCAGGCAACTCATCAAGCCAGGTAACATCCTGATTGATCCCTTTCTTGGCAAGACTATCAGAAACCATGTTCGCTTCATGGAACACATGTGTGGCAATGTAATCAAGGTCCATGAGTGAAGCAAGGAATTTCATCCATTGAGGGGTAAGAGGCCATGCGAGTTGCACCACCCCTTTCCAAATAGCTTGAACAACAGTGGTTGAATCACATTCAATCCATAGTTTGTGCCAACCCTTTTGTTTGGAAAAGTCCACCGCATGAATAACACCCATCATTTTCGCTTACAAAGCTGAGGTCGTGCCACATCCACCAAAGAAGCATCCAAGGCATCTGCCAAGGGAGTCTCTAAAAATGGCACCAAAACCTGCCAGACCCGGGTTTCCTCTAGAGGCGCCATCGACATTCACTTTGATCCATCCTGGAAGTGGAGCTTGCCAGAAGACCTCAAAGGTGCGTCGAGGTTGCCTATAAGATCCCACAATCCGAAGGCGACGGAGAATATCAAAATCACCAACAGAGTTTTCACAATGATCTTTCTGAAGAGAAGCAACATCCTTGATGGAAATGAGAATACGCGTTTTACCTGCATTGAAACTGAAAGCACAATTATTATGAATGAAGTTATTTCTGTCATACCAGATCAC
This sequence comes from Viscum album, assembly GCA_963277665.1. Lineage (NCBI taxonomy): Eukaryota > Viridiplantae > Streptophyta > Magnoliopsida > Santalales > Viscaceae > Viscum > Viscum album. The sequence goes on along the minus strand of OY728132.1, from coordinate 267,775,872 downwards.
ATGCAGGAGTTCCGCCACTGCAATCAGAAAAAGGTTCTTGATTTGCTTCGAAGAGTCCCAATTAACATAGAGCTGCAAATGGGAGTTAATAGTAGCAGGAATACACCATCTGCAACCAAAAATGTCAAAAGTGAAATTCCAAAGAGCTGCAGCTGTAGAAAAAGACAAAAACAAATAGTTAGCATCCTCGCGATGTTGATTGCATATATGACATCTAGAGCAAAGAGGAATCCCAAAGGATTGAAGGCACACATCGGTGGGGACCCTATTATGGGAAACACACCAAATAATAGTAAGTATCTAGGGCTTGATCCAAGGTTTATTAAAGGCTTTCAACCAAACAAAATTAGAAACAGAATTGCTGAAATTATTTTTGTAGAAACTTTTGGAGTCAAGGACTCCATTAAAAGCAGGTTCCCAAATGAGGAAATCGTCCGTGTTAGAGAAAGGATAGTTGTCAACGATGTGACTGATGTGATTTGGAAGGGAGATGTTTTGGGAGTTAATAACATCCCTGATAGTATAGTTGGTGTTGCCAGGAGAAGTGGTGGACGTCAACATTGAGATTAAGGGGACACCAGTCCAGTTGTCCATCCAGAAATTCAAAGAGGAATTAGCACTAACCATCCATCTAGAGTTATCCATGATATTAAGAAAATAATTTCTAATGGAGGGCCATATGGAAGAGTTGATGTGACCAAATTTTCCATTTCGAAGCTTGGTAACAAATCTTTTATTGAGGAAGTCCTGAGAATCAGAGTTGTTATGAATCATATTCCAAGTCATCTTCTCTTGAAGAGATTCATTGAAAAGCTTAAGGTTCTTGATACCAAGACCACCCTTGTCCAAAGGTTTGCAACAAGTTACCCAAGTAATGGTGACAAGTTTTCTTTCAATCGTACTACCAGACCAATTTTTTTTTTAATATAGGCATTGATTTTATTGAGAAGGCTGGAAGGACAATTTTACACCATCATTGAGTAAACCATCTTGGAGACCATCGTAGATTTAACAAGACAAATTCTGCCAGCCATAGAAAGAGATTTACCCTTCCAAGCTGAAAGTTGATTGGTAATTTGATCAACAATGTTATGAAAATAATTGGATTTTGGTATTCCCCAAAAGATGGGAACACCCAGGTATGTGAAAGGAAAAAATCCTTCTTTGATTCCTAGATAATTAATGATGTGACTTTTTCTAGTGGGGGCAAAGTTCTTCCCAAAGAAAACAAAGGATTTGTTCCAACTTATTGCTTGACCCGAAATGTCTTCATAATGAGCCAGAGCACTTTTGAGGTTTTGGATGTTCCTTTTATCACCATTTAAAAATAAAATAATATCATCAGCATATAAAAGATGTGTAGGAACATTTAAATTTCTATAAGCCTGAATGGGATTAATCTTGTTTTGATTCGCAAGGCTCGTAAGAAGTCTACTTAGATAGTCTTCAGAAATAGCAAAAATGATGGCAGAAAGAGGATCACCTTGCCTAACTCCCTGAGTGCATTTAAAGAATCCTTTTGGGGTCCCATTGACAAGAACAGAAATTGAAGCCGAATTAAGTAAGGTGAAGATCATGGAAATAAAAGTATCATTGAACCCAAAGCCTTCGAGCACTTTTAAAATAAAACCCCAATCCATGGTGTCAAAAGCTTTCCTAATGTCCAGTTTGATTGCCACACCGCCTCCTCTAGTAACCTTATTCAGTAGATTCGTTCATTCTGAGGCAAAGTAAATAAAATCTTGAATTGTTCTTCCTTTGATAAATCCAAATTGGTTCCAAGAAACAATTTTATTAGCAATATAGGTGAGTCTGTTATCAAGGAGTTTAGTTATAATTTTATAGAGGGTGTTGATGATAGAAATAGGCCAAAAAAGGTGTATCTTAGCAGCATTGTCCACTTTGGGAATAAGAGTCAGAAATTGAGCATTTATCCCATGAGGGAGAACACCATTGGAGAAGAAAGATTTAACCAGTTTACAAAAATCCACCTGAATGAGATCCCAATAATGTTGGAAGAAGCCGTTGTTGAAACCATCAGGTTCCGGGGCACTATCAGGTTTGTGACTAAACACAGTGTCCTTAATTTAATGATCCATAGGTATGCTTAAAAGGTGATCATTGTCCTCAGCATTGACCATATTAGGGATGATGTCAGGGAGAAGATTCTTTCCAGCCACCGGACCATTGAACAAATTATAAAAGTAATCCACCACATGGATAGCAATGGAATCCTCAGTGTCAAGAAGAATATCATCAGCTTGAAGAAAAGAAAGAGGCCTACTGATTTTCTTGATTCTTTGGAGGGAGTTTTAAAATTTAGTGTTTTGATCACCGTCCGAGATCCATTTGGTTTTAAATATTTGTTTTCGCATGTTGTCTTTGAGCTTCAAAAGAGATTTAAGATTCAAAGAAGTAGTGATTTTAGGTTGAGGATCAAGAGAGAAATCAGATAAAGTATTGGAGCTTTGAATGCGAATGAGGTCATTATCCAAAGAGGAGATGTCTGCATCAAGTTGTTTTGTTTTAGAAAAGCACCAACCCTTGAGATACTGTTTCAGAAGTTTTAATTTAGCAATTCATGCAAAAGAATCATTTTGTTGATGCATGCCATCCCAAAAAGTCTTTATTGTGGCAGAACAATCTGCGTTTGCAGTCCAAGCATTGTTAAATTTAAAAGGTAGAGGAGATTTTATTCCAGTGGTGATGAGGTTGAAAAGAATGGGGTGATGGTCAGAGTTGATCCTGGGTAAGGTGATACTATAAATGGAGTTCAATTTATCAAGGGCAGCAACATTAGTAAAAGCTCTGTTGAGTTTACTAGCTACTACCCTATTGAGGCATTTTCTATACCAAGTATACTTAGCACCAGTGAGATTGATTTCAATAAGATCACAGTCCTCGATGGAGGCCTTAAATTCTCTAGTTGAGATAGGAGAGTGTGTCGGTCCAATCTTTTCACTAGGAAGAAGAATGGCATTGAAATCACCAAGCACAATCCAGGAATCCTGAATAGATCTAGATAGGGTAAAAAGGTAATTCCAAAGGGATCTTCACTCTTGATATCTATTCTTAGCATATATCATTGTGTAGAAAGTGTGAATACCATCAGAGGAAATGTTACAAGTAAATAGTTGGTCAGAAGTTTTAACAATATTAACAGACTGTAAAGAAGAGTGATAGAAAATCCAGAGAGTTTCAGTAGATGATCCTTCCTTGCACGCGCCAAGGAAGTTGTAACCAAAAGAGCACAAGTGTAAAAATTTCGAAGAAAAATTAGTTTTTGGTTCAGCAATAGAAAATAATTTTGGTTTATGGGTCAATATAATTCTCTTAAGCACAATAAAAGTGTCAAAGTTTGCCATACCAGGACAATTCCAAAATAAAAAATTCATTTGAACCTACGTTTGGAGTTAGAACTCCCTTTTTTTGATCCATCCGAGGCATTTTTCCTTGTTGACCTTCTGGTTCCATGAGAGGATATTGGTCTGGATTTTTTCCCTGTTTATTCTTGGAAGAAGCAGTAGAGGTATTAGATTCATTTTTAATAGCATCGTCCTGATTTTTCTCCAAAGAGATTGTGGACCCATGCAGGGTCATTGTGTGTAACATAGGCCAAACATAGTGTTTCATTCACCACAAGCTAATCTAAGTGTTGAGTGTAGTTCACGCAAGAAAAAAGTATTTCTTTAATCTATATATATATATATAAACTATATTCAGTGTTTCATGAAATGAAAAATATCAAAAAGATTAAATTAATTTGAAAAAGATTTCACAAAATCTTGGGGTATTACATTCTACCCCTCTTAAAATGAATTTTACCCTCAAAATTCATCTGGTTTATCAATGGATTAATATTTTAAAGTTCCTTTTATAGAAACACACATTGTAAAAATGAATACTAAAACTTCCTTTAAAAAGGGAATGTTGGAAACATGACAGTTACCCAAAGTAACTAATAAATAGGTTCCCACATGGGAGAACATGGGTAGAAAGTGAAAATATGTACTTGGAGTAAAATCATAAATATTTGTTGAGAGTGATTTATTCCATCAATCATAAACAAGTGAATGATCAATGCAAAGTTGAGGGCATCAAATTCATAAATTTGTGATGATTTAAAAGGCCATCTGTTCAATAAAAATTAAGGTATTAGGACAAAATTTTATTTATAGATCATTTTCCTAAAGTTTAGGAATTTTCATGAAAATATATACTTACATGATTTTAGGACAACCTTACCCTTTGTTGTTCCTTGATCATCTTCCAATTCACATCTCATTCCAAGAAATGAAGGTGAATTTTTCATTCCTGAAGAATTAACAGATTATGAGATCTATGAATACAATGACAGGTCATTCCATATATTTTTATCACAATAAAAGGTTAGTACAAGTTATCCAATATGCATAAATCTCCATATTGTGAGATAATAATTTAATCTCTAAAACCTTATCTGAAGTTTAATATAAACCATTCCATAAATGGTTAACTTTATAACCCTTTTGAAAGATGAAAGTCCAAAACTCTAGAAAGAAGGTCACTAAATTTCTCAAAATCATATTAACATTGATACCAAATGTATCATATAGTATATATTATTTTTTAAATACAAAAAATGTGAATAACTTCATCATGTATTCTATTGAAACTTGGTAATGACCTGAATTACCATAAATACTTATTGAAAACATACATGCTTCCAAAATATAATTCACTATTTATTCTTTAAATAGGATATTATCTTAAAAAAACTTTTCTATTGGAATCTTGGATTCATACTTGAAAATATATAAAATCAATGTGATTTCATTAATCCAAAATTCATGTAGAGAGAGATAATCAATGCTTAGAATCATATCAAGTTTCATTAAAGGATAAAAAACAAGATTTTCATAGATCTTATTTTTACAAAATCCCATAGTAAATTTCCCACTATGGAGTTCCCCAATTATCATGGTTCACTTCATACATTGTGATTTCACATGGTTTCCCTTTTTTCCTTTATCTTTAGAGGTTATTGGCGTTGATCACCATTATTAACCCTTATATTTGGTAAATTTTTGGAAAAATTCCCAAACTCCTTAAAATTGAAACACTGAAGTGCATGATGTAAATTCTATAGAGATTTCTCATTATTCAAATCATTATATAACTTTTCCAATAACTTTGGATTTCATCTGCTTGATGTCCTTCTTTTCCACACTTAAAACATTTACTAGTCCCATTATGAAAATTCTCTCTATAAGATCCCATATTTTCTTAAGGTATGATTTTGCTTAAGTTTTAGTTTAAGTATCTTCTATTTGAATAAATAAATGTTTCCCAAGTTCATGAGAAGGATCAGGGGTGTCCTGGTGGTTTAGTACATGAAATAGAATAAAAAATGATCTTTCTAGTCATTCTGTATGGTTAGTGAAAACCGCGTGAGGGGAGGGCCAAACCATATGATTTGAGACAGTGTGATATCTCATACTTAGATCATGGTTTTTAAACCATGTTAAGCATACCAGGTAACCATGTATCCCCTTTTCCCCTAGATAGTGTCTTATGAATGGTTTTCACATGGTTTGGAAAACCGTGTTGGTAAATCGTGCGCCCCTATAAAAGTTATAAAAATTAAAAAAATTTCCATTATGGTATTTAATAACCTCACCCAATTGTCCTTATATTTCTCATCCTATAATCCCTAGTGAAAAACCCTAGTGGCATAATCTTCTAAGAGGTGATTCTCCTTTGATCCTAAACCATTTGGAGCGTCGTTGGTTGCAGATCAAAGCTCTAGGTGAGTATAATCCCTCTCTTTCTTCTATTTTTGCTTTAGGGTTTTCATCTCCCTCTTATCTTCATCCTAAGATCTAAAACACTATTTTTCCAATTATATCTAGTTTTAGGATTCAAAGGGTGGTATAATTAGGATTTAAGGCTATGATTAATAGTGCATTCATTAACGGATTCGAGGTAGGTGGTCTACAAGTTATATCTCATAGTTTCATTGTAGATTTATGCATGTTTAGTATTATTATTGGTTATATCTTATTTTTATATTGATTCATTTGATGAGGTTTGGTTAAATAGGTGTATTAATGATGAATAGAAACCCTCATGGTCCCCATGGGATGCATCGAGGATGATTTGACAGATCTAGGGCCACCCATGGGGTGTGACGATATTCCCAGGCCTAGAAATTAGTTAAGTAAGTTCAAGGTCATTGTGTGATAATGTGGATCCCTTGTTGAGTATGTTGATATGTTTAATGGAAGTTAGAATGAAATATTGGTAGTGTGTATAGATTTGGTAATGGCTTAAGGGGTTGTTTGGAATGACATGAAAATGGGTTAATTGGGTTAAATGAAATCATGCCATGTGGCCTATGAATTATGTTAGAAATTCCTAAGATATTTAGTACATATGAAATAGTGAATCTGTTAAATTGGTAATGATATGTGAAATGTGAAATGTGAAATATGTTAAATGGGGTTTTATAAGGGAATTTATGAATATGTGAAATGGGTTGATATAAGGGAATTATTGAACATGCTTAGTGAGTTTGGAATGAGAATGGGAATTGGGATAAATGGGTTAAGTAATGTAAATGGAAAATGAGTTATTGGGTTATGGAATAATGTTAATTCCCATGTTTATTATTATGGATTATGATTTTTATTTGTGTTGGTTTTGGCTAGTTGTGATATGGTTTGTGTGTGGTGAATGGATGAATAAGCATGTGAACATGGATAGAGGTATGGGATAAAGAACTATGGCTCCTGCCATGGGTTGAGTTGGACTGATGCTCTAACTCCACCCACAATGCATGGGTTAGGGAAGGGGACAAATATCTATTCCCATAACGGTTTCATTCCACCCAGAATGAGGCTTTGAGGTAAGGACATTATGATTTAGTGATGTATTATCCCTAGTGAGATAGGGACTTGAATTATTCCCTTATACAAAATGATAAATGCATTGAATCATTGTGTGAATGATGTAAATGCATAACCCATGGATTACATGTTGATGATGAACTAAGTAATGAAGAATATGCAAATGATGAATTGTTCTAAAGGTAATAATAGTTAAAGTAAAGATTGTTAGATAATGACACCCGAACTATCTTTTATTTACTTATCATTTATTTAATACTTAAATGCACTATCTATTTAAAATGGATATTTTGTAGACATCATTGGTGGTGGCATATTGAGTTGTAATCACATCCTGACTGGGCTGCCATTTAGTACGAGAGCATATTTCATGCTTGGAGGTTAAGAAAATGGGTAAGGGCCTTGTGCTTGAGAGTTGAGTTATTCTTGAGAGGTACATTAATGAGGTTCTGGACTTGGAGTCAGGACCATTTTGGTAATTTTTCTATTTTTATTTATTTTAGGTTTTGTTTTACATGGAACTATTGTATGACATGACATATTTACTATTGGTTGTGTTTTGTGCCTAGTTTTGGGAGATGGTTATTTATGCATCGTCATTGGTTATTCTATATTGTTTCCACTATTTTATTTATTTTATAGCTATGGATTACTATAGTAAATAGAGTATAGTCTCCCCACATGACTCTTAGACCCTCGCTGCTAGTGAGAAGTCTATGGTGTATGGGGAGGTGCACTTGAGGTCATGTGACGAATCGGATCAGGGAACTAGTTTAGTGGATCCCGGGTCGATGAAATTACAAAGTGGTACCAGAGGGAGGTTTTTTTTTCTGCGATTTACTATTTGGGGATGGTAGATAGGAGGTTTGGAAGGTGTCTGGACTTGGTAATGAGATCATTTTTGGGAGAAGCTGACCCATGTTTTAGGGAAAACCCAAGTCACCCAGGTTAGTAATTTTTGTTCTTATTTTGTGTTGTTACATTTTATGATATTTTACTATTGAGTGATGCACTTTTTGTGTGATGTGATAGTTTTATGATATTTTTCTTGTGATTAGAATTTTATGAGGTTGTGAATTCATGCATCATTATAGGAACCTAATTATATAATTGACATGCATCATAGTAGGTACACACTCATGATAGGTGTGTGTGACATAAAGGGTAGGACACATTTGATTTTATTGAAATTGATTAAAATAGTATCTAATGAAATGATGAAAGTGGTTAAAAAGGGAAGAAAAATGTTAAATAATAATTAAATAATTATTCTTAACTAGGGGTTGTAAGTGAATTAAAATGTTTTTGAAGTATGTTGTGATATGTAAATAGTTTTGAAATTGTGTAGAAGGTAAGGCTTGTAACTGTGTGAGTTAGTTACCCTGTCTTAACCATGGACCTAGTAAGGATGGTCGAGGGTAGTGTTCCGGGTATGATAGGGCCCTTTTAGAAAGTGTATGCGAAATGATTTTTTATGTCTAGTGGTGATCCTTCCTTTAAATTTTGTGGAATATTTATGGTTTGTGTTCTAAATCTTGTGTTCAGTATTGTAGAGAAATGCCACCATGAATATGTGTTTCAATTGGGTGATACGAGGACATTGTTGAGAATGCTACCATAATAGTGGAGCAAGAGGATCTAGTTGTTTAAGATAATAGGGAAGATTAGTTCTATAAGAAATTTACTCATTTTATATAGATAATGGAACGTGACCCAATGCATGTTGCACTGAGTACGTTCAAGCTGATTAGGGAGTTTCAACTGCAACACCCTCCGACCTTTACCAGAGAGGGTGAGCTAGAGGCAACCGAGTTATGGATAGAGACTATCCATAAAATTCTTGATCATCTGGAGAATCATTACAAAAGGTGAGTCAAGATAGCAACCTATTTGTTATGAGGCCAGGAAAAGTGCTGGTGGGACATTATGGTTCAGACATAGCAAGCTGAAGGAATGGTATGGAAGTATTTTTAGGAAAAATTCTGGAACACTACTACCCAGAGACCTTGAGGAAGGATAAGGTTGTGTAGTTTATGATCTTAACCTAGGGGGTTTTATTAGTGATGGATTATTCTAGTTGTTTCACTGAATTATGCTACTATATTCTGACGTTGGTAGGGGATGGGGTGACTATGTTGAAATAATTCTATGATGGGATTAGGAACAAGATCAAGTATCAAGTGAATATCTTACATCTAAAGATATTTTTAGAGGTAGTGGACAAGGCCCTTATCTCAGAAGGGAACCTGAAGGGAGATTTAGGTGGTGGACTTTGGGTGCCCGCCGAGTAGACACGTGGTGAAACTTCTGAGGGTAGAAAGCATCATTTTGGGAATTTCCAATAGGGAGAAAGTGCACAGAATATTCAAAAGAGAGTTCCAATTTCTTAGGATGTTGATTAGGCATTTTTTTACCAGTGTGGAAGGATAGGGAACATGAGGGGTCAATGTCCCCAACCACTAGTCAATTTCCAGTCATGTGGCAGGTTGGTACATATACAGAGGTTCTGTAAGAACCCTCAACAGTCGGTAACATATGGAGGTCAGAGGTATGTGTCGAGTGTGGGAAGGGGGTCAGTCACCCCATATCAGGTAGGCAGTTGTAGCTCCATAGTTCATACTGATAGGGGTGGTGGACAAGAAACTCTAGGGCAAGATCATCCATACAGGTAGGGTAGTGTAGTACACGGTACTCAAGATGGAACCTAGGGTAGGCTTATATCATCTTCATGTAGTTCAGTCTACACCTAGATGTGGAAATACTAGACCATCTACCATTAGAGGTATGATTCTTGTAGATTCCACACTCGCTAGTTATTTATTTGGCACAAGTTCCGCACATTCTTTTATTTTTGAATAGTTCGTAGTTGTGTTGGGCCTAACCATGTAAATTTCATATGGGGTTATGTAATTTAATACTTTGTTGGGTTTGTGAGTTGAGAATATTAGAAAATGTATGGTTTTTTCTTTAGAGCTTGGTGGATATCATTTTATGTGGAACCTATTTTTCCTTGAGATGTCATGTTTTGACCTAATTTTAGGTATGGAATGGATGGTGTTGTATCAATACTATATTTATTGTTACCAACATCGAGTAATATTCACATATCTCAATGGAGATACTTATTTCCCACGTGGTGAGTGGGATGTTCGAGAAAGCCGTGCATGGATAGTTTTCCATAAGTTGGGAGAAATCATGGACCAAGTGGCTTGTATTATGATAGATGAAGAAGGAAGGTATCCACCAGTATTCCCTCCCATTGTGGATAAATTTTAGGATCTGTTTCCTAAGGATTTATTGAGGCTACACCCCAAGAGAGGTGTTGAGTTTACGATTGAGTTGCTACCAGGGGTAGAACTGGTTTCTATTCCTCCATATCGAATGACACCGAAATAACTACAGGAACTTAAGGTTCATCTAGAATAGTTGTAGAAAAAGGGGTCCATCCATCCTAGTACGTCGCCTTGGGGGTCTCCCATTCCATTTTCCAAGAAGGAAGATAGATCATTCAGATTATATGTTGAATATAGAAAATTGAATAAGATGACAGTTAAGAATTGATACCCACTTCCCAGAATTGATGACCTATTTGACTTGATGAGGGGTTCCTTAGTTTTATCCAAGATCGATTTGATATCATGATATGATCAGTTGAGGGTGAGACCTTCTGACGTACTGGAGATATCCTTTCAGTGTAGGTATGGGTTTTATGAGTTTTTGGGGATGCCGTTCAATTTAACCAACACGCCAACTATGTTCATGGTTTTAATGAACCAAATATTTCACCTATACTTTGATCAGTTCATGGTTGTCTTTATTGATGACATATTTTTGTACTCAATAACTCTTGCTGATCATGCTAAACATCTAGATATCGTCCTGAGTACACTAAGAGAGAATATGCTTTATGATAAGCTATCAGAGTGCTAGTTTTGGATTAATAAATTTCATTTCTTAGTTCACATCATTTTTGAGTTAGGTGTGTCAGTAGATCTAAAGAAAGTGTAGATTGTGGTGTCTTGGGAGCAACCTGAGAATATTTCTGATGTTTAGAGTTTTCTGGGGTTTATCGGTTATTAACAAAGGTTTATTAGGGATTTATCTCATTTAGAGGCGCTAATATTAGGATTAAACAATAAGGGAGTTAAGTTTTAGTGGTTGGAGGTATGCAAGAATTATTTTCTAGAGTTGAAGAAGCGGTTGACTACCGCACCAATTCTGATCTTACCTGAACTGGGTAATAGGTACACCTTATTATGTGATTCATTTGGTGTTGGACTTAGAGAAGTGTTGATGCAAGATGATTGGGTTGTATAATATGGGTCAATATAGTTGAGGCCTAATGAACAAAATTACCCTACTCATTATCTTGATCTAGCTACTACGGTTTATGTATTAAAGTACTGGAGGAATTACATTTTAGGAGAGAGGTTCACGCTGTTTACCAATCATAAAAGTCTTAAGTACATATTCTCTCAGTGGGATTTGAATATTTGATAGTGAAGGTGGGTCAAGTACCTACAATCCTTTGATTTTGACTTGGTTTACACATCAGGAAAAGGGAACAGTGTTTTAGATGCTCTGAGCCGGAAGACTCAGAATTAGGTGGTTCATGAATCAAACTCTAAATAGAGAATGATGGCCTTGTTTTCCATGATGCACCTGGAGGTGCAATATGGGCATGGGAAAATGACCCTTGTGTCTATAACATTTGAGTCCTCACTTTTGATCCGCATTAAGGAAAGTTAGTTGGAGTATTTGGAGTATTTGGATATGAAGGAAAGTCTTAAAGGCAGGGAGTCACCTTCTATTTGGGCTATTGGTGATGATGAAATTTTTAGTGTTTTTGGCTATGTGGTTGTTCCAGTGTGTATGTGGGAAGAGTTTATACATGAGTTCTATGCATCAAAGTGGGCAGTGCATCCTGATTTGACTAAGATGTAGCGTTATATTTGTAGGTAGTATTGGTGGACAAGAATAAATAAAGAGGTTGTAGGTTTTATGGCATGATTCCTTAACTACCAACATGTGAAGGTCGAGCATCAACACCTAGGTGGTTTGTTACAATCATTTCCCATTTCGAAGTAGAAGTGGAATGACGTAACAATAGACTTTATAGTGGGTATTCTGAGGACACCTCAAAAGAATGATGTGGTTTGGGTGGTTGTGGATCGATTGACTAATGTGGACCATTTCTTATCGATCTAGGAGACTTACATAGTTAATCAGTTGGGTGAGTTACATATTCAAACATAGTGCAGTTTCATGGTGTGCTGAGAACCATAGTTTTAGGTTGTGACCGACATTTCACATCACACTTCTGGCAGGGATTATAGAAGGTGCTTAGTACCCAGGTACTTTTGAGTACATCTTATAACCCAAAAATAGATGGGTAACTATAGAATAAAATTCAAGTGCTGGATGATATATTGAGAGCTTGTGTCCTGGATTTCAGTGGTTCTTGGGAAAAACATTTATCGCTTGTTGAGCTTTCCTACAACAATAGTTTCCAAGATATGATTCAGAAGGAACCTTTTAAGGAACTCTATGGGAGACCATATAGATCTCTGTTGTGTTGTTTATAAGTTGGGGAGTTTGAGATTTTGTGAATGAGTCTTGTACATGAGACGTCGGAAAAAGTTCGATTGATTTAGAAGCACATGATAACGACTTAGAGTAAGCAGAAGTCATATGTAGATCAGCGTCGCAAGCCTCTTGAGTTTATGTGGTGTGATAGTGTATTTCTTCAGATGTCTCTAAGGTTGGGTGACCGTCGAATTTGGAAACAGGGAAAGTTGGTGCCTAGGTATGTGGGGCTGTTTGAGATCATGGAGAGAATCGGACCATTGGATTACTGATTGGATATTCTATAGTGGTATAGTGGAATGCATGATATTTATCATGTCTCGAAACTCTAGTAGTATCACCCTGATCCATCTAATGTGATAAATATTGAGGATGTAGAGCTTGAGGTTGATGTGTCCTTTGAGGAGCATCCGATTTGTATTGTGGATCATAGAGAGAAGGTCTTGTAGTGGAATACTTTTCCCTTAGTTTGAGTTTTATGGAAATATGAAAAATTTTAGGAAGAAACTTGGGAGTGAGAGTTGGATGTGTGAGCACAATGGCCCAATCTCTTTTCATATGAAACCCAATAATGCTTGGAAGCACGACTTGAGGATGAGCCGTTAGAAGGTTGGGAGGTTGTAAGATCCCAGATTTTCTTAAGGCATGTTTTTGTTTAATTTTTGGTTTACATCTCTTCTATTTGGTTAAATAAATGTTTCCAAAGTTCATGAGAAGGATCATGGGTTTCCTATAGGTTCAGGACATGAATGAGAAGAAAAAAGGAGCTTTCTGGGCATGCTACATGGTTTGTGCATGGTTAATGAAAACCATATAAGGGGAGAAACAAACTATGCAATTTGAGATAGTGGAATATCACACAATTGGAGCATAGTTTTTAAACTGTATAGATCTTCCCAGGTAACCATGAAACCCTCTTTCCCCTAGAAAGTGTCTTTCTCATGGTTTGTGCATGGTTTGGAAAACTGTGTGGGTAAACTGTGCACTCCTGTAAAAGTTAGAAAATTTACAAAATTTCCATTACGAGATTTAATAAATGCACCCAGTTTTCTTCCTATTTCTACTCCTATAATCCATAGTGAAGAACCCTAGTGTCCCATGATTCCAAGAGGTGATTCTTCTTCAATCTTAATCCATTTGGAGCACTTTTGGTTGCGAATCAAATCTCCAGGCGAGTCTAATACCTCTCTTGCTTATCATTTTTGTTTATGTTTTCATCTACCTATTATCTCCATCCAAAGCTCTAAAAACCTATTTTTTTGATGATATATAGGTTTAGGCTTCAAACGGTGCTTGAATCAGGATCTAAGGCTATTATTAAGAGTGTGTTCATCAACAAATTTGAGGTAGGTGATCTACAAGTTATATCCCACATTTTCGTTATAGATTTGTTCATGTTTGGTCTTGTTCTTGGCTATCTCTTATTGTGGTCTTGATGAATTTGGCGAGGTTTGGTGAAATGGGTGTCTAAATTATGAATAAAACCCTCATGGTCCTCATGAGATGCATTGAGAATGATTTTATCTATCTAGAGCCACCCATGGGGTGCGCCGATATTCTTAGGCCTAGAAATTGGTTAAATAAGTGAAAGGTCATTGTGTGATAATGTAGATCCATTATTAAGTGTGTTGATATGTTTAATGGAAGTGAAAATGGAATATTAGTAGTGTGCCTATATTTGTTAATGGATTAATGGGTTGTTTGGCATGACATAGAAATGGGTTAATTGGGTTAAATAAGATTATGACATGTGGCCTATGAATTATGTTAGAAATGACTAAGAGAGTTAGTGCATATGAAATAGTGAATATGTTAAATTGGTAATGGTATGCGAAATGGGGAATATGTTAAATGGGGTTTCATAAGGTAATTGGTGAATATGTGAAATGGGTTTATATAAGGTAATTATTGAATATGCTTAGTGATCTAGGTATGAGAATCATAATTGGGCTAAATGGGTTAAGTAATGTAAATGGAAAATGTGTTATTGGGTTATGGAATAATGTTAATTCCCATGTTGATTGTTATGGATTATGATTGTTATATGTATTGGTTGTGGTTGGTTGTGATATGGTTTGTCTATGGTGAATGGATTAATAAACATGTGCACATGTATTGAGGTATGGGATAAAGGATTGGGTCCCCTCCCATGGGTCGAGTTAGACTGATGCTCTAACTCCACCCATAATGCACGAGTTAGGGAATGGGAAAGAGCTCTATTACCCTAATGGTTTCATTATACCCGGAATGAGGCATCAGGGTGAGAACATTGTAATGTTGTGATGTATTATCCCTAGTGAGATAGGGACTTGACTTATTCCCTTATGAAAAATGATAAATGCCTTGAATAATTGTGTGAATGACTTAAATGCTTAAACTAGGGATTACATGTTGTTGATGAACTAAGTAATTAATAAGATGAAAATGATGAATTGTTCTAAAGGTAATAATAGTTAAAGTAATGGTTGTTAGCTAATGGCACCCAAAATTTATTTTATTTACTTTTCATTTATTTAATACTTTCATGCACTATCTATTTAGACATGATATTTTGTGTACACTATTGGTGGTGGCCTACTGAGTTATACTCACACCTGCTCAGGCCTCCATTGGGTACCTAAGTAGATTTTACACTTGTAGGTTAGGAAAGGGGTAGGGGCCCTGTGATTGGGAGTTGAGTCATTCTTGAGAGGTACATGGATGAGGTTCCAGACTTGGAGTCTAGACCGTTTTGGGGGTTCTTCTATCTATCTTTATTTTGTGTTTTGTTTCACTTGGAACTATAGTATGACATGACATATTTACTGTTGGTTGTGGTTTGTGCTGAGTTTTGAGATATGGTTATTTATGCATGTTGATTGGTTATTCTATATTATTTCCACTAGTCTATTTATTTTCTTCCATGACTTACTCTAGTAAAGAGGGTATTGTCTCACCACGTGACTCTTATACCCTTGCTACTAGTCAGAAACCTCTGATATATGAGGAGGCATGCTTGAGGTCATGTGATGACCCGACTCGGGGCATCGGTTTAGTGGATACTAGTTTGGGGATATTACAACCTCCATGCTTATTTACACCCTTAGAGCATAAATCAAGGTTCATATTATAATCTCCATGGTTTTTAGATTGTCCTTTTAACTATATCTTCATATTCTTGTTAAAACCATGAGATTGATATGTAAATTCAACCTTCATTTCAACTTTGATTGTAAAATTAACAATCTCTTCATAGCTACTAAAGTATCTTATTTCCAAATCCCTTCTAAGACTTGGACTTAAGACACTAAAGAACCTATCAACCTTAATTTTTGGTCAGATGATAATTCCAGAAGCGTACTTTCCAAGTCTTATGAAATTAGCCTCGTAGGTACTGACAGATTCATCATAATTTTTCTTAAAATCAAAGAACTACTTTTCCATCATCATATGAGGAACACAATGACATTAATTATTTAAGAATAAGTTCTTGAACTCATCCCAATCCATGGATTCAATTTATTTTTTCTTCTTCATATTATTGATTAGATTCCCCCACTGGTCAGCTTCACCTTCTAGTCGATAAACATCCACAATGACTTTCTATTGTTTCAAACACTGGAGAATGGATAATGTGTTTTTAGTGGTACTGATATAGTGTTCAAAAAAAAATATTAGAAGACCTACTGAAATAAGGTGTACTTTTCCACATGAAGGAATCAACATAACATTTCCCACTTCTTTGCTCGTTAAGAATCTTAGAATGATTCATAGATCGAGAAAGATATGTGATCATAGAAATGAGGTTTTTCATTACAAATCCCCTAGAATTCATATTATTAGGAGAAAAATTATTTCATTATCCACCACAATCACCATTAACGTAGTTCCTTCAGGTTCTATCCATTGACTAAATCCAAAAATCATAGAGTAAGAAACATTTTTCATAGTGAGGAATCACATAATCATGAAAGACCACTTAAATGATGTCTAAATTATGAAACATTCATTAATATATGACACCCTATGTTTATCATAGGTTATTCATTGACAAATTATTTTTAAATCCTTTATTATGGTTCATGATGAGTTTTTGAATTCCCAAAGCATATCCCACGAGAGTGTCAAACCATGTGTGTAGAAAGTCCTATTGTCGTGTATCAGGTTATGATTGAGTTAGGTCCAAATCACATTTTCGGAGTTATTATGCCTAGGTACATCTGTTCTAGAGCCATATCCACTTACAGTATCCAGACATAGATGTAATTCTAGGAAACCAATCACTTTATCCTTTACCAAAATATGAGAACATTTTCTTATACTTTTCCTCATCCTTAAACTTATCCTTAGAGACATCCCAAAACATATCCTTAGAAATATTCCCAAGGATATCAATAAATTTTTATCATCCTAGTTTCCAAAGGTTGACTAAACCTTTGCTCTGATACCAACTATAGCGACCCTCACTTTTCATACATTAACATTACATCACTTTTTTTGGAATACTTAATACATTACACAAAAGAATTCCTAAAGACCATATCTGTTTAGTGCATTTGAAAACATGGAAACTTAAATGATGGTACATGAATGATCTATAATATCTCCCACTAGGCTCTCCAAGACTAGAAACCCTAATAGAAAAATCATACATAAAACATATCCTCATATCATCGGGAAAGAAACATAAAAAGGGGTGAGCTCAGATGCTCAGTAAGGGTGAACAAGGGAGATATGTAAGCATAAGTATGAGCATAAGGGGTATGATAACGTGATCATAAAATTAGAAGATTATACCCTGTATATCAAAGATCATAAACAAGAATCATAGAATAGAGAATGACAGTTCATAAGACATGAATCATAAGGGGATCAAGAGCATAATCCATGATAGAAAAACATGGTATTAAGGCACGGAATTTGTGGCATACACATAAGAATAGAAAATATTATATCAAGTTTACCTATCAATAACTTTATAACATGTTAAGATTTGGATGATAACCTATGGAAATAATTTGGGCCTAGGATAACAACCCATGTACCCTCTTATTTTCAATCTTGGGTTGTAACCTGTGTACCCTATTACTTTTAGGCTTGGTCCACAACCCATGTACCAACTTATTTTTATCCTTGGGATACAAACTATATACCTTTTGTTTTCATGCTTGGGATACAAACCATGTACCCTTTGATCTCATATACCATTTATCATTACCCAAATAATTGGAGGGAGATATAGGTCTGTATAGACCTAATTTTCACCTTGCGATACTTTTAAATATTTCTATATATGTTTCCAGAGTTGGGCATTGAGAAAATGTGCAATTCCAAGGCCCAGTGTTCCCATAATTAATTTTATAAAAATATTAAGTATATTTTATACTATGCACAAAAAGGAAATGATATAAATCTTAAATTATAACTCAGATCATAAATATGAGGCCACAGTTGAGTCTATAATGTGATGTTTACCCTAGGAGGGACATAACTTTCATCGACGTGAGACTTCTGTAGAAAAAATCCACCTAGGGGTAAACTAGTCATTAAAATAATTAAAATTAATTATTTTACCTCTAATTCCAAAGAAAATAGCTTTTGAAAAGGGACTCGTATTTAAAATTTGAGACTTCCATTGAGTTTGGAATGGGGTGTTTTTTCCCAAACAGAACATAAAATGAGAGGGTACATAGATTTCAGATTTTGCAACCGTTAGCAGGTTCCGACATTTTTTTCTATAAATATAAATTTAATGGGTTAGGGTAAGGTTCAGACTCTAACATCTCCCTCTATCCACCAAACCTCTCTATCTTAGGATCTTCTTAAAATCGAGGTTTTCTTCGTCAAATTGCTGGAAAATCGCAACAGAAGCAAGGCACCCGCAACGACAACGACGATCAGATTATTTCGAGGTAGGATTTCTTATTGTTTTACCACCCCAAATTTCCATTATTAGTTTATTATTGTTTTCATAAACATATATTTGTTAGAATTTCGATGTGATGGAATTATGAATATAGCCATCACCCAATCCCCGTTTTGAACCCCCTCATTTTGTCGCGTTCTTCATGTTCTTCGCCTTAATTTCTCACTATGGTAAAATGCTGAAAAATCACCAAGGGGAGGATGGCACTGTGAATCCCTAGACTCATGGATAAAAAAAACCTTTGTTTCAATTTTACAACCACCATAGTGGTCCCATCGGTCTATAGAGGGAGACAGTGGTGCGACTCCATCTAGGGTAGTAGCCGCCAGTGGAGTGCAGTGACCAAGGCGAGAGGTGGCTGGTGGTGAGAGGCAGCTAGCGAGTGGAGCAGGTGGTTGACGGAGGGGTAGTTACATGGAAGAATAGAAGATCTACAATGTGATATGGATGGCGTGGTGGTGTCTAGGTGAGGTCAGAGCGGGGTCATGGTGAGAGGCGGCTGGCAACCTGGCGGCAACGACCCGCGCGAAGCGGGTTGCGTGTTGACAAGGGGACCGCGGGTTTTCAAGGTGGTCAGATGCCAGTAGGTTAGAGTACTAGTTAGGTGTGAGATAGCGGCAAGTGGGATGCGAGCTAGTGGAATATGAACAAGATGGGTGGAGCGGGCCGGGCTAGGCAGACGAGTCTGGCTAGAATGGACCAGACTGTTTTGTTTTGGGCCCTTAATGTTTTAAAAAGACGTATCTTTTGAACATCACATCTGTTTGATGTGTCGTATGTGGCCAAGAGTCCCTATCTTTAAGATAGATATTTTTAGAATATTTTAGGACTTTTAAGTTTTGGTTTTGTTGCTTGATTGTGATAAATTCCTAAGTTTAATAATAATAAAATATTTATTATTATTCGGGGTTCTTGTATCGGATATATATCCTAAATGGGATGTCCGTTTGACATGCTGTCAGTGGCAGTGCAACCCCAGTCCTTGGGAGAACTTTTCAAGCCGAATTTAAAGTTTTTAAACTAAAGTTAAGATGTGGGAATCATGGGGCCCGGTTCGCATGTTTTGTAGTGAAATGAAACTTTTTCACCGGTTATTTGTTTTGGATGATCGAGTAGTCAATCCTGCGTGTTTTTCTAGGAGGGTTAAAATGGTGCGACCCATATAATTAATTTCAGGACCGAGGAGTGGGTCCCAAGAAATTCATTTTGAGCATATAATTTCGTTACACAAATTTTCCATCCGATGTTCGTTTGGGGCGAGTGAATAGTCTACCGCACATGTTTTTACACAAAGATCATGGTGGTGTGATCTGTTTGGATGTGAGAATCCTTACTCGTGATCCCATTAAATGTGGAAACATGAAAGCTATATTATTGGAAGATCCTTTTGATGTGTTTGAATAGTATAATCCCACATCGGCATGGGTGTGGGTCCTCTATCAGCTACTTCTGAGTGGAACCCCCTGCTGAACTAGGGTGTGGGTCCTTGATGAAAAAGAGTGGAATCCCTCCAAATAATTAGGGCGTGGGTCCTCTATGATGACTATTAGAGTGGAATACCCCATCAGCATGGGTTAGGGTCCTTTATCAACTACTTCCGAGTGGAACCCCCTGGAACACTAGAGAGTGGGTTGTCGACGACTATCAGAGTGGAATCCCCCTAACATGCTAGGGAGTGGGTCCTCTACTTTTATTTTGCATCATCTGACTTTTCAGATCAGTGGAAAGACATTATTTGACGTTACCTTGAGATTACAAGTAAGAGGGGCACTTTCCCCACTAAGACACGTCCTTATGATGTGACCTAAAACTGTGCGGGTGATATAGACCCACCCAAAATAGATAGTATTGAGGTGTATTGTTTAAGCTCCTTTAACTTACAGTTTAAGGAAAATGTGAAGATTTTGGGTGTCGATGGTGGTTACTTTTGGGACTATTGGAGACTCTTTTCTTGGGATAAGATGTGAGATAGAGATCCCTTTACTCTCTTGTTTCAGATTCTTTTTCTGAGCACATATATATAAATATACATCCTATTACAGTACCCACTCCTTGGGATTTGGTAACTCTCCTTTCAAGAGAGGAAAAGATGTGTGGGGTATGCCATGTGATTTCTATGTCTAGATTCTCATGGTTAGATGAGAATACTATCCTACTATAGGTAGAGAATACTCGACGAGAAGTTCACCTTCTCATTGTTTCTAGCTCCTTGTGTTTGGATGATCTTACTTAACTCTCTTGTTGAGTTGATATGAACTTTTTTACCATACCTTGTCCCATCTGTTTCACTTATTTTCATTTTTCATCTCTTACTACTCCCCCTTATTTTCAAGGCATCCTATATAGTATGATTATACTCACCCCTACATGGGATTTTAATGCATGTATCGTGCCTTATACAAATAATGCACATGTTTGAATGTGACTCTGGAGGATCTTAGGGATACGAGAGCTTGGACCAAGTGCAGTGGTCACAACTAAGGATTTAGGAGCAGGGATTCCTCTCTAGTTTTACTTTCTCAGTTTTCCTGTCAGGTTGAGACACTTTTCATTTGGTTGTTTATTTTTCCCCATTTTCCGTTCAGTTTACTTTATTATATCCATACTATTTAATGGTCCATGCATATATGGTTTATTTTATAGTATGATTCATCTTTTATTTCCTTCCCTTTTCACTTTTCATCAAGTTGGATGTGTGTGTGTGTGTACATGTACTTAGGAAAAGGCCTCATCAAGTTGTTGTACCTTTAGCGCTTATATCCACCCCTAGCCCATGAAGGTGGGATTGGGGTAGTTACAACTCGATCCCTAGCATGGTTCGGGTCGTGAAAAAAGTGGTATCAACGGTGGTTTGACCCTGGAGAAGTTGTTCAGATGTTTCCCTAAAAAGTTATTGGTTGGGTGTAGGGAAACAATGTCGAAGTGTATTGAGAGTGACTCTTAGGCCAGAGAGTCTAGTGACGGTACAATGACTGATGTATCCATTCACCACGACCCTGATTACCCATTTGTCAATTCATAATGATGATACATTCGTTGTAGGAAAATTTGGTACATGAATCATATAGGATTGAGTATTTAACGGTTCTTATTGAGTCATATCCCCTTTGATGTTGTTCTTATAATATATATATATATATATATATATATATATATGCTCATCTACTATTGTACTCCTTGATAACTTTTAGGATGCCTCCATGGTGCCAGCCAGCCAGGATACCCACTCAAGTTCATGATGATGATATTGTGAGCGATAAGGACTCAGTACAAGGCCCATAATGCAATCCCATTCCTTTGGGTGGGCTAGTGGAGACACCTCCACCTATGGAGAAATAGTTAGTACTGGCAGAACAAGATGAGGATGAACGTAGGCTGAGTACACTTCATGAGTTCCAGTGCCAGAGGACATTGAGGTTTTGTGGTGAACCATACCCTCAGGTGGAAAAGGTCTATTTATAGTTAGTGGTATGACTTTTCAGTATGGTGTAAACACCAGAAGACCAGATGGTGGATCTAGAAGCTATCATTTTTCTTGGGCTGGCTAGGCATTGGCGGGAATTAGTTACCCAGATGCACGATGAGATGAGTCTCTCATGGTATGAGTTTTAGTAGCTGTTTTGCGAGGAGTACTTCCACTCATGATTTTAATCTATCAGGATTCAGGAGCTTCTAGAGATGAAGTAGGGATCCATGATAGTATCTGCGTATGAAGATAGGTTTACTGACCTTACATGCTACTCCTTAGATATGATCTATGATAGTTACTTCTAGGTGCAGAAGTTCAATCAGGGTCTCCATTGAGAGATCTATGCTAGTGTAGTTCCCCTGTACATCCTTACCTATGTCGGGGTTCTAGAGTGGGAACTAGTAATGGAGAGATTTATATCATAGGGGATCTAGTTGATTTGTCCTGGCAGTGATCACTTCAGAGAAGAGACATCTACAACAGCTGGCAGACGTCAGTTAGTAGGGCCGTGAAAAAGGAGGCCTCCCCATGATTGGGATCAGGCATTTGATTAGGTGAAAACTTGGCCGCATAGGGCTTTGGGTCAGCCTAGAGAGGGATGGTGCTACACTTGTGATGGGCAAGGTCACATGGCATGAGACTGTTTGAACATGTGATCTGAGTATCCTGAGAAGGTAGTAGGTGGACCACTATGATAGAGGCATCACCATGATCAGGGTGGTCCCCAGGGAGTTGGTTCTTTCAAAGGAGCAGGAGGACCAGGTGGTGGGGTATGATGTTATGAGATCCTCCCATCACCACCACCAGGCAGCCCGCGACAGGCTCATGGAGTTAGTGGCCGGGGCCGCAGATAGTTTTAGGCTATGGATGTCCGTGATCCTCCATTGCACAAGATGATATGAGTTACACTCTGTGTTTATTCTACTCTTTCTTAATTATTGGTATACATAGGTTCTAGTCACTCTTTTATCTCATTACTCATGGTACGGGAGTTGGAGCTCCCAGTAGAGGTGCTCTCGCAACGACTTTGTCTTGAGGTTCCTACAAAAAGTGCCTCTTCAGTATCTTTTATCTTCCGATAGTGTGAGATTTTGTTTGGAGGGGAAATGTTCATGTGGGACCTACTAGTCATCATGATGGAACCTTATGATGTTATCTTGGGAATGGATTGGTTTTCCATGGTTTGAGCCCAAATTGACTGTCACCCCAGGCTAGTCAGATGCCTTCACACGGATGGGATGGGGTTCACCTTTCTTGGTGAGTGAGGCCTTATAGAAGGGTATGAGAGTTCTTTAAATAGGATAATACAACCTTTTTACTGTCAATTATAAAGCACAACCAATGGTGCATAAAACTCCTCAGGCACCTGGGTTCCTTCAGTTGTGGAGGATTACATGGACGTCTTCCATGAAGATGTCTCAAGATTACCTCTAAAGAGATAGTTGGAGTTTTGCATTGATTTGAAACCAAGGAATACTATGATATATTATGTGGTGTATCATATAGAACCCACTGAGCTCCGAGAGCTATGATTATAGTTGTAGGACTTTCACAAGAAGGGTTTTATCAGACCCAGTGTGTCCCCCTGGGTAGCTTCAGTTCTCTTTGTGAAGAAGGAAGATGGGAGTTTTTGTCCTTTTGTGGATTATCGTCACCTAAATCAGGCCATGATAAATAATAATTACCCATTATCGAGGATCAAAGACCCCTTCAACTAGTTGAGAGGTGTGGGGTGGTTCTCTAAGATTGATCTAAGATCTAGATATCACCAACTATGAGTTCAAGAGGCTGATATTCTGAAGTTGACCTTCCGTTGTCGCTATGGGAATTACGAGTTCCTAGTAATTCCCTTCAGTGTGAAAAATTCCTCGACTGTTTTCATGGATTTGATTAAATAGGTATTCCAACCATACTTGGACTAGCTTTTTGCTGTATTCATAGACAAAATACTCATTTAATAGGATTTAAAGGAGGATCACATAGAGAACTTGAGGATGATCCTTGATTTACTTGGAGAGAACCAGATTTATGGAAAGCTCTCAAAGTGTTAGATCTGGATACCCAAGGTTCACTTTTTGAGGCATTTCATCTCTGAAGAGGTTTTATCCATGGATTCCACAAAGATCGAGGTAGTATTTTCTTAGGAGCCGCCCAAGAGTGTGACATAGGTGCATAGCTTCCTTGGTTTGGAAGGGTACTACTGGAGATTTGTGGCAGAATTATATTGGATTTCATCCCCTTTAGCTACCATGACATGGAAGGGAAAACTGTTTAAATGGTCTGAGAAGTGCCGGAGGGACTTCGAAGAGTTTAGGTAGAGGATGAAAAGCACTCTAGTATTGAGACTACTAGAGGAGGGAATTGAGTTCTTAGTGTATTGCAATGATCAGGAGCTTGGCTCAGTTGCATTTTTATGCAATGATAGGAAGTAATTGTGTATGGGTCGAGGAAGTTGAGACCCCATGAGCAGAACTATGAGACTCATGAAATAGAGATCAAAATAATAGTATTTACCCTAATGACGTGGAGACACTATCTCCTGGGAGAGAATTTTGTGGTTTACTCAGACCACTAGAGCCTCAAGTATATATTTACCTAGAGAGATATGAATCTGAGGCAATAACATTGGTTGGAGTTCCTACACGACTATGACTTTGAGATAGTCTATACACCAGGAAAGGGAAATGTTGTAGCAGATGACCTTAGTTGGAAGTCCCAGGATTTCCTAGTATGTGAAGCTTCAAAGCAGTTGGCTTCCCTGCAGCTGACCTTGATTGAGAAGGAGGATAAAACTTTCCTATAGTCGATGGTGTTAAATACTCCGCTCCTTGATATTTTGAGAGATTACCAACTAAGAGACATCAACTGTAAGATTATTCATGATCAGATATTCATGGGTGATGCACCCGATGGGTATTTTTAAGGAGGGAATCATGAGATCTTGTTCTAGGGGAAAATAATGATTCCAGTAGTGATGCGGTAGGAAGTGATGCGGGAGTTCCATAATTATCCCTTAGTTATACATCCCGATATAGGGAAGATGTACAAGGATCTTTAGTGGCATTTTTGGTGTTCTGACATGAAACAAAAAATTTCTGAGTTCATCTAACAATGCCTTACCTGTCAAAAGGTGAAGATTGAGCATCAGGTTCTGACAGGTTTTTTGCAGCCTCTCAACATCTCAAAGTGAAAGGGGAATGGAATATCCATGGATTTTTTCATAGGGATTCTATTCATAGTGATGGTACATGACTCTATCTGGGTGATAGTGGACCAACTCACCAAGTTGGCACACTTACCTACTATCAAGGAGTAGAGTTTGGTAGAGAGTTTGGGGAAATTGTACTTATAGGTGATCATCCGACTTCATAGGGTACCCTTAATAATTATCTCTGATCATGACATGTGGTTTACATAACGCTTATCGAGAGGCATGCAGGAGGATTTTAGGAACCTATTATGGATGAGTAAAACTTTTCACCCCCAGACTGATGGGAAGACCAAGTGAACTATCCAGGTATTGGAGGATATGCTGAGGGCTTGCGTGCTATATTTTGGCTGGATCTGAGAGGATCACCCACCTTTGATAGAGTTTTCATAAAACAATAACTACCACTCTACCATAAACATGTCACCTTTTGAGGAATTATATAGGAGACCATGTAGGTCACCTCTGTATGGTAAAAATAATAAAGAATCATCCCTTGTGGGCTCAGAGTTTGTGCGAGCCATGATGGAGAAAGTGAAGGTCATCCGTGAATGGATGAAGATGGTGTAGAGGAGACAAAAATCATATGAAGACCACTATCATAGGCCCTTAGAGTTCGAGCAGGGAGACCACATATTCCTGAGAGTATCCCCATGATGGGGAATATAAAGGTTTAGACGAAGAGGAAAGATATCCCCAGGTTCATCGGTCCGTTTGAGATCATGTGGAGGGTTGGAGAGGTTGTTTACTACTTTACCCTACCCCCACAATTGGATCGGGTTCACGACGTCTTCCACGTGTTGCAGCTAAGGAGATGCGTGCATGATCCTATGCATGTCATCGACTGGGGAGAGATGGACATTGAAGATGGATATATCTTTCTAGAGCACCCAATGGTGATTGAGGATCGATAGGAGCACACCTTACATGGATGGGCCATCCCCTTGGTTCATGTACTGTGGCAGTATGGAAATGTGTAGGAGAGTTCTTGGGAACAAGAGAGCTAGATGAGGGTTCAGTATCCTGAGTTGTATTCCTAGTTTTTGATTTTTAGGGATGAAAATCTTTAAGGAGAGAATGATGTAGAGACATGGTTTTCACCTTGTGATACTTTGAAATATTTCTATATATGTTTCTAGAGTTGGGCATTGAAACGATGTGAAATTCTGAGGCTCGTTGTGCCCATAATTAATTTTATAAAAATATTAAGTATATTTTATACTATGCATGAAAAAAGGGATAAATCTTAAATGATAACTCGGATTAGCAATATGAGGCCATGGTTGAGTCTAGAATGTGATGTTTACCCTATGCGAGGCATAACTTTCATCCGCACATGACTTCTATGGAAAAAGCCACATAGGGGTAAAATCATCATTAAAATAATTAAACTTAATTATTTTACCCCTGATATTGAAACAAATAAAATTCAAATAGGGACTCAAATTTTAAATATGAGACAATCATTGAGTTCAGAATGTGGTATTTTTCCCAGGTGGGACATAAAATGAGAGGGCACTGAGATTTTGGATTTTGCAACCGCTGACGGGTTTCGACATTTTTTTATATAAATATAAAATTAAAGGGTTAGGGTTAGGGTTAGATCCTAAACTCTACTTATCTCCACAAAACCTCTCTCTCTTCATATATTTTTCAAATTGAAGAGTTCTTCGTCGAATCACCGACGAATATCAACAGAAGCAAGGCACCCGCAATGACAACGACAATCAGATCGTTTCGAGGTAGAATTTATTGTTGTTTTTCCCACCCCAAATTTTCATTCTTAGTTTATTATTATTTTCATCAACATATATTTGTTTGAGAGTTGAGATGATGTCCAAACAAACATGTCCATTGCCTGATCCCCATTTTAAACTCGCTGTTTTATCGCGTTCTTCGCCTTAATTTCTCGCTACGGTAAAACACTACAAAATCACTGAGCGGAAAATGGCGTTGTGAATCCCTCAACAAAAGGATCCGAAACCAGCCTTCATTTCAATTTTATAACCACCAGAGTGGTTCTGACAATCTATGGTGGGAGACAGCAGTGCGACTCTGGCTAGGGCAGCGACGCGCGGTGGCCGGGGCGAGAGGTTGCTGGCGGTGCTGAGGCGACTGGAAGCGAGAGGCAGCTAGCTAGCGGAGTAGGAGGTGGCTAGTAGGGTAGTTACATGGTGGTAGGGAAGAGCTTTGGTGAGATATTTATGGAATGATGGTGTCGAGGTGAGGTCGGACCAGGGTTGCGGTGAGAGGTGGCCGACGATAATGACCCATGCGGTGTGGGCCACGTGTTGACGTGCGGACCGTAGGGTCACGAGGCGATCGACTACCAGTGGGGTGGAGCACCAACGAGGTGCGGGCTAGTGACTGGCTGGGATGGTAGTAGGTGGGACGTGGTCTAGTGGAATAGGACCGGACTAGCCGAAGTGGGCCAGCCTAGGTGGACGAGTTCGACAGAATGGGTCAGACCAGTTCGTTTTGGGCCCTTAAGGCTTTAAAAATCCATATCTTTTGAACGGTGCATTCGTTTAACACGTCATCTATGGACATGAGTCCCTCTCTTTGAGATGGATATTTATAGACTGGTTTGGAACTTTTATGATTTTATTTCATTGCTCAGTTTCATGAAACACCTAAGTTTAATAAAAATAAAATATTTATCATTATTCGGGGTTCTTGTATCATATTTATATCCTAAACAAGACGTCCATTTGACACACCGTCAGAGGTAGTGTGACCCTAGTCTTTGGGAGAACTTTTCAAGATGACTTTTGAGTGTTTAAACTAATGTTGAGATGTGCCCCCCATAGGGCCCGATTCGCATGTTTTACGATGAAACACAACCTTTTCACCGATCATCCATTTTGGATGATCAAGTAGTCGACCCTGTGTATTTTTCTGGAAGGATCAAAATGGTTCAACCCATATAATTAATTTATGGATTGAGACATGGGCCCCGTGAAATGCCTTTCTAGCATAGTGTGACGTTACACAACTTTTCCATTGGATGTTCGTTTGGGGTGAGTGAATAGTCTACCTCGTGTGTTTTTCCATAAGGATCACAACGACGTGATCCTTTTGGATGTGTAGAGACTTAATCATGATCTCATTAAATGTACAAACATGAATATTATATAGGTGGAAGATCCTTTTGACATGTTTGAAGAGTGTAATCCCCTATCGGCATGGGCGTGGGTCCTCTATCAACTACTTCCAAGTGAAACCCCCTAATACACAAGGGAATGAGTCCTCAATGAACAAGAGTGGAATCCCCCTGACACATTAGGGTGTGGGTCCCCTAAAATGACTATCAGAGTGGATTCCCCCATCGGAATGAGCATGGGTCCTATATCAACTACTTCTGAGTGGAACCCCCTTAGTGCACTAGGGAGTGGGTCCTCAAAAACTATAAGAGTGGAATCGCCCTGATGTGCTAGGGCATGAGTCCTCTACATTGAGTTTGCATCATCCGTCTCTTCAGATCAGTGGAAAGACATGATTTGATGTTACCTTAAGCTTAAAAGTAAGAGGGAAACTTTACCCACCGTGACCTGTCCTTGTGACATGACTTAAAACCGTGTAGGTGAGATAGACCCACCCAAAGCAGATAGTATCGAGGTGTGGTGTTTAAGCCCCTTTGACTAATGGTTCAGGGTAGACGTGAGGATACTAGGTATCGATGGTGGTTACTTCAAGGACTATTAGGGACTCCTTTCCTAGGATGATCTGTGAGATAGAGATCCCATTAATATCTTTTTTGGTCTTCTTTGATTGAGAATATATATATATATATATATATATATATATGTACACCCTATTGAAGTACCCACTCCTTGGGTTCTAGTCAATTTCCTTCCAAGAAAGGCGAAGACACATGGGGTATGCCACGTGATTTCTGTGTCAAGATTCTCATGGTTTGATGAGTCTACTCTCCTACTATAGGTAGTTAATAATCGACAGTAAGTTCACCTTATCATAATTTCTAGCTTCTTGTGCTTGGATGATATTACTTCAATATCTTGTTGGGTTGAGCTATACTCGTTTACTGTACCTTGTTCCATTTGTTTTACTAATTTTCATTATGTATCTCTTATTGTTCCCCCTTCTTTTCCGGGAATCCTACTGAGTATGTTTATACTCAACCCTGCATGACATTTCCCCACATATATCGTACCTTATGTAGATGACGCATAGGTTTGATCACGACTCCGAAGGAGCTTAGGGATACAGGAGCTTGGACCACGTGCGGTGGCCACAACTGGGGATTTAGGAGTGAGGCTTCCTCATTAGTTTTACTTTATTAGTTTTCTTGTTAGGTTGAGACACTTTTCAGTTGGGTGTGTTTTCCCCCCGTTTTCCTATTAGTTTAATTTACTATATCCATACTGTTTAGTGGTACATGAATGTATGATTTATTTTACAATAGGTTTCATATTTTATTTCTCTCCCTCTAAATGTTTCATCAAGTTGGATGTGTGTGTGTATAAGTACTTGGTCAAAGGCCTCCCTGAGTTGTTGTGCCTTCGGTGCTTGTCTCCACACCTTATCCTATGAAGGTGAGCTTGGGGTAGTTAAGGATCTAGGCGCAGCATGGGCCGTGTCATGACAAGGTCCCACCATCTCATAATGTAATCATACACACATGTTCCACAAGATCATATATAGTTATGTCATAACCTATGAAATGAAATGGGTGTCATAAACATGTAATAATATCTCAACATGTGGAAAATAGATAGGTTCTATAATCATTTATTCAAAAGAATAACCCATGAAAAGAAGATGGTTTCATAATCATATAACCCATGAAAAATATATGGGTTTCATAAACATCATTGCATTAAAACAAAAAATATTTAGAGAAAGAATATGAATGGAACTTTTGTATCATTTCCACAGAATGGCATGAGTAACACCAACAAATGTCATCTTATATGGAAAATAATTTTTAATATCTTTAAAAAAAATTTATTTAGGAAAATATCCTTTATTCTTTGAAAAATGATTTTTAAAACATAAAAACTTCTGAAAACCATTTTATTTGAAAACACTTTTCAAACTTATAAAGAAATCTTGAAAACTTATAAAGAAAGATTGAAAATGTTTTGAAAACCATTTATTTGAAAATAAATTGAAAAATTATAAAGAAATATTGAAAACATTTTGAAAACCTTTTTCTTTAATAATACTTTATAAACTCATAGAAGAATATTTAAAATTATTGAAATCATTTTCTTTGAAAATAGCCTTTTGAAAACATATAAAGGAACCTTTAAAAATCATTTAAAACACTTTTTAAACATAAAATAAATTTTGAAAACCGTTTTTATTTAAAAACCATTTTAAAATAAAAAAATTTACATAATATTAGGGAAAAAATTTCTTAAAAACATAATAACCTTTTAAACTAACAAATTAAGTATAAAGGAAATAATGGTCATGAGGGCGGGTAAGTCTGTACATGCTGAACATTATTTTTGCACCTTAAAATTTTAGAAAAGTGCCTTGATCGTAAAATTAAAAGAACATTACTTTTAATTTTTTTAAAAATATAATACATGGTTAAAATTTTCCTTTAAACATTATAGGAAAATAGTAAAAAATTTTTGAAAACATTTTTAGAAAACATGGTTTTGAAAGAATACAGATTTCTAATCGAAAGGAAAAATAAAGTTTGATTATCATAAAAAGATTTTCTTAATTATCTTAAGTACCAAAGAGTAGAAAAATGTTACCATTAATTGCATATAACATGAATAACCAGAGGTTATTAGGTTTATTGAGAGATGGATCATAATATTTCATTCATGGAAGCATAATCATAAACAATCTTGATAAACGATGAGATTGTAACTATAAACTGTTACCACTTTGGAAACTTTAAATCATAATAAAATAGAAAAAATAACATTACATGAATATTTAAATATCATGAAAATAGGGAGTTTCATGATATAATTTTTCAAATGAAGTATATATATCTCATAGAAAAATAAAAGTGCATAACATGACATGTGTCTTAAAGAAGGCAAATTGAGATCAAATTACTTTACCAATTTGGTAACTTTCGAAACATAAAACCCATGAAAGAAATATCATAAAATGGATACATAAATACCCATAAATTTAATTATAAGAATAATATAATAAATCCATAGATGTTATACACACCACACAAAATAAATGAGTGGGGAATAAGACAAGTATCTTCTGGAAATAAAAATTGAGATGAAATTCCCTTACATTAACTCTTGAATTTCTTTGTACACATTCAATGTTCCAGTATAATAAATTTAAGTTTATTATACATATACTATAGAACTATATTATTATATATAATACCATAATTATTAACTTATTAATTTATATTACATGTTAATTAACAATTCCATGTTAAAGCAATGTTTCGGGTAATAATCTTTTTTTTTATCATACGTGTTTTGAATTATTATTCTTAATCCAATTAATTAGATCACGATTTAATTATTTATAGAATGTAAAACATGATTTATATATCATATATATTCATTATATAAATATTTATAGTGATCTATATGAGATATAAATATTAAAAGAAATACACTGTTAATGGAGACGGTAGGCCGTACGTACACATGAACGCTACTTCCGTTTTATTATTGTATTGAAAAAAGAAAGTAAATGAAATATATATATATATATATATATAATTATAGTATTTTTATTATTTAATATATATTATATAATTTAACTAAAACCATACTTAATAAATTCTATGTAAATTGATAATGAATCACATCACTTTGAGGAGGCGGTAGTCCACACTTCCACAAATGAAGTTATCGTATTTACACAAAATGGAAAGCATGGAGGCGGGATTTATATAATAAATAAATAATTATAAATAAATCATAAATATAATATATATCATATAAAAACATATTTTTTTCATAATTCCCAACCATGATAGGTGGTAATAGAAAAATGAACAACATCATTTTGTGAGGTGGCAGTTCGTCGTACACAAAAACAACAAGTTCATTACCCATTAGATGGAAGTGTGTGTAAGTGAAGCTAGAAACCATAGAATAAAAACATATAAATATATTAATTATAATTAGGTTATTATATAAGTATAGAATAATAATATTTTAGGAGAATAAAAATGAAAATAAAATAAATGAGCTTGAGGAAGGATGTTACCTCTTCTTTGGGTAATTCATCTTGGTTTGCACCAAAGGGATTACTTAGAATGACTTTAGGCCCAAAGTGAGGCTTATAATATTAATGGAGGAATTTTGAGAGAATATTTAGGAAGAGTTTTTCAAATACAAATGGATAGAGATATGTGAATAAGTGGGAGGGTTGAGTGCCTTTTTATAGCGAAGGAGTTTCATTCTTGTAAATTTTTGAAGAAGGAAATCCACCCACATTTTTCATATGAAAAGTGGATCCAATAATGAAAAAAATTCTATATAAGGGAGTGACAGCTCTAAATATCGTCATCTAATTGATTTTTTACTATTTAATATGTTTTGGGACTTAAGTTTAACATTTAGTCCTTTATTAAGCTAGTTTTCCCCTCAATCGCTGTAATTAATTTTAATTACCTTCACTGATATTTTTAGAAAAAAAAATAATTTGAAATAATTTGAAATTAGAAATTGTTATAATTAAAAATATGGAATCCATTTTTAAAAAATCTAATCAAATAAGTGGAAGAAATTAATTTAAAATTAATCATGTAGACTAGACGACAAAGCAGGTTTTAAAGTAAAAATGTTCAAAAGTTTGGTAAGTTTTTTATTTTCAATTTAAAATTGAAATTGATAACAATTGCTTATATTGGATTAATTAATTTATATTTGATATAATTAAACTTTAAAACATGTCATAAAAATAATTTAACCTTATAAATAAATTATATGAAAAAAAGTTTTGAACTAAAATTCAGTATTATTCACTATTCATCAAAAAATGAAACTTCACAGAATAATACCAAAAATTAAACCTAATATAATTTTTATGTT
Source organism: Viscum album (assembly GCA_963277665.1). Lineage (NCBI taxonomy): Eukaryota > Viridiplantae > Streptophyta > Magnoliopsida > Santalales > Viscaceae > Viscum > Viscum album. Next base: position 267,742,808 of record OY728132.1, on the reverse strand, counting down.
TATATTTTAAAAATGAAGTTTATTTTTTCAAATAAAAATTATAAAAGTGTTAAAAATCATATTTAAAATGGGGTTTCCATTAAAAGGCGACGAAATCACATTTTAGAAGAATACATCTTTTTATTGATAAAATTGGATTTATTATTATCTTATACCTATAAAATCTACTGTATGAGTATGAAAAATACTGACTGAATATATAATATATAAATTTTATTTAAAACATTAATCAAAATTGGTTTGTTTAATTTATTGAGATAAAATTGTGTTTGTGTATAGAAAAATAGTTTTCTTAGAAAAAAATTTCTTTATTTTCGAATAGTTCTTACATTAACTTATACTAATTGATAACTGAAGGATTAATTTTATATAAATGTGTAAATAATATTTTGACAATTTATTTAATCTTATTCGTAACTTCCTTTTCAATGGATAGGTAGCAGCTATAATAATATTTTTATAATCATATTAATAGTATATTGTAGTTTGGTAAAAACTCAGCCTTGCATGCTACGAAAGCTATCGAAGGAACTCGACATTGTGTGTAACACAATAAAAACATAGTGTTGAGTTTTCAACAAGATAATACAAGTGTTGTGTGTAATGAAAATAATCCAAACATAGTTCTTTAATATATATATATAAAACTATATTCGGTGTTGTGTGAAATGAAAAACATCAAAAATATTAAATTAATTTGATTTTTTTGACAAAATATTGGGGTGTTAAATTTATAACTTTAGTATCCATAATTTTTTTCTAGTGGCCACTCTTTGATTATATCTATAAAATTATTATTTAATATTTGTTATCAATTCTATAATGGTCCATAGAGTCACATAGTTAGGCCTTAAACCAGGATTAAATTTTAGACAAAGCATTTGTTTCAAAATAAATAGAGTTTGATTAATCATATCTAGAAGAGTTTGGATGTATTCATAAATATTTGTAATGTTTTACATAAATTTCTTACAGGATTTTAGTGTAGGTGGGAGATTGTTAAAAAAACACTAAAACTAGGTATATTGTATTGTATAATATACCATAGTGTTGGATTGTAATATGTATTTGATGCATATCATGGATGACTTATGATATCGAGTGCATATCCACTATATATACACTTCCAAATCTCTCACATGTTTTCTTTAAGTTATCATTCATTAAGATGATTATTTTTTAGTAGTAAAAGAATAATATAATCGTTAAAGTGTTCAATTTTTTTTGAAAATACCAATGGGAATAAATTATTGTAACATCTATCGGTTACCAAAAATTGGAAGCCAACATTTTAATAACTTTATTGAATGAAGAGATATTATATAATGGTATGGTACTACCCTATTGGTTTTACATAATATTGATAAGATATAACTGAATCTCTCCATTCCCCTATGTTCTCCATTCATCTTTGCAGAAAAAGTTCTATCACACCTTTGGAGTCTGAGGGATCCTATCATAATGTATGGGGATTCTAGTGGCTAATGTCATTCCTGTAGAGGAAATATTATGAAAATTGTTTATAGGAAATTATAATTAATCACACTCCATCAATAAAAGTAGGGATGTGGCATATTTTATATAAATTTCACAAGTTATTTATCATGTTCTTCACTGTGTGTTGATTTTTTGATGATATATTGGGCATATTTATGGGTTTGTTCCACTACAACGATCATGTGATGATCCTAAAAAACCTATCAATTCCAAAAATTCTCTAACTACTTTAATCTATAAAATGATTTATTTAATTTAATTGAATAATTATATCAAGATCTTTAATATACCACATGAATTTTGAATTCTTCATAGTTTTTTATATAAACAACATTATAATTGTTTCCATTTAGGTATTAAGAAAAAATACCCATTAGGTATAATTCAAGTTATTCATGTATAACCAATCTCATGATAAAAAAAAGTTATAACAACCATTATAGGATAATATGTATCATCATAATCCATCTCACATCCTTATGAAAAAATTTCAGCAATAAACCATGATATATACCTCACAACCTCATTATATTTACTTATTTTTTTCAAATAAATAACCATTTATAACCAACATATTTAATCTCTTTTGGAGTTTACACAATGAATATAAAACAATTCTTTTAGAAATTTAGTCTAATTTAGATTTAATTAAAACATTTTATTTTTACCAATATCTTCTATCACAATATTTATCTACTGATTTAGGTTCTTAACTTTCATCAAGGATATAATGTGCTTAATATATGAAAATGTATCACCAATAATAGTATCTAATATATTACAACATGATGGAGAATATGACATTGAAAGTAAGAAGAGTAGAGAGTGCAATGTAGGAGAAGATCTTTATGATTAAAATCTCATAAATTTAATAGACCCATTACATTGAACTGGTGACCTAATGACAAGAGGTATATTAAATAGAATAAAAGATAATTTAGATGGAATAATTTTGAATTTTGTAAGAGGAGTCCCATCATGAATTCCTGGGAGGATAAAATGGACATATAATTATGTTTTTTAAAGACCAAAAGTTAACTTCATTAGCCCATACAAGTGATTTTAAGAATTTCAATCCACTTTCATAAAAAAATCCACTATCCAAAATCGTTGGGATGATTTCCTCCTTATGACATGAAAGTTTTATGGGAATATTCAATGTATTTTTAAGTGAAATAAAGTCAAAAAATTTAGTTTAGACATTATAATTTTGAGGGATAGTTGTTTGAAATATATATCTCTCATCTAGCTATAAATGGACACCTTTATTATACTCCCTTAATTTAATATGAATTTGAGATATTTATAACATTATTATGCTTGTGTTTATTATGTTATTAGGTTAATAGAATTTATAATTATCAAATGAGTTATCAAACTTCATAAAATTTTTATAATTAGGGTTTTAAGGGGTAAGTACTCTTGGGTCCTAATTAATGACCATATTTTCTTCTTTACAGTCCTTATTTACCCTAATTTACATTTAATTTCTCTTGTTTCCATCACTTGAGTTTCCTAATTATAATAATTAATATCACACCCCATATGATATCACATCATTTAGTATCAGTAATTGATAATGGAAACTAGATTCATTTATTTTATATTTCTTTCATAATATTTTTTAACTTTTATTTTTAGATATCACCAATTTCGTACATTTTTTCCTCTTCCTTCCCATACACTTTTCTTTGAGTTTATGGATATTTTATACATCATTTTCATTATTTATAACCTTATCTTTTGTCTTAATTTTTAAATACTGAAATTCGAGTTCAAAATATGGATATATATCAAATTAAAATCGTTAAATGTATTTTCTCATGATAAATCTTTTAATGACCATTCTAGGATTCATTTTAATTATAGGTTGATTGATTATAAAATATCTTCATATTTATTTTATTAAAATTTATATTCCCCATCCTTTTGGAATCAATATTATTAGAATTATTCATTTTTATATGTAGATATTTTTATAAGATGCACACTACTAATTTAAAATATTTTTGTGCTTTCTCTTGGTTTAATTATTTTAAAAAATTTATCAATAAATAAAGTAAATAAAATTGAAAAAGTTGTTGAATATTTATTTCAAATTGTTTTGGATCATTTGATCATAAATTTTATGGATTTTTATTTCAAAATTTCTCTTATATCTTCATTTATTCATCAATATCATTTTCTTCATTTATTTTTAACCACTTATTTTTTGAACTCTATTGATTCAAAACCTTTTAAAATTTTAAAATTTTAAATTATGAGTTATATTATTAATTCTATTTAAGATAACTTATTGAAATTGAGTCTTTGTGCTAGAAAAAAAGTGTGGGTAACGCTTTTTAATATTAAAAAAAATGACAAATAGAGCATAAATAGTTTATTAACAAAATGGAGAGTGGGGGATAATGAAATTAAATTGTCCTTAATTTACTTATGAATTTTATTAATTACTAGTTTACATGGTTAAATGTTTTGTTAGATAAATTTCACTCTTCTTTGAATTCAAAGACCCTGAGAATGCATGATTTTTATAAAGGGGGTGATGATTTTTATGATTTTAAATAATAATCACATAGGCGATTCCAACATGCTAATAGAAGAGAAAAATACACGGGAATCATAAAAATGACACTTCTATTATTTTGAGGCAAGAATTATCTATAAATATACTTAGAGTGGGAGAGGAATGTTGACTATATATCTATACTTAAAAACTAAACAAAGGATAATAAGGTGGGGTGAAAATATATAGAATTCACAAAATATGTAAATATTTAGTGAAATCAACAACAAATAAGTTGTTAAAATAATAGAGAAAATATAATTAAAACTTGGGAATAAATGGAGATATTAATGTAAAAAAGGTACATTTCTAGTCATTACTATAGATATTTTTATTTGAAGTTATAAAGTATTATACAAGTTTCTATGTTTTTGGATGAGTTCTATATGGAAATAGAAATATCAATGATTTGAGCCAATTTAGAGGAGGATAAAGAAGTTTCAATAGAAAGGTTCATCAATGTATTGAATCTGAATATTTGATATATGGATGAACTTCAAACCTATAATGACATGGAAGAGTTTTTACATGAAAAAGAAAAGGTATAAAGGAAACTAAATTCTTGATAGATTTAAATAAGTTCCATAATTTTTGAAATGATAATGGAAGGAGTTTAAATCATCATCTAAGTGAAATGAATCAAAACCAAGGGATTTGAATTTTTTTAAAAAAAATATAAGAGGCCCAAAACAAGTTTATCCATTCGGATTCAAAATGTAAAAATGACACAAATTTACCTTTTAAATTCCATGATATTAAGTGTTTTAAGTATTAGGGATATGATCATATTACATATCAAACCCCAAAAGAGGGCAATGATTATTTTTTATAATGGTTAATTTTTTGAGAGATATATTGAGTATGAAATTCCATATTTAGAGTCTTTTTTAGATATTAAAATTGAAGAAAATGTTCATATATATGAATTTATGGTAATAAGAGCTCAAAAAATTAGGCTAAAATATGATTTTGATGATGATAAGTGTGAGAAAATATTCCATTCAAGATACCACATAAAGAAGAAGGTATAAAACATGATAATTGATAGTGGGAGTTATACTAACATGGATAGTATCATATAGGTGGAGAAGTTAAGTCTTCCTAATATTAATAATCTCATACCATATAGGTTGTAATGGTTGAATGATAGTAGATAAGTGATAGTTATAAATAGGCCATAATTTCTTTTAATTTGGAAAATACCATGATAAGGGACTTTTTAATGTTTCTTCAATATAGGATAGACATTTTCTACATGTGAGACTATGGAAATTTGATATAATGGTTAAGTAGGACAAATATTCTAATTGTTTATCTTTTATTTTCAGTAGTGGGAAGATTTCATTGACACTAATGAGTCATATTCAAGTATATAAATAAAAATTTTGAAAAAATAATAAAAAAATAATTGAGAGAAAATAATGTGAGAAAAAAATAAATGAGAGTGAGAAAAAAGAGTTTTGAATTGAGAAAAAAGGATAGAGATTTAAAAATAAATAAAAAAATGTTAGGGATGATAAAATTCAAGATATTAAAAAAAGTGGATAAAGAAAAGTGAGTTTTCTTTCCACAAAAAGTTAGGTAAATATATATTTATTTAGTGAGAAAGTCTTGTTACTCATTATTAAGTATTCTTAACTTGAAACTAATGAACTTTATTATTATTTTACATATTATGATATCTCTTTACTACTAATATTTTTTGATTTTTTTCTTATTTTAACACATGATAGATTTCACCCTTTGTGGTATTGGGCATAAAATTGAATTTATACCCAGAGAAAAAATTATAAATGGGTTAGAATATATAGATAATACAAAATAAACTAGATAGATCCAACAAAAAGTTAAATAACTCATTAATAAAGTATTTTTGAGGCCAAGAATAATTTCATGTTCTGTTTTGGTAATTCTAATACCTCATAAATATAGAACATAATGAATATGATTTTGTTCCATCAAAAAAATAATAGTTAATTACCAATATCTCATCCCTTTATATTATAACATGTTCAATGAGTTACTTGAGACCGATTTTTTTTTAAAAAATTAATCTGAAAAGAGGATACCACCAAATTCAAATGAAAGAAAGATATGGAAAAAAACTTCCTTTAAGGATAAGTTTTGTTTTTTGGAGTGGTTAGTTATGAAAATTGGTTTAACTAATACACTGAATAAATTCATGATCTTATTGAACTATGTTCTTAATTCAATCATTATAAAATTCATCATTGTCTATTTTGATGATATCATGGTGTATAACAAAAGGTTATATAACCATGATCATTACTTGTGTTTGGTGTGTAAAACTTATAATGATTTTTTTTAATGAAAATCTTAAAAATTGATAATTTTTTATGAATTATGCTGTGTTTATTACTTTTATTATAGGGGATTAAGGGATATATGATAATGGATAAGAGTTCAAAGAAATTCAAGAGTGTCTCACACTAAATAATGAAAACCATGGTTAAAGTTTCCATTGATTTTCAGGTTTATATAAAATGTTTATAAAAGATATTTCATCCATTATTAAAACTCTTAATGAACTTCTCAACCAAAAATTAGTTTTTAAATGGAGTGAAAGCAATAAAATTTCTTTTTTAACACACTCAAATTAAAAGTGAACAATTCTATAGTTCTAAGTATACCAAATTTCATGATAATTTTTTACATTGATTGTGATGCGTTAAGAGTTTGTATTAGTACTATTTTTATTCAAGATTCATATACAATTAATTATTTCTAGGAGAAACTAAATGGAATAATATTGAATTATTCAACTTATGATAAAGAAAATTATGCATTAAAATTAACATTGGAAACATAGAAAAGTTAATTATGGAATAAAGTGTTTATTATTCATTCTAACCACAAAAGTATCAAGTATTTTAAGTTCCAAGGTAAGTTTAATAGGAGGCATACATATTGTATAGAATTCATTTAGCCTTTAAACTATATGATCAAGAGTAATTAAATTAAGTAAAATATTTTTTTGATTCTATTTATCAAGGGTATGATATTCTAACTTATCCTCTTACTAAATTACTTGGAATTGATAAATTGAAAGAGTTATAAGAAAATGATGGGTATTTTTAAAAAATATGGAAATATTGTGAGAAAAATGATTTTAATAACTTACAAAATGATGGGTCTCTTTTAAATATCTATAATGTAAATATTTTCATCTTTATAGGCTTTTAAATTTAGATATATGATTCACACTCAAATTTACCCTAAAGAAGAAGGTAGGACGGTCATTGTAGTCTAGTTTGGGTTGTCGAATCCTCAGAGACCTAAGAAGTACCTAAAGACACATGCATTCTATGGATTGTTTTTGGTTATGAAGTAGCCATATTAGGTTGATTTAAGATGGTTTTAAAGGATCAATAACAAATTTAAGTTAATTCAAATTAAGGTAATGAGTTGATCCTAGATTATCGCTCGGGGTGGATTTGAATAAACTCCTTCTTTAATGATTTCAATTTCTTATATTTGAGATGGGTTCATTAAGAAGATCAAAAAACACCATCACTTACTGGTTTAATACCTATTCCCTTTAATACTAATCACCTATAAACTTGAAGGATCAAAGTTTTGAGCACTTCAAGGTAAAGGTTTGTATTAGCACATGAAGTGTGTGGCCTTAAATTCAACAAGGGCGATGGAGTTTAAAAACCATCAAATAAAAATCTCAATTAAAGAAGTTATTATACATTAATGGGGTGATAAATAAAATCAAATCCAACCAATTTCTACTCCCTTGGATCAACCCATAAGTGGGTTATCCCTCCATTGATGCTTTGGTTTCAATGGAAGCAGGAAGTAGACTCATGAGGGAGGAATTAAAGAAGTAAAGAAAACAATAAAAAGAAAATGATCACTCTAGCATTGTGTGAATAATTTCACATGGTTTGGTGTGAATAAATTCACACCTTGAACCAATGGTATCAAATTGATATGAATAAAAACAGAATAAGAGGAAAAAAATAAATTTTATTAAGAAACTAAAGTGAATTGAACAACTTACATGTGAAAGACAAACTTGAGACAACAAAATCGCAGCATAACATTACAATTGAACAAATCACCAAAGAATCTCAACTCCTTCACCACCACTACCTTAAATAGAAATTTTTGAAGCCTTTGGTCGATCCTAAAATAGTCCAAGTATCCTAAATTAATTTTTGTAGGCCATAAGTGGGTGGAAAGTTGAGGGAGAAGAGATTTTTCCACCCTTGACCTGAGGTGGCAGCCAGCTTGCTTCCACCGAACATATGCACATGAAAGACCTTCTAGATGGTAGAATTGGAGTGGGACATAGAATAAAAAAATGAATCTCAGGATGTCCCCTAACCTTATGTAGAGTGTAATCCCAAAATAGTTTATGGTTAACGAGATATGTCTAAAATGGTGGGATATTTTTCTAGGCCGCAGAATCTGGCCCAGAGTTTTATCTTCAACTTGGGCCGCATGAATAACTACAATGAAGGCCGAATTAGTAATGAATTATGAAGCATGATTTGTTCCTATATATGTCTTATAGAATACCAACAAATTTGAGCTTCATTGGGTTTGTATGTTGGGTCCCACATTCTCATCATTGGGATGGTGTCTAATATACCTTCTCTAGAATTTCTTCCATTCATCTCCAAATATCCCCATCATCCTTTATCTTTTATCACCTGTTTATTAACATTTCTTTGTTAAAATCACAGTTTTAGATGATAATTTCTTTGTTTTTCATGTATTTTTTGGTTCAGTAATTTTAGTACTTTTACTTTGGTGTTGATTTCATAATCTTCTGAATGTTAGACATGATTTAAATATAATATATGTTAAATATATATGTAATTAGAGTAATCTATAAATGTCAGATATATAAAATGTATTACACCGTTATTGGAGAAGATAAGTCATACGTACACATGAACGATCTTACCATTTTTCTGGATAGATGTAATAAAAGGAAAATAAACGTCAACTCACCTTTTAAGAATCATTATCATGTTATCTATAGTATTTATAGCAATCAAATTGATTCTAATTACCATCTATGTAAAAATAAAATGAAAATAATTTCACATCTTTACATGGAGGTGGTATTCCACATGTAAGGATGAGAAAATTATTGTTTTCAAATTGATTTGAAGGTAATAAGTTATATGTGATATTATATTTCCAAAAGTATGGTTAGGTAATAAATATCACATATATTCATTAATTTTAACCTTACTACCTTTCATGTAAAGCGTAAGTAAAAAAATCACACCATTTTGTGAGGAGATAGTCCTCCATACACATGAGAAACATTATCATATACCCCATGGAACGGAAATTAAGAAGGTGTTGATGAAAAACGAATTACATTTGTTTGTGAGGTGGTAGTCTTTCGTACAAATGATTAATGTTTTCATTTCCCATTTAATGGAAATGGAAATGGATATGGGTTATGAAATTAATATAATAATATATCAGTATATATGGGATAATAGTGATATTATATTATCATAGTTGAATATGATTTTAAGGCGATGGAATAAGAAACAAAAGAAATATGCACGTTTATGAATTTTACCTCTTCTTCGAAGAGCCTCTTTACGATTATACCCAATGAATTCTTAGGAGTGATTAATAATAAAAATAAGGACTCTAGTATATGGGGATAGAAGTAATTAATATATATGGGTAGGTATTTTCTAAACTAAATTATTTTTAAAGTGTGAAGATGGGAGGAGATTGGGTGACCTTTTATAAGTGGGGGAGAGGACACAAATGAATTTTTTTAAAAGATAAAGCAATGCCAACGTTTTTATCATACAAAAAGCCTCCAAAATAGGCCATAATAGACCCTTATATGTGATAAGGTCTAGATATGGTTATCCAATGGATTTTGGACAAATTTTAGGCCATTTTTAACCCTTATCTTCATAGTTTAACCCTCAGTAAACCCATTTCCCCCTTAACCTCAGTAATTAATTTTTATTATCTTAACTATTAATTTTGGTCAAAAATTAATTTGACCTTATTAGATAATATAAATTACCCTGAATCCAAATATGTAATCTATTTTTCTGAATTAAATTCATATAAGTGATAGAATTCAATTTAAAATTATACCCATAGACACGATGAAAAGGTGAGTTTCCAAAGAGAAAATTCTCATAAGTATAGAAGGTTTTCATATTAAAATTAAATATGAAGTATATTACAATGACCTAAATTTAATTTATTATAATATAATTAAACTAATTTTACTTTAAAACAAATTTAAAATATAATTCAAGTTTTTAAATAATCTAAACTAAAAATTAGTTTTCAATAAAAATTAGTATTTTTCACTATTCATCAAAATAGTAATCTTTTCAAAAAATTATATAAAAATCACCAAAATATAATTTTGACATTTATATTTAAAAAATAAATTTTCCTTTTCAACTAAATTTTCCAAAAGTGTTAAAAATTAATTTTAAATTATGTTCACAAAGTGCTACTAAACCACCTTTTAGAAAAATATAGATTTTCATAAAAAATTTCTTTTACTTCAAAATGATTCTTATTTTTATTTATAATCAATTGATAACCATTGATAATGTGTAAAACATATATTTTTCATAATTTATTTATTACTATTCACATCCTCCAATTTAATATATTGGTTATAATGGTCATGTTTAAATATTATTTTAATAGAGTATAACATTTTGTTTAAACCCGGTGTTGCATAAATCAAAAACTATTAAAGAGATTGAATTTATTTAAAAAGAAATATATCATAAATTATGACGGTGTTACATTATATTCTAATCTTGGTGTTTTTTTGTTATATATGCTATCAAAAATGATGTTCATCTTTTAGAATCTCGAGGTGTTACATTCTACCCCCTTAAATAAATTGCGTCTTTACAATTTAATCATGATCTCAGTAATCAATGGTTTGTAATTTAAAAATAACTTGGTTGTAAAAACAAATAATAAAAAGGGTTAATAAAAATTACTCTTGATAAGAGAGAAAATGAGATACTAAGCCCATCAATAATAACACATTACTAGGTTTCCAAGTAGGGAAATATTTCTGGTAAGTGAAGATATAAACATGGAAGAAAAGAAAAAATAATTATTGAGAGTGATATAGATCATTGATTACAAGAAATTTAATCTTATATAATTTAATGACCACTAATCCATAAATATGTGATGAGTGAAAAGACTATCGATTCATTAGAAATGAAGGCAGTAGGATAACATTTTTGTTTCAAGATCCTTTTCCTAGAGTTGAAGAATTCCTTTACCATATAGAATATGAATATAAGGAAATATAATTACTTTAAAAGTATAATTTCACCCTTTAATCAATTAAAACTAATATATCATTTTTTTTCTAAATAATGAGAGTTTAAGTTGAATATTTGATTCTATAAGCACTAAAATTTACTTTTAATAGGTCATAAGATCCATAAAAGAATGACAATTTCTTCATTCGTATTTTCCAAAACAAAAATGGTTAGCCTAATTTATATATAAAAAACCAAATTTAAAATTAATTCATTCCATAAATAGTTAAACTTAAGACCTTTTAAAAATATTTCTAAACAAATTCAAAGTCCAAAAATTTAGAATGGATGTTACTAAATTTATAAAGTTAACATAACATTATATTCCCCATACAACATAAAGTATCTCTTAATGTCACATACCAAAAATGTGAATATATTTATCACTATAAAATATTAATGAAAACATGTATACTTCCAAAAATAAAATCCTAGTTTTTCAAATATATTCCATAATTACAAAAATTCAGTAAACTCCAACAAAGATAACATAAATCCCAAACCATTTTCAAGGTTACCAATACTATCCCATAGACAACTCTTTATTATTATTATCTCAATATCAACCAAATATTAAGGCTTATCCTACCTTAATAATGTTTTTTCCAAAAATATTGACTTTACACTATATCACTTTTCTTGGTCATCAGTATCATTCAACATATGTCTTAAAATCCTTATAGAAAAACTACTACAGTATAATCCTTATACATTGTATGATTCTTATCATTGATAAAATACTTTTACAAAATAATTATTGAATCCATACACACAATCAATTTAATCATTCAAATTTGGATGTAATAATAGTACAATTTTGACCTTGATCCCTTAGCTTCTTCAAAGGTATATTCCCTTGACGCTTGGGAATTAGTTTGTGTAGTTCCCCATCTATTTATAGTTGAAAAAATGAACATAAAATTTTTCTTTACCCTTGAAATCATAATTGTGGTTTTCTGTATCTCCAAACTTATAGAAAACTCCCATTCTCTTTAAGAAAGCACCATAGTGTTTCTTTCCATAATTATAACATGGGAGAAAATCATTGTTTCATTTCTTCCCTTCATCTATATTTTTCTCTACCGCACTCTTATTCTCTTGATTCCCTTCTAATCCATAAGACATGTAGAATTATTTTTCTATCTTGATAACACATGATACTATGTCCTCATATGATGAGAATGTTTGAGAGACTATTTAACTTTAGAGGATTATATTAACTCATCAAAGAAACTATCATTATTAATTTTGGATTACGTGCATTGATACAATTACTATTCTTTCTACTAGGCACTATTTATAAAAAATGGAATAAAATAGATTTGATCAAAACATTTTGAAACATAATGTATAATCCCAAAACTAGTGAAACACTTAGCATAAATTGAAAATTTTATTCATGCATAATATCATAATCATAAACATGGTTTCTTTGGGACTGTTTTCAAATCATAAAAATATTTTCAAATCATTCATAATGGTTTTTAAAGAAAATATGAATTAACCAAATCATAACCCCATGGAGTTTCCAAACAGGTGTGTAGTAAGGCCAATTTTCATGTATCGGGTAATGCTCGAGTCAATACTGTCACACCTTTTTTGGATCTATTAACGTTAGATACATCTCTTCGAAAACCATGTCCATTTGTAATATCCACACAGGGATGTATTTATAGGAAAAACCACATAATCCCTTCTTCACCAAAACTTTAGGATATTTTTCTATACTTATACTCAAAGTCACTCGTAGGATTATTTTCTCTAATATATGTTTTCCTAAATCTAGATCCCGATGTTTCCATTAAACTTCCTATGATACCAAATGTAAAGACCCCAACCCTAGTAGACCAGAGTTAATGGTTACTTTATTACATTAGCATAATAAATAAGGAATCACATCTCGAAGGACATTATAGTTTGGTAGTCTTGATAAAATAGATACATACTTGAATATCACATTACACATGAAAACATAAAATACAATATGATGTTTTCTTTGATAATTCCATATTTCTCCTTAGAATATCCCTTCATATCAATCATAAAATACTTCTTGGTATCACGGGGAATATAAAACATAATAAAGGGGTGAGCTCAGATACTTAGTAAGGGTATGAGTACCACAAAATAAATCATGAATAAATAATCATAATCAATATGGAAATATAAATAACTAAAAAACATTTCATTTAAACAATAACTTGATTATAATATGACAGGAATAATATATGATCAAATAAATCCATATACATAATCACACAAGCTTAAAAATCATCCATTGGTATTCTAACTGTAGGTTCCGGGCGCAGCAGAAGTTCATTGGTGGGTGTACACAAATTTAGTTTTTGACGTTAATGATGTTCAATCTGAGATCCATCATGATAATAAAATTCCAGATATTTGGAATAGAACGAAGAACGAAAGAAAATAGGGTAGTCCTTAAACCATATAGAGGATCATCACATGTTGTTTATAATTAATTTAATTAAAAGACCAGAATTACCCTGATGGAATTCTCTCTATGTTGATGTTTCTGGTCATGATCTGATGTGATCCTTAGTTGCATCCTAGAATCCAAGTGTATTATTCCTCTAGCAGTGATCCACACGTGCTACACATATCACTAAACATCGCCGAAGGGATCTATGGGTGCTAGAGTGGAAGAGCCTTTGCTTGTGATGTCCACCTTCGATCTCCTTGAGATCTATTTGCAAAGTGCTCTCCTTGATCTGGTGGAGGAGGATCTATCTCGTAGCTTGAGAGAATTCTTGTAAGAAAAAAAAACTCTCTTGGCTTGAGAGATTTCTATAGATACATTGTGCACAACCACAATTAATGGCTGGGCTAATGAGAATAATATAACTGAGATTTTAATTACTTAGAATAATAAAATGAATTAATTACCCGAAAGTATTTATTCATTTCATTTAATTATTAGTAAGAACCCATGTCTAATAATAACAGTTGACTATTATTATTACTTAAAATGTGCCCAAAAAATTATACCTAATATTATTTAATTAAATAAATAATATTATTTCTCACAAATCCCCAAAAAAACTACACAGCGTGTATATTAATATACACAACGTGAACTTTTGTTTTTTCCATTCTCTTTATTTTCTCCACCACATTTATTAGACCTTGGATAATGACTATTTATTTCTTAAATAAATATTATTGCATTAATTTTTAATAAATATATTATTTCTCCCATAATATATTATCTTGAATAACTAGTGTCGAAATAAATGTGATCACACATCCTTGAATAATTATTAAACCACAATCGGGAATAATATTTATTCAATTTATTAAATTAATATTTAACTGAGATACTTGGACACAATTTGTGTGTGACCCTCTAGGCCTCTTTCTCAGTGGAATTAGGCAGAGCCTACCTAAAGTCCAAGGTTAGAATCTAGAAACATGCCAAGGCACCCATAGAGAAAGAAGTTAATGCCGAAATGATGTGTCACCTTCTATGAAGGCTTATTGTGTAATGTAATACCTTTATCTCAACATCTCGAATCAATTGGGTTGCATGATGGTGCCGTCAACCCATGTGCTCGATTATTATTTATTTGAATTCATAAAATTGAAATTTCCTATTCCTTACCATGTCCATGGACTTATTTTGGCTATATCAATTCCATTAAAGGGCCTGAGATATCTACTTTTATTATGGAAAAGATGGGAAAAATCCTTTCTCACATTATTTATTAATGAATTATTACTCGTGATGCACCCAACATATCCTACCTCAATACAAACAACGTGTCATCATAGTTTTTGTCAATACATCTAAGTGTGCGAGTTGTAATACCCATTAATAACAATCTTAAAGTCTAAGGACCAATACAAACTTCTGTAGATAGGAACATCCAATGACACTATGGAATGTGTATTTCCTACTAGTGGGTCTCATTCTCATAATATCCTCCTGAAAATTACCAAGGGCGTACACCATGAGAAGGTTCCTCAAAGTTTTATGAGTCCTCACCCCTAATGGCCTGTATTATTTGTGTCCATAAAATAACATCATCTAGACATAGAACATATATTTAAGAATAGTGTTATGACACTTCCGGTTTGCATCATAGCAGGGATCCGCTATGAACTTTTAGTGAAACAGCCATCCTTTGGACATTATCACATGAATTTTCATTCAGAAGAACAATCAAGATGTGATAAAGTATTTATTAATTAATAAATTTAAAAGTATTTGGTTCTAGGACACCAACTCCAATAGACTCCCACTTGGAATAGACCCAAATTCTTACAACCTTTATCCCGCTAGCTCTCACATGATATTAATGATTCTTCTAAGATAGGCCATTAGTCATGGGGTCTGCCATATTCTCTTCCGTGGACACTCTACTCACTACAAATTCACCCCTTTGATAGAAATCCCTCAAGAGGTTATACTTCCATAGTACGTGCTTTTTACATTGATGTGACCTTGGTTCTTTTGCAAGAGCCCCCGCTGTAGTATTATCATAAAAAAATGTGATAGGATATTTACTTCTAGGCACCACATCAAGATCTTGGACAATGTTACAAATCCATATGGCTTCCTTGGATGCATCATAAACCGCTATATATTCAGAATCCTCTATAGAATCGGCGAAAAATGGTTTCTTTGAACTCTTCCAGCTCACAACTCCTCCATTGAGACAGAAAACATATCTAGATTATGATTTTGGATCATTCTAATCTATCTGAAAACCAGAATCAACATACCCTCTGATGAAAAGCTCCTCGTCTCCTCCATACACCAGGAACATATCCTTGGTTCTTCTCAGATACTTAAGGATAGTCTTAACAGTAGTCTAATGCTATTCTCCTGGATCTGCTTGATATCTTCCTACCATGCTCAGTGCATAGGCAACATCAAGACTGGTACATAACATGACATACTTGATGGATCCTATAGCCTAAATGTATGAGATCTTACTCATTCTATCTTTATCCTGTTGTGTCTAAGGACACATTTTCTTAGAAATATATAGGTCATGTGACACTAGAACCAATCCCCTATTGGATTGTTCCATACTAAATCTCTTTAGTATCTGGTCAATGTATATACCCTGACTTAGCCCAATAATCCTCTTGCATATATCACGAATGATCTTGATCTATGGAATGTAGGCTGCTTCACCCAAGTCATTCATAGAGAAACACTTGTTCAACTAATCCTTAACTAACTGTAAGACTGGTACATCATTTCTAATAAGTAATATGTTGTTAACATATACTACTAGGATAACCACCACATTCCCATTAAACTACTTATAAACACATGGATCACATTCGTTCTTAATGAAACCAAATTCCTTTATGGATTCATCAAATCAAATGTTCTATGAACTGGATGCTTGCTTTAATCCATAAATGGATTTCTGAAACTTGCAAATCCGTTTGGATTCACCTGGTGTCACAAACCCTTATGGTTATGTTATATAGACATCTTCCTGAAGGTTCCCATTAAGGAATGTTGTTTTGAAATTCATTTTCTAAATCTCGTAGTCATGGTAAGTTTCTATGGAAAGTATGATTCTTATGGATTTAAACATGGCAACTAGTGAGAAGGTTTCATCACAGTAAATTCCTTAACATTGTCTGAATCCTTTAGCCACTAGAATTTCCTTATAGGTTCTAACTTGACCTTCCATGTCCATATTTCTCTTGAATACCCATTTTCATCCAACAGGATTTACATCAATTGGCTCATCGACCAGAACCCAGACGTGGTTTTGATACATGGAATCCATCTCAGAATTCATAGCTTCTATCCATATTGTAGCTTATGAACTTTCTACTGATTCCTTGTTGGAGAGAGGTTCATAATTGTCTAA
This sequence comes from Viscum album, assembly GCA_963277665.1. Lineage (NCBI taxonomy): Eukaryota > Viridiplantae > Streptophyta > Magnoliopsida > Santalales > Viscaceae > Viscum > Viscum album. The sequence goes on along the minus strand of OY728132.1, from coordinate 267,725,553 downwards.
TAATAACGATTCACCATCCTCAGTGACTAGGAAACCAAATCTCTTTGGTTTCATTACCTCTCTTTATCTCCTACACAGTACTTGTGTTTCTGGAACCTCTTCCATGGGTACCTATGAAATTTGTTCCTATACCAACTCCTATGTATCTTGAGCATCAACTTTGTCGAAGTCAATATTTCTCCCACTATAATATTTGTAGATGCTCTCCCTCTCAAGAAATATGGCTTGTCTGGCGATAGTCACTTTTTTATCTGAAGGGTTATATAGGTAACATCCTTTCGTTTCCTTGGGATATCCTATAAAGATACACCTCGTGCCTCGGGGTGCTAGTTTTTTGCTTGAGAAGACCTTAACAAACGCCTTGCATCCCCATACACATGTGTGCGACAAAATGGGTTTCTTTCCATTCCATAACTCAGAGGGAGTTCCATTTTTCGCCTTATACTTGGTTTAATGTGTATGCTGCAATTTGTAAAGTATATCCCCAAAAGGATAATGGAAGATCTGTATGACTCATCATTGACCTCACCATGTCCAACAAGATGTGGTTCCTCCTTTCACTAACACCATTCCACTGTGGTGTATAATGAGGAGTGAGCTAAGATAGAATACTAGACTCCTGTAGAAGATTGATGAACTCTTGGTTCAGATATTCTCTACCTCGATCCGATCGAAGCTTCTTTATCTTCTTACCAAGCTGATTCTCTACTTCATTATTGAATTCCTTAAATTTATCTAAGGATTATGAATTATACCTCATTAAGTAGATATATCCATATCTAATAAAATCATCAGTAGAAGTAATGAAGTACGAATATCCACCTCTAGCTTCTACTAAAAATGGTCCACACACATCCGTGTGCACTAATCCTAAAAGCTTTGTAGACCTTTCACCATATCCACCGAAATCTAGATTGATCATTTTACCTTGTAAACAAGTGTGACATCTATCAAGTGGTTTTATCTTAGTAGAGTCTAAATAACCATCCTGGAAGAGCTTTATCAAGTTCTTCTAGTTTACATGACCAATACGGTGATGCCACAACTAGGTGTTGTATGAGCTAGGTTAATTTGTTTTGTTATCGAATTCCAACACTTGGTTTTCGTAATTTAATACATACAAACCGTTATTAAAATGTTCCACACCATAACACATGTTGTTATTATAAAAGAAACAACCATTATTTCCAAATTTAAAAATAAATCCATCCATATCCAAACAAGATACATAAATTATGTTCTTGGTAACACTAGGAACATAATAATAGTTACATAAAATCAAAATAATTCCAATTGGAAATGATGGATGGTAATCACCAATGGCCAACACAGCCAGCCACACGCCATTGGCAGCTTAAAGATCCACCTCTCCTCTGGAAATATTTCTAAATCTACTTGGTTCCTACATTTGAATACAAATGTGATCCCCACAAGCTATATCTAATACCCAATGTGTAGAAATAGAAATATTACACTCGATAATGAACACACCTTTAATGTACCCACTCCTATGGGTGCAGTTCCTCTTCCAGTGGCCTATATTTCCACATGAAAAACATACCACCTCCCATTCCTTACCCTTCATATGGGTCTTCCCCTTCTTGGAGGGATGATGCTCAGAGGCTTTAGACTGTTTATGAATCCTTGGACCCCTTTCATTGTCCTTTATTTTCTTATTCACCATAAGTACTGTAGGTTCATCATGCCCCATGTCTTTATATACCTAGATAATTAATGTTAGAAGTTTTGATATACTCTTCTAATTGTTTCTAATGTTGTAATTGAAAATAAAGCTAGATAAGGTCTTGGACAGTGATGATAGGATGATATCTGTACGCAAATCACCTGAAAACTTAATCCCTAAGATGTATAGGCGTTCAATGTATCCAATAAGCTTGAATACATAAGGCCCAACTAGTGAAGGCTCTCCAGGATTAGTTATAAACAAATAATTGGAGATCTCATATCTCTCCTGTCTCGCCTTCTCTTGATAGATATCCTTAAGGTGAGACATCATGCTATACACATCCATGTTTTCTTGTTGCTTTAAGATCTCATTAGACATGGCCAATATCATGAAACATTGGAAATTTGTGGCATCATCCATATGTTTCATATAGAGAGATAGTTCCCCATCACTAGACCCTTTTCCAGGTGCAACTGGAACATGCTCTTCCAACACATATAATTTCCTCTCATGGAGAAGGATGACGCGTAAACGCCTCTACCATTCCTAGAAATTGGTGCCACTGAGAAGGTTTTCCTTCTAGAGTATGGTTCTTAATGATATGTTTGAATTCATTTTTATTGTCATTTCTAAAAATTAAGATGAGAAAATGTTTAGTAATATACCATGATAAAACTGAGACAAATAAATAAATTAATACTTATTAGTCTCCCACTATTTTATCAAAGTCAAATATACCTCACTATTGACTTAGGAATATTTTTTACTAAATATTATAGTGGCAAGGATCTATATTTTCCTTCGCATTACCCTAACTAGGTTTGGTCAAGAAACTTGAAGGGTTTTAGGTAGGCATTCCAAATGAAAACTGCATTAACTTACAGCTCCTTGATCCGCTCAGTGGAATCCCCAATCCTGAAATCCTTTTATTTTGGATTTCCTCAACCTTTGCCTCTTGGTCACACCAAGTCCTACTGTGGCAGTGAACCCTTGATGCGAACCAATTCAATTCAACCCAAAACCTTGAATTATAATTCCCCGATTATTGAAATCACCCCAACTAGGGTTGGTCAAGCACTTTGAATTATGGTTCGATTCTAACCAAGATTATGTAAGGCTATACAGACTTAATATTTCTTTGATGGATTTTGTACTTATACGTAAATTTCCATCTTGTTATATTTGATTACATGCTTGTTAATATTAAGTGGGATATACTTAAGTGATTAACCATGTCTAAGATAATATTTACACATAATCCGGTCTTATTTTAGTTCCATCTTGCATGCTTGTTTAATTCATTAATTGTGTGATCGTGACAACACACCCACAATAAATAAACCATGGAACTGACAGAAATAAAATAAATGGTATTATTATGAGATTTTTCTATAGGTTAGTTTATATAGCGGTTGATAAAATAACCCAAGACCTAGGGGAGAAACACCTTGAACCTTTTGGGTTCGTGTTTACAGCTTTCCACCTATCCACCTTTGTATCTCCTTAGACTGGTTTCACCTTAGATCTTAACTTGAGTCACCTCCACTATCTTGGAATCTCTATCCATTACATATGCTTTTATCTCACTCTCAGGCGAGGGGTAAAATGGGGTTTTACATAAAAGAAACCTTGAGAATGCAGGCTCTACATATTAATGAGGAGAAGAATCGCAGACCAACATATTTAATTTAAATAAATAAATTAAAAGAAACCATTCACATACAAAGGTCTTGGTCTATCTCATGATCATCCGTACATGCAATGATATTTATACATAAATAAAACTAGCATTCAATTCTTTAATCATTCTTGTTTAACATAAATCATGCCCGAATCAATTAATTATCTTTAATTAATCAATCCTTTTATCTTAAACCCTTTTTCTGAATTTCCTTGAGATTCTCATCCATCATAATTTTAAACAAATTAATTCATTTAAAATTATCTTTTTACATAACTTGTACCTTGGAGGAAACCGAGTGAATTCCCAATCATAACTACTGAATGAGTAGAAATGAACATTACACAAATTTTAAATTAAACACATATATATAAAAAACCTATCACGTGTTGTGCCTCAGCTTTACACCCGCACTATTACACACATCTCAAGGTTTGTATAATATAATAATAAATTTTAATAAATATGCGTAATTTGGATGAGTACACGATGTTTTTTTCTAACTACATGGTGTATAATTTTGTTCACCGTCCATCCGAAGTACACACCCAGGGATATGGCGTGTAGATGTACTTCAGAAATATTCAGAGTACATGGTGTGTTCAGTGGAACACATGCTGTATAGTATCCACGTTAAATGGTTTCTAGCCAGGAAAACCTTGTAAGGGGTACACATTCCAACCCTAAACTGAAGGGACTACACCCCGTGCTCATTGGGCCACACAACATGTAATCTGGAAACTGTGTGCCACCTATTCTTGGTCAACACATGGAGTCTTAATGACTTAGATAGAATCTAATGACATGACCTGTTTTGGCAGAATTTCCTAGTGCATGGGACCTATACTACACAGTGTGTACTACCGAATACACACTATGTGTTCTGGTGTTGTATGGCTAGGAAGCTTTGGCACCTCCGGATGAGATCCTATATTTTATTTTAATCAAAATTAAAAGAAAAAATTCATTTCTTTAAGGTGAACGAGAAACGAAAGAGGAGTAATATATCTCGATATTTAGATTAATAGAACAATTAACTTGAATTGAAAAAACTAAATTATTATATGCATAAATCACCAACAAAAAACTAAATAATTATAATCAATGATATGACCCCTCTGATACCACTTATAGGTTCCAGGCATAGAGGAAGTGTGTTGGTGGGTGTACCCAACTATAATTTTTACCTTTAACGACGTTCAATCCAAGATCCGTCACGATAATAAAATGTCGGATCTTCGGAATAGAACGAAGAAAAAAAGAAAAGAGGGGAGTCCCAAAACTATAGATAGGATCATCATATGTTGGTTATAATTAATTTAATTAAAAGGAAAAAATTACCTTGATGGAATTCTCTCTCCGTTGATGTTTCCGGTCATGATCCAAGGTGATCCGTCATTGCATCATAGAATCCAAGTGTAGAATTCCTCTAGCAGTGATCCACACATCCTCTATGTATCTTTGGATTCCACTGAAGGTATCTTCGTGTGCTAGCACAAAATAGACTTTTCTTGTGATGTCTGCCTTCGATTGTCTTAGGAGCCGCTTGCAAAGTGATCTCCATGATCCGGTGGAGGAGGATCTCTCTCATAGCATGAGAGAATTATGGGAAGAAAAAACATTCTCTCTTGGATTGAGAGCTTTCTCTAGATCCATTGTGCACAACCATAATGAATGGCTAGGCTAATGAGAATAATATAATTTGGATTTTAGTTACTTAGAATAATAAAATGAATTAATTACTCGAAATCATTTATTTATTTCATTTAATTCTTAGTAAGACCCCATGTCTAATAATAACAGTTGACTATTATTATTACTTGACATGCGCCCAGTGAATTACACCTAATATTATTTAATTAAATAAATAATATTATTTCTCACAAATCCCCAGAAAAACTACACAGCATGTATATTAATATACATGACGTGTACTTTTGTTTTTCCATTCCCTTTATTTCCTCCACCACATTTATTTGACCTTGAATAATGATTGTTTATTTCTTAAATAAATATTATTGCATTACTCACCAATAAATATATTATTTCTCCCACAATATATTCTCTCGAATAACTAGTGTCGAAATAAATGCGATCATGCATCTTTGAATAATTATTAAACCAGAATTGAGAATGTCACAAACCTGGCCGGGTCGCCATCCGAACTGGTCTGCGACATGGCCTGAAGGGCATTCCCAATCCCCACGGGATGACACAAGTGACCGAGTATCAAAAGTAACACCTGGGAATTATTTACCCGAAATAGTAAACACAAAGCAACTAATAAGATAAATAAACTAAAACTGAAAACGGACAACCAAACAGGGCCTTAAACTAAAATCAAATTTAAAGTTTTAAAACTTAAACTAACATACAGAAAGTAACGACAACAAAAGAAAACTAAAACTCTAAGAAGACTACAATGAAAGAAAACTAACGCATCTACCCATACCTTCATGCAACATGAGGAGCCACCTCCTCAAACCACCATCATCAGACCTGCATGGGAAAACCATGGACAACCCGAACCACCATCACTAAGCACGATGCCTCAACCTGGAATACACAAGTAGCAAGGTCTACATACACCCAAAGGTGTATGTAGGGTGTGATCCATGATCCCAGTAGGACATCACCCAATAAAAAGGTTCCACGCATAATTATTAAATGAAAAATACATTTGCAATTTTAATTAAAGAAAGAAAATAAATTCTTGAACAGTTTTAGAGAAAACAGGTTTAAAGAAAATGATTTCAAAAGGAACAACCTAATTTAAAACACACTCACACACACTTTAGAAATAACCGAAGTGTCACACTGATGAATGCAAAGTAACCAATGAGAACTAATATGGGAGAGGCCTCTTGTGTGTCAGCTAGCTTGGGTCCCTAAATCTTCATGTCTCAGTGAAGCGTGGCTTAGAAACCACGAACCTTAGAAAACGTGGCTTAGAAGACCACAACCCTTAGAAAACGTGGCTTAGAAGGCCACAACCCTCGAGAAACCATGGCTTAGAAGTCCACAACCCTTAGAAAAGCATATGTTTAGTTAGTGTTGCAATCATCAGTCATGCCAGTGAAACTGGGTCGAGTCACCTCCGGAACACTAGACCACTAGTCTAGTCCACCCTCATAGCTACCCAAGCTTCCCACTTTGTGCTCAAACAAGTTTCAAGTACATGTCACACGTCCCACTTATGCATAAAATCATAACAGGGTACTCTCACACACACACACAGAATCACCATTTTCACATTCAAACCCTCTTTTAAAACCATACGCACACCAAAAGTGTTTTCAAAACTCAATCTACATAGGTTATGTACTCAATTAAACCATATGCACAATTTAAAAAAATTCTTATCATTAAACAAACCACCACTTACACACATAAACACCATTTTTAAATAAGACACACTCTAAAACATTTTTCAAACACGTTTCACACCATTGTCATAATTTAATAAGACATTTAAAAAAATTTATAAAGCATTATTAAAAGAGTGTTACATGGCTTTTCACACACTAAAGTAACCATCTATAAATTCAAATGAATTCCAACATCACACACACTCAAATAAAATTTTAAATTATGACCTGCACTACACAAATAATTTTAGGGAAAACCTTACATCATATTTAAAACACCATGGAAAAAATCACATAGTTTAATAAGAAAAAAAATAAAATCTTGCAAAAAAATTTAAAATAAATAACTTGGCGTTACCAACTAAACCCACACAGAACCTTCCTTGTCAACCAGACGCACACAATGCCAGGTATAAATATAATTCGCACCACTTTCATAGATTAAAAAGCTACCCTCCGAATTTAAGAATCACCAAAAACTAACTAAATATGAGTTTTAAACAGAAATGACACATATAAATTAAACATGCTACTAAACAGTTCAATGCATATCAAACATCAAAGAAAACCAACTTTTCACTATGAAAATTAACTAAATGATGTTCTAAACAAATTAAACTTGAAAATTAATTTATCAAATAATGATTAGACATAGAACCACCTACCTTGGTGTAGAAAAACTTTATGATCTTTATGCACAAATTTCATCGCACGTCAATCGTAGCTCAAACCACACAAACAGGATCTGAAAACACGGTATCGAACCATTTGCATCAAGATCAAATCGAACACGACATAAAAACCTAACTCGAATTCTACCAAAGAGGTAGAAACAAAAAATTGAAGTGGAACAAACCTGCAGTGAGGGAGCGGGAGGCCGCTGCAAGGGTTCAAGAGGCTATCCAAGGAAGAAGCGGGGTGCACTGGACGATAAGAGAGGGAGTCAGGGTGCGTACAGACTAGGGGGTTCCAGGGGGTTGCGCTTCGAGCTGGCCAAGGGGAGTAGGGGGTTCCAGCAGGTTTCTGAGCAGGAAGTTGGAGGGGTGTCGGCTGGGAAGGGTGTTGCGCACCAGGTGGGAGGCCGGACGATGGAGCTGAAGGGGAGCAGGGGCGCAATGCACTGGACATCGAAGTCATAGGGAAGGGCGATGATGCTAGGGTTAAAGGGTTGGGTGGAGAGGATGGAGGCGCGGCCAGAGGGGGCTAGCTAGGAGGAGTCTGGCATGATGAAAATCGGGAGGAGGAGGAGGGTTCCAGCGGCGGTCCACGAGGTAGGAGGGTGATGTGATGAAGATGGAAGGGGGGGGGGATGCGATGCAGATGGGGGGGGGGGGGGTCCGAACCCTACCCGAAAATAAAAAAAATAAGTAAAAATAAAATAAAACAAAAACAAAAACTAATAATAATAATAATAAACATAATAATAATAATAATAATAATAATAATAATAATTGGAATACTAATAATAATTTTAATAGTATTACTAATAACTTAATTAAAACATTAATAAAAATGGTAATAATAATAATAATAATATTAATATTATTATTATTATTAGAACTCTTAATTAATTCATTATTCTCATTTTATTTTGAACTAACTACTGTATTCGTCTCATTAAATAATGAATTAACCATACACTGGACATTTTGCATGGTGACTCGGGTAAGGTCGCGCAACTTCAACCATTCCCCGCCCATGCGTTTGACGCCGCCAAGCCAAAAATATTCACTTACCAGAAGAATGTAAAATTTCAATCAGTCTCGTCCCGCACTCCGACCAAGATTTTAAATCCATATAAAATAATAAAGTTCTAGTAAATTAATATAATATTAACAATAATTTTAATAACAAAATAATACAATTTATATTCTTAACACTATTAAAAATAATAATAGTATATTTAAGAAATATTATTATTATTATCATTAAAATAATTCCTTAAATTTTTATTACACTTCTTATTTTCATTTTATTACAATTTTATTATTCAATACATTTTATTTATCCAACTTGATCATCAGGCAAGCCATGAAGTGAACAGGGTGAGGTCACGCGGTGACCCGGGCGAAGTCACGCGGCTTCGACCGCACCCTCCCTGCGTGCTGAATGATTTCAAGACAAAAACATACATTTTTAAATAAGAACTCAAAATTTTAGAGTCGGGCTTCAACCCAGACTTCCCGATGCCTAGAAATTTAATAAAATAAATAGTGTTAAAGAGGCGGGTGTGACAATTTTCCCCACCATAGCACTTTCCGTCACCAGAAATCCAAAACTAGGGCTGAACCCCAAAGTAGAAACCGATACCCGCTTATGGTTCAAAAAGGATCTCTACTAAAAGCAGGTGAAAAGAGGCAAACACACTGTGCTCAGAGAAAGTGACTCAAAAGAAAACTTCAAGAAACTCGTAAAAAGACATTCTGATTTGTTTCATCTATCCCACCAAGCAAGAACACCTCCAGTTGATTGATTTAGGAAAGGAAATCTTGCACCCACAGAAACTGACATCACAAGACGAAATACCTCAAGAACCATTGAATGAAAACCACGTCATTTGACTGGAACATGAAAAAACGACCAACCATTCCCAAGGAATACTCTTATCACCGACCACTAAGTCATATTTAGAAATAGAACTAAAAGTCCAATATGGGAAAACCCAAAGGGGCTCCCCACCATTATAATATTATCGACGTCCGAGATGAAACTAGAAAATCAACATGAGGAGGCCCGGGTGGACTCCCCACCATTATGAAAAATAACAACACTGATTCATTCTAGAGACTTTTGAGCGAGACCCGTTGTGGGTCTCCCCACCATTAGGATCAACAAAAGATAAAAAACATTGATAATTTCCCGACAGTGACCAAAAAATCCACCACAAGAGGTGGGGAGGGACGGGCCCAACTATTGGGGCTTCAAAACCACATTCAAAGACAAATAAACATATCCACATCCCTAGATGATCCCTAGTCAACTTTGAGACCAATTTACCCAACATACCCCATAAGGACCACTAAAGTGATTACATCTAGTGGGACGCAACCCCCAAGACTTTAAGGTAATGAGACAAACATGACTCCTCATAGTCACATAAACCTTAAATAGCCAGATGGTTCGTTCAAAATGGAACAACCATAGAAAACAATTTAAATTACATTTACTTTTAACACTGATGACATAAATAAAGTTGGGGTCCCATACACTCCTAGGATTCCTGACCATGCACCGGCTTCACTCCTAGGCCTATGGATGGAGCCTTGATGTTTGAAGAATCTCCTGCCTCATAGTCAGGTATTGACGACTCCCGGATAGAGCTTCTCCTTTTGGTGTCACACGCAACCATACCACAACCGAGACAACACCAACAAACACAACACACCACGACATCCAACTACTTGCTCGTGGAACATCTACCAAACATGGGTTTAGAGGATACACATGCATCACCTTTCACCTTAACCAAGAAACTTAAGAAGGAAAGATGCAAGATAAACACTGCCCTTTGAACAGAAAAATTAAGACTCCCCGAGAGGACACACTCCTATGAAAATAGGGATTCCCGAAGGATCCTATGAAATCCACCCTTGCTCTTCAAAGAGAACTCACACTGCAAGAAATCACCAAACATGACCCTTGCAGCAAATGAAATCACTACAATCCTTTCAAGATGTCAGTCAACAATGATAACTTTGAACCGCCTTCACCCTTCCCCACTGGAATTATTTTCACCGTTTCCTGGGGGAACCTTCAAACACAACGGTGTCAAAATTCATACCCGACGAGTTAGACAACTCGAAAGGACAAAAACTCCCTTCAACCCCCCCTCACATTTGTCATTCCGCTGCAAGAGAATCTTCTTAACTGAAAGAAAAATGAATATACTTAGCACTATCACTAAAAAGGAAGAGTCCTTCCTTTAATCAACTGGAGGGTTGGCCAACGATGAATTACATGTGCCTGCACTTCAATTGCATGTTAACGCTTTATGGGGGCATACACTAGTTAAGAAATAAAACCATGGACCCAGTCAAACAGGTCCAATGGCTAAGACATATCTCAAGTGAACACTAAACGTGCAGAGGAAACCACTGCAAGGGCTTCCCAAAGCACTTTTCGAAAGAATTAACTAACTACGTGCTTGTACACCAACTTACAAATAAAAATTCAAACTCAAGACACAAATCATTCAAAAGGATTCTCGGCTCTAAATGCCTCACACCCAACATTTCCAAAACATAGGGACACACCACACAATCAACGATTATTTAAAATACCAAATTCTCATTTAACAAAACTTTTTGAAAATAAACGAAGCTGCTGGGTTGCACAGACACCAATAGTGTCCCATGGGCCTCACACATGCATGTTCCTATGCCACACTGACACCCACCTCATGTCCATCCAGTAACTCATCTGCTCATACCATTAGCCATTCCCATTTTCCATATACACTCATGCATGTGGTTTCCCATGAGAACACCAAGGATCAACACCAAACCTTTCCATTTTTCAAAATAAAAACATTCAACCCATGCTTTTCAAACCTTACACATCATTTTATTTTTAAAGAGCTTAATTTAAAAATATTTTCCAAGATCAAATCATTCTTACTTAAAAACCATATTTCCATGAATCCAAAACAAAGAGATGAGGAACGATGCAATAGGATACTAGTGTCAGCATGCGACTAGAACATATGTTTGGCAGCCATATGCCAATCACACCACTACCACAGAGAGTATTATAAGACAACATCCCCGGATCTACATGGCTTTACAGACCCTATGATCTCACTGGGACTACTAACCCTACTCCTTTTTTTATTTTCCCCAAACAAGATTAACCACATAGACCAACGATCTTGACAAAACTCAACTTACTTTGGTAACTCGAGTTCCACCACAAGGTGTGCTGGCCATGAACCTTACTCGTAGATAGAACGTCAAGTTACAACACCCTTAACATTTGTCTACCTTGACTCTATCCCAAAAGAACATGAACCAAGAGAACAAAACCCCCTTTGATACCATTTTTTTCATGAACCAGGCCGGGTCTCCATCCAACCCAGCGTCCGACCCGGTCCACAACATGGCTCGAAGGGTGTTCCCGATCCCCACGGGCTGGCACAAGTTCCCAGGTATCAAAACTAACACATGGGAACGATTTACCTGAAATATTAAACACAAAGCAACTGATAAGATAAATAAACTAAAACTGAAAACAGACAACCAAATAGGGACTTAAACTAAAACCAAATTTAACAGTTTACAACTTGAACCAACATCCAGAAAGTAATGACAAAAAAGAAAACTAAAACTCTAAGAAGACTGTAATGAAATAAAACTAATGCATCTACCCACACCTTCATGTAACATGAAGATCCACCTCCTCAAACCACCACCATCATACCTGCACAAAAAAACCATCGACAACCCGAACCAACATCACTAAGCATGATGCATCAACCTGGAATACACAAGGAGCAAGGTCTACATACACCCAAAGGTGTATGTAGGTTGTGATCCAAGATCCTAGTAGGACATCACCCAATAAAAAGGTTCCATGCATAATTATTAAATGAAAAATACATTTAAAATTTTAAGTAAAGAAATAAACTAAATGCTTGAAAAGTTTTAGAGAAAATAGGTTTAAAGAAAATGATTTCAAAAGGAACAAACTAATTTAAAACACACTCACACACACTTTAAAAATAACCAATGTGTCACACTAATGAATGAAAAGTAACCAATGAGCACTAATATGGGAGCGGCCTCATGGGTGTTAGCTAGCTTGGGTCCCTGGATCTTCGTGTCTCGGTGAATCATGGCTTAGAAACCAAGACCCTTAGAAAACGTGTATTAGAAGGCCACGACCCTTAGAAAACATGGCTTAAAAGATCATGACCCTCAGAAACCGTGGCTTAGAAGACCACAAACTTCAGAAAATCATATTTTTAGTTAGTGTTGCAATTTTCAGTCCGACCAGTGAAACTGGGTCAAGTCACCTCCAGAACACTAGCCCAGTAGTCTAGTCCACCCTCATAGCTACTCGAGCTTCCCACGTTGTGTTCAAACAAGTTTTAAGTTCATGTCACACGTCACACTTATTCATAAATCCAAACATGGTACTCACACACATGGAATCACCATTTTTACACTCAAACCCTCTTTTAAAACCATATGCACACCAAAAGTGTTTTCAAAACTCAATATGCATAGGTTACGTACTCAATTACACCATCTGCACAATTTAAAAAAACACTTATCATTAAACAAACCACCACTTACACACATAAACACCATTTTTAAATAAGACACACTCTAAAAAAATTTTCAAACATGTTTCACACCATTTTCATAATTTAATACACCATTTAGAAAAATTTATAAAGCAGTAGTAAAAGAGTGTTACATGGTTTTGCACACACTAAAGTAACCATCTATAAATTGAAACGCATTCCAACATCACATGCACTCAAATAAAATATTAAAGTGTGACCTGCACCACAAAAATAATTCGAGTTAAAACCTTACATCATATGTAAAAAACCTTTGAAAAAATCACATAGTTTAATAACCCCCCCCCAAAAATAAAAGCTTGCAAAACAATTTAAAAGAAATCACTTGGCGTTACCAACTAAACCCACACATAACCTTCTTTGGAAACCAGACGCACACGACACCAAGTAAAAATATAATTTACACCACTTGCATAGATTAAAAACCTACCCTCCTAATTTAATAATCACCAAAAAATAACTAAATATGAGTTTTAAGCAGAAACAACACACATAAATTAGACATGCTACTAAACAGTTCAATGCATATCAAACATCAAAGAAAACCAACTTCTCACTACAAAAATTTACTAAATGATGTGATAAACAAATTAAACATGCAAATTAATTTATCAAATAACGATTAGACATGGAACCAAAAACCTTGGTGTAGAAAAACTTTACGATCTTGATGTGGAAATTTCACAACACATCAATCGTAGCTCAAACCACACAAACATGCCCTAAAAACACAGTATAGAACCATTTGCATCAAGACCGAACCAAACACGACATAAAACCCTAACTCGAATTCTACCAAAGATGTAGAAAAAAATTGAAGTGGAACACACCTGTGGTGAAGGAGAGGGAGGATGTTTCAAGGGTTCAGGAGGCTATCTGAGGAAGAAACGGGGTGCACTGGATGGGAAGAGAGGGAGGCGGGGCGCGTACGGACCAAGGGGTTCCATGGGGTTGTGATTCAAGCTGGACAAGGGGAGAAAGGGGATTCCATCGGGGTTTCGAGTAGGAAATAGGAGGGGTGTTGACCGGGAAGGGTGTTGTGCACTAGGTGGGAGACTGAATAGTGGATATGAAGGGGAGTGGGGGCACAACATGCTGGACGACAGAGTCGGAGGGAAGGGAGACGATGCAAGGGTTCAATGGTTGGGTGGAGAGGATGGAGGCGCGACCAAATGGGGCTGGCCGAGAGGAGTATGGCGCGATGAAAATCGGGAGGAGGAGGAGGGTTCCAGTAGCGGTCCAAGAGGATGGAGGGGGAGACTCTATGAATATGGAAGGGTGGGGGGTGACGCAATGCAGATGGGGGGGGGGGTCTGAACCCTACCCGAAGATAAAAAAAGTAAAACGAAACTAAAAGTAAAACAAAAACTAATAATAATAATAATAATAATAATAATAATATTAATAATATTAATAATAATAATTGGAATAATAATAATAATTTTAATAGTATTACTAATAACTTAATTAAAACATGAATAAAAAGGTTATTAATAATAATAATAATAATAATATTAATCTTAATATTATTATTATTATTAGAACTCTTAATTAATTTTATTATTCTCATTTTATTTTGCACTAACTACCTTATTCGTCTCATTAAATAATGAATTAACCATACACCGGATATGCCGCGTGGTGACTCGAGCAAGGTCACACAGCTTCGACTATTCCCCGCCCATGCATCGGACGCCACCAAGCCCAAAATATTCACTTACCAGCAGAATGTAAAATTTCAATCGGGCTCGGACGACACTATGACCAAGATTTTAAAGCTATAAAAAATAATAAAGTGCTAGTAACTTAATATAATATTAACAATAATATTAATAACAACATAATACAATTTATATTCTTAACACTATTAAAAATAATAATAATATCTTCAAGAAATATTATTATTATTATCATTAAAATAATTCCTTAAATTTTTATTGCACTTCTTATTTTCATTTTATTACAATTTTATTATTCAATACATTTTATTTATCTGTGTTGATCATCGGGAAAGCCATGCGGTGAACAGGGTGTGGTCGCATGGTGACCCGGGTGAAGTTGCGTGGCTTCGACCGCGCCCTACCCGTGAGCTGAATGCCGTGAAGACAAAAACATACATTTTTAAATAAGAACTTGAAATTTTAAAGTCGAGCTTCAACCCGGACTGCCCGATGCCCAGAAATTTAATAAAATAAATAGTATAAAATAGGCGGGTGCGATAGAGAATAATCTTTATTCAAATTGTTAAATTAATATTTAATTGAGATACTTGGACACTCTCAGTGTGTGACCCTCTAGACCTCTTTCTCAGTGTCATTAGGAGGAGCCTACCTAAAGTCCAAGGTTAGCGTCTAGAAACACACCGAGGCACCCATATAGAAATAAGTTAACGCTGTAATGACGTGAAACCTCCTATGAACTCTTACCATGTAATGTAATCCCTTTGTCTCGATATCTCGAATCAAGCGGGTTGCATGCTGGTTCCATCAACCCATGTGATCAATTATTCTTTCTTTGACTTCCTGGAATTAAACTTTCCCATTACTTACCATGGACTTGGATTTATTTAGGCTATATCAATTCCATCAAAAGTCCTAATATATCTACTTATGTTATGGAACAGAAGGGACAAATCCTTTCTCACATTATCTATTAATTCAGTATTACTCTTGATGCACCCAACATATCCTACCTCGCTATGAACAATGTTTCATCACAGTTTTTGTCAATACATCTAAGTGCATGAGTTTTAATACCCATTAATATTAATCTTAAAGTCTAAAGACCAATACACACGTCCGTAGATAGGAACAACCAATGACACTATGGAATGTGGATTTCCTAATGGTGGGTCTCATTCTCATAATATCCTCCTAGATATTACCAAGGGGGCACACCATGAGAAGGTGCCTCCAAGTGTTATGAGTCCTCACCCCTAATGGCCTGTATTATTTGTGTCTCTCAAATAACATCATCTATCCATAGAACATATATTTAAGAACAATTTTATGGCCCTTTAGAGTTCTCATCATAGTAGGGATACTCTATGAACTTTTAGTGGAAAAAATATCCTTAGCACATTATCACATGAATTTTCATGCAGAAGAACAATCAAGATGTGATTAGGTATTTATTAATGAATAAAGTACAATGTAGTTGGTTCTAGGACACCTACTACAACACTAACTAATCAAATAATTACGTGGACATAAATAACTAATCTCATAATGAGGAAATGCATAATTATAGACATATGAAACATACCATCAAGACCATTCACAAGACAGTTTAAATCTATTGGAATAAACTCATCTAATTTGTCCAACTAATTTGTCTCATGAGACATGTCGATGCATCGAGGGGATATCTATAACTGGGACCCACCAATCACTTAAAAAGTCAAATTAATTCCTAAAATTAAAGAGGTGAAACATAAGTAACATAAACATTTATATTGAAAAACTAACATATAAAATTTAAATACATACCCTAATCAAATAAACATAATTATAAACCATCCAGAGCAATATGGTTAATGTTAATAAAATTGTACATCCTCAATCAAAATGACTATAAACCATAAAAATAAAGAATAAGGATAATATAAATACAACATATCCCTAGTGGATCATAAGTAAAAGATTTTTTTTATTTCATTTATGAAAATAAATTCCATAAAAATTTCATTAAAAACATTTTTTAAGAAAATAAAATTTTTACTTTGAAAATATTTTTTTTAAAAAAAGTTCACAAATTTTTTTGAAAATAAATATCTTTAAAAATAAAATTTAAAAAATTATAAAATAATTCTTAAAACATTGAGTGATCATGATGATGGAAAATATATTCATGAAGTGCACGTTAAAAAAATGATTCATTTCACATTTTTGGTAAAAGTCAAACATGCATTATTTGGAAAATAACACGAAGTTTCCTTTCAAAAAATTTTGTAAAAAAAGTCAAACATGGATAAAAATTTCTTTAATTAATAATTTTGATAATTTTTAAAAAAAAATTGAAAACATTTTTAGAAAAAATGGTTTTGAAAAAAAAATTATTTTCAAATGAAGAGAGAAATAAAGTTATATTTTATTAAAAACATTTTATCAATAATTTTATGTACCAAAGAGTGGAAAAATGGTGATATTAACTAAAAATTTTCATGAATAAATATAGTAGAATAAAATAGATTTATTTTAAGAAATATCATATAATTCACCCAAGGGATACTTAAGCATAAACAATCCTGGATAATGATGAGATTGTGAAACACACCCTTACTACATTGGTAATGTTTAAATCATAAGAACCATAAAATAAATATGTTCAAATGAAACTTTAAATACCTTAAATAGAAATAGATTCATGATATAACATATCAAAATGGTCAGTATATAAACCACACAAAGTAATAAGTGGTGAATATGACATATGTCACATGGAAGTAAAAGTGATACGAGAAACCCTTACGTCAGATTCGATTTACTTCATATGTTTTATAACCTATATATAATAAATATAGGTTTATTATACATATATTAAAGAAATATATATATTTCATACCATATATGATTTACATATAGTCATTTATCACCCATTTATTAACATTTCTTTGTTAAAATCACTATTTTGGGTGATAATTGCTTCGTTTTTCATGTATGCTTTGGTTTGGTAATTTTAGTTCTTTTACTTTGATCATGGTTACAAAATATACAAAATGTTAACCATGATGTAAATATGATATATATTCTTTATATATGTAATTATAGTAATCTATAGAAGTTATATATAGAAAATGGATTATACTATTCAAGGAGATGATAAGCCGTACATATGCCTGGACATTATTTCCATTTTTCTCAATGGATAGAATAAAAGGAAAATAAATGTTAATTAATCTTAAAAAATAATTATTATATTATATATTAGATTTATATTAATTAAATATATCCTTATAACTATCCATGAACAAATAAAATGAAAAAAGTTTCACATCACTACGTGGAGGCGATTTTCCACATGTACGCACAAGCAATGTTATTATTTTAATATGGATTAGATGGTAAGAAGTTATATGTGATATTAAATTTTCATAAGTATGTTTATTTAATAAATATTACATATATTCATTAGTTTAAACCTTAATACCTTCCATGTAAAGTGTAATAAAAAACAAATTACAGCGTTTTGTAAGGTGGTAGTTCGCCGCACACACGAATGATGTCATCGTATCCCCCACAGAATGGAAATTAAGAAGGAATATGTGATATAATAATTACATAAGTATAATAATGTAATATATATAATATAAATAAGTTAAATATACCATTATATATATCCTTTAAATGCAGTGATGGAAAATTAATTACATCAGTTCGTGTGGTGGTAGTCCGCCGTACACAAGATCGACGATTTCGTTTCCCATTTGATGGAAGTGGAGATGGATATGGTTTATTATAA
Organism: Viscum album; assembly: GCA_963277665.1. Taxonomy (NCBI): domain Eukaryota; kingdom Viridiplantae; phylum Streptophyta; class Magnoliopsida; order Santalales; family Viscaceae; genus Viscum; species Viscum album. Next base: position 267,707,053 of record OY728132.1, on the reverse strand, counting down.
CGACCCACACTTTACATACATTGTTAATACTTCAAAATTGAATCACACTTATTACAACATATGACAAAACCACAAAGGACCGTATAGGTATAGTGTCTTTAGAAACTGGGAAACATAAACAACTGGTTCATAAATCTTCTACAGTGTCTCCCATTTATTTCATCATATCTAGGGTCCCTTTTAGCATATTCTACTTAATATCCATCTTCCTGGCCTGGGGAAAAGAAAACATAAAAGGGTGAGCTCAAATGCTCAGCAAGGGCAAATAAAGGAAATAAAAATCATATCATATCTTTTTGAAAATTAAAACCTGCAAAAGAGATCATAATATCTTAACATGGAATAAATCATAGAAGTGAAAATGAGATCCCCATAATCATAATATAAAACTTGAATCTTTGTGGCATGCACACATAATCATGGATAATCATTTCTTGTTAGTCATGACTCATTGCCAAGACTATCTTAGTGGACAAAGTCCCTTTCTGAACCGAGTTCACTCCTCGTTTCAGTCCTGTATCACTGAACCGAAATAACCTTCCGTTCCAGCCATGTCTATATCATGAGATATAAAATCTTTACCCAATGCATTGGAGGGAGATATAGGTCCCACCCATCTTATAATGAATCCTTTCTTATGTGTGCCACATAATCATAAAACATACATCATTGCATAACACATGAAACAAAAATGGGATTCTTGAAACATCATGACATCATAAATCAATTCATATAAGATAAAGGAATTCATAAAAATAATTCCATCACAACATGATCAAATCAATGTAATAATAGGGATAAAAACAGAACCCTTTATTATCTTAGATGGAAAATAATTTTGAAAATCACTTGAACTCCATTCTTGAGGAAAATATCCTTTCTTCTTCAAAAACATTTTTCCTTTCATAACATGTCATACAACTTTAAAATAAAAGAATTTGATTAAAAATAAACTTAAAAACTTGTAAAGGAAGCTTCTTGGAAACAATGTTTTAAAAATCCATTCATGCCGTATAAGTTAAAAAAAAACATTCTTCGTACTTTTGTTGGAAAAGTCAAAAAGTACCTCGTACGGAAAAACGACAAAAGATTCCTTTCATATTCTTTACTAAAAACTCACCTAAGGGTAAAATTGGATTTAAACTATTTCAAGTGGATGGAAACAATATTACATATTGAGGGAACATGGATGTGGATGATAAAATACACCCCAGTAAATACTTACGAATAAACAATCTCGGATAAAAATGAGATTGTGATATTTCCCTTACCTTAGGTCCGATTAGCTTTGTACGTGTCCGAAGCTCCTGTATAATGGTTTAAATAATGTTATTGACTTATTCCAGAATCATACATATTGATATGAGATCATATATGGTCATATTATTAGCTTCTTGTTAGTAATATTTCATTGTTACTTGTTACTCGGGTCTTTATAACTTTTTGTTCTTATGCGTGTTTTGTCGAATAAATTCTTATTCTTATCTTTAGGTTATAGATAATTCATGTCCAGAATGGTATTAGTGTAGTATATACCATATTCATTCATTCAATTCATTTATATAATCATTATGAAATGAAGATCATGTAGAACGAGTCGCATCACATCGTGGAGACGGTATTCCGTACGTACGCACGAGTGATGATATCGTTCCTATGATCGTGGAATTGTATTGGAGTATATATATATATTATTTCAGTATCAATATTACTTAATAATAATCATATATAGTTACTGATTACACCATTATACCCATCCTTGTAAGGTGATGGTGGAAAATAGATTACACCACGGCGTGGAGACGGTATTCCGTACGTACGCACGCGTGGTGATTTCATTTTTCCGTAGGATGGATAGAAGGTGAAATAGGGTTGTTTCATATTTATAATAACATATCAGTATGTAAGTAATACTGATGTTATTACTTTATCATGAAACAACTAAAGAAGAAGAAGTTGAAGAAGAAAGAAATTGAAAAGATCGGTAATGGATATTACCTCTTCTTTGGAACGCCTCTTTGAATCCTCCACTTAAGGAACTAAGATTGGTCTTTGGAGAAGACCAGGACCTCTAGGATTATTCTAGGGAAGTGGAGAGGAGAAAATGGCAGGGGTTGTCCGAGCTTGAGTGCTCAAATTGGTGTTAGGAGGAGGGGGAGGAGGTGCCCTTTTATAAGGGAGGAGAGGGGCACCTTAGGAATATCTCAAAATATTATTTTATATTAAAGTCAAAATCGGTTTATAATGGTTCCAAAGGGTCTTATTTCGAAGCTAAAGTGGGGATGGGTCGAAATCCTATCAACCAATAGAATTTAGACAAGTTTAGGATATTATTTTAACCTTATCAATTAGATTTAACTCTAAGTTAATTATTTTAACTTTTACCGTGTCTTTTTGTTTTCTTTCACTATATGGTTAATACACTTACTATAACATGCCAAACGAACCCCAATTTGTTTATTATTAATATATATATCCTTATATAAGTCATTTGGCCGAACCTTAGATTTTTAGGAATAAAATAACAATTAATAATATAATATTTGATTTAAAAACTATTTTGTGTCAATTTTGACACTATTTGATATATGATTTTTGTGAAAGTCATATCAGAATTATATGTTCGAACCAAGTTGATTAAATCAACACTAATATATCATAGTAACCTAGAAAATTAGTGGAATTCATAAAAAGTCTTAAATTATATTTATTTTGGTATTTATATTATCAATTATGTCAATATTTCATTAATAAGATAATTACTGCATCATCTTTGTGTCATCAATAAATTAAATTATTTGATGTCTAAAAATTACAAATAAAATACCATCATGTAGTAAATCTCTTTAGCTTTCTAATGAATATTTATAGTAGAATTTATCTTATGTATAACCCCATATTAAAAATGATTTACTTATTAAACTTTGATTTTAACTATTTTAACCCTTCTTCAAATAAATTAATAATAAATGTCCTAATCTAATCCAAGTGGGCCTAAATGGTCATATTTTATTCCTAAGTTTGTTTTTGGTCGAATTACACTTGTCCAATAGAATTAGGACATGTGTTAGGGTAATATTAATATCATATTTACCCTTAGTTACCCTATTTACTATTAACCGCGGTAAAAATAGTAAAAAGTTACTATTCACCAAAAAATTATTTTCATCTCATTGAACCACATTTTAGTCCTTGATATTAACCGTGTCTCTCGGATTTTTGAAATTCCATTCACAGAAGCGGTAAAATTAAGTTTTATGCAAAATTCAGTTTTTAACCTACCACTTAGTGGTTTCACTATTCATCAAAAATTGAAAGTTTTCAGAAAAATACCAAAATTTCACCCTAGGCTAATTTCGATATTCTGAGTCCAAAAATGAAGTCCATTTTGAAAAATAAAATTTATAAAATTTCAAAAAGTGGTTATTACTATTCATAACGGCTAGTTTTAATAGGATATTGTTGTTTAGTGAAACTCGGTATTGCGTACGACGCAAGCTATCGAGGAAGGTCGCGATTGCGTGTAAAGCAAGCCAAGAAAGTGTTGTGTAGAAAAAGATTCCTTTGATGATTTATATAACATAAAAGTCTCGGGTGTTACATTCTACCCCCCTTAAAAAGAATTTCGCCCTCGAAATTCGTCACTTTGCAACAAACAAATGAGGATACTTCTCCCTCATCATATCCTCAAGCTCCCATGTAGCTTCTTCAAGTTGGTGGTTTCTCCATAAAACTTTCACCAAGCGAGTGGTCTTGTTTCGTAGGACTTTTTCGCTACGATCCAGAATCTCTATCGGCTGTTCTTCATAAGAAAGATCTTGCTCCAGCGGTACAACTTCTGAGCTGAGTACATGTGAAGGATCTGGTATGTACTTTCTCAGGAGAGATACATGGAACACATCGTGAACTTGAGAGAGATTCGGTGGAAGCGCCAATCGGTAAGCTACCTTCCCAACACGATCCAGTATTTCAAAAGGACCGATATATCTAGGGCTCAACTTCCCCTTCTTTCCAAATCTCATAACCCTCTTCCAGGGAGATATTCGTAAGAACACTTTATCACCAACTTCAAACTCTAGGTCTTTTCTTCGGTTGTCGGCATAACTTTTCTGTCGACTCTGAGCTGCTCTTATGTGTTGTTGAATAGATCTGACCTTTTCTGCCATTTCATCAACGAGATCAGGTCCTAATAGATTTCTTTCCCCAACTTCATCCCAGCAAGTTGGAGTCCTGCATTTCTTTCCATAGAGAGCTTCATAAGGAGCCATCTGAATACTGGAGTGAAAGCTATTATTATAAGAAAATTCCACCAAAGGTAGGTGTTGATCCCAACCTCCTTTGAAATCCATAGAGCAAGCTCTCAACATATCTTCTAGGGTTTGAATTGTTCTCTCAGACTGACCGTCTGTCTGGGGATGATAAGCAGTGCTGAAACTCAACTCTGTATCCAGAGTATGCTGAAGACTTCGCCAGAACTTCGAGGTAAATCTCGGATCCCGATCAGATATAATAGAAAGTGGTACTCCATGCAATCTTACCACTTCCTTTACATATATCCTGGCAAGCTGATCTAGAGAGAAATCCTCTCTAATAGCAATGAAGTGTGCAGACTTTGTAAGACGATCAACTATGACCCAGATAGCATTATTGCCTTTGGATGTTTTAGGAAGTCCTGTGACAAAGTCCATAGTGATGTTTTCCCATTTCCATTCGGGTATGGGTAATGGTTGTAACATCCCCTTAGACTTCTGTCTCTCAGCTTTAACTTGTTGACAAACCAAGCATCGAGAGACATATTCAGCAACATCTCTTTTCATGCCATCCCACCAGAAGTACTCTTTCAGGTCCCTATACATCTTCGTGCTTCCAGGATGAATAGAGAATGAAGAACTATGAGCCTCATCCAGCAGCTCTTTCTTTAATTCGGGGATGGGAGGAACACAAACCCGATTCCTGAACTTTATTATCCCATCACAATCAAGGTTGAATTCAGGAACATTTCTCACCTTCTTTTGTAACTCGACATCTTCTTTCTGTGCCTCTTTAATCTTCACATGTATAGATGGTTGAACATTCATTTGAGAAAGATAAGATTTTTCCCCTTCCATTATAATTCCAAGATCCATCCTTTGTAAATCCATAAATATTGGATCTTTTGTGATCCTCATCATGGATAAACTAGCATGGTCTTGTCGACTTAATGCATCTGCCACCTTGTTTGCTTTCCCAGGGTGGTAATGGATTGAGCAGTCACAATCCTTAATCAGCTCCAACCATCTTCTTTGGCGCATATTCAACTCCTTTTGTGTGAAAATATACTTTAAACTTTTATGATCAGTATAAATATCACACCTTTCACCATAAAGGTAATGCCTCCAAATCTTTAATGCAAAGATTACCGCAGCCAACTCCAAATCATGTGTTGGGTAATTTTGCTCATGGATTTTCAACTGTCATGAGGCATACGCTATCACCATATCATTTTGCATAAGAACACACCCCAATCCCTTCTTGGATGCATCACTGTAGATCACAAACCTTTCTCCACTACAAGGCAGTGTGAGCACAGGTGCACTGGATAACCTTCTTTTCAACTCCTTGAAATTCTCTTCACATTCCTCTGTCCAGACAAACTTAACTCCTTTCCGAGTCAACTTGGTGATTGGATTAGATAACCGTGAAAAATCTTTCACAAAACGTCGATAATATCCAGCCAAACCAAGAAAACTTCGGATCTCAGTTACTGTTGTTGGTCTTGACCATCTTTCGATAACCTCTGTTTTTGCTGGATCCACAGATATCCCCTCTTTTGAGATTATATGACCCAAAAATGCAACTTTTTGAAGCCAAAATTCACACTTGGTAAATTTGGCATAAAGCTTCTCTTTTCTCAGGGTCTTCAATATAATTCTCAAGTGATCTTCATGCTCTTCCTTGCTCTTTGAATAGACAAGAATATCGTCTATAAAGACTACCACAAATTGATCAAGATAGTCTCTAAAGACTCTATTCATTAGATCCATGAAGATAACAGGGGCATTAGTAAGACCAAATGGCATCACTATAAATTCATAGTGTCCATACCTTGTACGGAAAGCCGTTTTTGGTATATCCTCCCTTTTGACCCTTAATTGATGATACCCTGAACGAAGATCAATCTTGGAAAAGTATTGAGCTCCGCGTAGTTGGTCAAATAAGTCATCAATGCGTGGGAGAGGATATTTGTTCTTGATAGTGATCTTGTTAAGTTCTCGATAATCAATGCAGAGTCTCATTGATCCATCTTTCTTCTTAACAAATAGAACAGGTGCTCCCCAAGGTGACGCACTAGGGCGTATGAATCCCTTATCAAGATTCTCTTGGAGTTGCTTCTTCAATTCCTGCAACTCAATTGGGGCCATTCTATAAGGTGTATTTGAAATAGGCAAAGCACCCGGTACAAGTTCTATTGAAAACTCAACTTCACGATTTGGTGGAAGACCCGGCAATTCCTCCGGAAAGACATCATCAAACTCCCGTACAATGGGCATATTCTTAATCGTGAGTTTCTCACCAACCATTTGAGATAAATAACCTTCATTTAGTGGAATCAATACCCATAAGATGGAAGAAATTTCCACTGGAAGGTTATGTTCATCCTTGCATTGATAGACGATCGTAGGTTGATCTGGAATATGAAATGTGACTTCCCTTCTTTGGAAATTGATATGAGCTCCATGTAGAGAAAGCCAATCCATGCCAAGAATCACATCAAATTCCACTAAAGGAAGGATCACAAGATTTGCAGGAAGCACTTTCCCACAAACTTCGATCGGAGAAGAATTATAAACTTCTGATGCGATTGATGTGCCATTAGGTGTTGTCACAGCTAACTCAACATCTAATTGTTGAGGTAATACGGTGATACCCTTAGAAAATTTTTCAGAAATAAAAGAGTGGGTGGATCCAGAATCAAATAAAACATTTGCTACTTTAGAGTGGATGGTAAGTGTACCTTTCACCACATCGTTATCGTACTCCACATCGCTGATAGAAATTGCATGTGACTTTCCTTTGTCTTTAGCCTTAAGAGTTTGTTGACGTCGACCATCATCATCAACCCTTGGATTTGGGCATTGATTGGCATAATGCCCCATCTCCTTGCACTTGAAACATTGAAGTGTAGCAGGTTCATTCTGTGTATCCCTTCCTTTGTTTGCATCATTAGACATCTTCTTCCCATTATCACGGCATTCAAATGCCCGATGACCTTCCTTTCCACATTTAAAACATTTACTTGTCCCTTTAAGACAACTCCCTCCATGTTTCTTTCCACACTTTGAGCATAAGGGAAAGTTCATCTTCTTTTCAGTGTGCTCTTTAGATTTTTCTTTGAATTCCATCTTCCTCTTCTTATCAAACCCATGTGACTGATGGGTTACTCCAATCTCCATCTCGACTTTGAGAGCACATCGAACGATTTCCTCGTAGCTATTGAAGTCCCTTATGGCTAACGCCCTTCGAAGACTTGGTTTTAAGCCACTAAAGAATCGATCGATCTTACTCTCAGGTTGGATAATAATACCAGAAGCGTACCTTGCCAGTCTTGTAAAATTTGCTTCATAGGTACCAACAGATTCATCATCCCTTTGCTTCAGTTCAAGAAACTCTTTCTCCATCTTTGTTCGGAGAATACGAGGGAAGTACTTATTGAAAAATAAGTTCTTGAACTCGTCCCATTCCATAGACTCAATTTCATCCCTTTGCCTCGTATTCTTAACAAGATTCCACCATTGATCAGCATCTCCTTCCAAACGGTACACTGCTAGGATGACTTTATCATGCTCAGAACATTGAAGAACTGAAAATATCTTTTCAGTAGTACTAATCCATTGTTCAGCAACTAATGGATCAGTAGACCCACTGAAAGATGGTGGACGCTGCCTCATGAAGGATTCAACAGAATGTTGCTCCCTTCTTTGTTCGTTTGGAAATCCTGCATGATTCATAGCTTGAGAAAGTTGTGTGAGCATGGCTACAAGATTTTGCATTCCAGCTCCCATATCGTTTGGTTGCTCAGGGGGACAATCATTGCATTGCCCATCGCATTCCGCATTAACACGGTTCCTTCGGGTTCCAGCCATTGACTAAAACCAAGAAGAATAGTGTGAGCAACACTAATTATAATAGGAAACCACATAATTCAAGAATAAAATTTTCATGCTTATGGTCTTATCCTAGGTTATTCAAGGCCATTTCTAAAACACTAAGATTGTGTTCTATGCTTAGACTTATCCTTAGGGTTCTTACTAAGGCTTTCACATCCTAGTTTCCAAAGGTTGACTATACCTTTCCTCTGATACCAACTATAACGACCCACACTTTACATACATTGTTAATACTTCAAAATTGAATCACACTTATTACAACATATGACAAAACCACAAAGGACCGTATAGGTATAGTGTCTTTAGAAACTGGGAAACATAAACAACTGGTTCATAAATCTTCTACAGTGTCTCCCATTTATTTCATCATATCTAGGGTCCCTTTTAGCATATTCTACTTAATATCCATCTTCCTGGCCTGGGGAAAAGAAAACATAAAAGGGTGAGCTCAAATGCTCAGCAAGGGAAAATAAAGGAAATAAAAATCATATCATATCTTTTTGAAAATTAAAACCTGCAAAAGAGATCATAATATCTTAACATGGAATAAATCATAGAAGTGAAAATGAGATCCCCATAATCATAACATAAAACTTGAATCTTTGTGGCATGCACACATAATCATGGATAATCATTTCTTGTTAGTCATGACTCATTGCCAAGACTATCTTAGTGGACAAAGTCCCTTTCTGAACCGAGTTCACTCCTCGTTTCAGTCCTGTATCACTGAACCGAAATAACCTTCCGTTCCAGCCATGTCTATCTCATGAGATATAAAATCTTTACCCAATGCATTGGAGGGAGATATAGGTCCCACCCATCTTATAATGAATCCTTTCTTATGTGTGCCACATAATCATAAAACATACATCATCGCATAACACATGAAACAAAAATGGGATTCTTGAAACATCATGACATCATAAATCAATTCATATAAGATAAAGGAATTCATAAAAATAATTCCATCACAACATGATCAAATCAATGTAATAATAGGGATAAAAACAGAACCCTTTATTATCTTAGATGGAAAATAATTTTGAAAATCACTTGAACTCCATTCTTGAGGAAAATATCCTTTCTTCTTCAAAAACATTTTTCCTTTCATAACATGTCATACAACTTTAAAATAAAAGAATTTGATTAAAAATAAACTTTAAAACTTGTAAAGTAAGCTTTTTGGAAACAATGTTTTAAAAATCCATTCATGCCGTATAAGTTAAAAAAAAACATTCTTCGTACTTTTGTCGGAAAAGTCAAAAAGTACCTCGTACGGAAAAACGACAAAAGATTACTTTCATATTCTTTACTAAAAACTCACCTAAGGGTAAAATTGGATTTAAACTATTTCAAGTGGATGGAAACAATATTACATATTTAGGGAACATGGATGTGGATGATAAAATACACCCCAGTAAATACTTACGAATAAACAATCTCGGATAAAAATGAGATTGTGATATTTCCCTTACCTTAGGTCCGATTAGCTTTGTACGTGTCCGAATCTCCTGTATAATGGTTTAAATAATGTTATTGACTTATTCCAGAATCATACATATTGATATGAGATCATATATGGTCATATTATTAGCTTCTTGTTAGTAATATTTCATTGTTACTTGTTACTCGGGTCTTTATAACTTTTTGTTCTTATGCGTGTTTTGTCGAATAAATTCTTATTCTTATCTTTAGGTTATAGATAATTCATGTCCAGAATGGTATTAGTGTATTATATACTATATTCATTCATTCAATTCATTTATATAATCATTATGAAATGAAGATCATGTAGAACGAGTCGCATCACATCGTGGAGACGGTATTCCGTACGTACGCACGAGTGATGATATCGTTCCTATGATCGTGGAATTGTATTGGAGTATATATATATATATTATTTCAGTATCAATATTACTTAATAATAATCATATATAGTTACTGATTACACCATTATACCCATCCTTGTAAGGTGATGGTGGAAAATAGATTACACCACGACGTGGAGACGGTATTCCGTACGTACGCACGCGTGGTGATTTCATTTTTCCGTAGGATGGATAGAAGGTGAAATAGGGTTGTTTCATATTTATAATAACATATCAGTATGTAAGTAATACTGATGTTATTACTTTATCATGAAACAACTAAAGAAGAATAAGTTGAAGAAGAAAGAAATTGAAAAGATCGGTAATGGATATTACCTCTTCTTTGGAATGCCTCTTTGAATCCTCCACTTAAGGAACTAAGATTGGTCTTTGGAGAAGACCAGGACCTCTAGGATTATTCTAGGGAAGTGTAGAGGAGAAAATGGCAGGGGTTGTCCGAGCTTGAGTGCTCAAATTGGTGTGAGGAGGAGGGGGAGGAGGTGCCCTTTTATAAGGGAGGAGAGGGGCACCTTAGGAATATCTCAAAATATTATTTTATATTAAAGTCAAAATCGGTTTATAATGGTTCCAAAGGGTCTTATTTCGAAGCTAAAGTGGGTATGGGTCGAAATCCTATCAACCAATAGAATTTAGACAAGTTTAGGATATTATTTTAACCTTATCAATTAGATTTAACTCTAAGTTAATTATTTTAACTTTTACCGTGTCTTTTTGTTTTCTTTCACTATATGGTTAATACACTTACTATAACATGCCAAACGAACCCCAATTTGTTTATTATTAATATATATATCCTTATCTAAGTCATTTGGCCGAACCTTAGATTTTTAGGAATAAAATAACAATTAATAATATAATATTTGATTTAAAAACTATTTTGTGTCAATTTTGACACTATTTGATATATGATTTTTGTGAAAGTCATATCAGAATTATATGTTCGAACCAAGTTGATTAAATCAACACTAATATATCATAGTAACCTAGAAAATTAGTGGAATTCATAAAAAGTCTTAAATTATATTTATTTTGGTATTTATATTATCAATTATGTCAATATTTCATTAATAAGATAATTACTGCATCATCTTTGTGTCATCAATAAATTAAATTATTTGATGTCTAAAAATTACAAATAAAATACCATCATGTAGGAAATCTTTTTATCTTTCTAATGAATATTTATAGTCGAATTTATCTTATGTATAACCCCATATTAAAAATGATTTACTTATTAAACTTTGATTTTAACTATTTTAACCCTTCTTCAAATAAATTAATAATAAATGTCCTAATCTAATCCAAGTGGGCCTAAATGGTCATATTTTATTCCTAAGTTTGTTTTTGGTCGAATTACACTTGTCCAATAGAATTAGGACATGTGTTAGGGTAATATTAATATCATATTTACCCTTAGTTACCCTATTTACTATTAACCGCGGTAAAAATAGTAAAAAGTTACTATTCACCAAAAAATTATTTTCATCTCATTGAACCACATTTTAGTCCTTGATATTAACCGTGTCTCTTGGATTTTTGAAATTCCATTCACAGAAGCGGTAAAATTAAGTTTTATGCAAAATTCAGTTTTTAACCTACCACTTAGTGGTTTCACTATTCATCAAAAATTGAAAGTTTTCAGAAAAATACCAAAATTTCACCCTAGGCTAATTTCGATATTCTGAGTCCAAAAATGAAGTCCATTTTGAAAAATAAAATTTATAAAATTTCAAAAAGTGGTTATTACTATTCATAACGGCTAGTTTTAATAGCATATTGTTGTTTAGTGAAACTCGGTATTGCGTACGACGCAAGCTATCGAGGAAGGTCGCGATTACGTGTAAAGCAAGCCAAGAAAGTGTTGTGTAGAAAAAGATTCCTTTGATGATTTATATAACATAAAAGTCTCGGGTGTTACATTTATTATATAAATATAATAAAATATAATTATATATGGTATAATATATTTTATATTATCATACTTTAATATGATTTTATGGAGGTGTAAGAAAAAAACAAATATGCATGTTTAAGAAATTTACCTCTTCTTCAGGGAGCCTCTTTAAGTTTAAACCTAATGACTTATTAGAAGGTATTAATAATAAAAATAAGAACTCTATTATGTGGGGAGTAAATCAAGGAATATATTTGGTAATTTATTGGCTGAAAAAAATAGTTTTTGAAGTCTTAAGAGGGGAGTAGAGTGGTGGCTTTTTGTAAATGGGGGAGAGGACACACATAGAAATATTTAAAATATAAAGTGATACCCATGTTTTCCACATTTCAAAAACCTCCAAAATGGGTCATTATAGAAACTTATAGGACATAAGGTCTAAATATATCCATAATATAGGTTTTTTATAAGTTTTATTTAATTTTTAACCCTTATCTTCATAGTTTAACACCCTGTAAACCCATATTCACCTTAACCTTGATAATTAATTTTTACTATTTTAGCTATTTATTTTGGCCAAAAAGTTATTTGAAATTATTATATAATATAAATTATGAGTATTAAAAATAATTTATCAATTTTTAAAAATTCAATTTATAGAAGTGGAAGAATTCAATTTAAAATTATTCCCTTAGAAAAGATGAAAAAGCGGGTTTTCAAGGAGAAAATTCTAACAGGTATAGAGGGTTTTAATATAAAAATTCAATAATAAATTAATTAAAAAAACATAAATAGAATTTATTATAATATAAATTAACTAATTTTAAATTAAAACAAATTTTAAATATACTTTATATTTTTAAATAACTCAAATGAAAAGGTAGTTTTCAATAAAAAGCAATTTTTTCACTATTCATAAAAAAATTCATCTTTTTAGAAAATTCTCAAAAATTAGCTCAAAGATAATTTTAAAATGTATAATTAAAAAAATTAATTTTAATGTTTCAAACAAATTTTCTAAAATTTATAAAATTTAATTTTAAATTATTTTTGCAAAGCGCGACTAAACCGCTGTTTAGAATAATATAATTTTTTCAGAAAACATTTATTTTACTGACAAATGATTATCATTTTTATTTATAATAAATAGATAAAAAATGAACCCATGTAAACCATATAATTTTCCTAATTTATTTAGGCTTATTAGTATCCTCTAATTTAATGTCTAGGTTATAATGGTTATGTTTGAATAATATTTTAATAGAGTATCACATTTCATTTAAATTCGGTGTTACATGCATCACAAGCTATAAAATATATAGAATTTATTTAAAAATAAACATATCATAAAGTATCAAGGTCTTAAATTCTCTTATAATATTTGTGTTTCATGTCATATATGCTATAAAAAATGATGTTACTATTTTAGAATATTGGGGTGTTACATTCTACCCCTCTTAAATGAATTTCATCCTCACAATTTTTTGTTGATCTCGATAATCAAGGGTTTGAAATTTTAAAATAAATTGGTTGAAAATACACATCACAAAATAGTTAATAAAACTTCATTTTTATAATATAGAAATGGAAGTATGAATTTCATCTATAATAACACATTATTAGGTTTCCAAGTAGGGAAACATTAGTGTGAAGTGAAGATATGGACATGGAATAAAAGAATAAATAATTATGGAGAGTTATAGAGATAATTGATCATAATAAAGTGAATTATCTAGAATATTTAATTAAAACCAATCCATAAATCCATGATGAGTGAAAAGACCACCATTTCATTAGAAATGAAGGTACTAATATAACATTTTTTGTTCTAATATCCTTTCCCTAGAGTTGAGTAATTATTTTAGAAAATAGACAATAGATATAAGGAAATATACTTAATTGAAAAGTATAATTTCACCCTTTAATAAATCTAACTACAATATGATATTTTTCTACAAATAATGAGTATTAAAGTTGAATTTTTCATGTCTGAAGCACTAAAATTAACTTTTAACAGGTCTTAAGATCCATACAAGAATGAAAACTCCTTCCTTTGATATTTTCCAAAACCAAAATGGTTAGTATGAGTTACCCTTAAATACCCAAATTTAAACTTAATCCATTCCATACATATTTAACCTTAATACCTTTCCAAAATATGTCTCAAGAGATTAAAAGTCTAAACATTTAGAAGGTATGTTACTAAATTTCCAAATTCAACATAACAATATATTCCACAAACAATATAAAATATCCCTTAATGTCACATACCAAATATTTGAATACCTTTATATCCATAAAATATTAATTAAGACATGTTTGATTCCAAAAATAAAATCTCAGGTTTTCGAATATATTACTTAAATCCATAAATTTAGTAAACTCTAACAAAGATAACATAAATCGCGGACCAATTTCAAGGTTACCAATACTATACCATAAACATTTCTTTATCATTATTATATCAAAATCTGCCAAATATCAAGGGTTATCCTCCATTGATCATGTATTTTCCAAAAAGAACAATTTTCCACTATATCACTTTTCTTAGTCATCGATACCATTTAACATATATATTCAAATCCTTATATAAAAACTAATGTAGTAAAATCCTTATACATTTTATGATTCATACCATTGAAAAAAAACTTATACAACATAATTATTGAATCAAAATATAGATTCACTTTAATCATTCAAATTTTTCCATAATAATAGCATAATCTTAACCTTAATCCCTTAGATTCTTATAAGGTATATCCTTTGACACTTGGGGTATTCATTTTCATAGTTCCCCATATACTTACAGTTGAAACACTCAATATAAAAGGTTTATTTCTTACCCTTGCAATCACATGCATGGTTGAATTTCTCTACACACTTATAGAAAATTACCATTACCTTCAAACAATTACTAGGGTGTTTCTTTCCATAGTTATCACATGTGGTAAATCCTTCTATCTCTCATTCCCTTTTCAAATATTTTTATCTACCATCCTAGTATTCTATTAATTACCTTTGAATCCATAAGACTTAGAGAATTCTTTCTATCTCTTGAAAGCACATGATAATATATCCTCATAGGATGAGAATGTTTGGGAGACTAGTTCCCTTTAGAGGATTGTCTTATGCCCATCAAAGTAACAATCATTCTTACTATTTGTATTGCATGCATTGATATGATTCCCATTCATTCTACTAGGAACCATTTTTAAATAATGTAATATACTAGATTATATCATAACATTATGAAACATAATGTATAATCCCAAAACTAGTGAAACAATTAGCATGAATTGAAAAATATATGCATGGATAATCTCATAATCTTAAACATGGGTTCATTGTGAAATTTTTCAAATCATAAAAATATTTTCAAATCCTTCATAATCATTTGTAAAGAAAATGTGAATTAACTAAATCATATCCTATAAGAGTGTCAAACTAGGTTCACATTAAGGTCTATTTTCATATAATAGGTAACTCTCGAGTCAACCCTGAATATCCTTTTTTGGATTTATTACCCTTAGTTACATTTGTGATAGAACCACATCCACTTTTAGTATCCAGATAGGGATGTATTTTTCGAGAAAACCAAATAATATACTCTTTACCAAAACTTGATGATATTCTTATATAATTATCCTCAAAGTCAATATTAGGATTATGTTCACTAGTCTATGTTTTCCTAAATCTTGTTTTCAATGTTTCTACTAATATTTCTCTCATACCAATTCCAAAGACTCCAACCCTAGTAGCCTAGGGTTAGTGATTACTTTATTACATTGTTATAAGAAAATAATGAATCACATTCTAAATGAAAACATAGTTTATTAGTATTGGTAAAATAGATACATACTTTAATCTCACATTACCCTAGAAAACATAAATTACAACATATTATTTTCTTTGATAATTCTATATTTCCCCTTATTATATCCGAACATATCAATCATAAAACACTTCCTGATATCTTGGGGAAAATAAAACATAATAAAGGGGTTATCTCAGATTATTAGTAAGGGTAAGAATAAAGTATAATATGTCATGAATAAATAAGCATAATAAATATTTCAAGGTATATAACTGAAACACATTCCATTTAAATAATAACTTGAGTATAATATGGAAGGAATAACTAATGATTAAATAAATCCATATATATAATCACACAAGCCTGAAACTTATCTATATATATTATAACTAATAAAATAATCACATGGAAATAAATAAATATTCTCATAATTAGGTAATTCAAAATGCTGGACATCTAAAACATACCATCAATACCTTTAACAAGACAATTTAAATCTATGGGTAGAAACCTGTCTAATTTGGAAAACTGATTTTTCTTATGAGAGATATCAATGTACTGAAGGGATATATATAACCGGAAGCCACCCATAACTTACTAAGTCCAATGAATTCATAATATTAAATTGGTGAAACATAATCAATATAAAAATTCATATTAAAAAACTGACAGATGAAATGTTAATACTTATAACAATCAAATAAATATAATCATAAATCATCCAGAGTAATATGGTGAATGGTAATAAAATTATACATCCTCAGTCAAAATGATCATAAACCATCCAAATAAATAATAATTATGATATCAATATAACTTATCCCCATTTTATCATAATTAAAATAAATGGTTGATGTCATTGATGAATAGGTATACCATAAGAATGTCATTAAAAACATTTTTGAGGAAAATAACCTTTTCACTTTGAAAATATTTTTAAAATAAAGTTAAAAAAATATTTTGAAAATAATTTTCATTGAAAATAACCTTTTAAAAAGTTTAAAAAAAGTCTTAAAACATTGAGTGGTCATGAAAATAGAAAATTATGTTCATTCTGTACACATTAAAACAATGATTCATTTCATATTTTTGATAAAAGACAAAAAAACATTGTTTAGAAAATGACATGAATATTCCTTTAAAAATAGTTTGTAAAAAAGTAAAAAATGGATAAAAATTTATTTAATAAATCACCTATTTAATGTTAAAAACATATCTGTTTTTTTAGAAAACATGGTTTTTGAAGAAAAAATATTTTTGATTGAAGAGAGAAATATAGTCATATTTTCTTAAAAAAATTATCAATCATTTAAAAAAATTATAGGAAAAAATGAGAATATTAATTAAAATTTTTATTGAATAAACATATGATAATAAAATTTATTGAGTTTATGAAATATCAAATAATTCCCCCAATGGGTACTTAAACATAAACAATCACAAATAATGATGAGATTGTGAAATACAACCTTACCACTCTGGTAACATTTGAATCATAAATCCCATGAAAGAAATAAATTAAAATGAAACTTAAAATACCATAAATATAAATATATTAATGATATAATATATTAAAATGGTCATTATATACTTCACATAAAGTAATAAATGGTGAATAAGGAAAACATCTCATGGAAGTTAAAGTGAGATGAGAGACACTTACCTCTAGTCTGATTTACTTCATACGTGTTTGAAAATATGGTATTATAAATATAAGTTTATTATAAATATATTATAGAACCACAATCATATATTTCATACTATATTTTATTTACTTATAGTATTTATCACCTATTTATTAACATTTCTTTGTTAAAATCCCTGTTTCGGGTGATACTTGATTCGTTTTTCATGTATGTTTTGGTTCATTAATTTTGATCCTTTTAATTTTATCATGATTAAATAATTTCAATAATTTTAAAAATTATGTAAATATCATATATATTCATTATATATTCAATTATATTAATCTATAAAAGTTATATATAGAAAATGGATTACACCGTTCATTAAGATGGTAAGCCGTACAAATGCATGAACACTATTTCCATTTCTCTCAAAGGGTGGAATAAAAGGAAAATAAATTTAAATTAATATTTAAATAATAATTTTTATTAAATATATATATAATTTATAATAATCAAATACATCCTTATTACCATCCATGTAAACATAAAATGTAAAACATTTCACATCGCTATATGTAGGCGGTAGTCCACATGTATGCATGAGCGACGTTATTATTTTCCAATAGTTTGGAAGTTAAGAAGTTATATGTGATATTATATTTCCATAAGTATATTTAGGTCTTAAATATAGTATATATTTATTAATTTTAACCATACTGCCTTCCATGTAAAGCGTAAGTAAAAAATGAATCACATCGCTTCGCGAGGCGGTAATTCGCCGTACACATGAGAGACGTTATTGTGTCCGAGAAGAATGTAAATTAAGAATATATATGTGATATAATTGTTAAATAAGTATAATAAATTCATAAATAACATATAAATAAATTGAATCCATCATCATATCTATCCTTTAAAGGTGGGTATGGAAAACGAATTACATCAGTTCGTGAGTCGTTAGTTTGTTGTACACATGATTGATGGTTTTGTTTCCAATTCAATGAATGTTGAGATGGATATGGGTTATTAACTTAACATAAAAACATATAATTATATATAGTATACTATTTTTATTAAATTATCATATTTTCATATAATTTTAAGTATGCGGAAGAAGAAATAAAACAAATATGCTCGTTTAATAATTTTACTTTTTCTTCAGAGATCCTCTTTAGGTTTATACATAATGCCCTCTTAAGGGGACTTAATAATCAAAATAATTCATATAGGATATGGGGAGGAAATTAAGGAAGATATTTGTGTATTTATTTTCTGAATAAAATGGTTTTTGAAGTGAGAATATGAGAGGATAGTGGGTGGCATTTTATAAGTGAGGGTGGTCACACGCATGAAATTTTTTAAAAGATAAATTGATTCCCATGTTTTTCTCATGAAAAAGACTAAAAATGTTAAATATACCATTATATGTTATAAGGTCTAAATATTTACAAAAAATTGGTGTTGGGCAAGTTTTAGTTCATTTTTAAACCTTATCTTCTTTGTTTAACCTCTAAAAAACCCATTTTACCTTTACCGCGGTAATTAATTTTTACTGTTTTCACAATTAATTATTATAAAAAATTTATTCTAAATTATTATATAATATATATTATTCTTATTAAAAATATATAATCCATTTTTCTAAATTAAATTCATATAATTGGTAGAATTCAAGTTAAAATTATACCCACAAACGCAATGAAAAAGCTGGTTTCTAAAGAGAAAATTCTCATAAGTATAGAAGATTTTAATATAAAAATTCAATAAGAAATTGATTACAATGAAAAATTTAGTTTATTATAATAAAATTGAACTAATTTTACTTTAAAATTAATTTAAAATATACTTTAACTTTGTCAATAATTTAAACAAAAAGGCAGTTCTCAATAAAAATCAGTATTTCTCACTATTCATAAAAAATTTAATCTTTTCAAAAAATTATCAGAAATTCACCCAAAGATAATTTATATATTTATATATAAAAAATTAAGTTTATTTTTTAAATAAATTTTCTAAAATTGGTAAAAATTTATTTTAAATTATGTGTGCAAAGCATGACTAATCTGCTTTTTAGAAAAATACTTTTTTTCAGAAAACATTTAATTTAATTTAAAATGATTCTTATTTTTATTTCTAATCAATATATAAAAAATTAACATGTTTAAATCATATATTTTTCATAATTTAGCTAGTCCGATTAATACCCTCCAATTTAACATCTAGGTTATAATGGTCATGTTTAAATATTATTTTAATAGAGTATCTTATTTTGTTTAAACCTAGTATTTTGTGCATCGCATGCTATCGAAGAGATTAAATTTATTTTAAAAGAAATATATCATTACGTTTCAGGGTGTTATATTTTCTTTAATATTGGTGTTTTGTTTCATATATTATATCAAATATGATGTTACTTTTTTTAGAATCTTAGGGTGTTACATTGCGTAAAAGAATGATCAAGCTACCCTTATGTGAGCCTTAGAATAATATTGCATAAGGGTAAAATAAGTTACCCTTACATAGACCACCTACCATTCATAAGGTTAAGGTGTAATTTTCAAAGCATGTATAAGGGTAAATTCAAGTTACCCTTACACGAGCCCTCCCATAACACTACGTAAGGGTAAATCCAGTTACCCTTATGCAAACCCCCTAACCTGTATAAGGGAAACGTTTTTACCCTATTTTTTTGGTTTTATCTTCTTATTAGACCTAAAATCCACTAGGGGAATTTTTCAAAGATCTTAAATCCTAAAATAAAGGAATTAAGTACTGTTGAATCTTTTAATAATTTATAACTAATCTTTGGAATATTTGGTTTTATCTACAATCATGTTATAATCTTTAAACAAATCATTAGGAAAATTAAATGGGGAATAAAGGGAAATTTGATTGAGTATCCAAGGAGGGATATCTATGAATGTTAAAAACAAGTTTCTTTCTCTCATTTGAGTTTCACCTTTCTTCTCTCGAGTTCTGGTAACCCAAAACCCCAAGGTTTGAGTTTTCTAAAGTCTTCTACAAATTTTATAAGGCTCCTATTACTTCCAATTTGTGTACATACCTTCTTCTTCTCTCCTATATTTTAATTTTGTATCATGAGAGGATTCCAAGATGTATGGGATATCCTTTTTTATAGTATGCGAATTTAAAATTATCATGATTTAGACTCCCCTATTTAGATGAATGTGATTAACCATAATCATATAATAATATGAAATATAATCACCTGGTGAATGAATATGTAATAATCTGGAAATTATAATTGATGAGGATAAATTACATGTTATGTAATTCTATCGATGAAATATTATTAATTCCAAAATTTGGAATGGAAGTTTAATTTATAAAATAAAATTCTACTTCAGATAATACTGTAATTTAACTTAATAGAACTAATATATTAATATTATTTCATGAAATGAAATAGAAATTTACTCTTGAAGAAAATAGTTAACCCAATTTTGTTTAATTTATAAAAATTGAATCAAAGATAATATTTCATGTCATGAATAAATAAAGTTATCTTAGAATATAGAAATTTCTTATTAAAATGTATGTACAATAAATATTATTGATAATTATTTCAACAATGTAAATTAATGATTTATTTCATATAGTAGATAACAATATTTGACAATATGTAAGATTATTAGATAAAGATAAAATAGTTATTTTCATGTTGTATAATAATGATAATTTTTCTATAAATTATCCAAGAGAGAGAAAGTGATAATTTCATGCCTTTGTCTAATCAACATTTGATAAATTCAAAATGATAGAATTATAGGATGTTAAAATTCTTAAATAATCCTGATGATAATTATTAGACAATTCCTTTTATTATAAAATTGAAAGGGAGATTATCAAATGTGATATTATTATTATTCTTTCACTAAAGAAAGTTATTTCATGCATAGAACATTATTCATTCTTAGAAATATTATCGCATATGGGAATATTTATATTTATTTTTTAAAAAATTTGGTATGCATGATCACATGATTTGTGATATATAATTTACTTCTTTCAAGTTTTACTAGATAGTGTGCTATATATTATTATAGTTATTAAGCATGGTTGATATTCTTGGATATTAAATAAAAACCTAAAGTTGTTCATGATTTTTTATAATGAAATATTCATGTTAAAATGTTTATCATAAATACTGGTCATATATATGAAAGAGTAGCTTAGGGAGGAATTCTAGATTAAATAAATAATATTTAGACTTGTAAAATTTATATAGATAGATTTACTGAGATTAATTTTTAAATTAATCAATTAATTAAAGATGGTAATGTAAATTTTATGATTTCTTAAATAATTATTTTTGGCTCGAGTGAGCCCATATTAGTTTGTTAAAGGCTATAATGCCTTGATTTTTTTCATGATTTCCTTAAAATTATGTGTAGAATAATACATTTAATATTTATTTATTCTCTATAGATTTAGA
Source organism: Viscum album (assembly GCA_963277665.1). Taxonomy (NCBI): domain Eukaryota; kingdom Viridiplantae; phylum Streptophyta; class Magnoliopsida; order Santalales; family Viscaceae; genus Viscum; species Viscum album. The sequence continues at coordinate 267,685,225 of OY728132.1, read as the reverse complement.
TCCTTGATATGATTAAATATTAAACTTGTGAAGTTGGAATAATGGGTTGGGATACCCAATGCTGTGATGGTGGCGTGGGGTGTCAGTTATAATGATGATATGGATAGGGATACCTGAGGAAATAATAGTGGAATGGGGTAATATTTATGATGATAATGTTGTAATTGGATATGGGATGTGGTATTATGTACAATAATGTTTGGTATGGCACCATGACTGATATAATGGGTTGAAGCTGGGATTGCTTATTGTTATTGTGCTGGAAGCTGGGATGCTTACTTGATGGATGATGACCAATTTTTATTTATATAATCAGTTTCCAACAAAGCTACACAGTTTTATACTATGAAATATGAGTGAATATTTTAAGTGGTATCTTGGGTTGATTCCTTGAGCACCTGAATGGTTATAAAATGATAAATGAATTAATGAAATAATGAGGTTAGTTCTTGATGCTTGATTTATGATGATGGCATAGTTGAGAATATAAGAAAATAATTAATAATGTCATAGAAACTTTACTCATAAGATTAAAATGTTAATTTTTTAAAATAAAACTAAATAATATTAATTAATGGATAATTAATTAATTAATATTGAGTTTTATGCTTGTATGATTTTGATACCTAGACCTTAGTAGTGGTAGTTGGGAGTACCATGTGACATTAGACATAGATGAGTCTAAGGATTGGTAGCTACCCATAGTGTAGTTGCGAGACTTATATATATATATATATTGTATGTTTTTTTATTTCATACACTACCCCACATGTTTTGGTAGGGATACTAACACCAAGTAGACTACGGGAGGGCATTTTCCACAACATCCAGGTTGGAGAGGAACAAGTGGCTAACTACCCGCTCTGGCCCCGCTCTCTTCTCTTGGTAGTATTATATGCTGGTATGAATGGTTATTATCTTTACCTATATATATTTATAGAGTTATGTAATGACTTTTAGATATTTCACACAAATATATCTTCAGATATAGTATCGTAAAGGTTATTATAGGTATGTTGTGTATGAGCTATGATGGATTGATGTATAATACATGATGTACGAGCTATGGTGGATCCCAGAAACTACTCAGTTACTATATGAATATGTGGTTGTTATTATGGGATAATTCAATGCATGGGGCCGATGATATATTATCCCAGGTGACTCCAAGATAACTTACTTTAGACCAGGTGTTTTTGGGTTGAATTTTGGAGAGAGATGTCTCAGGATGTGAAATGTTGGAGCAGAGCAGCAAACCAAGGGAGAAGTGGTAGTGGAGTACCTTCATTTGATATTAAATTGGATGTTATATGATTACTTGTATATGATACTAGGTGAGTGAGCCATGGTGAGGTTGGGAAAATAATAGTAAACATATTTTGGTGATGATTTGGTTTCATTTTTTTACTCACTCGACTTTAGTATGATTCTTTCACATTTTTCATGACAGGTTACATGAAGGACCCTTCTGAGTATAAATGTTATGATCACCCTACATATATGTAAACTATTTTTAGTTAAATAGGAGATGGTTAGAGGTTAATATGTACATGAAAAGTTCAAGGAGTTATTCAGGAGCTATTGGAGCTTCGTGGTTGCTTCTAAGGATCTGTTTTTTTTAATTATTTCAGTTGAATGTAATTATATTCATATCATTTATTGGGATTGATTCTTATTTTTTATGAGAATTAGTTTTTGGTAGTTTTTATCATCTTATATATTAAATTTTAAATTTTATAGGGTAATTCATCCCATTTGTGTGTATGTTATACCCTCACTGTTAGTTGCTAACCTGTGGTCTATTAGAGGTGAGCTTCAAGCATTATTATCTCTCTTTTCTCATTACTATCCCATGAGGGGTACCTTTGGGGGGAGGGTTTAATGAAATAATAGATCAATTTAATTCATTATAAATATAAATTAATTGGATTTTATATAGTTATATTCACAATAAAAATATTAAGTAATTTTGCAATAAAAAAGAAAATAGTTTATTCTAACTAAATTCAGTTTCTTGCATCATACAGTTTTATTTAAAAGTTTAATTTATAAATTTTAGAATTTTAGTTTGAGAAAAATGAACTTAATTTTTTATATAATCAATTTAAAATTACTTTATATTGATTTTTTTGGTAATTTTCTAAAAATATATATATTTTAAGTGAATAGTGAAAGATACTGATTTTTGTAAAACTATCATTTCTTTTTATTAAATAAAAACTATAAATGTACCATTATAATTTTAATTTGATCTTAAAGTAACATAATAATATTTTAATTAGAAATAATCTAGTTAATTACATATGAATCAACATTATACCATATTTTGTATAAGTCAATTTTTGGGCTTAAAAACAGATTTTCCAGAAAAACTGTTTTTCATTGTGTTTACGCAGTTATATTAAAATTGATTTATTATACTAATATAAATTGAATCTTGAAAAGTTTATTCCATATTTATAATCATGAGGTTGAAATTTGGTAAATATTACCTTTTTATTTTTTTCATTATGAATAGTAACCATAGTAAATATTTTTCATTTCTCTAAAGGCAAAACAGATAAAAAAAATTTAAACTATGAGATAAGGAAAAAAATATCTATAACACTTGTATTTATTTTTTGGAAAAGTGTATTTATTTAATAACCATACAAGGTAAAAAAATATAACAATTTCTCACCACTTTCCTTTTATAATGATCTTAATATGATTTTAAGTAAAAAATAAAAACAAAATCTCACTCACTTTATTTTAATATATCTAATATTTTTTCATAGGGATAAAAATAGGTTATATTTTATTATAAATATTTATTTGAAATATGAAGGAATTTTTTTATCATGTTAATTTATTTTTAATTTTTAGTGATGAAATAATTATCTTAAATTTTTACACAACATCGACATAATACTTGTTCAAGTAATAGAAAAGTCAAGTAAATGATTTAAAAAACATTAAAATTAATACAATTTGTTTGAATTATTTTGTTTCATAATTTTTTTAGAAAAATATAACATATTAGTGATGTTATAAATTTTTATATTTTAATTCCATTACCATATTGAATTCATTAAAGTCAAACTATGTGAATAGTCCCAAAATGACTTTACTAGTATATTATGTTAAATAATGATTTATTTAATTTTTTAAAATTAATAAAAATATTATATTTGGATAATATAATGATAAGGGGTCTAAAATATCTACCATTTTACACTAATGTTACACTTGTCCTTTTATATTGACTTTCTTGACTCCTATAGATTAAAAAACACTGATATTATGGTAATCATCAAAAGGTTTAATGTCGGATTAAAACTAAGAGATAAGGGTGAGAACATCACCTAAAATTGAAATTTTTTAATTATATTAGGTAATTTTAAATAATAATCATATTATATTTTTAATATATTAATTTTTTTCTAATTTAATATGAAAATTAATTTTTATTAATTTAATACTTTAAGTATTTCAAAGGGGACCCCTCCCTTAACTTATAAAAGGGAACTTCCTATCCTCCCTTCATCACACCTTTTTAGCACTATATTACTAAAACACCCTACCCAAATCTCTACCAAACATATCCACACAGGTAATAGAGGCCATGTTATCACCAAAAGAAAAAACCTATAAGTATTAATGTATAAGACAAAGAGGTTATCCGAGAAGAAGGTATAAGTCATAACTGACCTAATTAAAGTTTATTTCTTCTTCCATCAACTTCAAATATTATTTAAATATGATTAAATATTATATTAAATATCTTAAATATACTAAAATTTTACTATGTTTATGGTAAAACCCCTTCTCATTTCCTTTTCCATCCTATGTGAAATAAAAACACCGTTCGTGTGTACGTGTGTATTACCACCTCCATGAAGTGATGTGTTTCGTTTTTCATCACCACCTAACAAGTATTGTTATTATGATGGATTTAATTAACATATATTATATTCATGAAATATTTATAATTATTTAAATATAATATAACATCTTTTATCTTACCTTTCCATCCATTGAAAAATGATAACGATGTTCGTGCGTACATGTGGACTACCTCCTCCACGATGTGATGTGATTCATTTTTCATGTACGCCTTTCATGGATGGTTATAAAATTGTATTTAATGTATAATTTTTTTAATTATATTATTATAAATATTCTTGAGATTATGTAACAGTGATCCCTTGGATCATTATCAACCCACCCAAGCCATTTGTGACCTATACGCCGAATGTTCTCAAAATGTCAAATGTGTACTTAATAGACTAAGTAATTAAGTATAAATTGGATATAAGTGAAATAAAAGGAATACTAATTTTTAAAAAGTTTATTAAGAATTTAAATAATTTAAATAATTTTTTAATTTAGGAATATAAAGAACATATGTGACAAGTCAGACTCGAGAAAAAAGACACCTTACCTTAAAACATCGTTTTAAATCTTTTAAAGATTTAATTTCTAAATATTTTCCCACCATTTAAATATTATTAAAATAATTTTATAGATTTATTTATATTTAAATAAATAAATTATATATTAAATTTTATGAATCTTTTGACTTTATTTCAAAAAAAATTAAAGGTAATTATTATATATTTTATACAAGACATTTTGAATTTATTTCCAAAAGGAAAAAATAATGTTCTATTTTAACATATACAATGTCTATAGATTTTACAAATACTAAAAATTTTATTTGATATTTTAATTCATTTATAATATTCCTTGTTTTATTCAAGGAAAAAAACTACTTCCATTTGTTTTGGGTATTTCAGTTTTGGAAATTGGGTTAGAAAGGAAAGGGATATATCAATATCTAAAAATGTTTTTCTTATGGGTAAAAAGTATATTTGTATGATTTTGATGATGAAAGTGAAAGATTTTATGTATTTAATTTAAATTATGGTCCTCGTACATTATTTATGGTGATGTTTGAGACCGATATAGCTCTCCGATATATTGGGTAATGATTATGTTCTGTAGAGTATTATGTTAGAATTAACCATGTATAATATTCGATTTGTAAGGGTTCAATGAAGATTATGTACCAAGGAACCTAAATGAATTTTATATTCTTTATAATGAGTTTTCATGGAAATATTTTGATTTCATAAGGTAAGATTTTTTTTAAAGGAATGATTATTCCCTTTAAGGGTAAAAAGGTCTGTTTTTAAGAAAATATTTTTCATTGGCTCTCATGTTTTCTAAGAAACCCTCATGATTTTGATTTTGCCTATATTTTTTCTTATAAAGTGTTCTATGATTTTTTTGGATTTAAAGATTGTTTCATGAGTAATTAAAATATTATTTGAGCTCAAAGTTTATTTTGTTAAAGAAAAACTCCCTTATATGATCTTATGGTTTTGAAATGGACTAAAAATTTTCTTTTTATCTTTTTATATGTCCCTTACTGATATTTTTTGTGATCAGTACAAGTATTAAAATGTTTTCTATAGGTTTTAAGGATGATTAGTAATAATTAAGAAGTCAAGTTGAAAATAATGAATATTTTTCATGAAAAGAAAACATGTTTTATTTTAAAAGTATTTTATTGTAAAAAAAATAGATATTGAGTGAAAGTGTACAATTTGTAAGGCATGGGGTTATTATGTAAGGTTTATGACCTAATTATATAAAACTAAAAATCATAAAGATCCTCAAAATTTAAGAAAAATGAATTCTTGATTAAAAAATCAAGATTATTTAATGTTTTAAGGATGAGTCCTTATAGTTGGTATCAAAGTAAAGGTTTAGATAATTTTATATGTTAGGATAATGTTATTAAGTAACCTTTAGAGATTTTAATTTTTGATTATCATGATATAGTATTTTAATAATAACATTTTGTTTTATCTAAAAAATATCTATTTAGAATGGTTTTCCATTGAGGAAATATGGAAGATAAAGTAGGAAGGTGCTAAGAGGACAACATCCTTCCAAATCAGCAACCTGGAATGGTTGGAATTAGAAAATAGATGTTTATTACTATGAAGACTTATTTGATGAAATATATAAACATTTTTGGTTTAAATTTGAGATAGAATCCATGTTAACCACCTAGGAACATGTCCATTTTAGATAATTTCTTGAAACAACACCTACCCACATTTAGTATGACAACCTATATCTCTTTTACACAAGTTATTTAATTATTTATTATATAAATATACAATTAATTCAACATTATAATATCATTAGATTATTTTTTTATTTTGGAAATTAGGTACATAGAATAACAACTTGAAATATAAATATAAATATATAAACTAAAACTCTGTTGCATGCCCTTAAATTTCCTTGATCTTCTAAAACTACTTGGGATAACTTGGGGATATACATAACGAAGGGGTGAGCTATAAATATTGTAAGGTAATAATAAAATCAAAAAATAAGTTAGAGAAGTAAATGTGATTTAATAGTTATATCAAGGTAACATAAGGGTGGTGGAAATCATAAACTTGAACATCAAAGTATGATATAAGATGATATAATAAAGGCAACATGAAAATGTAGAAACAACATAAAACATAAAGTCATAAGAGTAAGTCAAGGATAATCACCAAGAAATCATATAATAGTGTTCTTAGGATAAAATATTATGCACAATACATATAATATCATGAGATAAAAATATTATCCAATTCATTAGAGGGATATGTAATTATGGGCCCACCTGTCATAGTCATATCATGTACGTGCATAAGTGTGCCACATAGATCATACAACATAAGAATGAAATTAATTAATTTTAATCCCATAATAAAGGAGTGAAGTTTAAATGAATACAAGTATCCAATAAATGATGTATATTTACATATAGGTGAATAATATAGAGTGGAAATGGGGATGACTATTCACTACACAAATGGTTGGCTTAGAAAATCGCATGATAATTTTAGAAGAATAATAGGGGTACATAATGATTCATGGAAGGGTTTAATGAGATTAAAAGAGGTATATAATCACTTTTAAATCATATGAATAATAATAGGGATGTGTAAAACCATATCCCAACATGAAAAATTTGAAATAAAAAGGCATAATATAACGCATGTGCTTGAATAAAGAAGAGAAAGAGAGGATCCCTTACCTTGAGAGGTCACTTATAAAAGATTAGGAGGAGCTTATTAAGATATTTAAGAAACCTTGGGAGGGATATAGTGAGTTAATTTCAGATTAAATTCATGATAAAAGGGTTTTTCTTGAAGTGTAATGGGATATTAGGTGGGGTTTTATGAAAAAAGGGAGGGGAATTCTTTATTAATTTCAAAACTTAGGTTTTGGATTATATATGATAAAGTATTAAAAAACAAAAAATTTCCCATGTTTTTCCCATTTTTTCTATGAAATAGTCGTGTTTTCATTATTTTATAAGGATAATAACCAAAATCATTAAAATAATTACATTGGTGATGTGGAAGTGAGTTATGCTAAAAAAGAATTAATTTTAAAACCTTAAAATATAATATAGTATTTAGAGGAATCATTAAGGATTTATAAAATTAATAAAATAACTTAAAAATTACATTATTTTAAAGGGTTAACATAATTTTGGTCGTGTATACTCTTTATAGTATTTATTACATCACTTTTTGGCTTTTATGAGGTCATAATATACACTTTATATTTACACCGTATTTAATATTTACTTAAAAATTCAGCTTTCTCTAACAATTATGAAAAATTCACCATTGGATAATTTAAAAATATTGATTTCTAAATTAGTATTAATTTTATCAAAATAGTTCTATAAATATAACAACGTACACTTTTAAATTAAAATCATCATTTATTGAAAAATTCTGGATTTTGCGACGATAACATTTTTCCAACCCTTATAAAATTACATCTGACTGCATAAAATTATATTATAATTTATATTTAATTTAATATTATTTAAAAATAATATTTTATTAAAATAATATATATTTAAAAAATTATTGAATTCCTCAAAAAGTGTGTCTTGATTGATACTCTATATTTTCCAAAAAATACAAATTGAATCTAATTTTTGTCAAAATCATTATTTAAGCATTTATAAAGTAACAATAAAAATGGATAAATATAATAATTATTTAAAAAATAAAAATGTAAAAATTTATACTTTTAGGGTCTAGATACATAACCCCTTATTACACTAGTGTACTCCATAAGGGTAATGTGTGCGATGATGATACTTTCTTGGGGTGGTTTGATCAACATGGTTTGGGCTATGATCTTGATAAGCTTAAACTTATCCTATAAATCGTTTGTCTCATAATTTAGTTATTGAATCTCATCTTGGTCTTGGTTAAGGGAAAATAACATTTATTCCTTATCCCTCACAAGCAATAATAAATGGGATTCATAGGGTACAATTCTACTGGTTAATGCCATCACTTCTTTCATCTGTGTCAATTGGATTTATTATAACCATTAAAATATACGAATCATAATGATGACTATAAAAAAACTATATTATAAACGGTTATTATGTGTAATGGTATTTTAAATCCTATAGAATATAACTTATAATGGTCCAAAATTACCAAATTAGTGCATGTTTGTTCTATAATTTCATTATTTAATATTGAATTTATTCATTTGAAAAGGTAATTTCATTTATAAAACTTTGGGCCATTAAATTATCCCCAATTCATAAATCTCACCCTTGAAATTTTAATTTTATATATTAAAATATATTAGGGTATTTATGTTTCATAACCTCTTCATGTTCCTAAGTTTCTTACTCAAACTTGTAGTTTCACCACAAAAAATTGACCATGTGAGTTGTCTTGTTTCAAATAACTTTATCTCTATGATCTAATTTCTTCACTGGATGCTCCTTATATGAAAGATTATTCTAAAATGGTAAAAACTTTGGATTAAGTACATGGGAGGGGTATAGTATGTACTTCCTCAAGAGGGATACATGGAACACATCATGTACTTGAGATAATTTCTATTGGAGTTATAGTCAATAGGCCATAGCTCTGATGTGATGAGGTATATTAAAGGAGTTGATACATCTTGGAATATGATTTATATTCTTCCCAAACCTCATGAATTTATTACATGGAGATATGTTAAGGAACAACTTATCTTTTACCTTGAACTATAAATCACATCGATGATTTTCTACATAGATTTTCTGTAGACTTTTTGTGGATTTTATATAACGCTAAATGGACTGAAACTTCTTTGTCATCTCTTGGATAAGATTAGGTCTCATCATCTTACTTTCTATAACTTCATTTTCACATGTCATAGTTTAACAAATCTTCTCATATAGAACCTCATAAGTTTCCATTTTAATTCTATAATGAAATCTGTTTTTATTTTAGAACTCCGCTCGAGTAAGGTGATGATCCCAATTTTCTTTAGAGATACATTGAACATAATCCCAAAATATTATTTAGAGTTTTAATGGTTCTTTTAGACTTACCATCCATATGAGGGTGATAAGTAGTGATAAAGATAAATTATGTATCAAATTATTTCAAAAGTCTTCTCCAAAACCTCAAGGTAAACCTTAGATCTCGATTAGATATAATAGAGAGTGGAACTCCTTGTTGCCTTACCACTTACATTATATATATCTTAGTGATTTGTTTAAGAGATAAATCTACTTTATAGAAATGAAATGTTCTTAATTAGTAAGGTGAATGACTACCACGTAGATGGTTTTATTTACCTTAGGGGTAATAGGGAGTCCTACAAAAAAATCCATGGTTATGTTTTCCCATTGTCATACTGGTATGGGTAATGGTTTCATCATATGCTTAGACTTGTGTCATTTAACATTATATTGTTGGCATACCAAGAATCAAGATAAAAATTCTTCAATCTATCTCTTCATGTTATCCCACAATAATTTTTACTTCAGAAATCTAAACATCTTAGTGATTACTAGATGAATATAAAAGGATAATCTATAAACATCATCCAAATGTTCCCTCTTCATATTTTTTTAGATGGGATACATATCTTGGTTCCAAAATTTATAACTCCATCTTTAGAAAAGTTGAAATCCTGAGTATTTAATACCTTTTTATATAGAACCTAATTATCTTTCTAGACCTCCTTAATCCTATCAATAATGGATGGTTGATTTGTTATTTGAGTAAAGTAATTTGAAGATACTTTTATTATTCCAATTTTTATCCTTTTTATTTATAATAATATTTGATCCCTTTAAATCCTCTTCATGGATATAGTTGTGAGATCCTTTATAATCAGATTATACAACACTTTTTTTTATTTTATTGGATTTTAATGGATTAAAAATCATAATTCTTGATTAGATCTAACCACCTACATTGGAACATATTAATACCCTTTTGTGTGAATATATACTCGAGTCTTTTATGGTCTGTATTTATGTCACACTTCTCCCTATAGAGATAATGTATCCAAATATTCAATGAAAATATAACTATAGACAATTATAATTCATGCATTGGGTATTTTTTCTAATGGATATTTAATTGGAAGGAGGAATATGATATCACTTTATCAGCTTTCATGATTACACAACCTAATACATTTTGTATGCATCACTATAGATCAAAAATCCATCCCCATGTGTGAGTAATGTGAGAAAAGGTGTAGTGATTATCATCTTCTTCAAATATTTAACGCTCCCTTTGAATTCATCAGTCTAGAAAAACTTTACACCCTTCCAATTAAGCTTATCTAGTGGTATTGAAAATCATGAGAATTTTGTCACAAATTGACGATAGTACTAAACTAATCTAAGGAAACAATGTGTTTCTATAAAAAATATCAGTATAGTCCATCCTTAAACTACCTTTATTTTTATAGGATCAAAAAATATCAATTTACTAGTGATAAAATTCCCCAATAAGGTTAATTTCTCTATCCAAAACTCACATTTACTGTACATCTTAAATAACTTTTTATTTCACAAAGTATTTAGAACAAAATTTAAATGCTCCTCATGTTCCTCATTTATTTTAGAGTAGATAAGAATATAAACTATAGATACCACCAAAAAAATTTCAAGGTAATATCTAAAGACTCTATTCATCAAGTAAATGAAGATTTCCAGAGCATTAGTGAGTAAAAATATAATCACAATGAACTCATAGTTACTGTACCTTGTTTGAAAAGAAGTATTAGGGATATCCTCCTTCACCTTTACTCGGTAATATCCCGACCAATTATCCACATTGGAGAAGTATTAGGCTCTATGTAGCTGACCGAACAAGTCATTAATCTATGGAAAATGATACTTGTTCTTTATATTGATCTTATTGCACTCATGATAATCAATACAGAGGTGCATTGACCCATCCTTCTTATTGATAAAAGGACTAGTGAACCCCATGGGGAAGCACTTGAGAATATAAAATCTTTATATAAATTATTCTATAATTGTTTCTTTAGATCCTCAAGTTCAACAATGGCCATTATATATGGAGTCTTGAATATTATAAAATATCCAGTTATAAGATTGATTGAAAACTTAACCTCATAACTTGGTGAAAGACCAAAAAATTATTTGGGAAACATATCAATATATTCCCTTATAATGGGTATATAATCAAGGATGGTTTTTTCCTTATTTTCAATCATTGGATCTAGATAAACTTTCTTATAAGGTAATAATATCTAGGATTTATATCATTATACCAAAATATATCCATATTCATTCTTACACTTTTATAGAATTGGAGAGAAATTTGTGATATGAAGGGTGATTTCATTCTCTCAGAAATTTATGTTTGATATATAGAAGGAAAGACAGTCCATACCAAGAATAAAATCAAATTATTCTAAAGGGAGCATCATAAGGTTTTCTGGGAAGTTCATCTTACAAATATGGATAGGGTAGGAGTAATATACTTGGGATGTAATAATTGCCCCATTTTTTTCACTGATATATCGACTTCCATGTTTTTCTATGGTGTTTTAATAGTTATAATAAACTTATGGGATATTAATGAATGCATAAAACTATAATCAAATAGTATATTTTCTATCCTTAAACAATTAACTAGAATAACTATCCCAATATCATTTTCAGGATCCACCTTAGCAGTTGGGATTGCATAAGCCCACCCTTTCTCTCTATGTCTTGATGATTGTTGTTGGTTTTCATTGACAACCCTTGGTTTAGTGCATTGTTTCACATAGTATCCTTGTTAATTGTAGTTTAAACATTGTATAATAGGCTAAGGGTTTAAATTATAATTCCTTTCTTCCATTACATTGGTGGATTTCTCCCAAAGAGATTCACTAGTTAGGCGACCTTCATTTTTATACCTAAATCATTTCTTTTTCCTCTTCAGGAAATTTCTAGGATGATTTTTCCCACACTTTTGACAAGTAGGATGTTGTTATTTCTTACCACCATGATTTTTCTCTATCATACCACCAAGATTAAAATCCATTCCCCACTTCTTATCTCCTGACCCATGAGACCCATGAGATTCAACAATCTCTATTTCGACTTTGAGGGCACATCAAATAATTTCCTCAAAGCTATGAATGTCCCAAATGGATAAGGATTTTCATATAATTGACTTTATCCAACCAAATAAGTATTCAAATTTAATTTCAAGGGGTAATAAAATAGCCATAGGTGTATCATGAAAGTCTTGTGAAGTTTTTCTCGTACACCTGGATAGATTCATAATCTTTCTTCTTAAGGATAAGGACGTCCCTCTCTATTTTAAGTTATAGAGTTTGAGAGAAATATTTATTGAAATATATTTTCCATAATTTTTTCTACTTTATTACTTCTATATCTACCCTAGGATTTGTATTTTTGACCAACGTCCACCATTGATAAACTTATCATTCTATATGATAAATACCCAACATGAACTTCTCTTGATTTGATCATTGAAGTATGGAGAAGATATTTTCAATGGAATTGATCTATTGTTCCATAGTTAAGGGATCAATAGATCCACAGAAATCCATAGGACTTTGTTATATAAATGTATCAATTTCAAATTAATATTTGTTAGGGGGATTCAAAAATTAATCTTGAATCAAGTTTCAGTTCAAAACTTGAGTTAATTAAGAAATTATTATTATCATGAAGTTCTTGAATCCTATTACCATTAGGTTGGGAATCTTATTTGGGTAGTTATAAAATTTCCCATCACATTGGTTGTTGACTTGGTTTCTCCTATTTCTAGCCATTAACTAAAACAAAGGAGCAATTATGGATGAGAATGTTTAAAATATTAAATACATAAATGTGAAACCTTGAACATTAAAGGGATAACTCATAAATGACATATATTATTTAAATGAGCAATTTCCAGGTTTTAATCCGTGATATATTTCCTAATATTAGATTTTAGGGGCATTTTTGTTCCCTTAATATTGGTTTCTAAAGAGACTCTGAATTTTCCTAAGAATATCCCTTGGGAGTGTCAAATTAGATGTGTAGAAGGGCCTATTGTTGTGTAATAGGTGATGATCAATTCAAATACCAACACACCCTTTTGGGGTTATTACCCCTAAACACATTATGCTAGAGCCACATCCACTTGTATTATCCAAAAAGGGATGTATTTTCTTAAAAACCACTTAATATACACTTTGAAAAAATTTAGGGATGTTTTCTTATGTTTATTCTTATCCTTAACTATTTCACTAGTTTTTTCTAATCCTAATCCCCAAAATAACTGGAATTTTATCTGATATAAACCATGACAACCCATATCTTTTATACACATTATTTCATTATTTATTATATAAAGATACAATTAATACAACCCTATAATATTGTTAGGACTAGTTTCTTTGGGTAATTAGGTACATAGAATACAAACTTTAAATAGAGATATAAATATGTCAACTAAAACTCCTTAACATGCCCTTAAATTTTATTGATCTTCTATAACTGCTTGGGATAACCTAGGGACATACATAAGAAATGGGTGAGATGTAAATCCTAATAAGGGTATAATAAAAGCATATCATAAGGTAAAATAGTATATGTGATTAAATAAGAATATAAAGGTAACATAATATTGGTGATAATCATAAACTTGATCATTAAATCATGGTATTTTATGATATCATAAAGGAAACACGAGAATGTGGAAACAACATAAAAAATGACATCATAAGAATTAGTCAGGGATAACCACCAAGAAATCATAACAAAGTTCTCTTATGATAACCTCACATGCACTGTACAAGGAATATAATGAGCTTATCCAATACATTGGATAGCTATATAAATCATTTCCCACCCGTCATAGTCATATCATGTACATGCATAAGTGTGCCATAAAGATCATAAAAAATAAGGATGTATTTCATGAATTTTAATCACATGATAAAGGAGTGTGGGTTAAATATATGGAAGTACCCCCTAAATTAATTATAGATACATCTAGGTGAATACCAGTGAGTGGAAATGGGGTTGACTATTCACTACACAAATGTTTAGCATGGAAAATCACAGGATAATTTTTTCAGCATAACGGGGTACGTAAATATTCACAGAAGGGTTTAATGAGAGTGAAAGGGGTATCTAATAAATCATAGGGATAATAATATTAATGTGTAAAAAATATCCTAACATGATCAATTTTAAATCAAAAGTTATAATAGAAAGAAAGTTCTTGAATAAAGGGGAGAATGAGAGGATTCCTAACCTCGAGTGGGAACTCCAAAAAGTTTGTGGGGAGATTTTTAATAGATTGGGGATACCTTGGGAGGGATATATAGAGAGAATGGAATATTAAATTCTTGATACAAGGGTTTTTGGGTGAAGAGGAATGGAATATTGGGTGAGTTTTTTATAGCAAAAGTGAGGGAAATTATTTTTTAATTTCCAAACTTAGGTTTTGGGCTATATATGATAAAGTAATAAAAAACACAAATATTACCATGGTTTTGCCTATAGTTTCTACCAAAGAGGATTTTTTCATTATTTTATAAGTCTATGAACCTAACTCATTAAAATTATTCTCTTGGTGATGTGGAAGCGAGTCATGTTCGTAAAGAATTAATTTTAAAACCTTAAAATATAATATAGGTTTTGGAGGATTCATTAAGGGTTATTAAAATTAATCAAATAACTTCAAAAAACACATTATTTTAAAGGTAAAACATAATTCATATTTTGTATACTAATTATAGTATTTATTACATCACTTTGGGGATTTTATGATGCCACAATACACACCTTATATTTATACCATATTTAATTTTTACCTAAAAAATTAACTGTCACTAAAAATTATGAAAAATAAACTGCTAGATAATTTCAATGTTTAAAAAATAATATTTATTTTATAAAAATAATTATCTAAATATAATATTTTAACTTTTATATTAAAATCTCTATTATTATAAATACTGGTTTTACGACGATAACAATTTACTAACCCTTAAAAAATTTCATTTGACTTCATAAAATTATATTATCATTTATATATAATTAAATATTATTTAATAAAAATATTTATTTAAAAGAAAATTTATTTCAATAATTATTTAATTCATCAAAAAGAGTGTTTTGATTGAAACTATATTTTTCCAAAAAAAAAATTCTAGTTTCATTGTATTAAAAACTAATTTTTATCAAACTCTTTATTTAATCATTAATAAAGTAATAATAAAAACAGATAAATATAATAATTATTTGAAAAAATAAAAATATAAAAAGTCATACTATTAGGGTCTAGATTCATAACCCCTTATTACACCAACGCACTCCCTAAGGGTAAGGTGTTCATTGGTGACACTTTCTTGGGGTGGTTCAGTGAACATGGTTTGTGCCATGATCTTGATAAGCTTAAAATTATCTCATAAATGGTTTTGATCATGCTTTAGTTGTTAAATCTTGGATTTATCTTAGTACATGGTAAATAATAGTGATTAAATATTCCTCGGAAGCTCTGATAAATGGGATTCCTTGGGTATCATCCTACAAGTCAAGGCTATTGTCTATTTTATTTGTTTCAATTAGATTTATCATAACCCTTAATATACACTAATCATAATGATCACTGCACAACAACTATATTATTAAAAATTAAGATATATAATAGAATTTTAAATATAATAAGATATATATTATAACAGTTCAAAATAACCAAAGTAGTGCATGTATTTTATATAATTTAACGATTTAATAATTCATTTATTAATTTGAAAAGGGGATTTAATATAGAAAACTTTGGTTCATTACATTCAGTGAATCATCAGACCCTGTGATAGTTGAAGGATGAGCTAAAGAATTGGAGAATATATTCAAAGTCATGGGTTGTTAAGAACACAAAAAGGTAACTCATTCTACTTACCATTTTGAAGGTGAGGTTAATCAGTGGTGGTGAATGGTTAATAATATTATAGAAATATAAAATATTGATTCCTTGGAATGGGATGAATTTAAGAAATTTTTCTTTGAGAAGTATTTTCATAATTTTTTTAACTTAGAATGGAGAAGAAATTATTTGAATTTAGATAGGAGGAGTAATATTTAGATTCTATGTATGAATAAAACTTCACCCATTTGGAAAGGTATACACCAAATTGTATTATGGCCTTAATAGTAAAATTAATCTGGTTTACTCAGGATTGATGTCTAGATATCGAAGAACATTGGTTTCTAATAAAATAAAATGTTATTAGAAACTTGTTTGATGTATTTAGAAGGTATAAATTGTAATACATTGATATTTTAAAAAATAAAACTATGTTCAATAGTGTATATGACACATAATCCCAAGCCTAAATGAACCATGAAATATTATTATTTAAATATGAAAGTTACATCCTAGCCATTAAATTAGTAGGTATGCATAATATTAAATGATTTATAAAATATATATAAAGTTCCAACTTAATATAAATTTATTGATAAATTATTAGTGAACAATATCTCAATTCTTTAGTAAATCCATTTTATTTTTCAAAAATACATTTTCTTCAAAAAATGGATTTTATTGATTTTCATGAGAAAATATTATAATTAATTTATAGAAATTTTAGAAAATTTCTGTTAGAAAATTTATATAATTTTTGAAATTATAAAATCAAAATTATATTATGATTAAATTTTGAGATTTTTCTAAAAAAATTGATTTTTTAATAAATAGTGAAAAATACTGATTTTTATTGAAAGCTTTATTTTATTTTCAAGTATTAACAAATTAAAATTTTATTTTAGATTAGTTTTAAAAGGTAATTAGTTAATATTTATTAAAAATAATATAATTTTGGTAATTTTAATGAATTTTATACTTTGATATAGTTTAAAAACATTTTATACTTAAAAAGACATTTTTCTGAAGAAACTATTTTTTGTAATGTCTTATGGTTTTAATTTTAAATTAAATTATGCCACTAATGTGAATTTAATATTTAAAAATTGATCTAATAATTAGAAATAAGAGTTTCAAATTTTGTAAATATACTTCTTTTATTTATAGATATTATGAATAGAAAATGTAGTAAATAATTATCACCATGGTAAAGGTAAATTGGGTAATTAAGGTTAAAAATAATATGGTATGACTAAAAATTGTCCCTAAAAATTTCATTTATTCTTCTATATGAGTGGAGTTCATCCATTTTCATCCAATTCTAGAATATATGGCCACTTGGTTCTATATTTCTTTGATTTTGATCTTTATAATATTTAATTAAAAGATAAAGACAAACATGTCAATTTCTTGCTTTTTATAACTATAATATTTTTTATAGGAATAAAAACAACTTATAGTCATTTATAAATATTTTTTTATATATAAATTATTTTATTTTATCATGATAATTTATTTTAATTTTTAGTAATGAAATAATTTCCTTAAATTCTTATGCAACACTGACACAATATTTATTCAATTAATAGAAAAATAAATAGATGATTTTAAAAATATTAAAATTAATATAAATTGAATGAATTATTATGCTCCAATTTTTTTATAAATATAAAATTTTAGTGATTTTTATAGTATTATATTCAAATTAAATTTTTGTCATGTTATTTTTGAATTCAAATTAAATGAATATTTCCAAAAATAACATTAATGACATTGCATAATAAATAATATTTTATTAAATGATTTAAAATTTATAAAAAAAATATTCATACAATTTATTGTTATATAGTTAAAAATATAAAATTTGGTCCATCTATTATCCAATTGTGCTTTTATAGTAACTATATTGACCCATATTGAGTAAAAACTTTGCTATCATAGTAATTGTCAAAAGAATTAACGTGAGTTAAAACAAAGAGATAAGGGTAAAAGCCTATTATAAAATTTTCAAAATTTTATTTAATGATATAATTTAGACCTATAATAATTAAATATTTAAATTATATCAGTTTTTATTTTTTTTATATGAAAATTAATTTATATTAATTTAATATTTTAAGAAATTAAAAAATGCCCCTCTCCTCACTTATAAAAGGAAACCTCCTCTCAAATTTTCTTTATACTTAACAAATATTTTTTGTTCTGAAAATACCTTCCCAAATCCATTACTTAATTCCATTAACACGTCCTAGAGGCCTTGGTTAGATTATAAAACCCTCATAGGAATAATTTTAGTGTAAACCTAAAGAAGTTTTCTAAAGAGGAGGTATCATTTTTAACCAAACATTTTTGTTTTATCTCTTATAAACCACCTTAAAATATTATTAAACCATGATTATATTATATAATAAATATTTAAAATATACTTAGATATTATTATGTTAATATAATAACCTAAATCAATCTTTTCTTCCATCAAATTGGAAATAAAACCATCGCTTGTGTGTACAATGATTTACCTCCTCACGAACCGATACAATTCATTTTCCATCATCACCTCTCACGAATGTTTATGATGATATATTTAATATATATATGTATATATATATGATATTAATGAAATATTTATAATTCTATGAAATTAATATATCATATATTTTCTCACCTTTCCATTAATTTAAAGATGATAACGTCGTTTGTGCGTACATGTGGATTACCATCTCCATGAAGCGATGCCATTTGTTATACATTACTACATCACATGGATGGTATATATAAGTATATTTTAAGAAATACTATTTTATTTATTATATAATTATCATTATATAAAGATAAAATAATTCTTACCTTCTTTTCCATCATGATCAATAAAAAATAGAAATGTTACTCATGCGTACGTACAACATGCCGTCTCTATGATTGTAAGGTAGTTCATTTTCCATAATAATATTTATGGTTTGTTTTAAAAGTATAATTTATGTATAAAAATGATAATTTTTTCATTATTATTATTCCATATATGATGAAATAAGAACCTCATTGACCATATTCAATATACCAAAGTGATTTTAGACATATGATCCAAATATCCTCAAAACATTCGATGCGAACTTAAATGATTAAGTAATTGAATATAATACGATAATAAATAAAATAAAAGGGGTAATAAAATTCAAAAATTTTCTTAAGAAACTAAATAATTTGCATAAGTTTATTATTTAGGAAGATAAATAATGTACGTGATGAGTCTTACTCAAGGTAAGAAACTTTATTGAAAAAAATATTATTTTAACGTTTCCCTTACAACTCTTCCTTTCCATGTCCATGTTTTTAAAAATAATTTAATAATGAATTTATTTAGAAATAAATTAATTATGAAGGAAATTATATTCTTCTTTTTAATTTCCTTCGAAGGTTTTAAAATGGGATGTTTTTACATATTTTATAAAAAATACTTTGACTTTCTTTACAAAAGACAAAAGGAATACATTATTTTAATGTATATGGTGTCAATGGATTTTTACACCATCAAAACCATTATTTGAAATCTTGATTTATTTATAAGCTTAATTGTTTTATTAAAATAAATATCCTCTTTCCCTTTATTCTAAGTATTTTCAAAAAATATTTTAAATGTAATAGATGTTTTCATATATAGAAATGATTTTCTTATGGGTGTAAGGGATCTATCTAAACCAACCTTTTATTTAGGTTACAAAAATTTTCTATATGACTCACTTTATCACTCCATTTAATGTTATGGAATGATTCAAAATTCTGTATATATTTCTCTCACATATATACTTAGAATATTATACCTTCTTTTTATGGGGTAATATATTACTTATGTTCATTTCCCAAATGTATTATTTAATAATTATCTTTTGATTATGATATGAGGCAATATTATTTGACCCATTTTGTTTCCATGGGTAATTATTATGTTTATTACTTATGATGAATTTCATTTTTTTGTCACAAATAATCATGAACATGTTATTATGGGTGCACCCAGATAGCGCTCTAATGCATTGGGTAAAGATTTTTCTTATGAAACGTTATGTATGGGATTAAGAAGTAAACCTAATACACTATAGGAATCAGTACACCATGTGATGTTGTCTTGGTAGTTATCCATGACTTATGCTTATATCATGTTTTGTGTTGCGGTCAGATTTCCTATGTTTCCATGATTTATGATACCGTGTTATTTTTGTTATGATCCCATGTGATTACTCATGAGCTTATGTTTATAAGAAATTATATACTACTTTCTAGGGGAGAAATGTATATGATAAAAATATAGTATAGGGGGTACCCTCCTCTTCTCCTAAGTGATACCCTAATAGTGATGGATGGCCTCCTAGACCCTCCCCATTTACAGGGGGAGGGCGGCTCCCCAGCCACACTGCCTTCTCCTTGTCCCAGGGTTCCTTCCCATTTCACCCTTCCCAAATTTCTTCCATATTTTCCTCACATATCTATAAGGAAGAAGATTCATTAGTTTGTAAATAGAGTCCCAATATTGCCTTTATCCACGTTGGAATTCATGGAAGCATCTTATCTTCATCAATTATATCTAGTGGCTCACTTTAGCATCTAGCTGTCGTCTGCAAATTCTTTTGATAGATTCGTCAACTCCTTCTTGGGGATGGAATATTGCGCAATAGTAGGATTTCTCAACTCAAATATTTTTTTTTGATTAGGATTACAAAAGATGAAGATATCTCTATCACCTAGTAAAAAGGTAAGAGAATAGTTGAAAATAGTTAGTTATTTATTTTTCGATAGTCCTGTGATTTTTATATGAGGCATGAACCCTCGATGGTGGTGATTTGGGTAAGTCTTCCTAGTTTACCACTAAATTTTAAAAATCATGGTATTCTGAGTATGATTGTAAATTTAGTCAATCGATTATTGTGCTTAAAAAAGGGTAGAATTTTGATGTCATCCCATCAATAAATATATTAGTGTAGAGGTTGATGTATCTAAACATCCGATTGATTATATATATATTGAGGTTGAATAGGAATTTATGTGTACTCTGGAAGTACACTTTGAATCATAGTGTGATTTTTGTTCTTCCTACAAGAGGTCGGGCCGCCTTATCTAAGAATATCACCAAGCTTCTAAAAAATTGGTTGGATTTTCTTATTTTCAGGCATTTATCCTGGTATCGGAGGCCATTGTGGGTTCCTAATTGAATGGAAGTCATCTCTCCCTGCCACAAGTGTTTCTATATAGGGTGTCTCATCTTCCTTGAGGATGGGGGTGGCATATGACTTAGTTACTGTAGATACTTCACTTTAAGAACGTTTTTTAGGTCCATGGAATTTATATTCCAAGGTTTTATGATATTTTCTAGTTCCAATTAGTAGTCATGGGGTGAATGATACCAGCCTGTAACTGGTCCCAAAAATATATCTAGTCTATAAATTCTTCTCGTAGACCATGATGAAGATTAATGTAAGAAGATAAAATCTAAGGATTTGGGTAAAACATAGATTGTTAATGTAAAGACCTACAAGTTTAGTTAGAAGAAGTAATTTGGATTTGAAACTCAGAAGAATTTTGTGGTGTTAGATAATGATGTAAAAAATTCAAAGGAGGGGTGGAACAAAGAAGAGGTAAAACTATAAGGGCAATGAAATAAGGGTGGTTTCATGTATAAAAATGATTCTAATAAGAAACTTAATACTCAAACATGATCTTCTGAGAGAAAGTAAGAGAATCAAGAGGAGGATTTTATTTGGGTTTCTGCCAATAAAGGTAAGAAATCAGTGGTGGAATTAGAAGGATTTAATAAGATAGTGAAGAGGGATGACTCACATAAATACTATTCATATTTTCCCAAGACTATAGTCACAAGATCTAATATTGAAGGTCTCACCCATATAAAAATGTTCCTTGAGGTCGCTAGAGCTTTAGTACATGAACAACAAGTTCTACCAGACTAGAAGAGATCTAGCCCGAAAACCATTAATAAGGAACTGAGAAAGTTGGAACAAGGGGATAATTAATTTCTCCAGAATTTCTATAGGAAAATGAATTATTCTTACCTAAAATTTGGTAGAGCTTCTACCAAGGAATTATTTATGGCTCATAGCACCACCAAACTGACTAAGGAGGAGTGTGAAAGATATTTTGAGGAGAGATGTCCTTATGTACTTGATGAATCATTCCAGCAGTGGTTTGATTCACAACTTAATTACATTTTTTTCCCGATATTGTTCATAGATAGTTCTCTATGGATGATTACTTGGTAGTTGTGAATCTTATCACCTATAACATTGATGAGGCTATCCAACTTCATCATTGAATGGATATTAGAGATCAATTTTGGAAATATAGGATTGACCTCTCCATCTCAAAGAGTAATGAGGAAGATAGATTTATATCATCTTTATATAGAGTCTAATGACCTAGGTTTGACATATATGTATATTATATTACTTTTTCAAAATAATTAAAACATTACACAAACAGACGCCCAAAGACCATATTAGTTTAGTGCCATTGAAAACATGGAACACATTCTTCTAATTTGGTGAAATATCTTCAACATCACCTATAAAGATCTTACCCTTTAATTTTCCTACATAAATCCTTTATTTATATCATGGGGAAAATAAAAAATAGGAAAAGGGTGAGCTTAGATAATCAGTAATGGTAAACAAAGAAAATATCAAACAAAACATGAACATAAGAATGTAAAAACATGAACATAACTTCTGAAAATCATACCATGTGTAACATATATAAAAATATCGAGTCTTGAAGAAAATATTTATAGTTCATAAGGCATAAATCAAAAATTAACATGAGACATGATAAAATATAATTAGAATAAAACATGGAATTAGGGAAAACACATAAGTATAGGAAATAATTTCCATTATAGTGGAAAAGTCCTTTACTGAACAAGGTTCATTGCTTGTTCCAGCCATGTATTTCTAAACCAGGTTTACTTACCATTCCAGTCCTGTATTACTGAACTGAGATCATTTTTCATTCCAGCCCTATATTACTAAACCATGTTTACTTACCATTCTATCCATGTATTACTTAACTAATATCATTTCTCGTTCTATCACCGTAGTACTGAACTAAGATCATTTCTCATTCCAATCCTTTCTATATCATGAGATATAAATCTTTACTCAATGCATTGGAGGGAGATATAGGTCCCACCCATCTCATAATTAAATCATTATTAAATTTTACACAAAAATATAAACCATTCATCATTGCATAACCCAAGAAATAAAATAGGTTTCTTAAACATCATTTCATCATAACATAATCCCTGTAAAACAAATGGATTTAATAAATAGAATTATATAATAAACACAATCAAAACATATGAATATTAGGTATAGTATACTTTAAACATAACCCTATTAAATAATTCCATCTTAGATGGAAACTAATTTTGATAGAACACTTGGAATTAGTTTTTGAAGAAAATATCCTTTCTTCTTTGAGAAATTTTTTTTTCTTAAAATACTGTGCAGTTTTAAAATAAAATAATTTATTATAAAATAACCTTGTAATATTTTAAGTTAATATTTATGGAAATAAGGTGGTATGAAATCATAAAAATCCATTCATTCCATATAAGTTAAAAAACATTCTTCTCGTACTTTTTTTGGAAAAGTAAAAAAGTACCTCGATTGGAAAATGAAATAAGGATTCTTTTTAAACCATGTATTAAAAAGTAAAAAATGAGTAAAAATTAATTTAAACATCCATAGGAGAATAATAAAACATTTTATGATATAATTTTTAGAAAGCATGGACATGAATGATAAATAATCCCTAGTAAATACTTTTGTATAAACAATCTTGGATAATATTGAGATTACAAAAATATCCCTTGCCACTTTATAATCAGTCAAATAATACGCCTCATAAAATAAAGAATATTATATGAATATTTAAATACCATAACCATCATAATAATAATCATAGAAATATTCATGGGTAGTATAAACACCACACAAAAGAAAAAGGTGGTGTATAAGGTATATTTCCCAAAGAAATAAAAGTGAGAAAAAATAATCCATTACCTTAGGTATGGGTTCATTTTTATGTTTCATAAAATCCTTTATAATTGATTAAAGAGTGTTATAAACTTGATCTAGAACCATATTTATATTTATGAAATCAGATGTGATCATATTATCACACACTTAATAATATTTCATTATTACTCTTCTTTCTAATGTTATTTGATGAATGTTTTGACGTATAAGTCCCAGTTATTATTCATGTATTTCTTTAATATCATTTATATAATGATAATAATGTAATATATATCATATTTATTCATTGTATACACTTATATAATCACAATTTAAATGATATCATGGTGAATGAATCGCATCGCATCGTGGAGACGGTGGACCGTACGTACGCACGAGCGATGCTATCATTCCTTTAATTATGAAATGGTATAGAATTGGATGGTATATATAATTTTAAAAAATAAATATCTTGTTATAATAATCATATATAGTTATTATTTCCATCATTATACCCATCAAAAAAAAGTGGTGGTGAAAAACAGATTATACCACGACATGGAGATGGTAAGCCGTACATACGCACGCGTGGTGATTTTGTTTTTCATAGGATGGATATAAGGTGGAATATGGTTGTTAAATAATCATAATAATAACTTAGAATATAGGTGATACTATATTTATTACTTTATAATGGAAAAAACTTAGGAATATGAAGTAGAAAAAGAAATAATTTTGAAAGAATTGGTAGATAAGATTACCACTTCTTCAACGAGCTCCCTCTAGATCTCCTATTAAAGGCACTAGAGTTGGTATTTTGAGAAGAACATAACCAATAGAATGTAACTAAAGAATTTTATAAGGGAAATGGGTAGGATATGGGAAAAATTTAAGGCTCAAAGTGAATTTAAGAAGTGAGAAAGGATGTGCTATTTTATAATTGAGGTGATATGCACTTTTGGAATCTACAAAAATATTAATTTATAATAAAATAAAACCACACACAAAAAACCTCCAAAATGAACTAGTTTAGAATATCAGATGAGATAGGGTTTTAATATCATAAAATAATACATTTTAGACAATTTTTTATTTCAATTTAAATCTTATCCTTTTAATTAACACTAAGTTATTCTAGTTAATTTTTAACTAAGGTAATAAATATTTCAATATTAAAAGGGTGTAATATTAAAATATTTTATATAAAATATACCATAAATGAATAATTTATAAAATTTTACACCATATAATAATTATTAAATATTTTTTATGTTGTATTATGATTTTTAAATAATTTAATAATACATTATTTTGATAAATAATCAATAGTATCATTTTTGACACTATTCAATTAATTATTTTATAAAAATATAAAGATAAGATGTTAAATTAGAAAAAATGTTTTATTATATAACTAAGAAGATAAGGTCTTATAAAAAATTCATTGGATATATTAATTATCCTAAGTTATATTTATATTAGTATTTTTATTAACACCAATTCAATGTTTATATTAATAAAATAACTATTACCCAAGTTTGTATAATTATTTAATATACTTATTTGTTGAATAAAAATTAAAAATAAAATTCTATGATGAATATAAATCCTATATATTTCATAATAATACTTATAGTCAAATATATATTTTGTAAAATCCAACATTAAAATGGTATATTAATTAAAACATGAATGTGACAACCTTAACATCACTTTAAATAAAATATTATACGTGTCATTATCATTTCCATATGGGTCCAAATGGTTAATAACTAGACCCTTAAATTATTATGGTCTATATATACTCAAAAAATAATATTTCTTCAAGTGTTTTTATCTTTTAATGGGTATTATCATTTTAATAAAAATTATTTTATTGTTTTTTCATCAATTAAATAATTTCTACATCATCAATGTATAATCCTTTAAAGTCGTTATTTATTTTCTAAAAATTAAAAATAAATCACCATGATAAATAAGAAAATTTTATATTTCAAATGAGTTTTTATAGTTGAACTTATATTCTGTATAACCTTATATTAAATAATATATAGTTATTAAAATTTGAGTAAGACATATTTAAATTTTTTTAAAATAAAATATATTAAATGTCCTAATCTTATCCATGTGGCTTCCAAAGGATACCATTTAGACCCAAGGATGATTTATTTTAAAAAAAACTAATCCAATTATATTAGGAAAAGTGTTAAGATGTTTTTATAATATTATTTTTACATTTAATTACCCGATTGGCACTTTTACTATACTGATAAAACTTACCGAAGTTACTATTCATAATGTCCAAAAAATAAAATTAGTATATATACATAATTTGGAACCAATGATTACAATTATGGAATCCATTTTTTAAAATTGAAAACACGTAATTTTCAGTAATTAATTTAAAATTAACCCCATTTTTGGAATGATAAAATGAGTTTTAAAAGTTAAAACACGCAAAAGATTGAAATGATTAAACATAAAAATTCAATGTAAAATTAATAATAATGACATAAAATATATTAAATTATAAACATATAATTTATTTATACTTTAAAAATATTCAATAATATAATTTAACCAAATAAATTATTTTGATGAAAAAATTTGTTTTCAATTAAAATTTAGTATATTTTTACTATTCATCAAAACATGAAAGCTATCAAAAAATATCAAAAATTCATCCAAATTAAAAATTTTCATCTATATTTCAAAGAATAATTATATTTTTTAAATATAATATATAAAAGTTTCAAAAACTGGATATAAAATGGCTACACTATCAAAAGGCGGTAAAACTGTATTTTCTAAAAAATACTTCTTCAATCTAAAAAATTGAATTTGTTCTTTTATCTTGTCTAGAAAAAATATAAGATGAATTTTAAAAATTATATTGAATATATTACATATATATTTCATTAATAAAATCCATCAAATTGATTTTATTATTTTATAAACTCACTTATTTTCATTTGAACAATTTTTCATAAGAATGTTAATACTGTTCATACCCACCATTATAATGACTAGGTTATAAGGTAACATAATAATATTTAGTTGTTCACTTAAACTAAGTCTTTCATGAAAAAATTCTATCATAAGAACTTAAAATTGTATGTAACACAATCCAAACATAGTGTTGTGTATACTATAAGCTAATTCGGTGTTGCGTGTAGCGCAAATATATCTTAGTGTAGTGTACAACACAAGACATAAAAAGAAATTAAAAAATATCCATCTTATAAAAATCTCAGTGTGTTGAATTATACCCCCCTTAAAATGAATTTATCCCTCTAAATTCGTTTGGGTTATAAATGAATTAATACTTGAAAGTTTCTTTCATAGAAACCCACATTGTAAAAATGAATACTAAAGCTTCTTTTTTAAAAGGAAAGTTAGAAACATAATGGTTACCCAAAGTAACTCATAAATGGTATTCCACACAGGATAACATAGGTGGAAATTGAAAACATGGATATGGAAGATGAATCAATATACCAAGTTATGATGGATATCGATAGATAACATCATTGGGATAAATTTAACAATCAAAAGCCATAAATCCACAATGATCTAAGGGATCATATGATTCATCGGTAAATAAGGTATGAGGATAATTTTTTTTGTTTTAAAGATCCCTTCCATATAATTGAATAATGAGAATAAATACTTACTTGATTAAGTATAATCTCATCATTTTTTTGTACCATGATCAATTTCCACTTTATCTCTTATTCCAAGAAATGACGGTGAATTTGTCATTCCTTAAGCATTAGCAGATCATGAGATAGATAAATAGAATGATAAGTCATTACATTTATCTTTATCACAATAAAAATGTTATAATAATTTATCGAATATTCATAAGTCCACCTATAGAGAGATAATACTTTAATCTAAAAAACTTATACTTTCCATAAAGTTATAACCTTACAATACTTATAAATGATGAAAATCCAAAACTTTAAAAAGAGGTGCACTAACTCATATTATCATTTATCCCCTATATATCATAAGTTATCTCTTATTATTCACATTCTAAACATGTCAATTACTTCATTATGTATTTTCTTGAAAATGGTAATAACTTGAATTACTTTAGAAACTTAGTGAAAACATGCTTGATTTCAAAAATTTACTATTTCCTCATACCATAAATCAAAAAAATCTATAAAACCACATTGTCATAATATTATTACCAAGGGAATTAATACTATCAAACACATCCTTATTTAATTATCCCAAAATTATGAACATATTAAGTTTTATCCTTCCCTTAATCATGCATTCTTTTAAAGTATTCCCATACGATCTCCATCCCAATTCATGGTTACTAGTACCATTCAAAATAAACTTTCAAATACTTAAGGAAAAACTATATTGGAACAATCCTTAGACGTTTCATTAATCCATAATACCATAAAAGTACATTTATAACCTTATTCTTCAATTCCAATACATATGCATGCAATCATTCCAATATATTCTTAAACCATTAACCAAGATTCATCCTTTTATTTTGTAACACTTATTTCATCTCACATATCATTTTTAGTCTCTTCATCACTAAAAATATAAAAATTATTCATACGGCCTTACTGATTCTATTCATGATCTTTCCCCCCTAGGGCATCGATTTTCATAATGCCCATACATTCCACATTTAAAACATTTAATTATCATTGATTCCTTATTAATACCATTATACTTGACCATTTTTTCAAATGAACATTTTACCTTAAAATTAAATACTTTGTGTACTTATTTTCCACACTCGAATCATCTTCCAGTTCCTTTAAAAGATTCTCATTTATGCCTCATCCCACATGATTTACATGAGGAAAATTGAACTTTCTTTCCTCTATGCTCACCATGAAACTCCATCTTTATCTTATTATGTGGGTCAAGAAAATCATGAAAGTAGAGATTATTAATCATATTATGTGATTTCTGATTAGTAATAATAACAATATTTCACCTTCTAACTACCATTTAATTGGGTTTCTCATAAGGAATATCATTACATTTTCCATCATATTTTTCATTAACATGAGTCCTCCTGGTTCCAACTATTTTCTAAAACCCAAAAGAATAGCGTGAGTGGAAGAAATAATATTGGGAAAACCACTTAATCAAGGGAAAGTAATTTCAATATCTAACATCTTATGTTTAATCCTTATTTTCCCATGATTGAAACCAAAATTCTTTGATTGTAACTTATACTTAGACGTATCCATATGGATATCTCTAGATATAACATTATAAATATCTCTAGGGATCCCATTAAAGTATTCTCATCCTAGTTTCCAAAGGTTAAATAAAATTTCACTCTAATACTAACTCTAACAAACCAGGTTTGACATATATAGACAATAAATTACTTTTGTGAAATACTTAATACATTACACAAACAAATGCCCAATGACCATATTAGTTTAGTTCCATTGGAAACATGGAACACATTCTTCTAATTTGGTGAAATATCTTCAAAATATGCCATAAATATCTTCCCCTTTATTTTTCATACCTAAAAAATTTCTTTATATCCTAGGGAAAATAAAACAGAGGAAAAGGGTGAGCTCAGATGATCAATAAGGGTAAACAAGGAAAATATCAAACAAAACATGAACATAAGAATATAAAAACATGAGCATAAATTTTGAAAATCATACCATGTATAAAATATATCAAAATATTGAGTCATAAAATAGATCTTCGTAGTTCATAAGGCTTAAATCATAATGGAACATGAGCCATGAGAAAATAGCATTGAAATAAAATATGAAATTGTGGAAAACACATAAGCATAGGAAATAATTTCTATAATAGTGGAAAAAGTCCTTTACTAAACAGAGTTCAATACTCATTCTAGAATTGTATTAATGAAATGGGTTTACTTACCATTCTAGACCTGTATTGCTCAACCATGATCATTTCCCATTATAACCCCGTATTACTGAACCGGGTTTACTTACTGTTCCAACCCTGTATTACTGAACCAAGATCATTTCCCATTCCTACCCTGTATTAAAAAACTGAGATCATTTCCCATTCCATTAATTTTTATCTCATGATATATAAATCTTTACCTAATGAATTAGAGGTGGAAATAGGACTCATCTATCTCATAATGAAATCATTCTTACGTGTTCCAAAAAACATAAATCATTCATCATAGCCTAACTCAAGAAATATAATGGGTTTCTTAAACATTATTTCATCATAACATAATCCATGTAAAACTAATGGACTTCATAAATATCATTCCATAATAAACACAATCAATATATAGGAATAATATGGATATTATACATGAAATAAAACCTTATAAATTATTCCATCTAAGATGAAAATAATTTTGAAAGGACACCTGAAATTAATTATTGAGGAAAAGATCCTTTTTTCTTAGAAAATATTTTATTTTCTTAAAATAACAAGAAATTTTAAAAGAAAATAATTTCTTGAAAAATAACCTAGAAATATTTTATTATAATATTCATGTAAATAAGGTTTTATAAAAGTGTAAAAATATATTTACTCTATATAAGTTAAAATAAACATTCTTCTCATACTTTTGCCGAAAAAGTCAAAAAAGTACCTTGTTTGGAAAATGAAAGAATTATTATTTTCAAACCATGTAGTAAAAAGTAAAAAATGGTTAAAAATGAATTTAAACATACATAAGAGAATATTAATATGTAATACCATAACCTTTAGAATAATAATCATAAAAACATTCATGGGCAGCATAAACACCACATAAAAGAAACATGTGCTGTATAAAGAATATGTCCCATAAAAACAAAAAGTGAGACAAAATAATACCTTACCTTAGGTATGGGATCCTTAGTATGTATAATAAAATAATTATTAATGGATTAAAGAGTTTCATAAACTTGTTCCAGAACCATATTTATATTTATGAAATCATATGTGATTATATTATCACCTATTTAATAATATTTCATTATTACTCTTATTTATGGAGTTATTTGATGCATGTTTGGTTGTATAAATACCAGTTATTCTTCATGGTATTCCTTTATATAATTTATATAATGATAATAATGTAATATATATCATATTTATTCATTATATACATTTTATACAACCACTATTGAAATGAGATCATAGAGAATGAATCACATCGCGTCGTGGAGATGGTAGGCTGTACGTACGCACGAGCAATGATATGATTCCTTTAATTATGAAATGGAATGAAAGTTGATGGTATATATATTGTTATAGAATAAATATATTGTTATAATAATCATATATAGTTATTATTTCCATCATTATACCCATATAAGTAAAGAGGTGGTGAAAAACATAATACACCATGACGTGGAGAGGGTAAGCCGTACGTACGCACGTGTGATGATTTTATTTTTGATAGGATGGATAAAAGATGTAATATGATTTTTCTATAATCATAATAATAACTTAAAACATATTTTATACTGTATTCATTACTTTATAATAGAAACAACTCAATAAGAGGAATTAGAAGAAGAAATATGTTTGAAATAATCAGTAGAGGAGATTACCTCTTCTTCAATGATCTCCCTATAGATATCCTCTTAAAGAAAGTAGATTTGATATTTTGAGAATACCAGAACCACAATAATGTAACTAAGGAAGTTAATAAGGAAAATGGGTATGGTATGGATGACATTTAAGGCTAAAAGTGAAGTAAAGAAGTGATATAGGATGTGCCCTTTTATAATTGAGGTGAGGGGAACTTTTGGAATCTCCAAAAATATTAATTTATAATAAAATAAAACCACCAAAAAAAATATCTAAAATTTCATAGTTTAGAATATGATATTCAATAATTTCGTAATATCATAAAACAATAAATTTTAGACAAGTTTTCTATCAATTTAAACATTATCCTTTTAATTAACACGTAGTTATTATATTTAATTTTTAACTAAGGTAACAAATATTTCAATATTAGAAGGGTAAAATATTTAATTATTTAATATAAATTAGACCATAAATGAATAATTTAGAATATTTTACACCATACTATAATTATTATATATTTTTAAAAATATTTTATGATTTTTAAAAAATTTAATAATACATTATTTTGATAAACAATTAATAATGTCAATTTTGACACTATTAAATTTATTGATTTTAAAAAATATCAATAAAATATTTTATCCTAAAAAAATATTTTTTATATCCCTAATGGTTCATGGTCTTCTAAAAAATTAATTTTCTATATTAATTATCCAAAATTATTTTTATTTTTATATTTTTAATAACATTAATTTGATATTTCCATTAATAAAATAATTATTACATCAATTTTGTGTAATTATTTAATATACTTATTTTTGAATAAAAAATAGACATAAAATAACATTCCAAATATAAATCCTTGATATTTAATAGGAATACTTATATTCAAATATATCTTCTGGAAAATCCTACATTAAAAATGTTATATGTAATAAAACCTGAATGTGACAACTTCAACATCATTATAAATAAAATATTATCAGTGTCATTATCTTTTCCATATGGATAAAAATGGTCAATAACTCTACACTTGGATGATTATGGTATAGATATTTTGGAAGAATATTATTTTATCAAGTGATTTTGTGTTTTAAAGGTTTTTATGATTTTAATAAAATTATTTTATTGGTTTTTCATCAATTAATAATTTTTACATCATCAATGTATAGGCCTTTAAGGCCATTATTTATTTCCTAAAAATTATAAATAAATTACTATGATAAATAAAAATATTTTATTTTTTAAATGAGTATTTATAGTCAAACATAACGTCTGTATAACCTTATATTAAAAATGAAATAGTTATTAAAATTTGAGTAAGACATGTTTAACTTTTCTTAAAATAAAATATATTAAATGTCCTAATATCATCCAAGTGGCTTAAAAAGGATACCATTTAGACTCAAGGATTATTTAGGTATAAAATAACTCATCAAATGACACTAGGAAAATTGTTAGGGTAATTTTATAATTTTATTTTTACCCTTAATTAAAAGATTTACCCTTTTAGCGTAGTAATAAAAATTACCGAAGTTATAATTCATAATACCCAAAAATTAAAGAAATATATTTAAATAATTTGGACCTACTGATTCCAATTATTCAATAAAATTTTCAAAATTCCAAGCACATAAGTTACAATAATTAATTTACAATTAATCCCATTGTCAGAATGATAAAATGGGGTTTAAAAGTTAAAACATGCAAAAGATTGAAATGTTTTAACATCTAAATTCAATGTAAAATTAATGAAAATGTCCTAAATTATATTAAATGATAAAAATATAATCTATTTAATATTTAAAACCATTTAATAATATAATTTAACCACATAAATTATTTTGATGAAAAAAGTTTTTTTCAATTAAAATTAAAAATATTTTTACTATTAATCAAAACTAGAAAGTTATCAGAAAAATATCCATAATTAATAAAAAGTAAATTTTTATATAATGATTTAAAAAAAGAAGTTTATTTTGTTAAATATAATCTATAAATGTTTCAAAAACTAGGTTTAAAATTGGTGTACCATCAAAAGGTGGTAAAACTACATTTTCTAAAAAATACTTTTTTTATCCAAAAAATTGAATTTCTTATTATATCATGTCTATAAAAGATATAAGATGAATTTTAAACATTATATTGAGAATATTAATATTTATTTCATTAATTAAATCTATAAATATTGATTTTATTATTTTATAAAGTCACTTATATTCATTTGAATAGTTTTTTCAGAAGAAATTAATACTATTCATACCCGTTATTATAATGAATTGGTTATAAGGTAACATAATAATATTTATTTGTTTACTTAAACTCGGTATTTCATGAAATAAATTATAGCAAAAGAACTTGAAATTGTGTGTAACACAAGACAAAAATATTTTTTCATATACCACAAGTTTAGTCAGTGTTGCGTGTAGCACAAACTTATCTTGGTGTAATTTACAACACAAGACATCAAGGAAATTAAAAAATATCTATCTCATAAAAATATCAGGGAGTTACATGGAGTATGATATCCTTAGGAATCATCTCCATTTATCACACATGATTTTGAATTTAGAATTTATGTAAACTTTTATGGTTAATCATTCTCTAAAGGAAGGTGTTCCATCTATTTTCCACTACATTATTGAAATTGGAATCTTATTGTTTGTAGTATACTACAAATAATTCCATATATGGACTTGTGTAAAAAGAAGGAAACCAATATAGTCTTACCTAAATATTAATGGTGATTTTATTGGTTAAAATTATGAGGATAAATATTTATTAGATTAGGGGAGTCTTTCTTTCTATTGTTTATTCTTCTATTGTATTAAATATTGTTAAAACTTTGCATGTTTCCTTTTATTGGTATATTGATATATTTTTTTTAATAATAATGATGATCCTTTTTTATGATTTTATATTATTGGTGTATATGTATTTTACTATGTTTTTTTCAAAATTTTTATGTGAACATTAACTAAAATAATCCATGTACACTCGAAAAAGGGTGAAATGTATAGCATTATTTTGAAAAAAAATTCATAAGTTTATCATGATTATAAAGGATCCTTTATGAGTTTTATTTTTCCTTTAATATTTCTTATGTAATGTTTTATGAAAATATTTGGGAATAAAGGTTGATTTCTTGGGTAATAAAATATTTATTTTGAGCCCAAAGTTTGATTTTGAAATATAACAATCATATATAATTATTCATGAACTAACATGTTTCTTTATTTCATTTTATATGTATCATATTGATATTTTTGTGCTAATCCCATGTTTTAAAATGTTTTTTAATAGATTTTTAATTATTATTAGGAAAAATTATGAGTTCAAGATGAAAATTGTGAATATATGTGAGGAAAAGAAAACCTGTTATATTATAATTTTTTTGTTCTATGGGAAAAAAATACTAAGTGGAAGTGTACACTTTGTGATGTAATATTTATTTATGTTAGGGTGATGGAATGATTATCTAAAAATATAAACCATAAAGATTCTAAAATTTAAGAAAATTAATTATTTAATTAAAACTCAATATTATGTAATGTTTAAGGATGAGTCCTTATAGTTGGTATCAGAGAAAAATTTTAGACACCTTCAGAGATTATGCTGTTTTCATGTGAGGTTATCTTAAGAGTTATAGATACCATAATGAGTTTATAAGTTAAATTTTTATTACAATTTTAAAGAATTAGAAACCACTTTTGAGGATTTAAGTGATGTAATTTTTGAAGTTATCAATGATATTTTGGGATATGTTTTATTGGTTTGAGTTATATATAACCATTAGGCTTAACATGAAGTATTATTTAGGAAGAACACTATTACATTATTATAGATGTGAGATAAAAGGTATGATATAAACTTTGAGGTTAAAAATTTCTTTAATGTTGAGGTTATTGAGGATATAGAGATATTTATTTATAGAATAATCTATATTAAACCTTTACTGATTAAGTAATTAATTATATTTTATAAGAAGATCACTATAATTTTGGAGAACATTATATGATTAAGGTAAACTTAATATCATCAGATTTTTTTTGAGAAATAAAGTTTAACTTATATTTTGGAATAATATATGATTTTAACGTGGTTTTATAATAATTCAGGTAATTTAACGTAATAATTATAATTTCTTAGAGATAATATAATTAGAGAATATACATTTTTTTCATGATATATTGAGAGAGGTTTATGTTATTTAGAGATAAACTTTAAATTTATCTTGGAATAATATGTGATAAAATCATTTTATTTTTTGGTTTTAAATCTTAGTATGGAATATTTTGAAGAATTTTAAGGTTATTTATTTATCAAATGATTTAAGTTGAACTTTGGGTGTTATTGTTGAGGATTTGGAGATATGATATATCATTCATTTTGATAATTATCTTGTACTAACCATTTTGGTTTTGGTTAATGTATAAATATAAGAGGAAAAGATTATTATCCTTCTGTGAGTTATGTGATTCCTTATAATTTTATTTTAGTGCTTAAATAATTAAAAATTCATCTTGAATACCCATCGTTTGGAAAAAAATATGATATTGTGATGGAAATTAATTAAAGGATGAAATTACAATCATTAAGTAAGTATATTTCCTTATGTTATTTGTGTAGATGGTAAAGGAATTCCACAAATATAGGAAAATGATCTTTAAATTTTTTATCATATTACCTTCAATTGCGATGAATCGATGGTCTTTTCACACCTCACCAGTTTATGGTTTTTTAATCATTAATTTTCTCTTGATAATTTACTTTTTGATGATCAATGATATCTATAACTATCCACAATTTTTGGACATTAATTTTTTATCCATTTCTATATTTTCTCTTCCTAATAATGTTCTCATATTTTGAAATCTAATTATGTGATGATATTCATATTTCCTTTTCCCACTTTTAAAGAGGAAGTTTTATTAACCCTTTTTACGATGTGGGATTTAAACAAAACTATTTTCAGATTTCAAACCCTTATTTACTAAGAATCATTTAAAATTGTGAGGAAACAATTTCTTAAATGGGGAATAATGTAATGCTCTAATATTTTAAAAATAAAATTATGTTCGATAGTGTATACAACATGCAACACCGAGCTTAAATGAACCATGAAATATTATTATTTAAATATGACCGTTATAACCTAACCATTAAATTAGAGGGAATTAATATGATTATTTTCTTTCTTAAATATATATAAAGGCTATAATAAATATACATTTATTGATAAATTCTTATTTATAATCACCCAATTTTTAGTAAACTCATTATATTCCTTAAAAATAAATTTTCTTCAAAAATGGATTTTATTACTCTTCATAAGAAAATATTAAAATTAATTTTTAATATTTAGAAGTTTTATTTTATAAAAATGATATAAATTTTTAAATCATAATATCAAAATTATATTTTGATGAAAATTTGAGATTTTTATGAAAAGTTTTACTTTTCGATGAACAGTGTAAAATACAGATTTTTATTAAAAACTATATTTTATTTTCAAGTATTTAAAAAGTAAAATTATATTTTTCATTAGTTTTAAAATATAATTATTTAATTTTTATTAAAAATAATCCAATTATGGGTTTTTAATGAATTTTATACTTGGATGAAGTATAAAAACATTTTATACTAAAAAAGATTTGTTTATGAAAAAATCATTTTCTGTCGCATCTCACAGGTCTAATATTAGATTAAATTATATCACTTAAGTGAATTGAATCTTTAAAAATTGATCTAATATTTTGATTCATGTGTTCCAAATTTGGAAAACATGCCCCTTTTATTTTTAGTTATTATGAATATTAACTATAGTAAATAATTATCACCACGGTAAGGGTAAAATGTGTAATTAAGGTTTAAAATAATATTATATGGACTCAAAATTGACAATAACACTTTAATTTATCCTATTAAATGAGTTTATGTTTGATATTTCCATCCATGTATCAAATATATGGCTAATTTTTGCAATATTTCTTTGATTTAGACTTTTATAATATTTAATTAAAAGATAAAGACAAAAATGTCACTTGCTTGGTTTTAATAACTATAATATTTTGTGTTAGGGATAAAAATGTCTTATGTTTGGTTATAAATATTTATTTTAAATATAAATAAATTTTAATTTTAATTTATTTATAAATTCTAGTAATGAAATAATTACCTTAAATTCTTATGCAATGGTGACACACTATTATTCAATTAATAGAAAAAAATAAATGATTTTAAAAATATTTAAAGTAATATAAATTCAATTAATTATTATGTTCCAAGAAAATTTTAGATTAATATAACATTTTATATGTTTTTAAAGGATTATATTACAATTCCATTGCTGTCATGTTTTTTTAATTCATATTAAATGAATAGTTCAAAAAATGTCATTAATGATATTTTTTAATAAATAATATTTTATTAAGTGATTTGAATTCCTAAAAAACCTATATTCTGCCAATTTATTGGTATATGGTTATAAATATCAACTATATTCCATTTATTGGCCAATTTTCTCTTTATAGTAAATAACTTGACCCCTAAATAGGAAAAACATTTTTATCACGATAATTGTCAAAAAAGGTTAAGGCGGGTTAAAACCAATATATAAGGTTAAAAACCTAATATAAACTTGTAAAAATTTTATTTTATGATATTATATAAACTCATACACATCCTATTTTTAAATTATATTAGTTTTTATCCTTTTTTACCTGAAAATTATTTTATATAAATTTAATATTTTAAGAAATTCCAAAAGTACCACTCCCCTCACTTATAAAAGGGAACCTCATATCCTCTTTTCTTCACACTTAAAAAGCCTATTGGTTCATACAATACCTACCCATATCTCTTAATTAATTCCCTTAACGTGTCTTATAAGTCTTGGTTTTATTAGAAAACCCTCCTAGGAAGGATTATAGTGTAAACCTGGAGGTTGATCGAAGAAGATGTATCATTCTTAACCGAGCATTTTTGTTTTATTTATTCTTCCACCTCCTTCAAATATTATTCAAAAAATGATGATATGATAAAATAATTATCTTCCATATATTTAATTTTTATTATGTTAATTTCATAACCAACATCTATCTCCTTTTCCATTAAATGGTAAACTAAACCATTGCTCTTGTGTATGAAAGATTACCGCCTCGCAGGCCAATGTAATTTGTTTTCAATCATTGCATCTAATGGATATTTATAATGATGGATTTAATTTATATATATATATATATGATATTCATGAAATATTTATCATTATATAAATTTAATATATCATATATGTTATTATCTTTCCATTCATTGAAAGATGAAAACATCATTCATGCGTATGTGTTGATTACCACCTCCACGAAGCAATGTGATTTGTTTTTCATTACCACATCACATGGATGATATATATAAGTGTTTTGAAAGAAATAATATGATATTAATTATATATTTATCATTATTTAAATATAAAATAACCCCTATATTATTTCTATCATGATCGTTGAAAAATGGAAACTTTAATCATGCGTACGCATGACCTACCATCTCCATGATTGTAACATAGTTCATTTTTCATAACCATATTTCATGTTTAGTTTTTAAATCATAATTTAAGTATAAAAATTATAATTATTCATTATTATTATTATATATATTATTAAATAATTACCTCATTGACCACATTCAACCCGCCAAAGTCATTTTATACTTATGAGCCGAATATCATTAAAACGTTCGATGTAAACATAAATGATTAAGTTATTGAATATTACATGTTAATAAATAATATAAAATTAACAATAAAATTTAATTTTTTTATTAAATTATATAATTAACATAATTTTATTATTCAGGAACATAAAGATTGATTGTGATGAGTTAGACTCAAGGTAAGAGACTTTCTTGAAAAAAATCTAATTTTAAAGTTTCCCTTCCAACTCTTTCTCTTCCATGTCGATGTCCATAAAATAATTTTGTAAATGTATTTATATGGACATAAATAAATTATAAACGAAATTTTAAGTCTCTTTTTTTAATTTCTTTCAATTTTTTTCAAAATAATATTTTTACATATTTTATAAAGAATGTTTTCACTTTCTTTAAAAAATACATAAGAATGTTTTATTTTAATTTATAAATCATCAAAAAAATTTTATGACACCGAAATAATTATATAATATTTTAATTTATTTATGATATTCATTTTTTTCTTTAAAGAAAAAACCTCTTTCCCTTTGATCTATGTTTTTTTAAAAAGAGTTTTAAATTGAATTAATATTTTGATAACTAGAAATGTTTTTCTTATAGGTGTAAGAGATCTCTTTAAACTACCATTTTGTTTAGGTTATGACCATTCTAACTCTAAACCACTTTCTCTATCTCTCTCTAATATTATGTAATGATTCAAAATCATGTATATAAATATATATATCATATATATACCTATCTTATTTTCCCTTTCTTTGATATGGTAATAGATGACTTATGATATTTTCTCAAATTCATTATTTAAGAAATATATTTTGATTATTATATGAGGCAAGATTATGCAACCCATTTTATTTACATGGGTAATTATTATTTTTACCCCTTATGATTTATTTCCTTTTAATAGCACACATAGTCATGAATCTGTTATGACGGGTTCACCTAAATAGTGATCTAATGCATTGGGTAAAGATTTTGTCTTTTGAGACATTATGTATGATATTAGGGAGTAAACATAGTCTACTATGGGACCCTATCCCCTATGTAATGTTGTCTTGGTAGTTATCCTTGACTTATGCATATGTCATGTTTTGTGTTTCTTCCATATTTACTATGTTTCCATGATATTATGATACCATGTTATTTATGTTATGTTCCCATGTGATTACCCACAAGTTTTTGTGTATAGGAAACTATATGATACTTTCTAAGGGTGAAATTTATTGCTTTTTTTTTGAATATTTTTTCATAATTTTTTCATGATTACAAAGGAACCTTTATGAGTTTTATTTTTTCCTTTAATTTTTCTTATAATTTTTTTTGAAAATATTTTTGAAAAACTTTTATTTCATGGGTAATAAAATTTTTATTTTGATCTCAAAGTTTAATTTTGAAAAAAAGAAAAATCTTTTGTTCATTAACTAAACAGTTAATTTCTTTCTTTTCACATGTCCCTTACTGAAATTTTTGTGCTCATCCCACATTTTAAAATGTTTTTTCACAGGGTTTTAAGGATGATTAGGAATAATGATGTGATAAAGAAGAAAAATTTGAATATATTACATGAAAATAAAATATATTATATCATAAAAGTTTTTTTGAGATAAAAATGGATACTTAGTGAATTTTACAATTTTTTATGTAATATTTATTTATGTAATGTTGATGTCCTAATTCTCTAAAAATCTAAACCATAATGATCCTAAAATGTATTAAAATGAATTTTTGACTTAAAAATTAATATTATTTATTGTTTAATGCTAGTTATCTACAAAAATAGAGTTTTCGAATGATTATGTGTTCTATACTAGTACAAAAACTATTTTTAACGTAGCGTTTTCACATCAGTTTTTTAGATTCGACATGAAAATATGTAAAAATTGATTTTTCACATCAGTTCTTATATAAACTACCTAAAAATTCATTTTCACTAATATTTTATGTCAGTTATATAAGAACTGATGTGGAAAATAAATTTTCTTGACCTTTTCATGTCGGTTCTAAATAATCGATGTGAAAAACCAAGCTTCAAGACTTTTTCATGTATTTTATTTAACAACCAACATGAAAAATGTTTGAAAACATGTATTTAATTTTTCAAGGTTTTATTTTACTGGTCTTGGAGCTCAAATGGAGTTACAGATCAAAAGTTATGACAATAAGAATTTGATCTTCTCTAAACGATGTCTTAGATAATTCTAACTTCCGATGGCCACAACTTTTTATATGTAACTCCATTTGACCTCCAAAACTAGTAAAATATAAGATTGGTAAATGAGTTACATGTTTCTCAACATTTTCATGTTGTTTTTTTAAAACCAACATGAAAAATTTACTTTAACATTGGTTGATTTCAAAAACTGATGTTAAAAGCTTGTGTTTTTATGTCTGTTATTATAAAACTGACATGAAATGTTAGTTTTTCACATCAATTTTATGATAAATAATGTGAAAAATTAAAATTTTAATATATTTTCATGACATTTATCATTAAACCTATTTGGAAGAGAATTTTAATATCCCACCAATGCATAATTTTAGTTTTTTACAGCGCGACATCAAAATTATTGATTGCCGCCTAAAATTTTTAATACCACATTTTATTTTAAAATATCATTTATATGAATTAATTATATACATATATTAATTTAACAATCAATTATTTCAACCATAATCATTCCACTGACTTGACTTGTTTGAGCTTCATCATGAATCCATAATTTTTTCTTTCAACGATCTCATCAAGGAACTTGTATTTTTTTCCATGATTTCTATTTTTTATGATTAGCGTTTTCCTTTACCATCTCATTTATATGTTTTCATTATATAAATATATTAATTTAATGACCAAATATTTCAAACATTATCATTCCACCTACTCAACTCCTTTGATCTTCATCATGAATCCACACTTTTTTTCTTTCTTTGATCTCGTTAAGGTATTTGTTATTATTTTTCCATGATTTATGTTTTTTGTGATTATTTTTTAATTTATATATCATAGAATGATTATTATTTTATTTTAATGTATAATAATTCTTCTTATCATGGTAAAACCACAAATATTCCTTCAGATTCTAAAATTCCTTCTAAGACGAAGCTTTGGTTGGCTCATTCGATATTTATTTGGAAAAAAATATATCCGACTTATGTCCCTCATAAATTTTGATCCATAACTATGTTTGATCTCTAATACTAGTCAAATCAAATATTAATAAATTATATACAAGTTGATAAACCTTTTTCACATCATTTTTAAAAAAACTGATGTGAAAAATAGACTTTTAACATTGGTTTTTGAAAACCGACGTGAAAAATATATTTTTAATGTCATTTTTTGTAAAATGGATAGTATTTCACACTATTTTTAAAAACTGATGTGAAAAAAAAAACATTTTCAATTTCGGTTATTAAAACCGATGTTAAAACACATATTTATAAAGTCTCTTTCATAGACGTCTTCTCAAGAACCGATGGTAAAAATCCAAAAAAACCGATGTAAAAATGTATTTTTGTACTAGTGATAAAATAACAAGTAGAAAAAGTAGTCCAGGTGGTAGGTATTGGAGATTCAACCATGACTAAATATGAAGGAAATAAAATCCACTTTACATCTTCTGATAAGTGTGGTAAAAATCATCCTTTAGAATGTATTATAAAATATGGGAAGTGTTTCTAGTGTGGAAAGTTTAGGAAGGTGTCTCATTACTGTAAAGAAAATAATTAGATAAATAACGAAAATCTGATAGTAATTTTATTTAATTTTAATGAGATATTCCATTATTTAAGTACTTGTTCAAATATAGAAATAAATTACAGAATTAATCAAGATCATAAAAAAGAAGGGTGTTCCTATATACTTTGTGACTAATTTAAAATATTTTAGACCATCCAATAGTGTGGTGTCATATACATTAATTTTTTATCCATATTATGCCAATGTATTTATTGATTCAGGGTCTACACATTATATCATTTCTGATAAATTGAAAAGTTCACCTCAATACACGAGGATAAAACTTTTAGTAAAAATTCCCAGGGGTAGTGTTAAGGAAAAAAGAAATTATAACAATCTTCCTATTATCATATGTGGAAGGGTTTTACCTGAAAACCTTGTGGTCACGCCTCTTGTATATTTTTATGTTATTCTGGGTAT
The DNA here is from genome assembly GCA_963277665.1 of Viscum album. NCBI lineage: Eukaryota > Viridiplantae > Streptophyta > Magnoliopsida > Santalales > Viscaceae > Viscum > Viscum album. The sequence goes on along the minus strand of OY728132.1, from coordinate 267,641,561 downwards.
GGATTTTATTTATATTTAACATGATAAGATAGATTGTAGATATAAAGAAGTTTTATTTTCAAAATGAGATTTAGTTTTTATAAAATAATGAATTCATACCTTTGATAACAAATTAATAAGTAATGAAATTTATTATGTATGGAAATATAATTTATCTTGTATATATTGTTGAGAAGAAGGAAACTATTAAAATTAGTGATATTCTTATTGTAATTTAATATCTACATGTATTTCTTAATGAATTTCCTTGTATTATACTGTATCGAGAGATTGAATTTACTATTGGCTTAGTTCTTGTTGTTAATCCAATTCCAAAACCTCCTTATCAAATGGATGAAGTAGAACTTTGGAATTAAAAAATAAGTTACAAGAGTTACTTGATAAAATTTTCCTTCATCTAAGAAATTCATCATGGGGTTCTCTTATTTTTTTTGTTAATATGAAATATGGTTCCATTAGAATTTTCATTGATTATAGATAATTGAATAAAATTACTATTAATAATAAGTATTTTTTTCCTCATATCAATAACTTTCTTGAGAAACTTCTGGTAGCTCAATATTTTTTAAAGGATGATCTCATGTCTAGGTACCATCAAAAGAAGGTGAAGGATAATGATGGTATAAATATAGTGTTTCATACTAGGTATATACATTATGAGTTTTTGGTTATGCCCATTGGGTTGAAAAAAATTCTCCATTTGTATTTATAAACCTCATGAATAAAGTTTTCCATGAGTTCTTGGATAAATTTTTGAGTGTGTTTGTTAATGATATCATAATTTATTCAAAAAATTATGATGATCACGAGAAAAAATTTAGGGTTTTTTTGAAAACCTTTAAATAAAATAAGTTATATAGAAAATTTATTTAATGTAAATTCTGGTTATGATAAATTTCTTTCCTTATACATACTATAAATTAAGATAGAATAACTATTGATTTCACTAAAACTAAAGTGTTTAGAGAGTGGAAAAGACCTACAAATTTCATAGTGATTCATAGTTTTCTTGGATCAATGGGTTACCACCAATGATTTACTGAAAATGTTCTTGTTTATATAGACCACTAAATAAGTTAAATTGAAAAGGTGTTAAATTCATATAGATGAAGTAATGAAATACATATTTTTAATAATTTAAAATAAGATAAGTGAATACTTTGGTTTTGGACCTGCCATATGAAAATGTTCATTTTATTATCTACAATTATGCTTCATTGAATTGAATTGGTTTTGTTCTTGTAATGATTCATATTTTATATGTATTATTTTGTTATATTATATGAATTATTTGAGAGACCAGGCCCTGAGATAGCATACAATTCTGAGACTTAGTGTTATTGAAATAAATGTTTGCAATATATTAAATATATGAAATAGTACACGTGCAAAGTTTTCCTGAAAAAGTGGAATAAATCCTAAATAGGGGCTCGAATAATAAATCTAAGGGTGTTGTTGAGTTCTGAACATGGGTTTTACCCTAGGCATGGCATATTCATTATTGGTGTGGGATGTTTGTGAAAAAGGGATCGTGAGAATAAAAAAATAAAATCAAAAAATATTTTTTTGTTTATTTAGATGCAACGACCAGATCCCTATTTAAATATGTGGCTATAGATGTTTTCTCAGGGTTGGTCTCTAAACCCTAGTGACCAAGAATCCATTATAGGAGAGTGTTCTTGGTGAATGACAACCTATCAGGACTAGATCATGGATTGGCATGCCATAGAGTTGATGGATATCATAAATTATGGAAACACAACCGTTCTTCATCAATGATCGATCCAAAATCCATGTATAATGTTTGATTATGTGTTTTCTACCCTTTTCTTAATCCCATACGAACGCAAATCAATTCCATAAATAGAATTGATACATACATCGTCGGTAGAATCAAATTGATGGAATTTTATTTGTTCATTTTGATTTATTCCTCTTCATTTTTATTAGTCTACAACAAAAGATTGAAGAAAAATGAACAATGAACGAGGTTCATTCCTCATGTTTTATGGATTATAGATTTATCCCCTATTTCTTTGTTTGATCATCATTGGTATTTATTTGTCCAATGTTTTGACCAATACTTGGTTTCTAACATTGCTTGACTACTCTTCATTGCAACAAATAGAAACTGTGGGTACGACATGCGCTGGAAGTTGTGGTTTGAGAATCAATGATGAAGATGGATGGATCGATAGATAACGAGACAAAATCGGGTGTTATTTATTTTTTTGGAGCGATGCATGATGAAAATATGTATGGTGAGAGTGAATGATTCTCGAGCAGATTCGAAGCCCGGATCTACGATCTCCAAAAACATGAGGCTTGGTCAACCCCAAATCTATTGATTATAGTGAGGGTGATGGATTTGATGATGTGTCAGATGACATGGAATAGATCCATAGTTTCTAGAAAATCTCAAGCAACATGTCATGTATTTTTTAATTACACGCCATGTGGGCCCCTCTCAGCTTCGACTTGGGTTTCAGGATAAAGTTAAGGATCAGATGGAATGTGAGCCCTGTCACACAGTGTGCGACCCCTCCATGATGTATTGGCATGTAATTTGAAAAGTAAATAGACATGGGAAAAATTAAATGGCTAGAGCCTTTCCCTTTTCTCAGACACATACATGGTCAGGTCTATACATACATGGCCACCTATACATGGGTTGGTACATGGGAAGGCCAAAGTACACAAACATGGCCAAAAGCACACAGGTTGGTTCTAGGTGATCTATACATGATGTGTATGATTTCTACACACCATGTATTTATATATTTACATGACATTTGATTATTTACCACATAGGAAGACTTGGGGATAACTAAACACACCATATACCCCTAGGACACACTGTGTACCCCCTTTAAGAGTATTACAACTCTTCATTTCCTTAGTTTGGATCAGTCTTGGTTGAGTGTGTTCCCTTGGTCCTTTACATTGAGGGTATAATGAAACATTACATCCACATCACAAGATTGTGATCCCCTCTAGAGCTCATGGCTTAGATAGAGTTGTGGTGTCCCTTTGTGAGACTGGAGTGTGATCCTCTATCATTTTTGTTCCCTAAGTGGGGTTTGTCGAATCAGCATGACCTACCTAAGTAGGGAACTAATCCTCCATCTAGAAAACCATATCAGTAGGGTTTTTGGTATCATTGGAATATGATCCTCTACATTGCGGGTTGATCCAGATTTGGTTCGTGGTGTCCCCTAGTAGTTCTGGTTGTGACCCCCTAATTGAGTATTAGGGTCTTCCTAGACCATTGATCTTTATTTTATATGGCCCAATGATCTATATCTCTTCATTGAGTGTCTCCAGTGATTGTATGGTTCATGTAGTGGGTTCTCCCAAAATGATCATTGCTTCAAGAAGAATCCTATGGTTGGAAATTGGTTATGACCGCCTGGTGGTGTGGGGTCTTTCCTATGTTCAAATGGGTTTTTTTATTATAAATTGATTTTGATATCTTGTATTGTGATAACTATACTTGGTGTTTCATGTTTATTATTTTTGGTGTGTCCAAATGGGTATTGTTATACTCATCCCAGTATGGAATTTTCCCATATGCGTCATGTATTATGAAGATGACAACCCATTTGACGGTGTCCTGGGAGGATAGGGAGTGGGTGGAGCATATTTGGAGGTTGAAAGATTGAGGTGATTACTGAGATATTTTATTTGACTTTAGTCCTATCCCTTGGAGTAGGTTGAACTTTTTATAGTTTTTGTTTTGGATTTTATTTATCCCCTTTTCTCACTTTCATTACTTTACTACCATACTATGTTTTTGGATCATAGATGTATGCATGCATTCGTTTTAGTTGTTTTTAATTTCAAAATTGTGTGATCTTGGATATGTCTTCATGTATATAGGTACTTTAGGCTAATTCCTCCCATTTGTGAGATATGCCTACTCGGTATTGGTCACCAACCCATGACCTATTAAAGGTGAGCTTGGGGTAGTCATGGTTCAGAACTTGGTTGGTCAGGTCATGAAAGTTATGATGTTGAATGATTAGGTAATTTCTTATGTTTCACATCAATTAAAACCTCATGAAGTAAATTATCTCACACATGACCTTGAACTAACTACTATGGTTGTTTTTTTTAAAATATAGAGACATAATTTATATGAATTAAAGTGTGAAATAAATACTGATCATAAAAGTTTTAAGTATATATTCAATTAGAATGAGTTTAAAATGAGGTAGAGAAGATGTCCAGAATTGACTAAGTTTTATGACTACATGATTCATTAATATCCAAGAAAAAAAAGGGTAGACGAGGATTTAATTTGAAAAATAAAATACCATTAACTATGATACTTTTGGCACATGATCCTTTGGTAAATTTTGATTAATTTTAGTCTATAAATTATTAATGTAGGAAATTTCTCTGTTTTGTTTTAGGTTTCAGTAGAGTCATCATTTTCAGATATAATTAAAAAAGATCATATAGAGGATCATGTTATATATATTAAGGTAGAATTGGTTATAAAAGGTAAGTTTCCTAAATTTAAAATTAACAATGAAGGTATTTTGAGATTAATAAAAAGATTAGATGTTCCTTGTGATTCCAAATTAATAAAATAATTGTTTAGTGAAGCTCACATATCTTTGTTTTCTATTCATCCCAACATCATTAAGATGTATAAAAACCTTTGATAATATTTCTGGTGGGATATAATGAAAGGAGATATTGATGAATTTACTATGAAATATTTGACTTGTAAAAATGTTAACGTAGAATGAAATTTATTGAAGGGGGAAATTCATCTTTTTCTAGTGCTGAAATGGAAATAGGAGAATATATCTTTGGATTTCATGGTCGGATTACCAAAAAAATCTCTGGGTAATAATACAATATGGGTTATTGTTAATCATTTAACTAAATATGAACATTTTATTCCTATTTAAGATAATATATATCTATATCATTTTTATATAATTTATGTTAAATAGATCATAAAATTGAATGGGGTCCCTCTTTATATTCTATCTGATCATGATCCCAGTTTTCCTTTATTTTTTGTAAAATCCTTTAAAAGTCATTAGGTATTGAATTAAAATTTAGCATAGTTTTTCATCATCAATCTGATGGACATTCTGAGAGAACGATGTAGAAATTTTAAGAAATGATTCATGATTATTCTATGGATTACTCGGGAAGTTGGGTTCAACATATATTATTAATATAATTTTCTTATAATTACAATTTTCAGTTAAATATATAGATAAAATCATTTGAGGCATTATAATTAAAGCGGTGTTAGGCTCCAGTTTGTTGGGATGAATTTGGGGAAATAAAGTTATTGAGAATGAAATATGTAGAATAAATTGTTGAGAAGGTGAAGATAATTCAGCATTATATGAGGATAGATCAGAGTAGGCAGTAATGTTATATAGATAACTAGAGGAAATATAATTCATTTGAACTAGACAATCATATTTTTTTAAAGTATATCCATAGAAAAGTGTTATGTGGTTTGGTAAAAAGGGAAAGTTAAGTTCATGATTATTTAGATGATTTGAAATTTCAGATAAGGTGGAATCATTTTCTTACTGAGTGGAATTTCCTTTGAGTTTATCCTGAGTACATGATGTGTTTCATGTTTCATTGTTCAGGAAGTATTTTCGAGATGCATATTTGGATTTGAGTCCTAAATTAGTTTAGTTGGAAGAGAAAATTTATTATGAGGAATAACCTATTTAGATTCATGACCAAATATACTAGGTTTTGTAGAATAAGGCGATTCACCAGGTTGATATTTATGGAATATCTATATGATTGAAGAAGAAACATGGTAATCAAAAAATACTATGATGGAAAAATATCACCAATTGTTTAAGTAATGATTAAAAATACAATGAAACAATTTATAAGTGTGGAAGAATGTGAAAAACTATGTAATTTTTACAATATATCAATTTCATTCCTTATAAATTTCTAGGAATTATATTTTATAGAGTTATATTCACAATAAAAATATTAAGTATTTTTCTAATTAAAAGGAAAATGGTTTTATTCTAACTAAATTGAGTTTCGTGCTTTATATGATTTTATTAAAAATTTTAATTTATAAATTTTAGAATTTTAATTTCAAAAAAATAAAATTCATTATTAATATCATTAATTAAAAATTATCTTAGAGTGTTCTTTAGGATTTTTCTAAAAATATTTATTTTTAAGTGAACAATAAAAGATATTGATTTTTATAAAACTATCATTTCTTTTCATCAAATAAAGTAATCTAAAATTTCCATTATAATATTAATTAGATATTAAATCAAAATAAGTATTATTTAATGAGAAATAATTTAATTAATTACATTTTAATCATCATTATATCTGATTTTGGCATAAGTTTATTTTTGAGCTTAAAAATACAGTTTTCTAAAAACATTTTTTCATTCTATTTATGAATTTATATTTAAATTGGATTCTTCCACATATAAAAATTGAATCTTGAAAAATTGATTCCATAATTGGAATCATGGTTTTAAATTTTTGTAAATAATACACTTTTATTTTTGTTCATTATGAATAGTATCCATAATAAATATTTTTCACCTCGGTAAGGGTAAAATAGGTAAAAAAAGATTTAAACTATGAGATAAGGCCAAAAAATCTCCATAAAACTTGTATTTGTTTTATTTTATATGTTTTTTAGACAAAAAACACCCAAGGTTAAAACTTCTAGAATTTTCTTACTTCTTTCCTTTGATAATGAACTTAATATGATTTTATGTAATGAATAAAAACAAAATGTCACTCTCTTTGTTTTGAAATCACTTCGATTTTTTCATAAAGATGAAAAGAGGTTATATTCAGTTATAAATTTATATTTAAAATTTAAATAATCTTTTTATCATGTTAATTTATTTTTAATTTTTAGTGATGTAATAATTACCTTAAATGCTTATGAAACACCGACATAGTGCTTGTTCAAGTAATAGAAAAATCAAGTAAATGATTTAAAATTAAAAAACATTAAAAGTAATACAATTTGGATTAATTATATTTTTCCAATAATTTATTAGATAAATATAACATATTAGTTGTGTTTTAAAATTTTATAGTTTAATTACATTACTATCTTGATGTCATTAAAGTATAACAATATGAATAGGCCTGAAAATGAATTTAATGGTATATTTTGTTATGTCAAACTTGTCATTTATAATTTATTTATTTTATTAATTTTCTTTGCGTCAGGTAGTTCATGTCGGAACCTGACTTAAGATTTCAAGTTCTTTGTGTTTTGGTCTTGTTTGCGTCCAGCGCAACGTGGTCGGAGCTGCACGGCCTCGCTTGGGTCGCCGCGCGACCCCGTTCGATACACCACACGCCTTTCCGATGTTTAATTAACTAGATAAATGAATTAAAAATTGTTTTAATAATAATAATAATAATATCACTTGGGGTTATTATTATTATTATTAGTATTATTATTATTATTATTATTGTCATCTTGGATAATAATTTAATTGAGAGTATTATTTTTATTATTTTCATTTTATTAAGTTTATCATTGTAAAGTTTATTATTTAATTCATTAAAGTTTTTTTAATACCTTATTATTATTATTATTAATATTAGTAATGATGTTTGAGTCATTTTATCTATTACTATTATTATTTTTGTTTGAGTTTATTATTTATATTATTACCATTTTATTTATTATCTTTTTGTTTATTTTATTTTGTTTTTTCTTCTTTAGTTATTGTTTTTCTTCTTTTTCATCCCTTTAGGGTTGCAGATCTCCCCCTCCCCCCTTCTCTTTCCCGCCGCACCCCATTTTCCCCTTGCACACTGCCTTCCCCAGCTCGCGCTGTCTCCATCCTCACCCTCCCTCTCGGCAAACTCGAAGCATGCCCCCTGGAACCCTGACCTTCCCCAATCTAGCATGACCCTCACCCTCCAGCGCCCTTCCGCTACCCCTTGCACCGTTGCCTCTCTCCCTCCCAGCTTTGCCGCACCGCTGAACTCGCCTCTAGCCGTCGCGACCTAGCCCTCCCCCCCTCTCTTCCTACTGCATCACCGCCCCACCTTGTCCCTTGGACTGCACCCCTGCTTCCCCCATCGTGCCATCACACCAAGCCTCCCCCCTGTCCCGGCCTCTCATCGCCGCCTCCCTCTTCCGGCGCTGCGACCCACCGGTGCACCCTCCCCTTTGGCCGACGCCTTCCCCTACCGTGTTTCTCCCTGACCAGCGCCCCTCCACCTTCGGCAACTTGCCCTAAAAACCGCTGCCCCTGCTCCGCTTGGAGTTTCTCCCCACCACCAGCCTCCTTACCAGCCGGTGCCACCCTCGCTGGCCTCCCACTCCGGCGAACACCCCCCCCTTGTCCCGACCAACTTCTTTGTTGCCGAATCCCTAACCGCAACCTCCTCCAGCTCTCCAGCAGCCTCCGTCGACCTTCGGCCGAGACCCCCATACCCTCCCTTGCTCGACTGAGTTTCCAGTGGCATCCCTTCTCGTTTTTTCGGCATTGCACAACCCTCAATACCCTCCGGCAACCCCTGACCGGCCTTTTGCACCCACGCCGCAGGTGCGTTTCACCTCATTTTGTTGTTTCTTCCTTTTGATAAATTTTTGGGTTAGGGTTTATGTGGTTTTTGGTCTGGATTTGATGTTATTTTTGGTCCAGTTCATGTTTTAGGGTTTGGAATTAAATTTTTTTGGTTCAATTTGGGTGTATTTGGTTTGATGTATTGATTTAGGGGTTTTATGATTTTTAGTTGACATCAACTTATTTTGGGTGCGAAAGATGTTTTGACATTTTATTAACTTGTGTTTAATTTTTATATGGTATTCTTGTGTGAAACAGGGTGCGTTTTGGATATAAATACATTTATATTCCATGGTTGTATTTTGTAACTTGTGCACTTGATTTATTATATCATGCAAGGGTTGCCGATTTTGTTTTAGTATGGTGTCGATCGGTTTCGGTTCACTGTTAATGTTTCGGGGATTGTCAGGTTAGATTTTTAGGCCGTAGTTGGTTTAATTTTGATGAAAAGGGTTTGGTATTTTATTTTTAGGACATACCCATGCTGTTTGAGATGTGCTTGACTTGTAGTGGCCTTTGTACACCAATTTTTCAGAGTTGCTACATGAGGTAGGTGGTTACCCATCTAATTATTATCTGATGAATTAATTTGCAATGTTTATTTTGTTTTGCATATTTTTAATTAATTTTTGTTGTGCGAATTAAGTTTAATTTGACGTTTTATTTGCATTGAAATTGGTTAGTATATTGTTCATATTATTGGGCGTTTTCTGCTGAGAAATCTATTAGTTACTTTGGAATTGTGCGATTATCTTATTAAGCCGTATAAGTGGTGCGAACTGTTTTTTTACATGGCGTCGGGTGCGTTTGGTCATAAAAGATGTTTTTGCGTGAGATTAGTGGTTAACTTTAAGCAATTTCTTCTAAATTGTTCTATAAGTGTTTATTTTTGGCATGTTAAACAATGTGGTTTTGACAATGATGTTTTTGATATGGTTTAAGGGTTTTCCATCAAACCTTTTGGTGGTGCAGGTCACACTTTTTATTGTATTTGAGTGCGTGTGGTGTTGGAATGTGTTTTGGATTTCTAAGTGGTTACCTTTGTGTGTGTAAAACCATGTGACACTAATTTTTTGTTGTTTTATAAACTTTTTATGTGGTTTATTATATTATGTCAATAGTGTGAAGCGTGTTTTTAAAACGTTTTTAGAGAGTGTATTATTTCAAATGGTTTTTGTGTGTGCAAATGGTTGTTTTGGAGTGTGTAGTATCTTATTGGGTTTGAGTGTATGACTATGATATGTGGCATGAACTTTGAATTACTTGATCAAAAACGGGAAGCCTGGGTACTAGGTGGGAGAACTAGACTAGTGTGCTAGTGATACAGGAGTGGCATCGGCCCAGTTTCACTTAGTGGGATTGACACTTACAACACTAAATAAACATTGGATGATGACTGGAGACCACTATGGTAGGAGGTGTTTCCCTAGCAGTGGCTCGTGCACGGGAATGTGTGATATGGTTCACCGAGACGTGAGGTTCTAGAGTCCCACTTCTCGCTAGTATCTTTAGGGTCTCCCATGTATTGTGCTCTTCCTCTACTTTCTGCTCACTGTCGGCACACAGTGTGATGTTGGGGTTACCAAGAGAAGTGTGTGTGCATGTGTACGTGTGTGCGTGCGTTTGTGTTTATGCGTGCGTGTGTGGGTGTGCGTGCGTGTGTGTAAGTTAATTTAAGTTGTTTTCCTTTTAGATAAGTTTCCCCTTAAAACATGTTTTCATTAAAAGTTTTTAAACACTTATTTATCTTTATTCTATTAAATTGAAAATGTTTTTCTCTTTTAATAATTATGCATGGAACCTTTTCTCTGTGGCATCATACTGGGATTTTAGCTCACACCCTACATACCCCCTTGGGTGTATGTATATTTTGTTTCTTCTGCTTTCTAGGTTGTGATATCGTGCTCAACGATGGTGGTTCAGGTTGCAGTTGGTCTTTTAATGCCTAGTGGTGCTGATGTGGCCTCTCTTTTGCCGGGAGGTTTGAGTGTGAGTTTTAGTTTCCGCTTTCATCTTTTCTTTTTAGTTCGTGGTTCGAGTTGTAGACTTAAAAAAATGTTCATAGTTTAAAGATGTGTTTGGTTGTCTTTTTCTAGTTTCAATTTATTTACCTGGCTAGATGTTTTTCTGTCTTTTATTTTGGGTAAAATCGTTCCCACTTGTTACTTACGATACCCGGGTACTTGTGCCAGCCCGTGGGGATCAGGAACGCCCTTCGGACCATGTCGCGGATCGGGTCGGGCGCCGGGTCGGATGGCGACCCGGCCTGGTTCATGAAAAAATGGTATCAGAGGGAAAGGTTTGCTCTCTTGGATCTTTTTCTTTTGGGATAGAGTCACAGTAGACTTGAGTTAAATTTGTCAGGAATCGATGTCCTGGCTACGAGTAAGGTGCCTGGCCAACACACCTCGTGACGGGACTCAAGTTACCAAAGTATGTTGAGGTTTGTCTGAGTTTTTAGTCATTGCGGTTAATCTTGTCTAAGGGTAATTAAAAAGGGGTGAGGTCAGTGGTCTTAGTGAGGTCGCAGGGTCTGGAAAGCCGTGTGGAGTCGGGGATGCTGTCACGACCCGTCCTTGGGGCCCGTGCCATGACTACCCCAAGCCCACCTTCCATAGGCCAGGGGCTGGCGACTGGCACCAAAGGCGTAAATCCCGATAACTGGGAAGACATTGCCTTTATAAAAGTAAAGAAAAAACTACAGAGTATAAGCGAAAGTAAAACACTAAGTACAAAGAGAAATGCTGAAAGGTAAATGGTCCAGAATACAAACCCAAAAGAAAGTACAACTACAACTGAACAAAGTACAACATAAAAAGACAACAGCTGTAAGGACAGAAGTGGATCCTGGGTCGTCCTCCTCGGATCCTACCTGAAGGGTAGGTATAGATGGTGCAGCTCCTGGATCGTCCACCACGGATCCTACCGGAAGGGTAGGTACAGATAGCCTCCACAACACTCTCGCCCGTCAACCTCCTCCGAGCACTACTGGGAATCCATGTTTTTCCAACGGTTTAAAACCGTTGGAAAAGGCCCTAAAACCATTGGGAAAACTTATCCCAACGGTTTTAGAAACCGTTGGGCTGTGAGGCGTGGGGAAGGCCTTATACCAACGGTTCACCTTGAACCGTTGGGAAAGGCTGTTTAGATTTATTTTATACCAACGGTTCAGCTGAACCGTTGGAAAAATCAGCGATAGGGGTATGCCAACGGTTTTAAAACCGTTGGCATAGGATATACCCCAACGGTTTTGAACCGTTGGGAAAATCAGCAGGGTTGGGAAAAGCAGCAGGGTATACCCCAACGGTTTTGAACCGTTGGGAAAGGTATCAGCAGGGGTATAACCCAACGGTTCAAAACCGTTGGGAAATGCAGCAGGGTATAACCCAACGGTTCAAAACTGTTGGGAAATGTTGCAGCATCACAAAGGTATAACCCAACGGTTTTGAAACCGTTGGGTTAGACCCCCCATTAATTTAAGATGAAACAGCCAGCAATACTGCAGGCTACAATGTAAACTCTGTCAAAAACGTGTCATCTCACAAAAATACACTGCAATCACAAAAAAAACACACCACTGCAACCTACAAACACATAAAACACACCACTGCACACATAAAAAACTCTAAAAACACACCACTGCACAAAAAACGCATAGAAAACACACCACTGCACACATAGAAAACTCACCAAAACACTGCAACCTGCAACCTGCAAACACACCACTGCACACACAGAAAACACAGAAAACACAGCACTGCCCACACAGAAAACACACCACTGCACACACAAAAAACACACCACTCTGTCATAGGAACACTCCAACCTGCAAACACAGAAAACACACCACTGAACACATAGAAAACTCACTTTAATCACCTGAAACCACACAAAAAAACACACAAAAAACACATAGAAATAATCATCTCATTTTTGAAGGCTTACTCACATCCCTTCCCCTTGTATGGTTCACATATTGATGTGGTAGAGAGACCAAGAACCAACAAAATGTTGTCTTGTTCATCAAATAGGGAGGGGGATATTGGAAATTCAAGTTTATAACTCATATATGAAGAATCCCCTGCCTCAATCCTGATCTATCGAATAAGGGTTATTTGTTTTGATTAATCCAGGATAAATTTGATATTTTTTCGATGAATTTAATCATTCAATATAATAACCTAGAAGGATATTTACACTATGACCATTATAACCCTTTTTTTCCAAGAGTATAATGATGGGGGAATCATATACTATGGGGCAATGACTTCTATAATGTCAAGAGATTTAGTTATATTGTTGCATTTATCAAGGTATTGGATTGTGTTTAAGAGAGGGATATTGTTCAGGCTCTTGTGACACATAGATTCTATGGGGATAGATATTTACTTGATTCATGAGAGATATCACATGCCTAATTTTCAAGGGGATATGCTATGATGACATCCAACATGGTGTTTGTCAGTGGTTATGAATTATTTACATCATCAGTTGGGCTCACTTTGGAAATTTTCTATCATATTCTAAGAGGATAAGATTACAAGGTAATATTCTATCCCCAATCTATAATGAAAACATTCAAATAATCCTCCATGACAATCCAGTAGATTACTACATGAGTTTTAGTATATACCTTCCATAGATGATTTTTGTATCCATTGAAATTTGAATGATGATCCATAGGGAGAATTATAAAAATTAACCATTTATCACATGGGATCATGGTCTTCATGGTGGTACACTAGCTGGTGAGCTATGATATGGACCAAATGTCCTTGTTATTTCATACACATGTTGTGTGACAAATTCTAACAAGTATAGTGAAATATCTTAATGAATGAAAACACCTTGAGTGATTAGGTGTTGGAAGGACCCTTACTTGAGTGATAATGATGCTATCATATTATAAAATGATATCTAACACTAACATGATTGATAAGTTAGGGGGAATAGGTCCCGAGTAACTAGAACCTTGTACCTATCTGGTGAGCTATAATATGGACCAAATGCCCTTGTTGTTATTTCATACACATCTTGGGTGAGAAATTCTAACAAGTATAGTGATATATAATAAGGAATGACAACACCTTGAGTGATAAGGTGCTAGAAGGACCCTTACTTGAGTGATAATGAAGTTATCATATTATAACATGATATATAACCCTACCATGATTGATAAGGTAGTGGTCAATATAATGGCCTCACCTTGAGTGATAAGGTTCTAGATGAACCCAACCATGAGTGATAATGGAGAGTTTTGAATGTGATATTAGACCTACCATGGTTAATATGGTATTATTTCAGAAAATGGATTTACATTGATCATAATGTATTAACATGGATGTTTGTTAAGTGAGAAGGTTGGTATGTGATATATAGTTGTATGAGACACTACATTTAGTAGTATGGAAGATGTTGGGAGTTGAGTGATGAGCTATATTGAGTGAGAAGTATTATTCTAGGGCTTTGATAAGGGTAAAAGTAGTGGATACATATAAATATGTTGGGCTAGAAAATACATGTGTGAAGATAATTTACTATTTTGAAAGCGGTAAATTACTACTTGTGTAGAGGTAATAAAGAGGTTATAAAGAGGTACATGAGGGCAAATATTGATCCTTGCCATTTTTTACTTAGCAGTAATGAGACATGTGGAACTTTTTTAAGGACATGAATTGATTAGTTGAATGAATGTATATATATGATTTCGTATTACAAATGGTGTGAAAATTATTAAGGAATCTTCCATACATATCTTTAATTTCCTTTCATGTTTAAAATTAATCCAATGGTGTTCATGGATCTCATGAATGAGATCTTCCATACATATCTCAACTCATTCATTGTGGTTCTTATTGATCATATCCTTATATACTCACCGACCATTGATATACACATTGGACACCTATAGATTTTTTTTGTACACTTTGACCACATTATATGTTTTATAAGATCTCAAAGTGTCACTTATGCTTCCATAAAGTATGTTTTCTTAGGCACGTAATCTATAATGTGGGAATTTATGTGGACCCAATGAATGTATAGGTTGTGGTTTCATGAGAAGGCATACGAAACATGTTTGAGATTGTGGGTTTCATTTGTTTGTTCGGGTTTTACATGTGGTTCATTTAAAACTTTTCCCCTTTAGAAGTTCCTATGACTAGGATTACTAAGAATGTAGTTATGTTTGAGTGGTCAGAAAAGTTTAAAGAGGCCTTCCTAAAAATTCAATGATGTTTTGATCCTACTGAATTACTATAAATTATGATTCAGAAATGAGGTCTCCAAATTGATCCCCGAGCATGAATTGGACTTATGGACATTTCTTGCATTGGACACAGAATTGTAGTATCTATGTGGAAGGTTCTATATTGTCCTCATCATATCACATATGAGAATGTGTCCACATTAGAATGATATTAAATCAAAAATCATAGTCAATGTAATATTTTCAAATATTGCTAACATTTATCATTAAATAAAGGTACAAGGGTCTGATGTTTCTCAACATAATGACGTATTAATCTTGATCTATGGTGGTTGTAGCATTATTACATTCCATAGTAATTGTACCTGGTTGGATTATGCATGGGGATTTTCCTTCTCTTACTAGACTCACTAAATGGCTCTTCCACGGTTTCTACAACATTGATAGTGTAAGTAGGGACATGGCTAGAATTATAGATTCTTCCACGAATGTGCCTTATCCGATATACTCGGGTCCTACGAAATCGTACTGCAGTTCCCTAATTGGGTTCAAGGAACTCAAGTTCATCTCCATACTCATCCACCTGCCCAACCCCCCCCCCCCACTACCCCACCTACACATCCCCCCCTGCCCAGCCCCCTCCCCCTGCACATCCCACCCCCTCCCCCACCTGCACAACCACCACCCCGCACCGGCACAACCCCCCTCCCCCCCCCCATCTGCCCAGCCCCCCCACACCTGCACAACCCCCCCACTACCCCACTGGCACAACCCCCCCCCTATCCAGCCCCACTCCCCCTGCCTAGCCAAACCCCCTGCACATCCCACCCCCTCCCCCACTTACACAACCACCACCCCACCTGCACAACCCCCCTGCCCAGCCCCCCTCCCCCATCTGCCCAGCACCCCCACCTACACAGCCACCCCCAAACCTGCACAACCCCCCCTCCCCCTGCCCAGCCCACCCCCTCCCCACCAAACCCCCTACACAGCCCCCCCTCCTCCCCACCTCACCCTCGCCAAACACCCCTGCCTCCCCCACAAATTCCCATAGGGTAGTTGATTTTAAGTTTTAATCGTATTTTTTGGGTTTTTGGTGACCCATTCAGGATTCAATCAATGGATACTTTGGAGAAATTAGGTGTTTTGGGATATTTTTGGGGGGTTTAGTTTGGGATAACTCATGTACATGATGTGTAGTTTTGAGAACACACATCATGTGTTCTTCGTACTTGGGAAATATGGGTTTTGGGAACTACAAGATTAATACAAGGGGGTGGGTTACATGCCATGTAGTGGTGACTCGGGGTGTGCATGTGGAAGATGACCATGTAGGGTATAAAGCTATATCTAGTGCGAGGTACATGGATAGGCATTGTGCGTGGGTAGACCTTGTGTGTGGGGGGGATATATGGATAGGTACATACATGGGAACCATATGTGGGGTAAAGATTGTGTATGGGGTGATACATTCCACGTAGTAGGGAATTTTTCATGCTAAGTGGGGCCTTGTATGTGAATGTACCCAGGTGGGGGTAAACATCATATACCGGAACACATGATGTGTACTTTGGAAAAGTACACACTGAGCAGTCTATGTCACATGGAACGAGGGGACATTTTGGGTTACATATCATATACCTAAAGTACAGGTTGGGTACTTTTTTCTCCTTGTTGTGTTTACCCTATTTTAACCCTCGAGTCAGAATTCGACTTATGAGTATTCAATTTTGATCAGTTTTTCATATAAATTTCCATGATGGAATACTTTCTGTGTTTGAATGTGGTCTTTATGGTGTTTTGGAGTAAAACAATTCTTTATCAGGATTTCTTCAAGGATTGGATTCAGAATCCTCCAGCAGGTTGGGTTGTGAGATGAGAATCATGTGTGAGGGTTATTATGAGATCATTAGTTGGAATGGATTGTGAAATATAAGCTAGTTCTGTTCAATGTTCTTTCATATAGATACTGAAAATTATAATCAAGTAGTATATATGAAGAGATCTTGTTTTATCCTGAAATTTTGGTACCTATTTCTCAAGGTTAGAACAGTTGAGGATTACTGTCTTTTTTTAGGATTGGAACTATTGGAACCATTGGTATGGGATGATGATGTGGGATAGAAGTTATGGTCGGATTTCCTTAAGATATTTATATGCATCAAAGGGACTCTTGAAGATGCCATAATGGGATTGTTACTGATTGAGTGACCAGTGTTTTCTATACCTGTTAATTAATAACGCCCATGTGGAGTGGTCAATCTTGTACTATAGAGCCCTTGTAAGGTAAAACTTTTATGATTGTCATGAGGACCATTGATAATTCATTGGTTATTCATTTATTTTATATACCCCATTGGGTGCGTTGTTGATAGATGATCAGTAGGAGACGTTGTTGATCGATGATCAGGTTTTTCTAGTCGTTAATGTATTGGTGATGTCATCAACATGGATGTTCTTTCACACCTGTATCTTATCTTTTCTCACCCCCAGCACATCCCCCCCCCCCTCTCCCCCTCTCCCCCTCTCCCCCTCTCCCCCACCTACACAGCCACCTCCAACCCCCTGTCCACCCCCCCTCCTCCTCACCTCACCCCTTCCCATCCCCCCCCTCCAGCACATCCCCCCCCTCCTCCCCACCTCATTTTGACCTCTTCAATATCAATCAAAATGATTCTATACAGGTAAATTAAAACAAAATTGCAACCTAAAATGATATATTGCTTTTGTTCATAAGGGGATCATAATAGACAGTACATTGCAGCGAAATGGAACCAAAAAATCAAAAATAAATGAAGGCATACATACTGATTTAAAGTGAATGAACAAAAATTACTCGAATCAAAGATAAGATGACCGGTTGGAAAGTAGAGTTAGAACCCTCGAGAGTAGGTAGGGAAGCAGGGTTCCAAACAAAACCTAAAATCGTAAGTGGATCATAATACGTACCCATTTAATGCGGAAGAATTGAGCATTGGAAAACCAGACCTGTCGCGTTGGGAAGTAGGGTTCACGTCGAGAGTCAGTTGGGAAGTAGGATTCGTGTCGAGCTATTGGGAAAAATCTTCCATATGGGTGCGTCGAGCTATGGTTTAGGGTAAAACAAGAAGGGTTATGGGTTCACATAGAGATTTTAGAAAAAAATCGTGAGCGCTGATGAGCGGGGAGCGGCGATCGGCGATCGGCGAGCGGTGAGGGGTGGTTGGGATGGGAGCGGCGGCGAGGGGTGGTCGGTATGGGAGCGGTATCGAGGACGAGAGGAGTATGGGATTGGCGTCGAGGGTTTGGAGAAGTGCGGATTAGGGATAGGAGAAGTATCCCGACAGGACTGTGAACCACCACAGGGTGTCGTCTTGGAGCAGGGACAAATCACAGCGTGACCGCGACGTGACCGCGGCGTGACCGCGGCGTGACCGCGGCGTGACCGCGGCGTGTTGGCCCGGTCTAGCGACATCTGCGGAGTAGCATCTTCTGGCCAGGAGCGAAGAGAGCGGGAGGAAGTGGGGAAACATTCTGGTCGTCGCCTCCCTCCCCATTTACTATGGATGGGTAATGTATCTAAAACTCTATCAAGGTATCATACATCGAATCCCGACAGGATTGCGAACCGCCGCAAGGTGTCGTCCTAGAGCAGGGCCAAATCATGGAATTACCACGGCGTGACCGCGGCGTGACCGCGGCGTGACCGCGGCGTGACCGCGGCGTGACCGCGGCATGACCGCGGCATGTTGGCCCGGTCTAGCGACATCTGCGGAGTAGCATCTTCTGGTCAGGAGCGAAGAGAGTGGGAGGAAGTGGGGAAACATTCCGGTCGTCGCCTCCCTCCCCATTTACTATGGATGGGTAATGTATCTAAAACTCTATCAAGGTATCATACATCGAATCCCGACAGGATTGCGAACCGCTGCAAGGTGTCGTCCTAGAGTAGGGCCAAATCATGGCATTACCACGGCGTGACCGCGGCGTGACCGCGGCGTGACCGCGGCGTGACCGCGACGTGTTGGCCCGGTCCAGCGACATCCGCAGGGCAGCATCTTCCGGCCAGGAGCGAATGGAGCGGGAGGAGGCGGGGCAACATTCCGGCCGTCGCCCTGCCTCCAAATGATATAACATATCAACTATTTAATATGCTATAACAAGGGATCACCAGAGAAGGTTGTAGCGAGTGACACAATGACGCAACGTCTAAAGGGAAACAAAACGACAGAAAATAACTAT
This sequence comes from Viscum album, assembly GCA_963277665.1. NCBI lineage: Eukaryota > Viridiplantae > Streptophyta > Magnoliopsida > Santalales > Viscaceae > Viscum > Viscum album. Next base: position 267,622,556 of record OY728132.1, on the reverse strand, counting down.
CACTAGTCTTTGGTTTAGAAGACAGCGCACCTCCATTGAAGGGGTTTTATTATAAAATCATGGCATTGCTTTATCACAAAATTCATTTAATTATATTTAACATTTATTCTATAACTCATTCAGCACAAATCAAATTCAATAAGTTAAGCAACTAGATCAACATAACTATCACTGTGAGTTTTCGCAGACAACGCACCTCCATTGGAAGGGTTTTATTATAAAAAATGACATTATTTATCAAATGAAATGATTATATAAAAGAACGATTATTCAAGATATGCAAGTCGATATAATTATGCATAATTAAGAAAGAAGGTAATACAATTTAAAGAATTCTTTAATTAAAGAGACTAGAAGAGGGACCCTACCTCAAGGTGGAACCAAGTCGTCCACTTCGGCTCTTGGATCTTTCTAACTAAAAGCCGATGCTCCCCAACTGAGTATACACACCTTCACACACATGCAAGGAAACCTATCCCCTATGCACACACCCACATGGCCATGAGCATGTGCAAGGGGATCCTTACACATATGCTTAAATGCATATACCTGTCTCCACTCTCCTGCATATGCATTTTTATATATATACATGGGCACACCAAGCCCCATACGTGCATAATCATTGCCATGGTTGACTATACACGTAACGGGGGAACCCACATACATATACTTACTTACCTATGCACACGCAGGTGACTCACCCTTGACTTGGTGACTCAAAACCAACGAGCAGGGATCAACGCACTACAAAAAGGATATTAAGAACCTTAAAACATATAAAGGACCCTACATAACGAGTGAAAAACCAACCAACAGCATTAAATCCTTACCTCCATTGGCGAGAACCAAATCCACCCGAACCAACACAAAACGATCCAACGCCCTACCAAAAACATAATATGGAGTCAAAAACATTGAAATCCCCAAAATATATGAGGTGCGAGACAAGTAGTAATCATAGAATCTTACCTCGGATTAAAGCCGACGGATTGAAACAATCTGAACCCCTTCTGGCCTCCTTCGTAGAATATAACTACTCCCTGTCCATAGAAACCAGTAAAAGACCTAAGTGGACAATGCGATAAAGAAAATAAAATAAAAACTAAACTAAAACATACTTGTCTCGTGTGACTATACATGTCACCGCCCAACATATAAGAACCACAACGCCACATAGGTCAAATCATGTTCCTGCAAGCAAGGGGGAAACAAATCCATGTTTCAAAATGATACTATTAAAAAGTACATTCCTATTAATTAACAATTAATCTTCCTATAAATGGTATATAATTAGTTTGGCTCGAGTTTCAGCTTAGTTTGGTTTTGTTCAATACAAGTTTGTTTGGGAAATTACATGGCTACACCATTACTAAAGGGTCAAGATAGGTTGTGGTGTAAAGTTATTGTGGAATGGGAGGATGAAAACATTATTAGAAGTGATTCCAACTAATCTTCAATGACCAAAACTTCCTAGATGATCTTAAACAAGCTAGATCTTGAGATCTCTTAGATATTGATTAGGAAAAATTGTTAGTGATTGAATATGAATCAACATTCACTAATATGGTAAGTATATGTCAAATCATATGATTAATATAAGGCTTAAGGCATGAAGATTTTTGATGAAGCTATGACTAATGATGTGATCATGGACCAGTCTTCTGATTTTTCTCACCTATATATTTGTGGTTAGTATGCTGTCTTTGGAAAATATAGGTTTTACATGAACATGGAAGGGGAGTTTTTTAATTCCTCATTCATGTGGAGGAAATACACCATTTAGCAGTTAGAAGATGAAGTATAAGCACCTCCATAGGTGATCAACCATTACTTAAATTAATTGTTTCTTTAAATAAGAATTCTTATGTATATAAAGATAGTATTAAGAGCCTCGATAGACCCTTAAACACTAACTTGATTATTCGATCATAGATTGAAAAGGGATTGATTATAACTATGTTCCATGGGAGTCATGGAGTCTAATGACGGTAAATGAAAGTAAATAGATTAACATAGTAGACCTATAGATATGGTGTTCACAATCCGCCTAGGTTTAGATAAAATTCTTTAGTGATTTTATGGAAATGAAATCACCCTGTCACTAGATATCAATTGGGATATGAGTGGTCTAACATATGTCTTATAATTTGGATGATATGTGTATGGACTAGATGAGGGTTTAGATCAAGTAAAATATTCCTAAGAGGATTGGGCCTTATGGTGATAAATGTGGCAATTGTACGTCTAGTGTTTGATGAGGAAATACTTATGAGGATGGATTGGAATCTTGGTGGGTTCTTAGAGTGGGATGGTCCCTCAGAGTCTATAAAATGTATTATGATAGGTTTTACTCCATTTAATGATTCAGAAGTTAAACTAAGGAGATCAAGGATGAGATGCTACTGTGAGTATTGGGTATTGTCGGACATACTGGAATTATAATGCCAAGAGGCTTGGTGTGTTAGTGGGGCTGGGTTAAAATACATGATTTTAATGAGGTTCTTGACTAGATTCTTGATAATATAATTAAAGAATGGTCAACATGCCGAGAGAAGACTATAGTGTGTGGGATGAGGATTATGGGATAATCCTCGAGAGATGAGTCTATACTATGTGACTGAGAGGATAGAATACGATATGTTTGATATGATTGGGTGAGTGGCCAACCCATGTGAGGAGGATACGATGTATGGAGACACTTGGGGTTATTTATGCTATCTCATGGATACATTTGGGGTTATTTCAACATACTCCGGAAATGTTCTCACATTATGTTTTAGAAAAACAAATCCATCTCATGGAAGACCTGAAGGCTACTCTAGCTTCCAATGTTTCCTCACACAAACAAGTGAGAAACCTCACCAATTAACCATAAGGAAAAAAAAGAGATTTCATAGTCAAATAAGGGGTGGAAAAAACAAACTAGTAACTGCATAATCAAACAAGTTACCACATGGACAAGAAATCAAATGCATGATCAAATAAGTGACACCATGAATAAAATTATAATTTGAAAATGTAAAAGGCTCTAATCACCCTCTTGAAACCTCCAACCCTCATAAAACACAAACGGTTTTATAAATTTGGGACCCTATAACAGATATCTCTCAAACAATTAATGTCTTTTAGAATTTAAAACAAACTTGAAAAGGAGAGAAAGGGGCCTGAACATCCACCCTATGAAATGACTCCCAAGGATATCATTATATAAAGAACATAACTTCACATCAGATGAACAAGGTTCATAACCATGAAATATCATTAAATAACCAAAAAAAGACTCTCGTGTGAGATGCCTCTCAAAAAAGGGCAAATCCATTAAAAAACATCACATCGAAGAAGAGAAACGATCTCATAAAACAGTATAAAGTCAAACACATTGTATCAACAGAAAGGAAACAAGAAAAGAATCTAAATAGGTAAGATCACCCCTCAAACAAATTGGGATACTGATTATAATACACATGTCATGCATTTATTGGGTTTCACGTATGCAAATGTGGAATCAAAAAACATTGATTCAATATACAAGTGAACTCAATGATGTATTTTTGAATCACCCTCCTTTGGATAATTTTGTAAAGGCAATAATCATCAACAGAGCTAAAATAAATCATATAAAACATTTGAAATGACAGTTATATATCCTGAATGAATCATATAAATACTAATAATAACTCATAATTAACCTGAATTCAAACTTAAAGAGAGTTAGAATTGATGCTTACACAGCAGAAGGGGGATTCGCGAGCGACCATGAGCGGGAAGCTGCGAGCGGCGAGCATGATTCAGGATGGGAGGAGGGGAACTCAAGGGGGGTGAGACCGGCGGTAATGACAGGAGGAGAGAGCGGCAGTAATGACAGGAGGAACGGAGCGGCCCTGTAGGGTTTGGATAACTTTGGCTTGAAGGGGGATGTGTGGGAGCCGATGAGCGGGGAGCGGCGAGCGGCGAGTGGCGAGTGGCGAGTGGCGAGCGGCGAGCGGCGATCGGCGAGTGACGAGCGGCGAGCGGCGATCGGCGAGCGGTGAGCCGCGAGGGGTGGTCGGTATGGGAGCCCTAGTGAGGACGGGAGGAGTATGTGAGTGGCACCGAGGGTTTGGAGGGGTGCGGGTTAGGAATCGGAGAAGTATCCCGATGGCAGAAGTGATTTTATATGGATATTTCCCAATGATTCATTTGAACCGTTGGAAAAACCGGTCCATATGATCTATATCCCAACGGTTCATATGAACCGTTGGCATAGGGTCTTTTTCCCAACAGTTTATTAAAACCGTTGGGAAAAAAGCGTTGGGAATGATGGAATTTCTAGTAGTGGAGTGTCATCTCGCCGTGAAGTCCAGCTCCGGATACTGACTCGTCGTGTAGTTCACCTCCGGGTACTGACTCGTCGTGTAGTCCACCTCCGGGTACCGTCCAGTCCTCGAACACTCGGCCTCCGTCGGCACTACCCGTCGTCTGCAACCAACACAATGAGGTGCATGCATATCCCGTGTAGGGGTGAGTATAATGATACTCAGTAGGGACCCTGAGACCCTCAAGGTCTCACTAAAACCAATAAGGAGAACCACAAGGAAGATCTCAACAGATAGCCTCTACTTAGGTATATGCCCATACATATACCTAAGTTATCAAGTAACCCATCTCAATCATGATGAAACACAAGGATTATGAAATCAACGGATAACCACTACCCAAGTATATGCCCATATATATACCTAAGTTATCAAGTAACCCATCTCAATCACAAGGAAACAAAAAGGTCATAGACTCAGCTCAAACCAGGATTTTCATGATCAAAACCGTAACTGCTGAAGAGTCCCGTCTCTGGAGTGTACAGTGGTCCTGACATGACTCCGAGGTACTGCTCACTAACCTAAGACTGTTGAGGTAATCCTCTTGTCGAGTACTGTGGGCCTGCTACTACAACCAAGCGCTTCCCACCATGGGTCTGCCGCTACAACAAAGCGCTCCCCCTCATAGCCTCCAGAGGTACTACTTCTGTTGAGTACCACGGGTCTGCCGCTACAACCAAGCGTTCATCTGCCGTGGGTCTGCCACTACAACCAAGCGCTCCCCCTCATAGCCTCCAGAGGTACTCCTTTAGTTGAGTACCGCGGGTCTGCCGCTACAACCAAGCGCTCATCCGTCGTGGGTCTTCCGCTACAACCAAGCGCTCCCCCTCATAGCCTCCAGAGGTACTCCTTCAGTTGAGTACCGCGGGTCTTCCGCTACAACCAAGCGCTCATCTGCTGTGGGTCTTCCGCTACAACCAAGAACTCCCCACTGGGCTATCCGAAACACACTTAGTTGATCGGTCAAGCAGTCGTCAGGTCTCAGCCGGCCACACGGTCTCCGTACTCCGCACGCTCGTCTCCAGGAGGGTCCACTCCACGAGCTACTAGTCGATACCCCAAGTATCACAAAGTCCCACGAAGAAGCATCTCATGGGACCGCCTCGTCACAGGGGCCTCAACACAACAGACGACACGTCAATCGGACGCCCCGATTCTGTGAGTTATTAGCCTTTTCGTCCCAGGGGCCCGGTTGGTCTCGTGTGCGAACCAACCCGACCATATCTCAACTGTACCCCAACTCTCATAGGGTAAACTTAAAGGGACCGTTTCTCAACATGATCACCAACTCCGCTGACGGTTCGTCAAATAGACGTCTGGTCTGAAAGATATCAGCTTTTCCATTCCAGTGGCCCGGTTGGATTTTCGGGTGCAATCCAACCCGTCCACTATCCAACTGCAACCGAAACTTGGGCTAAGTATGCCAAAAGTTCCGTCTCAACAAGAGGAAATCAACGAGATAGACGGCGCGTCAATTGGACGCCCGATCTATGAGTTATTGGCTTTTTTGTTCCAGGGGCCCCGGTTGGTTTCGTGAGCGAACGAACCCCGACCGCACTCCGACGACATCCAAACCTCGAGCGGAGTAAGCCAAAAGATCCGTCTCACTTAGAGGAATCCATTAAAGTCGACGACACGTCAATCGGACGTCGCGAGCTCAAGATATAAGCGTTTCTGCTCTGGGGGGCCCGGTTGGGTTCCTATACGAACCAACCCGGTAGAACACAAATTATTCTGAAACCATGGGTGTAGTATATCGAAACGCCCCAGCTCGATCCAAGGATCGCATCGCTGCTGATGGCGTGTCATTCGGAGGCCCGTAGCCTAAGTTATGGGAGAAAAACCAAAAAAGGGGCCGAAAATGGGGGGTCTGAGCCCGGACCGACCCGACCCGGGTCCGACCCGGTTGGGCGCGACCCGGCCCCGCCAGGGCGGCCCGACTCGGCCTGGGCACGACCCGGCCCCGGCGGGTCGGCTCGGCCGAGCGGACCGAGCGAGGGAACCACGACCCCTGCGCGGGGGGCCGCTCCGTGGTACCCGGACGCGGCTTAAGCCGCGTCCCGCCTCCCAGTTCCGCGCGGCCGCGAAACCACCTCGCCGCCGGCGGCTTCAGCCGCGACGGGTTTTGCCGGTGGCATGGCCCGCCGACGGGAGTTTCTACGAACCACCAGACGCGCTCCGGTGGTCCGTTTTGCATGCGGTCTTCGCCAGTCGTCCTCCCGGGACCCGAACTTCACTGCAAGGCCCTTAAATCGCCCTTGCGGACCCGTTTTCTGTCGTCCGTCGTTCCGTACACCAAGAACGAAAAAAAGGGGCGGTGGGTTCAGACTTGTGCGTTATTCCACACCCCACCGCGTTAGCGGTTTAAAAGTCTCCCAATAAATCATTAAACAACCGGAAAAAACAAATCACAAAGATTTAAATAATCAAAACCCCTACCTCGTCGAAGTCGTCGAACGAGCGTTCTACGCGGAATTGACCGTCGCGGAAGAAGATGATCATCACGTCGCGTCGTCGCGGTATTACGGGCGTCGCGTCGACGATCTCCGAGGTTTAAAGAAAAACACATAGATTTTTATTTCATGAATTAAATCTGTGTTAAGGATAAAATCCACAAAGAAAAATTAAAAAGTTCTGAAATCTCCTACCTCAAGCAGTTGATCGAAAGATTTGTCGCAGGAGGAGAAACGTCGCACAAGAACATCACGAGAGAATAATTGTCGACGTCGCGGAACACGGCGTCGCATTGTCGATCTCCGAGGGTTCGGCGTTATTCGCGTTCTTCGTGTTCTTCGCGTTCCTCGCGAAGGAGGATGAAGATCTCAAGCCTTGGAGTCTTCTCCAAATCCTCTCAACGAGAAATCCTCACGAAGACAAGTGTTGGTCTTATTTTATTAACATGCCAAAAAATTGAAAAACAAACTAAGTAGAAACCAATTAATTCATAGAATTAATTTGTCGAACTAACCTCCAATTAATAGGGGCGTTAAGAATTTAAGAAAACGCGTCAGTTGACTTTATTTAAAAAGGGTTTTTGCGGGTGCGCTACTTAGGGGAAAAGAAACAGTGGGGCTTGTGCGGGCCCCACCTCAAAAATATCATACCAAGAGGGTAGGATATTTTGGGTTCCACCCTATCCGCTTCAACTCAGCTTAAGCAGCTTAAAGTGGCTTAAAGTGGCTTTAAGTGAAATAAAATAAAGTTTGTCGTACCACATTATTTTATTTCGTAACTTTAAAGCCCAAAAATTAAAAACCACACCTGAGAAAAAGAAACTCTAGAAGAGGCGTTTCTAATAAAAAACTAGTGCTATGATTCCATCGGTGTCCTCTGAATTCGATTCCAAGCACCGATTTAAAAGTTAGAAAAACCTGCTCGTTCGTTATCTGAACCTACCCGAGCCAAACTTCGGAAAATGATTTCGGCCACACCGGGCCTCGGAATCAGGTGCCGTCAGAAACTGCGTTCTTGTAAAATTCCAAAGAAAATTAAGAAAAAAAATTTCTTGAAATTTATGGGTCTTTACATCACTCCCACCTCAGGGCTTTACGTCCTCGTAAAACTTTAACACAAACTAGGGTTACAAAAGCGGTACTGAGCACGCATCTGAGCCTTCCGCTCCCATGTGCTCACCTGGAGGTTCCCGTTCTGCCAAAGAAAGTGCACAAGAGGAATCGACCGTCCTCCTAGGATCCGCTCCTGTCGATCCTCGATCCCCACAGGAAACTCTGTGGAATGAAGGAATGATTCATATCAACGTCCGTTACTACAACAGATAGTAGTGGACACAGACTGTCCCTTGAATCATTCTTAGAACCATCGGGTCACTCTCCTTGACCGCATGCAGCCGCACACTTCCTCCACCCTCCAGCTCCCTGATCCTAGTGGGGATAACTAAGGAGGGTGGTTGTAGCATGTTAAGATGTACACCACCTCATGCTTCTCTCCTAGATCTGCCTCCACGTCTGCTGCTTCGCAGTCTCATCTCTCCTTAAAGATTCCTCTTCTTGAAACATTTAACACGCCCGAGTCTCTAAGACTGGCGCCGGTTTCATGTTTCTTACTGCACTGTGCAGTCTTCATCCGCTCCTAGATGATCTGCACCTTCTTTTCCTATGATCTGGAATAGATTTTATTTAGAAACTTTTGGAAACATACACGCAATCAGTGTTTTCGTGCACAAAGTCAGAAATCAGTTGTCAGGGTTCTGGTGTATGGATACGTCGGCCGCCCGCACCAACACTGGACTCCCTGAACTGAAAAGCACACTCGGTACTCTTAAAACTATTGCTTCACAGAAAGAAAATGTCAGAGTTATAAGTTCTGCGGTAGAACTGACTCCTCTGATACCAATTTGTCACGACCCGTCCTCGGGGCCCGTGCCGTGACTACCCCAAGCTCGCCTTCCATAGGTCAGGGGCTGGCGACTAGAACCAAAGGTGTAAATCCCAATAACTGGGAAGACATTGCCTTTATAAAAGTAAAGAAAACACCACAGAGTACAAGCGAAAGTAAAACACTAAGTACAAAGAGAAATGCTGAAAGGTAAATGGGCCAGAATACAAACCCAAATGAAAGTAAAACTACAACTGAACAAAGTAAAATAGAAAAAGACAATAGCTGGAAGGACGGAAGCGGCTCTTGGGTCATCCTCCTCGGATCCTACCTGAAGGGTAGGTACAGATGGCGTAGCTCCTGGATCGTCCACCACAGATCCTACCTGAAGGGTAGTTACAGATAGCCTCTACAACGCTCTCGTCCTTCAACCTCATCCGAGTGTCGTCTCGCCGTGAAGTCCACCTCCGGATACTGACTCGTCGTGTAGTCCACCTCTGGGTACTGACTCGTCGTGTAGTCCACCTCCGGGTACCGTCCAGTCCTCGAACACTCGACCTCTGTCAGCACTACCCGTCGTCTGCAACCAACACAACTTGGTGCGGGCATAGCCCGTGCAGGGGTGAGTATAACGATACTCAGTAGGGACCCCGAGACCCTCAAGGTCTCACTAAAACCAATAAGGATAACCACAAGGAAGATCTCAACAGATAGACTCTACTTAAGTATATGCCCATACATATACCTAAGTTATCAAGTAACCCATCTCAATCATGAGGAAACACAAGGATTATGAAATCAACGGATAACCACTACCCAGGTATATGCCCATATATATACCTAAGTTATCAAGTAACCCATCTCAATCATGAGGAAACAAAAAGGTCATAGACTCAGCTCAAACCAGGATTTTGATGATCGAAACCGTAACTGCTGAAGAGCCCCGTCTCTGGAGTGTATAGTGGTCTTGTCATGACTCTGAGGTATTGCTCACTAACCTAAGACTGCTGAGGTACTCCTCCTGTCAAGTACTGTGGGCCAGCTACTACAACCAAGCGCTTCCCACCATGGGTCTGCCGCTACAACAAAGTGCCCCCCCTCATAGCCTCCAGAGGTACTCCTTCTGTTGAGTACCGCGGGTCTGCCGCTACAACCAAGCGCTCATTCGCCGTGCGTTTTCCACTATAACCAAGCGCTCCCCATCATAGAATCTAGAGGTACTCCTTCAGTTGAGTACCGCGGGTCTGCCGCTATAACCAAGCGCTCATCCTCCGTGGGTCTGCCACTACAACCAAGCGCTCCCCCTCATAGCCTCCAGAGGTAATCCTTCAGTTAGGTACCGCGGGTCTACCGCTACAACCAAGCGCTCATCCGCCGTGGGCCTGCCGCTACAACCATGCGCTCCCCACTGGGCTATTCGAAACATGCCGAGTCGATCAGTCAAGCTGTCGTTAGGTCTCAGCCGGCTACACGGTCTCCGAACTCCGCACGCTCGTCTCCAGGAGGGTCCGCTCCATGAGCTACTGGTCGATACCCCAAGTATCACAAAGTCCCACAAAGAAGCATCTCAAGGGACCGCCTCGTCACAGGGGCCTCAACACAACATATGGCGCGTCAATCGGACGCCCGGTCTGTGAGTTATTATCCTCTTCGTCTCAGGGCCCGGTTGGTCTCGTGTGCGAACCAACCCGGCCGTATCTCAACTGTACCACAACTCTCATAGGGTAAACTTAAAGGGACCGTTTCTCAACGTGATCACCAACGCCGCTGACGGTTCGTCAAACAAACGTCTGGTCTGAAAGATATTAGCTTTTCCGTTCCAGGGGCCCGGTTGGATTTCGGGTGCAATCCAACCCAGACACTATCCAACTGCAACCAAACCTCGGGTGAATTATTCCAAAAGTTCCATCTCAACAATAGGAAATAAACGAGATAGACGGCGCGTCAATCAGACGCCCGGTCTGTGAGTTATTGGCATTTTCGTTCCAGGGGCCTGGTTAGTTTCGTGAGCGAACCAACCTGACCGCACTCCAACGACATCCAAACCCTCGAGCGGAGTAAGCCAAAAGATCCGTCTCACTTAGAGAAATCCATCAAAGTCGATGGCACGTCAATCGGATGTCCGGAGCTCAAGATATAAGCGTTTCTGCTCTGAGAGCCCGGTTGGTTTCGTATACGAACCAACCTGTCCGAACCCAAATTATTCCGAAACCTTGGGTGTAGTATACCAAAACGACTGCCTCGATCCAAGAATCGCATCTCCGCTGACGGTGCGTCATTCGGAGGCCCGTAGCCCAAGGTATGGGTGAAAAACCAAAAAGGGGCCGAAAACAGGGGGTCTGAGCTCGGACCGACCCGGCCCAACCCCCCCTGGGTCGGCCCGAACTGGGGCGACCCGACCTGGGTCCGGGTCCGACCCGGTTCGGCGCGACCCGGCCCGGCCCGGGCGGCCCGACCCGGCCTGGTCGCGACCCGACCCGGCGGGTCGGCTCGGCTCGGCTCGGCCGAGCGGCCGAGCGAGGGAACCGCGACCCCCCGCGCGGGGGCCGCTCTGTGGTACCCGGACGCGGCTCAAGTCGCGTCCCGCCTCTCGGTTCCGCGCGGCCGCGGAACCGTCTCTCCGCCGCGGCCGAAGCCGCGGCGGGTTTTGCCGGCGGCGCGCCGGCGGGAGTTTCCAGGGACCACCAGACGCGCTCTGGTGGTCCGTTTTGCGTGAGGTCTTCGCCAGTCGTCCTCCCGGGACCCGACCTTCACTGCAAGGCCCTCAAATCGCCCTTGCGGCCCCGTTTTCCGTCATCCGCCATTCCGCACACCAAGAACGAAGAAAAAGGGCGGTGGGTTCAGACTTGTGCGTTAGTCCGCACCCACCGCGTTAGCGGCTTAAAAGTCTCCCAATCAATCATTAAACAACCGGGAAAAGCAAATCACAAAGATTTAAAGAATCAAAACCCCTACCTCGTCGAAGTCGTCGAACGAGCGTTCTACGCGGAATTGACCGTCGCAGAAGAAGATGATCGTCGCGTCGCGGAAGGGCGTCACATCGTCGCGGTATTCGGCGTCGCGTTGACGATCTCTGAGGTTTAAAGAAAAACACACAGATTTTTATTTCATGAATTAAATATATGTTAAGGATAAAATCCACAAAGGAAAATTAAAAAGTTCCGAAATTTCCTACCTCAAGCAGTTGATCGAAGATTTGTCGCAGGAGGAGAAACGTCGCAGAAGAATGTCGCGGGAGAAGAATCGTCGGCATCGCGGACCACGACGTCGCGTCTTTGATCTCTGAGGGTTCGACGTTCTTCGCGTTCTTTGTGTTCTTCGCGTTCTTCGCGAAGGAGGATGAAGATCTCAAGCCTTGGAGTCTTCTCCAAATCCTCTCAACGAGAAATCCTCACGAAGACAAGTGTTGGTCTTATTTTATTAACATGCCAAAAAATTGAAAAACAAACTAAGTAACGACCCATTAATTCATAGAATTAATTTGCTGAACTAACCACCCAATTAATAAGGGCGTTAAGAATTTAAGAAAATGCGTCGGTTGACTTTATTTAAAAAGGGTTTTCACGGGTGCGTTACTTAGGGGAAAAGAAACGGTGGGGCTCGTGCGGGCCCCACCTCACAAATATCCTACCAAGAGGGTAGGATTTTTTGGGTTCCACCCTATCCGCTTCAACTCAGCTTATGCAACTTAAAGTGGCTTTAAGCGGCTTTAAGTGAAATAAAATAAAGTTTGTCGTACCACATTATTTTATTTCTTAACTTTAAAGCCCAAAAATTAAAAACCACACCCGAGAAAATGAAACTCCGGAAGAGGCGTTTCTAAGAAAAAACCGGCGCTGCGATTCCATCGGTGCCCTCAGAATTTGATTCTGAGCATCGGTTTAAAAGATAGAAAAACCCGCTCGTTCTTTCACTGAACGTACCCACTCCAAACTTCGGAAAATGATTCCGCGTACATCGGGCCTCGGAATCTGGTGCCGTCAGAAACTGCGTTCTTGTAAAATTCCAAAGAAAATTAAGAAAGAAATTTCCTTGGAATTTACGGGTCTTAACATTAATCTCACCTCAGGGCTTTACGTCCTTGTAAAGTTTTAACACAAACTAGGGTTACGAAAGCGGTACTGAGCACGCATATGAGCCTTCCGCTCCCATGTGCTCACCTGGAGGTTCTCGTGCTGCCAAAGAAAGTGCACAAGAGGAATCGACCGTCCTCCTAGGATCCGCTCCTGTCGATCCTCGATCCCCACAAGAACCTCCATGGAAGGAAGGAATGATTAATATCAACGTCCGTTACTACAGCAGCTAGTAGTGGACACAGACTGTCCCTTGAATCATTATTAGAACCATCGAGTCACTCTCCTTGACTGCATGCAACCGCACTATTCCTACACCCTCCAGCTCCCTGAGCCTGGTGGGGATAACTAAGGCGGGTGGTTGTAGCATGTTAAGATGTACACCACCTCATGCTTCTCTCCTAGCTCTGCCTCCACGTCTGCTGCTTCGCAGTCTCATCTCTCCTTAAAGCTTCCTATTCTTGAAACATTTAACATGCCCGAGTCTCTAAGACTGGCGCCGGTTTCTATTTCTTACTGCACTGTGCAGTCTTCATCTTCTCCTGGATGATTTGCACCTTCTTTTCCTATGATCTGGAAGAGACGCTATTTAAAAACTTCTGGAAACATACACGTAATCAATGTTTTCGTGCACAAAGTCAGAAATCAGTTGTCAGGGTTCTGGTGTATGGATACGTTGACCGCCCGCACCAACACATGACTCCCTGAACTGAAAAGCACACTCGTCATAGGGGCCTTAGCACAACAGACGGCGCGTCAATCAGACGCCCGGTCTGTGAGTTATTAGCCTTTTCGTCCCAGGGCCCCGGTTGGTCTCATGTGAGAACCAACCCGGCCGTATCTCAACTGTACCCCAACTCTCATAGGGTAAACTTAAAGGGACTGTTTCTCAACGTGATCACCAACACCACTGACGGTTCTTCAAACGGATGTCTGGTCTGAAAGATATCAGATTTTCCGTTCCAGGGGCCCGGTTGGATTTCGGGTGCAATCCAACCTGGCCACTATCCAACTGCAACCAAAACTCAGGAAAAGTATGCCAAAAGTTCCGTCTCAACAAGAGGAAATCAACGAGATAGATGGCGCATCAATCGGACGCTCAGTCTGTGAGTTATTGACTTTTTTGTTCCAGGGGCCTGATTGGTTTCGTGAGCGAACCAACCCGAATGCACTCCGACGACATCCAAACCTCGAGCGGAGTAATTCAAAAGATCTGTCTCACTTAGAGGAATCAATCAAAGTTGATGGCACGTCAATCGGACATCCGGAGCTCAAGATATAAGCATTTTTGCTCTGAGGGCCCGGTTGGTTTCGTATACGAACCAACCCGGCCAAACCCAAAGTATTCCGAAACCTTGGGTGTAGTATACCGAAACGACCGACTCGATCCAAGGATCGCATCGCCACTAAGGAGCATCGTTCGGAGGCCCGTAGCCCAAGGTATGGGCGAAAAACCAAAAAGGGGCTGAAAACGGGGGGTCTGGGCCCGGACTGACCCGACCCAACCCCCCCTGGGTCGGCCCGACCCGTCCAGGGCGGCCCGGCCCGGCCAGGGCGCGACCCGGCCCGGCGGGTCGGCTCGGCTCGGCCTGGCCGAGCGACCGAGCGAGGGAACCGCGACCCCCATGTGGGGGCCGCTCTGCGGTACCCGGACGCGGCTTAAGCCGCGTCCCGCCTCCCGGTTCCGCGCGGCCGCAGAACCGCCTCGCCGCAGCGGCTTCAGCCGCGGTGAGTTTTGCCGGCGGCGCGCCGGGCGCCGCCGCCGCGCCGGCGGGAGTTTCCGCGGACCACCGGACGCGCTCTGGTGGTCCATTTTGCGTGCGGTATTCTCCATTCATCCTCCCGGGACCCGACCTTCACTGCAAGGCCCTCAAATCGCCCTTGCGGCCCCGTTTTCCGTCGTCCTCCATTGCACACACCAAGAACGAAGAAAAAGGGCAGTGGGTTCGGACTTGTGCGTTAGTCCGCACTCACCGCGTTAGCGGTTTAAAAGTCTCCCAATCAATCATTAAACAACCGGGAAAAACAAATCACAAATATTTAAAGAATCTGAACCCCTACCTCGTCGAAATCGTCGAACGAGCGTTCTATGCGGAATTGACCGTCGTGGAAGAAGATGATCGTCGCGTCGTGGAAGGGCGTCACGTTGTCACGGTATACGGCGTCGCTTCGACGATCTCCGAGGTTTAAAGAAAAACACACAGATTTTTATTTCATTTATTAAATCTGTGTTAAGGATAAAATCCACAAAGGAAAATTAAAAAGTTTCGAAATCTCCTACATCAAGCAGTTGATCGAAGATTTGTCGCGGGAGGAGAAACGTCGCAGAAGAACATCGCGGGAGAAGAATCGTGGGCGTCACAGAACACGGTGCCACGTCGTCGATCTCTGAGGGTTCGACATTCGTCGCGTTCATCGTGTTCTTCATGTTCTTCGTGAAGGAGGATGAAGATCTCAAGCCTTGGAGTCTTCTCCAAATCCTCTCAACGAGTAATCCTCACGAAGACAAGCATTGGTCTTATTTTATTAACATGCCAACAAATTAAAAAACAAACTAAGTAACGACCCATTAATTCATAGAATTAATTTGCCGAACTAACCACCCAATTAATAGGGGCGTTAAGAATTTAAGAAAACGCGTCGGTTGACTTTATTTAAAAAGGGTTTTCGCGGGTGCATTACTTAGGGGAAAAGAAACGATGGGGCTCGTGCATGCCCCACCTCACAAATATCCTACCAAGAGGGTAAGATATTTTGGGATCCACCCTATCCGCTTCAACTCAGCTTAAGTAGCTTAAAGTGTCTTTAAGCGGATTTAAGTGAAATAAAATAAAGTTTGTCATACCACATCATTCTATTTCTTAACTTTAAAGCCCAAAAATTAAAAACCACACCCGAGAAAACACAACTCCGGAAGAGGCGTTTCTAAAAAAAAACCGGTGCTGCGATTCCATCGGTGCTCTCAGAATTCGATTCTGAGAACCGGTTTAAAAGTTAGAAAAACCCGCTCGTTCGTTCACTAAACGTACTCGAGCCAAACTTCGGAAAATGATTCCTGGCACACCGGGCCTCGGAATCAGGTGCTGTCAGAAACTGCGTTCTTGTAAAATTCCAAAGAAAATTAAGAAAAAAATTTCCTTGAAATTTACGGGTCTTTACAAATGCTGTCCTAGAACACCCTCTGTGGATGTGGCGTTACTGGTGTATGGCCGCCAACCATACGTTCCAGCCACCCGCTGCCACAAGTTTTCTCTTGCATCGTTTCTCATCTCTTTGTTTTGGATTCGTGGAGATTTGGTTTTTAAGTAAAAAAAATTATTTGGTCTTCTAAAATTCTTTGGAATAAAGCGATTTAACAATAAAATGATGTGAAAGGTTTGGAATGTGTGGGTTGGATGTTTTGGTTTTGAAAAAAATGGAAAGATTTGGTTTTTAGCCTTGGTGTTCTTGTGGGAAACCACATGCATGAGTGTATATGGAAAGAGCAAGCGTTAATGGAATGAGTGGATGAGTTCCTGGATAGACATGAGGTGGGTGTTGGTGTGGCACTTGAACATGCATGTGAGAGGCCCATGGGACACCATTGGTGTTTGTGTAACCCACTAACTTTGCTTATTTTCAAAATGTTTTGTTAAAAGAAAATTTGGTGTTTTTAAATAACCGGTGATTGTGTGGTGTGTACCTGTATTTTTAAAAGGTTGGATGTGAGGTGTTTTGAGCCGAGAATACTTTTGACTGATTTGTGTATTGAGTTTAAATTCTTATTTTTAAGTTGGCATGCAAGCGTGTGGTTAATAAATTCTTTTGAAGAGTACATCGGGGAGCCCTTGAAGTGGTCTCCCCTGCACGTTTGGTTTTTTCTTGTGGTATGTCTTGACCATTGGACCAGTTTGGTTTGGTACATGGTTTTATTTCTTAACTAGTGAATGTCCCCCCCATAAAGTGTTGACATGTGATTGAAGTGTGGCCACATGCAACTCGCTGTTGGCCGACCCTCCAGTTGATCAGAGGAATCTCTTCTTGAATTCTAGAATTGAACCCACCTCTCCTTTTTAAAACTAAGCGGATTATCTCGCAGCGGGATGATAGATGTGATGGGAGTTGAATGGAGTTTTGGTCTTTTGAGTGTCTTGACTCATCGGGTATGAAGTTTGACACTTTCGTTTTTGAAGGTTCCCCTGGAAACGGTGAAGGAGATTCTAGTGGGGAAAGGTGGAAGCAACCTAGAGTGGTCAGTGCAGGCCACTATTCAAAATGACCTTTGGTCCTTTGTTGGTTTAATTTAAGAAAGGGTCTACATTAGGCCACTAGTGTGGTAGACCCAGTCACATGGGGGATACTACGGTCGTTTGCAGGAATCACATGTTGTTCAAGACGTGGCTTAAAGTCTTTCTCAGCATAATGTTTGTCTCGACAACAATGATCGTGCTCAGTGATGTTTTGTGGTGTCGTGTTCTCATTCAGTGTGACAAAGGGTGATGCGCATGCACCATTTTAGCTCTTGTGTTGGTGAATATTCCGTGTATGATCAGTGGATGTTGTAATGTGTTGTGTTTTCTGGTGTTGTCTCGGTTGCAGTGTGGTTACGTGTGACACCAAAAAGAGAAGCTCCATTCGGGAGTCTTCCATGCCTGACTGCGAGGCAGAAGATGCTTTAAACATCAAGGCTCTAGCCATAAACCTCAGAGTGAAGCTGGCACGTGGTCAGGAACCCCGAGAGTGCATGGGACCCGATTTCATTTCTTTCATCAATGTTGAAAGTAGAAGCAGTTTAAATTGTTTCTATGGTTGTTCTGCTCCGAATGAGCCATCTGGTTGCATAAGGTTTTCCTGACCATGTGGAGACATGGTTGTCTCGTTGCCTTAGAGTCTTGGGGGTTGCGTTCCACTGGATGTAATTGCTTTAGTGGCCTTATGGGGTTTGTTGGGAAAATCAGTTTCATATTTGAATGATGCTCATCCAAGGATTTGGAGATGTTGGTCTATCTCCGACCGTGGTTTTGACACCCGGTAGTTAGGCCTGACCCTCCCCGCCCCTGGTGGTGGGGTGCTTGGTCCCCATCGTAAAATCTCTAAAGTTATGTATCATTTGATTAGTTCTAATGGTGGCGAGACCCACGATGAGTCTCGCACAAAGGTCTCTGGAATAAATCGGTGTTATCCTTTCCTTAATGGTGTGGAGTCCACTCGGACCTCCCCATGTTGGTTTTCTAGTCTTGACTTGGGTGTTGGTAGGTTCTTAATGGTGGGGAGACCCACATTGGGTCTCGCACGAATGTCTCTAGAATGAATCAGTGCTAGACTTTTCTTTAATGGTGGGGAGTCCGCTCAAACCTCCCCGTGTTAGTTTTGCAGTCTCGTTTCAAGCTTCAATGAGTTTGTAATGGTGGGGAACCCCTCAGGACTCCCCATGTTGATCTTTTGCTTCTGTTTTTAAATATGGCTTGGTGATATGTGATAAGAGTGTTCCATGGACGTGGTTTGACCTTGTTTGTTCATTCTAGATAAATGGTGTGGTTTCGGTTTAATAGTGCTTGAGATGTCTCAGCTTGTCCAGTTGGTTTTCGCAGGTGCGAGAGTCGCTTTCCTTGATCAGTCAACTGGAGGCATTATAGCTCTTTGGGGGTGGGTGACACATATTGGAAAGTCTTTTTACATGTTTCTTGATGTTTTCTTTTAGTCACTTTCTTTGAGCACGATGCTTTTTCCTCTCTTTGCTTGATGTTTGTGGGGATCCCCTTTGAACCTTAAGTGAGTGTGGTTTTCTACTTTGGGGTTTGGTTTTAGTTTGTGGCTTTCCGGGGACGGAAATCTTTATGGTGGGGAGAATTGTCACACCCGTCATTTCTAATTTTTTTTATTTTATTAATTTTCTTTGTGTCAGGTAGTTCAGGTTGGAACCTGACTTAAGATTTCGAGTTCTTTGTGTTTTGGTCTTGTTTGCGTCCAACACAATGTGGTCGGAGCTGCATGGCCTCGCCTGGGTCACCGCGCGACCCCGCTCGGTTCACCGCACTCCTTGCTGATGTTTAATTAAATAGATAAATGAATTAAAAATTGTTTTAATAACAATAATAATAATAATATCACTTGGGGTTATTATTATTATTAGTATTATTATTATTATTATTATCTTGTATAATAATTTAATTGAGATTATTATTTTTATTATTTTCATTTTATTAAGTTTATCATTGTAAAGTTTACTATTTAATTCATTAAAGTTTTTTTATTACCTTATTATTGTTATTATTAATATTAGTAATGATGTTTGAGTCATTTTATCTATTACTATTATTATTTTTGATTGAGTTTATTATTTATATTATTACCATTTTATTTATTATCTTTTCCTTTATTTTATTTTGTTTGTTCTTCTTTAGTTATTGTTTTTTTCCTTTTTCATCCTTTTAGGGTGGCAGATCTCCCCCTCCCCCATCTCTTTCCCGCCACACCCCATTTTCCCCTTGCGCACTGCCTTCCCCAGCTCGCGCCTCCTCCATCCTCACCCTCCCTCTCGAAAAACTCGAAGCGCGCCCCCCTGGAACCCCGACCTTCCCCAATCTAGCGCGACCCTCACCCTCCGACGCCCTTCCGCTGCCCCTTGTGCCGCTGCCTCTCTCCCGTCCAGCTTTGCCTCACCGAAGAACTCGCCTATAGTCGTCGCGAGCTTGCCCTCCCCACTCTCTTCCTGCTGCGTCACCGCCCCACCTTGTCCCTTGGACTGCACCCCTGCTTCCCCCATCGCCCCGTCGCGCCAAGCCTCCCCCTGTCCCGGCCTCTCATCGCCGCCTCCATCTTCCGGTGCTGCGACCCGCCGGTGCACCCTCCACTTTGGCCAGCGCCTTCCCCTACCATGTTTCTCCTCGACCAGCGCCCCTCCGCCTTCGGATAATTGCCCTCCAAACCGCTTCCCCTACTCCGCTTGGCGTTTCTCCCCACTACCAGCCTCCTTACCAGCCAGTGCCACCCTCACCGGCCTCCCACTCCGGCGAACACTCCCCCCTCCTATCCCGACCAACTTCTTTGTTGCCGAATCCCTAACCGCAGCCTCCTCCAGCTCTCCAGCAGCCTCTGTCGACCTTGGGCCGAGACCCCCGTACCCTCCCTTGCTCGACCGAGTTTCCAATGACATCCCTTCTCATTTTTCCAGCGTTGAGAAACCCTCAAAACCCTCCAGCGACCCCGGCCGGCCTTTCTCACCCATGCTGCTAGTGCGTTTCACCTCATTTTGTTGTTTCTTCCTTTTGATAAATTTTTGGGTTTGGGTTTATGTGATTTTTGGTCTGGATTTGATGTTATTTTTGGTCCAATTCATGTTTTAGGGTTTGGCCTTAAATTTTTTTGGTTCAATTTGGGTGTAGTTGGTTTGATGTATTAATTTAGGGGTTTTATGATTTTGAGTTGACATCAACTTATTTTGGGCGCGAAAGATGTTTTGACAATTTCTTAACTTGTGTTTAATTTTTATATGGTATTCTTGTGTGAAACAGGATGCGTTTTGGATATAAATCCATTTATATTCCACGGTTGTATTTTGTAACTTGTGCACTTGATTTGTTATATCATGCAAGGGTTGCAGATTTTGTTTTAGTATGGCGTTGATGGGTTTCGGTTCACCATCAATGTTTTGGGGATTGTCGGGTTAGATTTTTAGGCTGTAGTTGGTTTAATTTTGATGAAAAGGGTTTGGTATTTTGTTTTTAGGACATACCCATGCTTTTTGAGCTACGCTTGACTTGCAGTGGCCTTTGCGCACCAATTTTTCAGAGTTGCTACACGAAGTAGGTGGTTCCCCATCTAATTATTATCCGATGAATTAATTTGCAATGTTAATTTTGGTTTGCATATTTTTAATTAATTTTTGTTGTGCGAATTAAGTTTTATTTGAAGTTTGATTTGCATTGAAATTGTTTAGTATATTGTTCATATTATTGGGTGTTTTCTGCTGAGAACTCTATTAGTGACTTTGGAATTGTGCGGTCATCTTATTAAGTCATGTAAGTGCTGCGAACTGTTTTTTTACATGGCTTCGGGTGAGTTTAGTCGTAAAAGATGTTTTTGCGCGAGCTTAGTGGTTAACGTTAAGCTATTTCTTCTAAATTGTTCTATAAGAGTTTATTTTTGGCATGTTAAACTATGTGGTTTAGACAATGGTGTTTTTCATATGGTGTAAGGGTTTTCCATCAAACCTTTTGGTGGTGCAGGTCACACTTTTTATTGTATTTGAGTGCGTGTGGTGTTGAAATGTGTTTTGGATTTCTAAGTGGTTACCTTTGTGTGTGTAAAACCATGTGACACTCCTTTACTGTTGTTTTATAAACTTTTTAATTGGTTTATTAGATTATCTCAATAGTGTGGAGCGTGTTTTGAAAATGTTTTTAGAGAGTGTATTATTTCAAATGGTTTTTGTGTGCGCAAATGGTTGTTTTGGAATGTGTAGTATCTTATTGGGTTTGAGTGTATGACTATGACATGTGGCATGAACTTTGAATTACTTGAGCACAAACGGGAAGCCTGGGTACTAGGTGGGAGGACTAGACTAGCGTCCTAGTGACACGAGAGTGGCATCGGCCAAGTTTCACTTAGCTGGATTGACACTTACAACACTAACTAAACATTGGATGATGACTGGAGACCACTATGGTAGGAGGTTTTTCCCTACCAGTGGCTCGTGCATGGGAATGTGTGATATGGTTCACCGAGATGTGATCTTCTAGGGTCCCACTTCTTGCTAGTATCTTTAGGGTCTCCCATGTATTGTTCTCTTCCTCTGCTTTCTGCTCACCGTCGGCACATGGTGTGATGTTGGGGTTACCAAGAAAAGTGTGTGTGCGTGTGTATGTGTGTGCATGCATTTTTGTGTGTGCGCGTGTGTGTGGGTGTGCGTGTGTGTGTGTAAGTTAATTTAAGTTGTTTTCCTTTTAGATAAGTTTCCCCTTAAAACCGTTATCATTAAAAGTCTTTAAACACTTATTTATCTTTATTCTGTTAAATTGCAAATGTTTTTGTCTTTTAATAATTATGTGTGGAACCTTTTCTTGGTGAAATCCTACTAGGCTTTTAGCTCACACCCTACATACCCCCTTGGGTGTATGTAGATTTTGTTTCTTCTGCTTTCCAGGTTGTGACATCGTGCTCAGCGATGGTGGTTCAGGTTGCAGTTGGTCTTTTCATGCAGAGTGGTGCTCATGTGGCCTCTCTTTTGCTGGGAGGTTCGAGTATGAGTTTTAGTTTCCACTGTCATCTTTTCTTTTTAGTTCTTGGTTCGAGTTGTAGACTTAAAAAAATGTTCATAGTTTAAAGACGTGTTGGGTTGTCTTTTTCCAATTTCAGTTTATTTACCTGGCTAGTTGTTTTTCTGTCTTTTATTTCAGGTAAAATCGTTCCCACTTGTTACTTACGATACCCGGGCACTTGTACCAGCCCGTGGGGATTGGGAACGCCCTTCAGGCCATGTCACAGACCGGGTCGGGAGCCGGGTCGGATGGCGACCCGGCCTGGTTCGTGACATGTTAAATAATACTTTATTTAAATATTTAAAATTTATAAAAATATTATGTTTTTCCTATTTAATGGTATATGTTCAATAATATCAAACATTATACACTTATTTTCAACCTTTCCTTTTATATTAACTTTATCGTCTCTTATATAGTAAAAAACTTTGATATCGTGATAATCGTCAAAAGGCTTAATGGGGGTTAAAACTAAGAAATAAGGGTACAAACATCACCTAAAATTTTCCATGTTTTATTTTATGAGAGGATTTAAATCATAATCATTATATATTCAAAATATGTCAATTTATTTCACCTTTAACATGAAAATTAATTTATATAAATTCAATACTTTAAGTATTTCCAAGGGTGTCCCTCCTTTCACTTATAAAATGATGCATTCTATCATCCCTTACTCACTCATTTTGATCACTATAGTTTAGAAAATACCTACCCAAGTCACTATAAAACATCCCTTAAAACATATTATAGGTCATGGAATCACCAAAATATCAAACCTATAAGGCTTATAACATAATCCAAAAAGGTTTTTTGGGGAGAGGGTATAAGTCATAACTGACCTATATCAAGTTTATTTCTTCTTATACCTCATTAAAATATTATTTAACCATAAAGAAATAATAAAATCATTATATTATAGATAATTAAATTTTATTTTTATTATGTCACAACCCTTTTTCATTTCCTTTTCCAACCTATGGTAAAAAAAAATATTGCTCGTGTATACATGTGGATTACCACCTCCTTGAAGTGATGCTTTTTGTTTTTCATAAAAAACTCACAGGGATGGTTATTATGATAGGTTTAATTAATATATATTATATTAATGACATAATTATAATTATTAATAGATAATATATAATCTTTTATCTTACTTTTCCATCAATTGAAAAATGATTATGTCGTTCATGTGTACGTGTGGACTACCACCTCCATAAAGTGATGTGATTCATTTTTCATGTATATATTTCATGTATGGTTATAAAATTTTATTTAATCTATAAAAAATATAATTATTTTCTTATTAATATTATTTATATGATAGAACAACTACTACTTTGACCTTATTCAACTTACTCAATCCATTTCTGACTTATAGGAAGAATGTTCTGAAAACGCCTGACATAAACTTAATCTATTAATTAATTAAGTATCACATGTATATAAGTGAAATAAAATTAATAATAAAATTGAAAAATGATATTAATAAATTATATAATTAAAATAAGGTTATTATTTAGGAATATAAATAACACACATGATAAGTCAGACTTGAGGTAAGGGACACTTCACCTAAAAATATTGTTTTAAATGTTTAAAAGATTCAATTTCTAAATATTTTCCCCCCATTTATATATTATTAAAAAAATTTAAGGAAATATTTATATTAATATAAATAAATTATAGAGTAAATTTTATGTATCTTTTTACTTTATTTAAAAGTTTTTCAAAAAAATCTTTTTACTTATTTTATACAGTACATTTTGAATTTATTTACAAATGGAGAAAGTAATGTTATATTTTAATGTATATGATGTCGATGGATTTACCTACTACTAAAAAATTTATTTTATGTTTGTATTCATTTATAATATTCCATTTTTTCTTCAAAAAAACCCTCATTCCCTTGGTATTAGGTATTTTAGTTCTAAAAATTGTGTTTTAAAGGAAAGAGATATATTAATATCCGAAAATGTTTCTCTTATGAGTTCAAAAGTATATTTTTAAGAGTATAATGATGGAAATAAAATATTTTATGTGTTTAATGTTTGTTATGGTCCTTGAAAATTATTTATAATGATGGGTGATTATAATATAACTCTCTAATTCATTGATTAATGATTATATTTGTGATGTCTCGGACCCGGATGCCACTTAAAGTTTCCCCAAGCCTGGTTGGCCACATGGCCTCAAGCGCATCTCCCCAAAAACCAGAGGCTACCGACTAACAACGAGGTTCTAGGGTGTGTCTGTGGGGAGACTATTCCCTAATTACCAGAGTGTATCATAGTGGATAAGTAATATAGTTGAAGATAAATAGTGGAATTAATATAGATAAACATAATCCACAAAAAAAGTAAACTAATGAAAATAATAATACAATTGGTGAAACTGATAAAAATATTTAAAAGATGATGATGATATGTCATGTATCTATAAAGTTGGAAAAATGGATACAAAGAAACATACAAAAATTATATACAAAAGTAGAAAAAATAATAAAAAATATATCCCAAGCATCCAGAACTCCAGCTTGATCTACTACCAGATCCGTCCTAAAACAATAAGCAATCAAGTGTATAGAGCAACTTGTTTCCCTTTTTCAACACCTTCATACATATTTTCTACCTTGGTTGAGAGATAAATCTCAATATTCCACTACCAATGGTGTCTATAACATTATATCTATGTAATATAAATTGAACTAGTGTGCAAGCATGAATATATAAAAGTAAAGTAGTAAAATAATTTTAATACCCAATTACTTGCTTCATCCCTCAGTTGGTGTATGAATATGTAACTAGTTTATTAATTAATTAATTTTGTTTATATAATTATGTCACATTAGGTATATCCAGAACTGACATTACCTCGTGATGGTACTAGAAGTGGTTCCAAGACTTAACAAGGAAACCCGAAACAATAGTAATAATAAAAGGGTTCTGAGGTAATAACCAAGGAAACCTAGACATAAAGGGTCACCAAATAATTAGTAATTGTATCTTTGATAAGGGGTAAGAGTGTAATCCAAGGATCAGAATCCATGGAATTCCACAATAATATGATCTAACTAAGTCCAAGGAATATATCCAAGGTAAAAAAGGGTAATCTATGGCTAGGCCCAAGGATATAACCAAGGCATCTCATGTTTGAAGAAACCATGTTGGATCCAAGGAGTGTATCCAAGGAATATTATAATAGTAAATGAATGATCCTATAGTGTCATATCAGGCATCCATTGATAGACAAGGATCAGGTTCCAAGGTGGGTATCAACCAAGGCAACCGAAATCCTTGAATCAGAATTGAATCCTCAAGTGATCAAGGAGTTCCCTTGATAATCCAAGGTGAGATTGATTCAAACCACTATTATAAATATTTTAAGGCCATATACGTAATTAGGAACCATATATTAGATTAATTTAATAAATTAGTCCAAGTTATGGTCATGCCATTTAATAAAGTGAATAGGCTCAAAAATTTCCTTTCATTAGTGTGATAAGGCCTAGGGACATGCAACCATTTAAGTCATTTGATATTCAATTACCGAGTTCTATCCTTTACCTTTCATAACATGATAAGGATATGATATGTATGAGCAACCATATGCATTGAATTTAATATAAACTAGGCCAAGTCATAAATATAAATTACACTTTCCATTTCAATTAAGATTGATTTATCAAGTTTTAAGCACTTACCTTAGGAGGGCCAAGTGTGGATTAACATGGTACTATCCATTAAAAAAGTCCACAGTCATTTAATATAAGGAGGCTTACCATTAGAATAGTAATGATCAAGGAACACCTGAATAATGGATCAAACATGTCAAAATACTAAATACCCAAATATAGAAACTCACCATACATGGGGTGGATGACGTTGTAAACATAACCACCAATAATGAATTACATATATGGAAAAGGACTTAGAACACAGTTCTAATTACTATAACCAAGACATATAAATCTAACAAATGATGCCCGATGAAATTGGTGTGATGACACAACATTTTTCAAAAATGAAGAAAATCAAATGATGAGTTGTAGAACACCTAACTTAGGATCATATGAATCTCCTTGACCAGTATCAACCTTTAGTTTGGTCTAGATTGGAGTATATATGAAGAATGGATCAATTCCCCAAAATTGGGGCATGTGAGTCTGAATCTAAATAGAATCGTAAATAGGAATAAGAACAATGTAAGATTAAGAAGGAATAAATAACGTACTTGTGCAGATTCAATGAGATGAATGATAGTTGAATTAGACTCTAAATGGATACTCGATAGAAATTCATAGAAGAGACTTGAAATAGGCTTCAAAAGGAGAGGAAAATTAGGCTCTATCCACTAGAAAAGAAGGATGAATAAGAGATTCATTTAAAATTTAATTTAAGGGAAAAATTATAATTTTTCCCAAAATTTTCCTTTGTATGGTTTGGCCAAACCGTGCAAAAATCATGCATGAGCAGCTATAAGAAGGGGAATATGCATGGTTAGGCTTCATGATTAGGGAAATCGTGAACCAAATATGTGAAATATATCTATTAAAATTTCATACATTCTCGCACAACCGTGAAACCCACTTCACATTGTTAGATCAAGCCATGCTCCCTCCTGTCGTATGCAGCCTGCATCACCTAGTTTATTATAACAATTCAATAGGCCTTTTTCTCCCAAAAATAGGGTTCTGGGCTCCAAACAATCCTCATAATCTATCATGACCTTCACCAACTCATTAGAAATCTGCATTAGGTCCAAAATAAAGAACTATACCAAATTTTAAAGGATTCATAGATGAGTGAAAAACCGGGTTCTTATAGTATTCCTCTTTAATGGTACTCATCCACGAGTTTACCTTCCATGGTTGGTGAAACACTGTATGAAAAAAAATCAGACATTTGGCATGTATGTCATCCTCCTTCTCCCCTGTATCATCCTTGACATGGCTATTCTGCCATAACACTGATACTAAAGGGATAAAATGGACTCAGAGACCCTTCATTCCCTAGTCAATGATGTGTATAGGATAGTCCTCAAATGAAGAATCAACATCTAGATCAAATTACTCAGGATCAAAAGTATGAGATGGGTCGACATGATACTGGTGAAGCTATGAAATGTAGAAGACATCGTACATGGAACGATACCTATGAGGCAGTAGCAAAAAATAATCTATTAGTATAACTCTCTCCATAATCTTAAATGGAATGAAAAAATATTCCGACAACTTACCTTGACTCTATATTCATCTATGCCCTACCTTGGGTGCTACATATAGGAAAACGAAATCCCCGACCTCGAACTCCATAAGTCATTGGCTATGATCAGCATATGATTTATATCTAGATTGACTCATAGACATATGCTTCCTGATCTGCTAAACCTACTCTGAATTATACTTTATAAGATGAGGACCTAGTTAGGATGCCTCTCCTTCCTCTAGCCATCAAATAGGTAACTGAAATGACCGATCATATAAGGCCTCAAAAGGATCCATATAAATCATTTCTTGAAATCTATTATTATAGGTGAAATCGATGAGAGGGATATGATTCTCCCAAGAATCACCAAAATCAAGGAAGCTTTCCTGGAGCATGTCCTTTAAAACCTGTGTTGTCTTTTTTGACTATCCATCAGTCTAAGGTTTAAAGGTTGTGATCAGAATCACCTATGTACCCATATCCTTCTGCAGCCCCTACTAGAACTATGATGTGAAACAAGAATCCCTATCTGAAACAATAGTATGAGGGACCTTGTATAGTCCTATGATCTCACTGACGTAAAATTTTCCTTGCTCAAAAACTAATAATGTATCTTAGTTAGGAATGAAGTTGGCTACCTTCTTCATCTAGTCAATAACTACCCATACAACATCATTACCTTTAGGTGACCTAGGTAATCCAACTACAGAATCCATGGAAACAACTTCCCATTTCCATTCTAGGACTAGAAGTAGCTGTAACAAGACTGAAGGTCTATAATGATCCGCCTTCATATATTGATTGGTGGAACACCTATTTATAAAGCATACTACCTGATGTTTCATCCCAGGACACCAATACTAGCATCACATATCTTGATACATTTTGGAGATCCCTAGATGAACTTCCCACTGAGAAGTGTGGTACTCTAACATCAAATTTTATCTTATATTTTTAGAAAACCAGACACATCCATGTATATATAATATGTTGTCTCTATCCACAGACTAATATAGAGGCGGGTCATCTCCTGAAATACTCTCATAGAGAACCAAGCCCTCGAGATCTGAAAATTTCATTCTCTTCACCTTCTCAAGGAGGGAAGAGGTAATTGTTAAGTCTGAGAGGTAAAAATACTCATGACCATCATGAAACATTATATGTATATTAGAAAAGGGGGCCATCAATTTCTATTCATCACTGGATTCCCGTACGACCTGTGTCTGAGTTTTCCAACTCAAAATCAAAGGACTGAAGATATTTGACCTATATTCACTGTTTGATATCCAAGTCACATATTGTAAAGATATATTTGAGGATCTTGTGGTCCATATACAAAATAAATTGATCCCCAAAAAATAGTGTCTCCACTAATTAAAGTCATGGAAAAATTCATCTAGTTCTAGATCGTGTGTTGAGTAATTTCTCTCATGAGGCGTCAACTGCTAAGATCCATACACAATGACTCTATCCTCCTATATCATAACTTCTCCTAGGATAATGGTTGATGCATTACAAAACATGGCATAATATCTTCCTTGATTTGTTATAATCAGAATAGGTGTCAAGAAAAGCCTCTCTTTCATCTTCTAAAAGGATTTCTCACACTCTTCTGACCATAAGAACTTAACACCCTAATTTGTAAGACTAGTAAGAGGTGAAGCAAGGAATGATATGTCCTGTATTAAATGATTTCAATGTCCAGCCAGCTCCAAGAAACTCTACATATCAAACACGTTCTTGGGATACTCACAAGACACCACAGTACTAACCTTATCTAGGTCAATAGATACTCTTTATTATAATATAATATGATCCTAGAAGTGAACTTTCTTAATCTAGAAGTGGAACTTAAAAATCTTTGCATAAATATGATGCTATTTTAGTGTACTTAGATTGATCTCAAGATGCTTAGCATAGTCACTACGAGTGTGAGCGTACACCAAGAATCCATCCACAAAGACTATGATAAAGGAATCCAAATAGGGGTGGAACACCTTATTCATCAAATCCATTAAAATGGTAGGCACGTTTATAAGATCGAAAAATATAACAAGGTACTCATATAGAACATACTTTCTACTAAAATCTGTAAGAGGTATGTCTAATGGCATGAATTGCACTTGAGGATAGCCTGATCTCAGGTCAATCTTAGAGAAGACCCTAGATCTTTGGAGCTAGTTAAAGAGATCATCTATATGAGGCATTGGATACAAATTCTTGACCATAAGCTAGTTAAATAGTTTTTAATACATGCATATATGAAGGGCCCAATCCAAATTATTGTTGAAAAGCATGGGTGAACCCCAAGTGAAGTGTTGTTCCATATAAAACCTTTGTCATTCAAGTCCTCTAACTACCGCTTGAGATCCTAGATTTTAGTAGTTTCCATAATGTATGGTGGAATGGACACTGGAGTTTATCTTGGAATGAGATCAATCATAAATCTACCTCTATTTTAGAAGGTTATCCATTTTTTAGGAAATACATCACTGAAATTATCTAATACTGGAGAGAATTTAGCCTCATGTTAACCTTGATCATCTATGAAGAGATTGGAAATATGGGAGGTCACACCACCTAACCCATGTTGCTTTGGTCTAGATCTACTATCCTAGACATCCCACTCATCCTTATGTAGATAAATTCTTCCCTATAGTGATGTGAATGATATCCTTCAGTGATATAATTCTACAAAGGCATGATACGGAACCAACCAATCCATCTTGAGAATGACATCAATGACCATAATATTGATAATAAATATATCACATAAGAAGGGATAACTTCCTACCTCAAGGGATAGTCCTTGCATTGGCGCATGCCATATGACCGTACTCCCAATGGTGTATCCAAGGTTATTACACAAAAATAATATTTTATTTCTATTATGAGACTTCCCATAATAGATAAAGAGATGAAAGAGTTTGAAAAAACTGTATAAAATAAATCTGATACTACAGTGGAGGCTACTAGAATAGTACCTCGTACTATAGATGGTCTTGTAGCCTTATCCTTAAGTATCAGCTGTAAAGCATAAAACTGGAACAATCCAAGGCTGTGTGTAATAGCTAGATTACCATGATCAAAACTAATCTTCTGGAAATAATGGTGATCATGAGTCTAGCTACCATGACCACGAACTCCTCAATAGCTAGTTTTTCTAGTGCTACTCCAAATCCTCGCCTTACATAGCATAAAAGAACCTGATCCTAAAGGTGGAGCTGGTGTAGATCCTCTTCCATTAGAAGCTGATGGAAAGGTTCAACAGAATAATTGTAAGTTCCTTATACGGCCTCAAGACCAGCACTCTAGTGGGTCTCTATCACACTGAGGGTTTAGATTCCCCTATCATCCAAACTGATAATACACCATAGAGATACCAACATGGGTACTCTGGATGCTACTACCCTAATGAGAAACCTTGAGGGAGCATTTCATGTAATCAGAAGAACTACTGTCCTTCCATGATAGTGGTCCTCTATACCTGGTACTGTCTTTGTCCCTCAAGTTTCATTCAATGATAAGAGCCTGATTGACTATTTCAGAAAAGGTAGGTAGGAAAAATATGTTCACCTATGTCCCGATGGAATAAACAAGACCATCCTCAAAGTGTCTAGAATGTGGAAGCTCACCATTAGACACAAGATGTTCAAAACACTGTAACTTAGTGAAATTATTTGAATACTCCATAGGTAACATCAAACCCTACTCCAGATGCATGAAATCTTTAGCTTTGTCAGCTCTTAGCGTCTGTGGAAATAACTGATCATAGAAGGCAGTTTGGAAGTCATCCCATACCATGCCTTGATTGAAACCATCTTGGGTAACTATGTCCCACCAAAACTTGGCTAAATCACACTGCATGTAATCAACAAGATTTACCCTCCACTATGAAGCTATATCTGGATGCTCAAATATAGATAAGGTGGCCTCTAGACAAGACTCAGTAACCTATGGACTGACATCCCCTGAGAAGGTAAGAGGATGATGCTACTAGTACTCTTGCATCATATCATCCATAGAAGGTGAAACTCATGGATCACCATGTATGTACAACATCAGATATAAGAAACTATCTCGAACTTGATCATCAATTCCCAAATTAGGTATAATAAGTGGTTTCACAAGTGAAAATCCTAGAGCTAAGACTGGAATCTCATGGATCACAATGTTTGGAGAATGGTTGTCTTCACCCTCTTAGTGCATGACATAAGGACGACATGAAAACATTGGTATAAAAATGCCAAGCACACACCTCAGAACAAAATATAACAAGATAGATAAAAACATTAGTAGATGATGAATTTATAGAAGGATCACTACCCAAGGAATTCTACCCAAACTACCCACTTAAAATACCAAGTATCATTGAGTTATCAAGTATTAGTTTCAAGGGTTTCAGTAGATAAAGGTTTAACTATAACTTTCTTTATCATTTACTAAAAACCATTTCATTAATTTTAATTTAATTACCTGATTTAATCCTTTACCTTTCGTAAACATGACAAGGCGAGATAAGGGTGTCCGACCTTTTTCATTTTAAAATTAAAATTTCACTTTTCAAATTGAATTTTATCATGTTAATATACCAATATTCATTTAAAATGATTTGTATATCTAAGTGAATCAGGGTCCATAATCCTTATTACTGATATTAATACCCATTTGAATTTCTAATTAAAGGCTTGATTCAATAAATTACCCATTCCAACCCATGAGGGCCCATAAAACCTCATGAAGTGAAATAAGAAATCACTCAATCAAAGCCTCAAAATAAGCACATGAATATGTATAAAGAAATACCCACTCAATAATCACATGCATATTAGGGAATGAAAAGTAGTGAAATGCACCTATATGGAATGGAACTATGCATGACATGTGAATTTTAGGTTCCTATGATGATGCATGTATTAATGCTCTTTATCCTCACAATATTGGGACAAGGATGAAATAAAATCCCAATCATAATAATAATAAAAAATACCATATATCATGTGATCTACCCAATAGTGAAATTATATCAACTTTCATAGGAGAAACATAACAAAAATTTTAATTCTGGAAACATGGAATTTACCCCGAACATGGGTTCACAACACCCAAGAATGGATTATGACCAAGTTTCAAGTGTTCCTAATCTCAATAATATTTTCCCCAAATAGTAAAGAAATAAAGGAATTGATCTGATACCACTTTGTGATGTCTGAGACCCAGATACCCCTTAGAGGTTCCCCAATCCCGATTAGACACATGGACTCAAGTTCATCTCCCCAAATGTCATAGACTACTGACTAGTAGTGAGAGAATAGGGTATTCCCATGGGGATAATATTCCCTCATTACTAGAGTGTATCACAATAGATAGGTAATATAAAATAAGATAAATAGTGTCAAAAATATATATACACAAAATACAAAATAATAGAAGACTGATACAAATAATAATACAACATGTGCAACTGATATAAATATCCAAAAGTTGATGATGATATATCCTGTCACTATAAATCTGGAAACCATGGATTCAAATTAAAATACAATCATTCTATACAAAATTAGAAAAAAGGAACACAAAATCTATCCCGAGTACCCTGAGCTCCATCTTGGTCATCTGTTACAATCCTTATCCTAAAACAACAAGAACTAAAGTGCATAAAGTAACTCTCTTCCCTTTTTCAACCCCTGCATACATATAGTATTCCTGAATACCAATAGTGGCCCAGATAGGGTGTAAGATAAATCTCAGTAGGTCACCACAAATGGTGTCTATAACATCCATTCCATGTAATATAAACTGAACCAGTGGGAAAGCATGCATATATAAAAGAAAAGAAATAGAACAATGTAAATACCCAAGTACCTAATTCAGCCCTCTGATGATGTCTGAACATGTTACTAGTCATTAATTAATTAAGTTTAGTTTATATAATTAAGTCATGTGAGGCATATCCAGCACTAACATCACCTCGTGATAGTACTAGTAGTGGTTCCAAAATGTAACATAGAAACCTGAAATGATAATAATAATAAAAGGGTTCCAAGGTAATAACCAAGGCAACCTATACCTCAAGGGTCTCCAAATCAGTAGTAACTACATATTTTCTAAGGGTTAAGAGTGTAATTCAAGGATCATCATCCAAGGCATTCTATAATAATATGATCTAATAGAGTCCAAGGAATACATCCAAGGTAAAACGGGATAAGCTATGGATAGGCCCAAGGGTATAACCAAGGAACCTCATGTCTGAAGAAACCATAATGGATCTAAAGAGTGTATCCAATTAATCTTTTAATAGTAAAGGAACTTTCCTAAAATGTCATACCAGGCATCCACTGATAGATGAGGATTAGGGTCCAAGGTGGGTATCAACTTAGGCAACTGACATCCTTGAGTTAGAATGGCGTCCTCAAGTTCTCAAGCAATTACCTTAGTAATCCAATGTGATCTCGAGTCAAACCAATGCTATAAATATTTCATGGTTCATATATGTAATTAGGAACCTGACATTAGATCAATTTAATAAATAATTCCAAATAATGGTCATTCCATTTAATAAAGTGAATATGATCAAGCCTTTCCTTTCATTAGTGTGACAAGGTCAAGGGACGTGCAACCATTTAAGTCATCTGATATTCAATTACTGGTTTCTCTCCTTTACCTTTCATAACATGAAAAGGATATTCTAATTATGAGAAACCACTTTCATCTAATTTAATATAAACTAGACCAAGTCATAAATATACATTACACTTTCTATTTCAATTAAGATTAATTTATCAATATCTAAGTAATTACCTTTGGTGGTTCAAGTGTGGATCAACATGGTACTAGCCATTAAATAATTCCATAATCATTTAATATAAGTAGGATTACCATTAGAATGGTCAAGGTCAAGGAACACCAGAATGGTGGCTCAAACGTTTCAAAACACTAAATACCCAAATATTGTAACTCACCCTACATTGGGTGCATGTTATTATGGACGTAACCACAAAACAGAATTACATATATGAAAGGGTCTTAGAACAAGTTCCTAATGATTTAAAGTAAGACATATAAATTTAAAAAATAAAGCCTGAAGAAATTTGTGGGTCGACACGATATTTTCCAAAATGAAGAAAATCAAAGGATGAGTTGTAGACCACCTACCTTAGAATTGTATGTTTCTCCTTGTCCATTATCAGCCTTTAGTTTGTTCTAGATTGGAGTATATTTGAAAGACAAATCAATGACCTCAAATTTGTTCATATGATTCTACATCTAAATAGCATTGTAGATAGGAATAAGAACAACGTAAGATTAAAGAGGAATTGAGAATATAGCAGTGCAGATCCCAAAAGATGAACAATGGTCAAATTGAACTCCTCACAGATGCTCGATCTCGATTCCAAGAATAGAGTTGAAATAGGATTCAAAAGGGAAGTAAAATAAGACTTTTTCTGTTAGAAAATAACGAGGAAGAAGGGATTCATTTAACATTTCATTTAAAGTAAAAATGGTAATTTTTCCCAAATTTTATCTTTGCACAGATTTTCCACACAGTTTGGCCAAACCGTTCCCAATCATACATGAGAATATATATAAAGAGGCACATGTAAGGTTAGGATACAAAGTTAGGTAAATTGTGCACTTACTATGCGAAATAGTTCTGTTAAAATTTCACACATTATCGCATGTCCATGTGTCCCACTTCACATGGTTAGATCGAACCATATTCCCTCTTACTGCTTACTGTCCAACCATTCATAGTTTAATCAAACCATGTGGCATGCCTCACACAACTTATTCTAACTATGTGACATGCCTTTTTCTCCCAAAAATCTGGGTTTTGGGCTCCCAAAAATCCCTAGACACCCTTGAGACCTTTACTAACTCATTAGACATCTGTATTAGTTCCAAAATAAATAATGAGACCAAAATTTAAAGGATCCATACATGAGTGAAAAATTGGGTTCTTACAATATTCTTCAGAGAATTATATTGGAATTAATAGATTAGGTTATTCCATTTCTATGAGATCTTGTAAGAGTTATATAAAGATGATATCCCAAAAAATATACAAGAATTTCATATTCTTTATAATGTGTTTTCATTGAAATATTTTTATTTTATAAATTAATCTAATGATATTTTTTTAAAGGAATGATTGTGGCCTTTAAGTGTAAACAAGTATGTTTTAAGATAATTTTTTTCATGGGTTCCCATGTTTTCTAAGAAATAATTATGATTATGATTTTTTACTTTATGTTTTCTTGTAAAGTGTTTTATGTAAAACTTTGAGTAGTAAAGCTGATCTATTGTGTGTGTAAATGATTATTTGATCCCAAAGTTTATTATGTTAAAGAAAAACTCTCTTATATGATCTTATGGTTTTGAAATGGACTAATGAGTTTCTTTTTATATATTTATATGTACCTTACTGATATTTTTATTATCATCCCATGTATTCAAATTTTTTTCATAGTTTTTAAGGATGTTTGGGAACAATGATGAATTCAAATTGAAAATTTTATAAATTTTTCATAGATAAGAAACAAGTTTTATTTTAAAAGTACTGTATTGTGAAAAAATGGATACTGAGTGGAATTTTATACTTTATAATGTATGGGTTTATTATATAATTTTATGACCTAATTCTCTAAAACTATAGACTATAAATATCCTCAAAATGTATAAAAATTAATTCTTGATTTAAAAATAAATATTATGTAATTTTACAAGGCTGGGTCCTTATATAGTGTGTGATAACTTGAATTTTGTTGATATATGTAGAGAAATTTTCGAAATTGTTATAAAATATTATATCTTCTAGAGAATAGTAATAAACATGCAACAATGTTCTCCCATAGATGTAGTACTTATTTTTTAAACAACATAATATAAAACTGTTATTTTATTTTCTTATTTTTTCACTAGGGTGTATACTTATATGTGTGTATATTTTTTAGAAGACTCAGTGTGGTCTAGGGTTATTTTAAGCTACTTAATTTTTGGTACACTTATATTTTTAGAGGAAGTTAATGTTCCAATGAATGTTAATTCTAGTTATTAATGTTCATATGGATTGAAATATCTTAGTTATGGTGAAGTTAATTTCTGGTGAAGTCACATTTCAATTTTCTCTTATCCCCCAAAATAAGTATCATAGATTTGGTTCAAGACTCAAGTACACTCATAAGAATACTCAGTTATCTTCATTAACTATTTTCTTGAAATTATTTCATTTCCAGTGTTATTTTACTGTTATTATATGGTATTATGTTGGATGATGGTATGATTCATGTTGATAAGTTAAATGGAACAAAATATGGATTATAGGGGATGCAGAAGATTATATCATCTAAAAGAACTTAGATATTGCATTAACTGGAATCAAAATAGATAATATAGATAAATTGAAATGGGAATGGATGAATTATAAATGACTTGGAATTATTAGTATTTATTTGGGAAGTAATATTTCCTTAAACATATAATAAAATTTAATTATAGCTAAAATAATGAAGTCCCTGATAGAAATTTATAAGAAACCTTCTACTTTGAATAAATTATTCCCAATGTATAGGTTTATTATCAAGAGGTTTTGGGAGGGAAGATAAACTAACAACCATGTAAATGTTTTTAACATTATCTAGGTAAAAATTGAGTTAGTTAATATAAAGTTCAAGAAAGATGTATGAGTGTTTATTTTGTTGTTATCACTACTGGAAAGTTGGAAGGTGATGGTCATCCCTATCATAAATTCTTACAAGGATTTATGGAACATAATATTGAATAAGGATCTTATAACAAGGTAAGTTCAAGAACCTATCAATAATTAATTGATTGTGTAAGGTAGAGGATGATCACCCAATCAATAGAAAAATTAGAAGAAAGTGGAAGATAAGTCCAGAGATAGGAGTAGATGTAAGTCTACTAAACCTAGACCGATATGTTAGAATTATTGTAAAAATGGGAATCTCAAGAAGTAATTTAAAGATCACAAGTAAACACTAAAAGTTAATCTTATATAATTTCAAGTTCCATCAATTAAATTAAAGGGTGTATTGGATTTCTATTAAGTGTCAATGTTCGGGTGGACTCATGGGTAGTTTATTCATGTGCATCATTTCATTCTAAGGTGGATTAAGGGTGCATAGAGAATTATGTACTCAAAAGATTCAGCAGGGTTCACTTGGTAGATGGACTAGATCTTGAATTTTTTAGAAATGTTGATGTTAATATCTAGATGCTTAATGGAAGTTTCTTTAAATTGTCATAAGTCCAACACATTTCAAGGTTTGGAGAAATATTATTTCTATTAGAACGTTATATGAAGACTATTTTGAAAATAAATATTATAATGGAGTATGGAATATTACTCATGGATCCACGGTGGTGGTAAGAAGAGTAAATAAAAGTACCTTTTATTTTTTTATAAGGTCAAATGGTTAGATTATGGATGAAATGTCAACTTCTGAAAGTTTGAATTTGTGGAACTATCAAACTGGTCATCTCAGTGAGAAGAATATAATGCTTCTTGCATAAAAGGGTATAATTAATATTTATTATGATACATTTTAAACGTTTGAAAGTTGTATACTCAGTATGTAGAATAAGGGTTCATTTAATTTGAATGGAAGGAAGCATTAGAGCTAGAAATTAGAACTTGTTCATTTTGATGTCTCAGGAACATCCCTAATTCTATCTCATAGAGGATCATTATACTTTGTAAAATGTATTGATGATGTAATCAAAAAGGTGAAATCATAATTTCTAAAACACAATTTATATGTGTTTGGTGTATTCATTCAGTGGAAATCCATGTTGGAATAAAAATTAAAATAGAAGATAAAGTGTATATGGTCTGATAATGGAGGTGAATATAGTGGAAGGGACTTTAAGAACTACTATAAAAATAAGGGATTAATAATGGTGAGTAATATACTCAAGATAATAGAAAAAATGGTGTGGATAAAAGTATGAACAAAACTTAACTAAAAAGGATCATTACCTGAAGTTTTATTCTGGTATGTCTGAAGAATTTTTGGAAGAAGCATTTATTTTCACAAAATACCTAATTTAATAAAGTCTGTCAATACAGTCGGGGTTGTATATTTTTAGTAGTTGTGGTATTGTAAACCTGTTGAAATTAGTCACCTAAATGTTTTAATTAGTTTATTATATGTCCATGTTGATTCTAAAGAGAGGGAAAAGCTTGAATCTAAGTCTCAAGTGTGTTTCTTTGTGGGCTATAAAGATAAAAAATTTAGATACCAGCTCTAGGATGATGACAATCAAAAGTTAATCAGATCACATAATTTTCTCTTTAATGATAGGGTCTTTTATAAAGACCAAAACTTGGAGGACCTGTAAGTTGTGACTAAAGAGTCATCATGCCATTTTCAAGTTGATAAGAACAGATAGACTAGAGGAAGAGTTCTAAAAGTTTTAGATGTTCACATAAGTTGTCTTAAAATTAGAACAACATAGAATGCACCTAAATTCTGAAGAGTCACAGAGGTATGTGGAATATCTATGATAGATAGGTCTTCATAAGAAATATCACTTCAAGATAAAACATCAGAAAGAGAAGACTATAATTATAGTTATAAGGATATTTTTGATTCAGATGACTGATACAAATGTATGGTCATGACTTTCACAAATTAATTTTAACAGATGATGGAGAACATTAAATCCTATAAAAAACAGCCACACTAAGAAATTATAGAAAGTGTGATTTATCTAAGAAAAATGAATTGGATTTATTTTATTCCAATGAAACCTAAGAGCTAACAACTTTACCATAAGGTAAGAAATAAATGATGAATAAATGGATCTTCCAGTTAAAAGAATAAGTTGAATGAAGTGAAAACCAAAATTATAACACACAAAAATTCTAAAATAATAACATTTTATTTGTTAGAGTATGTTACACAAAACCCCAATCTTAAATAACCCATAAATTATTTTTTTTAAATTTAATATCTTCGATAGTTTTCAAAACACACAACCCCAAGTCTAAATGAATCATAATATAGTATACCATTATAACCTAGCTACTAAATTGAAAGGTATTAATAGTACTAACTAAAATATGAAAATTACGACTATCTATTGATTATAAATAAAATAATAATCATTTAAAAGGAACAACAAATATTTTCTAAAAATTTGTATTTTTTCTAAAAGATAGTTTAGTTACGCTTTACAGACATAATTTAAAATTAATTTTTAAAAATTTTAGAAAAATTATTTGATAAAATGAAATTAATTTTTGAAATTAGAATATCAAAATTATCTTAGTGTAATTTTTTTATATTTTTCTAAAAAGTTTCATTTATCGATTACTAGTGAAAA
Organism: Viscum album; assembly: GCA_963277665.1. Taxonomy (NCBI): domain Eukaryota; kingdom Viridiplantae; phylum Streptophyta; class Magnoliopsida; order Santalales; family Viscaceae; genus Viscum; species Viscum album. Next base: position 267,582,999 of record OY728132.1, on the reverse strand, counting down.
ATACCAATTTTTATTGAAAACTACCTTTCCATTTAAATAATTTAAAAGGTTAAATTATATTTTAAATTAGTTTAAAAAAATATTTTAATTATATTACAATTTAACTAATTTAGGTCATTGGCATAAATTTCATATTGAATTTTTATATTAAAACCTTCTATACTTATGATAATTTCCTCTTTGGAATCCTGTTTTTTCATCGCATTTCCGAGTATAATTTTAAATTGGAATTTACCAATTTTGTGAGTTGAATTTGGGAAAAATAGATTCCACATTTGGAATCATCACAATTTATATTATCTAATAAGTTAAAATTAATTTTTGACTAAAGTGAATAGTGAAAATAGTAAAAATTAATTTTCGTAGTTAAATTAAAAATGGGTTTACCGAGGGTTAAAATAAATAGATAAGGGTTAGAATAACCTAAAAACCTATATAAAATATTTTTTTCTGAACATATTTAGACCTTATAGTTATAATTCTTGATAATAATTCATTTTGGACCCTTTTTTCATGTGAAAAATGTGGGTACACCTTTGTCTTTTCAAAAATTAAAAGTGTACCCCTCACTTCACTTATAAAAGTACACCCCTATCCTCTATTATTAACACCTCCAAATCCTTTTGGTTCATACAATACATGAAAAAATCACTTAAAACTACCATAAACTCATCCCAGAATCCTTATTTTGGTTAGAAATTTATTCTAGGAATACTTTAGGTATAATCCTAAAGAGGTGATCCAAGAAGAGGTAAAATTACTAACTATGAATTTTTGTTTTATTTATTATTCTACCCCCTTAAAATATAATTAATTAATTATTATATAATAAAACTAATATATAATATATAATAAGATTTTATTATGTAAATTTCATGACCTATATTCATCTTATCTTCCCTAAAATGAGAAATAATAACGTCACTTATGTGTACGGTGAACTACCACCTCATGAACTGATGTGACACGTTTTCCATCAACACCTCTCACGATTGGGTATGATGATGGATATAAAGTATATATATACATATATTATATTTAAATAAAAAAATTACACCACTAGATTTATTATATTATATGTTCCTTTTTACTTTCCATTATGTAGGGGATACGATGGCTTCACTCATGTGTATGACAGATTACCTCATTGTGAAGCGATGTGATTTGTTTTTCAGTAACCCTTTACATGGAAGATATTATGGATAAATTTAATGAATATATGTGATATAAATTAAATAATGATTATATTAATCACATATTTATTATTCTGAAAATATTATATATCATTTTATTTTTTACCTTTTTACTCACTGAAAGATGATATGGTCGTTCGTGTATGTGTGGACTACCGCCATCACGAAGTGATGTGACTCTATTTTCATCACCACACCAAAATGATGATATATATAAGTATATTTAAATAAATAATATGGTATTTATAATATTATTATCATTATTAAATAATAAAACATTACTTATCTATTTTTCATAATGATCGTTGAAAAATGGAAATGTTACTCATGTGTACGTACGATATACCGTCTCCATGATCGTAATGTACTTCATTTATAAAAACCATATTTCATGATTGATATTAAAAGTATAATTGATATATAAAGATGATAATTATTCCATGGTTATTATTCTGGATATGATGTAAGTATATAATATTCCCAAAAGTTAGAACTTTCATAACAAAGCACGAATGAGAAAACAAGGCAATCAACACACCAAACAATGAAAATAATGAAAGGCTATTAACGAAAGGTTTATAATATGTTATAAAAGGATCATATATGATATTATAAATATTAATTTATTTATTTTATAAATTAATAAAATGTTTAAAATCACTATATATGAGGTTAAATCACATTCAACTAGATGGAAACATGATGTAAGGGACTTCATCTCAATTTCACTTCATTGAGGAACATTGTAATATGATGCACCTAATTTATTTTATATAGTGTATATAATGACCCATTTACATAATATAATGTTTTATTCATAGTTCATGGTATTTTAAGTTTGAATTTATTTATTTCATAATCTCATTTTAATCGGGATTATTTATAGTTGAATTTCCACTAAAGAAAATTATGTGATAATTTTATAATAAACACCTTTAATTTTATTCTCCTCTACTTATTAATGATTTCTTCAGGTAATATAATAATCTTACACTCTTTGGTATTTAAAATTATTGTGATTTTTTTAGTAAAATCTGACTTCATTTCTCTTTTCAGTCGAAAACCCTTTTTCTTCTAAAACCAAGTTTTCTAAAAATGTTTTTATTTTTTTTAAATTATGAAAAATTATTTATTAAATAAAATTTTACCCATGTTTTACTTTATTAATTTTTTTAATGAATATTTATGTTGTTTTTAAAACAAGACCCATTTGGATTTTACTGAAAAAAATAAAAGGAATATTTGTTTTAACATGTACGACATGAATGAAATTTCCATCTGTTATGACTGATAAAATTTTTAAATATTATTTTATAAGTTTCAAAGGTTATTTTCTAATAAATTTATTTTCAAAATATTTTGTGAACTTTTAGTTAAAAAAATATATTTTTGAAGTGAAAGGGATATTTTCCTCAGGAATGTTTTTAAAGATATTTTTTTGGTATTTCTATTTATCAACGAAACCAACCATTTATTTTGTATATAATCAACTGGGGATATTTTTTATTAATAATATCCTTATTCTTTATCTTTATGGTTTATGATCATTTTGACCAATGAAATTATTGAAATTCACTTTCTTGATTCATTTTTGTAGTCATTAACATTCCGTTGAAACATTCACTTTCCTGTGATCATTGGACACTAAAGATACCATAAATATCCATATTATTTATCATGGATATGTTAATTACTTAATTAATGTATCATTTAAATATATATTGTTCAATATTTAGAGTAATTTGTTTACCGATGGAAATATTGATAAATTCATATTCTTTACTCAATACAGATATTTGATGATGAGGCACATTGTTCATGAATTAAATTGATTATTTGATATATGTGGAATGCTTTAGAGATGAAATGACAGGTGGGACCACTAATTTAATATCCCCTTGATGCATTGGTAGTCTTATGAGGTGAACCAATAAGTTATCATTAAATGAGTTTCTACCTATATTTTTAAACCGTCTTGTGAAAGCTCTTGATGGAAGATGTTTCATTCTCTTGAGAACATAATGTCCAATGATAAATCATTTACTTTATTAAGAATTTAGTTATTATTATCCATGATATTTTGAAAATGATATTATATATTGATTCATTTCATTCTTAGTTTATTGATTAAATGGAATTTTCTTTTGGTTATTTACCTTACCATATTGATTATTTCTTATTTTATTATCCATGATATTTTCACAAGGATATTATCTATGTATGCATTTCATTCACATTTTATTGATTAAATTTTATGTGTTTTTAGTTATTTACCTTTCTATATTGATTATTCCTTATCATATTATCCATGATATTTTCACAATTATATTATATCTGGATTCATTTCATTCTGAGTTTATTGATTAAATGGCACGTGGTTTCAGTTATTTACCTTACTATATTCATTATTCCTTATCTATAGATGATATCCAGGTTATTTAAATGGAATGTGTGTTCCGTTATTTACCTTTATATATTTATTATTACTTATCTAATCATGCTATTCAAATTATTAAAATGTAATGTGTGTTCAATTATTTACCTTGATATGTGGGTTATGCTTATTAATTTATGATAGTTTAAGTTTTACTTAACCCTTATTAAGAATCTTAGCTCACCCTTATTTTGTTTCCTTTCCTAGGAATCTATAAAGTGTAGTATGATTGATATAAAAGGATATAATAGAGGGAATAATGTTATTATTGAAAAAAATTATGTTGTGATCTCCATTTTCAAATGTAATATGAGAGTCATGTATGTATCTTGTTTACCAATACTACTAAACTATTATAGACTTCAGGATTCAATTACTTGTTCTTATGCTAATGTAAAAAATTAAGACACTGAATCTGGTTTACTGGGTTCAGGGTTGTTATATTTGGTATTGTAGGGAGTTTAGTATAAATATTGGGAACTAGATTTAGGAAAACATATATTAGGTATTATAACCCTATGATAGTCTTTTATGATAAATACAGAAACACATTCTAATGTTTTTATAAGGAAGATATTATGTGTTTTTTAAATTAATACATACCTGTCTAGATACTACAAATGGATGTGGTTCTAGAATAGTTTTACTTAGAGGTAATAAATCTAAAAAGGGCACATTGGGATTGAACTAGTCATCGCCTGGTGCACAACAATGAGCCTTACTGAACACCTGGTTTGACACTCCTGGCAGATATGGTTAGGATAAGTCACATTTTATTTACAAAACATTGTGAAGGATTTAAATATATGATGAAAATTAATGACCTAGGTTAAACCTAAGGCGTCATAGATTAAAAAAAGGTGTCATGATTTAAACATCCTATAAATGATTATATGGTTTTCCCACTATGATTATTGTTTCTAACACCATGATTTTTGGTTTTAGTCAATGGATGGGACCCATAGGAATCGTTTTAATATTGAACATGAAGTAAAATTTGGTGAATATAAGAAACCAAATGGTATAGTGATTTGATTTAAAAATTTCATGATTATGGATAATCTATTATCCCAGAATATGGTTAATAACATATACCTTAACCAACTCTCAAACTCACTATAGAAGAGAAGGATGGAGCTTTCTAAGAGCTTGAGTAGTGGAGACCATGGAGGGAATATGGATCTATTTCCATAATGTGAGAAATATAGAAGGAGAAACCTAGGAATGTGTCCTAAAGGAATGAGATAATTATTTATGTGTGCAAAATAAGGATAGAAAGTAAATAACTACTAAGTAAAAATGAATAGTTTTATAGAGTGAAATAAATCTCATCATAGGTATCCATTTATCTTTTTTTGTATTAACTATGTGGAACAAGGAAATTATCCGAGTCAATTACCTATTCTAAAGTTTAACCCTTAGACCACAGAATGACCTTTGTTGAAATAAAATAGTTGAAGTATTTATTGGTATCCCATAATTATTTTATAGAATTATTTTTACCAATGGTATTTTTTATAAGAATCATGAAAGATTTAATGATTTTGTTAGATTTTAGAATCATATGTTTCTATATTAACTTAAGAGTTTTGGATAAAATCATGGGTTTATGAGTTTAAGGTTGATCATAAGTTCAAAGTCTTAAACACCCCTTTTGATTTTTTTTGGTAGGAATATAACATGATTAAGGATATTCTTGGAAAAAATTTATGGTAATACAACCCATTAGTTTGTTATATGTTTTAGTGAAGAATTTATTTTAAGGAAGAATGACCTTAAATTTTGTGGGAATAAGTTTAAAGTTATTGGTAACCTTTTGGGTTTATATTATCTTTTATGTTATGGTAATTGCTGGATATTACACTTTTGGAATGTTATAGGAATTATATTAATATAATTTTAGAAAAAGGATAATCCTTTCTATCTAGAAATTTTGTGGGGATTGAACCCATAACCGAAGGGAGATAAGGGTTTAACTACAACCACTATCCTATGTGATGATATGGTTAATATGTCATTGTTTTTACTTAAACAATATGATTAATAAATATAAATTATGAACCGATAGTGTTGATGTTGAGGTCTAGAGATTAATGTTTTGTATTGGATAACTTAAGCTAACCATATTGGTTATGGAAAATAGCTAGAGATAGTTAAAAATACTTGTAACTCTTTTATGGATATTATGATCTGTTAAAATAGAATTTTAGTACTTCAGGCATAAAAAATTCAATTTGGATATTCATTTCGTAGAGTAAGAGATAAAGTGTAAATTGATCAATGCATAGTAAAATGTTGAAATTTTTCTTATGAAATAGAAAGATATCAAGTATGTATAATACCTTATATTCTTAGATAGTTAAATAAGTCCTCAACTTTTGAAAAAGGATCATGAAACAAAAAATTTATCCTATTATCTTCTTATTCGATGAATCAAATGGTATTTTAAATTATCATATATTTATGGTTTTGATTTCCTTAACTTTACATTTTTCATTCACTTTCTAGTGATTAATAACCTTTATAACTCTCTTTAATTATTTATATAATTCTTCCAGGTCCGCATCTTTTCTTTCCAAAAATGTTATCCTACTTAGAAAACTAGTTATGTTTTATTATATATTTTCTTTATAGTTCCCTTTATCTCTTATTAAGAGGATATTTTATTAACAATTTTTACGATGTGGGTTTTCAACAAAGGAATTTTCAAATATCTAACCCTTATTTTATGAGTGCAAGATCAAATTGTGAGGATGCAATTTATTTAAGGTAGGGAGAATATAACACCCAAAAACTATAAAAGAATAAAATTCTATTCAATAGTGTACATGACATGAAACACTAAGCTTAAATAACCTTCAAAATTTATATCTTTAAATTCAATCTCTTTGATAGCTTCTAGAAGACACAACCCCAAGTCTAAATGAACCATAATATAGTATACCATTATAACCAAGCCATTAAATTCATGGGTATGAATATTACTAACTAAATTATGAAAATTATGGTTATCTATTAATTAGAAATAAAATTATAATTATTTAAAATAAAAAAGAAATGTTTTGTAAAAATTATATTTTTTTATAAAAGACAGTTTAGTCATGCTTTGCACAAAAAATTTAAAATTAATTTTTACAACCTTAAGAAAATTTATTTGAGAAAAATAAATTAATTCTTTAAATAATAATATTAAAATTATCTTAGTGTAATTTTTTTGTATTTTTTTGAAGAGTTTCATTTTTTGATGAATAGTGAAAAACCCAATTATTATTGAAAATCACCTTTTTCATTTAAATGATTTAAAAGGTTAAATTATATTTAAAATTGGTTTTAAATTAAAATTAATTCAATTAACTAAAAATTTAACTAATTTAGGTCACTATAATCAATTTAATATTTAATTCTGATATTAAAACCTTATATACTTATGATAATTTTCTCTTTGGAGACCCGCTTTTTCATCGTGTCTATGGGTATAATTTTAAATTGTATTATGAAACTTTTGTGAATTTAATTTTTAAAAATAGATTCCATAATTTTAGTCATAATTATTCATTTTATCTAATAATTTTGACTTAATTTTTTACCAAAATGAATAGTGAAAACATTAAAAGTTAAATTCTATGGTTAAGCTGAAAATGGAATTATTGAGGGTTAAACTAAAAAGATAAGGGTTAAAATGACTTAAAAACTTGTCTAAAATATATTTTATGGACATATTTGTGATCTTATAATTTTTAATTATCGATAATAATCCATTTTTAACCCTTTTTGCATGTGAAAAATTTGGGTAGACATTTTTATTTTCAATAATTATATGTGTGCCACTCACCTCACTTATAAAAGGACACCCCTATTCTCTATTATTCACACCATAAGACCATTATAGTTCCAAAAATACCATCCAAAATAACTTAAAAACTTACATCACCTCATCCTATAAGACTTGGTTTTTTATAAATCAATTCTTGTATTAATTTAGGCACAATCCTTAAGAGGTGGTATGATAAGGGTAAAATTAATAACAATGCATTTTTGTATTATTTATTCTTCCACCAGCATAAAATATTTTTTATTTAAGATTTTATAATAACACCAGTATATATAATATAAATATATTTTATTATGTTAAATTCATGACCTATATCCTTCTCATTTTCCCTAAAATGGGAAATGATAATGTCACTCGTGTGTACAACAGACTGCCTCCTTGTGAACTGACGTGACATGTTTTCCATCAACACCTATCACGGTTGGGTATGATGATGGATATAAAGTATATATATAAGATATTTATAAAATAATTATACCTTCAGAATCATTATATCACACAAACACACACACACACACACACACACATATATATACTTTCGATTCTGTATGAGATACAATAACGTTGCTCCTGTGTACGAAGGACAACCGCCTCACAAAGTGATGTGATTCGTTTTTCACTAACGCTTTACATGAAAGGTAATAAGGATAAATTTAAATAAAATACATGATATAAATGAAATAATTATGGTATTAATGAAATATTTATCATTTTTAAAATATAATATATCATATTCTTTGTTAGATTTTCACTCACTAAAAGATGATATCGTTGTTCATGTACGTGTGGACTACCACCTTCCCGAAGCGATGTGACTCTATTTTCACCACCACACAAAATTAATGATATATATAAGTATATTTTAAGAATAAATATTTTATTTATTATATTATGATAATTATATAATGATAAAATAGTACTTACCTTCTTTCTATAATGATCGTTGAAAAATGGAAATGTTACTCATGTGTACGTAGGACCTACCGTCTCCATGATCATAACACACTCCACTTCTCAAAAAACATATTTCATAATTATTATTAAAACTAAAATTGATGTATAAATATTATAATTATTTAATGAGCATTATTATAGAGATTATTTAAATATATAATATTCACAAGTACAAGAACTTTCATAACAAAGAACGAATGAGAAAACAAAGCAATTGACACCCAAAACAATGAAAATATTGAAATATTATTAACGAATCTAGGATAATATGTTATAAAATGATCACATATGATATTATAAATATAAATATTTTTATTTTATAATTTAATAACATGTTTAAATCCACTATACATGATTTAAAAGGACATCTAAGCAAAATGAAACGCGAGGTAAGAGACTTCGTCTTAACTTCCCTTCATTGAGGCATATTGTAATGTTATAAACTGAAATTATTTTATATGGTGTATATAATGACCCTTTTACATGTAATGTTATTATTCATTAATAATTTATGGTATTTCATGTTTCAATTTGAATTATTTTATCTGAAGGTAATTAAATTGAAAATGACCAAGTGGTAAAGAATTTCACAATTATATTTCTTTCATTGGGTTATATTACTTCTTCATTGTATTTGCCATTATAAGATTAAGTGTGTAAATAATTTTGACTATATTATGTTGTATTTATAATTTTTTATATGTATTTACATTTTATAAATATAATTTATTCATTGATTAATTCTCACTTCAACATTATGATCATTATAAGGGTTTATTTCACAATATCATTTTAATCAGGATTATTTATACTTGAATTTCAATTTAAGGAAATTATTTAATAATTATATAATAAAACTCATTTATTTTATTATAATTATTTTATTAATGAATTTTTTAAGTAATAGTACTATATTCCCACTCTTTGGTACTTAAAATGATTGAGAATTGTTTTTAGTAAAATTCAACTTTATTTCTCTCTTTGGTCAAAAACCATTTTTCTTCCAAAACATTTTTTTCTAAAATTGTTTTAAAAAATGTATTTAAAATTATTTAAAATAATCTATTAAAGAAAATTTTTCCCATGTTTTCCTTTTTTACAAATATTTTTAAGAGAATATTCATTTCATTTTCAAAACAAGACCCATTTGGATTTTATTGAAAAAGTAAAATAAATCTTTATTTTAACGCATATGGTATGAATATAATTTACAATCATCATGAAAACTCAATGTTTTAAATATTATTTTATATGTTTTAAATATAATTTTCCAGAAAATTATTTTCAAAATATTTTGTGAACTTTTAGTTAAAAAATTATATTTTCAAAGTGAAAATAATATTTTCCACATGAATGTTTTTAAAGATATTTTTATGAATTTTCTATTTGTTAAAGAAATAACCCTTTATTTTACATATAATAAATCAGGGATATTTTATATTGATACCATCCTTATTCTTCTTATGGATGGTTTATTATCATTTTGACCAAGGAAAGTATTGAAATTCAATTTCTTGATTCCTTTTTGTATTTATTAACTTTCCCTTGAAATATTCACTTTGATGTGATCATTAGACATTGAATTTAACATAAATATTCATATTATTTATCATAGATATGTTTTTTTAAATTTAATATAATTTATACCTATGATGTTCTACATAGAAAGTTATTTTTTCTTATGAGGAAATATTGATAAATATGTATTCTTTACTCAATATAAATATTTGATGATAAAGAAAATTGTTGATGAATTAAATCGATTATTTGATATATGAGCAATGCTTTGAAAATAAAGTGATGTGTGGGGCCCAAAATTATACATCCCCTTGATGCATTAGTATTCTCATAAGGCGAATAAGTAAACTAGAATTAAATAGGTTTCTACCTATAGTTTAAACCTTGTTGTGGAAGGTCTTACTGGTGGAGGTATCATGTTCTTGAGAACATGATGTCCAATGATTAAAAATTCACTTCATTAAGAATTAAAAACATGAGTGTAAGAGGTATATAAGGGGTCACACCTTATTTTATAAATAAAACTTTAAATCAATGGACCATGGGACAACCCATATCCTTGTGGGTAAATCTACACGAGTCTAATTTTAATGTGGTCTATCTAAATAAGCCTGTTTTAAATGTGGTTTCTTAATAAACCAACCCCACCCCAATATCAATTGGTTCATAGGTCCATAACCCATTTCACACTGCTAGTATGAAATCACCAGGACATTTCAAATTTAGTGTGAGTTTTTATACATTGCATGGAAAATTTGGGAAAAGTACACTTGGAAGTCATGAAATCAATCATCTGGTATCTCAAAGGAATAAAAAATACAAACTTATGATTCATGTTAATTGATATATTAAAATGGTATATTGATACTGATCTTGGGTGTGATTTTTATACTTAGAAGTGTGTAATTTTCTATGTGTTTACATTTTTAGGGATGAAGATGAACTTTATGTTAGGGTTGTAGTATGTGGTATCACTCTTTATCATGAAGGCTAAATACGTGGAAGTAATGGAAGTAGTAAAGGAGTTGGTTTGGTTAAAGTGTATTTTAAAGAAACTTGGGAAGGTCCAGGAAAGTGGGTTACTCTACTATGATAGTCAGAGTTCTATAAACTTGTAGAAAAATATTGTGTTTCATTAAAGAACTATATAGATCAACATGAAATGCCACTATATTTCGAAGTTTTTAGAGTATTGTGAGATATAGCTATAGAAAATATATGGGAAGTAGATTATGGATGATATTCACACCATGGAATTTATCTAGGAAGTAATTAAGAAACAGTATACCTTATTGATACTAGGGTGAAAATTAGGTGGCGGATAATATTGCATGCTATGGAAATAGATTTGAAAATATAGATTTTCCTAAGTGTTAACGATTTTATAAGTGCCTTGTAAATTACATTCAAGTGGGTTATTTTTATTTTTTTGTGTATATTTTTTTCAAGTACTAACTTATAGTTACTGAGATGAGGGACATAAAAACTTAGGTCAATCTTGATGTTCATCCTTAGGTAGTAAAAAACATCAATAGAAAGGAAAAGTAGTCAGATGTTGGTAAATTCTAATGATGGTGTGCAGACTGGTTAGCTCAGTAAAATGTGTCTGTGTAGGAGAATTAGTTGTATGGAAATGGGTGTAAATTTATTCTACTAACAATTAGTAGTCAATCTATGAAATGATAATGGAGATCGATAGTTATCCCAACTCAATGCGATGATCCCCATGAAAGTTGGAGGTTGGTGATATCAAAAGACTAGATAGAAATCTCTATAATAGTGAAGTGGGAAAACCTGTATACATGATGTGTGATAAATTTAAGTTTAGTGATATATGTGAAAAAATAGTTACAATGAATTTAAACTCTTTTATATTCCAATGAATATTAGTAAACATGTTGCGGTTTTCTCCTATGGATTTTTAAATTATTGTCTAAACCATGTAAAATCAATGTTTTATTTTTTATTTTATTTTTATTTGGTTTATAGTTTTATATATTTAGAATTAATGGAAGACTTATTATGGTTATCTAGGTTGTTTTCATTATACCAAAGTTCTAGTACATTGATCTCAATAAACGAGATTCATGTTCTGCTGCACATGGATTTTGTTTATTGAAGTTATAATGGATTGGAATATCCTAGTTGTCTTATACCCAATAGATCTTCCCCTAGGTATATTCTTATATAGTTTTTGGGATTTACTTGGATCCCATTGGGAGGTATTATCATGGTTCTAGGGAAATAATTGGGTTTTACTGATAAGTATATTCCTATTCCAGGAGGTAATATCCACTGGGTGTATTATATTCTAGTTCTGGGTAGAATATGCAACCCCCTAGCTAGATGGATATATAACAGTTTCATGTAGGGTATGTGACCCCCGAAGTGTATGGATACATGATAGGTTTTTGGTAGTACATGGGCCCCCTAGGTGTATGTTATTCTTATTATTCTATAGAGGAACATGGTTCTCCTAGGTGGTATGATTTATGATCAAAGACAATCTGACGCTGGTCGAAGCAGGCATGGCCGATCTTGGGTGTCACCTTAGAAACCAAGGATAAATGATGATTATTTTATTTTTCCTTCACAATGTAATACTTTATTATTATTACCATATCACATATGTATATATTACCTTACTGGTTATTATAAGGATTCCATCGGTGGTGGACTACCAAGTTTTACTCAGACCCTACTTTGGCAGCCCTGCCACTTTGGTACTTGAGAAGACCTCATGTTCATAGGTTTAGTTAGGCTAGAGGCATAATGTTTCAGGATTGAGTTGGATAACTTGAATAGAGTTTGAGATGAGGTGAGTCTCAATGATGATAGTTGATCATCATTTGTATTTTATTCTTTTATGTATTTTTGTATATGTGTTGGTCTGGTGGGAAATCTGTTGGGATATATGCTTTTATAAAAACAATTAAAATTTTTATAGAATTATTCTCATTTATTGGATTTTGTTTACTCTAATTAATTTTTCATGGATATAGTATGATATTTTTTATATTTTTTACTGTGATATATGGGTATAGTCACCCCACATTAACACATTAGACTCTCACTTTTATTCAACACTCTCTGGTGTACATGGAGGCATGCTTGAGGTCACATAACATCACTAGGAAATACATTGGTTAGTGGTCATGGGATGGAGATGTTACAAAGTGGAATCATAACATATTTTCTTTATCTTACTTTTTTGGTGTATGGTAGATTGGGAATAGGTATGTTTCAGAGCTTATAATGGATGTTTTATTGGTCCATCACAAACACCTTTTCTAATGGGAGATTCTGATTACTAGGGTTATGGGATTTTTGTTCTTGGTTTTCACTGTTATGATTGATACATTTATTCAAGTATGATATGTATATTTGAGATTGATATTTATAGTTTTAGTCCTTATCCTATTGGAAGGTTTACAATGCACATGCATCATTTTTGGTATGCAGGACTCACATGAAATTAATGTTCTTGCATGTGATTGATATCACTAATGATAAGGATTTGGTTTTTTAAAGTGTTAGAAACAAATTATATATAATTTTATCATATTACTAGGGGAATTATAATTAGCTCAAACATGGTATTTCTTCTGATAACTGGTCATGTGTATATTAAAATGAGATGTTGTCTAATGATAGTTATGAAATCCCTCTATGTAAGGGATGTGTAGTGACTATATTGGTTTGGTATGGTCATTGGATACCATAGTGATGAAACTCTTATAGGTGATTGTGATGCTGATTCAGTTACTTAAAGTGTTAATAATAACCTATCTAGTGTTTTAACATATATATTCTAGGTGAAATTATACTTAACCAGAATATGTGTTTGTGGTTCTACTCGATACAAGTCACCTTATGGCGATGTCCTTATATGTACATAGATATGATCTGGTCCTTAGGGGTAGTTTGTCATTCAGATTCCTAGTGATGATGAGTGCTCGAGGATGGGAATTTGACTCGATATGTGATACCCAAAATGGATATATGATAACCCTATAATGGGTGTGATGGTATGTGATTTTCATTTTAGAATTTTTTATTATATAATATATAGAACACCATACCCACACTCCCAGATTCGATCTTAAAAACCTTTATTTATATATTTTCTCTGATACCAACTATTGTTCCCCATGAATTCTACCATCTCAATTACATGAATTAAATAAAAATTTTCATTATAATAAATTCCTAATACCTTTTATGTTTATAATTTTAAAGAACTATGAAAAAACATCAACTAATAAAACTCATGCTTTTTTCAAATAACGAAAATTGTTTCTGCTATATAAGAAACTAATAAATCCATAACGAGTCTTAAACATCTCCAAAAAATTATCCTCACAATATACTATTTTAGAAACATCTTACATATTACTTTTTTATATAACCCATAGGAATGGAAACACAATAAAAGGTGTGAGCTCAAATTTTCAGTAAGGGTAAACATAAGGGATAATAAACAAATATCATAATTGAGAATAAGATGAGTATATGGGTATAATCAAGATATAAAGGAAAATTATACCAAAAAAACTGTAGATCATAAATCATGTTATAAGGCATGAAATTATATAATTAATGAATCTAATGAGTGTGGGAACATGAGTCAATAAACATGATCCATGAGAGCATAATAAGTATTAAGGTTAAGCATAAAATTTTGGCATAACAAAGAAGTTTAACATAACCTAAAATTAAAGGCATCATAGAAATATTTCATAATAATAACAATAGGTAAACATATCATAGTAGAGCATGCATTACCACTTGATTATTATAACATAGTGGAGTTGTAATCCTTACATGATTCCCAAAGTAGAGTGAAAATTCCTTACCCGATTTCCATAGTTTTCACTAGAGATATAGAATGTTAGCCAATTCATTGAAGAGAGATATAAGAACCCAACCATTATATACCATACATATGTGTACGAAATGAATTAATTTGATTCAATATATTATAAAGAATCCATGGGTCTAAAATGGGTTCCATTCATCACTTCATAGATAACCAATGGAAATAGAATGGGTTTCATTCCCTTTTTAAGTGGATTCACAAAAAGAAATCACTTATAAATCCACTAATAATCATAAAATGGTAAATACATAGAAAATAAATGTATGTAAATATATATTAAATAAATTTAAAGATAAATATCATTAAATCAAGATAATAAAGAATTTGGTATTTACACTATATAAATAAAGGATACATAGTTAAGTCAATAGTTTTCCCAATCAATCGGTGTATGACATCTAGGTGAACACCCTTCGACCATAGGAATAAAAAATAGGGTATTCATAGATGAAGGAATTGGAAGGGAAATTATGATTATATACTAAATAATATTAGGAAAGAAAAAGGTAGTGGTGGGTCATTTTTTTATAGAAATTTAATATTTCTAATTTTTGTAAACATATGAAAATAATCAATTGTTAGATGAAGAATAATTTTAGAATAATGGTATAATTTTACTATAAAAATAATTATGAAATTGACACTTTTTCATTAGTTTTTTTAAAATAGACTCATATAATAATGGTAAAATAATTTAATTTTTAAAAATAATAAAAATGGGAATTAAGATTAAAAATTATAAGTAATCCGTTCTTGTGAAAATGTTTTAAAAAACATTTATTTTATTATTTTTATAAATAAAGTTGAAGTAACAAAGTCACTATTTTATTTTGAAAATACATCTTAAAAAAGGTTAGAAAAAAATTGAGATATGTTAAAAAATTACTTTTAAAAAATATCTAATAATGGATTCTTGAAAAAGTTATAAAGGGTTTATAGAGAAAACATGGAGTAGAAAGATAAAAAAGATATCCATGATACACCAAACCTTTCAATATTTTAAAAACAAATTTATTGAAACCCACATGGAAATAAAATTTCAATTTAAATAGAAGTAATGAGAAACAAAAGGATAATATGAATTAATCCATATTGAGTTCCCAAAAATATAGGAAACATTATCAGAAAATTAAATATGAATATGGAGGAGAAATATCCATTGGAAATAATGAGATTTATTCTAAAAAATGTCAAACTTTTATTTGAGAATGTATTTCATCAAATAAGATGATACTAATGAAGAAAGTAACTTCAATTAAGAAAGGGGAAATTAATAGTGGAAAAACAAAATGGAAGGATAAAAAGGGGATTACAATATCATAAACATGTATAGAATGTATGACTTAAGGAGATAGAATTTGAGTTAGTAAATCTGTTCCAACTTGAGTAAAATTTAAATCAAAACCCCTTGAATGAGAGAGAGGATGAAATTAATTTTATAATACACTCAATGAATTATATTTCATGGTTTAATTAATTTAATAGGTATAATATGCACTATATAAACAAAATTAGGTAAATATTATAATTTTATCTCAGAGAAAATAATTTGAGACAACAAACCCTTATAAATTTTTTATTTTTTGAGTCAAAACCCCATGAGAGAAATAAAGTGGAATTGAACATTTAATATCATGAAATATAATAGAATCAGGATACAAAAAATTAAAGGGTTATTAGTTATTCAATTCCAAAGAAAACAAGGTGTATAATAAGTAATATGTCTCATGTAGTGAAAATTGAAAAAATAAACCCTTACCTTAATTCCTTACTTACACTAAAGCACTTGAATACCATAAATAAAAAAATAAATATCTTAATAAAATATTTTAAATTTTTTTCAATCTATAACCATTAATAAACATTATTTATAATTATTTTATACATCTATATTAGTTAGTTATTGTCTACTTTTGATATCAAATGTGATTCATCTTAATCATTTTGAACCAGTTTTGTAATAAAAATGTTGTTATTTATTTTTATCAAAAATTTAATCATTCACAGATAATTTAAGTTAATTTAATATATAAATTATATTTATTTATAAAAAAATTATCTGATTCCATAAGTTTTTTAGTTATGTTACATGAAAGTATAATCTATGGTCGATCGAAGATGATATTATAACAATATGTTAAATTATTAATTATCAAATTTTAAAAATATAAAAAATATAAAAAATCCATCATTTTATTAATAAAATATAATAATATTAGTATTCATGTTCCCATTTCCATCCATGATATAGTTTTATAGCTCTATTCGAGTAGGTGGTTAGAACAACCCAAATATGAGCATACTTTAATTCAATGGTTGAGTATGGTTAAGAAATTGTTTATTTGGAAATAATATCATTTCAAAAGAAGAATAATTATATTAGTTAGATTATTTTTAGTTTTTAATCATATTTTAATTATTTTGGATAAATATTGAAAATAAAAATGAAAAATGAAAAACATTACTTCATGGAGGTGGTAGTCCGTACAACACATGATTAACGTTTCATTTCCCGAAAAATGGGGAAAAAAGAAGGTGGATTTGAATTTATATCATAATATTTATAGTTATATTATATATTTCACATTTACTATTTAATTATTTACTTATAACCAGTGAAGAGAGGTGCTGGTGAAAAACCCAAGATGCCGCTTTGTGGAGGCTGCAGTCTGCGTAATGCATAATCGATGTTCTTTTGTTTTTCGAAGTGGATGGGATGGAATAAATAAGGGTTATCAAATTAATATAATAACACATTAGTATAATATTGATATATATGTAATTATATTAATAAAGTTAGGTCAGGTTTTGAAGAGGAATATTAAGAAGAAAAGGTAAGGTGTAAGTAATACTTACGTCGATACCTTGGACTTTCTCTTGAGGAACTCCTTATAATTGAAGGACTTAAGATAAATTATAGTTACAATGGGATTTAGAACATGTAATATAATTATATGAGTGGAATTTTTTTTTCATGTTTAAATGATATTTATAAGGACAGGTGGGGGATTTAAAGGGTGTAAGTTATTGCATTTTATAAGTGAAGAAAATGACACTTTTGTGAATACCCTATATTCTTCAATTATATCATTACAATTTCAAGGGTAAATGGCTCCAAAATTTCCAAATAATGGATTTTTTTGTGTCAATGGGTTTATAAAGCCTTAAAAATGTATTTCCCTACACGTTTTAAACAATTTTGAAGTCATTTTCTCTTAAAAGTTTCACTTTTACCCTATTTTTGTATTTATAGGGGCAACTAGTTTTTACCCAAGTAACATATGTTTTACTAAACATATAAAATACCTAATATTACTAAATTTTGATGTTATGAATCTAAATTTAATATTTATTTAATTTAATTCAAATTATAATTAATAAAAAATTACCTTTTAAATATTAGAAATATATATAAAAAACTATTTTGTAGAAAAAATGTCATTTTCACCATTAAAATTTCTTAATATTATTTTGTATTTCTTAAAAATTGAATGGGTGAAAATTTATTTAAATATAGGTTTAAAAATTATGTTAAATATAATTTTTATAAGATATTAATTTATTTTATTAGTTAAAAATTACTGGATATTAATAAAACAATTCGTTGAAAATAACAGTTTTACCATTATCACGCTAATTAATATTCATCCTAGACATTTTATTTTTATACAAAAAAATGAAATTGAACTTTTTAAATAATATTATAATTTTGGTCTAAAATATGAAATTAATTTTTTTTATTTAATTTCAACAAGTTATGAAAAATATTTTTTTTAATATAAGAGAATACATGAGTTTTTTGAGTAAAATGTTACTTATGTTGTCAAAATGATAAACATAGGTTTCATAAATAAAAAATGTTAAATTTAAGTGATTTATTTTAATTATATATATATTATAAAAATGTTTTAAAAAAATTTGATTCATTCTTGTTTTATTATAATGTCTTAAAAGTGACATTTTTAGAAATATCATTATTTTTTCACCGTTCACCTAAAAACCAACGTTTTTAGAAGAAATTACAAAAATTTATACTAAGATAAGTTTGAAAATATAAAAAAAATGAAATTAGTTTAATCTAAGTTAGAATCTTAATTTTAAACTTTTTTGTTTTTAAATATGAATTATAAAAAAACTTGTTTCATAGAAAAAATAAAAAAATATACTTTATTTGTTTCTTTAAAACTAAAAATGTAAAATATGAAAATAAATATGGTAAATAACTTATTAAATTTATAAATACCTGATTATACCATCCTAATTTCTAGTAACATAGCTCCTTAATATAATTTCATAAGATATAAGCATCAGGTTTTCTCTAGTGTAAGTCAAGGGTGGTGATTCCACTATCATAGATCTCATGGTCTAGATAAAACCCTACTAAAGACACCTATTTCCCAAGATTAGATAAATGAGATTCAGAAGGAATAATTCTTCTAATTGATTCCATTTCTTTACTTTTTGTTCATAGATTTTTTAATATGGTTTCTTCCTTTTATACCAGGTAGTTTAACAACTATATTATAATAGTATTTTTTTTAACATATCATATTTTTGTTTTAGTTATATGTTGAATGTAGAATAATCTATTAACATAATATTTACTTAAGGAAAATATATAGTGAAATTTCATCTTGTTATAATACTGATTTTCTCCATGATATGTGTAATATGTGAGATATGGTTTGTGGGATATGTGGAAGACTAGTTCCTTTTGGATGCGACTCTAGATATTGGTGACCTCGGTGTTATGATTCAATAGCATGAAACTTTATGAATTTTTTGAGATGAGTTGTGATAAATGAGGGTAACCTGAGAGAGGTGTTAGCTCAGACATGTGAGTGACCTTAGATATAGGAAGCATGTGTAAATAATTTTCATTAATATTGATGCATGAGAAGTTTTATTAGATATATGATGTAGGCATGGAGATACCTTA
This sequence comes from Viscum album, assembly GCA_963277665.1. Taxonomy (NCBI): domain Eukaryota; kingdom Viridiplantae; phylum Streptophyta; class Magnoliopsida; order Santalales; family Viscaceae; genus Viscum; species Viscum album. The sequence goes on along the minus strand of OY728132.1, from coordinate 267,563,250 downwards.
TGTATATTAGACCATGATTTTAGATGGTTAGGTATAAGATATATAGAGTATGGGTAGACGCTTATGGTTTTGGAATGACGCTCGAGTTATAGATGATCGTGTGGTAGGCCTTGGCATGAGTGATATAACTTTGGTCATTTGGAAGGAAGGCATCAAAATAATTTTGGCTAGATCTGATTGACATGCAATGGGGAAGGGTAATTTGTTTGGGGTGCATAAGCCAAGGTTATATGGGATGTGAATTAAGGGAGTGTGAGTCAAGTTTTAGGGTTGGGTGGTACTAGAGTGTATTCTTGTTGATTTCAGATGAGACCATGATGAAAAATGAATGAGAACCCATACGAGGATTCTTAGAGACACATTTTCATTGCGAGAGGAGAGTGAGAGTTGGCACTAATTTTCATGAAAATACTTGATGTGTGAGGGAAATGGAACATTGGTTATTCATAGTTCTTGTTTTGTTCATGGATAAATGAGTGTCCACGTATGGGACAAGAACCAATGGTTTTAATGGAACACTTATAGTCAGGGTTTCCCTTGGTTGATGTGAATTCAAGGTGTAATCTATACAAAGATGGTGAAATAATGGATGTATGGTATCAAGGGTTGACATGATGGGTGAGTGTGATGATACTAGAGGGGTTTCATAGATTCCCAGTCAACATTTTATTTACCTAATCATGTAATATAGTGTAGACCTAGGGTCAGTCTCGATGAGGCAACTCACAAAATACCAAATTTCAATTATCACTATTTATATTAAAACTAATATAAAACTAAATAATATAAATAGTAAGATTTTTAAATATGAATTAAATATTAATATATATATATAATTATAATGCAATTATAATATAAGGGATGTACACAAAATGATGTTAGATAGAAAGGATATCTTCCCAGTAGAACACCTAGAGTGAACCTTCATTGTCTCATTATTAGTTCCAAATAAAATCAATGAACATAAACCATTTTATGATTAAATATCCTATTATAAACATGTTTTCAACATACTTCTCCCTCAATGATCACCAAGAGACCACAAAACCACCTCCTTGATTGAGTGAGATTATTGTAGAAGAGAAATCTAAGCCTTGAGTTGCAAGTGGAAACACAAAGACACCTTACCCACTAAGATCCCCCTTGGCCTAAATCTAAGATACAATAAACATTGGTAATCATATCTCAAAAACATGGGTTCAATAATGGATTAATATCAAAATAAAATCCTTAGGTTAATTACACATGATCATGAGTAGTAGACACCATAATGGAGAATAATGGAGTAGAAACACAAAAGATAAAAAATGAATGAATTAGAGGAAGAAGAAGAATAATATATATTAAAAATGAACAATATTATTATATAATAAAATAAACAACAAAACTATTGAAAATATACACCTAGTGTTTTAAATCTTTTGAAAAGGAAATGGGATATATTTTTATAGGAAAAAGGGGTGATGATTTTACCTCCATAATTTTACTATGAAATAGATTGCTTGGTAGAACCATTTAATGAGAAAATTAGGAAAATTTTACAACTTAATTTTTTTGGAAATGTATTTTATATCGACCTACAAAATTTTAGATTCATTGGACATGTTTAGATAGATTTATAGTAAATTTACTTTGTAAAATTAATCTTTCATAGCAGACTCTTTTTATTCAACATATTTAGTTTCCCATGAATTTATAGCCATGATATTAGTAGAATAAAGTGGGTATATAGTTATTAAAATTCTTCCTTATAGTTTTATCTTTATCCATGTATAATTTCAGATATATTGGGACATCAATTTGCGAGATATATTCCCATATTAAAAATATCTAGATCTATGTATAGATTTTGAGGCATGACTTGTGACTTCTTTTGAGCCTTCAAATGATAGATTCAGATCTTGGTCCAGTTTTATAAAATATATACCAAATAGAATAAAATCCTAATAAAATTTAATTTCACAAATTAATTTAGTATAAAAAATATTATGGCTTAAATATAGGATAAAAATAAAAGAGTTAAAATCCAAAATTAGTCCATTTTTCCAATTAATATCAAAATGATTCTAAAACCATAAAATGTGACAATTTACCTTAAAATAATACTTTTGTGGGATTAAAAACATTAAAATTAAAAATAAAATAATTGAAAATATTTTCTCTATCAATTCCCCCACACTTAAACATTGCACTCATGAGAAATTATCAAATACCATGGTCCAAACAAATTTCACAAAGAACAAATGAAAACATAACTCAATTGTCATATAAATTAAAATATCAGGCTTCCAATATGTATAAAAATTCAAAAACTCCCAAAAAATAATAAAAATAATTTCAATATCATATTAATCATCATGTGCATGTCATACCCACCTTCTCGGAAAAATATTTCTCTCTTCACTCAAGGATTTTTTTTGAATTTTTCTCATTCTCAAGAACATGTGTGATCTCTATAGGCTTGATATAATCATATTATCTCCAATTAAGAGTGTAAAATTTTATTCAATTATGATGTATTTTACATGGGTTTTTATGAGGCTAAGGGTTGTTAGGTTTTAAATATAAAAACATCATAGGAAGAATGAGGATAGTTAGGCTCTAAAGTGATGTACATACATGAAAATGGTTTTTATCAAGAATTATGTGCTCCTAAATCATCTTAAAAATGAATAAAATTCAAACAAATCTTGATATTATTATGAATTTATCACATTTAACTTAATTAGCAATGAATTCATTCCCTCTTTTCCCCACTTATAATGTTTTTATCTTAAAATTAAATCGATATTTCTCTTCCAAATTATATTTTTGAGGAAAATAGAGGGATATTTTGATCTTAAAATATAGTTGAACACTGGAAACATCTTTATAATAAAATTTGATCCAATAATACAAACTTATATCATGAAAATTTTTCCCATAAGAAGAAAATAAATATGAAAACACTTTCAATTCAACTCAATCAAATTCTTTAAGAAAAAATAAATAGTTCATATTCTCCCTCACATAGACTTAAGTTTAATAATAATCATGCATTTAAATTATAGAGAAATATTTAAATGGATAAATTTATTCTAATTTGTTTTCCTAAAAAGTTATTTCATGGATACTAGGGGATTAATAAAGTTTAGATGAAAAGGGAGGCCAAAATTCGAGTTCAATATAAAAAGGGATTTTAATGTGGTGCCTCAATCATACTTGACCCATTCCATGAACTCTTATAGCATCAAAAAATAGAAAAACTGAATGATTTGGATCAAAAAACATGTCTCAAGACTCTCAAGAAAAATATAAATTTAAATAGTATATAAAAAGGGTTTATAAAACTATTAGGTTGGGAAATATTTTTAATTTAGACAGCACTAGTGCACATGAGTTTCACAATAAATTGAGCTTCATCAAATGAAAATACTGGAAATAAAGAATAAAAATCCATTAGAAAACCATTTAAATGTTGAAAAATTATAATAAAAAAATGTTCATAAAACAATAATATGGTTTTAATTTTCAAAATTATTTGATTTAGCTCAACAATATTAAAAACCCACCAAAAATAAAAAAAGTAAAATATGAAAAATTTAAAAAAAGAAAATAAAAATAAAATGGAATCACATAAAAAATTACTAAAAATAGATTAAAATCCATCCCCTACACTTATTTTATTCACTACCATCTTTAGTTTCAATTAGATCAAAAAATATTTTCTTATATAATTTTAAATTTGGAAGAAAATAAAATAAAAAAAAGGAAAGAAACAACCTTATTTATTTTTCAGTGGCAGTATTGAGTTGAGATCATATATAATACAACTTTAAAACTACATGAATCAAAGGTAAAACATTGATAAATAAAAAATAAAAATAAATATAAATTTTAAATAAAATTGATAATTATTCTTTTATACCCCCATGTTGGTGTTAGGATTTGTTTTCCTCTATTTAGGAAGTTACAAAATTTTATCCCCATTCCAATGGTGGATTTTTTTCTTTGATATGATCCACCATATGTGAATTTTCCCAGTGCCCACAAGTAGAAAAAAATAATAGATAACCCCAAATAAGATAATAATATTTCCTACCTTTAATAAAGAAGAAGGATATAATTTTTAGTCGAGAGTGGGAGGGAAAAGAAGATAAGGGTGATCCATGTTGGCTTTTATCATGTGCTCCTCAATATGGTATACAATTTGGTATAGAGTAGGTAGTCATATCACAACATTATTTTCCATATATTCTTCTTAAACCACTAATTGTGTAACTTATTCCATAACATCCAAGGTATGATCCTTTTGTGCTATTATAGAATTTTTAAAAAAGAGAATCTGAAAAAAATTCATCTTGAATAAGATTAAAACATGATGAATAAATAAATAAATATTCCCTATCAAGTAATTCAGCTTGAAAATTGACCTCTTCTGGCAGGACCATTGGAAACTCAATCTCAATAGGTGCATGATAATAATCATCTTCCAAAGAAAGAGAAAGGTAAGGAGGTGCTAATTTTTCATTATCATGTATGGTAAGATCATGTTTTAGGTTATCTTCAACAAAGATATTTCATAATTCTTTCAAAAAATGTTGATCTACCATAAGAAAATCATCTTTTATGTGTTATTCATGGACATACAAAAGAAATAGTTTAGTGTAGGATAATTTAATTAATTCCTTTAGTATCTTATTCTCAACTGACTCAGGTTATTTAACATATAAAATTATTGGTGAAATCTATTCCACCACTTATTTTGGTTCATGTTCAGGTTTAGGTTTAAGTTACTCTGATAGTGCATGAATATATTCTTTTACCCTTTCAGATTGGAACTTCAGTTTTTGTATGTATTATTAAAGTTATTTTATATGGGATTAAATATAAATTTGAACTTATTATTGAACCTATTATTCTTTAGTCCATGTATAATAATTCTAATTGAAATAAATTCTGAAAAAAAAATATTTTTTATTTTTCAATTTTTTTGATTTTGTATGTTTTTTATGAAAATAGATGTGTGGAATTTTTGTGTATCCCTAAAAATGATTCCAAATTTTATGTGTTTATATTTTTTTTGGATCTCTGGTCAAAATTGGATTTACCTAATCATTTAATATAGTACACATCAATGGCCGATCTTGAGGAGGCAGCTCACACAACACAGAATTTCTATAGTCACTATTTATATTCAAACTAATATAAAGAAAAATAATATAAATATGAAGAGTTTTAAAGATGCATGAAATATTAACACAAACAATGATATATATATATATAATTCAATTATAATAGAATGAATGCATATAGAATTATGTTAGACATAAAGGAGATCCTCTGAGGAGAACAACTAGAGTGGACCTTCATCATCTCATTACTAGTTCCAAATCAACTTAATGAACATGATCTATTGTATGAATGAACATCATATTATAACCACGTTTTAAATATACAATTTAGTCAATGATCACAGAGAGATCACACATCCACCTCCATGATCGATGGAGAATATTATAAAAGATAAAGCTAAGCCTCAGGTGTAAATTGGAGACACAAAGGTGCCTTAACCACTAAGACCCCCTAAGACTAATTTTAAGTAAACAAGATACACTAATAATTATAGCTCAAAAACTCAGGTTTAACATTATATTTCACCCCCAAGAACTTTCTCAGGATACTTACTCATGATCATGAGTAGTAGAGACCAAAATAGAGAAGAATGGGGTGAAAACCCAAAAGTTAAAAAATTAAATAATTAGAGTAAGAATAAGACTAATATATATTAAAAATTAATAACCTTATTACAAAATAAAATAAACTACAAAAATAATGAAAATGGACACCTAGGGTTTTTAATCTTTTGACTTGAATATGAGATACATTTTTATAGGAAATGGGGTGTCAATTTTACCTCTAGAATTTTAGTCTGAAAAATTTCACATGGTTGACCCATTAAATTACATAATTTGGAAAAATTTTCTTATTAAAAAATTTTCTCCTATATCTCTTATGTCTATCCATTAAATTTCAGATGAATCAAACTTGTGTGGAGATATTCATCTGAAATATACTCAATAAAATTAATATTTCATGGATGAATCGTTATTCCACATATCTAGTTTAACATGCATTTATGGCATTGATATCTACAGAATCAAGTGGGGAAATGGTTACAAAACACGTTCATTTATATGTTACCTTTATACATGTTGACTTTAAGATATATTTGTCTATGAATTTGTTAGATATAGTCCAATATTAAAAAATCTACACATTTATACACAAATTTCTAAGCTTGAATTCTGTACTTATTTTGGACCCCAAATTATAGTTTTAGATATTGGTATAGTTTAATGAAATATAGACCAACGAGAATATAATCCTAAAAAATTTAATTTAAAATTTTAATTTAGTATAAAAAATATTATGGTCGAAATATATAATAAAAAAAAATAGTTATGATCCAAAATTAGGAAATTTTTTCAATTAATCTCAAAATGGTTTTAAAACCTTAAAATATGAAAATTTCCATTAAAATAACACTTTGGTGGGATTAAAAACATTTAAATTAAAATTAAAATAATTTAAACTATTTTCTCTATAAATTCTTCCACATTTAAATATTTCACTCCTAGAAAATCATCTAATACCATGGTACCAAAAAATTTCCTAAAGCATAAATAGAAAGATAACTCAATTTTCATATCAATGAATTCCTTATAAATGGATCAAAATTCCATAAATCCTAAAAAATCATAATTATACATTTAATATCATATTAATCCTTTTGTTTATATTGTACCAAATTCCTTAGAAATTTTTTTCTATCTTTACTCAAGGATTTGTGTGCGGAGTTTTTCTCATTCTCAAGAATATGCGTGATCTCCATAAGCTTTATATACTTCTAGTATCTACACCTAACAAAATAAAAAAGGTCTTAATCATGATATCTTTTACATAGGTTGTTTTGAGGCTAAGTTTTGGTAGGTTTTAAATGTAAAAAAATTAGAGGTATAATCATGAGGGTTAGATTCTAAAGTAAAGTAAATGCATAAAAACAATTTTTTATCAAGAATGATGTGCTTTCCAATCAGCATGAAAATTAATCACTTAAAAACAAATATTGTTATTATTGGGAATTTCATAGTTTTAATTTCAAAAGTAATTAATTTTTTCCCTCTTTTCCCCATTTATAGTAGTGTTTTAACTTGAATTTAGATATAGAATTATTTTAAGAATAGTATTTTTGAGAAAAAGAGAGGTGGATTTTGATCTTAAAATATTGGTGAACACCTGGACCGTATGTGTAATGAAATTTTGGATACCCATCCCTCTTCCATCATGAAATTTATTCCATAAAAGTAGAAATAAATATGAAAAAACATTCAATTTAACTCAATAAGATTCTTCAAGAAAGTGAAATACATCTCATATTCACCCTTCCCCAAACTTGATTTTAATATTAATAATGCATTTAAATTATATATAAGGATGTAAAGGGATAAATGGATTTTAATGTGGCTCCCCAAAAAGGTATTTCATGGATACTATGGGATTAATGAAGGTCATATGAAATTTTAATCCAAAATTATAGTTTATTGCGAAAAAGGATTTCAAAGTGGAACCTTAATCTTACTTGACACATTCCATGAACTCTAAAAATTTCAAAAAGGAGAAAAAAAATATTTGGATCATAAAAAATTTATCAAGAATCTGAAAAAAAATATAAATTTAATTAATTTGTCAAACAGGGTTAGAAACCTCTAAGGTTGTGCAAGTTTTTCAATTTGGATAATACCAGTGTGCATGAGTTTCACAATCAATCAATCTTCATCAAATTAAAAGATTGGAAGTTAGGAAAAAAATACATCTAGGTATCATTTAAATCCTAGAAAATTCAAATCAAGTAATTTTACAAAAACACTAAGATGGTATGAATTTTATGAAGTATTTGATTCACCTCAAGAATATTAAAAACACACCAAAAATAAAAAAAAGCAAAACATAAAAAATTCAAAATAGTACAAGAAAATTAAAATAGAAGCACAAAAAAATTACTAAAAAAATATTAAAATCCCATTTCCAAATTCTATTCACTAGTTCAAATCACACCAATAAATATTTCCATATAGAATTTTAAATTGGGAAGAAAAAAAAAGAAAAGGAAAGACACAACTTAATTAATTTTTCATTGGATGTCATAGGTTAAGATCATAGCTTCTATGACTTTAAAAATACATAAAATAAAGGAAAAAATATAAGAAAAATAAATGAAAAAAGTTAAAGGGGAAAAATAAGGTATAGTTCTTTCTATGACCCCCCAAGTGGGTGCTAGGTTTGGATTTCCCCAAGTCATGTAGTTGCAGGTTTTCATTACCAATCTGATGGTGGTTTTGGTTTCTTTGAGACAAACTACCACATATGACTATTCCCTATGTCCATGATTAGACACAAGTAATAGAGATACCTAAATAATATGAGAATATTACCAACCCCAATGAAATAAGAAAGATAGAAGTTTAGGTCCAAGTGGGAGGGAAAAGAAGATACTGGTTCTCCCTGTTGACTTTCATGGTGTCCTCCTCTATATGGTAAACAAGTTTACATAGATGAGGTAGTCGTATCACCACAAACTTTTCCAAATCTTATTATTCATGCACTAATAGAATGAATTCTTCCATAACGTCTAAGTCCTGCTCTAATTTTATTGTGTCATAAATTTTAAAAAAAGAGAATTCAGAAAAAAATTCAGCTTGAATAAGATTAAAACATGAATAATCAATAAATAAATCTTCACCATCAAGTAAGTCAGCATGAAAAATTATCTCTTATATAAGGAACATTGGAAACTAAATATCAATATGTGAATTATCATCATTATCTTACAATGAAAGAGAGAGATATAGAGGTGTTTATTTTTCACTATCAAGGATGGGAAGGTCATGTTTCAGGTTATCATCAACAATGTGGTTCCAGGATTCTTTTAAATAATGTTGATCTCCCATAATTACATCATCTTGCATGTTTTCTTCAAAGATCTCATAAATAAATGGTTGAGTATGAGATGATATTATTAATTCCATTAGTATATCATTCTCAACTTCATTAGCTTATTTAACAAAAATTGTTTTTAGTGAAATCTCCTCCATCACTTGTTCTAGTTCTGGTTCAGGTTTAGGTTCAGGTTTCTCTAGCAGTGCATGAATATATTTTTCTACCCCTTTATCTTGGATCTTTATTTTTTTGTATGTATTATTTAATTTCTTGTATATGGGATTCAAGATCATTTTTAACTTTTCTTTCACATATGCTTGGTCATTCCATGCATAATAATTTGAATTGAAACACATCACAGATAAAGAATTTTTTTAGTTTTTTAAATTTAGGTTTTTTTATGAAAAAAAATATGTTAATGTAATGTGTAACCACAAAAACAATTCCTTATTGATGTGTGGGGATTTTTCATGGATTCCCAGTCAATATTATATTTACCTAATCATGTGATATAGTGCACACCCCTGGTCGGTCTCGAGGGGGCATCTTACATAACACAAAATTTCTATTTTCACTATTTATATTTGAAAAAATATAAAACTAAATAATATAAATTGGAATATTTTAAAATATGAATGAAATGTTAATATATATCTATATATATAAATATTATGCAATTCTAATAGAATGAATGCATATATAATGATGTTAGACAGAAAGGAGATCCTCCCAGGAGAACACATAGAATGAACCTTCATTATCTCATTATTAGTTCCAAATAAACATTATGAATATGATACATTTTATGCATGAACATCCACTTCTACCCATGTTTTGAATATATGGTTCACTTCCCAATCAAGGAAAAATAATATAGAAGGGAAATCTATACCTCAGGTGGAAAGTGGAGACACAAAGGCACCATACCCTCTAAGATATCCCCTCATCCTAACTCTAAGTAAGAAAAATCAATAATTATTGCTCAAAAAATTGGGTTCATCACTAGATTTATCCCATGGAAAATTCCTTAGGTTAGTTACTGATGATCAGATATAGTGGAGAAAATAGTGAAGAAGAGAATGATGGAAATAAAAAAGATAAAAAAATGACTGAATTAAGGGAATAATAAGACTAATATATATTAAAAATACATAATATTATTACATAATAAAATAAACTAAAAATCTAATGAAAATTTCCACCTATAGTTTCTAACATTTTTAAATGGAGAAGGGATACATTTTTATAAGAAAAAGGGTGAAAATTTTACTTTCATAATTTTATTATGAAATATTTCATGTGGTAGTACCATTTAATTATTGAATTTGGAAAATGTTTCTTATTAAAAGTTTTTACCCTATGTCTCATATATTTAAAAAAATTTAGATTAATTAGACCTGTGTGTAGAGAGTTATGGAAAATTTAATCAGGAAAATTATTTTGGCCGGATAGAGTCTTTTTATTCCACATATCTAATTTCCCACACATTTATAGCCTTGATATCAGTAGAATAAAGTGGTTAAATAGGTATGAACCTTATTCATTAAGATTTTATATATATCAGTGTCAAATTTACGCCCCATTGGTCCATACATTTGTGAGATATACTCTCATATTCAAAAATCACCTAATTTATGCAAACATTTTGAGGCCTAAATTGTGAGATTATTTTAGTACTCTGAATGAATGATTTAACTCTTGGTATAGTCTTGTAAAATTTATCCCAATTATAATAGAAGACTAAAAAAAGTAATGTCACAATTTAATTTAGTATATAAAATTTTATGGCTGAAATATATAATAGAAATAAAATAGTTAAAATCCAAAATTTGGAAATTTTTTCAATTAAGCTCAAAATGATTATAAAACCATAAAATGTGATAATTTCAATTAAAATAGAACTTTTTTGGGATTAAAAAAATTTAATTAAAAATTAAAATAATTTAAAATGTTTTCTCTACCAATTCTATGATAGTTAAACATTTCACTCATGGGAAATATTCTAATACCATAGTCAAAACGAACTCCCCGTAGTATAAATGAAAACACAACTAAATTATCATTTTAAATAAAATATCATGCCTCCTACATGGATAAAAATTACCTATCTCCTCAAAAATAATAAAAACCCATTCAATCTAATGTTAATCCTCTTGTGCATGTTGTACCTACCTCCTTGAAAAAATATTTCTCTCTTCACTCAAGGATTTTTGTGTGGAGTTTTTCACATTTTCAAGAACATGTGTGATATCCACATGCTTTCTATCCTCCTATTACATCCAGTTAACAAAATCAATAATATTTCAATAATGATTTATTTTATAAGGGTTTTTTTGAGGATGAGGGTAGGTAGGTTTTAAATGTAAAAATCATTAGAGGCAGGATGAGAAGGGTAAGGCTCTAAAGTGAAGTAAATGCTCAAAAATAGTTTTTCTCAAGAATGGTGTGATCCAAAATCATCTTGAAAATTAATCACCTCCAAAGCAAATCTTACTATTACTAGGAATTTAAAAATTTTAATTTCATAATAAATGAATTTATTCTCTATTTTCCCCATTTATAGAATTGTTTCATCTTGAATTTAGATCTGTATTTCAAATTAGAATCATATTTTTGAGGAAAAGAGAGGAAGATTTTGATCTTAAAATATTGGTGAAAACATGGAAAATCTTTGAAATAAAATTTGGTCCACCCATCCATCTTTACATCATGATTTTTCCCACCAAGTAATCAATAAATATGAAAACACTTTCAATTTAGTTCAATCAAATTATTCAAGAAAGAAAAATACAACTCATCTTCTCCCTCATCCACACATATGTTTAATAATAATCATGCATTTAAATTATATATAAGGATTGAAATGGATACATATCTTGTAATTTGGATTCCTAAAAAGGTATTTCATGAATATTATGGGATTAATAAAGTTCATATGAAAATATAGGTCAAAATTAGAGTTTAATGTAAAAACAGATTTAAAATTGAACCTCAATCATACTTGACACATTCCATGAAATATAAAATATTTGAAAAATATAAAAAAATAAGTTATGGATCGAAAAAATGTCTCAAGACACTCAATAAAAATATAAATTTATAGAATATGTCAAAAAGGTTTATAAACCTATCAATTTGGGAAAGATTTTAAAATTTGGATATCATTAATGAACACAATAACTTAAAATTAATCAAATGAAAATATTAGAAATCAAGAAACAAAATCAATTCAATAATAATTTAAATCCTCAAAAATTAAAATCAAGAAATTTTCTAAAAACACAAAGGCTTTTTGAATTTTCCAAAGTATTCGATTCAACTCAAGAATATTAAAAACACATAAAAAAAGAAAAACTTGAAAAATTCAGAATAAGAAAAGAAAAATAAAATAATAGAACATACAAAATTCATAAAAATAGATTGAAATCCACCCCACACTTATTCCATTCACTATCATATTTTTAGTTCAAATCATATCAAGAATATTTACATACAAAATTTTAAATTTGATAGTAAATAAAATAAAAAAAGGGAAGACACAACTTGATTTATTTTTTAGTGGTATCCTTGGTTTATGATCCTAGATGATACCTATTTAAAACTAAATGAAATAAAGAAAAAAAATAAACATACAAATGTTAAAGTTTAAATAAAAGGTATAATTCTTGGTTTATACCCCCTAAGTAGGTGCTAGGTTTTGACTGCCCCTAGTCAGACAATTATAGAATTTTATCCCAATCTGATGGTGGGTGTAGTTTTATTGAGATGAACCACCACATGTGACTTTTACCAATGTCCTTGAGTAGACAAAAATAATAGAGAACATAAAATAAGATAATAATATTGCTAAAACCCAAGTAATAAGAGAGATATAAATTGAGGCCCAATGTGGGAGGGAAAAGAAGATAGGGGTTCCCCCTCTTGACTTTCACAGTGTCCACCTCCATATGGTATATAAGTTGATATAGAGGAGGTATCCGTACCACCAAACACTTTTCTAACTCTACTTATTCAACCACTACTTGTATACATTCTTCCATAGCATACAAGTCCTGCTCTATTTTTAATGTGTCATAAATTTCAAACAAAGATAAGTTAGAAAACAATTAAACTTGAATACGATTAAAACATGAAGAATCAATGAATAAATCCTCCCTATCATGTAAGCTAGTTTGACAATTGATCTCTTCTTAAAGGACCATTGGAAGCTCAATTTAGTAAGTGAATCATCTTCATCATATTCCAAATCAAGATAGAGGTATAGAGGTTATTATTTTTCATTATAAAGGATTGGATGATCAAGTTTTAGGTTATCTTTAACCAAGCAATTCAAGGATTCTTCTAAAAAATATTGATCTCCCATAAGTATATTAGCTTGAATGTGTCATTCAGGGACTTACTAAAGTAATTTTTGAGTGTGGTTTGATGCTATTTTTTTTTGTAATTGATTCACAACAACCTCGAGCTCTTTAACATAAAAAATTCTTGCTAGAATATTTTCTTCTACTCGTTCTGGTTCTCATTTAGGTTCAGGTTCAGGTTGCTCCTGCAGTGAAAAAATATATTCTTCTTCCCTTTCATCTAGGATGTTTAGTTTTTGTATGTCTTGTTTATGTTATTAAATCTAGGATTCAATAAAATTTTTAAATTCTCCTTTCACCTATGGTTGGTAAATCCATTCATAATAATGTGAATTTAAATATTCAATGATTGTTTTTTTGAAATTTAGATTTTTTTCTATTTTTTATGAAACAAAATGTGTGGAAGTGTTGTATATCCTCAAAAATGGTGCAAAATTGATGGGTTCGTAATTTTTGTGGTCCCATAGTCAATATTTTATTTACCCAAGCACACAATATAGTGCATACCCAGGGTCAGTCTCAAAGTGGTATCTCACACAACACTAAATTTCTTATCACTATTTATATTTGAATTAATGAAAAACTAAGTAATATAAAGAGGAAAAGTTTTAAAGATACATGAAATATTAATATATATATATATATAAATATAATGAAATTATAATAGAATGAATGCACACATAATGACGTTAGATAGAAAGAAGATCCTAGTAGAAGAACACCTACAGTGAAACTTCGTCGTCTCATTATTAGTTACAAATCAACATAATGAACATGCTCCATTAAATGTAGAAAAATACTCTTATACCCAAGTTGTGAGTATAAATTTCACTCAAAAAATAATCAAGATACTATACATCCACCTCTTTAATTGGAGGAGAATATTGTAGAAGATAAATATAAACCTTAAGTGGAAAGTGGAGACACAATGACACCATACACACTAAGATCCCACCTCATCATAAATATATGAAAATAAGAAATATTAAGAATAATAGAATTAAATCTTGGGTTCATCACTGGATTTCTCTCCCATAAAGTTCCTTGGGATAGTTACCCATGACCAAGAGTAGTAGAGACCAGAGTGGAGAAGAATTGGTTAAAAATAAAAAAGATAAAAAATGAATGAATTATAGGAAGAAGAAGATAAATATATATTAAAAATGCATAATATTATAATATAATATAATAAAATAAAAAACTACTAAAAATTTCCACCTAGAGTTTCCAATCTTTTTAAAATTAGATGAGATACATTTTTATAGGCAAAAGAGGTGAAAATTTTAGCTCCCTAATTTTCCTCTAAAAGATTTTACATGGTGTCCCCATTTATTGACCGGATTTGGAACATGTTTCATCTTGAATGTTATTCCCATATGTTTCCTATCTCAACCCATGGAATTTAAGCTTCATTGTAAACATATAGAGAGAGGTATAACCAATTTATTCAGTAAAGTTAATCTGGAATGGCCGACACTTTGTATTCCACACATCCAGTTTCCAATCCATTTATGACCTTGATATAGACAAAATCAATTAGTTACAAAGTTACAATTTTTTTACCTAGGATGTTTTATTTATCCATGTCGATTTTTAGGTTCATTGGGCCATCCATTTGTGAGATATAGACCCATATAAAAAATTCTCTAGAGATATGCACTAATTTTGTGGCCTGACTTGTGATCTTATAGTATTTCCTTCTAAAGGATTCATATATGAGTGAAAAACCAGGTTCTTATAGTATTCACCTTTAATGGTACTCATCCTTGAGTTTACCTTCCAAGGTTGGTGAAACACTATCTTAAAAAAAATAGACATTTGGCATGTATTTCATCCTCCTTCTACCTTGCTTTATCCTTTACATGGCTATTCTACTATAACACTCATACTATAGGGATAGAACGGACTTAGAGATCCTTCATTACCTGGTCAACGATGCGTATAGGATACTCTTCAAATGAGGAATCAACATCTAGCTCAAATTACTCAGGATCAAAAGTTTGAGATGGGTCGACATGATACTGGTGAAGCTATGAAAGGTAGAAGACATCATACATAGAACGATACCTATGAGGTAGTAGAAACAAATAAGTTACTAGTATAACTCTCTCCATAATCTTAAATGGAATGAAAAAATTTTCTGATAACTTACCTTGACTCTATATTTGTCTATTCCCTAGCCTGGTTGATACATATAAGAAAACAAGATCCTTGACCTTGAACTCCATAGGTCATTGGCTATGATCGACATATGATTTATATCTAGATTGACTCGTAGACATATGCTTCCTGATATGATAAACCTACTCTTAAATCTATTTTATAAGATGAGGACCTAGTTGGTATGCCTCTCCTGCCTATAGCCATCACATATGTGACCGAAATGACCTATCATATAAGGCCTCAAAAGGAGCCATCTAAATCATTTATTGAAAGATGTTATTATAGGTTAAATCGATGAGAGGGATTTGATTCTCCCAAGAATCACTAAAATCAAGGAAGCTTGTCTGGAGAATGTCCTCTAAAAACTGTATTGTTTTTTTTTACTATCCATCAGTTTAAGGGTTAAAGGTTGTGATCCGAATCACCTATGTACCCATATCCTTCTGCAACCCCTACCAAAACTATGATTTGAAACAAGCGTCCCTATCTAAAACAATAGTCCGAGGGACCTTGTGTAGTCCTATGATCTCAATGACATAAAATTTTTCTTGCTCAAAAACTAATAATGTCTCATAGTTAGGAAGGAAGTGGGATACCTTCTTCATCCAGTCAATAACTACCCATACAATGTCTTTACCTTTAGGTGACCAAGGTAAGCCAACTATGAAATCCATGGAAACAACTTCCCATTTCCATTATAGGATTAGAAGTAGATGTAACAAGACTAAAGGTATTTAGTGCTCTGCCTTCATATATTAATAGGTGGAACACCTAGTTATAAAGAATACTATCTGACGTTTCATCCCAGGAAACCAATACTAGAATCGCATATCTTGACACATTTTGGAGATCCCTGGATGAAATTACTATTGATAAGTGTAGGACACTCACATAAACCTTTATCTTATATTTTTAGTAAACCTGATTGGTCCATGTATATATAAGATGTTGTCTCTATCCACAGACTAATCTAGAGGTGGGTCATCTCTTGAAATTCTCTCATAGAGAACCAAGCACTCAAGATCTAAAAATTTCATGCTCTTAACATTCTCAAAGAGGGAAGAGGTAACTGTTAAGTCTGAGAGGTAAAAATACTCATGACCATCATGAAAAATTATATGTATCTTAGAAAAGTGGGCCATCAATTTCTATTCATCACTGGATTCCCGTATAACCTGTGTCTGAGTTTTTCGACTCAAAATCAAAGGACTGAAGATATTAAACCCATCTTCACTATTTGAGATTCAAGTCACATAGTGTAAAGATATATTTGAGGATCTTATGGTCTATAAACAAAACAAAGTGATCACCCAAAAAATAGTGTCTCCATTAATTAAAGTCATGGAAAACTTCTTCTAGCTCTAGATCGTGCGTTGAATAATTTCTCTCATGAGGTGTCAACTACTGAGATCCATACACAACAACTCTATCCTCCTATATTAGAAATGCTCCTAGGAAAATGGTTGATGCATCACAAAACATGGAATAATATCTTCCTTGATTTGGTAGAATCAAAATAGGTGTCGAGACAAGCCCCCCTTTTAGCTTCTGAAAATATTTCTCGCACTCTTCTGACCATAGGAACTTAACACCCTACTTCGTAAGACCAGTAAGAGTTGAATCAAGGCATGATATATTCTGTATTAAATGATTTTAATATCTAACCAGCTCCAAGAAACTCTACATATCAAACATGTTCTTGGGATACTCACAAGACACCACAGTACTACCCTTCTCTAGGTCAATATATACTCTTTATTCTAAGATAATATGACCCAATAAGTGAACTTTCTTAATCTAGAAGTGGTGCTTAACAAGCTTGGTATAAAGATAATGCTCTTTCAGTGTACTTAGAATGATCTCAAGATGCTTAGCATAGTCACTACGAGTGTGAGATTACACTAAGAATTCATCCACAAAGACTATGATAAAGGAATCCAAATAGGGGTGGAACACCCTATTTATCAAATCCATGAAAATGGTAGGCGCGTTTATAAGATCTAAAAATATAACAAGGTACACATATAGATCATACTTTCTACTAAAATCTGTAAGAGGTATGTCTGGTGGCATGACTTGTACCTGATGATAGCCTAATCTCAGGTCAATCTTAGAGAAGACCCTAGATCTTTAGAGCTAGTAAAAGAGATCATCTATATGAGGCATTGGATACCAATTATTGACCATAAGCTGGTTAAATAGATTTTAATCCATGCATTAATGATGGGTCCAGTCCACCTTCTTGGTGAAAAGCATGGGTGAACCCCAAGTGGAAGTGTTGTTCCATATAAAACATTTGGCCTCCAAGTCCTCTAAATACCGCTTGAGATCCTGGATATTAGTATTTTCCATAATGTATGGAGGAATGGACACTGTAGTTTATCTTGGAATGAGATCAATCATAAATCTACCTCTCTCTCACAAGGTTAGACATTTTTTGGGGAATACATCACTGAAATGATCTAATACTATAGGGAATTTAGCCTGATGTAAACCCTGATCCTCTATGAAGAGATTGGAAATATTGGAGGTCACAACACCTAGCCCATGTTACTCTGGTCTAGATCTACTAGACTAGACATCCCAATCATCCTTGTGTAAATAAATTCTTCCATATGGTGATGTAAATGATACCCTTTAGTGATATAATTATACAAAGGTATGATATGGAACCAACCAATCCATCCCGAGAATGACATCAATGACCATAATCTCGATAATAAATATATCACACAAGGAGGGATAACTTCCTACCTCAAGGGATAGTCCTTGCATTGGAGCATGCCCTATGACCGTACTCTCAATAGTGTATCCAAGGTTATTACACAAAAAAATATTTTATTTCTATTCTGAGACTTTCTATAATAGATAAAGAGATGAAAGGGTTTGAAGAACCTGTATCAAATAAAGTTGATACTATAGTAAAGGCTACTAGAATAGTTCCTCGTACTGTAGATGGTCCTGCAACCTCATCCTTAAATATCAGTTGTAAAGCATAAAACTAGCATGATCCAAGGCCCTACGTAATAGCTGGATTACCATGATAAAAAAATACTCTCCTGGAACTGATGGTGATCATGAGTCTAGCTACCATGACCACGAACTCATCAACAACTAGTCCTTCTGGTGCTACTCCAAATCCTCACCTGACATAGCATAAAAGAACCTGCTCCTAAAGGTGGAGCTGGTGTGGATTCTCTTCCATTAGAAGCTGATGGAAAGGTTCAACAGAATAATTTCAAGTTCCTTATACGGCCTCAAGACCAACACTCTAGTGGGTCTCTATCACACTGAGGGTTTAGATTCCCCTATCATCCACACCGATAACATAGCATAGAGCTACCAATATGGGTAATCTGGATGATACTACCCTAATAAGAAACCTTTAGGGAACATTTCCTGCAATCAGAAGAACTACTATCCTTCTATGATACTGGTCCTCTATGCCTGGTACTATCTCTATCCCTCAGGTTTCATTCAATGATAAGATCCTGATTGACTATTTCAGAAAATGTAGGTAGGAAAAAGATGTTCACATGTGTCCTGATGGAATAAACAAGACCATCCTCAAAGTGTCTAGCATGTGGAAGCTCATCATTAGCAAGAAGCGTTTCAAAGCACTATAACTTAGTGAAATTATTTGAATAATCCATAGCTGACATCGAACACTGCTCCAGATGTATGAACTCTCTAGCTCTGTAAGCTCTTAGCTTCCGAGGAAATAACTGATCATAAAAGGCAGTCTGGAAGTAATTCCATACCATGCCCTGATTGAAACCATCTTGGGTAACCATGTACCACCAACACTTGGCTAAATCACACTGCATGCAATTAACAAGATTTACCCTCCACTATGAAGCTGTATCTCGATGCTCAAATATAGACACAGTGGCCTCCATCCAAGACTCAATAACCTATGGACCGACATCCCCTGAGAAGGTAGAAGGATGCTGCTACTAGTACTCTTGCATCATATCATCCATCATAGGTGAAACTCAAGGATCACCATGTATGGACTACATCAGATGTAAGAAACTATCTCGAACTTGATCATCAATTCCCAAATTATGTATAACAAGTGGTTTCTCAAGTGAAAATACTAAAGATAATACTAGAATCTCATGGATCACAATGTCTGTAGTATGGTCGTCTCTGCCCTCTTAGTGCATGAAACAAGGATGTCATGACGACATTGGTATATAAATGACAAGCACACACCTTAGAACAAGATATAATAAGATAGATAAAAACATTAGTAGATGATGAATTTATTGAATGATCACTACCCAAGGAATTTTACCCAAACTACCCACTTAGAATACCAAGTATTAGTAAGTGCTCAAGTATTAGTTTCAGGGGTTTCAGTAGATAAAGGTTTAACTATAAATTTCTTCATCATTTACTGAAAACTATTTCATTCATTTTAATTTAATTACCTGATTTAATCCTTTACCTTTCATAATCATAACAAGGAGAGATAAGGACGTCCAACCTTTTTCATTTTAAAATTCAAGTTTCACTTTTCAAATTGAATTTTATCATGTTCATATACCAATTTTAATTTAAAATTAGTTGTATATCCCATTGAATCTGGGTCCATAATCCTTATTACAGATATTTGTTCCCATTTGAATTTTGAATTAAAGGCTTGATTAAATAAATTACTCATTCTATCCCTTGAGGGCCCATAAAACCTCATGAACTAAAACAAGAAATCAGTCAATCAATGCCTCAAAATAAGTACATGAATATGTATAAAGAAATACTCACTCAGTAATCACATGAATATCAGGGAATGAAAAGTAGTGAAATGATACTATATAGAATGGAAATATGCATGACATGTGAATTATAGGTTCCTATGATTATGAATTTATTAATACTCTTTATCCTCACATTATTGGTCCAAGGATGAAATAAAATCCCAATCATAATAATAATAAAAAATTCCACATAGCATGTGATCCACCCAATAGTGAAATGATATCAACTGTCATAGTAAAAACATAACAACAATTTTAATTCTGGAAACATGGCCTTTACCCTGAACATGGGTTCAAAACGCCCAAGAATGGATTATGACCAAGTTTCAAGCTTTCCTAATCTCAATAATATTTTCCCCAAATAGTAAAGAAAGAAAATAATTGATCGGATACCACTTTGTGATGTCTCAGACCCAGATACCCCTTAAAGGTTCCCCAAGCCTGATTGGCCACATGGACTCAAGCTCATCTCCCCAAATGTCATAGGATACTGACTAGTAGAGAGAGAATATGGTGTGTCTGTGGGGATACTATTCCCTCGTTATCAGAGTGTATCACAACAAATAAGTAATATAACATAAGATAAATAGTGTAAGAAATAAATATAAACAAAATCCACAATAATAGAAGACTAATACAAATAATAATATAGTATGTGCAACTGTTATAAATATCCAAATGTTTATGATGATATATCATGTCACTATAAAGCTGGAAAACATGGATTCAAATTAAAATACATGCATTCTATAAAAAATTAAAAAAAGGAACCCAAAATCTATCCCAAGTAACCCTATCTCCATCTAGGTCATCTGTTACTAGCTTTATCATAAAACAACAAGAACTAAAGTGTATAAAGTAACTCTCTTCTCTTTTTCAACCCCTGCATACATATAGTCTTCCGGAATACCAATAGTGGCCCAGATAGGGTGTAAGATAAATCTCTGTAGGCCACCACCAACTGTGTCTATAACATCCATTCTGTGTAATATAAACTGAACCTGTGGGAAAGCATTCATATATAAAAGAAAAGAAATACAACAATGTAAATACCCAATTAACTAATTCATCCCTCAGATGATGTCTGAACATGTAACTAGTCATTAAGTAATTAAGTTTAGTTTATATAATTAAGTCATGTGAGGAATATCCAGCACTAACATCACCTCGTGATAGTACTACTAGTGGTTCCAAAATGTAACATAGAAACCTGAAATGATAATAATAATAAAAGGGTTCCAAGGTAATAACCAAGGCAAAAAATACCTCAAGGGTCTCCAAATCAGTAGAAACTACATATTTTCTAAGGGTTAAGAGTGTAATTCAAGGATCATCATCCAAGGCATTATATAATAATATGATCTAATAGAGTCCAAGGAATACATCCAAGGTAAAACGAGATAAGCTATGGATAGGCCCAAGGGTATGACCAAGGAACCTCATGTCTAAAGAAACCATGATGGATCTAAGGAGTGTATCCAAAGAATCTTGTAATCGTAAAGGAAGGTTCCTAAAATGTCATACCAAACATCCACTGATAGATGAGGATTAGGGCCCAAGGTGGGTATCAACTAAGGCAACTGATATCCTTGAATTGGAATGGCGTCCTCGAGTGATCAAGGAATTCCCTTATCAATCCAAGGTGAACTCAAGTCAAACCAATCCTATAAAATTTTCAAGGTTCATATATGTAATTAGGAACCTCACATTAGATCCATTTATAATTTAGTCCAAGTTATGGTCATGACATTTAATAAAGTGAATAGGTTCAAGCCTTTCCTTTCATTAGTGTGACAAGGCCAACAGACATGAAACCATTTAAGTCATCTGATATTAAATTACTAGTTTCTCTCCATTACCTTTCATAACATGAAAAGGATATGCTAATTATGAGAAACCACTTTCATTTAATTTAATATAAACTAGACCAAGTTATAAATATACATTATACTTTCCATTTCAATTTAGATTAATTTATTAATATTTAAGTAATTACCTTAGGTGGTTCAAGTGCGGATCAACAAAGTTATAGCCATTAAGTAATTCCATAGTCATTTAATATAAGTAGGATTACCATTATATTGGTCGAGGTCAAGGAACACCGAAATTGTGGCTCAAATGTTCTAAAACACTAAATAACCAAATATTGAAACCCATCCTACATTGGGTGGATGGTGTTATGGACGTATCCACCAAAAAAGAATTACATATATGGAAAGGGTCTTAGAAAAAGTTCCTATTGATTTTAAGTAAGACATATAAATTTAACAAATATAGCCTGATGAAATCGGTGGGTCGACATGATATTTTACAAAATGAAGAAAATCAAAAGATTAGTTTTAGACCACCTACCTTAGGATTGTATATTTCTCCTTATCCAGTATCATCCTTTAGTTTGGTCTAGATTGGAGTATATTTGAAAAAAAAATCAATGACCTCAAATTTGTGCATATGATTCTGCATCTAAATAGTATTTTATATGGGAATAATAACAATGTAAGATTAAAGAGGAATTGATAATTTACCGGTGAAGATCCCAAAAGGTGAACAATGGTCAAATAGAACTCTTCACGGTTGCTCGATCTCAATTCCCAGAATAGAATTGAAATAGGATCCAAAAGGGAAGTAAAATAAGGCTTTGTCTGGTGGAAAAGAATGAGGAAGAAGGGATTCATTTAACATTTCATTTAAGGTAAAAATGTTAATTTTTCCCAAAATTTTCATTCGCATAGTTTTGCCACACAGTTTGGCCAAACCATTCCCAATCACGCATGAGAAGATGTAGAAAGGGTCATATGTAAGGTTAGGATACACAATTAGGGAAATCATGCACTTACTATGAAAAATAGCCCTGTTAAAATTGTCGACATTCTCACAGGGCCATGCATCCCACTTCAAATGGTTAGATCAAACCATATTCCCTCCTACTACTTACTATCCAACCATGAATAGTTTAATCAAACCATGTGTCCTGCCTCACATGACTTACTCTAACTGTGTGACATGCCTTTTTCTCCAAAAAATATGGGTTTTGGGCTCTTAACAATCCCCAGACACCCTTGAGACCTTTACTAACTCATTAGGCATCTATATTAGGTCCAAAATAAATAACGAGACCAAAATTTAAAGGATCCATACAAGAGTGAAAAATTTGGTTCTTACAAGATTCTTCATAGAATTATGTTGGAATTAACAGATTAGGTTATTCCATTTGTATGAGATCTTGTAAGGGTTATATAAAGATGATATCCCAAAAAATATACAAGAATTTCATATTCTTTATAATGTGTTTTCATCTAAATATTTTTATTTTATAAATTAATCTAATGATATTTGTTTAAAGGAATGATTATGGCCTTTAAGTGTAAAAAAAATTATTATTAAGATAATGTTTTTCATGAGTTCCCATGTTTTCTAAGAAACAATTATGATTACAATTTTTTTACCTTATGTTTTCTTGTAATGTTTTTTATGTAAAAAATTGAGTAGTAAAGGTGATCTCTTGTGTTTGTAAATGATTATTTGATTCCAAAGTTAATTATGTTTAATAAAAACTCTCTTATATGATCTCACGGTCTTGAAATGGACTAATGTGCTTATTTTGATATATTTATATTTACCTTACTGATATTTTTGTTATCATCCCATGTAATCACATTTTTTTTTCATAGTTTTTAAGAATATTTGGGAACAATGATGAAGTCAAATTGAAAAATTTATAGATTTTTCATAAATAAGAAACATGTTTTAGTTTAAAATTACTATATTGTTAAAAATAAATATTGAGTGGAATTTTACACTTTATAATGTATGGGTTTATTATATAAGGTTTATGACATAATTCTTTAAAAATATAGACTATAAATATCCTCAGAATGTATAAAAATTAATTCTAGATTTAAAAATCAATATTAGGTAATTTTACAAGGTTGGGTCCTTATATAGTGTGTGATAACTTGAAGTTTGTTGATATACATAGATAAATTTTCACAATTTTTATAAAATTTTATATCTTCTAGAGAATAGTAATAAACATGTAACAATGTTCTCCCATAGATGTAGTACTTATTTTTCAAACAACATAATATAAAACTATTATTTTATTTTCTTGTTTTTTCACTAGGGTGTATACTTATATGTGTGTAGATTTTTTAGAATACTCAGTGTGGTCTAGGGTTATTTTAAGCTACCAAATTTTTGGTACAATTATATTTGTAGAGGAAGTTAATGTTCCACTGAATGTTAATTTTAGTTATTATTGTGCATGTGGATTAAAATATATTAGTTATGGTGAAGTTAATTTTTGGTGAAATCACATTTCAATTTTCTCTTCTCCCCAAAAATAAGTGTCATAGATTTGGTTCAAGACTCAAGTACACTCATAAGAATACTCAGTTATCTTCATTCACTATTTTCTTGAAATTATTTCATTTCCAGTGTTATTTTACTGTAATTATAAGGTAATATGTTGGATGATGGTATGATTCATGTTGATAAGTTCAATAGAACAAAATATGGATTATAGAGGATGCAGGAGATTATATCATCTATAAGAACTTAGATATTTCATTAAGTGGAATCAAAATGATAATACCGATAAAGTGGAATGGGAATTGATGGATTATAAATGACTTGGAATGATTAGTATTTCTATGGAAAGGAATGTTGCCTTCAACATATAATAAAATTTAATTATAATTAAATTATGAAGGCCCTGATGGACATTTATAAGAAACCTTATACTTTGAATAAAGTATTCACAATGTATAGGTTTATTATCATGAAGTTTTTTGAAGGAAGATAAATTACCAAACATGTAAATGTTTGTTACATTATCTTGGGACAAATTGAGTTAGTTAATATAAATTTCAAGGAATATGTAAGAGTGTTTATTTTGTTGTTATCACTATTGGAAAGTTGGAAGGTGATGGTAACCCCTATTATAAAATCATACAAGGATGTATGGAACATAATATTGAATAAGGATCTTATAACAAGGGAATTTCAATAACCTATCAAGAATTAATTGATTATATAAGGTAGATGATGATCAACCAATCAATAGAAAAATTAGAAGAAAGAGGAAGATAAGTCCAGAGATAAAAGTAGATGTAAGTCCACTAAACCTATCCCCACATGTTATAGTTATGGTAAAAATGGGCATCTCAAGAAGTAATTTAAAGATCATAGGTAAACACTAAAACTAAATCTTATATAATTTCAAGTTCCATTAATTAAATTGAAGAGTGTATTGTATTTATATTAACTGTTAATGTTCTAGTGGACTCATGGGTAGTTTATTCATGTGAATCATTTCATTCTATAGTGGATTAAGGGTGGATAGAGAATTATGTACTCAAAATATTCAGCATGGTTCACATGGTAGATGGACTAGATATTGAATTTTTTAGAAATAGTGATGTTAATATCTAGATGCTTGATGGAAGTTTCTTGAAATTGTAAGAAGTCCAACACATTCCAAGGTTTTGGAAAAATATTATTTTTATTGGACCATTATATGAAGAAGTTTTTGAAAATAACTATTGTAATGGAGTATGGAATGTTACTCATGGATCCATGGTGGTGGTAATAAGAGTAAATAAAATGTACTTTTATTTCTTCATAAGGTCATATGGTTAGATGCTGGATGGAATGTCAACATCTGAAAGTTTGAATTTGTGGAACTATCAAACTGGTCATCTTTGTGGGAAGAATATAATTCTTCTTATAGAAAAGGGTATAATGAATATTTATTATGGTACCTTTTAATTTTGTGAAATTTGTATACTCAGTAAGTAGAAGAAGGTTTCATTTAATTTGAATGGAATAAAGCATTAGATATATAAATTAGAACTTGTTCATTTTGATGTCTAAGGAACATACCTAATTCTATCTCATAGAGGATCATTATACATCGTAAAATTTATTGATGATGTAATCAAAAAGTTGAAAGAATAATTCCTAAAACACAATTTATATGTGTTTGGTGTATTCATTCAGTGTAAATCCATGTTGGAATAAGAATTCAAAGAGAAGATAAAGTGTATATGGTCTGATAATGGAGGTGAATATAGTGGAAGGGACTTCAAGAACTACTATCAAAAGAAGAGATTTAGAATGGTGAGTAATATACTCAAGATAATAGAACAAAATGGTGTGGATAAAAGTATGAACAAAACTTAACTAAAAAGGCACATTACAAGAAGTTTTATTCTAGTATGTCTGAAGAATTTTTATTAGAAGAATTTATTTGCACAAAATACCTAATTTACTAAAGTATATCAATACAGATGGGGATGTAGATTTTGAGTAGTTGTGGCATAGTAAACCTACTGAAATTAGTCACCTAAAAGTTTTAATAATTTTGGAATATGTTCATGTTGATTCTAAAGAGAGGGAAAATCTTGAATCTAAGTCTCAAGTGTGTTTCTTTGTGGGCTATAAAGATAAAAAATTTAGATACCAGCTCTAGGATGATGACAATCAAAAGTTAATCAGATCAAAAAAATTTCTCTTCAATGAGTGGGTCTTTTATAAAGACCAAAACTTGGAGGATATGTAAGTTGTGACTAAAGAGTCATCAATCAATTTTCATGTTTATATGAACATAAGGTCTAGAAGAAGAGTTCTAAAAGTTTTAGATGTTCACATAGGTTGTTTTGAAATTAGAATAACATAGAATATACCTAAATTCTGAAGGGTCACAAAGGTCTAAGGAATATCTATGATAGATAGTTATTTATAAGAAAGATCACTTTAAGATAAAACATCATAATGAGAAGACTATAATTATGAGTTAGAAAGTTATTTTTGATTCAGATGACTGGTACAAATTTATGGTCATGAATTTCACAAATTAATTTTAACGGATGGTGGAGAACATTAAATCCTACAAAAATCATCCACATTAAGAAATTATAAAAAGTGTGAGTTATCTATGAAAGATGAATTGGATTAATTTTATTCTAATGAAACCTAAGATCTAACAACTTTACCATAATGTAAGAAAGAACTAATCAATAAATGGATCTTCCAATTAAAAGAATAAGTTAAATGAAGTGAAAACTAAAAGTGTAACACAAAAAAATTCTAAAATAATAACATTTTATTTGATAGAGTATGTCACAAAAAACACCAATCTTAAATAACCCATAAAATATATTTCTTTAAATATAATCTCTTCGATAGTTTTCAAAACACACAACCTCGAGTCTAAATGAATCTTAATATAGTATACCATTATAACCTAGCTGCTAAATTGGAAGGTATTAATAGTACTTAATAAACTATGAAAATTATGACTATCTATTGATTATAAATAAAATAATAATCATTTAAAAGGAATAAAAAATATTTTCTGAAAATTTCTATTTTCTCTAAAATATAGTTTAGTTACGCTTTACACACATAATTTAAAATTAATTTTTTACAATTTTAGAAAAATTATTTGATAAAATTAAATTAATTTTTGAAATTAGAATATAAAAATTATATCAACACACATGTTTATAAAGAAGCAAAGACGGTGGAAGATGGCCTAGAAAACAGGGGTTTAAATTAAGGCATTACCTGGTTTGAAGACCTCCCTGCTGTAGTACTTTCTTTGCATGAAAGACATTGTGATATGATTCCTTACTTCAGAATTCTGTAAACTATTTTTATAAAAATTTATGCCTTGGTCGTTTTGGGACAAGGAATCATCTTTAAAAAAAACTAATTTAGGTCATTGGAATCAATTTTATATTGGATTTTGATATTTAAACCTTCTATACTTATGATAATTTCCTCTTTGGAAACCTATTTTTTCGTCGCATTTTTGAGTATAAATTTAAATTTGAATTTGTAAATTTTTGAATTGAATTTGGGAAAACTAGATTCCATATTTGGAATCATCAAAATTTATATTATCTAATAAGTTCAACATAATTTTTGACTAAAGTGTATAGTGAAAACCGTAAAAATTAATTTTCGTAGTTAAATTAAAAATGGGTTTACCGAGGACTAAAATAAATAGATAAGGGTTAGAATATCCTAAAAACTTATATATAATATTTTTTTTTGAAAATATTTTGACCTTATAATAATAAGTCTTGATAATAATTCATTTTGGACCCTTTTTCATGTGAAAAACGTGGGTACACCATTGTCTTTTCAAAAATTACGAGTGTACCACTCACTTCACTTATAAAAGGATACCCCTATCCTCTATTATTAACACCTCCATATCCTTTTGGTTCATACAATACATGAAAAAATCACTTCCAAAATTCCATAAACACATCCAATAATCCTTATTTTGGTCAGAAATTTATTCTTGGAATACTTTAGGCATAATTCTAAAGAGGTGATCTGAGAAGAGGTAAAATTACTAACTATGAAATTTTGTTTTATTTATTATTCTACCCCATTAAAATATTATTTATTTATTATTATATAATAAAACTCATATATCATATATAATAAGATTTTATTATGTTAATTTCATGACCTATATTCATTTTATCTTCCCTAAAATGAGAAAAAATAACGTCACTCATGTGTACGGTGAACTACCACCTCATGAACTGTTGTGACACATTTTCCATCAACACCTCTCACGATTGGGTATGATGATGGATCTAAAGTATATATATATATATATATTATATATATATAAATTATACCTCTAGATTTATTATATAATATGTGCCTTCTTACTTTCCATTCTGTAGGGGATATGACGGCTTTACTCATGTGTATGACAAATTACTTCATCATGAAGGGATGTGATTCGTTTTGAACTAACCCTTTACATGGAAGATATTATAGATAAATTTAATGAATATATGTGATATAAATTAAATAATTATTATATTAATCACATATTTATTATTCTTAAAATATTATATATCATTTTATTTTTTACTTTTTCACTCACTGAAAGATGATATGGTCGTTCGTGCATGTGTGGACTACCGCCATCACAAAGTGATGTGACTCTATTTTCATCACCACACCATAATGATGATATATATAAGTATATTTAAACAAATAATATGGTATTTATGATATTATTATCATTAATAAATAATAAAATATTACTTATCTATTTTTCATAATGATCGTTGAAAAATGGAAATGTTACTAATGTGTACGTACGACCTACCGTCTCCATGATCGCAATATAATTCATTTATAAAAAACATATTTCATGATTGATCTTAAAAGTATAATTGATATATAAATATGATCATTATTCGATGATTATTATTCTGGAGATGATGTAACTATATAATATTCTGAAGAGTTAGAACTTTCATAACAAATCACGAATGAGAAGACAAGGAAATTAACACACCAAACAATGAAAATAATAGTTGGTTATTAATGAAAGGTTTATAAGATGTTATAAAAGGATTATATATGATATTATAAATATTAATATATTTATTTTATAAATTAATAACATGATTAAAATCACTATACATGAGGTTAAATCACATTCAAACGAAAGGAAACATGATGTAAGGGACTTCATCTCAATTTCACTTCATTGAGGAATAGTGTAATATAATGCACCTAATTTATTTTATATAGTGTATATACTAACCATTTGACATGTAATATATTGTTTTATTCAAATTTCATGGTATTTTAAGTTTTAATTTTAATTATTTCATCTAAGGGGAATTGAATTGAAAATTAAGAAGTGGTAAAGAATTTCATAACTCAATTTATTTTCATTGACTTATATTACTTCTCCATTGTATTTAAAATTATATGATTATGTGTGTAAAGAATTTTGACTATCTAATATTTTATTTTAACTTTTTTTAAGTGTATTTACATTTTTACACATAATTTATATATTGATTAATTATCACTTTAACGTTATGATATTGGTAAGGGTTTATTTCATTATCTCATTTTAATCAGGATTATTTATACTTGAAGTTCCATTGAACGAAATTATGTGATAATTTTATAATAAACACTTTTATTTTTATTATCCTCTTGCTATTCATGAATTTTTCATTTAATATAATAATCTTCCACTATTTGGTACTTAAAATTATTGTGAAAATTTTTTTAGTATCATCTGACTTGTTTTATCTCTTTAGTCAAAAACCTTTTTTCTTCCAAAACCATGTTTTCTAAAAATGTTTTTTATTTATTTTAAATTATTAAAAATGATTTATTAAATAAAATTTTACCCAGGTTTTAATTTATTAAAATTTTTAATGAATATTTATGTCATTTTGAAAACTAGGACCATTTGGATTTTACTGAAAAAAATCAAAGGAATCTTTGTTTTAACATGTACGACATGAATGAAATTTCCATCCGTTATTACTGACAAAATTTTTAAATATTATTTTGTATGTTTCAAAGGTTATTTTCAAAGAAATTTATTTTCAAAATATTTTGTGAACTTTTAGTTAAAAAAATATATTTTTGGAGTGAAATTGATATTTTCCCCAGGAATGTTTTTAAAGATATTTTTATGATTTTTCTAGTTATCAAAGAAAACAACCATTTATTTTGTATATAATAAACTGGGGATATTTTGTATTAATAATATCCTTATTATTTCTCTTTATGGTTTATGATCATTTTGACCAAGGAAAGTGTAACACCCCAAGCTTCTACGATACACTTCTCTTTGAATAATGCAATAGCGTGTGTTGTACGCAACATCGAGTTCTAACACACACCACAACCAATCAATCTAGCTGTTATGAATAGTAATACCTACTTTCTAAAATTTTAGAGATTTTATCTCTCAAAATGGACTTCATTTTTGGATTCAGAGTATCGAATTTATCCTAAGGTGAAATTTTGGTACTTTTCCGATAACTTTAATATTTTGATGAATGGTGAATATTTCTAAATTTTAATTAAAAACAACTTTTTTAATCAAAAAAATTAGTAGTGATAAATTATGAATTTGAGTGGTTTTAAATTATATTTAGAATATATTTTTACCATTTAATAAAATGTTGGTCATTGGACATAATTTCACAATTAAACCGAACATAAACAAGTATCAATCTTTTGATAGTTATTATATCTTAAAAACAAGCTTTTTGTTTTGATAGTGGGAATTAATTTTAAATTAATTTCTACCACTTCTGTGTTTTGAATTTGGAAAAATGGATTCCATATTTGGAATCAAGATATTCAAATTGTGTAAATAGGTGACTTTTATTTTTAGACATTTTGAATAATTACTTTGGTAAATAATTTATTTACCATGGTTAAAGGGTAAATCTGGTAAATAAGGGTTAAAAAATAATATTATAATAACAAAAAATTACTGTAAAACATGTCCTAACATTATTGGTTGATAAATGTCCGACCATGGACATATTTGGGTCGATTTTGGGACCCCATGGTGCCACTTGTAAATGATAGAGACACTTCATTTTAATTAAGTTAAAATGAATACAAAAATGACACAAGCATATATCTTTTAGAATTTTTTTTTACATAGGGTTATATATGTTGGATTTTCAACTATAAATATTAATTAGAAAGATAAAACGATTTCATACATAATGTTATTTTATTTATAATTTTTAGATATTAATAATTTAATTTATTTATGACACAATGATGATGCAGTAATTACAATAATAGTAAAAAATTAAAATGATTGATATTGTAGATACCCAAATAAATATAATTTGAGACTTTTTATGAATTAAAATAATTTTCTAGGTTAATATGACATGTTAGGAATTAATTAATAAATTTTTTTCGAAGTAATCATTCTGTTATGATTTTTAAAAAAATCAATTATTGAATAGTGTCAAAATTGACAAAAAAGAGTTTTTAAAACAAATATTATATTATTAAATGATATTAAATTCCTAAAAATCTAAGTATCATCCAAGAGACTTATATGATGATAGGTGTATCAGTAATGGACCACTTTGGGGTCTCTTGGATGTATATAGTAAGTTTATTAACCATATAATATAAAAATACAAAGAGACATTGTAAAAGTGAAACTAATTAACTAAGAGTTAATACTTAAAGATAAGGTTAATATAGCAACCCAAACCTATATAAAATCTATTGGTTGAGTGGTTTTATACCCATCCATACCTTAAACTTTAAATAATCCACTTTTAATCCATTATAAACCGAATATTATTTTATTATAAAATAATATTTCTAGCTTTTCCAAAGGCGCCCTCACCCCTCTTATAAAAGGGAACTCCTCATTCTCATTAATTCACACCTTAAAAGCCTTTTGGTTCGGCCAAACTCTGCCCAAATACTCTATAACATTCCCTCACTTCATCCTAGAGGCCTTCCTTTAGTCAGAAATCCAACCTAAGAGCCATTTTGATCAAATCAAAAGGAAGAACCCGAAGAAGAGGTAATGATTTCACCACCCTTTTCCAAGTTCCTTTCTTCTTCCACTTCTTCCTTCTTTGTTATTACCATTATAAAATAATAACTACAGTATCTTATATATACTATGATGTTATTATAAATATGTTACAACCATATTCATTATTCTATCCATCCTTTGAATAACATGTCACCATACGTGCGTACGTACGACTTACCATCTCCACGTCGTGGTGTAGTTGTTATTCAATAAATTATTATTTGGATTGGTATAATAATGATGTGTAACTCATGTAAATAATAAATATAACATGATAATGATTCTTTATATATGATATACCATCCAATTATATATTATTTTAATATCAAAAGAATGATATTGTCGCTCGTGCGTACGTACGGACTACCGTCTCCACGAACGCGATAAGATTCATTCTCCATCGTATCCATTCAAGTATAATTCTCATTTGATGATTAATAATAGTATATAAGGACTTGATATCATTCTAGATATGATTAAGATACAACCTATCCCTGAAAAACACATCTTATGTAACAAAACATATAAAAGAAAACGAGTAAGTTAACACCCGAAACAACGATAATACTAAGATATTATTAACAAATCAATGTTAAAAGATCATATATGATATCATATTAATGTATATGATTATTTTATAATTTAATAACAATTATTTGACCATTATACATGAGGTTAACCTACCCCAACCAAGGAAAACTACAAGGTAAGGGTTATTTCACAATCTCTTCATTATTCGAGGTTGTTTATACGTAAATATCCACTGGGACCTCTTTATCATCCACATCCATGTTTCTTAAAAATGTATTTCAAAAAATTCTTACTATTTTATAGAATATGGTTTAAAGTCATTTATACCCTTTTCTTTGACTTTTTATAAGTGTTTTATAAAGGAATATTTCTGTCGTTTTCCAAACAAGGTCTTTTTTAACCTTTTCGACAAAATTAAGGTAAGAATGTCTTTTTTTAACTTATACAGCGTATGTGGCTATTTCACGCTGTTATAAAATCTTCAAAGCTTCCCTTACAAGCTTATAAAATTTGTTTTAAAGTAAATGTTTTATTTTATAATTATGTGACTTTTAAATGATTTCAAAAAAATGGATATTTCTCTCAAATAGTTTTGATTTCATTTATGTCAACATCCTTTGATGGATTTTAATCTTATTTGAAGTTGATTTATTATGATACAAAACATCCATATTTTATTGAAGATTTTGTGATTTGTTTGACTGTGGATTTGTTATTTTTATACCATTCATGGTTTGTGGATAAAGTATTGACATTTCGTATGCTAGTTTTAATACGAATGTTTATGTTATGTTTAAAAATTTTCATATGAGGAATTCATTGGACTTAGTAAGTGACAGGTGGAGCCTGCTATAGCTCCTCGATGCATCGGTAGGTCTCATGAGACAAACTAGTGTCTTGGTACAAGGCCTTGGAAAAATCTTATTTGTAGTCTTGGCATGAGGACTTGGCTACGTGGTTATGATAGTCTGGAATTATGCATTCCATCATTATGAAAGTGGTTATTGATATTGCATGTGATTATTAGATTATTATAATATCCATGTGAATAAGTAAATGGGATTATTTAATTTTTTCCATACTATGTTGAAGTTCAAGTTTAAAAGGCTTTTGTTTTAGTTATACATTGCCTTAAATGTTTATTCTTATTTATGAAAGTTTCTGCTATATTGTTATCCTTACTGGGCATTTGAGCTCACCCCTTTCAATGTTTTATTTTTCCCAGGATGTGAAGAAGTAATTTATGAATGACCTATAGGGATAGTATGTGGGGATATGAGTGTGGAATATGAAGAAAATATGTTATCGTAGTTTTCATTTTTATGATGTAATGTAAGACTTGTGAATATATCTAGTATTTCCAAGGCTACTAAGCTAATCGGTCTTTCAAGATTTGATCTTTCTTGTTATCATGTCAATTTTATGTAATAACGCACTGACTCTAGGTAACTGGGGTTGGGGTGTTACAGAATTTTTTGACATTCACTTTCTTGATTCATTTTTGTAGTCCTTAACATTCCCTAGAAATATTCACTTTCCTGTGATCATTAGACACTAAAGTTACCCTAAATATCCATATCATATTTCATTTATTTGTTAATTACTTAATTAATATATCATTTATATATGTGGTGTTCAATATTTATAGTTATTTTTTTACCTAGGGAAATATTGATAAATTCATATTCTTTACTCAATACAGATATTTGATGATAAGGCGCATTGTTCATGAATTGAATTGATTATTTGATATATGAGGAATGTGTTAGACATAAAATGATAGGTGAGACCACTAATTTTATATCCCCTTGATGCATTTTTTGTCTTATGAGGTGAACTAGTAAGTTAGCATTAAATGAGTTTCTACCTATATTTTTAAACCGTCTTGTGAAAGCTCTTGATGGAAGAGGTATCATTCTCTTGAGAACATGATGTCCAATGATAAAGTATTTCCTTTATTAATAATTTAGTTATTATTATCCATGTTATTTTGACAATGATATTATATATAGATTCATTTCATTCTTAGTTTATTGATTAAATGGAATGTGTTTTTAGTTATTTACCTTACCATATTGATTATTCCTTATTTTATTATCCATGATATTTTCACAAGGATATTATCTATGTATGCATTTCATTCACATTTTATTGATTAAATTCCATGGGTTTTTAGTTATTTAACTTTCTATATTGATTATTACTTATCATATTATCCCTGATATTTTCACAATGATATTATATATGGATTCATTTCATTCTCAGTTTATTGATTAAATGACACGTGGTTTCAGTTATTTACCTTACTATATTCATTATTACTTATCTATTGATGATAGTCAGGTTATTTAAATATAATGTGTGTTATTTTATTTACATTTATATGTTTATTATTACTTATCTAATCATGCTATTCAAATTATTAAAATGTAATGTGTGTTCAAACATTGACATGTGGGTTATGCTTATTAATTCATGATAGTTTGAGTTTTACTTAACCCACAATGATAATTTTAGCTCACCCTTATTTTTTTTCCTTTCTTAAGAGTCCATAATGTGTAATATGATTGATATAAAAGGATATAATAAAGGGAATAATGTTATTCTTGAAAAAAAATTATGTCGCGATCTCCGTTTTTAAATGTAATATGAGAGTCATGTATGTGTCTTGTTTACCAATACTACTAAACTATTCCGTACTTATGTACGCAATTCCTTGTTCTTATGCTAATGTAATAAAGTAATACACCTACTCTGGTTTATTGGGTTCGGGGTTGTTATAATTGTTATTGGATAGAGTTTATTATAAATCCTGGGAACTATATTTAGGAAAACATAGATTAGGGATCATAACCCTATGATAAACAATGATGATAAATATAGAAAAACATTCTAAAGTTTTTATAAGGAAGATATTATGTATTTTTTAAAGTAATACATCCTTGTCTAGATACTATAAGTGGATGTGGTTCTAGAATAGTTGTACTTAGGGTAAAAACTCTAAAAAGGTCACATTGGGATTGACCCAATCATCGCCTAGTGCACAACAACGAGCCTTACTAAACACCTGGTCTGACACTCCTGGCAGATATGCTTAGGATAATTCATATTTTATTTACAAACCATTGTGAAGGATTTGAATAGATAATGAAAATGAATGACCTAGGCTAAAACTAAGGTGTCGTAGATTAAAAAAATGTGTCATGATTTAAACATCCTATAAATGATTATATAGTTTTCCCACTATGATTATTGTTTCTGACACCATTATTTTTGGTTTTAGTCAATAGATGAGACTCAAAGAAATCATGTTAACATCGAACATGAAGAAAAATATGTTGAATATGAGAAACCAAATGGTATAGTTATTTGAGTTAAATATTTCATGATTATGGCTAATCTTTTATCCAAAAATATGATTAATAACTTATACCTTAACTAACTCTCAAACTCATTATATAAGAGAATGATGGAGCTTTCTAAGATCTTGAGTGGTGGAGACTATGGAGGGAATATGGATCGATTTCCATCATGTGAGAAATATAAAAGGAGACACCCAAGAATGTGTCTCAAAGGAATGAGAAAATTATTTATGTGTGTAAAAGAAGGGAAAAAGTAAATAATTACTAAGTAAAAATGAGGAGTATGATGGAGGGAAATAAATCTCATCTTAGGTATCCATTTATAGTTTTTTATTAACTATAGGGAATAAATAAATTATCAGAGTCAATTACCTATTCTAAATTTTAACCCCTAGACCAATGAATGACCTATGTTAAAATAAAACAGTTTAAGTATTTATTGGTATACCATAATTATATTATAGAATTATTTTTACCAACGGTATTTTTTTTATAAGAATCCTAAAAGATTTAATGATTTTGTCAGATTTTAGAAGAATATAATTCTTTATTAACTTAAGAGTTTTGGATATAATCATGGGTTTATGAGTTTAAGGTTGATCCTAATTTCATAGTCTTAAACACCCCTTTTTATTTTTTTGTGGTAGGAATAAAACATGATTACGGATATTATTGGAAACATTTATGGCAATACAACCCATTAGTTTATTATATGTTTTAGTAAAGAAGTTATTTAATGAAGAATGACCTTAAATTTTATGGGAATAAGTTTAAAGTTATTGGTAACCTTTTGGGTTTATATTATCTTTTATGTTAAGGTAATTTCAGGATATTACACTTTTGGAATGTTATAGGAATTATATTAATATAATTTTAGAAAAAGGATAATCTTTTGTATATAGAAATGTTGTGGGGATTGAACCCATAACCGAAGGGAGATAATGGTTTAACTACCACCACTATCCTATGTGATGTTGTTGTTAATATTCTATTGTTTTTACTTAAACAATTTGATGAATAAATATTAATGATGAACTGATAGTGTTGTTGTTGAGGTCTAAAGATTAATGTATTGTATTGGATAACTTAAGCTAACCATATTGGTTTTGGAAAATAGTTAGAGATAGTTGAAAAGACTTGTAACTCTTTTATGGATTTTACGATGTGTTAAAATAGAAGTTTAATACTTTAGGCATAAAAAATTCCATTTGGATATTCATTTCGTAGAGTAAGAGATAAAGTGTAAATTGATCAAAGCACAGTAAAAGGTTGAAATTATGCTTATTAAATAGAAAGATATCAATTATGTATAATACCTTATATTCTTATATAGTTAAATATGTCCTCAACTTTTGGAAAAGGATCTTGAAACAAAAAATTTATCCTATTATCTTCTTATTTGATGAATCAAATGGTCTTTTAAATTATCATAGATTAATGGTTTTTATGTCCTTAACATTCCATTGTTCATTAAATTTCTAGTGATTAATAACCTTTATCACTATCTTTAATTATTTATATAATTCTTCCATGTCCATATCTTTACTTTAAAAAAATATTATCCTACTTAGAAAACTAGTTATGATTTATTATATATGTCCTTTATACATCCCTTTCGCCCTTATTAAGAGGATATTTTATTAAAACTTTTTACGATGTGAGTTTTCAACAAAGGAATTTTCAAATATCAAACCCTTAATTTATGAGTGCAAGATCAAATTGTGAGGATGCAATTTATTTAAGGTAGGGAGAATATAACACCCAAAAATTATAAAAGAAGAAAATTTTATTCGATAGTGTACGTGACATGAAACACTGAGCTTAAATAACCTTTGAAATATATTTATTTAAATTCAATATCTTTGATAGCTTCTAGAACACACAAACCTGAGTCTAAATGAACAATAATATAATATACCATTATAACCTACCCATTAAATTGGTTGGTATGAATATTAATAACTAAATTATGAAAATTATGGTTATTTGTTGATTAGAAATAAATTAATAATCATTTACAATAAAAAAGAAATGTTTTCAGAAAAAATATTTGTTTTTCTAAAAGACAATTTAGTCATGCTTTGCACAAAAAATTTAAAATTAATTTTAACAAAATTTAGAAAATTTATTTGATAAAAATAAATTAATTTTTTAAATCATTATATTAAAATTATCTTAGGGTAATTGTTTTGTATTTTTTTGAAAAGTTTCATTTTTTGATGAATAGTGGAAAACCCAATTATTATTGAAAATCGCCTTTTCTTTTAAATGATTTAAAAGGTTAAATTATATTTAAAATTAGTTATAAATTAAAATTAGTTCAATTAACTTACAATTTAACTAATTTAGGTCACTAGAATCAATTTCATATTTAATTTTGAAATTAAAACCTTATATACTTATGATAATTTTCCCTTTAGAGACCCGGTTTTTCATCGTGTCTATGGATATAATTTTAAATTGTATTATGAAACTTTTGTGAATTTAATTTTTAAAAATAGATTCCATAATTTTATTCATAATTATTAATTTTATCTCATAATTTTGACTTAATTTTTTACCAAAATGAATAGTTAAAACAATAAAAGTTAAATTCTATGGTTAAGCTAAAAATGGATTTACTGAGGGTTAAACTAAAAAGATAGGGGTTAAAATGACTTAAATACTTGTCTAAAATATATTTTATGGAAATATTTGTGATCTTAGAATTTTTAATTATTGATAATAATACATTTTTAACATTTTTTTCATGCGAAAAATTTGGGTAAACCTTTTTAATTTCAAAAATTATATGTGTGCCACTCACCTCACTTATAAAATGACACCACTATTCTCTATTATTCACACCATAAAACCATTATTGTTCATAAAATACAATCCAAAATAACTTAAAAACTTACATCCCATCATCCTATAAGCCTTGGTTTTTTATAAATCAATTCCTGTAATAATTTAGGCACAATCCTTAAGAGGTGGTTCGAAAAGAGGTAAAATTACTAACTATGCGTTTTTGTTTTATTTATTCTTTCACCACCATAAAATATTATTTATTTATTATTTTATAATTACAAAAATATATGTAATATACATATATTTTATTATGTTAACTTCATGACCTATATCCTTCCCATATTCCCTAAAATGGGAAATGATAATGTCACTTGTGTGTACAACAGACTACCGCCTCGTGAACCGACATGACATGCTTTCCATCAAAACCAATCACGGTTGGGTATGATGATGGATGTAAAGTATATATATAATATATTTATAAAATAATTATACCTTTGGATTCATTATATCATATATATATATATACTTTTCATTCTGTATGAGATACAATAACATTGCTCCTGTGTACGACGGACTACCGCCTCACGAAGTGATGTGATTCGTTTTTCACTAACACTTTAAATGAAAGGTAATAAGGATAAATTTAATTAAAATACATGATATAAATTAATTAATTATAGAATTAATGAAATATTTATCATTTTTAAAATATAATATATCATATTCTTTGTTACCTTTTCACTCACTAAAGCGATGTGACTCTATTTTCACCACCAAAAACAATTAATGAAATATATAAGTATATTTAAAGAATTAATATTTTATTTATGATATTATGATAATTATAGAATTATAAAATAGTACTAAACTCATTTCTATAATTATCGTTGAAAAATGGAAATGTTACTCATGTGTACGTATGACCCACCCTCTCCATGATCATAACACACTCCACTTTTCAAAAACCATATTTCAGGATTATTATTAAAACTAAAATTGATGTATAAATATTATAATTATTTCATGATAATTATTATAGAGATTATGTAACTATATAATATTCACAAGAACAATAACTTTCATAACAAAGAACGATTGAGAAAACAAAGCAGTTAACAACCAAAACAGTGAAAATATTGAAATATTATTAACGAATGGGTGATAATATGTTATAAAATGATCAAATATGATATAATAAATATTAATATGGTTATTTTATAAGTTAATAACATGTTTAAAACCACTATACAGGATTTAAAAGCACATCTAAGAAAAATGAAATGTGAGGTAAGGGACTTCGTCTCAACTTCCCTTCATTGAATCATACTGTAATGTGATAAACCGAAATCATTTTATATGGGGTATATAATGACCCTTTTACATGTAATATTAGTATTAATTAATACTTTATGGTATTTTATGTTTCAATTTTAATTATTTAACCTGAAGGTAATTAAATTGAAAATTACCAAGTGGTAAAGAATTTCACAATTATATTTCTTTTCATTGGGTTATATTACTTATTCATTGTATTTCACATTATAAGACTATGTGTGTAAATAATTTTGACTATATTATGTTGTATTTTCACTTTTTTATATGTATTTACATTTTATATACATAATTTATCCATTTATTAATTATCACTTCAACATTATGATCTTTGTAAGGGATTATTTCACAATATCATTTTAATCAGGATAATTTATACTTGAATTTCCATTGAAGGATATTATTTAATAATTATATAATAAAACTCATTTATTTTCTTATAATTATTTTATTCATGAATTTTTCAATTAATAGTACAATATTACAACTATTTGGTACTTAAAATGATTGAGAATTGTTTTTAGTAAAATCCAACTTCATTTCTCTCTTTGGTCAGAAACCATTTTTCTTTGAAAACACTATTTTCTAAAATTGTTTTAAAAAATGTATTTAAAATTATTTAAAATTATTTATTAATGAAAATTTGACCCATATTTAACTTTTTTACAAATATTTTTAGGAGAATATTCATTTTATTTTCAAAACAAGACCCATTTGGATTTTACTGAAAAAGTGAAATGAATCTTTGTTTTAATAGATATGGCATGAATAGAATTTCCAATCCTCAAGAACACTTAATGTTTTAAATATTATTTTATATGTTTTGAATAATATTTTTCAAGAAAATTATTTTCAAAATATTTTGTGAACTTTTAGTTAAAAAAATATATTTTCAAAGTGAAAATAATATTTTCCACATGAATGTTTTTAAAGATATTTTTATGAATTGTCTATTCGTTAAAGAAAAGACCCTTTATTTTACATAT
Organism: Viscum album; assembly: GCA_963277665.1. NCBI lineage: Eukaryota > Viridiplantae > Streptophyta > Magnoliopsida > Santalales > Viscaceae > Viscum > Viscum album. The sequence goes on along the minus strand of OY728132.1, from coordinate 267,521,598 downwards.
AATAAATCTGGGATATGATATATTGATACCATCCTTATTCTTCCTATAGATGGTTTATGATCATTTTGACTAAGGAAAGTATTGAAATTCAATTTTTTTATTCCTTTTTGTAGTTATTAACTTTACCTTGAAATATTCACTTTTATGCGATCATTAGAAAATTAATTTCACATAAATATCCATTTTATTTATGATAGATATTTTTTTATTAAATTTTATATAATTTATACATATGATGTTATACATTGAAAGTTATTTTTTTCATCTGACGAAATATTGATAAATATGTATTCTTTACTCAATACAAATATTTGATAATAAAGAACGTTGTTGATGAATTAAATCAATTATTCGATATATATTGAATGATTTGGAAATGAAGTGATGGGTGGGGCCCAAAATTATACATCCCCTTGATGTATTAGTATTATCTTAAGGCGAATAAGTAAACTATAATTAAACAAGTTTCTACCAATAGTTTTAAACCATGTTGTGGAAGGTCTTGCTGGTAGAGGTATCATGTGTTTGAGAACATGATGTCCAATGATTACGAATTTACTTCATTAAGAATTCAGTTATTATTATCAATGATAGTTTTTCAATGATATTATTTCTTTATGAATTTCATTCTTATTTTATTGATTAAATGACATGTTTTTTCAGTTATTTACCTTTCTAAATTGATTATACATTATCTTAGTTTCTATGATATTTTCACAATAATATTATCCCTAAATTTATTTTCTTATTAGTTTATTTATTAAATGAAATGTGTTTTTAGTTATTTAACTTTCCATATTTATTATTCCATATCTTATTATCCATGAGATTGTTTCAATTATATTATCTATGGATTCAATTAATTCTTAGTTTATTGATTAAATGAAATGTGGTTTTAGTTATTTACTATTCTATATTGATTATTTCCTATCTATTCATGATAGTAATGTTATTTAAATTTAATTTGAATTTAGTTATTTACCTTTCCATATTTATTATTACTTATCTAATCATGACTATAAAATTATTTAAATGGAATGTATGTTTAGTTATTTACCTTACCATGTGGTTTATGCTTATTGATTCATGATAGATTCCAATAAACTTAACCCTTAACGAGCATTTGAGCTCACCCTTATTTGTTTTCTTTATTAGGTACCCATTATGTGTACAATGATTGATATAAAAGGATATACTAGTGGTAATAATGGTATTATAAAAAAAATTATGTTCTAATTTATGTTTTTAAATGAAATATAAGAATCATGTATATATCTAGTTTACCAAGAATGCTAAAATATTTGATCCTTATGGATACAATTCTGTATATCTTATTATAATGTAATAAAGAATGAAATCATCTCCATGTTACTCGGGTAAGGGTCATTATAAAAAGGTTGGGTTTATAGTGAAAGGTTTACAATATAAGTATGGAGTGGATTTCTCAGAAATTTTATCCCAAGGAATTAAACACCCAGCCATCTAGACTATGCTTAGTATGGCCATAACTGATAACTTATACTAAAAAAAATGGATGTAAAAACTACATTCCTTCTTATTGATCTAGATAAAGATATTTACATGAAGCGACCAACTAGATTCAATGTTTATTAGAAGAAGGAATTGGTGAGTAAACTAAAATATAGTCTCTTTGGCTTGATACAAGAACCAAAATAATGAAACCCGAAATTAGATACATTTATTGTTGAGAAGGGTTTCAAATGGAGTAACTTTGAAAATTTTTTCTATTGGAAGGAGTTTTAGGATGAGGTCTTTATCACACCACTCCTATATATTTATGAAATTATTTTGGTAGGACTGAACATTCAATGGATTCAAGGGTTATAATGTTAGTTGTCTTGAAGTTTTGTAATTAAATATCTAGTAACTTCCAAGAAAATAATTGGAATGAGAATTTAAATATTAAGGGGTTATGTAAGATTAGTGTTGGTTAAAAGGGATTATATCTAGAAGGCCATCAAGACGTTTTCAATGTCTAGATGTAATGAAATTTTAATTCCTCTGGTGAAACATTTCAAAGTATTAAATGAGTAAGTACTGAGATTAGAAGATGATTTGAGCTACATGGAAAATGTTATGTTTACTTCAGCATTTAGAAGAATTATGTGTTCGACGGTATGAACAAGTAATGTGAAATTGATGGGTCGAGGTGATATTGGCCTATCCCATGTGGGATTGAGCCCTTGTTGGCCCGAACTTGTAAAATCCTACATGTCAAATAGGTGTATTTATCTATACCACTCCACCCACATCAGATATGGGTAGACCCATGGTCAACCTAAGTTACTTTTTTTTCAATTATTTTTTAATTTTTGGGTAATACCATGAATAAATATTATGATTTCATAACCATAAATCATAACATAACATAGATATACTGGAAAAATATAAAAATGGTAAATGAAATGATAAATTTTTAAAATTTAAATGTTATAATGAATATTGAGATAAATTTTAGAAAATATAATAAAAATATGAAAAAATAAAATAATAATATGTTGGTGAAGGTGGATGAGGCCATAATATATTAAAGGATTCCCTACATAGAAGGTGTTGATGATGAAAGGGTGGTGACCAAGGTAATAGTGAGTCATGAAATGAGGCTAAGTAATGTGGGAATGAAGGAGTTATGGGATAATGATTGATGAAAAATGTGGTGCTTATTTAGGAAGATGATGGCGAGGAGTTTTGCTTCAGTTTTATAGAGGGAGGGAGGCAGAGTTAGATGGTGTGCAAGGTGTTCATGGTGTTTCTGGTAGGAGAGATGCAGATGTGGGAGAACAAAAGGTGGGTGGGTGGTGTGTCTCGTCACTAGGAAATAAATATTGGATTTTAGTCATGAATGTGGACTGTGGGTTTGGAAATAGGTGTGGGTCATGGAGATGATGTGGAGGATTTTGGTGAGGGTGGTGCATGGATTAATGGAGAGGTGGGTCCAAGGGATGATGTTGATGATGACAGTGAGGCTAGGTAATTAGCTTATGGGAAGAAATGTTGGAAGATGATGTGAAGATCAGTGAGGTCAGGCATGAGAATTGATTTTTCTTTATCATTTAGCGAGTGATGTAGGAACAAGAAACCAATGAAATTAAGATTAAATAAAATTAATGGAAAGGAGATATTAGAAATCTAAAGGGAGTTATTCCGGATGGAAGGTGGAGGTAACACTCATGGGGTGCACTGAATGTGACATCAAAACTTGAGTGGAAGAGGTATAAAAGGGGTCACATCTTATTTTATAAATAAAATTTAAATCAATGGACCATGGGAAAACCCATATCCTTGCAGGTAAACCTGCATGGGTCTACATTTAATGTGATCTATTTAAATAAGACTGTTTTAAATGTGTTTTTTAATAAAACAACCCCACCCCAATATCCCTTGGTTCATAGGTCCATAACCCATTTCACACTGCTAGTATGAAATCACCTTGAAATTTCTTATTTAGTGTGATTTTTCATCCATTGTAGGAAAAATTTGGGAAAGTACACTGGGAAGTCATGAAATGAATAATCTGGTATCTCAAAGAAATGAAAAACACAAACTTATAATTCATTTCAATTGATCCATTATAATGGTATATTGATACTGATTTTGGGTGTGATTTTGATACTTAGAAGTGTGTAATTGTCTACGTGTTTACATTTTAAGGGATGAAGATGAACTTTATGTTTGGGTGGTAGTATGTGGAATCACTCCTTATCATAAAGGCTAAATACTTGGAAGTAATATAAGTAGTAAAGAAGTTGGTTTGGTTAAAGTGCATCTTAAAGAAACTTAGGAAGGTCCATGAACGTGGGTTACTCTACTCTGATAGTCAGAGTTCTATAAACTTGTAGAAAAATATTTTGTTTCATTCAAGAACAATATAGATCAACATGCAATGCCACTATATTTAGAAGTTTATAGAAGAATGTGAGATATAACTATAAAAAATATATGGGAAGTAGAATATGGATGATATCCTCACCAAGGACTTGATATAGGAAGTAATTAGGAAAAAATATACCTTAGTGATACTAGGGTGAAAATTAGGTGGTGGAGAATATTGCATGCTATGGAAAAAGATTTGAAAATATAGATTTTCCTAAGTGTTAGAGATTTTATAAGTTCCTTATAAATTACATTCAAGTGGGTTATTTTTAGTAGTTGTGGAGATTTTTTCATGTACCAACTTATAGTTACTGAGATGAGGGACATCAAAACTTAGTGTTTTCCTGATGTTCATCCTCAGGTAGTAGGAAACATCAATTGAAAGGAAAATTAGTCAAATGTTGGTAAATTCTAATAATGGTGTGTAGACTGGTCTGCTCAGCAAAATGTGTCTGTGCAAGAGAATTAGTTGGATGGAAATGGGTGTAAATTTCTTCTACTAAAAATTAGTAGTCAAGCTATGAAATGATAAAGGATATCGATAGTCATCCCAACTCAATGCGATGTTCCCCATGAAATTTAGAGGTTGGTGCTATCAAAATACTAGATGGAAATATCTAAAATAGTGAAGTGGGACAACCTGTATACATGATGTGTGATAAACTGAAGTTTAGTGATATATGTGAAAAAGTCATTACAATGAATTTAAAATCTTTTATATTCCAATTAATAGTAGTAAATATGTAGCAATATTCTCCCATGGATTCCTAAATTATTGTCCAAACCATGTAAAATCAATGTTTTATTTTTTAAATTTTTAAATTTTTTATTGGGTGTATAGTTTTATATGTTTAGAAATAATGGAATACTTATTATGGTTATCTAGGTTGTTTTAGTTATACTTAAGTTCTAGTACATTGATCTAAGTAAAGGAGATTAATGTTCTACTACACATGAATTTTGTTTATTGAAGTTACAATGGATTAGAATATCCTGGTTCTCTTCTACCTAGTATATATTCCCCTAGGTATATTCTTATATCGTTTTTGGGATTTACTTGGATCCACTTGGGTGGGATTATCATGGTTCAAGAAAATAATTGGGTTTTTCTGGGAAATATCTTCCTATTCCGGGGGGAAAATCCACTAGGTGTATTATATTCTAGTTTGGGGTAGGAGATGAAACCCCCTAGCTAGATGAATATTTTATAGTTTCATGTAGGGTATGTGACCCCACAGGTGGATGGATACATGGTAGGTTTTGGGTAGGACATGGGTCCCCTAGGTGTATGTTATTATTATTATTCTATAGTGGAACATGGTTCTCCTGGGTGGTTTGATTTATGATCAAAGACAATCAGACGATGGTCGAAGAAGGCAGGGCCGATATCGGGTGTCACCTTATAACCCAAGGAAAAATGATGATTATTTTATTATTCCTTCACAATGTAATATTTTATTATTATGACCATATCACATATGTATATATTTCCTTACTGGTTATTATAACGATTCCATTGGTGGTGGCCTATCATGTTTTACTCACACCCTACTTAGTCAACCCTACCACTTTGGTACCTGAGAAGACCTCATGTTCATAGGTTTTAGTAGGCCATAGGCACAATGTTTCATGATTGAGTTGGATAACTTGGATAGAGTTTGAGATGAGGTGAGTCTAAAGGATGACAATCGATCATCATTTGTATTTTATTCTTTTATGTATTTTTGTATATGTGTTGGTCTGGTGGGAAATCTGTTGGGATGTATGCTTTTATGAAAACAATCACATTTTTATAGAATTATTCTCATTTATTGAATTCTGTTTACTCTGATTATTTTATCATGGATATAGTATGATATTTTTTATATTTTTTACTATGATATATGGGTATAGTCACCCCGCATTAAAACATTAGACCCTAACTTCTATTAAACACTCTTTGGTGTATAGAGAGGCATGCTTGAGGTAATATAACATCACTAGGAAAGACATTGGTTAGTGGTCATGTGATGGAGATGTTAAAAAGTGTAATCATAATATATTTTATTTATCTTAATTTTGGTGGTATGGTAGATTGCTAATAGGTATATTTCAGAGCTTATAATGGATGTTTTATTGGTCCATCACAACAACCTTTTCTAACGGGAGATTCTGGTTTCCAGGGTTATGTGATTTTTGTTCTTGGTTTTCACCGTTATGATTTATACATTTATTCAAGTATGATATGTATATTTGAGATTGATATTTATGGGTTTAGGTCTTGTCCTATTGGAAAGTTGTCAATGCACATGCATCATTTTTGGTATGCACGACTCACATGAAATTCATGTGCTTGCATGTGATTGATATCACTAATGATAAGGTTTTGGTTATTTAAAGTGTTAGAGACAAATTATATATAATTTTATCATATTACTAGAGGAATTATACTAAGATCAACCATGGTATTTCTTCTGATTACTGGTCATGTGGATATTAAAATGAGATGTTCTATAATGATAGCTATGCAATCCCTCTATGTAAGGGATGTGTAGTGACCATATTGGGTTGGTATGGTCATTGGATACTATAGTGGTGAAACTCTTATAGGTGATTGTGATGCTAATTCAGTTACTTAAAGTGTTAATAATAATCTATATGGTGTTTTACCATATAGATTATTGGTGAAATTATACTTAACCGGAATATGTGTTTGTGGTTTTACTCGATACAATTCAACTTAGGGAGATGTCCTTATATGCACATGGATGTGATATGGTCCTTAGGGGTAATCTGGCATCCAGATGCCTAGTGATGATGGGTGCTTGAGGATGGGAAGTTGACTCGATATGTGATGCCAAAAATGGATATATGATAACCCTATAATGGGTGTGATGGTATGTGAGTTTCCTTTTAATATTTGTGATTATAGAATATATAACACACCATAACCACACTCCCAGATTTGATGTTAAAACCCTTTATTTATATATTTTCTCTGATACCAACTATTGTTTCCCATGAATTCTACCATCTCAATTACATTAATTAAATAAAACATTTCGTTATAATAAATTCCTAATGCCTTTTATGTTTATAATTTCAAAGAACTAGGAAAAAACATCAACTAACAAAACTCATGTCTTTTTCAAATAATGGAAATTTTTACCACTATATAAGAAACTAATAAATCCAAAACTAGTCTTAAACATCTCCAATAAATTATCCACACAAGATACTTTTTTAGAAACATCTTACATATTACTTTTTTATATAACCCATAGAAATGGAATCATAATAAAATGGGTTAGCTCAAATTTTTATTAAGGGTAAACATAAGGGATAATAAACAAATATCATAAGTGAGAATAAGATGAGTATATGGGTATAATCAAGATATAGAGGAAAATTATACCAAAAAACCCGTAGATCATAAATAATGTTATAAGTCATGATATTATATAATTAATGAATCCAATGAGTGTAGAAACATGACTCAATAAGCATGATCCATGAGATCATAACAAGTCTTAAGGATAAGCATAAAATTCTGGAATAACAAAGAAGTTTAACATAACCTAAAATGAAAGGCATTATAGAAATTTTTAATAATAATAACAATAGGTAAACATATCATAGTAGAGTAGGCATCACTGCTTGATTCTTATAACATAGTGGTGTAGGAATCATTACATGATCCCAAAGTATAGTGAACATTCCTTACCTGATTTCTATAGTTTTATCTAGAGATATATAATGTAAGCCAATTCATTGAAGAGAGAAATAATAACATAACCATTATATTCCATACATATGTGTACCACATGAATTCATTTGATTAAACATATTATAAATAATCCATGGGTCTAAAATGGGTTCCATTCATCACTTCATAGATAACCAATGGAGATAAAATGGGTTTCATATCCTTTTTAAATGGATTCACATAAATAAATCACTTATAAATCAACTAATAATCATAAAATGGTAAATCCATAGAAAGTAAATGGGTGTAAAATTATATTAAGTAAATTTATAAATAAATATCATTAAAAAAATCTAATAAAGAATTTGGTATTTACACTATATAAATAAAGGATACATAGTCAAGTTAATAGTTTTCCCAATCAATCGGTGTATGACATCTTGGTGAACACCCTTCAACCATAGAAATAAAAAATAGGGTATTCATAGAGGAAGGAATGAAAATAAAAAATATGATTATATACTAAAGTATATTAGGAAACAAAAAGGTAGTAGTGGGTCATTTATTTTATAGAAATTTAATATTTCTCATTTTTGTAAACATAGGAAAATAATCAATTGTTAGATGAAGAATAATTTTAGAATAATGGTATAATTTTACTATAAAAATAATTATGAAATTGACCCTTTTCCATGAAAAATATTTTAAATAAAACTCATATAATAATGTTAAAATAATTTAATTTGTAAAAAAAATAAAAAACGGGAATTAAGATTCAAAATTATAGGTAATTCGTTCTTGTGAAAATGTTTTAAAAAATGTTTCTTTTATTATTTTTATAAAGAAATTTGAAGAAAAAAAGTCACTATTTTATTTTGAAAATCCATCTTAAAAAAGGTTAGAAAAAAATTGAGATATATTAAAACATTACTTTTAAAAAATATCTAATAATGGATTCTTGAAAAAGTTATAAAGTGTTTATAGGGAAAACATGGAGTGGAAAGATAAAAAAGATATCCATGATACGCCAAACCTTTCAATATTTTAAAAACAAATTTATTGAAACCCACATGGAAATAAAATTTCAATTTGAATAGTGGTAATGAGAAATAAAAGGATAATATGAATTAATCCATATTGAGTTCCCAAAAATATAGGAAATATTAGAAAAAAAAATATGGATATAGAGAAGAAATATCTATTGGAAAGAATGAGAGTTATTCTTACAAATGTTAAACTTTTATTTGAAAATGTATTTCATCAAATAAGATGATACTAATGAAAAATGTAACTTCAACTAAGAAAAGGGAAATTAATATTGGAAAAACTAAATGGAAGGATAAAACGGGGCTTACAAGATCATAAACATGTAAGGAATGTATGGCCTAATGAGGAAGAATTTGAGTTGGGAAATCTGTTACAACTTGAGTAAAATTTAAATCAAAACCTCTTCAATGAGAGAGAGTTTAAAATTAATTTTATAATACACTAAATGAATTATATTTCATGGTTTAATTAATCTAATTGGAAGAATATGCACTATATAAACAATTTTTTTTGAATATTACAATTTTATCTCAAAGAAAGAATTTGAGACAACAAACCCTTATAACTTTTTTATTTTTTGAGAAAAAACCCCATGAGAGAAATAAAGTGGAATTGAACATTTAATATCATGAAATATAATAGAATCAGGATAAAAAAATTAAAGGGTTAGTAGTTATTCAATTCCAAAGAAAATAAGGTGTATAATAAGAAATATGTCTCAATTGGTGAAAATTGTAACAATAAACCCTTACCTTAATTCCGAACTTACACTAAATCACTTGAATACCTTATATATATATATATTAAATAAATATCTTAATAAAATATTTTATAAATTTTTTAATCTATAAAAATTTATAAACTTCATTTATAATTATTTTATACATGTATATTAGTTAGTTATTATGTAATTTTGATATCAGATGTGATTGATCTTAATCATTTTGAACTAGTTTTGTAATAATAATGTTGTTATTTATTTTTTTCAAAAATTTAATCAATCATAGATAATTTAAGGTAATTTAATATATAAATTATATTGATTTATAAATCAATTATCTCATTCCATAAGTTTTTTAGTTATGTTACATGAAATTTTAATCTATGTTGTCCTCTTTTGGTAATTTCGTCGATTGAAGATGATATTATAATAATATGTTAAATAATTAATTATAACATTTAAAAAATATAAAAAAATCCATCATTTTATTAACAAAATATAATAATATTAGTATTGATGTTCCCATTTTCATCCATGATATAGTTTTATAGCTTTATTCAATTAGGTAGTCAGAACAACCCAAATATGAACATACCATAATTTAATGGGTGAGTATGGTTAAGAAATTGTTTATTTGGAAATAATATAATTTAAAAAGAAAAAAAATGATATTAGTTTGATTATTTTTATTTTTTAATCTTATTTTATTTATTTTGGATAAATATTGAAAATAAAGATGAAAAATGAAAAACGTAACTTCATGGATGTGGTAGTCCGTACAACACACGGTTAACGTTTCGTTTCCCAAAAAATGGGGGAAAAAGAAGGTGTATTTGAATTTTTCTCATAATATTTATAATTATATTATATATTTCACATTTATTGTTTAATTATTTACTTATAACCAGTGAAGAGAGGTGGTGGTGAAAAACCAAAGATACCGCTTTGTGGAGGCGGTAGTCCGCGCAATGCATAATCGATGTTCTTTTGTTTTTCTAAGTGGATGGGATGGAATAAATAAGGGTTATCACATTAATACAATAACACATTAGTAGAATATTTATATAGTGATAATTATATTTATTAAGTTAGGTAAGGTTTTGAAGAGGAATATTAAGAAGAAAAGGTAAGGTGTAAGTAATACTTATGTCGATACCTTGGACTTTCTCTTGAGGAACTCCTTAGAATTGAAGGACATAGGATAACTTATAGATACAATGGGATTTATAACATGTAATATAATTATATGAGTGGAATTTTTTTCAGTTTTAAATGATATTTATAAGGATAAGTGGAGGATTTTAAGGGTTTAAGTTATTGTATTTTGTAAGAGAAGAAAATGTCACTTTTGTGAATACCCTTTATTTTTTAATTATATGATGAAAATTTCAAGGGTAAATGGATCCAAAATTTCAAAATAATGGAGTTTTTGGTGTTAATGGGTCTATAAAGCCTTAAAAAATTATTTTCCTATACGTTTTAAACAATTTTGAAGTCATTTTCTCTTAAAAGTTTCACTTTTACCCTTTTTTTGTTTTTATAGGGGTAACTAGTTTTTACCCAAGTAACTTATGTTTTAATAAACATATAAAATACCCAATATTACCAAATTTTGATGTTATGTATCTAAATTTAATATTTATTTAATTTAATTCAATTTATAATTAATAAAAAAATTACCTTTTAAATATTAAAAATATATATAAAAAACAGTTTTGTAGAAAAAATGTTATTTTCACCGTTAAAATTTCATAATATTATTTTGTATTGCTTAAAAATTGAATGGGTGATAATTTTTTTAAATATAGGTTTAAAAATTATATTAAATACAATTTTTATAAGATATTAATTTATTTTTTTAGATAAAAATTATAGGATATTAATAAAACAATTCGTTGAAAATAATAGTTTTACCATTATCATGATAATTAAATTTAATCCTAGATATCTTATTTTTATACCTAAAAATGAAATTGAACTTTTTAAATAATATTATAATTTTGGTCTAAAATATGAAATTAATTTTTTTATTTAATTTCAACAAGTTATGAAAAATAATTTATTTAATATAAGAGAATACGTGAGTTTTTAGAGTAAAATATTTCTTATATTGTCAAAATGATAAACATAGGTTTCATAAATAAAAAATGTTAATTTTAAGTGATTTATTTTAATTATATATATATATATATGGTAGAAATGTTTTAAAAACATTTGATTCATTCTTGTTTTATTATAATGTCCTAAAAGTGACAGTTTTAGAAATATCATTATTTTTTCACCATACACCTAAAAACCAACGTTTTTAGAAAAAATTACAAAAAATTTATATGAAGATAAGATTGAAAATATAAAAAAAAGAAATTAGTTTTATCTATGTTGGAATATTAATTTTAAAAATTTATGTTTTTAAATTTGAAATATTAAAAAACTTGTTTCATAGAAAATAAAATAAAAATATACTTTATTTTTTTCTTTAAAACTAAAAATGTGAAATATGTAAAATAAATGTGATAAATAACTTATTAAATTAATAAATACCTGATTATACCATCCTAATTTCTAGTAACAAGACTCATTAATATAATTTCATTTTGATATAAGCATCAGGTATGCTCTAGTGTAAGTCAAGTGTGGTGATTACACTATCATATATCTCACGATTTAGATAAAACCCTACTAAAGACACCTATTTCCCAATATTAGATAAATAAGATTCAGAAGGAAGAATTATTCTAATTGATTCCATTTCATTACTTTTTTTTCAAAGATTTTTTAATATGGTTTCTTCCTTTTATACCAGGTAGTTTAAAAACTATATTATTATGGTATTTTTTTAACATATCATAGTTTTGTTTTAGTTATATGTTGAATGAAGAATAATTTATCAACATAATATTTACTTAAATAAATTATATAGTGAAATTTCATATTTTTATAATACTGATGTTTCCCCATGATATGTGGCATTTGTAAGATATGGTTTGTGGGATAAGTGGAAGACTAGTTCATTTAGGATTCGACTCTAGATATTGGTGACCGGGGTATTGTGATTCAGTATCATGACACTTTCCCACTTTTTTGAGATGAGTTTTGATATATGAGGGTAACCAGAGAGAGGTTTTATCTCAGACATGTGAGTGACCTTAGATATGGTAAGCATGGGTAAATTATTTTCATTAATATTGTTGCATGATAAGTTTTATTAGATATATGGTGTAGGCATGGAGATACCTTATGTATATTAGACCATGATCCTAGATAGTTAGGTATAAGATAGATAGAGTTTGGGTAGACACTTATGGTTTTGGAATGATGCTCAAGTTTTAGGTGTTCGCGTGCTAGGCCTTGGCATGAGTGAGATAACTTTGGTTAGTTGGAAGGAAAGCATCAAAATAATTTTGGCTAGATGTGATTGACATGCAATGGGGAATGGTAATTTGTTTGGCCACATAAGCTAAGGTTATATGAGATGTGAATTAAGGTAGTGTGAGTCAAGTTTCAGGGTTGGGTGGTACTAGAGTGTATTCCTGCTGAGTTCAGATGAGACCATGATGAAAAATTAATGAGAATCCATGAGAAGATTCTTAGAGACAACATTTCATTGTGAGAGGAGAGTGAGAGTTGACACAGATTTTCATGAAAATACTTGATGTGTGAGGGAAATGGAACATTGATTATTCATAGTTTCTATTTGGTTCATGGATCGATGAGTGGCCATATATGGGACAAGAACCAGTGGTTTTAATGGAACACTTGTAGTCATGGTTTCCCTTGGTGGATGTGAATTTGAGGTGTTTCCTATACAATGATGGTGAAATAATGGATGTATGCTATCGAGGGTTGACATCATGGATGAGTGTGATGATACATGGGGTTTTTCATAGATTCTCAGTCAATATTTTATTTACCTAAGAATGTAATATTGTGAAGACCTAGGGTCAGTCTCGAGGAGGCAACTCACACAATACCAAATTTCTATTATCACTATTTATATTAAAACTAATATAAAACTAAATAATATAAATATGAAGAGTGTGAAATATGAGTGAAATATTAATATATATATATATATATATATAATTATAAAGCAATTATAATATAAGGTATGCACACAAAATGATGTTCGATAGAAAGGAGATCTTCCCAGGAGAAAACCTAGAGTGAACCTTCATTGTCTCATTATTAGTTCCAAATAAAATTAATTAACATGAACCATTTTATGATTAAATATCCTATTACAACTATGTTTTGAATATAAAGTTCACTCAATGATCACCGAGAGACCACACATCCACCTCCTTGATTGAGTGAGATTATTGCAGAAGAGAAATCTAAGCCTTGAGTTGCAAGTGGAGACACAAAGACACCTTACCCACTAAGATCCTCCTTTGGCCTAAATCTAAGAAAAAAATAAACATTAATAATGATATCTCAAAAAATTGGGTTTAATAATGGATTAATCTCAAAATAAAATCCTCAGGTTAATTACATATGATCATGAGTAGTAGACACCATAATGGCAAAGAATGGAGTATAAATACAAAAGATAAAAAAATGAATGAATTAGAGGAGGAAGAAGAAGAATATATATTAAAAATTAATAATATTATTACAGAACAAAATAAACTAAATAAATATTAAAAATATACACCTAGTGTTTCCAAACTTTTGAAAAGTATATGGGATATATTTTTATAGAAAAAAGGGGTGAATATTTTACCTCCATAATTTTACTATGAAATAGTTTGCATGGTAAGACCATTTAATGGCCAAATTTTTAAAATTTTACAATTTTTTTTTCCTGAAATGTATCTTATATCAAACCACAAAACTTTAGCTTTGTCGGACATGTTTAGATAGAGTTATAGTAAACTTACTTTGTAAAATTAATCTTTCATATGTGATTATTTATATTCGACATATTTAGATTCCCATCAATTTATAGCCATACTATTAGTAGAATAAAGTGGGTATATAGTTATTAAACTTGTTCCATATAGTTTTATCTTTATCCATGTATAATTTCAGATACATTGGGACATCAATTTGCGAGATATAGTCCCATATTAAAAATCTCTAGATCTATGTATAGATTTTGAGGCCTGACTTGTGACTTCTTTTGAGCCTCCAAATGATAGATTCGGATCATGGTCCAGTTTTATAAAATATATACCCAATAGAATAAAATCCTAATAAAATTTTATTTCACAAATTAATTTAGTATATAAAATATTATGGCCTAAATATAGGATGGAAATAAAAGTGTTAAAATCCAAAATTATCCCATTTTTCTAATTAATCTCAAAATGATTCTAAAACTACAAAATGTGACAATTTACTTTAAAATAAAACTTTGGTGGGATTAAAAACATTCAAATTAAAAATAAAATAATTGAAAATATTTTCTCTATCAATTCCCCCACACTTAAACATTTCACTCATGATAAATTATCAAATACCATGGTCTAAAAAACATCAAAAAGCACAAATTACAACACAACTAAATTGTCATATCAAATAAAATATCATGCGTCTTATATGTATAAAAATTAAAAAACTCCTAAAAAATAATAAAAAACATTTCAATCTCATATTAATCATCATGTGCATGTCGTACCCACCTTCTCAGAAAAATATTTCTCTCTTCACTCTATTATTTTTTGTGGAATTTTTCTCATTCTCAAGAACATGTGTGATCTCCATAGGCTTGATATCCTCATAGTATATCCAATTATGAGAGTAAAATTTTATTCAATCATGAGGTATTTTACATGTGTTTTTATGAGGATAAGGTTTGTTAGGTTTTAAATGTAAACACATCACAGGAAGAATGAGGATGGTTAGGCTCTAAAGTGATGTACATGCATGCAAATGGTTATTATCAAGAATTATGTTCTTCTAAATCATCTTGGAAATGAATAAACTCCAAAAAAATCTTGATTTTATTAGGAATTTCGCACTTTTAATTTTAGTAGGAATGAATTCATTACCTCTTTTCCCCACTTATAAAGTTTTTATCTTAAATTTAGATCGAGATTTCTCTTCCGAATTATATTTTTGAGGAAAATAGAGGGTTATTTTGATCTTAAAATATAGTTGAATACTAGAAACATCTTTATAATGAAATTTAGTCCAATAATAAAAACTTATATCATGAAAAATTTTCCCATAAAGAGGCAATAAATATGAAAAAACATTCAATTCAGCTCAATCAAATTATTCAAGAAAAAAATATCGTTCATCTTCTCCCTCATGCAGACCTAAGTTTAATAATAATCATGCATTTAAATTATAGAGAAATATGTAAATGGACAAATACATTCTAATTTGGTTTCCTAAATATTTATTTCATGGATAATAGGGGATTAATAAAGTATAAATGAAAAGGAATTCCAAAATTGGAGTTCAATCTAAAAAAGGGATTTCAAAGTGGTGCCTCAATCACACTTGACACATTCCATGAACTCTAACAGCTTTGAAAAATAGAAAAATAGAATGTTTTAGATAAAAAAACATGTCTCAAGACTCTTATGAAAAATAAAAATTTAAATAATTTGTAAAAACGGTTTATAAACCTCTTAGGTTGGACAAGATTCTTAATTTAGACAACACTAGTGCACATGAGTTTTACAATCAATTAAACTTCATAAAATGAAAATAATGAAAATCAAGAAACAAAATCCATTCAGAAACCATTTAAATCCTGAAAAATTAAAATCAAAAAATGTTTTGAAAACACTAATATGGTTTGAATTTTCAAATTTTTTTTATTTAGCTCAATAATATTATAAACACACCAAAAATAAAAAAAATCAAAACATGAAAAATTTAGAAATAGAAAATAAAAATAAACTGTAAGCACATAAAAAATTCATAAAAATATATTAAAATATATCCCACAAACTTATTCTATTCACTACCATGTTTATTTTAAATCAGATCAAAAAATATTTCTATATATAATTTTAAATTTGGAAGAAAATAAAATAAAGAAAAGGAAAGAAACAACCTTATTTATTTTTCAGTGGCAGTATTGAGTTGAGCTCACATCTACAAAAACTTTAAAACTTCATGAATCAAAGGTAAAAAATTGATAAATATAAATAAAAATAAATATAAATTGCAATGAAAAGGGATAATTCTTGGGTTATACCCCCATGCGGGTGTTAGGTTTTGTTTTCCTCTATTCATGCAGTTGAAATTTTTTATCCCCAATACAATGGTGGTTTTGTTTTTTTTGAGATGAACCACCATATGTGAATTTTCCCAATGCCCATGAGTAAAAATAATAATATATAACCCCAAATAAGATAATAATATTTCCTACCTCTTATAAAGAATAAGGATATAATTTTTAGTCTAGATTCAGAGGGAAAAGAAGATAAGGGTGATCCATGTTGGCTTTTCTCATGTGCTCATCAATATGGTATACAAGTTGGCATAGAGTAGGTTGTCATATCACCACATGATTTTCTATATATTCTTATTAAACCACTACTTGTGTAAATTATTCCATAAACATCCAAGGTAGGCTCCATTTTTTATATTATAGAATTTTTAAAAAAGATAATATGAAAACAAATTCATCTTGAATAAGATTAAAACATGATGAATCAATAAATAAATATTCCCTATCAAGTAAGTCATCTTGAAAATTGATCTCTTCTAGCAGGACCATTGGAAAATAAATCTCAATAGGTGCATGATAATCATCATATTCCAAAGAAATAAAAAGGTAGGGAGGTACTAATTTTTCATTATCATGTATGGTAATATAAAGTTTTAGGTTATCTCAAACAAATAGAATGTATAATTCTTTAAAAAAATGTTGATCTCCCATAAGAACATCATCTTTTATGTGTTATTCATGGACATACAAAAGAAATAGTTGAGTGAAGGATAATTTAATTAATTCCTTTAGTATCTTCTTCTCAAATGACTCAGGTTATTTAATATAGAAAATTATTGGTGAAATATCTTCCACCACTTATTTTGGCTCATCTTTAGGTTTAGGTTTAAGTTACTCTAGCAGTACATGAATATATTATTCTACCCTTTCAGATTGGAACTTCAGCTTTTATATATATTCTTTAAATTATTTTATATAGGATTCAATATAATTTTGAACTTATTATTTCACATATGATTTGTTAGTCCATGTATAATAATTTATTTGAAATAAATTATGAAAAAAATATATTTTTTTTGAATTTTATGATTTTGTATGTTTTGTATGAAAAAAGATGTGTGAAATTTTTGTGTATCCATAAAAATGATTCCAAATTTGATGTGTTTGTATTTTTTTGGATCTCTGGTCAATATTTTATTTATCTAATCATGTACTATAGTACAGATCCAGGGCCAGTCTTGAGGAGGCAGCTCACACAACACCAAATTTCTATAGTCACTATTTATTTTCAAAATAATATAAAGAAAAATAATATAAAGATGAAGAGTTAAAGATTTATGAAATATTAACACACACACACACACACACACATATATATATAATTCAATTATATTAGAATGAATGCACATATAATGATGTTATACATAAAGGATATCCTCTAAGGAGAACACCTAGAGTGAACCTTCATCATCTCCTTTACTAGTTCCAAATCAACTTAATGAAAATGATCCATTGTATGCATGAACATACTCTTATAACCACGTTTTAAATATATAGTTTAGTCAATGATCACCGAGATACCACACATCCACATCCTAGATCGATGGAGAATATTATAAAAGAGAAAGCTATGCCTCAGGTGGAAAGTAGAGACACAAAGGTGCCTTAACCACTATGATCCCACCTTGGACTAATTTTAAGTAAATAAGAAACACTAATAATTATAGCTCAAAAACTTAGGTTTAACATTATATTTCACCCCAAGAACTTTCTCAGGTTACTTACTCATGATCATGAGTAGTAGAGACCAAAATGGATAAGAATGGGGTGAAAACCCAAAAAGATAAACAAAATGAATTAATTAGAGTAAGAATAAGACTAATATATATTAAAAATTAATAACATTATTAAAAAATAAAATAAACTAAAAAACTAATGAAAATGGACACCTAGAGTTACTAACCTTTTGACTAGAATATGACATACATTTTTATAGGAAATTGGGTGTAAATTTTACCTCTAGAATTTTAGTCTGAAAAATTTCACATGGTTTAACCATTAAATTACATAATTTGGGAAATTTTTCTTATTAAAATTTATCTCCTATGTCTGTAATTTCTATCCATGAAATTTTAGATTAATCAAACTTGTTTGGAGATATTTATCTCAAATATACTCAATAAAACTAATATTTCATGGCTGAATCTTTATTCCACATATCTATTTTAACATGCATTTATGGCCTTGATATCGACAGAATCAAGTGGGGAAATAGTTACAAAACATGTTACTTCATATGTTATCTTTATCCATGATAAATGTAAGATCTATTTGTCTATCCATTTTTGAGATATAGTCCAATATTAAAAAATCTACACATCTATACACAAATTATTAGGCTTGAATTATGTACTTATTTTAGACCCCAAATTATAGTTTTAGATATTGGTACAGTTTAATGAAATATAGACCAACGAGAATATAATCCTAAAAAATTTAATTTCAGAATTTAATTTAGTATAAAAAATCTTATATTCAAAATATAGAATAAAAATAAAGCAATTAAGATAAAAAATTAGGTAATTTTTCCAATAAATCTCAAAATATATTTAAAACCATAAAATATGAAAATTTCAATTAAAATAACACTTTGGTTGGATTAAAACATTTAAAGTAAATTTAAAATATTTTAAAATATTTTCTCTATAAATTACTCCACACTTAAATATTTCACTCCTAAAAAATATTCTAATACCATGGTAAAATCAAATTTCCCAAAGCATAAATGTGAAGATAACTCAATTTTCATATCAATTAATTCCTTATAAATGGATCAAAATTCCATAAATCCTCAAAAATCATAATTATACATTAAATATCATATCAATACTCATGTATATATTGTACCAAATTCTCTAGAAAAATATTTCTATCTTTACTCAAGGATTTGTGTGTGGAGTTTTTCTCATTATTAAGAATATGCATGATCTCCATATGCTTTCTATCCTCCTAGTATCTACACCTAATAAAGTAAAAAAGGTGTTAATCATGATATTTTTTACATGGTTTGTTCTAAGGATGATGGTTGGTAAGTTTTAAATGTAAAAACATGAGAGATATAATGATGAGGGTTAGACTCTAAAGTGAAGTAAATGCAATTTTTTTATCAATAATGATGTGCTCCCCAATCAGCATGAAAATTAATCACTTAAAAAAATTATTTTTATTATTGGGAAGTTCATAGTTTTAATTTCATAAGTAATTAATTTCTTCACTCTTTTCCCCATTTATAGAAGTGTTTTATCTTGAATTTAGATATATAATTATCTTAAGAATTGTATTTTTGATGAAAAGAGATGCAAATTTTGATCTTAAAATGTAACACTCTGAGATTTTATGATAAGTATTCTTTTTAATTTATTTGATGTCATGTGTTTTATGCTAAAAAAAGATTATCTTGTGCTATACGCAACACCTTATTAGCTTGCAGTATGTGCAACACTATTCTTAGATTGTGTTACACACATTTTCAAGTTCGTTTGATAATAGTCATTCTACATAAAATTGAGTGTATATATATATATATATTAAATGTATAAATGAAATACGGTTGGATTCTATTATACAAAATAATAAATTATTCTTTCACAACACACAACCCTAACTTGGCTTGCATTACACGCAATCGCGACCTTCCTCGATAGCGTGTGTTGTACACAGTACCGGGTTTTACTAAACACCGATATATTATTATAATATTATTATGAACTAGCCTTTATGAATAGTATTAAATAAATTTTGAATTTTATAACATTATTATTTATCTTACAAATTTTCTAGAACATGGTATAAGAACAAAATAAATTTGTCATGTAAAATAAGTATTTTTCAAAAAATGTAGTTTTGCCGCCTTTTGATGGTGCACCCACTTTAAATCTAGTTTTTGACATGTTTATAAGTTCAATTTTACAAAATAAAATTATTATTTAGAATAAGGATATAAAATTTTACCTTGGATAAAATTTTCATATTATTATGATAACTTTCATATTTTAATGAATAGTAAAAAAATGCTATATTTTAATTAAAAACAACTTTTTTCATCATAATAATTTATGTGGTTAAATTATAATATTTAATGGTTTTAAAGAATAAATATAATATATTTTTACCATTTAATATAATGTATGTCATTAGCATTGATTTTACCTTGAATGCGTAGGTTAAATGAATTTAATCTTTTGCAATGTTTTAAACAAAAACCCATTTTCTTTCGACAACGAGATTAATTTTAATTTAATTTCTGAAACTTTTGTGTATGGAATTTGGAAAAATGGATTCCATATTTGGAATCAGTGGGTCCAAATTATGTTAATAAGCTACTTTTTATTTTTGGGCTTTATGAATAGTAACTATGGTAAATTTTATTTACCATAGTTAAAGGTAAATCGGGTAATTAAGGGAAAATATAAGATTCTAAAATTAACCAAAAACCTTATAAAATCCTATTAGATGACCTAAAGGCGAACCATATCACCTAAGGGTTGGATTAGAATCATTTAATGGACTTTTTTCCATGAAAATAACTTAATTATTATTAAAATCAAAGAAAGTGACAACATGTCACTCTCTTAAATCTTATAAGTATATTAATTTTAATTTAGTGATAAACTTAATGAAACTTAGAACATTAATAGTATAAAGAAAGATAATGAAATTATCTACATTATATGAATTTATTTATAATTTTTAGGGATTGAATAATTATTATTAATGGTGACACAATTGTGATGCAGAAATTGTTTATCTAGTGAAAAATCAAGAATATAGTTTTTATTAAACTAATAGTGACCATAAAAGGCACAAAACCCTGACAAAAACTTATTGGTCATATACATTTAAACCATAATCATACAATGGTCGAATATTTTACCATTTGGAGCCTTATAAAAGCAATTATGACACTTATATTATTTTATTTTAAATGATGTCAAAGTTGTCACCCTCATAATTTAATAAATATAACAATTTAAATTTTTTTATTTTAAGATGATAAATTCTATTAAAAGTATTATTGTGAAATTTAATAGATTTATCTTCATCATAGGATTTTATTTTTAATTTTTATGCAACAAATACGTATATTAAATAATTATACAGAAATGATGTAGTAATTATTTTATTAAGAGATAAACCAAATAAATGGTTTTAAAAAATAATAAAATAAATATTATATGGACTATTTAATGTTCTCCACTAATTTTATAGATACATATGACCTTTTATGAATCTATTAAAGCTTTTATTTCGAACATATATTCTGTATATAGTTTATTTAAATTCAAATAAATGAATAGTGTCAAAATTGACACTATTGTTATTTTATAAAAATAACATATTATACAATTGTTTAAAAATCACAAAAATATTTAAAAATTATAAATTTAAATTTATATGGTATAAAATGTTATAAAGTATCCAATTATGGACAATTCATAACAAATAAGTAATTATTTTTTATAATTTAAAATTTAGAATGTTATTACCACAAATAAAATTAAGTTGATTAAATAAGGATAAATCAAGTTGATAATGTTTAAAATAAATTCCTAACATGTATAAATTTTATTGGTTGATGAGATTACAACCCTATATCATCTAATATTCTAATATGAGTCGTTTTTTGAGGTTTTTAAGTGGGTTTATATTTATTATAAATTAATATTTTTAAGATTTCCAAAGGTTCCCCTCTCCTCCCTTATAAATGGGCACCTCCTGCCTCTCTTCCTCACACCAATTTGAGCCTTTAAGCTCGGAAAAACCATGTCCATTTCCATTATAAACTTCCTTAGAAACTTACTAGAGGTCCTGGTCTTCTTTAAAGACCAATTTTAGTACCCTAAGAGGAGGACTCAAAGAGGCGTGCCAAAGAAGAGGTAATATCCGTTACCGATTCTTTCAATTTTCTTTCTTCTTCAACTTATTCTTCTTTAGTTGTTTAATTATGAAGTAATAACATAAGTATACCTAATATACTGATATGTTATTATAAATTTAAAACAACCCTATTTCATCTTCTATCCACCCTATGGAAAATAAAATCACCGCGCGTGTGTACGTACAAAATACCTTCTCCACGCCGTGGTGTAATATGTTTTTCCACAAACACATTACATGGATGGGTATAATGGTGTAAAGAATAAATATATATGGTTATTATAACATCATAATGATTCTGATATATTATACCATCCACTCCAATTATATAATTATGGGAACTATATCATCGCTCGTGCGTACGTACGGACTACCGTCTCCACGACGCGATGAGATTCATTCTCCATGATTAACCATACATGAATGATCATAAAGTTTATATAATGAATAATAATGAAATATATGAAATAATAATTCTACTGGATTTATTTATATATATATATATGTATGTCATATATTTAGTTTCATTCAATTAAACAAGGAAATGAAAACATCATTCATGCGTACATACGACCTACTGTCTCCATGAACGGTGTATTTCATTCCTTTTATCGATCTATAATATATATGTATATGATGAATATATATTATATATAAATCATGTTTTACATTATGGAATTATTTAAATCAGGATATAAGTAATAATATTAAGAACGACAAGTCAAAACATATACAATAAATGAAATGATTCTACCCAAAACGCTGCTTTAACATGGAATTTACAAAAGAACGGGTAATATTAAGTCATAAGTGAAACATATATGATATCATAAAAATGAATATGATTATTTAATAAGTAAATGACACTATTTAAATCATTATAAAAGAGTTTCAGATCCATACGAAGCATATCATACCTAAGGTAAGGGATAATTATTCCAATCTCATTCTTATCCGAGATTGTTTATTTGTAAGTATTTACTGGGGTTATGATTATTATCCATGTCCATATGTTCTCAAAATGTTTTCATAAAATGTTTAATTTTATTTCATGTATGTTTAAAGTCATTTTTACCCTTTTCTACTTTTACCACATCGTATAGAAGGAATCATTCTTTTTTTACCATACGAGGTACTTTTTGACTTTTATGACAAAAGTATGAGAAAAATGTTATTTTTAAATCATACGACGCGAAGGGATTTTTACGGTTTCATAACACCTCATTTTCATGAAGATTACTGAACAAGATTTTATGACTATTTTCAACAAAATACTTTCATTTAAAATTCCATGGAATTTTGTGAAAAGAAAATGATTTTGAAGAAGAAAGGATATTTTCCTCAAGAATTCATTTCAAGTGTTTTATCAAAACCATTTTCCATATAAGATGAAATTATTTTCATATGTGTATCTTTCAAGTATAATGTATCTATTATTTAAATGGTTTCACTTTTCTTATGATGAAATGATATCCATTTTTTATATGGATTGTGTTATGATGGGATGATGTTTATGAAACCCATTTTATTCTTTGGGTTATGATGATTGATTTATGTTTATACTGTGGCACAAGTAAGAATGATTTCATTATGAGATGGGTGGGACCTATATCTCCCTCCAATTCATTAGGTAAAGATTTATATCTCATGATATAGACATGGCTGGAATGGTAAGTTAATCCGGTTCAGTGTTACAGGACTAAAATGAGGAGTGAACTCGATTCAGAAAGGGACTTTGTCCACTAAGATGGTCTTGGCAGCAATGCCTTGGATGCTATGGAAATCATAACATGTGATGAATGGTTTCCACAATTACATATTTTATTCCCATTATATTATATCATGGTTGATGTTCCATTATGATATATTCCTTACGTACTTCCACAATTTATGTCTTTGCTCAAAATTTTGATGTTAAAATTTCATGTTCAAGTTTTTGCTTTCAAATGTTTATGGATTGTTTTATGTTCTCTATGTTTTCCCTTACTGAGCATTTGAGCTCACCCTTTTTATGTTTTATTTTACCCAGGAAATAAATAAAGGTTTTAGGTAAAGAAACAAAAAGGGGAAGATCGTTATGGGATTTGTTGAAGATCTTTCACCATAATTAGAAGAGTTTATATTCCAAGTTTCCAAAGACACTAAACTATTACGGTCCTTGAGTGTTGGTTCATATTATGTATTAAGTATTCCACAAAATTAATGTAATGTCCATGTACATCAAGATTCGGGTCTCTACAGTTGGTATCAGAGGAAAGGTTTCGTCAACCTTTGGAAACTAGGATGTAAAAATGTTAGTGAGATCCCTAGAGATATTTATAAGGTATGTCTAGGGATGTACCTAAGGATAAGTATACGTATAGGATATAGTCCTAGAACTATGGTAACGATCTTAGAATTTTACCTAAGATGTTAGATATTGAGGTTACTCCCCCTTTACTATGTTGTTTTACCTAGCATGATTTTTTCCTCTCACACTATTCTTTTTGGGTTTTAGAAAATGGCTGGAAACAGGAAGACTCACGATAATGGAGGATATGATGGACCATGAAATGATATTATTCATGAGAAACCAAATGAAATGGGATTTGGAAGTCCAAACATCGTTATTATGCCTAATCAGAAATCTCATGATATGATCAATAATCTAAACTTTGGTAAGTTTCCCGAATCAGATAATAAGAGAAATATGGAGTTTCATGATGACCATAGAGGAAAGAAATTTCAATTTCCCTCATGTAAATCATGTGGGAAGAGGCATTGGGGAGATTGTTTCAAAGGAACTGGAAGATGATTTGGGTGTGGAAAAGGACACAAAGCCAGTAAGTGAAAAGGAAAAGGTTCAGTTAAAACCATGGACAAGGATAATGGTATTGCTATGACATCAACAATGATTAGATGTTTTAAATGTGGAATGTACGGGCATTATGCAAACCAATGCACTAAGGGAAAATCTCATGAAGAGAATCAACATGTTCATATGGGTAGTATTTATGTGGATGATGATGAGGAGACTACAAATGATATATGAGATGAAAGAAGTGTTGAAGCTCAATCAGTTGTTTAAGAAGGTAGTGGAATGATTTTGTGTTTATCAAGAGTTATGTTGTATAGTTAATGGTACTATGGAATAAAGAATCATCTAAGGATTGTTACACTATTGTTTTTCCTAAAGTATTTGAAAGTATATGTTGAATGGTACAAGTAACCATGAAAGGTTATTCAAATATTTTTGGAAAGTAGATGATATGCGCATAATGAAGGGATAAAAAGATAATGAGATGTTTGATTGTATTCATGAGCTCATGGATGATAAAAGGACAAAGTGATATCATGATTTGAGTATATAGATTTTATTTGGGATTTTTGTATGTGGAAAGAGTTAACTTCTGACAGAATTCATGTTTTCGCTAAGGTTCTATGGTAAGTCATGTTTCAAGAGAATACATGATTAAGGTATTCACATGATTGGAATGTGATCAACAAGATATATAGGGGAAAAATGAAGGAATTCACATGCTCGGTAAATGACATTTCTAGTAATTGTTTTCTTTATACTATAAGCTTGGACAGAAGTATTTTGGATAACCCTAAAGATTTGAAATGGATTATGATGGATATAATTTAGTATTTTTTAAGGCTATAACTTTTTTCAATATTATTGATGGAATGTTATAGTAATGTAGTTTTAGAAAAAGGAAAACCTGTAGGACAGGCGACATCCCATCACGTCAGACAAGGATGTGGGAATTGAACCCACAACTGAAGTGCAACTGGCCTTTATCGCATACCAATGGCCTATAGGAAGTCCCTGGTTAGTATAAACTAGTTTTATTTTATTAAGCATCATGATAGATGAAGTATAAGTTCATTTTTGGAATCGTATATGATTAACCTCACCATAGATAGACTTATGTATATTTGATAACTTTTGCTAACCTTTTGTTTGAAACAAATGGAATGACCCATCATTCTATCACATGATCTGTTAACACTTCTAGAATAACAAATTCAATTTCATTTCTTTAAGAGATGAAGTGGAAATTGTTCAAAACATGAACAATAGTGAGATTGTACCAAAATCAAGTAAGTATTTCTTTTAATTCAAAATTTTCAACTTTAGGGAAATGATATTGAAAACCAAAAATGTTGTCCTAGTTATCTTATATCCGATGAATCAGATGGTACCTTATATCATCACAAATCTATGGCTTTGTGATTTTTGGATTTTTCATAGCCGTGTTCTCTACCACTCTCCATCAGAACTTGATGGTTAGATTTCTCCTCCATATCCATATTTTCACCTATGATCTCCTATGTGGAAAACTAGTAATGAGTTAATTTGGGTAACCATTATGTTTCATACTTCACTTTTTAAAATTAAGTTTTATCATTCCTTTTTACGATGTGAGTTTCTATGAAAGAAATTCTCAAGTAACAAACCATTTATAACCCTAATGAATTTCGAGGGAGAAATTCATTTTAAGGGGGGTAGAATGTAACACCCCGAGATTTTATGATAAGTATTATTTTTAATTTATTTGATGTCACATGTTTTATTCTACAATAAGATTATATTGTGCTATATGTAACACCGTATTAGCTTGCAATATAAACAACACTATTCTTAGATTGTGTTACACACATTTTCAAGTTTGTTTGATAATAGTCATTCTACGCAACATTGAGTGTATATATATATATATATTAAATGTATAAATGAAATACGATTAGATTCTATTATACAAAATAATAAAGGATTCTTTCACAACACGCAACCCTAACTTGTCTTGCATTACACGAAATCGCGACCTTCCTCGATAGTGTGTGTTGTACGCAATACCGGGTTTTACTAAACAACGATATATTATTATAATATTATTATGAACTAGCCTTTATAAATAGTATTAACTAAATTTTTAATTTTATAACATTATTATTTATCTTACACATTTTCTAGAACATGGTATAAGAACAAAATAAATTTTTCGGGTAAAATAATTATTTTTCAAAAAATGCAGTTTTACCGCCTTTTAATGGTGCACCTACTTTAAATATAGTTTTTGACATGTTTATAAGTTCAATTTTACAAAATAAAATTATTCTTTGGAATAATGATATAAAATTTTTCCTTGGAAAAAATTTTCATACTATTCTGATAACTTTCATATTTTAATGAATAGTAAAAACACACTATATTTTAATTAAAAACAACTTTTTTCATCATAAGAATTTATGTGGTTAAATTATAATATTGAATGGTTTTAAAGTATAAATATATTATATTTTTACCATTTAATATAATGTATGTCATTAACATTGATTTTACCTTGAATTCGTAGGTTAAATCAATTCAATTTTTTGCAATGTTTTAAACAAAAACCCATTTTCTTTCGACAACGAGATTAATTTTAATTTAATTTCTGAAACTTTTGTGTATTGAATTTGAAAAAATTGATTCCTTATTTGGAATCAGTGGGTCCAAATTATGTTAATAAGCTACTTTTTATTTTTGGGCTTTATGAATAGTAACTACGATAAATTTTATTTACCTTAGTTAAGGGTAAATCAGGTAATTAAGGGTAAATATAAGATTATAAAATTAACCTAACACCAGATAAAATCCTATTTTATAACTAAAAGTCGACCCATATCACCTAAGGGTCGGATTATAAACATTTAATGGACTTTTTTCCATGAAAATAACTTAATTATTATTAAAACCAAAGAAAGTGACAACATGTCACTCTCTTAAATCTTATAAGTATAATAATTTTAATTTAGTGATAAACTTCATGAAACTTTGAACATGAATAGTCTCAAGAAAGATAATAAAATTATATACATCATATGAATTTATTTATAATTTTTAGGGATTGAATAATTATCATTAATTGTGAAACAATAGTGATACAGAAATTGTTTATCTAGTGAAAAATCATGAATATAGTTTTTATTAAACTAATAGTGACCATAAAAGGAATAAAACCCTGAACAAAACTTATTTTTCATGTAAATTTAAACCATAATCATCAAATTGTAGAATATTTGACCATTTGGAGCCTTATAAAAGTGATTATGACACTTATATTATTTTATTTTAAAAGATGCCAAAGTTGTCACCCTCATAATTTAATAAATATAACAATTTAAATATTTTTATTTTAAGATGATAAATTCGAGTAAAAGTATTATTGTGAAAGGTAATAGATTTATATTCATCATAGGATTTTAGTTTTAATTTTTATTCAACAAATAAGTATATTAAATAATTATTCAAAAATGATGTAGTAATTATTTTATTAAGAGATAAACCAAATAAATGGTTTTAAAAAACAATAAAATAAATATTATATGAACTATTTAATGTTCTAAACTAATTTTCTAGATACATATGACATTTTATTAATCTATTAAAGCTTTTAGTTCGAACATATCTTCTCTATATATTTTATTTAAATTCAAATAAATGAATAGTGTCAAAATTGACACTATTGTTATTTTATAAAAATAACATATTATAAAATTGTTTAAAAATCACAAAAATATTTAAAAATTATAAATTTAACTTTATATGGTAGAAAATGTTATAAAGTATCCAATTATAGACAATTCACAACAAATAAGTAATTATTTGTTATAATTTAAAATTTAGAATTTTATTACCACAAATAAAATTAAATTGATTAAATAAGGATAAATAAAGTTGATAATGTTTCAAATAAATTCCTAACATGTATAAATTTTATTGGTTGATGATATTACAACTTTATATCATGTAATATTTGAATATGAGTCATTTTTGGAGGTTTTTAAGTGGGGTTATATTTATTATAAATTAATATTTTTAAGATTTCCAAAGGTGCCCCTCTCCTCCCTTATAAAAGGGCACCTCCTACCTCTCTTCCTCACACCAATTTGAGCCTTTAAGCTCGAAACAAACCTGACAATTTCCATTATAAACTTCCCTAGAAACATCCTAGAGGTCCTGGTCTTCTTCAAAGACCAATTTTAGTACCCTAAGAGGAGGATTCAAAGAGGCATGTCAAAGAAGAGGTAATATCTGTTACTGATTCTTTCAATTTTCTTTCTTCTTCAACTTATT
Source organism: Viscum album (assembly GCA_963277665.1). Classification (NCBI taxonomy): domain Eukaryota; kingdom Viridiplantae; phylum Streptophyta; class Magnoliopsida; order Santalales; family Viscaceae; genus Viscum; species Viscum album. Next base: position 267,492,077 of record OY728132.1, on the reverse strand, counting down.
CTTCTTTAGTTGTTTAATTATGAATTAATAACATCATTATCCCTAATATAATGATATTTTATTATAAAAATGAAACAACCCTATTTCACCTTCTATCCATCCTACGGAAAACAAAATCACCGCGCGTGCGTACATACGGAATACCATCTCCACGTCGTGGTGTAATCTATTTTTTCACCAACACCTTACATGGATGGGTATAATGGTGTAAAGAATAACTATATATGGTTATTATAACATCATACTGATTCTGATATATTATACCATCCACTCCAATTCTATAATTATGGGAACGATATCATCGCTCGTGCGTACGTACGGACTACCGTCTCCACGACGCGATGAGATTCATTCTCCATGATTAACCATACATGAATGAAAACAAATTTTATATAATGAATAATAATTAAATATATGAAATAATAATGCTACTATATATATGTATGTATGTCATCTATTTAGTTTCATTCAATTCAATAAGGAAACGAAAACAGCGTTCATGTGTACGTACGGCCTACCGTCTCCATGAACGGTGTATTTCATTCCTTTTATCGATCTATAATATATATGTATATGATGAATAATTAATATATATAAATCATGTTTTACATTATGGAATTATTTAAATCAGGAGATAAGTAATAATATTAATAATGACAAGTCAAAACCCACACGATAAATGAAATGATTTTACCCAAAACGCTGCTTTAACATGGAATTTACAAAAGAACGGGTAATATTAAGTCATAAGTGAAACATATATGATATCATAACAATGAATATGATTATGTAATAAGTCAATGACACTATTTAAATCATTATACAGGATGTTCGGATCCATACGAAGCATATCAGACCTAAGGTAAGGGATAATTATTCCAATCTCATTCTTATCCGAGATTGTTTATTTGCAAGTATTTACTAGGGTTATGATTATTATCCATGTCCATATGTTCTCAAAATGTTTTCATAAAATTTTTACTTTTATTTCATGTATGTTTAAAGTCATTTTTACCCTTTTCTACTTTTACCACATCGTATGGAAGGAATCTTTCTTTTGTTTACCATACGAGGTACTTTTTGACTTTTCTGACAAAAGTACGAGAAAAATGTTATTTTTAACTCATACGACATGAATGGATTTTTACGGTTTCATAACGCCTCATTTTCATGAAGCTTACTCAACAATATTTTATGACTATTTTCAACAAAATACTTTTCATTTAAAATTCCATGGAATTTTGTGAAAAGAAAATGATTTTGAAGAAGAAAGGATATTTTCCTCAAGAATTCATTTCAAGTGTTTTATCAAAACCATTTTCCATATAAGATAAAATTATTTTCATATGTGTATGTTTCAAGTATAATGTCTCTATTATTTACATGGCTTCATATTTCTTATGATGAAATGATATCCATTTTTTATATGGATTATGTTATGATGGGATGATGTTTATAAAACCCATTTTATTCTTTGGGTTATGATGATTGATTTATGTTTATGTTGTGGAACAAGTAAGAATGATTTCATTATGAGATGGGTGGGACCTATATCTCCCTCCAATTCATTGGGTAAAGATTTATATCTCATGAGAGAGACATGTCTGGAATGGTAAGTTAATCTGGTTCAGTGTTACAGGACTGAAACGAGGAGTGAACTCGATTCAGAAAGGGTCTTTGTCCACTAAGATGGTCTTGGCAGCAATGCCTTGGCTACTATGGAAATCATAACATGTGCTGAATGGTTGAAACAATTACATGTTTTATTCCCATTATATTTTATCATGGTTTAAGTTCCATTATGATATATGCCTTACGTACTTCCATGATTTATGTCTTTTCTCAAAAATTTAATGTTTAAATTTCATGTTCATGTTTTTTGCTTTCAAATGTTTATGGATTGTTTTATGTTCTCTATGTTTGCCCTTACTGAGCATTTGAGATCACCCTTTTTATGTATTATTTTTTCCAGGAAATAAAGAAAGGTTTTAGGTGAAGGAAAAAAGGGGAAGATCGTTATGGGAGTTGTTGAAGATATTTCACCACAATTAGAAGAGTTTATATTCAATGTTTCCAAAGACACTAAACTATTACGGTCCTTGAGTGTTGGTTCATATTATGTATTATGTATTCTGAAAAAGTAATGTAATGTCCATGTACGTCAAGCTTCAGGTCTCTACATAAAATATTGGTGAACACTTGGACCATATGTGTAATGAAATTTGGGATACCCATCAATATTTCCTTTTTAAATTTATACCATAAAAGTAGAAATAAATATGAAAAAACATTCAATTTAACTCAATTATATTCTTCAATAAATTGAAATATAGCTCATATTCACCCTTTTCTATACTTGATTTTAACATTAATAATGCATTTAAATTATAGATAATGATGTAAAGAGATAAATGGATTTTAATGTGGCTCCCCAAAAAGGTATTTCATGGATACTATGGGCTTATTATAGGTCATATGAAATTGTAATCCGAAATTATAGTTTAATGTGAAAAAGGATTTCAATGTGTAACCTTAATCTTACTTGACACATTGCATCAACTCTAACAATTTCAAAAAAGAGAAAAAAATATTTGTATCATAAAACAAGTATCAAGACTCTCAACAAAAATATAAATTTAATGAATTTGTCAAAAAGGGTTAGAAACCTATTATGTTGTGCAGGTTTTTCAATTTGGACAATACTAGTGTGCATGAGTTTCACAATCAATCAATCTTTATCAAATGAAAAGATTGGAAATTAGGAAACAAAATCCATCCAGAAATCATTTAAATCCTAAAAAATTCAAATCAAGTAATTTTCCAAAAACACTAAGATGGTCTAAATTTTATGAAGTATTTGATTCAGCTCCAGAATATTAAAAACACACCAAAAATAATAAAAAAGGAAAACATAAAAAATTTATAATAGTAAAATAAAAATAAAATAGAATCATAAAAAAAATACTAAAAAAAGATTGACATCCCTTGACTACATTCTATTCACTAGTTTAAATCAGACTAATAAATATTTCAATTTAGAATTTTAAATTGGGAAGAAAAAAATAAAGAAAAGGAAAGACACAACTTAATTCATTTTTTAGTGGTTGTCTTAGGTTAATATCCTAGCTTCTATGAATTTAAAAATACATAAATTAAAGAAAAACATATAAGAAAAATAAATGAAAAAAGTTAAATGGGAAAAGATAAGGTATAATTCTTAGTATGACCCCCATGTGGGTGCTAGGTTTTGATTTCTCCAAGTCATGTTGTTACAGATTTTCATTACCAATATGATGGTGGGTGTGGTTTCTTTCTGATAAACTACAACATGTGACTTTTCCCGGTGTCCATGAGCAGACACAAATAATAGAGATCCCCAAATAATATAAGAATATTCCCAACCCCCATGAAATAAGAAATATAGAATTTTAGGTCCATAGTGGGAGGGAAAAGAAGATACTGGTTCTCCATGTTGACTTTGATGGTGTCCTCCTCTATATGGTAAACAAGTTTACATAGATGATGTAGTCGTATCACCACACACTTTTCCAAATTTTATTATTCATCCACTAATTGAATGAATTCTTCCATAACATCCAAGTCTTGCTGCAATCATATTGTGTCAGAAATTTAAGAAAAAGAGAATTTAGAAAACAATTCAGCTTGAATAAGATTAAAACATGAATAATCAATAAATAAATCTTCACTATCAAGTAATTCAGCATGAAAAATTATCTCTTATATAAGTAACATTGGAAACTAAATATAAATATGTGAATCATCATCATTATCTTACAATGAAAGAGAGAGATATAGAGGTGTTTATTTTTCACTATCAAGGATGGGAAGATCAAGTTTCAGGTTATCATCGACTAAGCGGTTCCAGGATTCTTTTAAATAATGTTGATCTCCTATAAGTACATCAGGTTGCATGTTTTCTTAAGGGATCTTCTAAAGAAATGGTTTAGTATGAGATGATATTTTTAATCCTGTTATTAACTCATTCTCAACTTCATTTGGTTATTTAACATAAATTGTTTTTGGTTAAATCTACTCCACCACTCATTCATGTTCTGGTTCATGTTCATGTTCAGGTTTCTCCAGCAATTAATGAATATATTTTTTACCCCTTTATCTTGGATCTTTAGTTTTTGTATGTATTATTTAATTTCTTGTATATGGGATTCAAGATCATTTTTAACTTTTTCTTTCACCTATGATTGGTCATTCGATGTATAATAATTTTAATTGAAACACATCACAAATAAATATTTTTTTAGTTTTTAAAATTTATGTTTTTTTATGAAAAACAATGTGTTAATGTGATGTGTATCCACAAAAACAATTCCATATTGATGTGTAAGGATTTTTCAGGGATCCCCTGTCAATATTATATTTACCTAAGCATGCGATATAGTGCACACCTATGGTTGGTCTTGAGAGGACATCTTACCTAACACAAAAGTTCTATTTTCACTATTTATATTCGAAAAAATATAAAACTAAATAATATAAATAGAAATATTTTGAAATATGCATGAAATGTTAATATATATCTATATATATAAATATTATGCAATTCTAACAGAATGAATGCACATATAATGATGCTGGACAAAAAGAAGATCCTCCCAGGAGAATACATAGAACGAACCTTCATCATCTCATTATTAGTTCCAAATAAACACGATGAATATGATCCATTTTATGCATGAACATCCTCTTCTACACATGTTTTAAATATATGGTTTACTTCCTCGATCAAGGAAGAATAATGTAGAAGGGAAATCTACACCTCAGGTGGCATGTGGAGACACAAAGGGACTATACCCACTAAGAAACCCCCTAATCCTAACTCTAAGTAAGAAACATTAATAATGATATCTCAAAAATTTGGGTTCATCACTAGGTTTATCCCATGGAAAATTCCTTAGGTTAGTTACTCATGATCATAAGTAGTAGAGACCATAGTGGAGAAGACAATGTTGGAAATAAAAAGATAAAAAATGAATGAATTAGGGGAATAATAAGAATAATATATATTAAAAATATATAATATTATTAAACAATAAAATAAACTAAAAAATAATTAAAATTTACACCTAGAGTTTCTATCCTTTTTAAAAGGAGATGGGATACATTTTTATAGGAAAAAAGGGTGAAAATTTTACTTTCATAATTTTCTTATGAAATATTTCATGTGGTTATCCCATTTAATTACTGAATCTAGGAAATGATTCTTATTAAATTTTTTTACCCTATGTCTCATATATTTACACAAAAAATTTATATTCATTAGACATGTGTGTAGAGAGTTATGGAAAATTTAATTAGGAAAATTATTTTGGCCCGACAGACTCTTTGTATTCCACATATCCAATTTCCCATAAAATTATAGCCTTGATATCGGTAGAATAAAGTGGTTAAATAGTTATGAAACTCATTAATTAAGATTTTATATTTATCCATGTCAAATTTAAGCACCATTGGTCGATAAATTTGTGAGATATACTCTTATATTCAAATATCACTTAATTTATGCAAACATTTTGAGGCTTAAATCATGAGCTTATTTTAGTCCTCCAAATGAAAGATTTAACTCTTGGTATACTCTTATAAAATTTATCCCAATTATAATAGAAGACTAAAAAATAGAAATATCACAATTTAATTTAGTATATAAAATTATATGGCTAAAATACAGAATAAAAATAAAATAGTTAAAATCCAAAATTTAGAAATTTTTCTAATTAAGCTCAAAATGATTCTAAAACCATAAAATGTGACAATTTCCATTAAAATATAACTTTTTTTGGGATTAAAAAAATTAAATTAAAAATTAAAATAATTTAAAATGTTTTCTCTACCAATTCCACGACACTTAAACATTTCACTCATGGGAAATATTCTAATAACGTAGTCAAAACAAACTCCCCAAAGTATAAATGAAAACACAACTAAATAATAATTTTAAATAAAATATCATGCCTCCTACATGGGTAAAAATTACCTAACTCCTCAAAAATCATAAAAACCTATTTTATATAATGTTAATACTCATGTTCATGATATACCTACCTCCCCGAAAAAATATTTCTCGCTTCACTCAAGGATTTTTTTTGTAGAATTTTTCCCATTTCTAAGAACATATGTGATCTCTACATGATTAATATCCTCCTATTATATCAACTTAACAAAGTCAATACTGCTTCAATAATGAGTTATTTTATAGGTGTTTTTATGAGGATGAGGTTAGGTAGGTTTTGAATATAAAAACCTTATAGGTGAGATGAGAAGGTTTAGGCTCTAAAGTGAAGTAAATGCTCAAAAACAATTTTTATCAAGAATGGTGTACTCCAAAATCAGATTGAAAATGAATCACCTCCAAAAAAATATTACTATTATTATGAATTTAACACTTGTAATTTCATAATAAATGAATTTATTCCCTATTTTCCCCATTTATAAAATTGTTTCATCTTGAATTTAGATATGTATTTCTCATTAGAATCATATTTTTTAGGAAAAGAGAGGAATATTTTAATCTTAAAATATTGGTAAAAACTTGGAAAATATTTACAATAAAATTTGGTCCAACGATCTGTCTTTACATCATGATTTTTACCACCAAATAATCAATAAATATTACAACACTTTCCATGCAGTTCTATCAAATTATTCAAGAAAACAAAATATAAATCACCTTCTCCCTCATCCATACTTAATTTTAACAATAATCATGCATTTAAATTATATATAAGTGTGTAAAGGGATAAATATCTTGTAAAGTGGATTCATAACAAGGTATTTCATGAATAATATGGGCTTAATAAAGTTCAGATGAAAATATAGGCCAAAATTAGAGTTTAATGTAGAAAGGGATTTCAAATTGAACCTGAATCATACTTGATACATTCCATGAACTATAAAATATTTGAAAAATATAAAAAAAATAAGTTATGGATCAAAAAACATGTCTCAAGGCACTCAATAAAAATATAAATTTATAGAAGATGTCAAAAGGGTTTATAAACCTCTCACTTTGGGAAAGATTTTAAAATTTAGATATCATTAATGCACCCAATAAATAAAAATTCATCAAATGAAAATATTAGAAATCAGGAAAGAAAATAAATTCAGTAATAATTTAAATCCTAAAAAATTAAAATCAAGGAATTTTCTAAAAACACTAAGGTGTTTTGAATTTTCCAAAGTATTCGATTTTGGTCAAGAATATTAAAAACACATAAAAAAAGAAAAACTTGAAAATTTCAGAATAAGAAAAGATAAATAAAATAATAGCACACAAAAAATTCCTAAAAAGAGATTGAAATCCACCCCACACTTATTCCATTCACTAGGATATTTTTATTTCAAATCATATCAAGAAATATTTACATATAAAATTTTAAATTGGATAGTAAAAAAAAAAGGGAAGACATAGCCTGATTTATTTTTAAGTGGTAGCCTTGGTTTAAGATCCTAGATGCTACCTATTTAAAACTAATTAAAATAAAGAAAAATAATAAATATAAAAAAAGATAAAGTGTAAATAAAAGGGATAATTCTTGGTTTATAACCCCTAAGTAGGTGCTAGGTTTTGACTTCCCCTAATCAGACAGTTGTAGAATTTTACCCCCAATATATTGGTGGGTGCGGTTTCATTGAGATAAACCACCACATTTGACTTTTACCAGTGTCCATGAGTAGACACAAATAATAGAGAACATAAAATAAGATAATAATATTCCTAAAACCCAAGAGATAATAAAGATATAAATTGAGGCCCAAAGTGGGAGGGAAAAGAATATAGGGATGCCCCCTCATAACTTTCATGGTGTCTACATCCATATGGTATATAAGTTGATATAGAGGAGGTAGTTGTACCACCAAATACTTTTCTAACTCTACTTATTCAACCACTACTTGTATGAATTCTTACATGGCATACAAGTCCTGTTACAGTTGTGATGTGTCATAAATTTCAAAAAAATAGAAGTTGGAAAACAATTAAACTTGAATATGATTAAAACATGAGGAATCAATAAATAAATCCTCCCTATCATGTAAGACAGTTTGAAAATTGATCTCTTCTGGAAGGACCATTGGAAACTCAATATCAGTAGGTAAATAATCTCCATCATATTCCAAATCAAGAGAGAGGTATAGAGGTTATGTTTTTTCATTATAAAGGATGGTAAGATCAAGTTTTAGGTTATCTTCAACAAATCAATTCCAGGGATCTTCCAAAAAATATAGATCTCCCATAAGTATATTAGCTTGAATTTGTTATTCAGGGACTTAATAAAGTAGTTTTTGAGTGTGGTATGATGTTATTAATTTATTTAGTAATTTATTCTCAACAACCTCGAGCTCTTTAACATAAAATATTCTTGGTAAAATCTCTTCTTCTACTTGTTCTGGTTCTCATTCAGGTTCAGGTTCATGTTTCTCCTCCAGTGAAAAAAATATATTCTTCTTCCCTTTCATCTTGGATGTTTAGTTTTTGTATGTCTTCTTTATGTTCTTACATCTAGTATTCAATATAATTTTGAAATTATCCTTTCACCTATGATTGGTAAATCCATTCATAATAATTTAAATTTAAATATAAAATAAAAAAACTATTTTTTATTTTCTAAAATTTAGGATTTTTTTCTGTTTTTTATGAAAAAAGTGTGTGAAAACGTTGTATATCCTAAAAAAATAGTGAAAATTTGATGGGTGAGTAATTTTTGTGGTCTCACAGTCAATATTTTATTTACACAAGCACACAATATAGTGCATACCAAGGGTCAGTCTCAAATTTACATCTCACACAACACCAAATTACTTATCACTATTTATATGAGAATTAATGAAAAACTAAGTAATATAAAGAGGAAAAGTTTTAAAGATGCATGAAATATTAATATATATACATATATAATGAAATTATAATATAATTAAAGCACACATAATGACGTTAGATAGAAATAAGATCCTCCCAGGAGAACACCTAGAGTGAAACTTCATCATCTCATTATTAGTTACAAATCTGCATAATGAACATGCTACATTAAATTTAGAAAAATACTCTTCTACCCAAGTTGTGAATATAAATTTCACTCAAAAATCATCAATATACTACACATCCACCTCTTCAATTGGGGGAGAATATTGTAGAAGATAAAGATAAACCTTAAGTGGAAAGTGGAGACACAATGACACCATACACACTAAGATCCCACCTCATCGTAAATATATAAAAATAAGAAAAATTAAGAATGATAGAATAAAAACTTAGGGTCATCACTGTATTTCTTCCCTATAAAGTTACTTGGGTTATTTACCCATGACCAATATGAGTAGAGACCACAGTGGAGAAGAAAAGGGTAAAAATAAAAAAAGATAAAAAATGAATGAATTATAGGAAGAAGAAGATTAATATATATTAAAAATACATTATAATATAATATAATATAATAAAATAAAAAACTACTGAAAATTTCCACCTAGAGTTTCCAATACTTTTAAAATGAGATGAGATGCATTTTTATAGGAAAAAGGGGTGGAATGTTTTGCTCCATAATTTTCTCTAAAATACTTTACATGGTGTCCCCATTTATTGACCGGATTTGGAACATGTTTCATCTTGAATGTTATTCCCATATGTTTCCAATATCAACCCATGGAATTTAAGCTTCATTGTAAACATTTAGAGAGAGGTATAAATAATTTATTCAGTAAAGTTAATCTGGAATGGCCGACACTTTTTATTCCACATATTCAGTTTCCCATCCATTTATGACCTTGATATAGAAAAAATCAAGTATTTAAAAAGTTACAATTTTTTTACTTCAGATTATTTATTTATCCATGTCAAATTTTAGGTCCATTGGGCTATTCATTTGTGAGATATAGTCCCATATTAAAAAGTCTCTATAACTGTGCACTAATTTTTTGTCATGATTGGTGATCATATAGTATTCCCCTTTAAAGGAATCTTAGATGAGTGAAAAACCAGGTTATTATAGTATTACCCTTTAATGGTACTCATCCTTGAGTTTACCTTCCACAGTTGGTGAAACACTGTCTAAAAAAGTTAGACAATTGGCATGTATGTTTTCCTCCTTTTACCTTGTCTCATTCTTTAAATGGCTATTCTACCATAACACTCATACTATAGGGATAAAATGGACTCAAATATCCTTCATTCCCTAGTCAACGATGTGTATAGGATACTCCTCAAATGAAGAATCAATATCTATCTCAAATTACTCTAGATCAAAAGTATGATATGGGTCGACATGATACTGGTGAAGCTATGAAACGTAGAAGACATTGTACATGGAATGATACCTATGATGTAGTAGCAACCAATAAGATACTAGTATAACTCTCTCCATAATCTTAAATGGAATAAAAATTGTTCCAACAACTTACCTTGACTCTATATTCGTCTATTCCCTAGCATGGGTGATACCTATAGGAAAACACGATCCCCAACCTTGACCTCTATAGGTCATTGGCTGTGATCGAAATATGATTTCTATCTAGATTGACTCGTAGACTTATGCTTCCTGATCTACTAAACATACTCTGAATTCTCCTGTATAATATGAGGGCCTAGTTGGGATGCCTCTCCGACCTCTAGCCATCACATAGGTGACTGAAATGACATATCATATAAGGCCTCAAAATGATCCATCTAAATCATTTCTTAAAAGCTATTATTACAGGTGAAATCGATGAGAGGGATATGATTCTCTCAAGAATCACCAAAATCAAGGAATCTTTCCTGGATCATGTCCTCTAAAACCTGTATTGTCTTTTTTGACTATCCATCGGTCTAAGGGTTAAAGGTTTTGATCAGAATCACCTATGTACCCATATCCTTCTATAACCCCTACCAGAACTATGATGTGAAAGAAGTGTCCCAATCTAAAACAGTAGTACGAGGGAACTTGTGTAGTCCTATGATTTCACTGACGTAAAATTTTCCTTGCTCATAAACTAATAATGTCTCCTAGTTAAGAATGAAGTGGGATACCTTCTTCATCTCGTCAATAACTACCCATACAAATTCATTACTTTTAGGTGACCTAGGTAAGCCAACTACAAAATACATGGAAAAAATTTCACATTTCCATTCTAGGACTAAAAGTAGTTGTAACAAGACTAAAGGCCTCTAGTGATCCACCTTCATATATTGATAGGTGGAACACCTAGTTATAAAGCATATTATCTGACATTTCTTCCTAGGACACCAATACTAGCATCACATATCTTGATACATTTTGGATATCCCTGGATGAACTTCCCACTAAGAAGTGTGGAACTCTCACATCAAATTTTATCTTATATTTTTAGGAAACCAAACACATCCATGTATATATAAGATGTTGTCTCTATCCACAGACTAATCTGGAGGTGGGTCATCTCCTGAAATACCCTCATAGAGAACCAATCCCTCGAGATCTGAAAATTTCCTGCTCTTCACCTTCTCAAGGAGGGAAGAGGTAAATATTAATTCTAAGTGGTAAAAATACTCATGACTATCATGAAACATTATATGTATCTTAGAAAAGTGGGCCATTAATTTCTATTCATCACTGGATTCTCGTACGACCTGTGTCTGAGTTTTCCGACTCAAAATCAAAGGACTGAAGATATTCGACCCATGTTCACTATTTGAGATTCAAGTCACATAGTGTAAAGATATATTTTAGGATCTTTTAGTCCATATACAAAACAAATTGATCACCCAAAAAATAGTGTCTCCATTAATAAAAGTCATGGAAAACTTCTTCTAGATCTAGATCATGAGTTGAGTAATTTCTCTCATGAGGCATCAACTGCTAAGATCCAAACACAATGACTCTATCCTCCTATATCAGAACTAATACTAGGACAATGGATGATGAATCAAAAAACATGGCATAATCTCTTCATTGATTTGGTAGAATCAGAATAGGTGTTAAGACAAGCGTCCCTTTCATCTTCTGAAAGGATTTCTCGCACTCTTCTGACCACATGAACTTAAAACCCTACTTTGTAAGACCAGTAAGAGGTGAAGCAAGGAATGATATGTCTAGTATTAAATGATTGAAATGTCCATCTAGATCAAAGAAACTCTACATATCAAACATGTTCTTGGTCTACTCTCAAGACACCACAATAATATCCTTCTCTAGGTAAATAGATACTCTTTATTCTAAGATAATATGACCCAATAAGTGAAATTTCTTAATCTAGAAGTGGCACTTAACAAGATTGAGATAAAGATGGTGCTATTTAAGTGTACTTAGAATGATCTCAAGATGCATATCATAGTCACTACGAGTGTGAGAGTACACCAAGAATCTGTTCACAAAGACTATGATAAAGGAATCCAAATAGGGGTGGAACACCCTATTCATCAAATCCATGAAAATGGTAGGCGCGTTTATAAGATCAAACAATATAACAAGGTACTCATATAGACCATACTTTCTACTAAAAGCTTTAAGAGGTATGTCTGCTGACATGAATTGTAGTTGATGATATCCTGGTCTCAGGTCGATCTTAGAGAAGACCCTAGATATTTTGATCTAGTTAAAGAGATCATCTATATGAGGCATTGAATACCAATTCTTGACCATAAGCTAGTTAAATAGTTTTTAATCCATGCATATATGAAGGGTACAATCTTCCTTCTTCGTGAAAAGTTTGGGTGAACCCCAAGTGGATGTGTTGTTCCATATAAAACCTTTGTCTTCCAAGTCCTCTAACTACCGCTTGAGATCATGGATATTAGTAGTTTCCATAATGTATGGAGGAATAGACACTATAGTTTATCTTAGAATGAGATCAATCATAAATCTACCTCTCTCTCAGAAGGTTATCCATTTTTTTGGGAAATATATCATTGAAATGATATAATACTGGAGGGAATTTAGCCTGAGGTAAACATTGATCCTCCATGAAGAGATTGAAAATATGGGAGGTCACACCACCTAGCCTATGTTTCTTTGGTCTAGATCTACTATCCTAGACATCCCACTCATCCTTTTCTAGATAAATTATTCTTTATGGTGATGTGAATGATACCCTTCAGTGATATAATTCTATAAATAAATGATATAGAACTAACCAATCCATCCTGAGAATGACATTAATGACCATAATCTTGAGAATAAATATGTCACACAAGAAGGGATAACTTCCTACCTCAAGGGATAGTTGTAACACCCCGAGATTTTATAAAAATTATTCTTTTTAATTAATGTCATGTGTTGTACGCTACACCAAAAGGATCTTGCACAATACACATCCTTGACTTGCCTTGTATTACACGCAATCGCGACCTTCCTTGATAGCGTGTGTAGTACGCAATAACGAGTTTCACTAAACAACAATATGCTATTAAAATATTATTAAAACTAGCCGTTATTAATAGTAACAACCACTTTTTGAAATTTTGTATATTTTATTTTTCAAAATGGAGTTCATTTTTGGATTCGGGATATCAAAATTAGCTTAGGGTGAATTTTTGGTAATTTTCGGATAACTTTCATATTTTGATGAATAGTGAAAATTACTAAATTTTAATTAAAAAAACTTTTTCAATCGAAATAATTAATAGTGATAAATTATTAATTTGAGTGGTTTTAAAGTATATTTAGAATATATTTTTACAATTTAATACAATTTTGGTCATTGGATGTAATTTCACATTTAAACCAGACATAAACAAGTGTTAATCTTTTGATAGTTATTATCTCTTAAGAACACGGTATTTGTTTTGACGACGCGAATTAATTTTTAAATTAATTAATGCAACTGATATGTTTTGAATTTGGTAAAATATACATCATTTTTTAGTTCATAATATCAAATATATCTTAGGCCTAATTTCTGGTATTTTTCTGGAAACTTTCATTTTTTTTGATGAATAGTGGAACCACTAAGTGGTAGTAAAAAAATTGAATTTTTCATAAAACATAATTTTACTGCTTCTGTGAGTGGAATTTCAAAAATCTGAGAGCACGGTTGATGTCAGTAAGTAAAATGTGGTTCAATGAGATGAAAATAATTTTTGGTGAATAGTAACTTTTTACTTTTATTTACCACGATTAAAAGTAAATAGGGTAATTAAGGGTAAAAATGATATTATTATTACCCTAACACATGTCCTAATTCTATTGAACAAGTGTAATTCGACCATAAACAACCTTAGGAATAAAATATGACCATTTAGGCCCACTTGGATTAGATTAGGACCTTTATTATTAATTTATTTAAAGAAGGGTTAAAATAGTTAAAATCAAAGTTTAATAAGTATATAATTTTTAATATAGGGTTATACATAAGATAAATTCAACTATAAATATTCATTATAAATCTAAAAATATTTCCTACATAATGGTATTTTATTTGTAATTTTTAGACATTAAATAATTTAATTTATTTATGACACAAAGATGATGCAGTAATTATCTTATTAATGAAATATTAACATAATTGATGTTGAAAATACCAAAATAAATTTAATTTAAGACTTTTTATGAATTAAAATAATTTTATAGGTTAATATGACATGTTAGTATTGATTAAATGATATTTTTTCGAACTAATCATTCTGTTATAATTTTCACAAAAATCAATTACTAAATAGTGTCAAAATTGACATAAAATAGTTTTTAAAACAAATATTATATTATTAATTGTTATTTTATTCCTAAAAATATAAGGTTCGGAAACATGACTTAGATAAGGTTATATATATTAATAATAAACAAATTGGGGTTCGTTTGGCTTCTTATAGTAAGTTTATTAACCTTATAGTGTAAGAACACAAAAAAGACACGGTAAAAGTAAAATTATCCAACTTAATGTTAAATCTAAATGATAAGGTTAAAATAGGAACCTAAACTTGTCTAAATTATATTGGATGAGAGGCTTTCGACCCATCCCCACCTTAGCTTCGAAATAAATCAATTTGGAGCTATTTAAAACCGAATTTGTCTTTATAATAAAATAATATTTTTAGTTATTCCAAAGGTGCCCCTCTCCTCCCTTATAAAAGGGAACCTCCTCCCTCTCTTCCTCACACCACATTGAGCCTTCAGGATCGGCCAAACCCTACCAAATTCTCTTCTCCACTTCCCTAGAAACATCCTAGAGGTCCTAGTTTTCTTCAAAGACCAATTTTAGTGCCCTAAGAGGAAGACTGAAAGAGGCGCTTCAAAGAAGAGGTAATGTCCGTTACCGATTCTTTCATCTTTATTTCTTCTTCCACTTCTTCTTCTTAGGTTGTTTCATTATGAAGTAATAAAATCAGTATAAATCATATATGGATATGTTATTATAAGTATGAAACAACCCTATTTCAACATCTATCCATCCTACGGAAAACGAAATCATCGCGCGTGCCTACGTACGGAATACCGTCTCCACGCCGTGGTGTAATCTATTTTCCACCACCACCTTACTTGGATGGGTATAATGGTGTACATAATAACTATATATGATTATTGTAAAGTGATATTGATTCTGAAATAGTATACATACACTCCAATAGAATTCCACGATCATGAGAATGATATCATTGCTCGTGCGTACATACGGACTACCGTCTCCACGACGCGATGAGATTCATTCTCCACATTAACCATTCATGAATGATTATAAAGTATATATACTAAGTAATAATGAAATATATGACATAATAATGATACTGTATTAATGTGTATATATATGTATGTCATCTACTTATTTCCATTCAACTCAATAAGGAAACGAAAACAGTGTTCATGCGTACGTACGACCTACCGTCTCCATGAACGGTGTATTTCTTTCCATTTATTGATCTATTATATATATGTATATTATGAATATATTTTATATATAAATCATGTTTCATATTCTGGAATTATGTAATCATGATCTAAGTAATCATATGAATAATTACAAGTCAAAACACAGACGACAAATGAAACGATTTTACCCAAAACGCTCTTTAACATGGAATTTACAAAAGAACAGGTAAAATAAAGTCATAAGTGAACCATATATGATATCATAACAATGAGTATGATTCAGGAATAAGTCAATGATATTATTTAAATCATTATACAAGAGGTTCAGACACTTACGAAGCAAATCAGACTTAAGGTAAGGGAAATATCACAATCTCATTTTTATCCGATATTGTTTGTACTTTGGTATTTACTGGGGTGTATTTTATCATCCACATCCATGTTTCTTCCATATGTAATATTTATATACCTCTACAATAGTTTATATCCAATTTTACACTTCGTTGAGTTTTTATTAAAATATATGAAAGGAATCTTTTGTCGTTTTTCATACGCGGTACTTTTTGACTTTTCCGACGAAAGTACGAGAAGAATGTTTTTTCTAACTTATACGGAATGAATGGATTTTTAAAACATTATTTACAAGAATGTTCCTTTAAAAGTTTTCAAGTTTATTTTTAATCAAATTATTTTAGTTTAAAATTGTAAGACATGTTAAGAAAGGGAAAATGTTTTTGAAGTAGAAAGGATATTTTCCTCAAGAATGGAGTTCAAGTGTTTTATCAAAATTATTTTCCATCTAAGATAATAAAGGGTTCTGTTTCTATCCCTATTATTACATTGATTTTATTATGTTGTGATGGAAATATGTTTATGAATTCCTTTATCTTATGTGAATTGTTTTATGATGTCATGATGTTTAAGATTCCCATTTTTATTACATGGGTTATGATATGATGTATGGTTTATGATTTTGTGGCACACATAAGAATGGTATCATTATGAGATGGGTGGGAACTATATCTCCCTCCAATGCATTGGGTAAAGATTTTATATCTCATGAGATAGACATGGCTGGAACGGTAGGTTAAACCGGTTCAGTGAAACAGGACTGAAACGAGGAGTGAACTCGGTTCAGAAAGGGACTTTGTCCACTAAGATAGTCTTGGAAATGAGTCTTGACTAATAAGAAATGATTCTCTATGATTATGTGTGTATGCCACAAAGTTTCATGTTTTATGTTATGATTATTGAGATTACATTTCACTACTATGATTTATTCCATGTTATGATATTATGATCTTTTTTGCAGGTTAAGATTTCTAAAATGTTATGTTCTTATGAATATGATGTGATTTATATTTCTTTTGTTTACCCTTACTGAGCATTTGATCTCACCCTTTTATGTTTTCTTTTCCCCAGGATATAAAGAAAGGTTTTAGGTATAAAAAAAGAAGATCTTTATGGGGGATGTTGAAGATATTTCACAACGATTAGAAGATTATATTCCGACTTTCCAAAGACACTAAACTATTACGGTCCTTGTGTGTGTGTTTTTGTTATGTACTAAGTATTCTGCAAAAGTAATGTAATGTCAATGTACGTTAAGCTTCAGGTCTCTATAGTTGGTATCAGAGGAAAGGTTTAGTCAACCATTGGAAACTAGGATGTGAAAATGTTAGTGAGATCCCTAGAGATATTTCTAAGGTATGTCTAGGGATGTCCCTAAGGATAAGTATACATATAGGATATAGTCCTAGAACTACGATAAAGATCATAGAATTTAACCTAAGATGTTAGATATTGAGGATACTCCCCCTTTACTTTGTTGTTTTCCCTAGCATGATTTTTCCCCTCACACTATTCTTTTTGGGTTTTAAAAAATGGCTGGAAACAGGAAGATTCACGATAATGGAGGATATGATAGACAATGGAATGATTTTCTTCATGAGAAACCAAATGAAATGGGATCTGGAAGTCCAAACATCGTTATTATGCCTAATCATAAATCTCATAATATGATCAATAATCTCAACTTTGGTAAGTTTCCCATCTCTGATAATAAGATAAATATAGAGTTTCATGATGATCATAGAGGAAATAAAGTTCAATTTTCCTCATGTAAATCATGTGGGAAGAGGCATCGGGGAGATTGTTTCAAAGGAACTGGAAGATGCTTTGGGTGTGGAAAAGAAGGACACAAATCCAGTAAGTGCAAAGGAAAATGTTCAGTTAACACCATGGACAAGGATAATGGTATTGCTACGACATCAACAATGATTAGATGTTTTAAATGTGGAATGTACGGACATTATGCAAACCAATGCCCTAATGGAAAATCTCATGAAGAGAATCAGCATGGTCATATGGGTTGTATTTATGTGGATGATGATGAGGAGACTACAAATGATATATGAGCTGAAAAAAGTGTTGAAGCTCAGTCAGTTGTTTTAGAAGGTAGTGGAATGATTGTATGTTTATCGAGAGTTATGTTGTATAGTTACTCTATTGTTTTTCCTAAAAATATTTTAAAGTATATGTTGAATGGTACCAATAACCATGGAAGGATATTCAGATATTTTTGTAAAGTAGATGATATGTGCATAATAATGGAATAATAAGATAATGAGATGTTTGATTGTATTCATGAGCTCATGATTGATATAAGGACTAAGTGATATCATGGTTTGAGTATATAGAATTGTGGGGATTTTGGTATGTGGAAAGTGTTAACTTTTAACTACATTCATGTTTTCACTAAGGTTCAATGGGTATTCATTTTTCAAGAGAATACATGATTAAGGCCTTAGAATGTTTGGAATGTGACCAACAAGACATATCTTATGATATATGGGGATCAACGATGGTATTAAATCTCTGGTAATCGTTTTCACTATATTATGAGAGTGGACTACAGTATTATGGATAAGCCTAAAGATTGGAATGGATTATGTTGGAAATAAGTTAGTATTTTTTAAGGATAGAAGTTTTTTTTCGATATTATTGATTGGATGTTATAGTAATATAGTTTTAGAAAAAGGACAACCTGCAGGACGGGTGACAGCCCATCGCGTCGGACAAGGCTGTGGGAATCGAACCCACAACTGAAGTGTGACTGGCCTTTATCGCCTACCACTGGCCTACAGGAAGTCCCTGTTTAGTAGAAACTAGTTTTATTATATTAAGAAGTATAATATAAGAAGTATAAGTCCATTTTAAGAACCATATATGATTAATCTCACTATATATGGACTTACGTATTTTTTGATAACTTTTCTAACCTTTTGTTTGAGATAGATGGAATGAACCCTCATTCTATCACATGATCTGCTAACACATCATGAATGACATATTCAACTTTATTTATTTAAGAGATGAAGTGGAAATTGTCCAAATAATGACTAACGGTGAGACTACACCAAAATCATGAAAATATTTCTTCTAATTCAAATTTCATCAACTTTTGGGAAATGATCTTGAAAACCAAAAATGTTGTCCTAGTGCTCTTATATCTGATGAATCATATGGTACCTTAGATCGTCACAAATTTATGGTTTTGTGATTGCTGGATTTTCCAGAGCCATGTTCTCTACCACTCTCCATTAGAACATGATGGTTAGATTTCTCTTCCATATCCATATTTTCACCTATATGGAAACCCAGTGATTAGTTTATTTGGTTAACTGTTACGTTTCATACTTTTGTTTTTAAATATTGGTTTTGGTATTCCTTTTTACGATGTGGGTTTCGATTAAAGAAACTTTCGAGTAGTAAACCATTTATAACCCCGACGAATTTCGAGGGCGAAATTCATTTTAAGGGGGGTAGAATGTAACACTATGAGATTTTATGAAAATTATTCTTTTTAATTAATGTCTTGTGTTGTACGCTACACCAAAAGGAGATTTCACAACACGCATCCTTTAATTGCCTTGTATTACACGCAATCGCGACCTTCCTTGATAGCATGTGTAGTACGCAATACCGAGTTTCACTAAACAACAATATGCTATTAAAATTTTATTATAACTAGCCATTATGAATAGTAATAACCACTTTTTGAAAATTTTTAAATTTTATTTTTCAAAATGGACTTCATTTTTGGATTCGGAATATCTAAATTAGCTTAGGGTGAAATTTTGGTAATTTTCGGATAACTTTCATATTTTGATGAATAGTGAAAATTACTAAATTTTAATTAAAAACAACTTTTTCAATCGAAATAATTAATAGTGATAAATTATTAATTTGAGTGGTTTTAAATTATATTTAGAATATATTTTTACAATTTAATACAATGTTGGTCATTGGATGTAATTTCACATTTAAACCAGACATAAACAAGTGTCAATCTTTTGATAGTTATTATCTCTTAAGAACACGCTATTTGTTTTGACAACGGGAATTAATTTTTAAATTAATTAATGCAACTGATATGTTTTGAATTTGGTAAAATAGACATCATTTTTTAGTTCATAATATCAAATATATCTTTGGCCTAATTTCTGGTATTTTTCTGGAAACTTTCATTTTTTTGATGAATAGTGAAACCACTAAGTGGTAGTTAAAAAAATGAATTTTTCATAAAACTTAATTTTACCGCTTCTGTGAGTGGAATTTCAAAAATCCGAGAGACACGGTTGATGTTAGTAAGTAAAATGTGGTTCAATGAGATGAAAATAATTTTTGGTGAATAGTAACTTTTTACTTTTATTTACCACGGTTAAAAGTAAATAGGGAAATTAAGGGTGAAAATGATATTATTATTACCCTAACACGTGTCCTAATTCTATTGAACAAGTGTAATTCGACCAAAATCAACCTTAGGAATAAAATATGACCATTTAGGCCCACTTGGATTAGATTAGGACCTTTATTATTAATTTATTTAAAGAAGGGTTAAAATAGTTAAAATCAAAGTTTAATAAGTATATCATTTTTAATATAGGGTTATACATAAGATAAATTCGACTATAAATATTAATTAGAAATATAAAAAGAGTTCCTACATAATGGTATTTTATTTGTAATTTTTAGATATTACATAATTTAATTTATTTATGACACAAAGATGATGCAGTAATTATCTTATTAATGAAATATTGACATAATTGATGTTATAAATACCAAAATAAATATAATTTGAGACTTTTTATGAATTTCACTAATTTTCTAGGTCAATATGACATGTTAGTATTGATTTAATTAACTTTTTTCCAACTAATAATTCTGTTATGATTTTCACAAAAATCAATTACTAAATAGTGTCAAAATTGACATAAAATAGTTTTTAAAACTAATATTATATTATTAATTGTTATTTTATTCCTAAAAATATAAGGTTCTGAAAAATGACTTAGATAAGGTTATATATATTAATAATAAACAACTTGGGGTTCGTTTTTCTTCTTATAGTAATTTTATTAACCTTATAGTGTAAGAACACAAAAAGACACGGTAAAAGTAAAATTATCCAAATTAATGTTAAATCTAAATGATAAGGTTAAAATAGGAACCTAAACTTTTCTAAATTATACTGGATGAGAGTATTTTGACCCATCCCCATCTTAGCTTTGAAATAAATCAATTTGGAGCTATTTAAAACCGAATTTATCTTTATAATAAAATAATATTTTTAGTTATTCCAAAGGTGCCCCTCTCCTCCCTTATAAAAGGGAACCTCCTCCCTCTCTTCCTTACACTACATTGAGCCTTCAAGCTCGGCCAACCCATGCCAAATTATATTCTCCACTTCCCTAGAAACATCCTAGAGGTCCTGGTCTTCTTCAAAGACCAATTTTAGTGCCCTAAGAGGAAGACTCAAAGAGGCGCTTCAAAGAAGAGGTAATGTCCGTTACCGATTCTTTCATCTTTATTTATTCTTCCACTTATTCTTCTTAGGTTGTTTCATTATGAAGTAATGAAATCAGTATCACTCATCTACTTATATGTTATTTTATGTATGAAACAACCCTATTTCACTATCTATCCATCCTACGGAAAATGAAATCACCGCGCGTGCGTACGTACAGAATACCGTCTCCACGCCATGGTGTAATCTATTTTCCACCACCACCATACTTGGATGGGTATAATTGTGTAAATAATTACTATATATAATTATTGTAAAGTGATATTGATTCTGAAACAGTATACATACACTTCAATACAATTCCACGATCATGAGAACGATATCATCGCTCGTGCGTACGTAGGGACTACTGTCTCCACGACGCGATGAGATTCATTCTCCACATTAACCATTCATGAATGATTATAAAGTATATATAATAAGTAATCATGAAATATATGACATAATAATGATACTGGATTTATGTGTATATATAAGTATGTCATCTACTTATTTCCATTCAACTCAATAAGGAAATGAAAACAACATTCATGCGTACGTACGACCTACCGTCTCCATGAACGGTGTATTTCTTTCCATTTATTGATCTATTATATATATGTATATCCTGAATATATATTATATATAAATCATGTTTTATATTCTGGAATTATGTAATCATGATCTAAGTAATCATATGAATAATTACAAGTCAAAACACGGATGACAAATGAAACGATTTTACCCAAAACGCTCTTTAACATGGAATTTACAAAAGAACGGGTAAAATAAAGTCATAAGTGAACCATATATGATATCATAACAATGAGTATGATTCTGTAATAAGTCAATGAAATTATTTAAATCATTATACAGGAGTTTTGGACACTTATGAAGCAAATCAGACCTAAGGTAAGGGAAATATCACAATCTCATTTTTATCCGATATTGTTTATACTTTGGTATTTACTGGGGTGTATTTTATCATCCACATCCATGATTCCTCAATATGTAATATTTATATCCTTCTACAACAGTTTATATCCAATTTTACCCTTCGTTGAGTTTTTATTAAAAGATATGAAAGGATTCTTTTGTCGTTTTTCATACGAGGTACTTTTTGACTTTTCCGACAAAAGTACGAGAAGAATGTTTTTTTAACTTATACGGCATGAATGGATTTTTAAAACATTATCTCCAAGAAGGTTCCTTTAAAAGTTTTCAAGTTTATTTTTAATCAAATTCTTTTAGTTTAAAATTGTATGACATGTTAAGAAAGGGAAAATGTTTTTGAAGTAGAAAGGATATTTTCCTCAAGAATGGAGTTCAAGTGTTTTATCAAAATTATTTTCCATATAAGATAATAAAGGGTTATGTTTCTATCCCTATTATTACATTGATTTGATTATGTTGTGATGGAAATATTTTTATGAACTCCTTTATTTTATGTGAATTGTTTTATGATGTCATGTTGTTTAAGATTCCCATTTTTATTACATGGGTTATGCTATGATGTATGGTTTATGATTTTGTGGAACACATAAGAATGGAATCATTATGAGATGGGTGGGACCTATATCTCCCTCCCATGAATTGGGTAAAGATTTTATATCTCATGAGATAGACATGGCTGGAACGGCAGGTTAAACCGTTTCAGTGAAACAGGACTAAAACGAGGAGTGAACTCAGTTCAGAAAGGGAATTTGTCCACTAAGATAGTCTTGGCAATGAGTCTTGAATAATAAGAAATGATTCTATATGGTTATGTGTGTATGACACAAAGTTTCATGTTTTATGTTATGATTATTGGGATTACATTTCACTACTATGATTTATTCCATGTTATGATATTATGATCTTTTTTGTATGTTAAGATTTCCAAAATGTTATGTTCTTATGAATATGATGTGATTGATATTTCCTTTGTTTACCCTTACTGAGAATTTGAGCTCACCCTTTTATGTTTTCTTTTCCCCAGGATATAAAGAAAGGTTTTAGGTATAAAAAAAAGAAGATCTTTATGGGGGATGTTGAAGATCTTTCACAACGATTAGATGATTATATTCTGAGTTTCCAAAGACACTAAACTATTACGGTACTTGTGTGTGTGTTTTTGTTATGTACTAAGTATTCCGCAAAAGTAATGTAATGTCCATGTACGTTAAGCTTCGGGTCTCTACAATAGTCCTTACATTGGTGCATTCCCGATGACCGTACTCCCAATGGTGTATCCAAGGTTATTACAAAAAATTATATTTTATTTCTATTATGAGACTTTCCATAATAGATAATGAGATGAATGAGTTTAAAGAACCTGTATCAAATAAAGTGGATACTATAGTGGAGGCTACTAGAATAGTACCTCGTACTGTATATGGTCATGTAGCCCGATTCTTAATTATCAATTATAAAGCATAAAATGAGCATGATCCAGGGCCCTATGTAATAATTGGATTAGCATGATCAAAACTACTCTTTTGGAACTGATGGTGACCATGATTATAGCTTCCATGACCATGACCTCCTCAAAAGCTAGTCCTTCAAGTGCTACTCCAAATCCTCACCTGACATAGCATACGATAACCTGCTCCTAAAGGTGGAGCTGGTGTGGATCCCATTCCATTAGAAGATGATGGAAAGGTTCAATAGAATAATTGTAATTTCCTTATACGGCCTCAAGACCAGCACTCTAGTGGGTCTCTATCACACTGAGGGTTTAGGTTACCCTATCATCCATACCAATAACACACCATAGAGCTACCAACATGGGTACTCTGGATGCTACTACCCTAATGAGAGAACTTGGGGGAACATTTTCTGCAATCAGAAGAACTACTATCCTACCACGATACTGGTCCTCTATGCCTGGTACAATCTATGTACCTCAGGTTTCATTCAATGATAAGAGTCTGATTGAATATTTCAAAAAATTTAGGTAGGAAAAAGATGTTCACTTGTTTCCTGAAGGAATAAACAAGACCATCCTCAAAGTGTCTAGAATGTGGAAGCTCATAATTAGATAGAAGCGGTTCAAAGCACTGTAACTTAGTGAAATTATTTTAATACTACATAGCTGACATCGAACCCCGCTCCAGACGTATGAACTCTCTATCTCTGTTAGCTCTTAGCATCTGAGGAAATAACTGATCATAGAAGGTAGTCTGGAAGTCATCCCATACCATGCCCTGATTGAAACCGTCTTGGGTAACTATGTCCCAATAACACTTTGCTAAATCACACTGTATGCAGTCAACAAGATTTACCCTCCACTGTGAAGCTGTATCTGGATTCTCAAATATAGACAAGGTGTCCTCTAGCCAAGACTCAATTACCTATGGACCGACATCCCCTGAGAAGGTAGGACGATGCTGCTACTAGTACGCTTTCATCATATCATCCATCGCAGGTGAACCTCATGGATTACCATGTATGTACTACATCATATATAAGAAACTATCTTGAACTTGATCATAAATTCCCAAATCAGGTATAACAAGTGGTTTCTGAAGTGATACTCCTCGAGGTAAGATTGGAATCTCATGGATCACAATGTTTGGAGAATGGTCATCTCCATCCTCTTAGTGCATGACACAAGGATGTCGTTGTGGAATTAGTATACAAATGCCAAGCACACACCCCATAACAAGATATAAGAAGAGAGATAAAAACATTAGTAGATGATGAATTTATGGAAGGATCACTTCCCAGGGTATTCTACCCAAACTACCTGCTTAAAAGACCAAGTATCAGTAATTTCTCAAGTATTAGTTTCATGGATTTCAGTAGATAAAGAGTTAACTATAAATTTCCTTATCATTTACTGAAAATCATTTCATTCATTTTAATTTAATTACCAGATTTAATCCTTTACCTTTCATAAACATGACAAGGCGGGATAAGAACATCCAACCTTTTTTATTTTAAAATTCAAGTTTTACTTTTCAAATTGGATTTTATCATGTTCATATACCAATATTCATTTAAAATGAGTTGTATATCCATGTGAATCTAGGTTCATAATTTTTATTACTGATATTAATACCCATTTGAATTTCTAATTAAGGTATTGATTCAATAAATTACTCATTCCAACCCATGAGGGCCTATAAAAACTCATGAATTGAAACAAGAAATCACTCAATCAAAGCCTCAACATAAGAACATGAATATTTATAAAGAAATACTCACTCAGTAATCACATGAATATCAGGGAATGAAAGGTAGTGAAATTCATCTATATGAAATGGAAATATGCATGACATGTGAATTCTAGGTTCCTATGATTATGCATGTATTAATTCTCCTTATCCACACATTATTGGGCCAAATATGAACTAAAATCCCAACCATAATAATAATAAAAGAATACCACATAGCATGTGATCCACCCAACAGTGAAATGATATCAATTGTCATAGGAAAAACATAACAACAATTTTAATTCTGGAAACATGGCATTTACACTGAACATGGGTTCACAACACCAAAGCATGGATTATGAACAAGTTTCAAGAAATCCTAATCTCATGAATATTTTCTCCAAATAGTAAAGAAAGAAAGGAATTGATCTGATACCACTTTGTGATGTCTCGGTCCCAGATACCCCTTAGAGGTTCCCCAAGCCCGATTGGCCACATGGACTCAATATCATCTCCCCAAATGTCATAGGATACTGACTAGTAGCGAGAGAATAGGGTGTGTCCATGGGGATACTATTCCCTCATTACTAGAGTATATCCTAACAGATAAGTAATATAACATAAGATAAATAGTGTAAGAAAAAAATGAAAATAAAATCCACAATAATAGAAGACTGATATAAATAATAATATAATAGGTGAAACTGATATAAATATCCAAAATTTGATGATGATATATCATGTCACTATAAATCTAGAAAACATGTATTCAAATTAAAATAAAAGCATTCTATACAAAATTAGAAAAAATGAACACAAAATCTATCCCAAGTATCCCGAGCTCCATCTTAGTCATCTGTTACAATCTTTATCCTAAAACAAGAAGAACTAAAGTGTATAAAGTAACTCTATTCACCTTTTCAACCCCTGCATACATATAGTCCTCCTGAATACCAATAGTGGCCCAGATAGGGTGTAAGATAAATCTCAGTAGGCCACCACCAATGGTGTCTATAACATCTATTCCGTGTAATATAAACTGAACCAGTGAAAAAAAGCATATATAAAAGAAAATCAATACAACAATGTAAATACCCAAGTACCTAATTCATCCCTCAGATGATGTCTTAACATGTAACTAGTCATTAATTAGTTATGTTTCGTTTATCTAATTAAGTCATGTGAGGCATATCCAGCACTAACATCACCTTGTGATAGTACAAGTAGCGGTTCCAAAATGTAACATAGAAACATGAAATGATAATAATAATAAAAGGGTTCCAAGGTAATAACCAAGGCAACCTATACCTCTAAGGTCTCCAAATCAGTAGTAACTACATATTTTCTAAGGTTTAAGAGTGTAATTCAAGGATCATCATTCAAGGAATTCTATAATAATATGATCTAATAGAGTCCAAGTAATACATCCAAGGTAAAACGGGATATTCTATGGATAGGCCCAAGGGTATAACCAAAGAACCTCATGTCTGAAGAAACCACGATGGATCTAAGGAGTGTATCCAAGGAATATTGTAATAGAAAAGGAAGGTTCCTAAAATGTCATACCATGCATCCACTAATATTTGAGGATTAGGTTCCAAGGTGGGTATCAACTAAGGAAACTCACATCCTTGAATTGGAATGACGTCCTCAAGTGCTTAAGGAATTCCCTTAGCAATCCAAGGTGAGATCGAGTAAAACCAATCCTATAAATATGTCAGGGTTCATATATTTAATTTTAAACCTTACATTAGATCCATTTAATAAATTAGTCCAAGTTATGGTCATTCCATTTAATAAAGTTAATAGGTTCAAACCTTTCCATTAATTAGTGTGACAAGGCCAAGGGACATGCAACCATTTAAGTCATCTGATATTAAATTACTAGTTTCTCTCATTTACCTTTCATAACAGGAAAATGCTATACTAATTATGAGCAACCACTTGTATTTCATTTAATATAAACTAGAAAAATTCATAAATATACATTACACTTTCCATTTCAATTAAGATTAATTTATCAATATTTAAGTAATTACCTTAGGTGGTTCAAGTGTGGATAAACATGGTACTATCCATTAAATAATTCCATATTCATTTAATATAAGTAGGATTACCAATAGAATAGTCAAGGTCAAGGAACACCTGAATGGTGGCTCAAACGATTCAAAACACTAAATAGACAAATATTGTAACTCACCCGACATTGGGTGGATGGTGTTATTGACATAACCACAAAAAAGACTTACATATATGCAAAGGGACATAGAAGAAGTTCCTAATGATTTTAAGTAATACACATAAATTTAACAAATGAAGCCTGATAAAATCGGTGGGTCGACACGATATTTTCCAAAATGAAGAAAATAAAAGGATGAGTTGTAGACCACCTACCTTAGGATTGTATGTTTTTCCTTGTCCAGTATCAGCGTTTAGTTAGGTCTGGATTGGAGTAGATTTTAAAAACAAATCAATGACCTCAAATTTGGGCATATGATTCTGCATCTAAATTGCATTGTAGATGGGAATAAGAACAATGTAAGATTAAAGAGAAATTGAGAATGTACCGGTGCAGATCCCAAAAGATGAACAATGGTCAAATAGAACTCCTCACGGATGCTCAATCTCAAGTACTAGAATAGAATTGAAATAGGATTCAAAAGGGAAGTAAAATAAGGATTTGTCTACTAGAAAAGAATAAGGAAGAAGGTATTCATTTAACATTCCATTTAAGGTAAAAATGGTAATTTTACCCAAAATTTTCATTCGCATAGTTTTTCCACATAGTTTGGCCAAACCGTGCCCAATCATGCATGATAAGATGTAGAAAGTGGCATATGTAAGGTTTGGATACACAGTTAGGGAAATTGTCCACTTACTATGCGAAATAGCTCTATTAAAATTGCATACATTCTCGCATGGCCATGTATCCCACTTCACATGGTTAGATCAAACAATATTCCCTCCTACTGCTTACTATCCAACCATGAATAGTTTAAGCAAACTATGTGGCCTGCCTCACACAACTTACTCTAATTGTGTGACATGCCTTTTTCTCTCAAAAATCTGGGTTTTTGGCTTCTAACAATCCCCTGACACCCTTGAGACATTTACTAACTCATTAGGCATCTGTATTAGGTCCAAAAAATATAACTAGACCAAAATTTAAAGGATAAATACATGAGTTAAAAATTGAGTTCTTACAATATTCTTCAGATAATTATGTTGAAATTAATATATTAGGTTATTCCATTTGTATGAGATCTTGTAAGGGTTATATAAAGATGATATCCCAACAAATATACAAGAATATCATATTATTTATAATGTGTTTTCATTTAAATATATTGATTTTATAAATTAATCTAATGATCTTTGTTTAAAGGAATTATTATGGAATTTAAGTGTAAACAAGTATGTTTTTAAGATAATGTTTTTCATGGGTTCCCATGTTTTCTAAGAAAAAATTATGATTATTATTTTTTACTTTATGTTTTCTTGTAAAGTGTTTTATTTAAAACTTTGAGTAGTAAAGTTGATCTCTTGTGTATGTAAATGATTATTTGATCACAAAGTTTATTATGTTAAAGAAAAACTCTCTTATATGATCTTATAGTTTTGAAATGGACTAATGAGTTTCTTTTTATATATTTATATGCACCCTACTGATATTTTTGTTATCATTTCATGTATTCAAATTTTTTTTCATAGTTTTTAAGGATGTTTGGGAACAATGATGAAGTCAAATTGAAAATTTTATAGATTTTTCATAAATAAGAAAAATGTAATATTTTAAAAGTACTTTATTGTGAAAAAATGGATACCGAGTGAAATTTTACACTTTATAATGTATGGGTTTATTATATAAGGTTTATGACCTAATTCTCTAAAAATATTGACTATAAATATCCTCAAAATGTATAAAAATGAATTCTTGATTTAAAAATCAATATTACGTAATTTTACAAGGCTGGGTCCTTATATAGTGTGCAATAACTTGAAGTTTGTTGATATATGTAGAGAAATTTTTACAATTTTTATAAAATATTATGCATTCTAGAGAATAGTAATAAACATGCAACCATGTTCTCCCATAGATGTAGTACTTATTTTCCAAACAACATAATATAAAACTGTTATATTATTTTCCTATTTTTTCACTATGGTTTATAATTATATTTGTGTAAATTTTTTATAAGACACGGTGTGGTCTAGGGTTATTATAAGATACCTAATTTTTGGTACAATTATATTTGTAGAGGAATTTAATGTTCTACATAATGTTAATTCTAGTTATTTATGTTCATGTGGATTTAAATATATTAGTTATGGTGAAGTTAATTTCTGGTGAAATCACATTTCAATTTTCTATTCTCCCCCAAAATAAGTATCATAGATTTGGTTCAAGACTCAAGTACACTCATAAGAATACTCAATTATCTTCATTAAATATTTTATTGAAATTATTTCATTTCCAGTGTTATTTTACTGTTATTATAAGTTAATATGTTAGATGATGGTATGATTCTTGTTTATAAGTTTAATGGAACAAAATATGTATTATAGAGGATGAAGAAGATTATATCATCTAAAAGATCTTAGATATTGCATTAAATGGAATCAAAATATATAATATAGATAAAGTGAAATGGGAATGGATGGATTATAAATGACTTGGAATGATTAGTATTTCTTTGTAAAGGAATGTTTCTATTAACATATAATAAAATTTAATTATAGATAAAATAATGAAGGCTCGGATGGATTTTTATAAGAAATATTCTAATTTAAATAAAGTATTAAAAATGTATAGGTTTATTATCATGAGGTTTTTGGAAGGAAGATAAACTACCAACTATGTAAATGTTTTTAACATTATCTAGGGACCACTTGAGTTAGTTAATATAAAGTTAAAAGAAGATGTATGAGTGTTTATTTTGTTGTTATTGCTACTGTAAAGTTGGAAGGTGATGGTAACCCCTATGATAAATTATTACAAGGATTTATAGAACATAATATTGAATAAGGATATTATAACAAGGTAAGTTCAAGAACCTATCAAGAATTAATTGATTGTGTAAGGAAGAGGATGATCACCCAATCAATAGAAAAATTAGAAGAAAGAGGAAGATAAGTCCAGAGATAAGAGTCGATGTAAGTCTACTAAATATAGCCCCACATGTTAGAATTATGGTAAAATGGGTATCTCAATAAGTAATTTAAAGATCACAAGTAAACACTAAAAGTGAATCTTATATAATTTCAAGTTCCATAAATTAAATTTAAGGGTGTATTGGATTTCTATTAAGTGTCTATGTTCTAGTGGACTAATGGATAGTTTATTCATGTGCATCATTTCATTATACGGTGGATTAAGGGTGCATAGATAATTATGTACTCAAAATATTCAGTAGGTTTCACTTAGTAGATGGACTAGATTTTGAATTTTTTAGAAATGGTGATGTTAATATCTAGATGCCTAGTGGATGTTTCTTGAAATTGTAGGAATTCCAACACATTACCAGGTTTTGGAAAAATATTATTTCTATTGGACCATTATATGAAGATGGTTTTGAAAATAACTATTCTAATGGAGTAGCGAATGTTACTCATGGATCCATTATGGTGGTAAGAAGAGTAAATAAAAGGACCTTTTATTTTTTCATAAGGTCATATGGTTAAATGATGGATGAAATTTCAACTTCTGAAAGTTTGAATTTGTGGAACTATCAAACTGGTCATCTCAGTGAGAAGAATATAATGCTTCTTGTAGAAAATGGTATATTGAATCTTTATTATGATACCTTTTAAAGTTTTGAAAGTTGTATACCTAGTAAGTAGAAGAAGGTTTCATTTAATTTGAATGGATGGAAACATTAGAGCTAGAAATTTGAACTTGTTTATTTTGATGTATAAGGAAAATCCCTAATTCTATCTCATATAGGATCATTATACTTTATAAAATTTATTGATGATGTAATAAAAAATGTGAAAGCATAATTCTTAAAGCACAATTTATATGTGTTTGGTGTATTCATTCAGTGGAAATCCATGTTAGAACAAGAATTCAAATAGAAGATAAAGTGTATATGGTTTGATAATGGAGGTGAATATAGTGGAAGGGACTTCAAGAAATGCTATCAGAAGAAAGGATTCAAAATGATGAGTAATATACCCAAGATTATAGAGAAAAATGGTGTGGATAAAAGTATGAATATACCTTAACTAAAAAGTCTCATTACATGAAGTTTTATTCTGGTATGTCTGAAGAATTTTTAGAAGAATCATTTATTTGAAAAAATTACCTAATTAACTAAAGTCTATCAATACAGGTGGGGATGTAGATTTTGAGTAGTTTTGGTATAGTAAACCTGTTGAAGTTAGTAACCTAAAAATATTAATAAGTTTGGCATATGTACA
Organism: Viscum album; assembly: GCA_963277665.1. Classification (NCBI taxonomy): domain Eukaryota; kingdom Viridiplantae; phylum Streptophyta; class Magnoliopsida; order Santalales; family Viscaceae; genus Viscum; species Viscum album. The sequence continues at coordinate 267,459,885 of OY728132.1, read as the reverse complement.
TGTTGATTCTAAAGAGAGGGACAAGCTTGAATCTAAGTCTCAAGTGTGTTTCATTGTGGGCTATAAAGATAAAAAATTTAGATACCAGCTCTTGGATGATGACAATAAAAAGTTAATTCGATCACATAATGTTATATTCAATGAGAGGATATTTTATAAAGGCCAAAACTTAGAGGAGCTGTAAGTTGTGACTAAAGAGTCATCATTCCATTTTCAAGTTGATATGAACATAAGGGCTAGAGAAATAGTTCTAAAAGTTTTAGATGTTCACATATGTTGTCTTGAAATTAGAACAACATAAAATGTACCTAAATTCTGAAGGGTCATAGAGGTATGAGGAATATCTATGATAGATAGTTCTTCATAAGAAAGATCACTTCAAGAATAAACATCATAAATAGAAGACTATAATTATGTGTTACGAGGATATTTTTGAATTAGATGATTGGTACAAAGGTATGGTCATGAATTTCACAAATTAATTTTAATGAATGGTGGAGAACATTAAATCTTACAAAAATTAGAAACACTAAGAAATTCTAGAAACTGTGAGTTATCTCTGAAAGATGAATTAGATTCATTTTATTCCAATGAAACCTAAGAGATAACAACTTTACCATAAGGTAAGAAAGAACTGATGAATAAATGGATCTTCTAGTTAAAATAATAAGTTGAATGAAGTGAAAACTAAAAGTGTAACACACAAAAATTATAAAATAATTTCATTTTATTTGTTAGAGTATGCTACACACAACACCAATCTTAAATAACCCATAAAATATATTTCTGTAAATTTAATCTCTTCGATAGTTTGAAAAACACACAACCCTGAGCCTAAATGAATCGTAATATAGTATACCATGATTACCTAGCTGCTAAATTGGAAGGTATTAATAGTACAAACTAAACTATGAAAATTATGACTCTTTATTGGTTATAAATAAAATAATATTCATTTAAAAGGAATAACAAATATTTTCTAAAAATTTGTATTTTTTTTCTAAAAGATAGTTTAGTTACGCTTTACACGCATAATTTAAAATTAATTATTACCAATTTTAGAAAAATTATTTGATAAAATTAAATTAATTTTTTAAATTAGAATATCAAAATAATCTTAGTGTAATTTTTTTTATATTTTTCTAAAAAGTTTCATTTATCAATTACTAGTGAAAAATACTAATTTTTATTGAAAACTGCCTTTCCATTTAATTAATTTAAATGTTTAAATTATATTTTAAATTGTTTTAAAAAAATATTTCAATTATATTACAATTTAACTAATTTAGTTCATTGGAATCAATTTCATATTGGATTTTGATATAAAAAACTTCTATACTTAAGATAATTTTCTCTTTGGAAACCTGTTTTTTCTTCACATTTTCGAGTATAATTTTAAATTGGAATTTACCAATTTTGTGAATTGAATTAAAAAAAATAGATTTCATATTTTGAAGCATTACAATTTATATTATCGAATAAGTTCAACTTAATTTTTGACTATAGTGAATAGTGAAAACAGTAAAAATTAATTTTCATAGTTAAATTAAAAATGGGTTTACCGAGGTTTAATATAAATAGATAAGGGATAGAATAACCTAAAAACATATATATAATATTTTTTTATAAAACTATTTAGACCATATAATTATAAGTCTCGATAATAATTCATTTTGAATGCTTTTTTCATGTGAAAAAAGTGGGTACACCTTTTTCTTTTCAAAAATTACAAGTGTACCACTCACTTCACTTATAAAAGGACACCCCTATCCTCTATTATTAACACCTCCAATTCCTTTTGGTTCATCCAATACATGACCAAATCACTTCCAAACTTCAATAAAATCAACCTATAATCCTTATTTTGGTTAGAAATTTATTCTAGGAACACTTTAGGTATAATCCTAAAGAGGTGATCCAAGAAGAGGTAAAATTACTAAATATGAATTTTTGTTTTATCTATTATTCTACCACCTTAAAATATTATTTATATTTATTATATAATAAAACTAATATATCATATATAATAAGATTTTATTATGTTAATTTCATGACCTATATTAATCTTATCTTCCCTAAAATGAGAATCAATAACGTCACTCATGTGTACGGTGAACTACCACCTCATGAACTGATGTGACATGTTTTCCATCAACACCTCTCATGATTGGGTATGATGATGGATATAAAGTATATATTTTTATATTATATTTATATTTAAAAATTATACCTCTAGATTCATAATATTATATGTGCCTTTTTACTTTCCATTCTGTAGGGGATACGATGGTTTTACTCATGTGTACGACATATTAGTTCATCGTGAAGCGATGTGATTTGTTCTGCACAAACCCTTTACATGGAAGATAATACGAATAAATTTAATGAATATATGTGATTGTTGACGCTCCTTTTTCATCACATTGTCTAAAAGAATGTAAAGGGAAATGACTTAGCACAAATTGATTCATCCTTTGAAGAAGACATCAAAAATCGACAAAGGCATGAACAAGGCTTCAAAAGAACATGTTCCGTGCAAGTTCCATCACTGTCGTGAAAGTCTACTTGCGCGACGCATAATGGTCACACAAGGGACTTGTGCGCCCTAAAGGATAACCACCTGGGGTCTTCTCCATCCTATAAATAGACCCTGTGGTCCCCCATTGGAGAAGGATTTTTTTCCAAAAACTCAGATTTAAGCTCTCGGCGCCCTAGTCTCTTCTCAAAGCTTCCAAAACACTTCTGAGGTAATTTATTACCTAGAACGGAAGATATAAAGATGAGGAGGAAGGCCTAAGTGTTGAAACTCATCAACACTTGCGCGCCTGAGTGGCCAGACCTTAAGGGAAATGGCCACACTTGCGCGCCGCCTTACTTCTTCAATAGAACTCGCGCACCCCTCTTCTGGAAGAACCTAAAGATGATTCTAAAGGCTTTAACAAAGAGTTTCTCAAGTATTACCCTACTGGTTAACCATCGCGCAAGTACCCATGTGTCGCGTAGGTATACCTGCGCACCCAAGACTTGCACACCCACGCATTACCTGCGTGCCTACCAGGACTTTCACGCCCCTGCATTTTTGGGTTACCTTCTTGCTCATTTCACCCCTCTTAAGCCATTCCACCTCTCCTATTCAAGATTCAATCTTCAAGAAACTCTTCAAAGATATTTATGGCATGATTTCTTGATTTGAATTATTTATCTGAAAGGAATTCTGTGGAATATCTCTCAAAACCTAGTGATTTATACATCTTTATGTCACTAAAGATTGAGATTTCATTCATTCAACCTCATCCTTTACGATGAGAGAACTCATTAAAATGGGCCTCCTTTTCAGGAATAAGCCCCAGTCCCCAAATTTGGGCATCCTCCTTAGAAGTAAGCCCCAAATCCTCCTTTCCTCCTGTGCCTCCTTTTCAAAAATAACCCCCAGTCCCCTAATTTGGGCATCCTCCTCAGGAGTATGCCCCAACCATAATTTTATTAAACTGGGCCTCCTTTTCAGGAATAAGCCCCAGTCCCCTAATTTGGGCATCCTCCTCAGGAGTAAGACCCAACCATAATTTCATTAATCGGGGCCTCCTATTCAGGAATAAGCCCCAGTCATAATTCTCAAATCTGGGCATCCTCCTTAGGAGTAAGCCCCAAATCCTCATTTCCTCCTGGGCCTCCTTTTCAGGAATAATCCCCAGTCCCCTAATTTGGGTATTCTCCTCAGGAGTAAGCCCAAACCATAATTTCATTAACCTGGGCCTCCTTTTCAGGAATAAGCCCTAGTCCCCTAATATGGGAATCCTCCTTAGGAGTAAGCCCCAAGTCCCTTAATTTTTCAAGTCTCTTAACCTGGGACTCCTTTTCAGGAGTAATCCCCAGTCTTAATTGCTTTTAACCAGTCCTAATTTACCTTTGATCTGGGATTCCTTCTCAGGAGTAAAAACCCAATCATAAGTCCGCTTTTAATTTGGGCCTCCTTTTCAGGAGTAAAGCCCAAGTTAGACTATTCAAATCTCTGTGAAGCACATATACCTTTGTGGACCCTATTCCTGGATTTCTTCCCTGAAGTAAATCCAAAACTTCATTTATATGGGCAGTCATACATATATAAGTCCCATATTATTTCCTATGATTGCATCTTTCATGGCACAATTGTCTTATTTTTACCAATACCTCCTGTTTCTCACACCGACCATGACTCACGTGATCTTAGAGTGTAAAAGTAATTATGACATCCTTCTTTGAGCCATCAATCATAAAAATCATACTCCCTTACTCGAACTATGTGGGTTCTGATTCCTTTTAAAAAAAAAGGATACGTAGGTAGCCCATCTGCGGGTTCGATCCCAACTCTGAAATAATCCATGTCCTTCTGAAAGACAATAAACATCAAGTGCCTCACTGAGTGGCTTTAAAACTAGCATGGTCATCATAATGACCAAGAGACTATTTACGTATCAAAGGATACCATTGAATAAGAATCTCTAACAAATACAGATGATTCTCTATCAATGAAGAACCTCAAATACATATAAAAGATTATCTATATTTCCGAAATATTGATCATTGATTGTCAGATCTAAAGGAAAGCTCATTTTATAATTGGTAATGTAATAAGGATTCACGAACATAACTTAAATCTATAAAGAGAGTCATGGAGTAGACAATAATTCCCCTAAAAAAGGTGTGATGAGTCCGACCTCCCATCCTCTCAAACAATGAAAATTCCTAAGCCATATCAGTCCACAAACTAATGAGCGCCTACCTTTGGAAAGTAGGTCCAAATGGATGTGGAATCATTGGATGTTTCTGGTTCTATGAAAAAACCTGTTAGAAACCAATTGGAATGTTTGAACCTCCCATCAAGGAGGTCATCCCCGAATTCCGAGGGAAACAAAAAATGGTGAACCCGATGTGAATCCATAACCAAGATAAAATGATGTTTTACCTATTTGTTAGGCCCCTATTTAGAACTCAATGAGAGGGACAAAAAAACAATCATTGACATATGTGCTCATCAAAAAGATGTAGTGGCTGAATTTATCTCGATTACATCTGTTATATCAAACAGGCACTCTTTTCCAAAATCTTCTGCATTTCTAGAATGGCCGCTCTCAAGTTCACATCTGTGAATACTGCTATTGTGAATGCCACTACTACTAATCCTACTGGATCATCATCTGCTTTGAGGATTACATCACCTACTCAGCGTCTTCAACGCTGGGTATCAAATGCTATGGTTAAGGAGTACCGTCAATACGGTTCCATCCCAACTCTTGAGGATGCTCGACAAGACCTCCAAGTGAACAACTCACACCGGTCGTTCGGACAACGACGACCAGTGATCAAGAAGCATGCGGTGCTGACTACCGTCTCCAACTGTTTCGGGTCGTTATCCCCGGAACACAATCACCATTCGCTCCCTTATTCTGAGGAGGTGAATGAGCAGGTCCCTCAGGGCCTTAATTCAAGTAGACAGGAGTCCTTCCCGAGGGCTCCCACCAAAAATCACCGCCAGACTCGTGCGACAGTGTTCCCTCAACATGATGAGGGTACCGACTCCAACCATTTGGCTCAGGTTCCTCGAACCCGACCAGGCAAGACGAACCGCCAGAGGTGGAATCCGGTCAACAGTGAGAAGGTTCTCATCTATGCCATCTCCGGAGAAGTCCACCGACCTAACTTGGTGACAAGCAATGAGAGGGAACACACGCCTGCCTGTTTTAGTCCCACTGTCCATCAGACTCGTCTGGCAGCAGCATGCCAATCCTGTCAGGAAATTCCGGCAGAGTACTATAGGTAGGAACATACACATGTTTATACATCATCAGCTAGTCAGCAGGCTCGTCTGACTACATATTATGGATCTCTTCAACCACGTTTGGTGAAGTGCAATCAGCAGGCACATACACCTGCTAGTATTAATCAAGCCTACCAATAGTCTCGCTTGGTAGCATTCGGAGAAGTCAGTTAGAAAGCTCCGGTGACAAATAGGAAGCAGACTCAACTCTCTTACCCCACACTTCAGTACTGTCAGGATTCAATGACAGGAAAAGGAGGACAGGAGCAGGCGCATACACCTACTCCAAGACCGAAATGGATGTATATCCTCGTTCCAGCAGCTAAAGTCACCAAAAATATTCTATCATTGGTGAAAGAGCAGAAGCGAATCCCTACTCATATTCTGGATGTCTGCCATGATATTATAACAACTTCAGCAGCATCTCAGGGAAAGAAACATAAATCTATCCCTACCAGTGGAGTGACACATCAACAATTCACTCCGGAACAGACACACACATATGTTCCAGTCCAAGAGGGTTGTGGGGAATACTCTCCCATATCATACGGACAACTAAGTCAGGCACATACACCTGATTTGAGTGGGGATAGTCAGCCTAACCTGGAAATCTTTCCTGATCAGGCACATACACCAGCTCAGAGCAGCCACTTTCGTCAACAAGTGGTTTCCAAGGCGAGTAAGAAGGCTTCTAAGAAAAAGACTTTCCCATCACAGTCAGGAGATCAAGATCCAATCTGTAACAAGGCCTTGATCGATGTTGGAGTTCTTGAAGCCCTCAGATAGTTATCTATTGAAATTCAAGATTCTACTCCCTCATTTCCCAATAGTGGGAACATTAATTCTGAAGGTCTTCAACAGACACTTCCTCATGAAGGCTTGCTTCATGACAATTCGCTCGATCATGAATTTTCATCTTCAGATGAGAGCCACAGGAACCCTCTGTGTGGTCAGAAGACCAGGGAGAAAGAGATCTAATCTTTTGCTGTAACCCATTATGGTGGTCCTCCCCATGATGATGAATTTCGCTGCGAATGTCCTCTCCATAGTAGTGATGCACATTACCCGGAAAATGATCCAGTGGACAATGTAGTGCCGAGAAAGCCCTCTTATCTTGAGGCACCTGAAAATGTGAAACCAGTCATGTCTGATGCTTCATCGCTAGCAGGTTAAATACTTTTTCAATCAGAAGATAGCCCAGGGTGTAGGTCATTCTCCTAACCACGCCTAATTCATGCATATTCTAATTTGATCAATGATTTCTCTACCAATCCTGTTGAATCCAATGAAGCAACAAGGAAACACCAACTCTGGTCAAATCAGGTATAAGAATATTCATCAAATGATAAGAGGAAATGTTGAACATGAGAAAAAAACAGGAAAAAGGTGAAGTGCCAGTCATGTTTTGGCCTCTGGCTGACTCTCAGTATGACATTCCAGAAATTTTGACGGAAGATGAAATTCATGATATCTGTCTCAACATATGGAAAACTCTTTGTCAGTTGAAAAAGAAAGTATTATCTTATGATGAATATAAAGATCATATTAAGATAATAGAAGGGTTAAAACGTCAGATTTATTTGGCATCTCTATCAGTCTCTCGATATCCGAAGGCTGAAAAGCAACATAGAGACCTTCAATGTTCATGCCTTGGTGTACTAAGAAGATTGCGTCAGTTAATTTCGAATTCCCCATCTGGTATTCGTGTTAGAGGATGGGGTTTTCATGGAGCACTACATTTCACGGTTCTCACCAGTTAGCAAAGCCCGCCAAAAATGGTATCATGCAATGTTATTGCCCATGGTCGGCCGAAGTCAATGGGCTTTGTTTGTAATCAAAAGATTGCCCAAGAACAGGCCTCAACTAGTTCCTCTCAAAATCAAGAATACAGAGAAAAATTTGTTGAATTACTCTTGCATCAAGAAAACGATAATATTGAACAGGCCTCTCGTATAGAGCAAGCACATCATCAAGTGAAAGAAGTGTCGGAAATCATCCAACAGTCTTTTGAACTAGGTGATAAAAGTGGATATAGGTTAATGCATCCAACTAATTTCCGGACTAAGGTTCGCAAGATCAGGAGAGATTTTAAGAAAGTCTCATACATAGCATGTCAAGAGCTACCCCAGCTCGCCGGACAGGGGAATCTTTTAAACCAACCCTCAGAATCAACAAATAGGATTCGAGGAGTTGAGCGGAAATAGCAGGAACAACCCTAGTCTACCGGAATGGGGACTTTTTCAAATCATAAATCCCATCCTCAGAGAAAGTTGATATTTTCTTGATTGGGGAAGAAGCATCAAGAGGAACGAAGAGCTAAATTATCAGGAGATTCCCTCCAAATTACGGTTCATCAAGAAGTTCCTGAAGGATCGAATCAACAAAAGGAAATGTCTCATCAAGGAAATGGAAGAAGGCAATATCACAGAAATGATGATAGAAAGGACTATAGTGAGATGCGTTATGCATCAATCAATGTCATCAATGCCATTGTTGCTGATCCACCAGATGAGGCTCACTCAGGGGACTCAGATGAAGAGGTTCCTGCTCAAGAAGATGTACGCACTGACATAAATGAAGAAGGTGTGCGTACACGAAATCAAAGGGTTACTCAGAACCTAGGTAATCCTTCAAGTAACCCACTTCCCCCTCTCTGAAAAGGATCCAACAAAGGGAGAGGAAAGAATAAGGTTACATATCCTTCCTCTGGAGAAGTCCAATCTCTCTCACTAGATCAAAGGATTGCACAACAGGAGGAAGAAATGAAGGAATTAAGAAGGTTGAATGCAGAACTACTTCAGAGTAGTCTTCTTCTTAAGAATGATGGAGTCAGTCAGCCAAAGGAATTTGTTGCAGCTATTGAGATGGATCAAGAATATCCTCCTCTATCAGTACACCCTCACAGGTCTAATCCTACGGGTCAAGTGCAATAACAGTTGGCAGTGCTACCATTAGTTGTAGCACCAACGACCACATCTGTCCAAGCTCCAGTCATTACACCTATCAAAGTCCAAGTTCAACTTGATGTTTCTCAAAAGTTAATAACTACTATTGAGTCATTAACAACTTGGTTAGAAACTATGGAAGGGAAACGTGCATAGGTTCAACCAGAAAAGAAAGTTTACCCTGAATGGGTAGATTCAATATCTCCTCCATCCAGTTTTGGAAACCCTTTATTCCCTATTTTCAATGGATCAGGCGACCCTGAACAACATTTTATGCATTACGTGTCTTGTTGTGATCCTATGATGGGAACTCCGGAGCAACAAGAAGCAGTAAAACTCAGATGATTCGTACGAACTTGGCAAGGACCAGCCTTTGTCTGGTATACAAGCTTGCAATCTCGATAAATTACTGGATGGGAAGATCTCCGTCAACAATTCCTTCTTCAGTTCAGCTCAACTTTTCCAAAGACAATAGTTTTTGATCTTAAAAACTGTAAGCAAAGGGAGAATGAAAGGGTCTCAGATTTCATTGCTCGTTGGAAGGGATTAACATATTCCCTAAGATTAGCAATCCCTCAAGAAGAATTGTTGCTAATCTGTGTGGCAAATTTGTGTGATGAGTTACGCACACCGTTAATCCCTGTGAAATACACAGGAGGGTTTCGAGACCTTACTTCAATCGCTCAGCAGATTGAAGACTCCATTATACAGGCTAAGGCTAAATCTCGTTTAATTCCATCAGCTCCAGGAAAGAGAATGGGTAAAGCAGAAACTGCTACAGTTATGATTAAACAAGCACCTGTACCCATTTCTACTTCAAAACCTTCATCTTCTCGAAGGGATACACCTCATGAGCGCCAACAACAAAGGACGTTTCGTACAGATGATCAAAGAGATCAAAGAAGAAAACAATTTGAGGATTTTAAGAGCAAAAGATACTCTTTCCGAAATGAACAAGTTCCTGGTTACTTCATTTTGGCTCTGGAAAATAATCTGGTTCAATTTCCAAGGCCCAAAATGCCAAATAAGGAAGGATATGAAGACCATCCCAATTATTGCCCCTTTAATCAAATGTTGGGGCACCCCATACAAGAGTGTTTTGTCTTTAGATACCTCCTTCAAAAGATGATCAACTCAGGACAAGCCAAACTGAAAGGTTATTCAGCCCAAGTAGCATGTGTTACTGCTACAGTTCCGGAGGAGGAAGGCGAATGACAAGAAGTAAGAAGCAAAAATTCACAGAAGTATGATGATTGGATGGTCAAAAATACAACCAACCGAACTCATGCTATTTTGAGAACACAATTAAAGAAACCGATTGTGTCTTCTGCCATGAATGTTGCGGAAAAACCCTCTTCGTCAAAGTAAAGTCCTTAAAAAAACGACATGATTAAAAGAAAGAAAAAGAATCAGAAGAAGATGAGTATGTGTCAAAGCCTAAATTTTCTTTGACTCTGGCGGACATCATGCCATCTACTTCAAAGCCACGGGCACCGCCCCACCAAACGGCACAACCTAAATAGGCTAATCAGGCAGAGTCTTTATTAGACGAAGAGTAAATCTTTGGTTCTGTTAATATGATTCAATTAACAGATCCATATGCCAGTCAAAGTTTCTATTTCAATGAGCCTAAATTCCCTGTATCAAATAGGGGAATCAGAGGAAGTTCCAGGTGCTCAGGATACAGGGGAAGACATGGATCTTTCAGAAGCCACTATTCCAATTCTACCCTTGCTAGAACTGTGTACGCAGCAGAAACTCATGGTAGAGCCCTTCAGTGAGGTCAGAAAAAATAAGCAAGTTCTTATACCAATAGCAAATTCAGTCCTGGCATAGTTATTTTGGAAGACCGGTTGAAGGTTCCATCTTCTTCCACTCAGCAAGTAAATGGATCTCATCGGTCTAATCTTCCAAAAACAGAAATATTGCCAACTCCTATCCCAATACAAGATGCATCAACTTATAAAGAATCTGCTTCCAAGGTACCTGCTAAACCACATATTCCTATTGGTAAACACAGACCTCTGGATCAAAAGTATGATATATTGAAACACTTTGCCCAATTACCAGCCAAGTTATTAATTCTGGATGCTCTGAATCTGTCAAAAGATCTTCGAGAAGCACTCATCGAGGCTTTGTCAAGTCCTCATGAGTTTGAAACTGAAATTGCTGTAGCTGAAGCCTATCACATAGAGAATAATCCTACAGAATTCATCTTTTACTAATGAAGATTAAGATTATGTTGTGCATGAACATATTAGACCTTTGTACTTTTCTGGCAAGGTCAATGGCATAGATGTCCGAGGAATTTTCATTGACAATGGTTCATGAGTCAACCTCATGCCCATTCGTACACTTCGTCGATTGGGCCTCACAGAATCTGATTTATCTCCTTCTACCATGATGTTACAAGGATATGATAAAAATGAATAAGAATGACTGGGCGAAGTTAAACTCAGAACTAAGTTTGGATATCTTGTATCCAATTCAGATTTCATGGTTGTTGATAAAGACTCAGCCTTCAACATCTTGCTTGGAAGACCCTGGCTACATCAACATGTGACTATCCCTTCATCATACCATCAATGTCTCAAATATTGTTTCGATTATCAAGTTGGTACATTGTATGGTGATAAGGCCCCGTTCAAGACATGTGAGTCTCAATACATTGAGGCAGAATTCTATCACATGAAGGGAAGGGAGAAATCCACAACAAAGGATATTAACAAAGTTAATGCTCCATATGGTTTGGAGAAGATTCCAGTAAATCCATTTACACATATGAGTATAGATTATGTGTTGCCTATCAGTCAAATTGACAAGATAGAACCAAATCAAAATACTTTTATGGAAAGATCCATAATGTCAGTTACGACAATCGAGCCAGACAACATGGGAGAAATTGGTAACCCACCAAGCAGTAATGAAAGCCCAAATGGTGATGTATCCATTTCATCTGCTGAAATACAACAAGTCTATACTTCACCAATTAGGCCATAAGAAGTTATAGCAACATCAGAGGTGAACAATGATGCAGATTCTCAATCCACCATCCCCTCTTTTTTACCCAAAGAAGACCCTTCATCATCAATCGGGTCGGAAATGGAAGCTTCTTCTTCAAGATATGCAAATTTTGACATCTCTTTTGATCATGAAAATTCTGCTTTATCATCTACTATGCAAGTAGAAACGGAAGAAATAATACATGAAGAAGAAGAAGAGGAAGATCTCAGAGATGCTCCTCCAGCATTTGAAGAGGGTATTTCTACCACTGTGGATGAACTCAGAGAAATAAATCTAGGTACAAAAGAAGATCCATGCCCCACTTTAATCAGTGCGGCCATGACTATTGAAGATCAAGAGATGTATATTTATTTTCTAAAGCAAAATAGAGATGCATTTTCTTGGAACTATAAATAAATTCCTGGGCTTGATCCTGATGTTGCTACTCATCATTTGGGTTTATCAGAATAACATTGAGGATTTAAGGAAGCCACAAGAAGAACACACCCAACTTATGCTTCCAAAATTGAAGCTGAAGTGGATAATCTTATCAAATCTAACTTCATCAGAGAAGTTCAGTATCCCAAGTGGTTGGATAATATTGTCCCTGTAAAGAAGAAGAATGAAAAAAATTAGAGTTTGCATCAATTTCAGAGATCTTAATCGGCATTGTCCTAAGGATGATTTCCCAGTTCTAATTACAGAACTTTTAATTGATGCAACAACTGGCTATGAAGCACTTTCCTTCATGGATAGATATTTCGGATATAATCAGATCTGAATGGCCCTAGAAAATGAGGAATCCACAGCCTTCAGAGCCCCTCAGGGTGTGTTTTTCTACTGAGTAATTCTGTTTTTCTTAAATAATGCAGGTGCAACATATCAGCATGCCATGCATCGTATCTTCAAATCCTTCTTAGGTAAGTTTTTTGAATGTTATGTAGACGATTTGGTGGTTAAATCCAAACAATGTTCTAATCACTTGGCTGATTTGGAAGTCATATTCTGCAAGCTTTGACAACATAATTTGAAGATGAACCCCTTAAAATGTCCTTTTGGGGTAACCTTAGGAAAATTTCTCGGCTTTGTTGTACGCCATCATGGTATTGAAGTTGATCCTGAGAAGACCAAGTCAATCCTTGGTATGTCACCTCCTCAAAATTTGAAAGAATTAAGAGGGATTCAAGGACACTTAGCCTATATTTGGAGTTTCATCGACAATTTAGAAGGCAAAAGTTTACCCTTCACCAATTTGATGAAGAAGAGAGTCACTTACCAGTGGACTGAATAATTTCAAGAAGCATTAGACATTCTCAAGAAATACCTCTTGAGTCCACCGGTACTCATGCCACCTTTTGAAGGAAGACCACTTATCCTCTACGTGACAGCTCTAGAGCGATCATTGAGTGCCTTTCTTGCTCAAAATAATGATGCTGTGAATGAAAATAGCCTCTAATATCTTAGTTGAACTATGCTTGAAGCAAAAACCCGGTATTCAAGTATTTAGAAGTGCTGTCTGGCATTAATCTTTGCAGTTTAGAAGTTGAGACACTACCTACAACATCACGAGGTCCAATTGGTATCTCGCAATAACCTGCTAAAATTCATCCTTAGTCGTCCCATGCTTACAGGACGTCTGGAAAGGTGGGAAGTTATTTTGCAGCAATTCGACATTCAGTATGTGTCTCAAAATATGATAAAGGGCCAAGATATGGCTGATTTCCTTGTTGAACACCCTTCAGTGGAAGACACATCTTCAGATATTGAACTCCCTGATGAGGAAGAATTCTCTATTCAAGAAATTCCTCAGGCATGGGAAATGTATTTTGATGGTGCTTCCAGAAGTCCAACAGGGAGGAGAATGGAAAATCCTAAATTCAACAAATTTGGCATAGGAATTGTGCTCGTTTCTCCAGAAAAGGCAGTGTTACCTTATTCATTCTTATTGTGGGAAGGTGGTACCAATAATGAAGTAGAATACCAAGCTCTCATCATAGGCTTGGAATTAGCACTTCAAGCACAAGTGAATCACTTAAAGGTGAAAAGTGATTCAGTCCTGGTAATCAAACAAGTCAATATGGATTATGCCATCAAAAAAGCAGAACTAATCCCTTTGTATGATTACGTCAGAGAGTTAATGGAAGAATTCCCTTCGGAACCGACATTTTCTTATGTCCCAAGATCACAAAATGCTCAGACTGATGCATTGGCTAATATAGCCACAACTCTGGAAGATCCAAATCGGGACGAGACAACCATCAGTATTGCCCACCGTCGTGCAATTTCACCTTATGTTCGAATCAGAACAGATGAAATTAATGAAATTAGTCCCATTCCTGAACCATATGGTCATACTATAAGATGGATGTCACCTATCAGGGAATACCTTCAAAATGGAACACTTCCACCTGATAGAGCCCAGAAAGAACAAATCCGATGATGTGTGGTCAATTTTACTCTTTATGATAGCCCAGATCACCTAGAGAAAATTCTCTAGAAACATGGTTTTGATGGAGTTCTCTTCAGATGCATTGATGGTGAAGAGATACTGGCTATCATGAAAGAAGTGCATGCAGGAGTCTGTTGTGCCCACCAGTCTGGACATAGACCGTCTAATCAGATTCGAAGGCTTCGATACTTTTGACCTTCAATGATACAAGATTGTGTTGATTTCACAAAGAAGTGTCATTCATGCCAAGTACATGCCAACTTCATTCATCAACCTCCAGAGTTGCTTCATACAGCTAAATACTCATGGCCATTTTCCACATGGGGAATGGATGTGGTGGGACCTTACCCTTCGGCTACGGCTAAGCAATTTAAGTACATTCTTACAACTACTGACTTCTTTTCCAAATGGGCAGAGGAAATAGCTCTCAAGGAAGTCAGTTCTAAATGCGTTGTTAGCTTCATCAAGTCTAACATCATTACCAGATTTGGTGTCCCTCATACCATATTGACGGACAATGGCACCAAATTTTGTTCTTCCGAGGTGAAGAAGTTGTATCAAGAATACAACATCAAATCCAACTATTCATCTCGGTATCATGCAGCGGCCAATGGCCAGATAGAAGCCTTTAACAAGACTCATTAAAATATACTACAAAAGATGGTGGATAAAGATAAGAGGTCATGGCATGATAAAATCTTTCATGCTTTATGGGCTTATCGTACTACCACCCACACTGCAACTCGGTCAACTCCGTATTCATTGGTATATGGAACAGAAGCAGTCTTTTCCATTGAAATTCAACTACCCTCGCTCAGAGTTTCCATTTGCGATCAATCATCTACCAATGAACAATCTCAAAAGAGATTGAATTAATTGGAATGGTTATATGAGAAAATATTGTGCACTTTGCACCACTTGGAAGTCTATCAGAATCGAATAGCACGATATTTTAACAAAAAAGTTCATCTTTGTTCATTCACTCAGGGAGAAATGGTATTAGTTCTCAGAACTCCAATGATACCAGGAAAGAAACCTCCCAATCTTGATCCAAAATGGGAAGGACCTTACTCAATACATAGGGTCTACTCCAATGGAGCTTATTCATTAATCTCGATGGATGAAGAATTCATCACTACTCCAACCAATGCCAGATTTTTGAAGAAGTATTTTTTATAAACACAAAATACATGATAAATGGTCCGGTATGACCTTAAACTGCACAACTGTCCCGAAAGACGTTAAACTGTATAACCAATGGTCTGGTATGACCGTAAACTGCACAACCGTCCAGCAAGACGTTAAGCTGTATAACCAATAGTCCATACATATGACCTTAAACTATTTGTACTTTCATCTCAAATGATGTTAAACTGTGAAAAGGTTCCCTAAATGGTCCAGTATGACCTTAAACTGCACAACCGTCCAGCAAGATGTTAAACTGTATAACCAATGGTCCATACATATGACCTTAAACTATTTTTACTTTCGTCCCACATGACGTTAAAGTGTGAAAAGGTTCCCTAAATGGTCCGATATGACCTTAAACTGCTCAACCGTCCAGCAAGACGTTAAAATATATAACCAATGGTCCATACATATGACCTTAAACTATTTGTACTTTTGTCCCACTCGACGTTAAACTGTGAAAAGGTTCCCTAAATGGTCCGGTATGACCTTAAAATGCACAACCGTCCATCAAGACGTTAAACTGTATAACCAATGGTCCATACATATGACCTTAAACTATATGTACTTTTTTCCCACACGACGTTAAACTGTGAAAAGGTTCCCTAAATGGTCCGATATGACCTTAAACTGGACAACCGTCCATCAAGACGTTAAAATGTATAACCAATGGTCCATACATATGAACTGAAAGTATTTCTACTTACGTCCAACAAGACATTAAACTGTGACGTCCTAACTACATGACGTTAAACTATATAAAAGTCCCTAATACGTCCAACATGATGTTAAATGGTGTACTCTTTTGTCCTCACTGCATGACATTAAACTGCACAGTCCCCCTTTCGTCCAACATGATGTTAAACTATATTGTCCCCATCGTCCTAACTACATGACGTTAAACTATATAGAAATTCCGTGATACGTCCTACATGAAATTAAACTGTACTTTTTCCCTGCTACATGACATTAAATTGTGCGGCGCCAATAGTCCTAACTGCAAGACTTTAAACTGCATAGTCCCTTTATATGTCCTACATGACATTAAACTATGCATCATTAAGGTTGTTGCTACCTATTGTTTCTCACACCAAGTATGACTCACGTGATCTTAGAGAAAACTTCAACCATAACACTCTCTCTGGGATACTAACCATGTGTAAGTCCCAACACTTTTTTTAGGTCATTGTCCCCATGGACAACTTGATCACTAATACATTCTTAAATTGAACTATGCGGACTTTGATCCTTGCCTTCCAGGCTGGGTACGTAGGCAACCTCCCAAGGTTCAATCCCAAAACCAATCTCTTCACATCGGTTCACCTCCATCTCATACGATGTTAATTCATGAAACCGCCCCTAGAATCAATATCTTTACATTGGTTCACTTTCGTCCTTGCTATACGACGTTAAACTATACAACACTTTTGTCCAGTATGAAAATAAACTACAATATTCTTTGATACCCTCACCTGAGAGGGAACCATTATTTATATTGATTTTTCAATCATGTTTCATTTCAATGACTATGTGCATACATGGTAACACCCAAACCTTTTATCTTGGGTTAAACCATCATTGTACTAAAGTCCCCTTGCACCCTTCACATGTAAGAACAAAATTTGTACAAAGGGAATTTCTAGAACTACGTGGGCTTGATTCCCATCCTTATGGCATACGTAGGAACATTCGAGTGTCCCTCGAATCCATCCCCAAGTCCTTGGGCCTAACCCTAAATTCCACTTTTAGTCCCCTGGCTGAAAAGTCCTCATGAAAGCACACACTGTGTATTTCTTTTAATGGTCCAAGCTCTATAACCATAAACTAATATCTCTTATACTTTTTCCCGCACGATGTTAAATTATAGTTCAAGAACTATGTATGGCTTGATTCCCATCTTTATGGGATATGCAGTGAAGTCCAACATTTCAATTCAGGACCTAGCCACAACATGATTATTGTTAGCATTGATCTGTGTATCTCTTTATACATTGGACAATACCCATATTTATGTGTCATAATCTTAACCTTAAATATTTTCAGATCTTTATAAACCCTTTTCTTGACTTCTAGTCACAAAAATGTCAAAATTCTGAGAGTTCTTTTGCCTGGCTATGCAGTACGTTCCCTTAGGCGGCCTTGTATAAACAGTCTACATAACAGACTTGTCATCAAAAAGATATTATTATTTGACTATGCAGCCAATTCCCTTAGGTGGACCTGCATATTTCAACCCCCTAACGGGTTTGTTAAATAATGGTAACTTAATTATTGGGAATAAAGCCTCTTTTTTCCTTAGTGGTATTAAATGACAGTATGTAGGGATCCGAAAAAAATAGCCATCCTTAACATATTTGTCCCATCTCCGTTTTCATGATCTGAAAATATTCAAGTCTATGGTTTATATTGTCCTTCCCTAAGTTTGGGTCAGACCTTCGTAGGAGTGATATCCATCCAGTTCTTCGATAATCTTGTTTGGAAATATCTTCACCATACTCAAGTAACTCTTTCCATATAGAAATCTCTATACTTTGGAAAATTTGAATCTCCATAAACTTTCACTAGCTTTTAGCACTAGAAAGGTAAATTTCTGAGAGTTCTTTTTCCTGACTATGCAGCACGTGCCCATAGGCGGCCTTGTATAAACAGTCTACATAACAGACTTGTTATCCAAAAGATTCTATTTATTTGACTATACAGCCAATGCCCTTAGGTGGCCCTGCATAATTCAACCCCCTAACGGGTTTATAAAATAATAATAAGTTCATTCTTGGAAACTACTTATTCTGATGCCTTTTAGCTCTTTTTCATATCATTCCTCAGATTCAAATATTCTTAAGTCATAGTTTACATATTTTCTCTCATACTTGAGTATGGTACTATGTTTTCAGATGAATTGTCAAGGAATTGAGTCAATTCTAATTCATTCGGTCAAAGCTATTTTGACCTTAAACATTAGCCTCTTTATGTCCAAAGTGCATGAATTTAAACTTCCCACAAAAGACAAGGGAACTCTGAATAAAATTCAAGTTCTAGATCACTAAACATACATTTTGTATGATTTAGGTAATATTGAGAAATTAAAAGGTTCGAAGTTTGTAGGGTTATTTACATTAATCCTAGTAAAAATCAAACTATGCTTACCAGGACCATTGGCTTATGTAAAATCTAAAGCATGTAGAAAAAGAGAATGCTTACAAATGATTGAAGATGAAAGTGTTTTTCATTGATATATAGGAGATAGAAGGAAATCCACAGACTGGAGTCTCTTCTCTTTTTCAAGAATTAAAAGAGGCTTACAAAATAACTCTTCATTTGATTTACGACATCCCGAGCTTCATCAGCAAACACCTGGAATTCATTCATTCAACTAGATACAATAAGAGATGCAGTGATACCAGCTCTTCTTGGAACAATTGTAAAAGGATGTTCTTGAGTGCGGTTTGAGAAAATTTGCTGCTGATCAAACAGTGAATCTGTTTCTGTCCAAGAGACTTGGAAGATGGATACATGGATTTAAGAATGGAGCATTGGAAGTAAAGATCCATTTAGAGAGAGCTTTGTTTTCAGATATTTCTCTAATACCATGTTTGTCTTCCCTCCACCAACCGGAAGTGGAAAACATTTCAGCCCATGGGTTTTCCATTTTCATATCTGCAAGGAAATGACATGGAGGAAGAATTTGGAAGTTCACACCATTGTTGTTGCTCTTAATGCACAACATAACCGAAATAGAGGAGTAGAAGTGCAGCTGCATTTCAGGCGTATAGTTCTTTTCATTTGAAACATTGACTCCTTGCAGATGACCATGACCATAAAGGGACATGTAGATTCTCTATGGGAAATTAAGATGATATTTCTTCAAGTACTTATCCAAATCTGGGAGAGTGTTGTCGCACATATCATAGTAATCATGGCCAACAATTTTCATCATGTCATCAATCCGCTTGCTATCCAGATATTTAGCCATTCTGATTCTGTTAGGAACCATTGAATCTGCACAAAGGATGAATAATTAACTCTTAAGTAAGTTGATTTTTCATCAAATTTGTGAAAGAATTCGGAAAAAATGGCAAAGGCATTAAGGCGCGCAAGTCTAAACTTGGCACGCAAGTATGGAGATGCCGCACAAGTATTTAGCATGCATGTATCACCACGCAGGTCCAGATACCTATACAATAGTGCGATGGCAAATAAACAGTGGAATACAGAGCAACTTACGTGACAAAGGTGACCTGTGCGGTGAGATATCGAAGGTTTGAAATCTGGATGCTTTGTACGGAAGTGAGGCCCTCTATTTATAGACGCGTCTAGAACCCTGCGCGTCGTACCCTGCGCGACTAAAGGCTGTACCACTGCATGATGACAGCTGCACGACTCTCACCCGCACGCCTCTTCCCTTTGGTTTTCCTCTTTTCCTCATAGTCACATCCTTATTCTTGCGGATCCAACTCTGAGGGGGGAATTTTTTTGATGCTCCTTTTTTGTCACATTGTATAAAAGAATGTAAAGGGAAATGACTTAGCACAAATTGATTCATCCTTTGAAGAAGACATCAAAAATCGACAAAGGCATGAACAAGGCTTCAAAAGCACATGTGCCACGCAAGTTCCATCACTGTCGTGCAAGTCTACTTGCGCGACACATAATGGTCGTGCAAGGGACTTGCACGCCCTAAAGGATAACCGCTCGGAGTCTTCTATAGACTATAAATAGACCTTATGGGGCCCCCATTGGAGAAGGATTTTTTTCCAGAAACTCAGATTTAAGCTCCCGGTGCCCTAGTCTTTTCTCAAAGCTTCCAAAACACTTCTAAGGTAATTTCTTACCTAGAATGGAAGATCTAAAGAGGGGGAGGAAGGTCTAAGTGTTGAAACTCATCAACACTTGCACTCTTGAGTGGCTAGCCCTTAAGGGAAATGGCCACACTTGTGTGCCGCCTTACTCCTTCAATAGAACTTGCGCGCCCCTCTTCTGGAAGAACCTCAAGATGATTCTAAAGGCTTTAACCAAGAGTCGCTCAAGTATTACCCTGCTGGTTAAACATCACGCAAGTACCCATTTTTCGCGCAAGTATACCTGCGCGACCAAGACTTGCGCGCCCACAAAGTACTTGCGCGCCTTCCAGGACTTGCGTGCCCCTGCCTTTTTGGGTGCCCTTCTTGCCCATTTCACCCCTCTTAAGCCATTCCACCTCTCCTATTTAAGATTCAGTCTTCAAGACACTCTTCAAAGCCATTTATGGAATGATTTATTGATTTGACTTCCTTATCTGAAAGGAATTCTGTGGAATATATCTCAAAACATAGTGATTTACACATCTTTATGTCACTAAATATTGAGATTTCATTCATTCAACCTCATACTTTACGATGAGAGAACTCATTAACATGGGCCTTTTTTTCAGGAATAAGCCCCAGTCCCCAAATCTGGGCGTCCTCCTTAGGAGTAAGCCCCAAATCCTAATTTCCTCCTGGGACTCCTTTTCAAGAATAAGCCCTAGTCCCCTAATTTGGGCATCCTCCTCAAGAGTAATCCCCAAACATAATTTCATTAACCTGGGCCTCCTTTTCAGGAATAATCCCAAGTCATAATTCTAAAATTTGGGCATCCTCCTTAAGAGTAAGCCCCAAATCCTCATTTCCTCCATGGACTCCTTTGTAGGAATAAGCCCCGGTCCCCTAATTTGGGCATCCTCCTCAGGAGTAATCCCCAAACATAATTTCATTAACCTGGGCCTCCTTTTCAAGAATAAGCCCCAGTCATAATTCTCAAATCTGGGCATCCTCCTTAGGAGTAATACCCAAATCCTTAATTCCTCTTGGGCCTCCTTTTCAGGAATAAGCCCTAGTCCCCTAATCTGGGCATCCTCCTCCGGAGAAAGCCCCAACCATAATTTCATTAACCTGGGCCTCCTTTTAAGGAATAAGCCCCAGTCCCCTGATATGGGAATCCTCCTTAAGAGTATGCCCCAAGTCCCTTAATTTTTCAAGTCTCTTAACCTGGGCCTCCTTTTCAGGAGTAAGCCCCAGTATTAATTCCTCTTAACCAGTCCTAATTTACCTTTGATCTAGGATTCCTTCTCAGGAGTAAAAACCAAATCACAAGTCCTCTCCTAATTTGGGCCTCCTTTTCAGGAGTAAGCCCCAATATTGAGTATTCAAATCTCCATGAAGCACATATCCCTTTGTGGACCCTGTTCCTAGACTTCTTCCCTGAAGTAAATCCAAATATTCATTTATCTGGGTAGTCATACATACATAAGTTCCATCTTATTTCTTATGATTTCATCTTTCATGGCACAATTGTCTGATTTTTACCAATACCTATTGTTTCTCACACCGAGAATGACTCATGTGAGCTTAGAGTGTAAAAGTAATTATGACATCCTTCTTTGAGCCATCAATCATAAACATCATACTCCCTTACTCGAACTACGTGGGTTCTGATTCCTTTTTTTAACAAAGGATACGTAGGTAGCCCATCTGTGGGTTCGATCCCAACATGAAATAATCCATGTCCTTATGAAAGACAATACACTTCAAGTTCCCCACTGAGTGGCATTAAAACCAGCATGGTCATCATAATGACCAAGATAGTTTTTACGTATCAAAGGATACCATTGACTAAGAATCTCTAACAAATACAGATGATTCTCTATCAATGAAGAACCCTGAATACATATAAAAGATTCTCTAAATTTCCTACACATCGATCACTGATTGTCAGATATAAAGGAAAGCTCATTTTATACTTTGTAATGTAATAAGGATTCACGAACATAACTTAAATCTATAAAGAGAGTCCCAGAGTAGACAATAATTCCCCTAAAAAAGGTGTGATGAGTCCGACCTCCCATCCTCTCGACCAATGAAAATTCCTAAGCCTTATCTATCCACAAACTAATGAGAACCTACCTTTGGAAAGTAGGTCCAAATGGATGTGGAATCATTGGATGTTTCCGGTTCTACGAACAAACCAGTTAGAAACCGATTGGAATGTTTGAACCTCCCATCAAGGAGGTCATCCCCGAATTCTGAGGGAAACAGTGATATAAATGAAATAATTATTATATTAATCACATATTTATTATTATTAAAATATTATATATCATTTTGTTTTTTACCTATTCACTCATTGAAAGATGACACGGTCGTTCGTGTTTGTGTGGACTACCGCCGTCACAAAGTGATGTGACTCTATTTTCATCACAACACCACAATGATGATATATATAAGTATATTTAAAGAAATAATATGGTATTTATGAAATTATTATCATTATTAAATTAGAAAATATTACTTATCTATTTTTTATAATGATCGTTGAAAAATGGAAATGTTACTCATGCGTACGTACGACCTACCATCTCCCTGATCGTAATGTACTTCATTTATAAAACCATATTTCATGATTGATCTTAAAAGTATAATTGATATATAAACATGATAATTATTACATAATTATTATTCTGGAGATGATGTAACTATATAATATTCACAAGAGTTAGAACTTTCATAACAAAGCATGAATGAGAAAACAATGCAATTAACACACCAAACAATGAAAATAATGATAGGTTATTAACGAAAGGTTTATACGATGTTATAAAAGGATCATATATGATATTATAAATATTAATATATTTATTTTATAAAATAATAACATGTTTAAAATCACTATACATGAGGTCAAATCACATTCAACTAGAAGGAAACATGATGTAAGGGACTTCATCTCAATTTCACTTCATTGAGGAATTGTAATATGATGCACCTAATTTATTTTATATAGTGTATATACTGACCCTTTAACATGTAATATATTTTTA
This sequence comes from Viscum album, assembly GCA_963277665.1. Classification (NCBI taxonomy): domain Eukaryota; kingdom Viridiplantae; phylum Streptophyta; class Magnoliopsida; order Santalales; family Viscaceae; genus Viscum; species Viscum album. The sequence continues at coordinate 267,436,675 of OY728132.1, read as the reverse complement.
TATTCATATTTCATGGTATTTTAACTTTTAATTTTAATTATTTCATCATAGGGGAATTGAATTGAAAATTATGAAGTGGTAAAGAATTTCATAACTCAATTTATTTTCATTGAATTATATTACTTATCCATTGTATTTAACATTATATGATTATGTGTGTAAAGAATTTTGAATATCATATATTTTATTTCAATTTTTTTTAAGTGTATTTACATTTTTTACACATAATTTATGTATTGATTAATTATCACTTCAACGTTATGATATTGGTAAGGGTTTATTTCATAATCTCATTTTAATCGGGATTATTTATACTTGAATTTCCATTTATGGAAATTATGTGATAATTTTATAATAAACACCTTTAATTTTATTCTTCTCTAGGTATTCATGAATTTTTCATGTAATATAACAATCTTCCACTGTTTGGTACTTAAAATTATTGTGAAAATGTTTTTAGTAACATCTAACTTCATTTATCTCTTCAGTCGAAAACCTTTTTTCTTCCAAGACCATGTTTTCTGAAAATGTTTTTTTTTAAATTATTAAAAATTATTTATTAAATACATTTTTACCCAAGTTTTAATTTATTAAATTTTTTAATGAATATTTATGTCATTTTCAAAATAAGTCCCATTTGTATTGTACTGAAAAAAATCAAAGTAATATTTTTTTTAAAATGTACGAAATGAATGAAATTTCCATCCATTATGACTAATAAAATTTTTAAAGATTATTTCATAATTTTCAAAGGTTATTTTCAAAGAAAATTATTTTAAAAATATTTTGTGAAATTTTAGTTAAAAAAATATATTTTTGAAGTGAAAGGGATATTTTCCTCAGGAATGTTTTTAAAGATATTTTATGGTATTTTTATTTATCAATGGAAACAACCATTTATTTTGTATATAATCAACTAGGTATATTTTGTATTAATAATATCCTTATTACTTCTTTGTACGGTTTATGATCATTTTGACCAAGGAAAGTTTTGACATTCACTTTCTTGATTCACTTTTGTAGTCGTTAACATTCCCTTGATATATTCACTTTTCAGTGATCATTGGACAATAAAGTTACCCTAAATATTCATATTATTTATCATGGATATGTTAATTACTTAATTAATATATCATTTACATATATGGTGTTCAATATTGAGAGTTATTTGTTTACCTAGGGAAATATTGATAAATTCAAATTCTTTACTCAATACAGATATTTGATGATAAGGCACATTTGTTCATGAATTAAAGTGATTATTTGATATATGGGGAATTCTTTAGGCATGGAATGATAGGTGGGACCACTAATTTTATATCCCCTTGATGAATTGGTAGTCTTATGAGGTGAACCAGTAAGTTTGCATTAAATGAGTTTCTACCTATATTTTTAAACCATCTTGTGAAATCTCTTTATGGAAGAGGTATCATTATCTTGAAAACATGATGTCCAATGATAAAGCATTTCCTTTATTAAGAATTCAGTTATTATTATCCATGCTATTTTTACAATGATATTATATATAGATGTTAGGATGGTATGACTGAGTATGATATACTCTATAATACCAAACGTAGGATAGAATAAGTACAATGAGATACAAATACAAGAGGGGGGGGGGGGGGGGTGAATTGTATACTTTAAAAAAATTTCCCTTAGGAAATTTTGGATAACCAGAATTCACAACTCCTCTAAGTTCTAAAGACTTGCTTGATTCTGAAAAAGTGATTTCGGAAGTGAAACTTAATAAAAGTTTACACCAACTATGATTCTACCTTAAAGTGTATAGAATCTAACTAAATCAGAGTACAAGTAAGGAAGTATAAGAAAGTTATAATTTCTTTAACAAAATAAAATGCAGCGGAAAAAAAAAAGTGGTAAAAACTACAAGTAACAAACAATAACTCTTTTAACCTAAAGTGAAGGGTATCTAACAACCCTGGATAAGAGGTCCCTTGATTTATACTTTCAAGAAAGTATGTCTTACCCACATCAAGGTAAGCCCTCGATACGAAGATCAGAATCTATCTTTCTATCCCCACAAGCCCTAAACTATCAGGTAGTCGGTACCTCTGTCTTCCTCAGCAAGGAATCCCTCAACTTCAAGGTGTTGGAACCTCTGTCTTCCTATCCTCGGAATACCTCGATCGTAATCAGAAACAATCAGAGTTGCACGAATCAAGTCTGCACAAGGCAATGTTTGAACAAGCTATTCAAAATTTCTACATGAAGCTTTGAGAGTTTATAAGATCCTCTCTCTCTATAAATCACTTCAATAGCATGTAAGCACAAATTTCAATGTTGTTTCTTCTTTTCAAATGAGCTTCTATTTATAGGCGAAGCTACAATGGTCTGCTCCTTCCTCCAACAGTCATAGTTCTCCTTGAATTTCGGAGGGACCTGTACACGTGTCACTCAACCAAAAGTTAGTCAATAACTAAAAGTAAAACATCATTTTGTAATGAAAAAAGTGTAAGCATAAGTAAAACTAATGTTCAGAATGTAAGCAAATAAAAGTTCAGAGTCTAACCAAAATGGAATTCGGAGTCTATAATAAAGAGATATTCGTATTCTGTTTTGTAGGAATTCAGAACCTAAATTCTGTAGAAATCCATAGTATGATTTTAAAGGAAATTCAGAGTCTGGTCTCATCAGAATTCGGAACCATAACATACAAAGTTTGGAGTCGGAGTTCATGGGAATTCGGAGTCAGAACTCATAAGACTTCCGAGTATGAATTCAGAGAACTCGGAGTCTTAACTTAGATAAGTTCGTAATCAGAATTCGGAGTCGAACTACATGAGAGTTCGTATTCATAATTTGGAGTGGAACTTCATGAGAGTTCGTATCCAGAATTCAGATTTGAACTTCATGAGAGTTCGTATCCAGAATTCAGAGTGGAACATCATGAGAGTTCGTATCCAGAATTCAGAGTGGAACTTCATGAGAGTTCATACTCAGAATTCGGATCCTAAAACAGAATGCTTCATATCTAAGTATTATACGATTTCAAGATTTTATATATGAACCCGATTTTTATACTTAAGAAAAATATTGATATGAAAAATGAAAACATGGTAGTGGTAAATTCCTTTGAGAAGGAAATTTTTCTTTATATAAGTAAAATATAGATTTGCTTAAGTATAAGGTGTTTGTGATTTTCAAAACAAGAAGGAATGGAAAAGCCATAAGGAGAACCTTATTGACTCAACAATATCCCCCTTTTTGGAAAGTACAAACAACCTTTTGAAAAAGAATATAAGAACTTAGAAAAACTTCTAGACTTTGAAATTAATGCTTATTTCCCTTTGTTCATAGATGATGGTTAATACAACTAACTCCCCCTTAGGCTTTGGAACTCTAAGGATTGTATTCTAGATTTCTAGAATAGAATTTTCATTATTATGAGAATGGAAAACTTCGTAATGAGAAAATCCCCCTTAGATAAGCTCCCCCTTACTTAAGGATAGTTCTTCTTTAATTAGAATTTTTTTTCTCCCTTTTAGATTTTTCCTTCTCCTCCTTTTGAATAGTTATTCTTACCTTCTCCCCATTTTTGATTTAAAAAAATAATTGAGGGAATGTAAAAACAATAAAGTGCCTGAAACATTAGTAAAGACATACAAAAAACACAAGAAACCAAACTTTTCATTACGATTGAAAATAATTTTACAAGGAAAGAAATTGCAACAAAAAATCGGATTGGTCTATTTGTCTTCCTTTTCCTCGGGGATTAACTTCTTCAACAAGGTTTTCAGCTTCTTCAAGTCTTTTTAGTCCTCCTCAACTTGATTTTCTAAATCTTTAATCCTTTCATCTTGAGCCTTCAGAGCCTCAGACTGTGCATTAAGAATTTCATCCTGCTTCACAAGCTTTTCTTCAATCTCAATCCAGAGATCTCTTTCCCCTTTCCAACATTGAGAAACCGAGTTAAGATTTACATTCAGATCCTTCACTTGTTGACATTGAGTATTTTTCTCAAGGTTCAGCTTTTCCTGAAGATTCTTTATCTTGGAATCCTCAGTATCAAAATAATATTTTACATCATTCTAAAAACGATCAAACTCAGCCAAGTCATCGTCAACTTTCTTTGACTATAGAGTGATTTTGCTGCATGATTTTCTATGAACATCATAATTGATAAAAAAATTTCAATGCTCAGCCTAAATATTCACACACTTATCCATGACCATGGACATGTATTATTATTTCTTATTTAAGCTGTGTTGAAGCATCTGGCACCTAGAGTCTATGGTGGGAAAGATCGGAATTGTATCCACCAATTTCTTCAAAGACTCAACAACAAAGTCATGACCCAGTGCTGATGACTCAGAATCTGACAACTTTCTTGGGGATTGTTCTTCTTTAATTTCCACAAACTTTTTTTAGAAGAGCCACAAACATGATTCTTCCTTATTATATCTTTTGTTGGAGATTCTTACCCTTATCAACTTTCAGAATGGGTTCTTCATCAGGAGATTCTTCCTCACTTTCAGATAGTTGAACAATTTTGTCTTCATCTGGTTTCTCCTTCTCTGCTCCTTCTTTAAGAAATTTTTTCTCATAGATTTCTTCCTCATATAATTCATTTTCCTTCTCTTCTTCTTTATCATCATATTTCTTACCGTCATTCTCATCTCCCTTTCCCGGAGTGATAAGCTTTGAGGATTCATCCTTTTCTTGATAATCCTCAACTTGTTTAATCAATTCATCAAGATCACCACTGACTTCTTCTACTTCTTTTTCTTCTTCTTATACTTTCTATTCTTCTTATACTATTTCAAAAAATTCTTTCTCTTTAGATTTTTCCGGAGTGAAGTAGTACTTTCCAGGGGTCTCTGGTAATGGTTGGACAAAAAAAGTTTTCGGAATGGGAATCTTCTCAGAATAAATTTCTGTTTCTCTTAAAAGAGATTGTAAAACCTCAGCTTCACAAATATTCTTCTTTGTCTTCTTCTCTTTTTCTACCTTCTCAAGGTATTCAACTGTCTTCTCACTTAAGGATTTATCTTCATCCAGGTCCAATCCTAATTGAGGTTCCCCTTCTTTCATTTTCTCCTTATCTTCCCTCCATTTAGAAACCACCTCATTTGGATATGCTTTCCATTTCTTTGGCTTGGGAGGTACAGATTTGGTTTCATTAGATTTCAGGATCTTATCTTCGGCCACCAAATGCTTCAATTTCATCTTCTTACCAACCTTCCTCACTAGCTCAGTTTTCTCCACATTTTTCGGAACGACTTCTGCCTCCTCCTCTGGAAAATTGTAAAACTCACCTGAATCTTTTGAAAAACCAGCTTTCATCCTCTTTAAGGTGTCATCACTTATCATCATCACCTTACAATTTTTTGTCTTGGAAGTGCAAGAAATCTTGAAAAAATCAAGACACTGAATAATGAGCTTGGAGAGAAGAGAAGGGTACATAATAATTTGAGCTTTCAAAGTGCCATTCTTGATGTTATGAACTGTAATAAGAATGTGCCTCATTAGATTGATATTTCTTAGATTTACCAAGAAATCCAAGATGTATATATCAATCTTATTTAGGTTATCCTTATCACCTCTTCTTGGAATGAAACACCCTTGAACCCACAACTACATAATTCGGTTGTTGGTGGAGAGATGGGAAATCTTAGCTGTTCTATCATCTCTTAGTCTGAGGCATTCTATTTCCTTCACTCTGCAGAAACTACCTTGCACATCTGGTATCTTATGTGAACAAAATTTAGCTTCACCATCGTATGATAAGCCCACCATGTTTTCAGCCTTTGTGTAAGAGATCTTGTAAGTATTACCATAACTCTTAAAAGAAAATCTTTCTCTACCATCTTCTTCATATAAATAAACAAATTCATAGAATTCTGAAAGAAAATCTGTATAAATAGCATGTTGATTCCCTGGTTTTGATACGCAAAAATCTTCCCTTTTATTTAGTTTGATATTCTTAGAAATTAGAGAATCATACTCACCGAAAAAATATGGATGGACTAATCTTTCCCTACAGACTAACCAATTTGAGATTTTCTTTGTAGAAGACATACCTTGGGAAGTGGATTCTACAGACATTTGGAATGGAGGATCCTTGAAAGATTCCGAACGAACTTTAAGAATTGAGTCAGAGCTTCGACATGTGAGGGCTTTGAAAAAAATGTGGGACAACCATCGGGGGTCCCCTTTATATAGGCGTTGGTGGTGACCTTTGAACTTAAAAAACCAATCTAATGATTGAAAATCTCTTTGATCTGATTTGACAGTTGAAAACATACCCGCAAGGAAATATTTAAATCTAATCTTTCGAGGGTTTAACAAAAACATTCGGATTTAATAAGAAACGAATCTGAGAAATTTTATAAGAAAAAGAAACTATCAGCAACTAAAAACGGTTATGAAAACTTAAGTAAGGAATTCATACCTTTCAGATTGGCTAGGAAGTTTATTCATAATAGGTGATATTCTTCTTGAAGAAAATTTAACTACGAAAAAATTACTATGAAAAAATCACTACGAAAAACTTACTACGAAAAAAATACTAAAAGTCGAAATGTTTATTACAAAAGCTTTGAGTACCAAAACTATAGTACAAAAAGTATGAGTACGGAAATTCCCATTAAGAAAATTCTCAGTATGAAAATTCACATTATGAAAATTCTAATTACAAAAATTCTCATTACGAAAATTTTGAAACGCTAACAACCAAATGTACCCCCCTATGAAAAATAGTTTATTACTATAAGGAGAATGGTTTAACAAGAAGTTAATAAAGGAATATTACCTTATTATTATCATTCCTAAATTATGTTTGAGTATTCAAATCTATTGGAAGGTAAAGATTTTGTTAAAATGTCATCAAGTTGATCTTGCATTCCGATAAATTGAAGAATGATATCTCCTTTTTGTGTGTGATCCCTAAGAAAGTGATGCCTAATATCTATATGCTTTGCACGAGAGTGATGTTCATGGTTTTTACTAAGGGAAATGGCACTTGTGTTATCACACAAAATTTGAGTCTTAGTAAAGCTCAAGCCATAGTCTGTGAGTGTGTGTTGCATCCACAACACTTGTCCAGAACAACTTCCAGCTGCTATATATTCAGCTTCAGCAGTGGAGAGTGCCATAGAGTTTTGCTTCTTGCAAGACCAGGAAACTAATGAATCTCTTAATAAATCAGAAGTTCTGGATGTACTCTTTCTATCCATTATACATCCACCAATATCAGCATCTAAAAATCATTTTAAAACAAAATCATTTCCATAAGTGTAAAAGAGTCCTAAATCCATGGTTCCCTTTAAGTAGAGAGAAATTCTTTTCACTACCTTTAAATGAGATTCCTTAGGATTGGATTGATATCTTGCACATAAGCATACTGAAAACATCAAGTCTGGATGACTAGCTGTTAAGTATAGTAAGCTTTCTATCATACCTCTAAAAGATGTTTGATCCACTCGTTTCCTAGCTTCATCAAGATCAAGTGTATTTGAGCTACTAATGGGGGTACTAATACTTTTAGTGTTGTCATATCTATTCTTTTTAAGAAGATATTTAATATACTTATGTTGGGATAGATATTCCTTCTGGTTTTTGAGAAATTTGAAAACCAAGGAAAAATGTTAACTCACCCATCATACTCATTTCAAACTCAGATTTCATTAAATTCGCAAAGGAATCAGTTAAAGATTGCTGAGTTCAACCAAATATAATGTTATCAAAATAAATTTGAACAATCAAAACATTTTTCTTATCTTTCTTTATAAAATTATTGGATTTGCATTTCTCTTAACATAGTTATTTTGAAGCAAAAATCCTATAAGTCTATCATACCAAGCTTGAGGGGCTTTTTTAAGGCCATACAAAGCTTTCGTAAGTCTAAAAACATGATCAGGATATTTGGGTCTTCAAAGCCAGGAGGTTGTTCAAAAAAAACTTCTTATTGAACATAATCATTAAGAAAATCCCATTTCACTTCCATTTGAAAAAGTTTGAAATTGAAGAATGCTGTAAAGGAATGTAAAATACGAATAGATTAAAGTATAGCTACTGAAGCATAGGTTTCTTCATAGTCTATTCCCTCTTGTTGATTATAGCCTTTAGAAACTAATATAGCTTTATTTCTAATGATGATTCCATTTTCATCACACTTATTTTTGAAAACCCATTTTACTCTAATGAAAGAAGTTTCCTTAGGTCTTTCAACCAAGGTCCAGACTTTATTCATTTCGAATTCATTTAGTTCCTCTTGCATGGCTTTTATCCAATCATCATCACCTAAAGCTTCATAAATGATTTTTGGTTCTAATTGGGAATGAAATGCTAGATGGTATACTTCATTTCTTAAGGAACTTCTAGTCCTTACAGGTTGATTCACATCACCAATGATACTATCACTGGGATGATTCTTAAGAAACGACTGATTTGGGTTTTGAAAAACCTGTTCATCAACATAGGGTAGCAAATCTTCTGGGGTAAATGTTTCAGAAGTATCATCATGAACATTTTCCTTATCAGAAAGGTTTTCTATCAAAGGTTGATAATCAGTTTTTGAAAACACATCCGAAGATGTATGTTGGGGTTGTTTGAAAACAAAGGGATCAGTTTCATCAAATTTGACATGTACTGTCTCTTCAACAGTGCAAGTGTTTTTGTTGAAAACTCTATAAGCCTTAGAAGTTGTGGAGTATCCTAAGAAAATTCCTTCATCAGATTTTGGTGAAAAATTGTGTAAATTATCTGTATTATTCAGAATGAATACTTTGCAACCAAAAACCTAAAAGTAGGAAAGTCTAGGTTTTCTACCATTCCATAACTCATAAAGAGTTTCATTAAGAAAATGACTAATCAAAACTCGATTTATAGTATATCAAGAAGTACTTATAGGTTCAGCCCAAAAAGTTTTGGCTACAGAATACTTAATCAACATAGTTCTAGTTATCTCTTGAAGAACTCTATTTCTTCTTTCAATAACTCCATTTTTTTGAGGTGTTCTGGGTGTTGAAAAGTTGTTAGTAATACCTTTTCTGCTACAAAAAGTTTCAAAATCAGAATTTTGAAATTCTCCTCCATGATCACTATGAATAGTTTTCAATGGAAGGTTTTATCATTTTTTACTTGGGATATAAAACTTTTAAAATAAGAAAAATCTTCAGATTTATTTTCTAGAAAATAGACCCATGTATATCTAGTGTAATCATCAACCAAAAAAAACATAATATTTTCCTCCAATGCTTCCAGTTTGTGTAGGACCAAAAGGATCCATGCGTACTAGCTATAATGCATCAGCTGCTGATACTTCACTGATTGATTTAAAATTTTATTTATATTGCTTTCCATATTTACAAGGATCACAAACTTCTGAAGAATCAAATCTAAGCTCCGGTAGATTCTTAACTAAACCTTTATTAGAAAGCTTACATAAGTTCCTATGGTTACAGTTTCCTAACCTTCTATTCCACAACCAAGAATTATCTTCCATTTCACTAAGGCAAGGTAAGTCTTGGCTCCTAAGGTCTTCTAAGTTTAGTGTGTAAACATTCTCTTTCCTATTGGTAGAATGAATAAATTCTTCCTTGGAATTGTGTACTAAGCACTTATAATTCCTAAAATTAACAAGGTAGCCTTCATCACATAATTGACTTATGATGATGAGGTTGTGCTTAAGACCCTTAACAAACAAAACATTTGAAATCAAAGTTTTTCCAAGAAGAACGATGTTAGATATAACAATAATTTCTCCCTGATCATTATCTCTGAAAGTTACTTTTCCTCCCTTCGTCTTGAAAATCTTTTCAAAATAGTTTTTTTTACCAATCATATGACGAGAACATCCACTATCCATGCACCAAGTATTGTTGTTGGTACTTTCCCTATTTTCCTTAAAATAAGAAAAAGTTAGGTTTTCAGAATCCAGGCTTGCTTGGATCTGGAAATTTTAGAAAGTAAAATTTTGGGTACCCAGATATTCTTAGAAAAATAATCCTTATGAAATACTAAAGATTGGGTTTTTTTAAAAGAACAATTCTTTGCCCAGTGACCACCACATTGACGCTTTGTGCAAAAAGAGGCACTTTGATGAACAAAGTAGTTGTTACTAAAAATCGGTTTAGAACTAGTGTAACCAAAACTAGAAGTATTCCTTCGAGGTCGGATTTGTGAATACATTTTATCAAAATTTTCCTTACCATGGGTAAAATTTGACAAACAATTCCTCAAGGAAAATATTTCAGATTTGAGTTTGATAACTAATTTCTTATCTTCAAAAACATTTGAACTAGAGCTAGGCTCGAAAACATTTTTCTTAGAAATTACATTTTCAAGATCTTTTGAAAGTTTGTTCTTCTCAGAACTTAAATCCTCAAGATTTTTTGAAATTCTTTTGAAAATCAGAATTTTTCCTATCAAGATCTTTAGAAAGATCTGATATTTACTTAGTAAGAATAGTATTCCTAGAGTTTGACTTATCAATCTTTTTAATGAGTTTTGAGTTCTCAATCTCAAGAAGTTCAACAAACATAGAAACTTTTTCATAGGTAGGTAAATTATTTTCTTCATCAAGAAGAGGATTCTTTATCAGAAGTGTTATAATATTTAGTATCATTAGCATTTAGAGAAACATTGGTCAAGGATTCTGCATTGTGTACCTTAGCCATAAAGGAATTATTTTCAATTGGTAGCTTGGATATAAGACCAATATTCTTTTTTCCAGAAGAATCATAATCAGAATATTCATCTGAAGAGTCACCACCACTGGAACTCCAGGTGTCATTAGCTTTCAGAACTTTCTTAGATTTGGAATTTTAATACTTATTTCTGTTCCTTTCAGAATGCCTCTCTTTTATTTATTTTCTTTTGAGCATAGGGAAATCAGGTCTTATGTGTCAATATCTCTTTCATTCATAGCATGTGACCTCTGAATCTTTCTTATATTTCCTTTCTTTATTCTTATTCTTGGATTGGAAATTTCTCTGTCCATCTATCTTGTTCATACCTCAAGTAAGATTTTCTAAATCATTTTCTGAGACTTCACTCTCAGTAGATTCAGATTGGATAATAATCTTCTTAGATTTGGATCTAGTAACTCTCTCAGGAGTCTTAGATTTCATGTGATTTGAATTTGTAGTAAAAGAAACACTACCATTACCATTCTTCTTCTTTATGTTGTTATCATCTCTCTTCGTTCTAGTATCATATTGAAGAAGAGTTCCAAACAGTTCATCAAGGGAAATTTGAGTAACCTTTCTGTTTTCATCGATAGCAGTTCTCTTTGATTCCCACTCATTGGGCATAATGTCTATGATCTTGTCAACAAGGGATTCATCATCTAGACATTTCTCTCCCATAGACTATAAGCTATTCACTATATTCATGAATCTTTGTTGCGCCTTACAAATTGGTTTTCCATAAGGAAAATTAAAATCATGATACTCAGCTCTGAGCATGGATCTTCTAGTCTTAATCACTTTATATGTACCAAAATGTGTAACTTAAGGTTTCTTCCATATACAATTAGCTATTTCAAAAGAACAAATTTGGCTATATATGTTTCTAGTCATTGAACAATGCAAAGTATTGCGTACCTTATAGTTGAGTTGGTATTCATGCTTTTCTTGATTAGTAAAAGCACTAACTTCCTTTTCAAGAATTTTATATCCTCCAGTAAGCATGAACAAGTTATCTACCCCAGTGTTGATAATGAAAGTCTTCATATGATCTCTCCAATATTTGTAATCATTACCATAAAAAATTGGTGGTCTCGTAGGATTTAAGTTGTCAATAAAACCAACATTTAAACCTGCCATCCTTAAGAAAAACTTTGGCACAAAAACTTGTTAGGAGTATGAGTTTGTAAACAAGAGAAAATATCCTAAGAAAAAAAATTGTATCTCTAAGAAAAAAGTGAATCTGAACTATGATTCTGAAAAATAGATTTCGAAAAGTATGAATCTGGAAATATGAATCTGAATGATCAGTTCCGAATGTTAAGAAAAAAAAACTTCTGAATCTAATCATGAGATTATTTCAGATTGAACCAAATGCTCTGATACCAATTGTTAGGATGGTATGACTGAGTATGATATACTCTATAATACTAAACGTAGGATCTAATAAGTAAAATGAGATACAAATACAATGGGGGGGGGGGTGAATTGTATACTTTAAAAAAAACTCCCTTAGGAAATTTTGGATAACCAAAATTCAAAACTCCTCTATGTTCTAAAGACTTGCTTGATTCTGGAAAAGTGATTCCGGAAGTGAAACTTAATAAAAGTTTACAACAATTAAGATTCTACCTTAAAGCTTATAGAATCTAACTAAATCAGAGTACACGTAAGGAAGTATAAGAAAGTTATACTTTCCTTAACAATACAAAATGCAGCGGAAAAAACAAAGTAGTAAAAACTACAAGTAACAAACAATAACTCTTTTAACCCAAAGAGAAGGGTATCCAACAACCCTGGATAAGAGGTCCCTTGATTTATAATTTCATGAAAGTATGTCTTACCCAACCAAGGTAAGCCCTCGATATGAAGATTGTAATCTGTCTTGCTATCACCACAAGCCCTCAACTATCAGGTAGTCGACACCTCTATCTTTCTCAGTAAGGAAGCCCTTAACTTTAAGGTGTTGGAACCTATGTCTCCCTATCCCCGGGAGCCCTTGATTGTAATCAGAAACAATCAGAGTCCCACAAAGCAAGTCTGCACAAGGCAAAGTTTGAACAAGCTATTCAAACTTTATGCACTAAGATTTGAGAGTTGATACGAGCCTCTATCTCTAGAAATCACTTCAACAACATGTAAGAACAGATGTCAAAGTTGTTTCTTCTTTTCAAATGAGATTCTATTTATAGAAGAATCTCCAACGGTCGGATCCTTCCTCCATCGGTCATATTTCTCCTTGAATTTCAGAGAGACATGTACACGTGTCACTCAACCAATAATTATTATATAACTGAAAGTACGACATTGTTTTGTAATGAAACAAGTGTAATCATATGTAAAACTGAAGTTCGAAATGTAAGAAAATAAAAGTTCGGATTCTAACCAAAATGGAATTCAGAGTCTATAATAAAGAGATATTCGGATTCTGTTTTGTAGGAATTCGGAACCTGAATTCTGTAGAAATCCAAAGTGTAATTTTCAAGGAAATTCGGAGTCTGGTTTCATCAGAATTCGGAACCAGAACTTACAATGTTCGGAGTTAGAGTTCATGGGAATTCGGAGTTAGAACTCATAAGAGTTTGGAGTCTAAATTCAGAGAACTCGGAGTTCGAACATAGATAAGTTTGTAATCAGAATTCATAGTAGAACTACATGAGAGTTCGTATTCATAATTCGGAGTGGAACTTCATGAGAGTTCATATCCATAATTCAGTGTGGAACTTTATGAGAGTTCGTATCCAGAATTCAGAGTGAAACTTCTTGAGAGTTCGTATCCAAAATTCGGAGTGGAACTTCATGAGAGTTCGTACTCAGAATTCGGATCCTAAAATAGAATAATTCATATCTAAGTATTATACAATTCCGAGATTTTAGATCTGAATCCAATTTTTAAACTTAAGAAAAATATTGATATGAAAAATGAAAACATGGTAGGGGTAAATTCGTTTAAGAAGGAAATTTTCCTTATATAAGTGAAATATATATATATATTTTTAAGTATAAGGTGTTTGTGATTTTCAAAACAATATGGAATGGAAGATTCATAATGAGAGCCTTATTGACTCAACAATAGATTGATTTCATTCTTAGTTTATTGATTAAATGGAATGTGTTTTTAGTTATTTACCGTACCATATTAAATATTCCTTATTTTATTATCCATGAAATTTTCCCAAGGATATTATCCATGTATGCATTTCATTCACATTTTATTGATTAAATTCCATGTGTTTTTGTATAACATATTTTTTATGGTATGATAGATGAAGTATAAATTCACATTTTTAACCCTATACAATTAAGATAAATAAAATATTTTTGAGTTATATTATCTTTTGGAGAGAAAGATGAGTTTGTGGTAGAAATTAGTTAAAGGATGGAACTATACTTGTCAGGTAAGTATTCTTCCTTTTGTTCTTATCCTGTGAAATTACTAAAAATTAGGGAAATAACCATAAAACCAAATTTTTTTTCATAGTACTTTCTTTTAAGATGAATCAGATAGTCCCTCAGATCATCACATATTTATAGCTTTCTGGATGTTAACTTTCCCCTAATAATCTTCTATATCCCCCCTGAATGGCCCGAAGACCATATTTTTTTATTGATTTTTGATAACCCCCCTTTAAAGGGATGAGGTGAACCCTTACAAGGCCCGTATTCTTAGAGATTACATGACCCATAGGTCTTAATAAATATACAGACTATACTTGGAACTCCTCCTCCTAGCTTCTTCATCATGATATCCTCTCTCTAAATTCGCATTATTGTTCGAATAGGCTTCTTATGCAAGCACAGGATGGTCCCAATGACAATTACATACCTTCTCTTTCTGAAAAATCCTCTTAGAATCTGGTCTAGTGAATGTGCCTACTTTGAATCCCCATCTGGAGTCTACTCCTTGTAGAGTTTGTCTGATCATTTAAGCACAATTTCAGGTGGCCCGAAGGCCTTGAGGTGGCCCGAAAGCCTTACTGTCCTGAAGGCCTTGGGTGTCATGAGGGCCTTAAAGGACTCAATTACCAAACTAGTGGCCCAAAATCCCAAAAAGATGAATAGTTATGGCTACAATAATACCTAACAGTGTCTGCTACAGTACTGCTACAGTACCCTGAATATATGTCTCTGCCCGGTTTTGAGCTCGGGTCTCTTGGATGAAATTGCCGAGTCCTCACCAATAGGGATGAGGCACTTGTGCTAATAATATCCTGTATCACTATTCATTAGAACTTGATGGTTATATTTTCTTTCATTTTCATGTTTTTGTACATGGAAACCCTATTATGTGTTATTTTTGGTAACCTTCATACTTCCCATTCTTTATTTTAAAATGGAGGTCTCATTAATCAATTTTTGATGTGGGATTCTAATAAATATATTGTCTAAAGTAGAAAAAATAGTTTTTGATTCTGATTTTAAATTTTTAGGACACAATTTATTTAATGAGGGGATAATTTAACACCCCAATCTTCTACAATATTCTTCATTTTAAATAATTCAATAGTTTGCACAACAAGCAACACCGAGTTCGAGCACACCATGACTTACTAAACCAGATGTTTAAAATGAGGTTGTGAATATTATTAACCAAATTTTGAATTTTATATATTCCATATAATTTTAACATCCATTATATGTGGTTCTTAGACATAATATAAAAACAAATTCAAATTTTCAGATAAAAGAATTATTTTTCAAAAAATACAGTTTTACCACCTTTTAATGGAGAACCCTTCTTAAATAAAACATTTGACACTTTTATAAGTTATATTTGACAAAATAATATTCTTATTTATAATTGGGACATAAAAATTTAATTGTTTTTAATTTTTTGTAATTTTTTTGATAAAGTTCAATTTTAATGAATAGTGAAAAATACTGCATTTTAATTCAAAACTGCCTTTTTGTCTGATTTATTTATATAGTTAGCTTATATATTTAATTTATTTTAATGTTTAATTGGATTATTTTTTAAAATTTAATCCAATTTTGGTCATTGTAATTAATTTCATCTTTGAATTGTACATAAACACATGTCAATCTTTTGATAGTTTTTACGTCTCAAAAACTCGATTTCTGTTTTTGACAATATGAATTAATTTTAAATTAATTTCTTCCAATTATGTGTTTTGAATTTTGAAAAATGGATTCAATATTTTTAATAATAAGGTCAAAATTGTGTAATTTGGTACCTTTTATTTTTTGACATTATGAATAGTAACTCCAGTAATTATTTTTATTTACCATGGTTAAAGGGTAAACCATGTAAATAAGTGTAAAAAATAATATTATAATAATATAGAACTACCCTAAAACCTGTCCTAAAAATATTGGATGAGATATATTCTACCATGATCATCCTTAGGTAGAAATTTTGACATTTGGGAGCCACTTGGGTGTGAAAATGACATTTAATAATATTTAATTTAAAGAAAAGGGGAATATAACATAAACAAGTATCTTTTACTAAATAAATTTTAATATAGGGTTATATAACTGATATATATGACTATAAATATTCATTTTAAATATAAAAATATTTAATACGTCATGGTATGTTATTTATAATTTTTATACATTAGATAAATATATTTATTCATGACACAATGATGATGCAATGATTACCTTATTAATGAATGATTCAAATAAATGAATTTATAAATATTAATATAAATGTAATTTGAACATTTTTATGCCATAAAAGAATTTTTTTGGATGAAATTTACATATTATGGATTAGTTAATTTATTTTTTTTCTATGTAATCAAGTAATTATTACTTTAACGACAATCAATTACTAAATAGTGTCAAAATTGACATAAATGAGTTTTTAAAACAAATACAATTTTATTAAATGATATTAAAGTCCTAAAAATATAATATTTGGAAAAATGACTTATATGATGTAAAAAATGTCATTAATGATCCACTTGTGGTTATCTTGGAATTTTATAGTAACTAAATCAACCCTATAGTATAAAAATATAACAAGACATGGTAAGAGTTAAACTATTTAACTAAGGGTTAATCCTAAAGGACAAGATTAATTTCATTAACTAAACTTGTCTAAAAATAATTATATGAGAGGATTTAAACACATAATAATCTTATACTTGAAATAAATTAATTTGGATATATTAGAAACCTAAAATAAATTTATAATAAATTAATATTTCACGATTTTCCTAAAGTGCCCCTCACCTCTCTTATAGTAGGGAACTTCTGATTCTCTTTAATTCAAACCTCCAAGGCCCTTTGTCTCGGCCAAAACCTACCCATTTAATCTACCAAAATCCCTAATATCATTATATATTATACAATTTGTGAAAAAATCCATCATAAAGAGTAATTTTATGGAAATAAAAAACGAGACACCCAAAAAGAGGTAGTTGTTTTGTCACATCTTTAAAAGTTATTTTCTTCTTCTACTTCCTCTTTATCTATTGTTTCAATAATAAAATAATAAAACCAGTACCTTACATATTCTGAGACGTTATTATAGTTATTAGACAACTATATTCCAAATTTTACTCATCCTACGAGAAGCAATATCACCATGTGTGCATACGTACGACTTACCATCTCCCTGACGTGGTGTACATTATTTTTCATGTACACTTTATTTCTATGAGTATAACGATGAATATAATGGATTTAAATAATAAATATAACATTATATTTTTTATATAAAATTTACATTCCATCCAATTTCATACCATTTAACTATGAAAGAAATGATACCATCCCTCATGCATAAGTACGACTTACCATCTCCACGATGCGATGAGACTCATCTTCCATGTTCTCCATCAAAGAATGATTATAAGAATAAATATTATTAATAAGTATAAAATATATGACATAATAATTCTTCTATGATTATACACACACGCACACACACACATATCTCATTCACTTACTTCCATTCAATACGATAAGAAAATCGAAACAACGTTCATGCTTACGTACGACCTACCGTCTCCATGAACGGTGTGTTCCATTTTATTTATCTATATATTATATATATTTATATAAAGAATATATATGATATATAAATCATATTTTACATTTTTTAAGTATTTAAATTATGATCTATGTAATATGATAAAAAATAACTGGTCAAAACACATATGATAAAGAAAGTTATTATTACCCAAAACATTGCTTTAACTCAAAAATTATTAATAAATGTGTAATATAAAGTCATAAATGAATCATATATAATATCATAAATATGGATATCTTCCTGGTATAATTTAATACTATTTTTAACCATTATATAGGAGGATAAATCACCATAAACTAAATAAAATTAAAAGGTAAGGGTTAATTTTACAATCTCACTATTATACAAGGTTGTTGATGCGTAAGTATCTACTAGGACCTCTTTATCATCCATGTCCATATTTCTAAAAATGTTTTTATAAAATATTTAACTATAATCCTATGGATGTTTAAAGTCATTTTTACCCATGTTTGAATTTTTATAAAATATTTCAAAATGAATATTTTGGTCATTTTGCGAACAAGGTACTTTATGGCCTTTTCGAAAAATTAAAGAAAGGATGTTTTTCAACTTATAAGACACAAGCGACTATTTTATGTTGTTATGTTGCCTTTCCATTTTTATGCTTCCCTTACAATCTTAAAAGTTTATTTTCAAAATAAATGTTTTATTTTAAAATTGCACAGATTTTAAATGTTTTAAGGTAAAAAGTTATATTTCCCTCAATGAGTTTTAATGATTTTATTGAATTATTTTCATCTATGTTGACATACTTTGTTCGATTTTATGATTGTTTGATGTTTATTTATTATGATACAATATTTCATATTTTATTTAAGGTTATTTGATATGTTTGACTGTGGATGTGCTATTTTTATACCATTCAAGGTTTACAGTTAAAGTATTAACATTTTGTATGCAAGTTTTAATACGAATATTTATGTTATGTTTCAACCTTTTCATATGAGGAATGCATTGGATTTAGTAAGTCATGGGTGGGTCCCACTATAGACACTCGATGCATCGATAGGTCTGATGAGACAAACTAGTGTCTTGACACAGAGCCTTGATAGAATATTTGTGTATGGTCTTGGAAGAATGACTTAACGTAGTGGTTATGATATCTGACATTATGAATTATCTCATTATGCGATTAGTTATTGATTTTACATGTGATTATTCGACTAGTATAATATTCATGTGAATTTTTAAATGGAATTATTTGATTTATTATTTCTATATTATTCCTAATATTAGGTTTAAAAGGATTGTGTTTTAGTTTTATACCTTGCCTTAAATGTTTATGCTTATTTATGATATCTTCCACTATATTGTTTATCCTTACTGAGCATATGAGATCACCCATTTCATATCTTTTATTGTCCCAGTATGCCCGGAAGTTTTTTATGATAGATTTTTAGGGTAAGATAAGGCAATAATGACATTTTCAAAGTATTATTTATGCTATGTTTTATGTTAAAAATTGTAATGTAATGTTTATGTACGTAATTTATTTTCCAAGACTGCTAAACTGATCAGTCCTTCGGGACTTGATTCCTTGTAATCATGGAAATTTATTAAAATAATTCACTGGATCTTCAGCTTCTAGGGATAGGGCTTTATAATGTTATTTGGATTTACCAATGCACCAAAAATATTTATATGATTTATGCATTTTTATGCCATATCTTGATCACTTTTTCATGGTAATTATTGAATACATATTAATTTTTGTCGAGAACTGTGGAGGAACACATTGTAAATTTATAGATGGTTTTAGAAATAATTCATTATCTCATTTATAAAATGATGTCAAAATATATGTTCTAGAAATTGGAGTTTTATTTCCTAGGTAATGTCATTTATTAACATAGAGTAGTAGTAAACCCATATAAGATTAAGTAAGTAGTTTTTTAAGTGGTTTCAAAGAATGTATTTGAGGTTCCTAAATTTCTTAGATTAACTAGATATTAAAAAATGGTTTGTATACAATTTATCTTATATTTTATCAACCATTTTATATCTTAACAATAAAATTTAGGATTTTATTTAGATATTTCAGTATGAGAAAAAATTCATGTTCTTATAATAAAGGTTGAGTAGTGTATCCATCCTATGCTTACCAAAGGAAGGATTGATGTTTGAGGTTTATTGGGATTATTAGTATCATGTATCAAGGTGTGTGTTGATACTAGAGAGGTATGATATATATTATGGGTTTAGGTAGTTACAAACTCATGAGAAAAATTATGTCATCTGTGATATTGATTTGGAAGTGGTGGTGTTTTCGCTGAAACATTGGAGGTATTACCTAATTGGGGAATGCTTCGTAGTGTTTACCTACCACAAAATATTACACTATATATTCTATTATAGAAATGTGATCATTTATTCAATAATCCTAAATACAGTAACCCATACTTGGTGCCTAGTTTATTACATTAGAATATGATATGATGGATCACATCACCAAGCATCAATCAGTTTGGCAGTCTTTAAGAACTTTATACATACATGATTCCCATTTTACATTGGAAATAAAATATAAAACATATTAAAATTAAATATTATGAATCCTTTAAATTCATTAAAATATTAATTATTTATATCATGGGAAAGAAAAAATAAGGGTGATATCAAACACTTAGTAAGGTTTTTATATAGTGTAATCTATTATGAGTAAATAAGGTATAATCAATATTACAAAGTACATAAATGAAAACACATTCCATTTAATCAATAAATTGAGTACAAAATGAATCTATGGATAATATCAATGTAGTAAACAAATTAATAATAATAAAAAAATTCATAATTAAGGAAATGAATAATACTATATATCTTGATCAAGACATTGTGCCAATATACTTTTAAATAAGGGTAGGTATACACTAAAACCCATTTAATAAGGTTTACCAATTGGTTTGTCTTGTGAGAACTATTGATGCATCGAGGGGATATCTATAAATGTACCCAACCCTAAATATTTGTCAAATTAATTCCTCATATATCAAATGATAAATTTAATTCATAAATAATACATCTTATTAATAAATATACATATTGAGTAAATAATAAAAAATATTAATATTTCCCCAGTTAATGAAATAACTTTCATAGAAAAACATAATATATAGAAATGGTATACAGTTTAGGAAATAAACATAGAAATGATACAAAGAATATGGATATAGAAGAGAAATTTAATGTTTGGTGAAATATGATCATAAGAAAGTTAATGTTTTAAGAAAAAATTAATGACAATAAAATTAATCAAAGATAAAAAATTACAATCCATTCATCAAAAATATAATTTTTTAATAAAATAAAGTCCATGAAAGAATAAAAGAAAATGGAAGAAAAATATTTAATATAAATTTTCATTTAATAATTTTATTTATAAAACCATATAAAACTTATAAAAAAGATAAATACTATAAAATAGTTTTGGTGGTGGGAAAATATGTTAATTTCGTATACATTAAAAAGAAAACAATCCTTTTGACTTTTTGAAAAGAAGTTAAAAATGATCCTTTTGGAAGGATTAATTTAAAACCTTATAAATAAAGTTAAAAATTATATATTATATCCTTAAAAAAATATTTAATTATATAAAAATGGGATTTTATGAAACTATTTTTGAAAAATATTAATATGGATGGAAAATATTCCTAATCAAGAAGAGAAATAAAATCATACTTTATTTTAAATATTTATTTACTTAATTCAAGTTCCAAAGAGAGTAAAAGTGAAAATAAAACATGTAAATTTATTAAATTTATATATGTGATTAATACATATGGGGTTTATGTAGAATATATTATAATATTCCCTCAATTAAAATATAAGAAATCCCAAAAATGAGATTGTAAAAACAAATTAATAATTCTTTATAAGATTTTGAATTATTACCATTTGAAATAGTAAAATTCAATTGAAAATTTAAATACTATGAATAAATATAGATTCATGATAAATATAAAAAATGGGTAGTATATGCACCACATAAAACAAAATGGGTTCATAATAAAAAATATGTCTTATTGAAGTGGAAATTGAGACGAGAACCCTTACCTCACATTTTCACTTAGTTGAACATGATTTATACTCTTTTATAATTATTTTAAACATTATATTACTTTATACCAGAACCATATTTATATTTATCTTAATTTATATATATTCTCATTACCCATTCATTACAAATTCTTGGTAAAATCAATTATCTTGTATTAATTGTTTAGTTTTCTCTTGCATGTTTCATCATGCAAGTTCTAGTTCTTAGGAATAGGTTATAGTTTCATCATATATATATTTATATTCTTTTTATAAATATCATATTTATTTATTATATACATTTTTATTACCATTCATTTAAGGTGGTAACAAAAAAAATAACATTTCTTGGTGGAGGTGGTAGTCCGCACATAAGAATGAGCGACACTATCATTTTCCAATAGATATATTGGAGAATAGGTATGTATTATTTTAAAATTTAATAATAAAAATTATATCATAAAAATTATTAACTTTATTTAAATAAAACTTTATAAACCAACCATGTTTGATGTTTATGAAAAATTAAATGCATCGACCCATGAGGTGGTAATATGAACGTACACACAAAAAAATGTTTACATTTTCCATTAGATGGATGAGTATATAAAAAGGTAATATTATAAGAATAATAACATTTAATTAATATAATTATAATTTTTTATCATATTATTTTGGAATAATAAGGTTTAGAGGAGGTAAAAGAAGAAATAAACTTGAAAATTGTTAGTTAATATGATTACCTCTTCTTTGTGGAACCTCATTTAGATATTCACTTATGGACCCTAAGGTCAGTATTTTGATAATACAAGAACCTATAGAATTTAGATAAGTATTTTTGGGATTTATTTTGGTAGGTTTTTACCAATATAATTTTATTAATGTTGTGTGGATAATAGATGATAGGTGGTTTCCTTTTATAGTGAAGTAAAAGAGACACTTGGAATTAATTAAAAGATTTAAATATAACAATTTTTTTTGAAATTATAAAAAACTTGCGATTTTTTTTAAAATAATATAGTTTAAGTTAAATAACTTTAGAAAATATACTTTTTATTGTTTTATGTGGTATTATAAACCTTATCTTTTGGTTTAACCATTTTGTTAACCAATTCTAACCTTAATCGTGGTAAGAACCTTTTCATTATTAAAGGTTTATAAGTTTACTTATAAGGTAAAAATTAGATCACATAAGGTAAAGGGATGAAATTTTAGACCATATACCATCCCTATTATCATATTTCAATATATTATTATTTTTAAATCATTTAATAGAATATTATTTAACATAAAATACCATTAAAGTCATTTTAAGAACTATTTACATATTTTGACTTTAAAGACCAAAATATAGGAATTTAATTAGATTATAAACTCTTTTAATAATAATTATAAATATATTTACCCTAAATTTCATTTGAAAACATAATATATAAAAACAATATTACTTGTTTTTGTTAATATCATTTACTTTGATTTTTTACTACTTTCACAAGAACTGTGTCAATGTTGCGTAGACATTTAAGGTAATTATAAAATCACTAAAAATTAAAAATAAATTATCAACATAAAAATAAAAAGATTATGTTCAAAATAAACTTTTATATAAATTCATAACCTCTTCTTATCTATATGTGAACATATAAGATAAATTAAAAGCAAGAAAATGATATTTTGGAATATTCTTTACTTAAAATAATATAAAGGTCATTATCAAATACAAATGGAACTAAGATGATATATTTTTTAATATATTAAGGGTATAGTCAAGTTATTCTAATACTGTTATATATATAAACATACTTGAATTAAATTTAAGTCTTATTCTATAGTTTCAACATTGTTTATCTCATTTTACCCTTCCCCGAGGTTATAAATTTTACCACCTTTACAATTTATAATTACTAAATATAAAAGGTACCTATTTAAAAATTTTGAGCTTTATAATAAAAAATATGGAATAAATTTTATCAAATTAAATTTGAATAATTTTTATACAATAATTTAAAAATAAACTCAAAAAATGTGATGAAAATATGTTTTTAGGGAAATTTATTTTTCAAGTATATGATGATCTAACATTAAATATATGACTAGAAAAAATGATTATATGAATTTAAATTAATATCTATAGATATTTAATCCATAAATTTCATTTAAATAATTCATCATTAGTGATTATTTTAATTAATTAAAATGTAAACTCATTATGCACTTAAAAATATTTTACTCTAAAATATACCTTTTTTCCTCCAAATGATCTTGCCTTTATTTCTATAAAATTGGTAATAAATATATGATTTTATATATATTATCACACATTATTATAAATAAAATTATTATTGTCTAAAAACTAAATTATCAATTATTCATAAATTCATATGTCTAAAGAAATATTTCAAAAATTCATTTTAGGATTATTTTGACATTGTAAGGTCAAAATAGATATTCATACAATCAAATTTAAATTTTTTTTACTATGAAATATTAAAAGGTTTAATTTATTATAGCTTAAATAATATAAAATTTTCAATTAATATAATTGAATCTTGTATGTTACATTATTTCCTCTAAAAATTTTATCCAGGAAATTTTCTTAGATATTACTTAAAAAAAATCATGGTTATTCTTCTTTATAAATTCCTCAGGTCCCCACATTAATTACTCTATTTTTATGATTTATCCAAATTAATTTTACCAGTTGAGTCATCTAATTCCATAACACTCTTTCTATAGTGTCGGTAATATAGATATTATCTTCATCGTAAGATTGATCAGGTTCCAATTCTATTTTTTCAGAGGTGATCATACTCATTGGGTCTGGCATATACTTCCTTAATAATAAGATATGGACAACATCATGTATTTTAAAAAGTATCAGTATAATTTCTAGATGGTAAGCCACAAATCTCATTATTTATAGAATTTAAAAATGTCTAATGAATGTGGGGATCTATTTCCCTTTCTTACCAAACCTTATAACACCCTTCCATTAGGATAATTTCAAGAGAATACGATCTCCCACTTGAAATTCCATTCTTTCCTTTGATTATCAGCATGGATCTTTTTCCTAAATTGAGACAATTTAATATGGTTATGAATAGTATTTACATTTATCATTTTATCCTTTATAAGTTATAGGCCAACAAGATTCCTTTCAATAACTTCATCTAAAAAAGTTGGAGTACAACATATCTTTTAATATAATTCTATATACATCACCATTTGAATACTTGAATGGAAGATATTGTTATAGGAAACACCAATAAAAGTTAAATAATCTTCCCAAATAACTTTAAATTCAAGTGATCATGAAATTAACATGTTTTCTGTTATTTTAATATTCTATTCAGACTATCCATCGATTTGAGGATGATAGGAAGGCCTGATATAAAGATTAGTATCAAGATCCTATTGAAGACTTACCATAATTTTTATATAAATCTTAGATTATGATCAGATACAATTTAAAGTGGTTTCCCATGAAGTCGTAAGACTTCGTTAATATAGATCCATGAAATATTATTTAGAGGTAAATATTCTCTTATAGCAAGGTAATGTGCATATTTGGTAAGTAAATCAATAATAATCCATATAAGATCATTGTTTTGAAGAGTATTTGGAAATACAGTGACAAAGTCTATAGTGATATCATACCATTTCCATATATTAATAGGTAGAATTTGTATGAATCCTTCAGGATGATTTCTATTAGCTGTTATATTTTTTAAAAATAATCATCTTGATATATAACAAGAAAATTCTTTTTTCATATTATCCCATAAAAAATGTTCTGTTATATCACCATACATCTTAGTTCTACCAAGGTGTATATAGAAATTTGATCTATGAGAATCATCTAACAATTAAATTTTATTCTTAGGAATAGATGAAATACATATTGTCTTTCCAAATTTTAGAACACTATCTTCTTAAATGAAGTCTGATAATTTTCCACCATTAATGATATTAATTTTAGATTAAAAATTTTCATTATCAGGATGAGAACTTTTTATTATTTCTAATAAATATGGTTTGGTAATCATTTGGATATGATCAATTTTTCCCCTTCAATAATAATTCCCATATCCATATTTACTAAATCCTTGAACATAGGTTCCCCATTAATTCTCATTTTACTTTGGACTCCATGATATTTCCTTTTTAATGCATTAACTACCTATGTTTCCTTCCTTGGGTGGTAGTGTATTGAGAAATCATAATCCTTGAGTACCTTAATCCATCCTCATTGCCTTATGTGGATCCATTTGTATTAAAAATGTATTTAAGACTCTTATTATCCATGTATATCTCAAAATTTTCACCATAGAGATAATTACTCTATATCTTTAAAGAAAATTTTATAACTACCAACTCAAGATAATGGGTTGGATAGTTTTATTCATAATCATTTAAATACCTTAACGCCTAGGAAATAACTTTATCATTATATATACGGACACACCTGATTCCTTTCTTTAATGAATCAATATATATAACATATCTATCCATTTCTAAAGGTAGATTCAATATTTTGTCATTGGTCTTTATCCTCTTCAATTATTCAAAAAATTATTCTCATTCATTTATCAATATAAAATTAACCTGTTTATGTATTAGCTTGGTTAAATAGTTATCCAATCAAGTAAAATTTTAAAAAATTCACTAATAGAAACCTATTAACCCAAGTAAACTAAATGCCTCTATTACCTTCATCATTATATGTCATTCTATTATTGTCTTTATCTTTACAAGATCAACTGATATTCCATCCTTAGAGACAATATGATCAAGAAAAGAATATCCCAGAGGTCAAAATTCACACTTTCTAAATTTCCCATGAACTCTTTTTTCTCTAAGATTCTCAAAAAAGATTCACAAGTGGTCCTCTTATATTTTAGAGTATAATAAGATAACTACAATTAAAAAAAATCAAGATAATCCTTAAATACTCTATTCAAAATATCCATAAAGATAGAGGATATATTAGTCGATATGAAGGGCATTATTGTAAACTCATAATTTCTATACCTCATAAAAAATGGAATCTTTATAATATATTCTTTATTTACTCACAATTGATGATACCCTAAACAAATTTTAATCATTGAAAAATATTGATATCCTTAAATTTTATTGAATAATTCATTAATTTCATGAATAAGATATTTTTTATTTATAATAAAATCATCAATTTCCCTATAATCAATGTACAACCTCATAGATCCATATTTCTTCTTAATGAAAATAATATGGGATCTCCAAGTTGAAACACTAGGTAACATAATTCCCCTATCAAACAACTCCTATAGTAGTTTCTTCTATTTTACTAATTCCACTATGACCATTCTATAGGGAGTCTTCGATATAGGTCTTGCATCAGGGATTAAATCAATATAAAACTCAAATTTTCAATATGGTGGACGTCTAGGTAATTCCTCAGAAAACACATTATGTATTCTTATAAAATAGGTATATCTTCAATTTTAAGATTACCTTTCCCATATATAGATTTTGTATAATCTTATTCCCCAATAATATCATTCCAAAGAGATAATGGAGGTGGATACAGACTTTACCCAGATGATGAAGTCTCCTATCTAAATACAAGGGATTCCATATCTTCATCATGAATTATAATCTACTTACATTGATAATAATTTTTTGTATTATAATTTTATACCAAATCCATACCGAGGATTATATCAAATATAACCATAGGTATAATAATCTATTCTATAAACAAGGTACATATATGAGTCATAATGGGAACTAACTACCACATCCTTGTTGTGGTAAGGTTTCCACAAGGTGCCCTTACTAGAAACTCATTTATTAAGGTTTTAGGGAAATATATATATTTTATGGAAATCATATAAGGTATAAACGAGTGTGAATATCTATAATCAAATAAATCATTATCTAAATTTGAGGCTATGATTAAAGAACATGCCTCTATATTTTAGGAACTTCAATCTCATTTGTTGTGATCACATAAGTTTTTCAATATCCCCTAATCCACTTCTATTATTGGTTCCCTTGATCAATGCGACATTACTTTTAATAATTCACGATTTCTATACTATTAGAGAATGGGATAACAATGGTTTATTTCTTTCCCTTCCATTCATTAGCTATATAAACTTTATGTCCTCACTTTTAACAAACTCTCATGCCCTTCCATAATTTTCTAGGATGTTTCCTTCCAAAATATTCACATGATGGAAATTTATTTGTTCCATTATTATTATTTTATGTGTTTCCTTTTTCATGGTGCTCATGTGACCTCTTCTTCTCTTGATTTCCCTTGAATATGTTTGATCTATACAATTCTTTCTATATTTTGGTGTCACATAATACTGTTTCATCATATGATGAAAAAGTTTTTCAAATGAGAGACCTTCAAAGGCTTATCTTATTCCCTTTATAAAATGGTTAATTTTTCTTTACGAATTACATATATAATCTACAACATACCTAGAAATCCTTTTAAAGGTATCCTCATACTCTACAATACATTCTTATTAATTTTATTTAATATGTGGAACATTATCTTTATTTCACTTCATTTATCATGAGGTAAATATTTATCAAAGAATTATAATTTAAAAGATCTCCATTTAATATTTTATATTTCCTCTTACTCCCTAGTATTATAAATTAACGACTATCATTGACCCACATCACCTTTAATACAATACACTACTAGTATAAATTTTTACCTTTTATTACATCCAAAGGAGTGAAATATCTTTTCAAAGTACTTAATCCATTGCTCAACTATTAGTGGATTAGTATTTTCACTAAAATATGGATGTTTATATCATATTAAATGATCCAATATAAGTGTATTATGTTTATCCTTATATACAAAGTTATTTTACATAACTTAGGTTAAATTACCTACTATGTACATGACGTGCTCAAATCCAACACCAGTTGTATTGACTTACTCAATAGGGAAATATCTAGATTTTACATGAGTATAGATATCATTCTTTCTACCATGTTCTATATCTAATAAATGGCATATATTGTAATGAAACGAGTTGGTATAAATTAAATTCACCTTTTTATTTATTTAAATGTATTATTAGGTAATATGGTTATTAAAAACTCACATACTTTCTTTTTTTCATTATATCCAATTTGAATTAAAAGAGCATTATGTATCATTACCATTGATAAAATAGCCTATGAATAGTGATCACATGATTAGTGTAAATATAGGGTTTTAAAAAATATAATTGACATAGAAAAAGAAAGTGATGGCCTCAACCAGTAGGATTGTACCCTATGAAGCCCATTTATTGATGCTTTAGAGGTAGATAGAATCTATGTACTTTTCCCTTTACCAAGACCAAGCTGATATATAACAACTTAATCATGAGTGAAACCGTTTATGAGAGAATTTCAAGCTCATCGAGATCACAGCCTAAACCATGTACATCGAACACCCCCATGAAATTCTCACCATCACACACCTTACTCTTATGAAGTTTGTGGGTGTATTAAATGGATATGTATCAAGACCCTAGAAATACGAGTATGTACATTATTTTTTCTAAAATAATGAATATATTTTCTTCATATTATGGTTACTTTATAAATTATTTTTATTTTGATATAATAAAACAAAAATAATATTTTTGGGTAATATTAAAATTTAATTAAGGAATTTTTTTTTGAATTAATTTATTTTTTGAAATAAATAATATTTTAATTAAATATTATTACTAAATAATATTTACAAGATATAAATGATAAAATAATTTTTATGAAGTCAAATGTAATTTTTATAAGGGTTTGAAAACTATTATTATCAAAAACCCAAAATTTCTCAATAAATGTATATTATTATTTTAAAAGTTAAAATTCACATATTTATAAAATTATTTATATAAAATTAATATTATTTTTGGAATCATAACATCAAAATTATCCAATGGTAAATTTTTCATAATTTTTTGATACTGCTGGATTTTTGGGTAAAAATAAAAAACTTTATAAATATAATTTGTGTATTATGACTTAATAATGATCCAAAAGTGATGTAATAAATAATATAAAGGGTATCAAAGACCAAATATATGTTTTATCTTTAAAGTAACATGATTTTATGTTTATTTTATTAATTTTATAAAGCCCTTATGAATCCTTCAAGACCATTTCTTTAATAGTGTAACTCACCTCCACATAAGAAAGGGTATTATTTTATTTAGTTTGGCCCTTGTCCTTATAAAATAATGAGAACCACTATCATTTAGAAGAAACTATGGGAAAACCCATGATATGGTTTGTGTTTTTTGTTATTTTATTATGCAGATTCCGAAAGATAAATAATAAATAAATCCCCCTATTTTCCAATATAAACACACCCAAACTCCAATTTCTAATCACTAAAACTCCTTATAGCACATCCATACTCTTCCCTACATTATTTATAGTCCTTTAAATGTGACCCAATCTATCAATCATCCTATCCCAAGAATTTTGAGTCACACACTCAATTAAGGGATCCTCACCTTCTCTTCCTTATTCAAGTTTCTTTATTATCTTATGAGTTATGTTTCAGATTCCTAATTTTTGGATATGAATTAACATGTCCCTATTACTTCCAATTTCAGGTCCAAATTATTATAGAATCATTTATATCTCATACAACCATTTTATTAATTTTTATGTGATGTCGTTATGTAGTTGAAATTTCACTACGATTTTTCCATGCTAAAATAATTGTGTAGTAAATACTGTACCCATTTTCTATCAAGGGTGTTAACCTTTATACACTTATAATTATTTGAATTGGGAGTTTCATGTTTTTTTCCACACTCCTTGATCATTTAATAAAATATGATGATTAATGAATCCATGTTGTATGATATACGTGGAATACTTAAGCATGAGAATGAAATGCAAGTGACAGATGTACCGAGGATTATATAGTCCTCCAATGAATAGGTTAATGTTTAGTCTCATGATATGTAATTTTGTGACAAGGAGTGAACCTTATTCCTTTATAAGACTTTTACACCATTATTTATTGATGGTTTATCCTTTATCTATGTTTATGAGGTAGTGTTTTAAGTTATTTAAACATTTACCATGTTATAATTATCATTCCATATCATGTCTCATTGTTAATGTTTATGATTCCTACTTTCTTATGCCCCATTTATATCACTATTTTATAACATGTATCATATTATTACATATTTATTCCCTTAATCGGATTTATATATCACCCCTTTATTATGTTTTTCCCTAGGTTATCCCATCCAAATTTAAAATCCATGGAATTTTAGAATCATGTTGAGGAAGGTTTCAATAATGTTGTTATATCCCATGTTCAAGATGTTATGATATGTGCCTAATTATAAAATAAACTATAATTATTGATCCTTTAGGTTGTATTATGTGGACTTTTATGTAATAAATAATAGTGTTGTTATATATATATTTAATTATCTCAAAACATTATGAATTTTAAATCACATAACATAAATTGAAAATTTATTCATAGATAATATTAGAATCATAAACTCGTTTTCTTTGGGAATATTATAAAATCATGATTTTTTTTTCAAATATTTCTTAATGGTTTGTAAAGAGCATGTGAATCAACCAAAATATACCCCTTGTAGTGTCTCACAAAGTGTGCAATCTTAGGCCCACTCATTGTGCATCAATGAGGATTGAGTTAATACCCAATCCACCCCATTTAGAGTTGTTACCCCTTGTTGAATCTGTGCCACTATTTTATCCACTTTATAATATCTAGAGAGGTATGTATTTTCTAGGAAAACCACACAATATAATATTTAACAAAACTTTCAATAGTATCAAATACTTATACTTATCCTTAGAATCATTCATAGGGTTATGTTTTCTAATATATGTTTTCAAAAATATAGTTCCCAAGGTTTCTACTAAACTTAATCTAACACCAAATGAAACAAACACAAATCCATTAACTCTGAGTTAGTGTTCACTTTATTTCATAAAAATAATAGACAAGGGATCATATCACCAAGGATTTATTAGTTTAGTAGTCTTAAAGAATTAGATACATACATGATTCCTATTTTACATTGGAAATAATATATGTAGTTATTATACATCCTTAAAACTCATTGAAATACTCCCTTTTAATTTCTTATGAAAGGAAAATAAGATAATACTGAGCTCAAACACTCAGTAATAATTGTATATAATGGAAATTATCAAGAGTAAATAAATAATAATAAATATGGGAAGGTAAATAAATAAAAAACATTCCATTTAATCAATAACTTGAGAAAAAATGTATCCATGGTTAATATAAATGTAGTAATATAATGGTTAATAATAAATAAATTATCAATAAATGAAATTCATAGTTTTAATGCCTTTATAATTGATTTTTTCCAAGATACTATCAAATATGGGTAGGTATACGCAAAACACCCATTTAATAAGGCTAGCATACTGGTTTTTCTCATGAGACCCATCGATGCATTAAGGGGATATCTATTACAAGGTCTTCCCAGTATCTATATTGATATTTCATTCCTTATATATGGAATGATCCATTTAATTTATAAACCATATTCCTTATTAAAAAATATCCATATTAATTAAAGAATACAAAATATCCAGATTTCCACAGTTAATTAAATAAATTTCATAGTAAAACACCATATGTAAAAACAGTATATGATTTAGGAAATAATAATATCCATGAAATAAAGAATATGGATAAGGAAGTGAAATGTAATGTCCAATGAAAAATGATTAAAATAAAATGAAATTTTCAAGAGAATATTAATGACCACAAAATTAATAGGAGATAAAAGACGATGATAAATTCATCAAAAAATAGGTTTTGTAATTAAATCATGTATTTTAGTGAATATAATAAAATGTTAGAAAATATTTTAAAATAAAATTTCATTAAATATTTTTTTTATAAACCTTGTGAAACATTTATGTAAGATAAATCGCATAAAACAATTACAGACATGGGAAAATCCATAACATTTTATGCGTTAAAAAAGAAACATTTATTTTGATTTTTTTAAAACAATTATAAAATGAACCTATTGAAAAGATTCATTTTTTTAAAAGTTTGGGGCCAGAACCTCATTTATTATTAAAGAAAAGAAAATTCCTCTTTTAACTAGGTAGAGGGAGACCCATTACATAGCCTGAAGGCCTAGTGGGCATGTAGTCCATTACATAGCCCGTAAGCCCAGATTTTTGGCCCAAATCCCATTCTCTGAATTGTACTACTATAGTACCCTCCCGCTACAAAACTACTACAATACCCTCCTACTATAGTACTACACAATAACCTCCATTGGTACAATGTCCTGGCATCTCTATAGTGCCCGCTGTTTCTACAGTGCCTCTGCTACTATAGTGTTGCTACAATACTACGCCCAATGGGTTTTGAACCCCCATTTCTTATGTAGTATTACAGGGTGATTACCACAAATCCAAACCACCAATACATATTGGAAATATTCTTTTAAAGCCTTTTAAATAATTTTATAGATGATGTAACATTTCGACCCAGGATCTACTAAAATGGTTCCTCGATCTGGTGGGTCACATGGCCTCAATCACTCCTCCCCATACGTGAGAGGCTTTTGACTAGTAGTGAGGGTCTAAGGCGGTATGGTGAGGAGACAATAAAATCTTGGTATTAGAGTATCATAGTGGTATCAATAAAGAAACAAAGATAATATATAGTTAAATAATATATGATAACTAGCAACATAAGATAAACAAGGATAATAATCAACAATGGTAGTATACACACCCAATAAACTTTAGTAACAATCAAGACATAGGTTGATTCATATATAAATGATGTCATGGAATGTTGATGTACAAAAATGGGTATATATAAGAATATGGAGCACATGTGTATACAACATGATGTACAAAATGATGAAATACCAAAATAAATGTCCAATGGTATCATGAGCATATGTTCAATCCTATACTTCCATGATCCATTATATAAGAAAAAAGATCAAGAATCCATGATAGGGTGGTTTCCCTTATCCACACCTGCCATCAGGAATTCTGCTCGGGTACCATAGGAGGCCCGAATAGGGAGTGAGATAAACTCAGTAGGCCATCACCAATGGTTTCTAGAATAATTCATTCAGTGTACATATAATAGAAGTGTGTAGATATCAAATAATAATAATAAAAGATACTGAAAACTAAATACTAGTATTCTCAGTTTCCTGTAGGACACCTGGAAGACTCTACCTACTTTGGCATAGGCCATGATAAGTGATATCTTATTAAACATGTGCATAAATTTATATGAAATTATACATAATATGTATATATATACACACAAAATATGCTCAGACATATATAGTCACATACATAGATACTAGGGGCTAGATAGATCCAAGGCATAAATTAGGTGTCCATGAATAGGCAAATGAGCTATTGGCTCTAGCAAGGCTACTAGACCTAAATATCATATGAATGTGAGACATTATACTCATTACTTGAGATTGTGGGGTGAGACTTCATGTCCAACACCCGATACAAGATAATTTGAAACATCATTCCCATATTTCAAGTAAAAGTAAATAGTTTGATATGCCATGCCCATCACCCAACATATATAAACATGAAATTACATGCTCAAAAAATCCCATAACCATTTTCAAACAACCAATATCCATGGTCTAATCATAACAATCATGAGTAATTTACCCTTAAAAATTTATATAATTTAACCAAATCTAACCATGGGATTCACAATTTATGTAACTCATATATATAAATATACAACATGTGGTGTAAACATTCCACCAATTCACATTAAATTAAATTAAACCATTTAATTTGTAAAAAAAGGAAAATCCAATTTATGGTTAATAAAAACCACTTAGTAGATGTTTGGTCAATTAAAAAAATTACATTAATGAGGGATAATAATTCGACACACCCAAAGGGGTGGTAACCAATGGGGTAGAAATACTCTAACAATTTAACAAGGCTTAAAGTGAGTATAATAAAATGGTTCAAAAAATATAAAAAGGAAAACACATTTTAAGGTAATGCATGAATATGTCTGGCATGCAGCAATATGGTGAATACTATAAAAACACCAAAAAATAGATATAAAATTACTAGACCACCTACCTTTGGCTCATGGATAACTCCTCATTTGGTATCATCTCTAGGTTTGAAGTATAATTGAATAAATCACCGAAATATTCAAATTCCCTGAAAATGGGGCATATGATCTCACAAAAAAATAAAATAGAAGATAGTGAGAGAAACTAAGAAATGAATGAATGGGATTAGAGATCTTTATGTTAGATATCCAACATAACTAAAGGTGAAAAAAATAGAGTCCAAATGAGATAGATATCAAAACACCTTGGGGAAGGATTCCAAGAAATTTATGGGAGAGAAAGAGGGTTGCATGTCTGTTGGAGAAGAAAAGAAAAGAGAGAGGAGTTTTTTTAAAAAAATCAAGGGAAAATGGTAAATTAACTTTCATTGAAGGGACCATATGATTTGGATTCATGGTTAGAACTATGTTTCGCCAACCGTGTGGCATATACTACCTAAGGAACCCCCTTTCATGGGCTAGGTGCACGATTTGACTAACCAGGTGCATCCCATGCGAAATGACTCTGTCACTTTTCTGAGACACACTATATGGCCCTGTGGCCTATGTTACATGGTTGAGTCTAACTGTGTGCACCTTTTCATCCATATGAAACACCTCACATGGTTTTAAAAAACTATACGGGCTTAGGTGGATGGTTTGGTCAAATTATGCACCTAGCTAGTTTCTTTCAAAACTCAAATCTTTGGGCTTCGAAAAATCCTCATACACTCTTGAGACCATTATTAGGCCTTCAGGAACATTCACAAAGATAAAATATGGGATTTTAAATAAAAAATAAATTACCCATACATTTATAAAAATTTGGGTCGTTATAATCTACCCTCCTTAATGAAACTCGTCCCCAAGTTGGCCTTTTGAGGGTAGTAAGGAAACATCTTCAAAATCTCCATCCACTGAGCATGTATGTTAGATTCACTGTCCCAAGCCTCATCATGTACTAATATGTTCTTACATAGCACCCATACTAAATTAATTGACCTTCCTTGAAGAGTCTTCATGCCCCGATCCAGTGTACGAACTAGGTAGTCCTCAAAGGAAGAATCCCATATAAATCAAACTCCTCAAGATGTAAAACATGTGATAGGTATGAATAATACAAGAAGATATGAGACTAATGAAAAACCTCATTCATATAAAAATATCTATGAGTAAGTGATATTCTATAATCTACTAGTCTAACTCTCTCTAAGACCTGAAAAGGTCCAACGAATCTATGAGATTGCTTACCCTACCTCATGAGCTATCACTGGACCAACCTGGGTGAAACTCATGGGAAAAACTAGTCCCTAACCTTAAAATCATGAGGTCATTGATGATAGTTGTAATATTACTGCTGCATAGACTATTCTGTAATTATTCACTTGCTGATCAGTTGGACCTGCTCTGAAGTCTCTTGAACAAGATGTGGCCCAAGTAGATCTGCCTCCCCTACCTCTAACCAGCACATAGGTGATCAGAATTTCCTAGCATATAAAGCCTTGTAAGGATCCATCTAGATGGTAGCCTAAAATATTCTATTATCGGTGAACTCAATCAGGGGTATGTGTTTCTCTCAATAACCCTAGAAGTTAAAGACACATGTACAAAGAATTACCTAGAACACCTAGACCATGTGATTTATCTGTTTTTAGGTCTAAGGGTGATAGGTTGTGCTCAGAAGAACCTATATACCCAAGTCCTTATTTAACTCTTTAATTAACCGTAATGGGAAATGAGAATCCCTTTTAGGTATAATAGAACACAGATCTACATGAAGTCTTATGATCTCCCTAATGTATAACCTCACTAGCTCATGTACTTAGAAGGTGTCTCAAACTGGTAAGAAATTTTTAACCTTATTCAACCAGTCAA
Organism: Viscum album; assembly: GCA_963277665.1. Classification (NCBI taxonomy): domain Eukaryota; kingdom Viridiplantae; phylum Streptophyta; class Magnoliopsida; order Santalales; family Viscaceae; genus Viscum; species Viscum album. The sequence continues at coordinate 267,399,951 of OY728132.1, read as the reverse complement.
AAACTACCCAAATTATATCATTGACTTAAGAAAATCTAGTAAAACCTTTATGAAGTCCATAGTGACATCATCCCACTTCCACTTGGGAATGTAAAATGGTTGTAAAAGTCTTTCATATCATTGATTCCCCCCTTCACTTGATGACTGGTGAATATCGAGTAACAAAGTCTTCTATCTCCCATTTCATACTAGGAAAAAAATAATGGAAACATATGTCTTGATACATCTTCGTGAAACTGGGATGTACTTCCCAAGTTGAGGCATTATATTCTTGTATCAGTTCCTATCAAATGTTTGATGTAACCTAGACACACCCATGAATGCATAAAATATCATCCTTATCCATGGTCTATATAGGTGATTAATCCTCATCTAAAACACTCCCCCTTAGGATTATTTCTTCACGATTTTAAATTTTCTTCATATTTTCCCATTCTATAAGGGTAGAGGTCACTGATAAAGCTGTGAAGACTATCTGAAAAAGATTTTCATGAACCTCAACATGAATATTTGAAAGCAAGGCCATAAGCTGCCACTCACCACTAGCCTCTTAGACTACTTGGGTCCGAGTCTTCCAAATCCGATCATCGACTAATACATTTCCCTTACCAAGCGCATAGGGAAGCCCAAAGTAAAACAAATATAGGTATTCAACCCATATTCATCGCCTAATATTCAAATCACACTCTATAAATATATTCTTCAGGATTTTGTGGTCCATGAACACCAAGAAATTATCTCCAAGAAAATAATGTCTCTAATTACATAAATAATGAACTTCAACTACAAACTTCAGTTCTTTCATCCGGTAATTCCTCTCATGTGGTCTCAAATGATGAGACCTGTATTCTACAACTTGCTTATTCTACATCATAACTACCCCCAGTCTGATTCCCAAAGCATCACAATAAACTATATAACTATTTTGTAGCTCTAGAATAATTAGGCCTAGTGCTAAATTCAACCTTCCCTTCAATTTCTAAATGTTCCTTTATCAATATTCAGACCATAAAAATTTACACCCTTCTTAGTAAATCCCATAATAGGTGATTTTAGGCATGATAAATCCTGAATGAAGCATATGAAATACCCATATATCCCCAAAAAAATCCATAAATAAAATACATTATTGGGATTATCCTAGGAAATTATAGGTATCACATTCACTGGGTGTACTAATACTCTTTTTTTTGAGATGTTATGACCCAAGAAGTGGACGTTTTCTATACAAAACTGGTATTTAGTGAGATTTACGAAAAGATAGTTCTCTCTTACTATATTTAACATAATCACAGGATATTTGGCATGGTTGTGTTGAGTTTGAGAATACACTAGGATGGCATCCACAAAGACTACCACAAATGAATATATATATATGGGTTGAAAACCTGATTCATGAATTCCATGAAAGTAATTGGAGATTTTGCGAGACCGAATGAAATTACCAGGTAATCATAACTACCATATCTACTTTATAATGCTATATGAGGTATGTATAAAGGCCAGAAACACACCTGATGGTAGCCTAACCTCAAATAAATATTTGAAAACACCTTATATCCCTAGAGCTGATCAAAGAGGTCATATATTCGAGGATGTGGATACTGATTCTTAACTGTGAGTTGGTTTATTCGTCGATAATCCATGAAAATCCTTTGGTTACTGTCCGATTTCATAGAAAAAAGGAATAGTGAACCCTATGTAAAGGTAATATGTAAGATAAAACCTTTATCTTCTAGTTCTTCCAATTACTTCTTGAGCTCTAGAATCTCTTTAGGTTCTATCCTATGAGGATAAATGGACACTGGTGCTACTCCCAATACTAGTTCAAAGGTGAATTATACCTCTCTCACTGAAGGTATCCTAGAAAATTAATTTGGGAATACATACCTAAAATGATCCACCATAGGAGGGGAAATATTTGGTTTTATTCACTAATTATCCAAGAAAAGACTAGCAATTTTAGCCACCACTCTTCCCAGCCCATGATGCTCAAGTCCAGTTCAAGTTGCATGGATATACCATTCTACTTTATGAACATGTATACTGCCCTCTAGTGATGTAAACTACACCATTAGAAGATAAGTATCAATATGGGATTGATAGGAAATCAAACAATCCATACCGATAATTACATCAAACCCTAACATGTCGAGGATGAAAAGATTCCACATGAACAGATAACCACCTATCTCAAGGGTAAATTCCTTAAACCAATTAACACTCTATGATAGAATACCTAATAGGTTATCAAGTGTCATCATGAAATAGAATTACTTCATCTTGAGGACCATACTCTCCCAAATTTTCATACATATAAATGAGTGTGAATAACCCATGTAAAAAAAATCAAACAGTAAAGTAGTAACTATTGGAATAGTACCTCTAACTATAGAAGGGCCAGTGCTCTGCTCTTCCGAAACATGTTTCGCTGCATGTAACTAGACCGTACTATAGCCTTGAGTTAAATCTTGAGTACCCTAAGTAGGACCACTGTAAGAACTCAGGTTTTTGTATAAGGTGTGAATCATTTTTTTGTTAAAATGTTTAATTATGGCTTAATGTGAGTACCATTTGAGGTCATGGGTGTATTAGGGGTGTCCGGGGATTGTTCGGATCCTAGAACCCAAATATTGGGGTGAAATAAACCCATAACACGATTAGTAGAAACTATGTAGGGTGGTTTGCATGATTACTTATAACCATGAAAGGCATGATAGTGGATCCCTAAGGCCACATAGTTAGTAAAGTCATGAAATTTGGGGAACACGACCATGAAAATAATTACATACTTTTGAGAGAGGATTTTTACATGGTTTGCGCACGGTTAGTGAAACCATGCATACTAACTATACAGAGTTCCCCTTTCCTACAACAAAGGGAAAAAGGTTTGGCCAACAGTGCATCTAAACCATGCGACCCAATAAATTGGGTAAAATTAAAAATTTCCCCAAATTAATCCTTTATTTCAACCCTAATTTTCATTCCCATCACATTGGACAATGGTGGAGTTTGAGCATCTCCTCCTTAAATCCTATTCTAGGAGTAGACCCCATTCCTCCATCTGATATTGGAATCGAGTGTTATTGGTATAGTTAGATCCACATTTGTGAGTAATCAATTCCTTTTTAGTCAGTATTAATTATTATTAGTATCATCTATGCTATTTAGGGGCAAGTTAATATGACCCAATTTCACGTTCTTCATCCGTTCTTTGATTTTCTTCTGATATGTGTTGAATCAAAAGTTTATACTAGAAGGGAACTATACTAATAATCTATGGTAGGTAGTCTATGATTTTCTAGTTTGTCTCGGTGATTTATTAAGCTAGCTTCCTTTGTGCCACCTGATGGAATTTCTAGCATGGGCCCAAAATGGAATTGAACAATTGAATTAACTGAAATGGAACATGTTAGGGATTCCCTTTAGCTTTCTCGAATGATGTTGGAGATTGTTACCCCAACCAAGGTAACCCATGGAGTGTGCCTTGTAATTGTCTTAAGTATTCCCTTTTTTTGAACCACCTAATGGGTGTGTTTTAGAGATTTAATAGTTTGAGGAAGCCCAATGATAATTAAATAGAACTGAATTTCTTGAGTAAGATATGTTCTTCCTCTTTTTCCATGTGGTATGTTATTTTTAATTGTTTAAATGATAAATTTATTATGTTAATATGAGTTCGTATAATAACTAGTTTTATTTGAATGTAAATTATTGAATTATAGGGTATACTAATTGTTTAAATTGAATATGAATTGATGAATGGAATGAATGTATTTGAAATGGAAGTGGATGCATTTTTTGGTATTCAAAGGGGCTTGATACCATTTAGATGAAATGGTTTATTCACCCATGGATCCTGTTTTGTGGTATTCTCTAGACCTGTATGCTCCTTGGATCTTGATTCCATAGGATGATAAGGTAATTTGAACCCTTTCGATCCAGATTGATGGACTCGCTTTGGAAATGATCTTTTGAGATGATCCTTGGACTCCACTAGTGTTGTTACCATGTTTCCATCAAGATTATCCTGGGACCTGATGAGGATGCCTTGGTCTTCTATACCTTGGATCCAACACTTCTTGGTCTGACACTTCTGGTTATACTGCATGGCCATGGTAAATGTGACATGTTTGGTTTTGTGTCTTGATCGTGGATGTTCTGAAATTTCTGGTTGTATAATAAGGTTCTGGTTGACATGCTATGTTTGGATGTACGACGAGGCCATGATTGTTACATTTTTTTTACTACTTCCATTTGACAGGATCCTGAAACTTGTTTTATAGGGATCTATGCATGTCTATAAAATATCACTTTATTTGTTACATATATTCCATGGGTACCTTACTTTCATATTTCTTACCTTCTTTACATGCACACAACATAGCTTATATTTCATAGAAAATATTATTATAGATCTTTGGGTGGTTACCTGCTGGGATTCTATCTAGCACCCTATTCGGGCCACCGTTGGGTACCAGAAAAGTCTATTTGAATGCAGGTAGGGATCGTGGAAATCAACCATAGTTTGATGGTTGGTTTTTTCCCTGCTTAGGAAGAGTGGATCACATGACAAAGTTGAATCTCATGGTGATATCAGGAGATAGTGATTTCAGTTCTTTTTGATATTTTTATACATGTATTGTATTATAATTTTTTGTACATATTCTAGATACTTTTTAGAGACATGTATAGTTATCTTTATATATATGAAATTAATTCTATCATAGTTTATATATTCTTGTCCCATTTATTTATGTTTTTTCTAATGGTTACACTACTTTTTCTATTGATTGTTATTGATATTCTGCTATGTTACACTCTGGTAAGAGCTAATGGTCTCCCCACCGACTCAACCTAGGCCCTTTACGCTAGTTAGTAGCCTCTGACATTTGAGGAGATACACTTGTGACTATGAGGCCTACTTGGCTCGGGGAATTATTGAGTGGAATCCTAGTTTAGGATGTCACAAAGTGGTATCAAAGGGTTTATTTTTATTTTTTATTATTTGGTGATAATAGATAGGTATATGAAGGTAATAGAATTTGGTAATGATATGTACTTGGTCATAGATAACCATTGTATAGGAAAAATCCAAATTACCTCAAATAGAAATTGTTGTTTCTAGAATTTTCTTATTATAGTTGATCTGATTCCACCTTTGGGTGATGAACTTGAATTGATAAGTTATTATTGATATGGTTGTAGATTCTATTTTGTTTCAACTAGATGAGACGAGGGTAAAACATCTCATGCATCATTTTAGTCACTTTAAAGGAATCACATTCCATGCATTATTCCATGGAATATTGGATTCATTTCCTGTTTTCATGGTGTTATGATAGGTTTCATTATAGATATACCTACTATTGGGATATACATATATGAAGTGGATTGGAAAATATGGTCGGTACTAAGAGTACCTACCATAACCTAAGAAGTTTTTTTGTTTCGGCTATAGCAGACACTCTGAGTATTCAACTGTGCCTCATTGAGTTATGGACCAAGAGTCTCATGGTTTGGAACGTGTTGTGGAATGAATTAAGTGGATGCCACATTTTGGGTAACCAGGTGTATGTGACCTTATTGATCCAAATTTAGTGAAATATTTGGTTAAACCATTAAAAATAGAATGTGAAATATAAAATCCAATGAAAAATGAAATTATAAATAGAGAAATCGACCTAAAACTGAATTTTTAATGGGAAATAGGCAATGTATCTAGTGGTTTATATGATTGTTTCCTTTTTATCAGTCCTGGATTTAGGATCTAGTTGTGTGATATGACCAACATATAGGATGGTTTTGACCTGTACTATACTTTTGAGATGTAAAACTTGATATTGTTCTTTTCTGAGGTGTGTGTTTGGAATTGTAGAGGCATTCCACCATGAAGATACCCATTCCTATTCTAGGAGGGTGGTTATGATCATACTTTGGGGGAAGTGGTCTATGGGACACTAGTGGATCCTCCTTTAGTGAAAGTTATGGAACCAAATATTTTTTCAGACATAGGTGATGAGGCATAGTTCCATGAGGGGTTCTATCGCTTCATGGAGACTTTTCAGGGAGCTCAACAACCAACCTTGTCAATAGCTAGGCTAACACGTGTGTTCTAGTAGCAGCATCCTCCCGTGTTTTTGGGGTATGGAAATCCAAATACTATAGAGATATGGTTTGATAATATGCTATTGATCTTATAGCATCTCAAGACACCTCATAAGAGGAGATTAAATCTCACAACTTATATGCTATGTGGAGTAGAAAAAAACTAGATGGATGTTTTGAACCTGGCTGATACACTACATGATATGGTTTGGCAGGATTTCCAAACTAGTTTCTATGAATAATTTTTCCCCAAGAATTAGAGGTTAGAGTAGGCTAGTGAGTTCATGTGTCTGGAGTAGGGTGCGATGACTGTTATGGATTACTCAACATGCTTTATAGAACTACAATATTTTTCATCGATGTACCTTGTTGATGAGTTATCGAGGGTGAGACACATCGAGTATGGTCTATGGAATGTTGTTATACCTCAAGTAAACATGTTCATATTGACCTCTATTACTAAAATGGTAACCCAGGTGCTAATTATAGAGAAAAAGCTAAGGGATGTTGGAGACAAAGAGCAGAGCAGTGCAGTCTATCAACCTAGTTGTTCAACATATTTAGGAGGGAATAATCATTTTAAGGATTCCCATGAGATGTGCCCCAACTAGGCCATTAGTCACTACCAAAAAACAGGGCAAGAGAAGCGCTGCCCTTTATCAGCGCTAAACATAAATTGCTGATAAAGGGGTACGCCTTTATCAGTGCTATCTAAAAGAACTTATAAAGGTATCTCTTTATCAGTGCTAAAAAAGTGCTGATAAATGAATGTTTTATCAGTGATTTTATTTTAGCGCTGATAAAACATACCTTTATCAGCGCTTTTAACGAGCGCTGATAAAGGTTATGTCAGTTTTTATTTAATAACCCTAACATGACATCCTCGCTCGCACGTGGTCAAGCTTTCATGGAAGCTGAACCAGGCCCCTTGTCGCCGCGACCTCGTCCTCCTCCTCCTCGTCCTCGTCGTCCTCCTCCCCCTCTTCCTTCCTCCTCATCGTCCCCCTCCTCCTCCGTCGCCTCCACCGCTTCCTCCCCCACTCCCTCTTCTGCGACCGTGGCTGCCTCTACCGCCTCCACCCCCGTTGTCGCGACCGTCGCCGCCTTTGCCACCGCTGCCGCCTCCTCCTCTTCCGCCGCCACCGCCTCCGCCTCTGGCACTGCCTCCGCCGCTGCTGCCTCTGCATCCTCCTCTGACGCCACCGAAAAGGTGGGTGTGGTTAGATTCCTTTCTATGTTGGTTCTTCTATTTTTTGTTTCACTTCAGGAAACATGATCAAAGATTGGTTATCTATTGATGTTACCTATTGAGGTTGAATCTTTTGTTATAGCTAGTGCTCTAAGTACTGTGTTTGTATTTTAGAAAAGATTCATCCTGATTTTCCTTAGGTTGAGTGCTAAGAGATTGGTAATCAGCACACTCCAAACATTATATAAATGTAGCTTCATGTACATCTTATGGATCATTTGGATGCTCAGTATAATGGTATCTTATTGAGGGTCATGAGATCCTAGGGAACAAAGATTTTTTAACTATTCATTTAATGTTTTAGCTGATGATAGATTCTTGATGCAGCTTCTGCCTATATTCCCTGGGGAGGGAGGCATCTATGTAGAAATTGTTTCGACTGGGTCAGTTTAGACGATCTATAATAATATTGAGATACACATAGATATGATGATGATTATTTATTCAGATATGCGTAGTGGACCATCCAAATGTTGGAGGTACAATCAAGATTAGATTGGTTAGGAAGAGGAGTTGTCTTGGAAGGACATCATGATTAATTTCTTGAGCCACTTATATCACATGATGTTTAGGAGAGGGAATCCTCATTAGTTCAACACCTAACATAGGATTCCATGTTAGTATTGAAATATTATGAATGTTTCACTGACCTTTAGTATGTTGCTCCATCTTTGGTTGCTAATTAGATATCATGGGAAAGTGGTTTTAGGATGGTCTTCACTGTGAGATTTAGTTTCATGGGAACATGTTCTATGTGACCATTTATGTAGATGACATGAATCATGCACCCATCAACAAAGGAAATCTAGGAGAGTCCATGAGAAGTAGTCAAATGGTTTTATCAAGAAGTGTAGAAACTCTTCTTGTAGAGGTAAAATCATTGTTATGAAATTTTTATCCAATGAAATAGTTAGAAAGCATATTAGGGTAGTGGGAAGCCCACTCAGGATCATGTTCCATTACAGTGCAATTAGTGTGTTAATATTGTTCACAAAAGGTCTCAGTGTTTGTACACCACTTTGAGGTGTCATGCTTATAAAAGATTCATCCACCTAATGTGGTTTTCTAGGGGCATGCAGTAATAGTGCCTTTGTAGGGGAACATGAATGGAACCAGATATTGGGTAGGACTCAGACACTCCTCTGATAATAGGTAGCTGGAGTCCCATTGGATATTTTTGTCAAGGGAGGGGATGTTTTACCACCATACAAGAATGACAGTATAAGGAATAGTATATAACATAGGGAGTCTGGCTCTAGCCTAGGGTTTAAGGGCTGGTCATATGCATGTTATGTAGTATACTATGGCTATTGTGGATTCTTGATCATCTACTATCAATGGTACAATTCCTATATCATCTACCCTTTATTTTATTTTTTATAAAAGAGAATCACATTCATTTTTTCCACACTTTTTTAAATGTTTTAGGCTTAGAGGTGTAATGCTTGGATAGTGTTATCACCATCGACAGACTATTAGTATTATAGTCCATGAATATCACATGTTGCAAGGAATGATCTCTAGATATTTGTGGTTATCATTTATTTTGTGAACAACCCATTCTTTATATGATAATATTTTATTTTAGTTTTGTTATGGATTAGTTTGTTTTATAAAAATCCAAAATCATTTGTTCCCATATGAGAGTTACCTTTTTATCTCCAAAATAGATAGAATTATTTTCACTTGGATGAGAGGAATCTTCTATTTGGTCATGTAGAACCAATTCAATCTATATTGTATTTTCTCATGGATCAAAAAGTCAGGCATATTGTAGATGTTTCTAGAATGATGTAGGATTCTTTTTCCCAAATGGTAGTACATTTTAGGATGTTTTCACTGATGAGGTATAAAATTTACTTCTTAATAAAGAGTTAAACTTTATAATCTAGTTAGTTTTGGGAGAAAATTCAGTTTCTATCACAATTTCTAAAATAACACCAAAAGATCATCAGTTGTTTGAATTAAAATTTGATGATATAGAATATAATGGTTTCATATGGCATAGTACTTTACCATGGGGTTTTATATTTCTCTAAAATAGACAGTTGATTGGTATTTATTCTTTTTTGGACTATTGGAGATTGAACCTGATGATAGTCATGAATATGTATCCTCATCCACACATTGATAGTCACATTGATCATCTATGAGGTTCTATGATCTTCTCCAAGATAGATTTGACATTAGGATACCATTAGATGAGTTGGACATCGATGGACCTACCATGGACTGCTTTTAAGAGTAGTTATGGCCTGTATGAATTCATAGCGATGATACTTGGTTTAACTAATGCATTGGTTGTTTTAATGGACTTGATGAATAAGATATTTCATCCTTTTCTGGATTAGTTTTTAGTAGTTTTTTTCAATTAAATATTAGTGTACTCCCAACCCAGAGTTGATCTTGACCAACATCTTATCATCACCTTGAGTACATTGAGATAACATCATATTTATGAAAAGATAACCAAATGTAGTATCTGGATTCATAAAGTGCACTTCTTGGCCAATGTCATCTCAGAAGCTAAATTAGTAGTGGTCCCATAGGAAGTAGTAGTTTTGGTAGCATGGTAGAATATCAACAATGTATGTGAAATTGCGATATTTCTTGGTTTACCATGTTATTATTTGTACTATATCCATTATTTCTCACAGCTCGTAGAATATATGTTATGTATGACCATAAATGGAGTGATTTTTTTCTCAAATTCATGTTAGTGATATTTTTAGGTGATCAATGGAAGGTTGACCTCTACATCTACCCCCACATTACCTATTCTTGGAAAATAATATTATGTGTACTAAGTTTCATCAGGAATTAGACTCAAAGTAGTTATGATGAATGATAATTGGTGGTTATCATTTATTTGTATGCATTGTCTTTTGGGGTTTGTGGGGTGTGATAAATGGTGTACTCGGTTTTAGATTATTTTATTCTCATGGGTTTCCCCTATTTTATGTTTTCTTTTCAGTTAGAAATCTCCTCTGCTGTGCACCTATCCTCTGCCACGAACGCTCCTCTGCCGTGTGCCAAACGACACCTTCACGGTGAGTTTTCTCCTGTTACTCATTGGTTTCCTTTTGTTCGCATGTTATTACTGTTTGATATTGATGGTTATAATGTGAAATGTATGGGCTAAATTCCCTGCTGAAAATCGTGGCTGTTGTTGGTCCTTGTTTGCACACTAAATGAATTGAATGTTGGTTGGTTCTTGTTGAACATTGGAATATATAAATTGGTAATTTATGTATACTTGACTTATGAATGAACACCCCAGGATGATAAAAATTCTGTGATAACCCCTGAATTAACAAACAAAATTAAATAAGGGATGCTTTGTAAAATCTAAAATTTTGATTGTTTGGTTTTTATGGTGTTGTGATTGTGATCACGATTGTGTTTTTGTATGGTGTTGTGGTTGTTGGAATAATCTTCTGACTCAAACATGGAATAAGTTTCATTTTAAATGTTACATGTCAGGTGAACCTAGTTCACACACAATGTATCTCCAAGACATATAATTCAGCATAAAACCATGTACATTCCATGAAATAATGGTAGAACCATATGACATGTGTTTTACTTCACTCACACCATGTATAGATACCATAGAGACTTGATGTGTATAGACTATACACCCCTAGTGGTCATGTAAGGACTACACACCGTGTATTCCACAAAAATGTGATGCATAGCTAGTGAGGTGACTCAATATGTATCTAAAGTACATGCCTTTAGCTCAAGTTGTTCTAAATGTCATGTATTTTCAAACACATCATTCAGTCTTTGTAAGACTAACTTGGAATAAATTTGATATATGTCAGATTAAATCAGGTATCTTATATATACACGATGTTCACTCTACTGGACACACCATGTATATGGATTTCACATGTGTTTAAAGGAAATTGTACCATGATTTGTTTTTATAAAAAACAAACAATGCTACTTGGTTAATTAAAAAAAATATTAGGCAAGTTTGAGATCAAACCCATAAAGACAGTGAATATGAATAAAGAATGGATGAATGCCAATCGGTTGACAAAAGAGTATGAAGATGGCATGAAAGAGTTCACCAAGTTTGCAGAAGATCATGCATGTGACCCTTCTCAAATCCTTTGTCCGTATTTCCGCTATTGTTATTCAAGACAAATTAGTCCAGAGGAGTTGGAAGAACACCTGATCTATCACAGAATTGATCGAAGTTATACATGTTGGAATAAACAAGGGGAGAAAACGAATGTAGGTATTGACTCAGAGAACACGACATTTTATAGATCATTTGATATGATTAGAAGTGTGAACAATGAAGACGATCATATGGAGGGTGTGATTAAAGATGTGAATGATGATGAATATTGTATTGAGGAAATGACAAGGACAGATGAAGATGAACTTCGTGATTTACCAAAATTGTTTGAGAAGTTAAAGAGTTGAGCAAAAACTCCATTGTATGCTGGTTGCACTAAATATACAGCACTGTCAGCCGTATTGTAGCTGTATAATTTGAAAGCAGGGAATGGGTGGAGTGACGCCAATTTTACGGAACTACTTTCTCTCCTGAATGACATACTCCCAGAAGATAATGAACTCCCAAGCTGAACATACGATGCCAAACGAATGCTACGATTGATGGGTATTATCTCTGAAAGAATACATGCTTGCCCGAACTGAAAGTAGTTGAAGAAAACCTGAAGGTCTCTAATACTCGGATTTGATGTGTTGGTATGCATAATAATGAGATAAATTTTCATTGATATCTCATCTAATACATGGACACAAGAATCTTTATGGTATATCATATAACATCTGATTAGTACATTGGTACACTTCCAATGGAGAATTATTGAATTCCATAATAACAAAAAAAATCACCGAAGAAGGTAAAATATACCAGTTCTAATAGGTGTTTCAGACATGTATTGGGGATAGATGGATGTCATTGGGTTTTGGGAGGATATCATGGATGACTTGGGTAGTCATTCTATTGAAATTTAGTAGCATTAGGCTACTCATAGTGTGAAAGTATAATTCACAACATGAATGCATTTAATAGGGTGATAATGGTCGTGAATGGGGAAAAATGGTCAAGTAAGGGTTTGGACCCAAAATATAATGATGTCACCACTTGATTAATTTCATGTAACATGATTTAAAACTTATTTTTATGTGGGTTATGGGTTTATAAAGTATAAACCTCCTTAGGTTTCCTCGTTTGGGCACCAAGTTCTTAGGTGGTGGCCAAACCCCATCCCCCTCCTTCCTTCCCCTTAGACCTAAGTGGATTATCTGTTGGTCGTCATTTCGAATCAATGTGGTATCTTCTCCTACATATTTCTTGCTTCTATAACTTCTTTCTCAAAGATTTTCATTCAGTTTTTAGGGTTCTAGGTGTAATTATTATACCATAGTATGGTTAAATCACTATTCTTCATGGGAGTTTTATATATGACTCTTAGAGCATGTCTCAAAATTTCATAAACTAGTAATCAATCATTATTTGATGCATATTATATTTTGTGGAGGATTTATTTATGGGTTTTCAAAAATTTAAGCTTAATTTTTCATAAATTTAGTAATATAGATTGGGGATTTAGTGTTTTCTAGGCTTATGGGTGCATCAGGAGTGGATCACACCTATTTTCTTTGCATTCTGGCTTTGTTGGATTACACGATGAGTTTGGAACCTATTATACCATGCTGGATTTTTGGTTAAAATTAACTAAATATGTAATTTAATGTTGTTGGACATTAATACATGTGATCATGGACTCAGTTGTGGTTGGTATGAACTGAAGATAGTTTATTGGACTTCTAGTTGAGGTAAAGGCATTGACCTAATTGTGTCTCTTCGTTAATTGGTTATTTTATGTTTTGTGCCTCACTAGTATAATTCCATTTAGAAACCACATTATTTATTTCATTATTGTATTACTAACCTAATATTTGTTTTATTATTTAGGTGAAATCTTTTTCCTCAGTTCGAATGTTTTTTTCGGAAACCGCCGCCATGGATGACAATTTTTTAGAGAGGATGGACACAAAAAGGACGGAACATAATTTTTTTAACTGTTTGTTGGATAAATGTAATTGTAACCAAATTAAACATTGTTTGAAATTTATATAGTAGTGTGTTGTTTTGTATTCATGATTTCAAGTAAATGTATGTATCATTTTTTTTCTTCAATGCTTTGTGTGTGGGTGTTGTTTGTGTTGTTTGCAGGTGTTGTAATGTGTGCAGGTGCTGAACAAGTTCTGTAAAGGTTCTGGTTTTGCACAGGAAATTTGGCCTTTATCAGCGCTAGTTAAGCACTGATAAATGGATAATATATCAGCGCTATTTTGAGCACCGATAAAGGTAGTTTTTATCAGCACTCAAAATAGCACTGATAAAGGTAGTGTTTATCAGCACTATTTTTAGTGCTGTTATATTATACATTTATTAGCACTAAAAATAATGCTGATAAAGACTACCTTTATCAGCGCTTTATTAGTGCTGATAAAGGGGCACTTTTATCAGTGTTATTTTTAGCGCTGATAAAGGGGACCCCCCCTTTATCTTCACCAAGATTAACAATGCTTTTTTAGCGCTGTTAAAGGTATTCTTTTAGGGCTATTATAAGCCATATTTGTAGTAGTGAGTGCTGATAGTGTAGTTTTCTATCATAAGTGTCGAAGATGGGGTCACATGAAGAATCAATGCAATTGCGACCGAGTTGAGTGCTGAGCTTGTGGAAGGATGGGTCACATGCAACGTTTCTGTAAGACCTTCCTCCAGCGGTGAGTGGTAGGGTGTTCGCTTCGAAACCAAGTAGGTTTATCCGATCCGAGTCTAGAAGTGAGCTGGAGTAGTACTGATCAATCAAGATGAGGTGGTGGTGGTCGAGGCCAATGAATCTAGACACTAGTTACATATAGAAAACAATGTGGGTCTACTCCATATAGTGAGGATGTGTCACAATGCCATGGTTCGTGCAAGATTTATTCTTTATATAATACCCTTGAGTATCATGGTTCCAGACCATCTACAGTGATAGGTATGATTCTAGTGGTTTCTATGTTAGTATATTCTCTCTTAGATCTAGGTACATCACATAGTTTTATATATGCACCTATGGTGGAAATACTTGGACTCATTATATTTTTTTATGAGTGTGTTATGATGCTATACACTCCATTGGAGATTAGAAAGGAGGATGTACACCCACGTAGGGAGTTCCCCTTGAGGATGGTGGGTTTCAATTTTTCTAGAGTATTTATGTCCTCAAGATGATTGTGTTTGATTTCATACTCAGAATGGAATAGATAGTGTCCTATGGATCCTACATTGATTTCTATCACTAGAGGGTGAATTTCACATTAGCTGAGAGAATAGTTTATACTCACAAGGGTGAATGGGATGTCCAAGAAATCCAATCTAGACCATAGTATCATGGTCTAGGTGAGATGATAACCCAGATTGTAAGTTTATATTTGGATGAACACGAAGCATGTAAGGAAGACTTCCCTCTAGTGGTTGATAATTTTAGGGATGTGTTCTAAAATAAATTTTCTAGTTTACCTCATAAGATAGAGGTTTAGTTCTCCATATATCTAGAGTTAGGATCTGCACCAATATCTATTCCTCCTTATAATATGGTGATGACAGAGTTTCATGAGTTCAAGAGGTAGCTAGAGGATTTAGAGGAAAATCGGTTTGTTCGACCTAGTACTTATCTAGGGGGTTTAATGGACCTTTTTTGTGAAAAATCTGGATGGTACCCTTAGGCTATGCATGTATTACAAAAAATTGAACCACTTTATGGTTAAACAGTGCCATCCCTTTCAATGGATAAATGACTTATTTGATCAGTTTTTAGGATCTTGGGTGTTTTTGAAATTTGATTTGTGATATGTATATCACTATGTGCATTTTATAATTGCGTACATACCTCATAAAACTTTTTATAGTAGGTATGGTCTATGTGAGTATCTGGTTATGCCATTCGATATCAGAGATGTGCCAATAGTTTTCATGTTGACGATGAGATGAGTCTTCTATCCTTATCTGGATTCATTTGCGGTTGTTTTTGTGGATGATATCTTGGTGTATTCTAAAAATAGACAAGACTGGTTCAAAAATCTTTCGATCATCTTGGATACACTGAGAGGGAATCAATTCTATACTAAGATAACAAATTACCACTTCTATATGGTTCAAATTCACTTCTAGGGTCACATTATATCGGAGAAAAGAGTATCAGTTGACCCAAAGAAGGGGAGAGATATAGTTTTCTAAGATAATCCCAAGAATTTATTTGAAATATGGAGTTTATAGAGGTTAGTTGGATACTACATTCATTTCATACTTGACTTATCATACTTAATAGTGCCGTTGATGGGCTTGACTAAGATGGGTGTGAATATTTTATGATAGATACATGTGAGAAATCCTTTCAGGAGCAAGATAGGGAGATTCACTTCAACACTGGTCTTGATACTACCAGAATAGTGAAGGATTATACCATTTATTGTGGTGAATCATGTATCAGTCTAGGAGTAGTTCTGATGTAGGGAAATAGAGTCATGACATACGGGTCTTAGCAGTTGAGGACAAATGAGAGGAACTACCCAACGCCTGATCTCATGTTAGCTACGGTTGTTCATGCTTTTCACGGTTGGAAACATTATTTTCTAGGAGAGTGTTCTTTTGTGTACATGGACCACCAAATCCTCAAGTATATATTTACATATCATGATCTAAATCTGATACAATGAATGTGGGTTGAGTACCTTTAGTCTTTAGAATTTGGGATTGCCTATATGCTTGGAAAAGGTAATGATGTGGCCAATGCACTGAGTAGGAGGAAACATATATAGGAACTTAAACAGTTCAATATATTGTGGAAGATTATGGATTTATTATTTGAGATGCACTGGGAAGTGTAATATAGTTAGGGAAAGACTTATATTTCATCCTTATATGTAACCTCTCCCTACTAGATAGAGTGAGGATGAGAAAGCTATGAGATTCAAAGGTCATATTCCTATCATAGAGTGTGGAAGGTGAGGACCCTCTTCCTAGTTGGCCCATAGGAGAGGTTTGATGTTCTGTATATCCATGGTTGTGTTAGGTTCTAGTGGACATATGGAAGAAGATGCTACGGGAGTTTTATGCCTCATCTGGGTTGTGCATCCCGATATCACTAAGATGTACCGTGACTTGTGACATTAGTACTAGTGTCATGTTATTAAATTAAAAGTATATAGATTTATTATGAGGTTATCGACCAATCAATAAGTGAAGGAGGAACATCAGTGACCAGCCAAAATTTTACAGTATTTTCCTATTCCTGGTTGGAAATGGGATGACGTCACAATGGATTTTGTGACAAGTTTACCAATACTGCCTTGAGGTAGTGATGATGTGTGTGTTGATTTTGAGAGGCTCATGAATGTTTTTTTATTTCCTGCCGATCAAGGATACCTTCAGTGTGTATGAGAATGAGAGGTTTTATATCTATGAGATAGTATAACTTCATGGGGTTTTGCACACTATCATTTTAGATAGGGAATCCTTGTTTACATATCATTTTTGGCAGAGCTTAAAGTGTTCATTAGGTACATAAGTGATTTTGAGCACATCATACCCCCATCATATTGATGGCCAATCAGAGCATATGATACAAGTGCCTGAGGATATGCTATGTGCATGCATCCTAGATTTTGGGGGCTCTTGGGAGAGGCATATACCCCTAGTTGAGTTCACCTAGAAAATAGAAATCTAGTGACAATACATATGGAACCTTATGAGGATTTATATGATAGGATTTGACGATCGTCCCTGTGCTGGTTAGAGGTAGGTGAGGAATCTTTACTAGGACCACGCCTCGTTTAGGAGACTTATGAGCAGGTTAAGTTTGTTTAGAAGAGGATGGAAACTACACAGACTTGAAAAAAATATTACAACGATTATCATAGATGAACTCTAGAGTTTGAGGTATGGGATCATGTATTTTTATTTGTTTCACCAAGGCTGATACCTAGACGTATTATGAGATAGGGTAAGACTTCACCATGATATGTTGGTTCGTTCAAGATTTTTGATAGAGTCGGGTTGGTAGCCTAGCGGTTGTAGTTTCCTCAGAGGCACTAAACCATGGATTATGTCTTCCATATATCTCAACTATTCTTCTATCATTCAGACTCATCTCATTATTTTCATCTTGAGGAGGTTGAGTTACAAGAATATAAATCCTTTGAGGATAATCCTATTAATTTCGTTGATAGAAGCATGAAGGTTCTCTGAGGCCGTTCAATTCCTCTAGTATGAGTGATATGAAAAAAAGACTATTTATAGGATTAGACTTGGGAGTGGGAGGCTGATGTACATTCTTAGTGGCAAGATTGTCTCTTAGAAAAATCTTGACCACCCTTCAGAGAGTAATTCAGGGATGAATTTATTTAAAGGGGGAAGATTGTAAGAACCTAGGTTTTCATAGGAGGTAAAAATCCTTTTATTTTAAGTTTAAATATTTAGTTATGACCTAATGTGAGTACCCATTGAGGTCATGAGTGTATCAGGGGTGTTCGAGGATTTTTTATAGCTTGGAACCCAACTTTTGGGCTGAAATAGGAATGTTGTATGGTTAGTAGAAACCATATGAGGAAGGTCACCCAGTTACCTCTAATTGTGCAAGGTTGGAAAGTGGAGACCTATAGGGCACACAATTAGAAAACCATGTAATATGGGTCACACATTCATGAAACAAACCGCAGACTCTTGATAGAGGAGTGTCTCATAGTTTTCGCAAGGTTAGTTAAACCATACACACTATCTGTGTTGGGTTCTCCTTTCCTACACCAAAGGGAGCATTGTTGGCATGCAGTTTGGCCAAACATGCGGCATAGTAAATTGGTTAATTATTTTAAATTTATCTTAATTAATCACTTATTTCAAAACTAATTTTCATTCATCTCTTGTTGGAAATCGATGGAATTTGAGAAGATCCCCCTTAAAGCCTATTATAGGATTTGATCCTACTCCTCCATCTGATATTGGAATCGAGCACTATCAGTCTCATTAGATCCACATCAGTGAGTAATCAATTCATTTTTAGTTGTTATTCATCCTTCTAAGAATTTAATGTACTATTTAGGTTTAATATAATATTCCCTAATTTCATTTTCTTTAAATTTTCTTCGATTTTATTATGATCTGAGTCAATTAGAAGTTGATATTGGATGAGCACCCTACTATAGATCTATGGTAGGTGGTCTATAATTTTACCATTTGGTTTTGTGATTTATTAAGCTAGATACCATTATGTCTCCTTATATACTTTCCGATGTGTACCTAAAATGAAATTTAACAATTAAATTAGCTGAAATGGGACCTGTTAGGGACACCCTTTAGCTTCCTTAAACGATGTTGGAGGTTGTGTCCACAACCAAGGTCACCCATGGAGTGTTCATTTAAATTTTCGTGAATTTTCTATTTTATTTTACCAACCAATGGGCGTGTTTTAGAGATTTCCTAGTTAGAGGAATCCAATTGGAAGTTAAATGGAATTGAATTGGTTGAGTAGAAGATATTCTACCTCCTTTTCTATGTGGCATGTTATCTTGAATTTTTTAAATGATAACTATGATATGTTAATATGAATGGGTGTACTCGTCGTTTAATTTTGAATGTAAATGGTTGAATGAGTGGATATACTCATTTTTTAAACTGAATGTGAATTTATTAATATAATTTATGTATTTTAAATGGTAGTGGATTCCTTAGTTTCTATACCAAGGGCCTTGATTCCATTTAGATTATATGGCCCCTTTACCCATAGATCCTGTTTTGAGATAGAATATTCCTTGGACCTATATGCTCCTTGGATCTTGATTCCATAGGAATCCAAGTTCATTTCTACCCATTAGATCCAGATTTTTTGACTCACTTTGGACATGCTATGTCGAGATGATCATTGGACTCCACTAGTGCCATTATTGAGTCTCCATTGAGATTCTCTAGGGACTTGATAAGGATTACTTGGTCTTATACAACTTATATCCAACCCTTCATGGTATGAAACTTCTAGTTATATGAAACATACACGGTAAATGTTACATGATTAGTTCTGTGGCTCAGTCATGGATGTTATAAATTTTATGGTTATACAACAAGGTTGTGGTTGACATACTGTGCTTGGATGTATGATGAGGTTGTGGTGGTTACTTTTGTTTTATTTCTTCCTTGTGATTGGATCATAAAACTTTTTTGTAGGGAGCCATATATGTCTATAAAATATCACTAGATTTGTTACATATATGCCTTGGATACCTTACTTTATATTTCTTACCTACTTTACTTGCACACTACTTAGCATATATTATACAACCTGGATTGTTATAGATCTTGGGTAGTTACCTACTGGGATGGTATCTCACACCCTGTTCATTCCATTTTTGGGTACCCGAAAAACTATTTTGATGTAGGTAGGGATTGGGAAAAGAGACCATAGTTCAATGTTTGATTTTGTTCCATGCTTAAGAGCATGGGAGAATGGGACTGAGATGAGGCTCATGATGCAATCAAGAGATATTTATTTTTGGTATTTTTGGAATTTTCATACATCTATCATATGTACTATTGTGTACCTATTCTGGATTCTTTTTAGAGATAAGTATCATCATATTTATATATATGATATTTCTTCTGGCATGAACTGGGGTTTTGTGAGCCCTAACCTCCCGTAATGGTGAAATATAATTAATCTATCAGTACAAGACGTCTCAATACCATTTAACCCACAAGAAACCTCAAATAGGAGTTTCCTTCCACTAAAAGAACCACTTCCAAGCCTGGGTACCAATCCACCCTGGCTCCCACCTTAGTCTTCCCTAAAATTATACTCAGTAATGAGGGCCTTCTTTAATATATTAGAAATAGTAGTCAAATAGAAAATTTTAACCTATGTTCAAATGGAATATACCATCCCATACTCAAATCATCTCAAAATCATGAGCTCATCCCTTACTAGAGTCTGTGTTAATTGATACAACTCAGTAAAATGTGAAGAATTCTCTATTACAAACATAGATCCCTGATGAAATTTCATGAAATCTATAGCTCAATCATTACTCTATGTCTATAGAAAGAAGTAATTATAGAAGAACGTTTGGAAGTCACTCCAGACTATATCCTGATATCAGTCTACCTGGGTAATGACATCCCACCATTGCTTGGCAGAACCACACAACATATAAGTCTTGAACTTGACCCTCCTATCCAAATGAATCTCCAGATTCTCATATATAGAAAGCATGGCCTCCAACCATGATTCATTTTCCTAAGGTCTACAATCCCTTTATAAGTTTGGAGGATGATACTTTTGAACTTCCCACATCAAATCATCCATAGTCGGGGTAGGTCGAGCAACTCATTGCAAATACTGTATCATATGGAAAAAATCCATCTCCAAACTAGTTGTCAATGCCTAAATTAGGAATATAAGGTGGTTCCTTAGGTGGAACTATATGAGGTAAAACTATTAGTTCATGTACCACCACCTCCGAGGCATTGTCGTCACCACCCTCCTAGCATACGACTCAAGGCTTTCATAGAGAAAAGAATCTATAAAGCCAAATTCATACCTTATAATAGAATTCAATAGTTGAAAAGATTATAGATAAACGATTAAGACCTATACAATCCTTTCTATTTCTGACTAAAACCTCTATACCTATTCCAAAATCTAGGTTTTTTTGATAAATGAAAACCATAAAATGTCATAATAATTGAAGTACATACACCAATTAACCACTACTAAGGCTATGTTTTGGTCTAGGTGACATATTACATGACTAAGGTCCCTGTATATGGAGTGTAAATTTCATGATATAGAGTAAAAAACCCTTTAATTTCCAATATACATCCCCATTTAACAGTAACCATTTCTTTTAAGATCTTAGTTTCATTTAAGATCATTATCTTTTATATGTATAAATATCATTGTCCATTTAGATTCATCACTATTCCAAATTTATAAAATTCATAGTCCTTATAAATTGTAACTGGAACATCATGTAACTATATCCTAGCCCTTAAATATGCTATTATGATGTAAAAGGTTATAATAAATCGTTTGAATAAATGAATTACCATTTTTAATTTATATAATTACTTGATTCATAACATACCATTAACATTTAAGTAATCAAACCAACCAATGTTTCATTCCATAGAACCAATGGTTCATGGCTCAAACATCGCATAATTGGTTAAATAATGTGTGATCATCAATCCATGTGGAAAAGTCCATTTATATTGATTAAAAAACATTTATTAATCCAATTATTTTACCCCTACAAGAAACTTTAACACATTTCCATATATAAAATTTTTCCACTAACCATATGCAATAGGAAATGAACACTGAATGTAAATTTGGAAAGGAAAAATACATAGATTTTAAGTCCTAAAGTTCCTATGATGAATCCTAATATAATACCAATTTTCCATATTGGGATAAGTAAAATAATTCTATAATAATAACATTAGCAATAATAACATCACAAAACATGTGTGTCACCCAACAGTGAAATCAAATCAACTTTAATAGGCATAATCTAGTAACAACAATATCTGTCCAAGGTAATTTGGGATTCCCCTATACATGAGATATCTACTCCCATGCATAGGATCATTACCAAATTATGAAATATTCGTAGTCCTATATCTAATACCTAAAAAATATTACATAAGGGAAAAATGCCTAATACCACTTTGTAACATCCCCACCCAAGAGCCTCTAAAATGGTGTCTGGTTCCAATTGGTTACATGCTCCAAGCATTCCTCCCCATATGCCAGAGGATTCCGAATAGAAACAAGGGTCTATGCTAGTATTATGGGGAGACTATACTCTTTTGTTATCATATAGCATAGTTGTATCAATACATAAATAGAAATATTAAATAGAATAAGAATAAAAGATAACTATAAAAACACAATGTAAACAAGGATAGAAATCAATAGAAGATGTATAAACACCCAAGAAACTATAGTAATAAACAATCCATTTGATGATTTATATATAAATTATGTCATGGAATGATGATATGAATTTTTTTTGGAAATATAGGAATACATAGAACATGCATATACAATATTCTATAAAAAAAGATAAAACACCAAAATACATATGCACTAGCATCAATAACATACACTCAGTTCTCTTCTCTTATTCTCTATTCTATAAGAAAAAATATCAATCATCCAAGATGTGTAACATTACCTTATCTAAAACTATAATCATGAAGTATTCTAAGGTACCATAGGAGGCCCGAGTAGGGTGTGAGATAAACTCAGTAGGCCACCACCAACAGTGTTTAGAATAATCCATTCAGTTTATATAACATAACAGTTTGCAGGTATAATAAAAAAATAATTAAAGATGATGGAAACTAAATAAAATCTAGCTCAAGTTCCTGTAGGACACTTGACATACTATACCTACTTTGGCATAGTCTGGGATAAGATTGATCTCAGCTACCAAGTATATACATTTATAAGAAATTATACATAATATGTATATATACACACACACTATACACATGCAAACATATATAGGAATATACATAGATACTAGGTGCTAGCTAGACCCGGGATGTAACTCAGGTGTCCATACATATTCTAACGAGCTATAGGATCTAGCAAGGGTACTAACCCTGAATCTCATATGAATTCAAGATGTCATGATCTACAATTGATATTGCTGGGTGAGTCATCATGCCCAATATCTAATGAAAGGGGATGTGGAATATATCCATGTAAAATTAAATAGTGTGAGACACCATTCCCATCACCTAATATAAGTAAATGTGATACATCATGCTCAAAAAATCCCTTAACTGTTGTCCAAGGACCAATATCCATGGTATAATCACATACTCATGAGGTATTTACCTTTAAAAATTTATATTAATTAAAACCAATTTGACCATGGGTGTCACAATTTATATAACTCATATATATAAATATACAAAAAATTTCATGGTATTTCCACCCACTTTAATTTAATTAAATTAAACCATTTAATTTATGAAGAAAGAAAAATCCAATTTAAGTTTAATCCAAACCACTTAAAAGATGGTTGGTCAATTAAATATTTACATTAATGAGGGAAAATAATTCAAAACACCAAAAGGGGTGGAAAGCAATGAGGTATACACCCTCAAATAATTTTAAAAGGATCAAAGTTAGTATCATAAAAATTTCAATTAATCTAAAAAGGAAGAATCATTTTAAGGTAATGCACATATATGTTTGGTGTGTTTCACAATAGTTAATGCTATAAAAATAACTAAAAATACAGGGGAAATCATTATACCTTATAAATTTCCCCCATAGATGAATCCTCATCTAGTATCAACTTTAGGTTTGAAGTAAAATGAATGAAATCACTAGAGTAAACAAATGACCAAAAAATAGGGCATATGAGATCACACAAAAATAACACCAAAGATGGTGTGATGAACTAATGAATGAAGGAAGATTATTATAGATATTTGCTTTAGCTATCCAAAAAAATTGATGGTGAAGTAAACATAGTCCGGATGATAGAGATATATAAAATATGAGGTGAAGGCATGAGAGATATTCTTGGGAGAGGAAGAGGTCCACACACCCGCTAGAGAATAAAAAAAGGAGGGTGGATGGTTTTAAAAATTTTAAGGGGAAAATAGTAAATTACACTTAATTAAAGTGGGAGAAAAATTTGGCCATAGGATTGGGCAAAAACTATTCCAATCATTTGGTATCTAATGCCCAAGGAACCCCCTCACACAAGATAGGAGCACAATTTGACTAACTATGAACAACCCGTATGAAGGGCCTCTATCACTTGTTTGAGATAAACCGCATGACCATGTGTCTGAATTCACATGGTTAAGTCTAACCATTCAACCATATATATCCATATTAAACACCCCACATGGTGTGACAAAACTTTTCAGGCTCAGGTGCATGGTTAGGTCAAACAGTGTGCCTGGACTGTTTTCTCTAAAACCCGGAGCTTCGAGATCCAAACAAGCCTTAGATGCTTTCGAGACCTTCCTTAGGAATCATGGAACATTTAACAAGACAAAACAAGATGTTTAAACAAAAAATGATCCACATATTTATAAAAATATGGTCCATTTCATATGACATATTATGTACTTAATAAATTATTTAATTAAATAAAAAGGGGCTTTTGTAAAATAATTTTCAAAAATATAGATATGAAAAAAAATATTCCCAATCAAGAAGAGAAATAAGATCATATTTTGTTTTAAACATTTTTTTGCTTGATTCAAGTTTCAAAGAGAAGAAAATTTTAAATAAATCATGTAAATTCTTTAAATGTCTAGAGGAGAACAATATATATGGGGTTTGTAAATGAAATATTATAAGATTATTTCAATAAAAATATAAGCAATCCCAAAAAATGAGATTGTAAAAATAAATTCATACCACATTGTTAACTTTTTAAGTGTAACCCCTAGAAATAGTAAAGTTTAATTTAAACTTTAAATACCATGCATAAATATAGATTCATTTTAAATATAACAATGGGGTTGTATATACATCACATAAAATAAAATAAGTGCATAATAGAAAATATATCTTAATGAAGTGGAAGTTGAGATGAAAAGTCCTTACCTCACACTTCTATTTAGTTGAAAATGAGTTACCCTCATATATAATGGTTTAAAAATTCTTATTTATTCATACTAGAACCATATTAATATTTATCTTAATTGATATATATTCTCATTTATAATTCATTACCAATTCTTGGTAAACTCAATCATTGGGCGTTAACTATTTAGTTTTCCCATGCATGTTTCATTATGGAAGTTCCAATTATTATGTATGGGTTATATTTCATCATATGAATAATTATATTAATGTTATAAATATAATATTTATCCATTATATACATTTTTAGAACAATCCATGTAAGGTGGTAATGAAAATGATTCTCATCGATTCGTGGAGGTGGTAGTCCACACGTATGACTGTGCGTTGTTATTATTTTACAATAGATATGTTGGAAAATAGGTAAGTTTTATTTTATAATTTCATAATTAAAAAATATATCATAAATATCACGTTATTTATTTAAATTCTCTTATATATACCATCAATGTGAGGTGGTGATGAAAAATTAAATACATCAACTAGTGAGGTGGTAATTTGCGTGTACGTACGAGCAATGTTTCCATTTTACATTAGATGTTTGTTTATTTGAAAAGGGTAATAAAATAAACATAATAAGATTATATTAATATAATTATACTATTTTTTATACTATTTTGGTAAAATTATATTTATTGGAGTTATAAGAAAAAATGAACTGGAAAATGTTAGTTAAGATGATTACATCTTCTTTGAGGAAACTCATTTAGATATTTACTCAAGGATGATAGGGTTGGTATTATAAGTATACCAAAACATCAATAAATTATATAATAATATATAGGAGATATTTTTTTAGGGTTTGGTTGAGATGATTTTCTCAATTTATTGTGAATAATAAAGGATATGTGGTATCCTTTTATATTTACGGAAATGACACACTTGGAATTACTTAAAAGATTTCAATATAGTATTTTTTTTTCATTTGAAACTAGAAACAAGTGGATAAAATTTTTAATATAATAGAGTTTATGTTTTAAATACCTTTAAACAATAAATTTTTGATTGTTTTAGGTGTCATTTTAAACCTTATTTTTTGTTTTTACCCATTCATTAACTGATTTTAACCATAACTATGGTAAAAAAAATTTCATTCTTAATGGGTTATAAATTTTCTTATAAGGTAAAAATTGGAACAAAAAAGGTTAATGGATGAAAATTTAGACCATATAACACCCCTATTTTCCTATTTCAATATTTTTATGATTTTAAAATCATTTAATAGAATATTAGTTAACATAAAATACCATTAATGTCATTCGAAGAACTATTCACATATTTTGAAATTAAAGAAATCTAGAGACGAATAGAATAAAAATATAGTATCTTTAAACACTAATTATACATTATTATTAACCATAAAACAAATTTTACAATATAATTCATCCAAAACATATTAATTTTAATATTTTTAAAATGATTTACATTGATTTTTTTACTACTTCCATAAGCACCGTGTCAACATTGTGTAAGAATTTTAGGGATTTATATCATAACCAAAAATTAAAAATAAATTAAAATAGTAAGAATAGATTAATTATGTTCAAAATAAAATTTTATACTTATTCACATCATCTTATTATCCCTATGTTATTTTAAAATAGAAAGTAAAATCAAGAGAGTAACATTTTTTAATTTTCTTTAAACTAAAATAATATAAAGGTATTTATAAAAGAAATATGGAACCAAAATTGAATATTTTTGAATATATTAAAGGGGTAGTATACTTAAACTCATAAAATGTAATATATTCAAGTGTATTGTCAATTTTTAATCCTTATTCTATATTTTTTACCTTGGTTATCCCATTTTACCCTTTATTATGGTTTTAAATTTTACCATGGTTACTATTCATAATTTCTAATAATAATAGTGTAATATTTAATAAATTTGAAAATATTTATTCTACATATGGAATCCTTTTTATTATATTCAATTTCTATAACTGTTATAAATTGAATTAAAAATAAACTCACAAAACGAAATTTAAAATAATTTCTCAGAAGAATGTATTTTTCAAGGATGAGATGATCTTATATTAACTCTATGATTAGTAATCATCAATATATAAATTTTAATTTACAAACACACATAAAAATATAGATATAAAATTTATAAATTTAATTTTAATCATTCATCATTAGGGATAATTTTAATTAACTAAAATGGAAAATCAGTATGCACCTAAAAACAGTTTTCCGAAAAATATCCTTTTTTACTTCAAAATAATATTGTCTTTATTTATATAAAATTGACAATAAATATATGATTAATTATACATATTATAAATAAAATTATAAATAAAATTTTCACTATATAAATTATACATTTTTAATTATTCATAAATGCATATTTCTAAGGAAAAACTTCAAAAAATCATTCTTGGGTTATTTTGACATAGTGAGTTAAAAATTGATATTCATCCTAAAAATTTAGAATAATTTTTACAAAAATATTATAATGTAAATTTTATTATAATATAATTAATATAAAATATTGACCTTCTATAATTTATGCTCAGGTGTTACAATTCACCAACGGAGATGGTTAGAGTTCCTCTAGAATTATTATTTTGAGTTATAAAATATTCTGGTGAAGGAAAATATATTCACTAATAAATTAATATGAAAGGCTTATGGATAGTTTTCTTGAAAATTAGTTGATAAATTGGGGATTATAGTGTATCTCAGAACCTTAAATTTTTATTTTAATAAAGTTGGTGCAAAATATGTTTTATTAAAGATAATAAGGCATTCTCTATTATTTTGACTAGCACAGGAGTCTCATTTAGTAGATCCTGAGGTGGAGCTTTGGGGAGATTATAAGGTTCATAGTGATAATATTTATATATTTACTAAAAATGGTTAAGATCGGGTTTCATTTCATAGAAATTGGTTTGTTCCATTGGATATGTGAGAGGTTGTTGAATTATTTGGTGGAGTTGAATCATTGAATTGTTAGTAAGTATTAAAGTATCATGGATTCATTGACAATGTTTTACATGGAATAAGTAGAGATACAACATATAGTTTCATATATGATCATATCTGATTGAGATCCTTATTTTATTTTATAAGTATGAAAATTATTTTAGTGTGATTTTGACTCTCACACATGACTTGTACAATATTCTATCCTTGTACAGATGAGTAGAAAAAGTGTATGATCTTGATACTATAGAAAATGTGGCTTGCATGAATCCTTAAATTTTGAGGATATGGGTTGGAACATTAATCATTGATGGATATTACCTATAATAACATCTATTTCTCATCCATTGGTATTAAATAGTTATAGGAATTGTATAAGTGACCGGGTAGATCCCCTTTTTTACTGGATGGAGGTTAAAGAGACAACTATTATCATCTTTGAATTGGTTTAAGGCATGATATATATGGTATAAATGATTCAAGAGTGAATAAAATTTGGTCTCGATCATTAAAAATATTATACATATTAGAGTATGATACTTTTAGTATTTGAAATTAGTGATCATGTGTTTTTGAAAGTTTCACATTGCCATGGGAAAAATAGGTTTGATTGAGTAAAAAACTATCTTCATGGTTTATTGTACCATTAAAGTTGTTAAAGTGAATCGGAAAAGTGGAATCCAACTTAGTGATTTTACCCTAGAAAGAGAGATTTCAAAATATTTTTCATGTAGGACAACCTAATGTATATCATCATGATGAATCCTATGATATTTAATGGGGTGAGAAGAATATTGAATTTGACGTGACATTCATGGAATGACATATAGAGATCTAGAACCATCATGATAAGGTTTTAAGAGATCAACTTATTCCCTTAGTGCATGTCTTATTAAGGTATAATGGATTAGAGAAATGTATTAGGAGTGAGAGTCACAAATATAGGTTCAATTATTGAGTTTTTTTGTCACTTTATTCTTTTAGTTATGTTTCATTCTTGAATTTAAGTAATTGATATCTTCATATCTCTTATCCCATTATACATGAAAACTTTAAATGAAAATACTATTATTTAAGATATATGTCACGAATTAGTTATATTTTATGGTTTTAATTTTTATTTCCTTGGTTTTGTTTTTATTATTAAGGATGAGAATCATTTAATAGGTATCTAGTATAGAGGTAGAAAAATTCACAGTCCTACAAATTATGAATTTTGAGGTATTGGAGTGGGAAGAGATATGTTTGGTGGTGAAGTTTATGATTTAATCTGAACATTGGTTTTTTGTGGAAACCATACAATTGTATCCCTTTATTATTTCATAGGTTTAATATCATCATTGTGGTTTGTGGTCTCATCATGGAAATATTTAATGGTTTGAGAAAGAGGAATTTGGAGAGGCTATTAGAAACCATAATATAAAATCACATTATGGTTTGTATCACTACAACACGGTTTGATGAATAATTTTCATATCCTATATAGTGGTTTAGGAATGTATTTTTTGGACCTACTACTTGAAATATAGAATAAGTATACTAATTTTTAATATCATGGTCTCAAAATAACATGGTTTTTGTATATAAAACCATAATTTACTCATTATGGTTTAAAGTGATTAAGTGAAACCATGACTTGGTGGATGTTAAAATATCATGGTTTTGGTCAATCATGTGATATTAAGAATGATACAACTGGTGGATTTATAAGAGGAATATATTCATGTTTTTAGTCTTTAGATCTTTCTTTACTATCCCAAACCATGTTGTGGTTTGGTAAATCATTTATTGTCTTGGTTATTTTACATTAAATTAAAAATTAAGATGTTTCAACTCTTCTCGTTCATATTTACCTCTTTATTAGTAACCATATAATAAATAGGAATACCCCTTGGTGATTTGGAGTACTCTTGGGTTTATCTTTGACTTCTTTTTGTTCATGGGATTGAATCAAAACAAGTTAAGGTATTTTTTATCGACCATTTTCCCATTCTTATATCATTTTTCATTCTCATGGAATTATCAATAGTTGTTTATGTTTTTGTTTGGTGAAAAATTGATATGATATTAATGGAATATAAGTTTTTTTTAGTTTTTATAAATATTTCAACAAAATTTAAATTTTCAAGGCTCATTTTTCAATGAATAATTGAGTTAGGAGATTCTAGAGTTTCTTTTTTATCCATGTCAAGAAAATTTTTATAGTTTATTTAATATTATAATTGGAAATAATTATGATTCTTATATTATAAATAATTAATAAAATATATATTTGGGACATGAGTATAATATGTAATTGAAATTGACAACAAAGTAATGAATTTATTTAAAGAAGACAACTATAGAAATTGTAGTGGGGGGAAATGGCTTGGATTTGTTCCATGAATGGGGAATAGTAGGGATTGATAATATGGAAAATTAATTTTTATTAAAACCTATTGAGGAAAAACTAAATTATGTAATATGTAATAATATTAATAGGGTTCATTCATCATTTTTGTGTACTTTTAGAGTGTTTTTTGTTGATATTTAGGAATTGAAGTCATGATACAAGTTACTTGGTTATAAGGTAGTGGTAATTAATTTTTTTTTATGTTGTGTGATCACGTTTTGTTATAGTAAATATACTAAGGTAATGTGGATATTATTATTTTTCTTAGTAACTATAATACAAGGTTAGAGTATATTGTTGTGGCTACTTAGTTGTGATTATTCTTAAATTGAAAATTGAGATTAAATGTTACTTTTGATGTGGTGATTTGATATGCTAGATGGATTATATGTTATTCATGTTATGTTTTTTAATTTTGATAATATTTTTTTGATATTTCATAATGTAGTTATTAGAGGGATTTGGTATTCTTTTATTTTTAGGTGATGTAAGGGACATGGTATTCCTAAAACAGATTCAATTATTGTTATTGTAGCTATATCACTATACCATTATCATTGTTATAGTTGTAAATTCCTTATTATGGAGAAAAATAGATTTTATGGTTATAGTTACTATCATTAAAGGGGTTTATAGAGTGAGGCAATGATTTAGAGATTGTTGTGGTACTATTGTTATGTCAATATGGATTATACAGTGGATGACATGAAATAGAGGTTTAATTGTGTTTTTATTACATCATTTTATTATAGTTAAATAAAAAATATTTATATATTCCATTCACTGAGGACTTATTATACCAATTTACGTGATTTTGGAGAGATAAGATGAGGAAAATATTAAGTATAGTTATATACCCACCCTATTATTACTAATTTTCTTTCATATTTATAGGATCATGTTGAGATTGATGTCAAACGACATTAGTTAGGTCATGAGTTGATCTTGTTGGGAGTGGTGGGGTCCTATGTTTGTGTTTTTACATTTTTGTTGATAGATAAGGTCCTAGTTTTGTTTTTATTATTTGACATATTCATTCACATGTTCAATGATTTAAAATGTATTTTTTCATCAAATTTTTGTCCATGATTATTATTCGAGTTGTTTATTTATATTCAAAATGATAACACCTTCCATAATCTGTGTTTTGTACACCTAGTGTTAATCGTCACCCCATTATATTTAGGATTAAGATTTTAAGGGTCCCTATTGATCTTAATTCTAACTCAGGTGGAATTCTAGTGTGGTTAGGTCATCATAATTTTTCTCCTTTATCTTTCTGGAGAATTTACAATTACTCTCATTTATTATCATAGAGAAAATACCCCTCTCTTCAATTTTATTCACTGTATAATATCCACATATACCATGAATATGATATATCTCTATATATTTTATCTGATATCTATATATATCCTCCTTATTTATTACCTTTTAATATTATTCAAATACCCATTAAAAT
Source organism: Viscum album (assembly GCA_963277665.1). Taxonomy (NCBI): domain Eukaryota; kingdom Viridiplantae; phylum Streptophyta; class Magnoliopsida; order Santalales; family Viscaceae; genus Viscum; species Viscum album. The sequence goes on along the minus strand of OY728132.1, from coordinate 267,368,093 downwards.
TATCCTTAAAAGTAAAGTGAGGTATCCCATTAAATTTCTCCAAGAATATATATCCATGGAAGATTGGAAATCAAAAAAAAATGTAACTCAAACTATAATATGAAGTTTCCACCTTTTTCATGACTTCATTATTTTTATCATATTTAAATCATAAATATCACATAAAAAATCATGAATTAGTTTTTAGAAAATTAATATATCATCGTATATTTCATTATCTAGAATTCAAGAAAAATAACATTTCAATTATTGTAACTATGTTGTTCTTATTTGTATATTTAATCCCAAAACCTCTAGAAAAGAAAATTTTGACACCAGGAAAACTCTTTTTAAATTATTGTTCATTGCTTCAAACAAAATTGAAATAAGTTTATTTATATGATACTCCTTTACTTATTTGGTCATGACACACATGTATTATATAACCAAATCTTGATTGAAAAATATATCAAAACCTTACTCCTTATTGATCATGGTGCACATCGAATCATATATACAAACCATAACATTCAAAATAAAATGGTTTCATTACATACCTTATTTATAAAGATCTACACTATTTTTTAATATGTATGAAAAAATATTTATAGATCAAAAATTCTATTTTAATAACGACCACACCTCAAAACCATAACATCTAACATGATTTGGTTATTACTTAATATTTTTTCAACACTACTTCTCATATCCAGTCAACATGAAACCTATGAAGGATTTTTAAATGATAATAATTTTTTATATATATTTTTAGAAAACACAATAAAAATAGAAAAAATAAATTCTAGACTCAATAATCCCCCTTTCGGGTTTTTTGGCAACACTAAATATACCACTATTCAAACCCCCTTAATATTCAATATAAATTTACACAGTGATTATAATGTAATTATATCAAGGAATATGTAAATATTAAATCTTATCAATTTTATCTAATTCTATTTGATATAAAGTCAACATGAGTAATAAAAGCAGAAAAATTATTTCTAAAGTATATATGAAACTACCTCTTGATACTAGATGAAATCACATTATTATTTCGTTATAATTAATATTTAACTCCATCATTACTTAAAAAAACTAATCCCTCCTACTTTGATATCACTCTAAATAAATAATCCATATTACCCACTTTTAATTGGACTCTTTCCTTCTTAAAGTAAACATTTATACAATTACCCCCTTTAATAGTGAAACCAAAGATAAAGATAATTTTAAAGAGTTGGTTCCTTCATCGAACTTTTAAATGCAAAAAAATAATCCAGTAAGTAATATAATGATAAGGGGATTTTCTCCATTACTTTAAGTGTAAGGTAATGATTGAACATTGGGGTTCAACCGATGTGTCTCAAAAACTTATCTCAGGAAAGACTTGTTCCTAAAATCTATTACTTAAACCACTATGGATAATCACTCCATTTTCATAACATCTTGATTTATATTTTATTTAATTAATAAATTTTTATATAAATATATTATTTCTCAAAGTGTTCAAGTTAATTTAATTAGATTGATAATACTATTATTATTATTATAAATTATTTATATAGGTGAGAAAATGTAACACCCCAAGATTTCATAGTATGTTATTTCTTCAAAGTAATTCAATAACTTGCACTACACGCAACACCGAGTTCAAGCGAACCGTGACTTACCAAACTAGCCGTTCAAAAGAGGTTATGAATATTATTAGCTGAATTTTGAACATTATATGATCATTATAATTTTTTAATCCATATTATGAGTTTCTTGGACATAATTTAAGAACAAATTCATTTTTTTCAGATAAAAGAAGTATTTTTTCAAAAAAATGCAATTTTACAGCCTTTTAATGGAGAACCTTTTTTTAAATAAAATATTTTAGAATTTTATATATTAAATTTGACAAAAAAACTTTTTCCTTAGAATCAGGACATAATAAATTAGTTTCAATAAATTTTTGGTGTTTTTTTGATAACTTTCATATTTGGGGGAATAGTGAAAATACGATATTTTAACAGAAAACATCTTTTTTAACCAATATAATTTATAGTGTTAAATTATAAATTTTAATGGTTTGGAAGTATAAATAGATTATATTTTTACCCTTTAATCTAATTTTTGTCATTGGAATTAATTTCACATTCAAATTATACATAAACAAGTGTCAATCTTTTGATAGTTATTATTTCATAAAAACACGCTATTTGTTTTGACAACAAGAATTAATTTTAAATTAATAAATGGAACTTATTTGTTTTGAATTTGGTAAAATATACTTCATTTTTGGATTCGTAAAATATAAATTATCTTAGGATGAATTTTTGGTATTTTTCTGAAAACTTTCAATTTTTGATGAATAGTGAAAAACACTGAATTATAGTTTAAAAACTGAATTTTTATTGAAATAATTATTTATTTTATTTAAATTTATTTTAGGTAAAAATATATACATAATACCGATATAAGTTCATTGTAATTAATTGGAGTCAATTTATAATAATTATATATATATAAAAATTTTATTTAACTTTTCACCGTCTTTTACTCATCTCCTAGAAGAATTTGCAAATTCACATAAAACTTAATTTTACCGCTTCTATGAGGGAAATTTCTAAAATCCGATAGGTATGTTTAATATCAAGGAGTAAAATTTGGTTCAATAAGATAAAAATAATTTTTGGTGAATAGTAACTTTTTACTTTTATTTACCATTGTTAAAAGTAAATAGGGTAATTAAGGGTAAAAATGATATTAATATTTCCCTAACACATGTCCTAATTCTATTGGACAAATTTATATCGACCAAAAACAAACTTAGGTATAAAATATTATCATTTAGGACCACTTTGATTGGGTTAGGACATTTATTATTATTTAATTCAAAGAAGAGTTAAAAGAGTTAATATCAAAGTTTAATAACTAAAACATTTTTAATGTAGGGTTATACATAAGATAAATCAGATTATAAATATTTATTAGAAAGTTAAAAAGATTTCCTACATAATTCTATTTTATTTATAAATTTTAGACATTAAATAATTTAATTTATTTGTGACACAATGATGATGCGGTAATTACCGTATTAATGAAAGATTAAGATAATTGATATTATAAATACCCAAATAAATGTAATTTGAGACTTTTTATGAATTTCAATAATTTTATAGGTTAATATGATATATTAGGATTGGATATATGAGTTTTATGCGAAGTAATAATGCTGTTATGAAATTATCAAGAACAAAATACCCAATAGTGTCAAAATTGACATAAAAGAGTTTTAAAAAAACATATTATATTATTAATTGTAATTATATTCCTCAAAATCTAAGATTCAGACAAAGGACTTATATCATTATAGGCGTATCATTAATGGACCACTTGGGGGTCGATTGGAAGTTTATAGTAAGTTTATTAACCATATAATATAAAAATACAAAGAGACATGGTAAACATCAAACTAATTAACTACGAGTTAAAACTAAATGATAAGGTTAATAATGTGACCCAAACCTATCTAAAACCTATTGGTTGGGTGTCATTTGAACCATACCCAAATTATCCTTTAAATAAGTCACTTTGAAGCCATTATAAAATGAATATGAATTTATTATAAAATAATATTTTAAGTTTTTCCTAAGGTGCCCCTCACCCCTCTTATAAAAGGGCACTCCCCCTTATCTCAAATTCATACCTTTAAAGCCTTTAGGCTCGGAAAAACCCGAAAAAAATATTCTATAAACTTCCTTAACATAAACCTAGAGGCCTTAGTGTGATCATAAAGCCAACATAAGGATCCCTATTGATCAAATCAAAAGGAAGAACCTCAAAGAAGAGGTAATGTTTTCACCACCCTCTTTCAAGTTCCTTTCTTCTTCCACTTCTTCTTTATTTGATATTTTTATTCTAAAATAATAACTCCAGTATCTTCAATATACTTTAATTTTATTATAAATATGGTACAACCTTATTCAGTATTCTATCCATCATTTGAATGACATGTCACCATACGTGCATACGTACGACTTACCGTCTCCACACCGTGGTGTAATTTGTTATTAAACACTATGTTATCTGGATGGATATAATGATGAGTAATATGTATATAAATAATGAAAATAACATGATAATGTCTCTATAAAATTAATATACCATCCAATTACACACCATTATGGAAATGATATTGTCGCTCATGCGTACGTACGGATAACTGTCTCCACGACGCGATGAGATTCATTTCCACATTCACCATTCATCGACAATTATAAAAATATATATTACTAATAAGTAGGTAATATATGACATAATTCTACTAGATATATATATATATATATATTTACTTACATATATCTTATTCACTTAGTTTCGTTCAACACGATATGAAAACTGAAACATCGTTTATGCGTACGTACGGACTACCGTCTCCATAAAGGGTGTTTTTCATTTCATATATATGTCTATTATACATATTTATATTCTAAATATATATGATATATAAATCATGTTTTATATTCTGGAATTATTTAAATCTTGGTCTAAGTGATACAATCAAGAGTAACAAGTTAAAACATGTTCGATAAATAAAGCGATTATTACCGAAAATGTTAATTTAACATCGAAATTATTATAAAATGGGTAGTATAAAGTAATAAATAAATAATGTATGGTATAATAAATATTAATATTGTTCTGGTATAACTTAATAACATAATACGATATTCATACAAGAGGTTAAACATACCCTCGACCAAAGGAAATTGCAAGGTAAGAGGTTTTCATCTCACTCCTTATTCCCGTGAGATTCATGCCGTATTGCCACCATTACCTTTTGTGTGGTGTATTTTGTAACACCCGAGACTTTTATGTTATATAAATCATCAAAGGAATCTTTTTCTACACACAACACTTGATTGTCTTGCTTTACACGAAATTGCAACCGTCCTCGATAGCTTGCGTCGTACGCAATACCGAGTTTCACTAAACAATGATATGCTAATAAAATATTATTAAAACTAGCCGTTATGAATAGTAATAACCACTTTTTGAAATTTTATAAATTTTATTTTTCAAAATGGACTTCATTTTTGGATTCGGAATATCGAAATTATCCTAGGGTGAAATTTTGGTATTTTTATGAAAACTTTCAATTTTTGATGAATAGTGAAACCACTAAGTGGTAGTTAAAAAACTGAATTTTTCATAAAACATAATTTTACCACATCTGTGAGTGGAATTTCAAAAATATGAGAGACACGGTTGATGTCAATAAGTAAAATGTGGTTCAATGAGATGAAAATAATTTTTTGGTGAATAGTAACTTTTTACGTTTTTTTACCACGGTTAAAAGTAAATAGGGTAATTAAGGGTAAAAATGATATTATTATTACCCTAACACATGTCCTAATTCCATTGGACAAGTGTAATTCGACCAAAAACAACCTTAGGAATAAAATATGACCATTGAGGCCTTTTGGATTAGATTAGGACATTTATTATTAATTTATTTAAAGAAGGGTTAAAATAGTTAAAATCAAAGTTTAATAAGTAAATAATTTTTAAAATGGGGTTATAAATAAGATAAATTCGCCTATAAATATTCATTAGAAAGATAAAAAGATTTACTACATAATGGTATTTTATTTTTAATTTTTATACATTAAATAATTTAATTTATTTATGACACAACGATGATGCAGTAATTATCTTATTAATGAAATATTGACATAATTAATGTTATAAATACCCAAATAAATGTAATTTGAGACTTTTTCTGAATTACACTAATTTTCTAGGTTAATATGACATGTTAGTATTGATATAATTAACTTTTTTCGAACTAATCATTCTGTTATGATTTTCACAAAAATCAATTACTAAATAGTGTGAAAATTAACATAAAATAGTTTTTAAAACAAATATTATATTATGAATTTTTATTTTATTCCTAAAAATCTAAGGTTCAGCCAAATGACTTAGATAAGGTTATATATATTAATAATAAAAAACTTGGGGTTCTTTTGGCTTGTTATAGTAATTTTATTAACCTTATACTGTAAGAACACAAGAAGACACGGTGAAAGTTAAATTATCTAACTTAAAGTTAAATCTAAATGATAAGGTTACAATTGATAGCTAAACTTGTCTAAATTCTATTGGATGAGATAATTTAGACCCCTACCCACCTTATATTCGAAATATATCAATTTTGAGCTATTAAAAACCGAATTTGACTTTAAATAAAATAATATTGTTAGTTATTCCAAAGGTGCCCCTCTCCTCCCTTATAAAAGGGCACCTAATCCCCCTCTTCATCACACCACTTTGAGCCTTCATGCTCGGCCAAACCCTGACAATTTCTCCTCTCCACTTCCCTAGAAACATCCTAGAGTTTCTGGTCTTCTTCAAAGACCTATTTTGGTGCCCTAAAAGGAGGTCTCAAAGAAGCACTTCAAAGAAGAGGTAATGTCCATTACCGATTATTTCATCTTTATTTCTTCTTCCACTTCTTCTTCTATAGTTGTTTCATTATGAAGTAATAACATAAATATCACTCATATAATGATATGTTATTATAAGTATGAAACAACCCTATTTCACCATCTATCCATCCTACGGAAAAAGAAATCACCGTGCGTGCGTACGTACGGAATACCGTCTCCACGCCGTGGTGTAATCTATTTTACACCACCACCTTACTTGGATGGGTATAATGGTGTACATAATGACTATATATGACTATTATAAAGTGATATTGATTCTTAAATAGTATACATACAATCCAATACAATTACACGATCATAGGAACGATATCATCACTCGTGCGTACGTACGGAATACTGTCTCCACGATGTGATGCGACTCGTTCTACATGATATTCGTTGCATAATGATTATATGAATGAATTGAATGAATGAATATGATATATATTACACTAATACCATTCTGGAAATGGGGTATCTATAACCTAAAGAGAAGAATAATAATTTATTTGACAAAACACACATAAGAACAAAAAGTGATAAACACCCGAATAACAAGTAGTAATGAAATACTACTAATAAGAAGCTAAGAATATGAAAATATATGATATAATAACAATAATTAGGATTCTATAATAAGTCAATAACATTATTTAAATCATTATACAGGAGGTTCGGACACTTACGAGGCAAATCGGACCTAAGATAAGGGAAATATCACAATCTCATTTTTATCTGAGATTGTTTATACTTTAGTATTTAATGGGGTGTATTTTATCATCCACATCCATGTTTCCTAAATATGTAATATTATTTCCATCCACCTACAATTTTTTAAATCCAATTTTACCCTTCTGTGAGTTTTTAGTAAAGGATATGAAAGGAATCTTTTGTCATTTTTCGTACAAGGTACTTTTTGACTTTTCCGACAAAAGTACGAAGAATGTTTTTTTAACTTATACGGCATGAATGGATTTTTAAAACATTATTTCAAAGAATATTCCTTTACAAGTTTTCGTGTTTATTTTTAATCAACTTCTTTTAGTTTAGAATTGTACGACATGTTAAGAAAGGAAAAATGTTTTTGAAGTAGAAAGGATAATTTCCTCAAAAATGGAGTTCAAGTGTTTTATCAAAATTATTTTCCATCTAAGATAATAAAGGGTTCTATTTCTATCCCTATTATTAAATTGATTTGATTATGTTGTGATGGAATTATATTTTTATGAATTCCTTTATCTTATATGAATAGTTTTATGATGTCACAATGTTTAAGAATCCCATTTTTATTACATGGGTTATGCTATGATGTATGGTTTATGATTTTGTGGAACACATAAGAATGGTAACATTATGAGATGGGTGGGACCTATATCTCCCTCCAATACATTGGGTAAATATTTTATATCTCATGAGATAGACATGTCTGGAACGGTAGGTTATACCGGTTCAGTGAAACGGGAATGAAACGAGGAGTGAACTCGGTTTAGAAAGGGACTTTGTCCACTAAGATAGTCTTGGAAATGAGTCTTGACTAATAAGAAATGATTCTCTATGATTATGTGTGTATGCCACAAAGTTTCATGTTTTAAGTTATTATTATTGGGATTAAATTTCACTACTATGATTTATCCCATGTTATGAAATTATGATCTCTTTTGCAGGTTAAGATTTCCAAAAGTTATGTGCTTATGTATATGATGTGATTGATATTTCTTTTGTTTACTCTTATTGAGCATTTGAGCTCACCCTTTTGTATGTTTTATTTCCCCAGGTCAGGAAGAAGGTTATTAAGTAGAATATGCCAAAAAGGGACTCTAGATATGATAAAATAAATCAGAGGCAAAGTAGATGCTTTATGAACCAGTTGTTTATGTTTTCCAGTTTCTAAAGACACTATACCTATACGGTCCTTTCATGGTTTTGTTATATGTTGTAATAAGTATGCTTCAATTTTTAAGTATTAACAATGTATGTAAAGTATGGGTTGTTATAGTTGGTATCAGAGGAAAGGTATAGTCAACCTTTGGAAACTAGGATGTGAAAGCCTTAGTAAGAACCCTAAGGATAATTATAAGCATAGAACACAATCTTAGTGTTTTAGATATGACCATGAATAACCTAGGATAAGACCTTAAGTGTGATATTTTATTCTTGATTATGTGGTTTTCCTATTATAATTAGTGTTGATCACACTATTCTTCTTGGATTTATTCAATGGCTGGAACCCTAAGGAACCGTGTTAATGCAGAATGCGATGAATAATGAAATGATTGTCCCCCTGAGCAACCAAACGTTATGGGAGCTGGAATGAAAAATCTTGTAGCCATGATCACACAACTTTCTCAATCTATGAATCATGCAGGACTTCCAAACGAGAAATGGAAGGAGCAACATTCTGTTGAATCCCTCATGAGACAACGCCCACCTTCATTCAGCGGGTCTAGAGATCCATTAGTTTCTGAACAATGGATTAGTAATACTGAAAAGATATTTTCAGTTCTTCAATGTTCTGAGCATGATAAAGTCATCTTATCAGTGTATCGTTTGGAATGTGATGCTGATCAATGGTGGAATCTTATTAAGAATACGAGTCAAAGGGATGAAATTGAGTCCATGGAATGGGACGAGTTCAAGAACTTATTTTTCAATAAGTACTTCCCTCGTATTCTCCGAACAAAGATAGAGAAAGAGTTCCTTGAACTGAAGCAAAAGGATGATGAATCTGTTGGTACCTATGAAGCAAATTTTACAAGACTTTCAAGGTACGCTTCTGGTATTATTATCCAACCTGAGAGTAAGATCGATCGATTCTTTAGTGGCTTAAAACCAAGTCTTCGAAGGGCGTTAGCCATAAGGGACTTCAATAGCTATGAGGAAATCATTCGATGTGCTCTCTAAGTCGAGATGGAGATTGGATTAACCCATCAGTCATATGGGTTTGATAAGAAGAGAAAAATGGAATTCAAAGGAAAATCTAAAGAGCACACTGAAAAAAGATGAGCTTTCCCTTATGCTCAAAGTGTGGAAAGAAACATAGAGGGAGTTGTCTTAAAGGGACAATTAAATGTTTCAAATGTGGAAAGGAAGGTCATCAAGCATTTGAATGACTTGATGATGGGAAGAAGATGTCTAATGATGCAAAAAAAGGAAGGGATACACAGAATGAACCTACTACACTTCAATGTTTCAAGTGCAAGGAGATGGGGAATTATTCCAATAAATGCTCTAATCCAAGGGTTGATGATGATGGTCGACGTCAAAAAACTCTTAAGGCTAAAGACAAAGGAAAGTCACATGCAATTTCTATCAGCGATGTGGAGTACGATAACGATGTGGTGAAAGGTACACTTACCATCCACTCTAAAGTAGAAAATGTTTTATTTGATTTTGGATCCACCCACTCTTTTATTTCTGAATAATTTTCTAAGGGTATCACCGTATTACCTCAACAATTAGATGTTGAGTTAGCTGTGACAACACCTAATGGCACCGCAGTCACATCAAAAGTTTATAATTCTTCTCCGATTGAAGTTTGTGGGAAAGTGCTTCCTGTAAATCTTGTGATCCTTCCTATAGTGGAATTTTATGTGATTATTGGCATGGATTGGCTTTCTCTACAAGGAGCTCATATCAATTTCCAAATAAGGGAAGTTACATTTCATATTCCAGATCAATCTATGATCGTCTATCGATGCAAGGATGAACATAACCTTCCAGTGGAAATTTCTTCCATTTTATGGGTATTGATTCCACTAAATGAAGGTTATTTATCTCAAATGGTTGGTGAGAAACTCACGATTAAGAATATGCTCATTGTATAAGAGTTTGATTATGTCTTTTCGGAGGAATTACCGGGTCTTCCACTAAATCGTGAGGTTGAGTTTTCAATAGAACTCGTACCGAGTGCTTTGCCTATTTCAAAGACACCTTATAGAATGGCCCCAATTGAGTTGCAGGAATTGAAGAAGAAACTCCAAGAGAATCACAATAAGGGATTCATACGCCCTAGTGCGTCACCTTGGGGAGCACTTGTTCTATTTGTTAATAAGAAATATGGATCAATGAGACTCTGCATTGATTATCGAGAACTTAACAAGATCACTATCAAGAACAAATATCCTCTCCCACACATTGATGACTTATTTGACCAACTACGTGGAGCTCAATACTTTTCCAAGATTGATATTCGTTTAGGGTATCATCAATTAAGGGTCAAAAGGGAGGACATACCAAATACGGCTTTCCGTACAAGGTATGGACACTATGAATTTATAGTAATGCCATTTGGTCTTACTAATTCCCCTGCTATCTTCATGGATCTGATGAATAGATTCTTTAGAGACTATCTTGATCAATTTGTGGTAGTCTTTATAGAAGATATTATTGTCTATTCAAAGAGCAAGGAAGAACATGAAGATCACTTGAGAATTATATTGAAGACCCTGGGAAAGGAGAAGATTTATGACAAATTTACCAAGAGCGAATTTTGGCTTAAAAAAGTTTCATTTTTGGGTCACATAATCTCAAAAGAGGGGATATCTGTGGATCCAGCAAAAACAGAGGTTATCGAAAGATGGTCGAGACCAACAACAGTGACTAAGATCCAAAGTTTTCTTGGTTTGGATGGATATTATCGACATTTTGTGAAAGAGTTTTCACTATTATCTAATCAACTCACCAAGTTGACTCAGAAAGGAGTTATGTTTGTTTGGACAGAAGAATGCGAAGAGAATTTCAAGGAGTTGAAAAGAAGGTTATCCAGTGCACCTGTGCTCACACTGCCTTGTAGTAGAGAAAGGTTTGTGATCTATAGTGATGTATCCAAGAAGGGATTGGGGTGTGTTCTTATGAAAAATGATATGGTGATAGCTTATGCCTCACGATAGTTGAAAATACATGAGAAAAATTATCCAAAACATGATTTGGAGTTAGCTGTGGTAATATTTGCATTGAAGATTTGGAGGGATTACCTTTATGGTGAAAGGTGTGATATTTATACTGATCATAAAAGTTTAAAGTATATTTTCACACAAAAGGAGATTAATATGCACCAAAGAAGATGGTTGTAGATGATTAAGGATTACGATTTCTCAATTTATTACCACCCTGGGAAAGCAAACAAGGTGGAAGATGCATTAAGTCGACAAGACCATGCCAGTTTATCCATGATGAGGATCACAAAAGATCCAATATTTATGGATTTACAAAGGATGGATCTTGGAATTATAATGTAAGGGGAAAAATCATATCTTTCTCAAATGAATGTTCAACCATCTATACATGTGAAGATTAAAGAGGCACAAAAAGAAGATGTCGAGTTACAAAAGAAGGTGAGAAATGTTCCTGAATTCAACCTTGATTGTGATGGGATAATAAAGTTCAGGAATCGGGTTTGTGTTCCTCCCATCCCGAAATTAAAGAAGGAGCTACTGGATGAGGCTCATAGTTCTTCATTCTCTATTCATCCTGGAAGCACGAAGATGTATAGGGACCTGAAAGAGTACTTCTGGTGGGATGGCATGAAAAGAGATGTTTCTGAATGTCTCTCGATGCTTGGTTTGTCAGTAAGTTAAAGCTGAGAGACAGAAGTCTAAGGGGATGTTACAACCATTACCCATACCTGAATAAAAATGGGAAAACATCACTATGGACTTTATCACAGGACTTCCTAAAACATCCAAAGGCAATAATGCTATCTGGGTCATAGTTGATCGTCTTACAAAGTCTGCACTCTTCATTGCTATTAGAGAGGATTTCTCTCTGGATCAGCTTGCCAGGATATATATAAAGGAAGTGGTAAGATTGCATGGAGTACCACTTTCTATTATATCTGATAGGGATCCGAGGTTTACTTCAATGTTCTGGCGAAGTCTTTAGCATACTCTGGATACAGAGTTGAGTTTCAGCACTGCTTATCATCCTCAGACAGACGGTCAGTCTGAGAGAATAATTCAAACTCTAGAAGATATGTTGAGAGCTGGCTCTATGGATTTCAAGGGTGGTTGGGATCAACACCTACCTTTGGTGGAATTTTCTTATAATAATAGCTTTCACTCCAGTATTTAGATGGCTCCTTATGAATCTCTCTATGGAAAGAAATGCTGGACTCCAACTTGCTGGGATGAAGTTGGGGAAAGAAAGCTATTAGGACCTGATCTCATTGATGAAATGGCAGAAAAGGTCAGATCTATTCAACAACACATAAGAGCAGCTCAGAGTCGACAGAAAAGTTATGCCGACAATCGAAGAAAAGACCTAGTGTTTGAAGTGGGTGATAAAGTGTTCTTACGAATATCTCCCTGGAAGGGGGTTATGAGATTTGGAAAGAAGGGGAAGTTGAGCCCTAGATATATCGGTCCTTTCGAAATACTGGATCATGTTGGGAAGGTAGCTTACCGATTGGTGCTTCCACCAAATCTCTCTCAAGTTCACGATGTGTTCCATGTATCTCTCCTGAGAAAGTACATACCTGATCCTTCACATGTACTTCTCTCAGAAGTTGTACCACTAGAGCAAGATCTTTCTTATGAAGAACATCCGATAGAGATTCTGGATCATAGCGAAAAAGTCCTACGAAACAAGACCACTCGATTGGTGAAAGTTTTCTGGAGGAACCACCAATTAGAAGAAGCTACATGGGAGCTTGAGGATATGATGAGGGAGAGGTATCCTCATCTGTTTGTTACAAAGTGACGAATTTCGAGGGAAAAATTCATTTTAAGGGGGGTAGAATGTAACACCCGAGACTTTTATGTTATATAAATCATCAAAGGAATATTTTTCTACACACAACACTTGCTTGGCTTGCTTTACACGAAATCACAACCTTCCTCGATAGCTTGCGTCGTACGCAATACCGAGTTTCACTAAACAATTATATGCTAATAAAATATTATTAAAACTAGCCGTTATGAATAGTAATAACCAATTTTTGAAATTTTATAAATTTTATTTTTCAAAATGGACTTCATTTTTGGATTCGGAATATCGAAATTAGCCTAGGGTGAAATTTTGGTATTTTTCTGAAAACTTTCAATTTTTGATGAATAGTGAAACCACTAAGTGGTAGTTAAAAAACTGAATTTTTCATAAAACGTAATTTTACCGCTTCTGTGAGTGGAATTTCAAAAATCCGAGAGACACGATTGATGTCAATAAGTAAAATGTGGTTCAATGATATGAAAATAATTTTTTGGTGAATAGTAACTTTTTACTTTTTTTTACCCTGGTTAAAAGTAAATAGGGTAATTAAGGGTAAAAATGATACTATTATTACCCTAACACATGTCTCAATTCTAGTGGACAAGTGTAATTCGACCAAAAACAATCTTAGGAATAAAATATGACCATTTAGGCCCACTTGGATTAGATTAGGACATTTATTATTAATTTATTTGAAGAAGGGTTAAAATAGTTAAAATCAAAGTTTAATAAGTAAATCATTTTTAAAATGGGGTTATTCATAAGATAAATTCGACTATAAATATTCATTAGAAAGATAAAACTATTTACTACATAATGGTAGTTTATTTGTAATTTTTAGACATTATATAATTTAATTTATTTATGACACAACGATGATGCAGTAATTATCTTATTAATGAAATATTGACATAATTAATGTTATAAATACCAAAATAAATGTAATTTGATAATTTTTATGAATTACACTAATTTTATAGGTTAATATGACTTGTTAGTATTGATGTAATGAACTTGGTTCCAACTAATCATTCTGTTATGAGTTTCACAATAATCAATTACTAAATAGTGTCAAAATTGACATAAAATAGTTTTTAAAACAAATATTATATTATTAATTGTTATTTTATTCCTAAAAATATAAGGTTCGGCCAAATGAATTATATAAGGTTATATATATTAATAATAAACAACTTGGAGTTCTTTTGGCTAGTTATAGTAAGTTTATTAACCTTATAGTGTAAGAACACAAGAAGACACAGTGAAAGTTAAATTATCTAACTTATAGTTAAATCTAAATGATAAGGTTAAAATTGATACCTAAACTTGTCTAAATTCTATTGGATGAGAGGATTTAGACCCCTACCCACCTTATATTCGAAATATATCCATTTTGAGCTATTAAAAATGGAATTTGGCTTTATAATAAAATAATATTTTTAGTTATTCCAAAGGTGCCCCTCTCCTCCCTTATAAAAGGGCACCTACTCCCCCTCTTCCTCAGACCACTTTGAGCCTTCAAGCTCGGCCAAACCCTGCCAATTTCTCCTCTCCACTTCCCTAGAAACATCCTATAGTTTCTGGTCTTCTTCAAAGACCTATTTTAGTTCCCTAAAAGGAGGTCTCAAAGAAGCACTTCAAAGAAGAGGTAATGTCCGTTACCGATTCTTTCATCTTTATTTCTTCTTCCACTTATTCTTCTTTAGTTGTTTAATTATGAATTAATAACATCAGTATCAATCATATATTGATATTTTATTATAAGTATGAAAAAACCCTATTTCACCATCTATCCATCCTACGGAAAAAGAAATCACCGCGCGTGCGTACGTACGGAATACCGTCTCCACGCCGTGGTGTAATCTATTTTCCACAACCACCTTACTTGGATGGGTATAATGGTGTACATAATGACTATATATGACTATTATAAAGTGATATTGATTATGAAATAGTATACATACACTCCAATACAATTCCACGATCATAGGAACGATATCATCACTCGTGCGTACGTACGGAATACCGTCTCCAGGATGTGATGCGACTCATTCTACATGATCTTCATTGCATAATGATTATATGAATGAATTGAATGAATTAATATGATATATATTACACTAATACCATTCTGTAAATGAGGTATCTATAACCTAAAGAGAAGAATAAGAATTTATTCGACAAAACACGCATAAGAACAAAAAGTGATAAACACCCGAATAACAAGTAGTAATGAAATATTACTAATACGAAGCTAATAATATGACCATATATTATATAATAACAATAATTAGGATTCTATAATAAGTCAATAACATTATTTAAATCATTATACAAGAGGTTCAGACACTTACGAGGAAAATAGGACCTAAGTTAAGGGAAATATCACAATCTCATTTTTATCCGAGATTGTTTATACTTTAGTATTTACTGGGGTGTATTTTATCATCCACATCCATGTTTCCACAATATGTAATATTATTTCCATCCACCAACAATTTTTTAAATCCAATTTTACCCTTTGGTGAGTTTTTAGTAAAGGATATGAAAGGAATCTTTTGTCATTTTTCGTACGAGGTACTTTTTGACTTTTTCGACAAAAGTACGAAGAATGTTTTTTTTAACTTATACGGCATGAATGGATTTTTAAAACATTATTTCCAAGAATATTCCTTTACAAGTTTTCCAGTTTATTTTTAATCAACTTCTTTTAGTTTATAATTGTACGACATGTTAATAAAGGAAAAGTGTTTTTGAAGTAGAAAGAATATTTTCCTCAAGAATGGAGTTCAAGTGTTTTATCAAAATTATTTTCCATCTAAGATAATAAAGGGTTCTGTTTCTATACCTATTACTACATTGATTTGATTATGTTGTGATGGAATTATATTTTTATGAATTCCTTTATCTTATATGAATTCTTTTATGATGTCACAATGTTTAAGAATCCCATTTTTATTACATGGGTTATGCTATGATGTATGGTTTATGATTTTGTGTCACACATAAGAATGGTATCATTATGAGATGGGTGGGACCTATATCTCCCTCCAATTAATTGGGTAAATATTTTATATCGCATGATATAGACATGGCTGGAATGGTAGGTTATACCGGTTCGGTGAAACAGGACTGAAACGAGGAGTGAACTCGGTTCAGAAAGGGACTTTGTCCACCAAGATAGTCTTGGAAATGAGTCTTGACTAATAAGAAATGATTCTATATGATTATGTGTATATGCCACAAAGTTTCATGTTTTAAGTTATGATTATTGGGATTACATTTCACTACTATGATTTATACCATATTATGAAATTATGATCTCTTTTGTAGGTTAAGATTTCCAAAAGTTATGTGCTTATGTATATGATGTGATTGATATTTCTTTTGTTTACTCTTACTGAGCATTTGAGCTCATCATTTTGTATGTTTTATTTCCCCTGGTCAGGAAGAAGGTTATTAAGTAGAATATTCCAAAAAGGGACTCTAGATATGATGAAATAAATGGGAGGAAAAGTAGATTCTTTATGAACCATTTGTTTATGCTTTCCAGTTTCTAAAGACACTATACCTATACGGTCCTTTCGTGGTTTTGTTATATGTTGTAATAAGTATGCTTCAATTTTGAAGTATTAACAATGTATGTAAAGTATGGGTCATTATATATTTACTGTCCATAATTGTATTATTTGTATAATACACTTTAGTTTATGTGTATTTACATATTCATTGTATGATACTTCATTCATGGGGTGTATGTTTCGTAAGTTACAAAATTGGTAAGAGTTAATTCCTAAATCTCAATATTATCCGAGATTGTTTATGTGTAAGTATTTACTGGGACATTTTTATCATCCAAGTCCATTTTTCATAAAAATGATTTCAAAATGAATATTTTAAGGATATGTGAATTGTACACTGTATCAAGATCATAATTTTAAATGTTTTAAAGATTTATCTTTCTAAATCTTTTTAATTATTGTCCGTGTTTTCAAAATGATTTTAAAGTTTTATTTATATGGACCTGAATGTTTTGAAATAATAATTATTTTCAAAAGTTTCAAAGTGGTATGGGCCACTTTGATTAAAAAATCACCTTTAAATTAATTCCTTTATAAATGTGTGACTTTTCAATGATTTTAAAAAAAGATATTTTTCTCTGAAATAGTTTTGATTTCATCTATGTCAACATCCTTTGATGAATTTTAAGCTTATTTGAAGTTGATTTATTATGATACAGAAATTCCATATAGTATTGAAAGTTTTGTGAAATGTTTGACTGTGGATGTGTTATTTTTATACCATTAATGGTTTATAGATAATTTATTGAAATTTTCTATGCTAGTTTTAATACGAATGTTTTTGGTATGTTTAAACCTGTTCATATGAGGAATGAATTGGACTTAATAAGTGACGGGTGAAGCCCAATATAGCTCCTCGATGAATCTGTAGGTCTCATGAGACAAACTAGTGTCTTGGCACAAGTCCTTGAAAAAATCTTATTTGTAGTCTTGGCACAAGTCCTTGACTATGTGCTTATGATAGTCTGGAAATATGCATTCCATTATTATGAAAGTGGTTATTGATATTGCATCTGATTATTCGACTAGTAAAAGATCCATGTAAAAAAGTTATGTTGATGTTCAAGTTTAGTAGGATTTTGATTTAGTTATACATTGCCTTAAATGTTTCTGTTTATTTATGAAAGTTTTCGCTATTTTGTTATCCTTACTGAGCATCTGAGCTCTCCCTTTTCAATGTTTTATTTTTCCCAAGATGTGAAGAGGTTTTTTATGAATGACCTGAAGGGATAGTATGAGGGGAAATTAAGACAATATGTTGTTGTAGTTTTTTTTCACTTTATGATGTAATATAATACTTATGCATGTATGTAGTGATTCCAAGGCTTATAAACTAATCGGTATTTGGAGACCTGATCTTTTGTGATCATGAAAATGTTATGTAATAATGAACCGACTCTGGGTAACTAGGGTCAGGGTGTTATAGTTGGTAACAGAGGAAGTTTAGTAGAAACCTTGGATGATATATTTAGATAAACTCTGATTAGAGCACATAACCCTAAGACAGACATTGAGGATTAATATAGAAGAACTTCCTAAAATTTTGTTATTGTAGAGATTTTGTGAGTTTTCCAAGCAATACATCCCTGTCTAGATACGAGCAGGTAGAGGTTGCTCTGGCACATATGTACCTAGGGGTAAAACCTGAAAACACTGCTTTGAGCTAGACTCAAATGAGAACTGGTGTATGACAATGGGCCTTTCTTCACTCTTGGTTACGACACTCCCAGGGGACATGCTTAGGATAATTATCATTTTATTTACCAACCATTATGAAGGGTTTAGGAGTATATAATTCCTCAAAGAAAATAGTTTTATAATTATGGATTATATCCATAAACTGTTCAATTTATGTTAAGTGTTTTAAAAGTTTAGATTTATGTATTGTGTTTCATAAACTAATCTAGTGTATGCCATTGTTTAGAAATGGCGCCCAATAGAACGAATGAGAACTCCAATAATACGCATGATCCCAAGAGTAAGAAGGATCATATATTTCATGGTCTTAAGCCATAATTTGGAAGGGAAGTAGTCTCCCACATATTATCATCATATGAAGAAATAGTATCATGTGTTGATAAGATATCTAAAGAATTCTCGGAGTCCTATGGCATTGAAGGGAAGCCGGAGAAGAAAAGGATGGTAGAAAGAAGGACAGATAAAGGGAAGAAGGTAAAGAAGGATTTTCCCATATGTGATAACTGTGGAAAGAATAATCTTGTAAAATTCTTGAAGGAAATGGGAGTATGTTATAAGTTTAGAGAAAAAGGACACCATGTTGATGATTGCGAGCGTAAGAAAAAGGATTCAAATGTACAATGCTTCATCTACAAGGAGTGGGGACACTATACAAATCAATGTTCAAATCATCAGAGTATTCCCAAAATTATGCTATTGGATAATAATAAAGTTATGATACTACCACATATGTATAGTAATGACTAGTGTTATTATGTTGCTATTAAAGTGTTATTTCATTTGAGTGTTGTATCAACGATGTACTGGTTATATGAATTATGGAGATAAATAAGGATTGTACTGCTGTACTATTTCATTGAGGATTTGAAAAGTGGCTGAACAACAAGTTGATTTTTTTTTTAAAATATATGGTTGAAGGAAAGTTAATCCTTAATATGGTCTTGATACTGAGGTAGTAATTTTTGAATAAGAGATGGTTGATTTGGATAAATTATATTGGATATTCATGACTACCTTGGAACTGATTAATGCTTTGTTTATTTAATCATTGTTGGAGTATTAAAAGTTTTTGGATATAAGGAATATATCTAGTATTATATAAGGAATAAGGTAGCATGAATGTAATCAATGAGGTTTTATGTTAATTTAGGGTGTTACCATATTTCAAAAGAATACATGATAAAGGTATTCAGATGTTATTACATGGCAAAAAAAGATCTTCATTATATTTACCTTCTTTATAAATTTTGGACTGTGAGTTTAGACAGAAGTAATTTGGATAACTCTAAAGGTTGGAATGGATTATATTTGAAATTTGATACTATTGTTAAGGTTAAATAATTTCTGAAGATTATTTTTGGATTTTTATAAAAAGGACAACCCGGAGGTCGGGCGATAACCCGTCGTGTCCGACAAAGCCACGAGACTTGAACCCGCAACTAAAGGGCGACAAGGGTGCATCACCTACCACTGGCCTACGTGATGTCCTGGTTTGTATAATGTAGTTTTTTGTAATTGTCTGAAAAATTAATTATAAATTCATTATTTTGGAACTCTATATGATTAGGATAAATATAATATTTTTGAAATCTTTTCGAATGAAAGATGAACTTGTGGTAGGAATTAGTTGAAGGATGAAACTATACTTTTCAGGTATATATATTTTTTCTTATATATTATTAAACTTTTTGGAAGTAATCATAAAACCAAAAATGTGTTACCCCAATACCTTATGTTTAACCAATTATATTTTAAATCATCATAGATTGATGGCTTTGAAGCCCTCAAATTTACACTTGTTTGTGATTGATGACCTCAATCACTCCCTATAAATATTTACGTTTTTCTCCAATTATGTGTCTCTAATTTCCACCAATGTTCTCCTAATCGATATCATAATTTTTTGGTGACCCTTTCATTTCTCTTTCCCTCTTGTTAAGACTAATTTTTATTAACCCAATTTCCGATGTGGGTTTTCCAGAAAAGTGTTTTCTATTTTCTACCTTTTATTTTTGAAGAACAATTTCAAATTGAGAGGATGCAATTTATTGAAGTAGGGGAGAATGTAAAACCCAAAGATTTCATAGTACGTTATTTCTACAAAGTAATTCAATAACTTTAACTACACACAACACCGGGTTTAAGCGAACCACGACTTACCAAACTACCCGTTTAAAAGCAGTTATGAATAGTATTAACTGAATTTAGAACATTATATGATCCTTATAATTTTGAAATCCATATTATATGTTTCTTATACATAATGTAAGAACAAATTCATTTTTTTCAAATAAAAGAAGTATTTTTCAAAAAATTCAATTTTACCACCTTTTAATGGTGAACCTTTTTTTAAATAAAACATTTGAAACTTTTATATATTAAATTTGACAAAATAAAATTCTTCGTTAGAATCAGGACATAAGAATTTAGTTTGAATAAATGTTTGGTGTTTTCTGATAACTTTCATATTTGGGTGAATAGTGAAAATTCTATATTTTAATTGAATTTTTTTTAATAAAAATAATTTATAGTGTTAAATTAAACATTTTAATGGTTTGGAAGTATAAATAGATTATATGTTTAACATTTAATCCAATTTTTGTTATTGGAATTAATTTCACACTGAAATTATACATAAACACGTGTCAATCTTTTGATAGTTATTGTTTATTAAAAACACACTATTTGTTTCGACAATGATAATTAATTTTAAATTAATAAATGAAACTTATATGTTTTGAATTTGGTAAAATATAAATCATTTTTGGATTCAAAATATCGAAATTAGCTTAGGGTGAATTTTTGGTATTTTTCTAAAAACATTCAATTTTTGATGAATAGTGAAAAACAATGAGTTATAGTTTAAAACTGAATTTTTATTTAAATAAATAATTATTTTATTTAAATTTATTTTATGTCAAAATAGATACATAATACCTATATAATTTCATTGTATTTTATTGGAGTCAGTTTATAATAATTTTAGATATATAAAACTTTAATTGAACTTTTCACCGTCTTTTACCCATCTCCTAGGAGAATTTTTAAATTCACATAAAACATAATTTTACCGCTTCTGTGAGTGGAATTTCGAAAATCCTAGAGATACGTTTAATATCAAGGATTAAAATTTTGTTCAATAAGATAAAAATAATTCTTGGTGAATAGTAACGTTTTTCTTTTATTTACCACGGTTAAAAGTAAATAGGGTAATTAAGGGTAAAAATGATTTTAATATTACCCTAAAAATGTCCTAATTCTATTTGAAAAGGGTATATAGACCAAAACCAACCTTATCTATAAAATATAAACATTTAGGACCACTTGGATTAGATTAGGATATTTATTATTATTTAATTCGAAGAAGAGTCAAAAGAGTTAATATCAAAGTTTAATAACTATAACATTTTTAATATAGGGTTATAAATAAGATAAATTCGATTATAAATATTAATTAGAGATCTAAGAAAATTTCCTACATAATGGTATTTAATTTTTAATTTTTAGAAATTAGATAATTAAATTTACTTATGAAACAATGATGATACGGTAATTACCGTATTAATGAAAGATTAAGATAATTGATATTATAAATACCCAAATAAATGTAATTTGAGACTTTTGATGAATTAAAATAATTTTTAAGGTTAATATGACATATTATGATTGGTTATATGAATTTTTTGAAATTAATAATGCTGTTATGAATTTATAAAAAACAAAATACCCAATAGTGTCAAAATTAACATAAAAGAGTTTTTAAAAAAAATATTATATTATTAATTGATATTATATTCGTAAAAATATAAGGTTCAGCCAAAAGACTTATATCATGATATGGGTATCATTAATGGACCACATAGAGGTCTATTGGAAGTTTATAGTAAGTTTATTAATCATATAATATAAAAATACAAAGAAAAATGGTAAATGTAAAACTAATTAAGTAAGAGTTAAAACTAAAAGATAAGGGTAATAAAGTGACACAAACATGTCTAAAACCTATTGGTTGAGAGGATTTCGACCCATACCCGACTTATCCTTGAAATAAGTAACATTGGAGCGATTATAAACTGAATATTAATTTATTATAAAATAATATTTTCTGTTTTTCTTAAGGTGCCCCTCACCCCTCTTATAAAAGGCAACTCTCTCTTCTCTCAAATTCATACCTTCAAAGCCTTTTGGATCATCCACACCCTACCCAAATATTCTCTAAAAGTCCCTAAATTCAACCTAGAGGCCTTATTTTGATCAGAAAGCCAACCTAAAGAGCCCTTTTTATCAAATAAAAAGGAAGAACCCAAAGAAGAGGTAATGTTTTCACCACCCTCTTTCAAGTTCCTTTCTTCTTCCACTTCTTCTTTCTTTGATATTTATATTCTAAAATTATAAATCCAGTATCTTCTATATATTGTGATGTTATTATATATATGTTACAACCATATTAAGTATTCTATCCATCCTTTGAATGACGTGTTACCATACATGAGTACGTACATCTTACCGTCTCCACGCCGTGGTGCAATTTGTTATTCAACACTATGTTATTTGGAAGCATATAATGATGAGTAATATGTATATAAATAATTAAAATAACATTCTAATGTGTCTGTAAAATTAATATACCATATAATTCCACACCTTTAAGGAAATGATATTGTCGCTGAAGTGTACATACAAATTACCGTCTCCACGACGCGATGAGATTCATTTCCACATTCACCATTCCTCGACAATTATAAATATATATATATTACTATTATGTATGTAATATATGAAATAATAATTCTAATGGAGATATATATATATATATATATTTACTTACATATATCTTATTCACTTAGTTCTGTTCAACATGATATGAAGACGGAAACAACATTTATACGTACGTACGGACTACCATCTCCATAAACGGTGTTTTTCATTTCATATATATGTATATTATACATATTTATATTATAAATATATATGATATATATATCATATTTTATATTATCTAAGTATTTAAATATTGGTCTAAGTGATACAATCAAGAGTAACAAGTTAAAACACGTACGATAAAGAAAGCGATTATTACCCGAAATGTTAATTTAACATGGAAATTGTTGTTAAATTGGTAGTATAAAGACATAAATAAATCATGTATGATATAATAAATATTAATATGGTTATGGTATAACTTAATAACATACTACGATATTCATATAGGAGGTTAAACTTACCCTCGTCCAAAGGAAAGTGCAAGGTAAGGGGTTTTCATCTCACTCCTTATTCCCGTGAGATTCATGCCGCATTGCCACTATTAGCTTTTGTGTGGTGTATGTACTACCGATAATTGTATTATTTGTATAATAAAATTTATTTGTGTGTATTTACATATTAATTTTATGATACTTCATTCATGGGGTGTATGTTTCGTAAGTTACCAAATTGGTAAGGGTTAATTCCTCAATCTCATTATTATCAGAGATTGTTTATGTGTAAGTATTTACTGGGAAATTTTTATCATCCAAGTCCATTTTTCATAAAAATGATTTCAAATTGAATATTTTAAGGATATTTTAAAGGTACTCTTTATCAAGATCATAATCTTAAATGTTTTAAATATTTATCTTTCTAAATCATTTTAATTAATGTCCATGTTTTCAAAATGATTTTAAGGATTTATTTATATGGACATGAATGTTTTGAAATGACAATTATATTCAGAAGTTTCAAAGTGGTATGGGACACTTTAATTCAAAAATATCTTTTAAATTAATTCCTTTATAAATGTGTGACTTTTAAATGATTTCAGAAAAAGAGATATTTCTCTCAAATAGTTTTGATTTCATCTATGTCAACATCCTTTGATGAATTTTAAGCTTATTTTAAGTTGATTTATTATGATACAAAACTTCCATATAGTATTGAAGGTTTTGTGATATTTTTTACTGTGGATGTGTTATTTTTATACCATTCGTGGTTTATGGAGAAAGTATTGACATTTTGTATGTTAGTTTTAATACAAATTTTTATGTTATTTTTTAACCCATTCATATGAGGAATGCATTGGACTTAATAAGTGATGTGTGGAGCCTGATATAGCTCCTCGATTCATTAGTAGGTCTCATGATAAAAACTCGTGTCTTGGAACAAGGCCTTGACAAAATCTTATTTGTAGTCTTGGCACAAGGCCTTGACAATGCAGTTATGATAGTCAGGCATTATGCATTCCATTATTATGAAAGTGGTTATTGATATTGCATGTGATTATTATACTAGAAGAACATCCATGTGAATAAGTAAATGACATTATTTCATTTTATCTCTACCATATTATGTTTAAGTTCAAGTCTAATAGGCTTTTTTTTAGTTATACATTGCCTCAAATGTTTATGTTTATTTATAAAAGTTTTTGCTATATTTTTATCCTTACTGAGAATCTGAGCTCACCCCTTTCGATGTTTTATTTTTCCCAGGATGTGAAGAGGTATTTTATGAATGGCCTGTAGGGATAGTATGAAGGGATATTAAGAAAATATGTTGTTGTGTTTTTTTTCACTTTATGATGTAATGTAAGACTTATGAATGTATCTAGTGATTTCAAGGCTACTAAACTAATCAGTATTTCGAGAATTGATCTTTTGTGACCATGACAATGTTATGTAATAATGCACCGACTCTGGGTAACTGGGGTCAAGAAATTATAGTTGGTATCATAGGAAGTTTAGTAAAAACCTTAGAAGACAGATTTAGATAAACTCTGATTAGAGCACATAGCCCTAAGATAGACTTTGATGATTATTATAGAAAACTTCCTAGAATTTTATTATTGTATATATTTTTTGAGTTTTCCAAGAAATACATCCCTATCTAGATATGAGAAGGTAGAGGCGACTCTGGCACAGATGTATATAGGTGTAAAACCCCAAAACACCGCTTTGAGCTAGACTCAAACGGGAACTAGTGCATGAAAACTGGCCTTGCTGCACTCTTGGTTACGACACTCCCAGGGGATATGCTTAGGATAATTCTCATTTTATTTACAAACCATTATGAAGGGTTTATGAGTATATACTTCCTCAAAGAAAATAGTTTTATGATTATGGATTATATCCATAAACTGTTCAATTTATGTTAAGTGTTTTAAAAGTTTGGATTTATGTATTGTGAATCATAAACAAATCTAGTGTATGCCATTGTTTAGAAATGGCACCTAGTATATGGAATGAGAACTCCAACAATACACATGATCCAAAGAGTAAGAAGGATCATATCTTTCATATTCTTAAGTCGTAATTTATAAGGGAAATAGTCTCCCACATATTATCATCATATGAAGAAATAATATCATGTGTTGGTAAGATAAGTAAAGAATTATCAGAGTCCTATGGATTTGAAGGAAAGCCAAATAAGAAAAGGATGGTTCAAAGAAGGACAGATAAAGGGAAGAAGGTAAAGAAGGATTATCCCATATGTGATAACTGTGGAAAGAATCATCTTGGAAAATGATTGAAGGGAATGAGAGTATGTTATAAGTGTGGAGAAAAAGGACACCACATTCGTGATTGCGAGCGTAAGAAAAAGTTTTCAAATGTACAATGGTTCATCTTCAAGGATTGGGGACACTACACGAATCAATGTTTCAATTATCAGAGTATTCCACAAATGATGCTATTGGATAATAATAAAGTTATTATAATAACACAAATGTAGAGGAATGACTAGTGTTTTATGTTGTTATTAAATAACTATTTCATTTGAGTGTTGTATCAATGATATACTGGTTATATGAATTATGGAGATAAATAATGATTGTACTGCAGTACTATTTCATTGAGGATTTGAAAAGTGACTCAACAGAAAGATAATTTTTCTTTGAAAATACATGGTTGAAGGAAAGTTAATCCTTAATATGGTCTTGATACCGAGGTAGTAATTTTGGAATAAGAGATGGTTTATTTGGATAAATTATATTGGATATTCTTGACTACCTTGGCATTGATTAATGGTTTGTTTATTTCATCATTGTTGGAGTATTCAAAGTTTTTGGATATAAGGAATATATCTAGTATTCTATAAGGAATAAGGGAGAATTAATGTAATCAATAAGGTTTTATGGACATTCAGGGTGTTTCCATATTTTAAAATAAAACATGATGAAGGTATTCACATGTTACTATGTGGAAAAAAAGATCTTCATTATATTTACCTTCCTTATAAATTTTGGACTGCGAGTTTGGACAGAAGTAATTTGGATAAGTCTAAAGGTTGGAATGGATTATATTTTACATTTGATACTATTGTTAAGGTTAAATCATTTCTGAAGATTATTTAGGGATTTTTATAAAAAGGACAATCTGGAGGTCGGGCAACAACCCGTCACGTCCGGCAAAGCCGCGAGACTTGAACCCGCAACTGAAGGGCGACAAGGGTGCATCACCTACCACTAGCCTACGTGATTTCCTAGTTTTTATAATGTAGTTTTTTAATATTCTAACAAATGAATTATTAATTTATTATTTTGGATCCCTATATGATTAGGATAAATAGAATATTTTTGAAATATTTTGGAATGAAAGATGATCTTGTGGTAGGAATTAGTTGAAGGATGAAACTATACTTGTCAGGTATATATATTTGTTTTCTTATTCTATTCATAAACTTTAGGGAAGGAATCATAAAACCAAAAATGTGTTACCCTGATACCTTATGTTTAACTGATGATATTTTAAATCATCATAGATTGATGGCTTTGAAGCCCTCAATTTTACACTTTTTTGTGATTGATGACCTCAATCAGTACCTATAAATATTTACATTTTTTATCCAATTATGTGTCTCTAATTACCACCAATGTTCTCCTAATCAAGATCATAATTTGGTGGTGACCCTTTCATTTGTCTTTCCCTCTTGTTAAGACAAAATTTTATTAACCCAATTTACGATGTGGGTTTTCCACAAAAGTGTTTTCTATTTTCAACCTTTTATTTTCAAAGGACAATTTCAAATTGTGAGGATGAAATTTATTGATAAAGGGGAGAATGTAACACCCCAATATTTCATAGTACGTTATTTCTTCAAAGTAATTCAATAACGTTCACTACCCACAACACCGAGTTCAAGCGAACCGCGACTTACCAAACTAGCCGTTCAAAAGCGGTTATGAATAGTATTAACTGAATTTTGAACATTATATGATCCTTATAATTTTATAATTCATATTATGAGTTTCTTATACATAATTTAAGAACAAATTCATTTTTTTCAGATAAAAGAAGTATTTTTCAAAAAATTCAATTTTATCGCTTTTTAATGGGGAACCATTTTTTAAATAAAATATTTGAAACTTTTATATATTCAATTTGAAAAAATAAACATCTTCTTTAGAATCAGGATATAATAATTTAGTTTCAATAAATTTTTGGTTTTTTTGATAACTTTCATATTTGGGTGAATAATGAAAATACTATATTTTAACTGAAAACAAATTTTTTAATCAAAATAATTTATAGTGTTAAATTATAAATTTTAATGGTTTGGAAGTATAAATAGATTATATTTTTACCCTTTAATCCAATTTTGGTCATTGGAATTAATTTCACATTGAGATTATACATAAACAAGTGTCAATCTTTTGACAGTTATTGTTTCATAAAAACACGCTATTTGTTTTGACAATGAGAATTTATTTTAAATTAATAAATGTGAATTATTTGTTTTTAATTTTGTAAAATATACTTCATTTTTGGATTCTTAATATCGAAATTATCTTAGGGTGAATTTTTCGTATTTTTCTGAAAACTTTCAATTTTTGATGAATAGGGAAAAACACTGAGTTATAGTTTAAAACTGAATTTTTATTTAAATAATTATTTATTTTATTTAAATTTATTTTAGGTAAAAATAGATACATAATACCTATATAAGTTCATTGTAATTCATTTTAGTCAGTTTATAATAATTTTAGATATATAAAAAGTTTATTGAACTTTTCACCGTCTTTTACCCATCTCCAAGGAGAATTTGCAAATTCACATAAAACATAATTTTACCACTTCTGTTAGTGGAATTTCTAAAATAATAGAGATATAGTTAATATCAAAGAGTAAAATGTGGTTCAATAAGATAAAAATAATTTTTAGTGAATAGTAACTTTTTACTTTTATTTACCACGGTTAAAAGTAAATAGGGTAATTAAGGGTAAAAATGATATTAATATTACCATAACACATATACTAATTCAATTGGACAAGTTTATATTGACCAAAAACAACCTTAGGTATAAAATATTACCATTTAGGACCACTTGGATTATATTAGGACATTTATTATTATTTAATTCGATGAAGATTTAAAAGAGTTAATATCAATGTTTAATAACTAACACATTTTTAATATAGGGTTATACATAAGATAAATTAGATTATAAATATTCATTATAAATATAAAACTATTTCCTACATAATGATATTTTATTTATAATTTTTAGACATTAAATAAGGCAATTTATTTATGACACAATGATGATGAAGAAATTACCGTATTAATGAATGATTAAGAAAATTGATATTGTAAATACCCAAGTAAATGTAATTTGAGACTTTTTATGAGTTACAATAACGTTATAGGTTAATATGACATATTAGGATTGGTTATATGAATTTTTTTCTAAGCAATAAAGCTATTATGAATTTATCAGAAACAAAATATGCAATAGTGTCAAGATTGACATAAAATAGTTTTTAAAACAAATATTTTATTATTAATTGATATTATATTC
The DNA here is from genome assembly GCA_963277665.1 of Viscum album. Lineage (NCBI taxonomy): Eukaryota > Viridiplantae > Streptophyta > Magnoliopsida > Santalales > Viscaceae > Viscum > Viscum album. The sequence goes on along the minus strand of OY728132.1, from coordinate 267,338,883 downwards.
CTAAAAATCTAACGTTCGGCCAAAGTACTTATATCATGATATTTGTATCATTAATGGACCACTTTGGGGTCTATTTGATGTTTATTTTTTTTATTAACCATATAATATAAAAATACAAAGAGACATGGTAAATGGAAAACTAATTAACTAAGAGTTAAAATTAAAAGATAAGGTCAATAAAGTGACCCAAACCTATCTAAAACAAATTGGTTGAGTAGATTTAGACCCATACCCACCTTATCCTCAAAATAAGTCACTTTGGAGAAATTATAAATAGAATATTAATTTATTATAAAATAATATTTTATGTTTTTCCTAAGGTGCCCCTAACCCCTCTTATAAAAGGGCACTTCCCCTTCTCTAAAATTCATACCTTAAAAACCTTTTGTCTCGGACAAAACCTGCCCATATATTCTCTCAAATTCCCTAACTTCAACCTAGATTCCTTAGTTTGATCAGAAAGACAACCTAAGGATCCCTTTTGATCAAATCAAAAGGAAGAACCCGAACAAGAGGTAATGTTTTCACCACCTTCTTTCAAGTTCCTTTCTTCTTCCACTTATTCTTTCTTTGATATTTCTATTCTAAAAAAATAACTCCAGTATCTTCTATATACTGTGATGTTATTATAAATATGTAACAACCATATTCATTATTCTTTCCATCCTTTGAATGACATGTCACCATACGTGCGTACGTACGACTTACCGTCTCGACGCCGTGGTGTAATTTGTTATTCAACACTATGTTATTTGGATGTATATAATGATGAGTAATATGTATATAAATAATGAAAATAAAATTCTAGTGTCTCTTTAAAATTAATATAACATCCAATTCCACACCATTAAGAAAATGATATTGTCGCTCGTGCGTACGTACGGATTTCCGTCTCCACGACTCGATGAGATTCATTTCCACATTCACCATTCCTCGACAATTATAAATATATATATATTAATAATAATTATGTAATATATGACATAATAATGATACTGGAGATATATATATATATATATATATATGTACTTACATATATCTTATTCACTTAGTTCCGTTCAACACGATATGAAAACCGAAATAGTGTTTATGAGTACGTACGGACTACCGTCTCCATAAATTGTGTTTTTCATTTCATATATTTGTCTATTATACATATTTATATTCAAAATATATATGATATATAAATCATGTTTTATATTCTGGAAGTATTTAAATCTTGTTCTAAGTGATACAATCAAGAGTAACAAGTTAAAACACGTACGATAAAGAAAGCGATTATTACCTGAAATGTTAATTTAACGTGGATATTAATATTAAATGGGTAGTATAAAGTCATAAATAAATATGGTATGATATAATTAATATTAATATGGTTCTATTATAACTTAATAACATACTAATATCTTCATACAGAAGTTTAAACATAACCTCGACTAAAGGAAAGTGCAAGGTAAGGGGTTTTCATCTCACTCTTTATTCATGTGAGATTCATGCCGTATTTCCACTATTACCTTTTTTGTGGTGTATGTACTGCCCATAATTGTATTATTTGTATAATACACTTTAATTTAGGTGTATTTACATATTCATTGTAAGATACTTCATTCATGGGGTGTATGTTTTGTAAGTTACCAAATTGGTAAGGGTTATTTCCTCAATCTCATTATTATCCGAGATTGTTTATGTGTAAGTATTTACTGGGACATTTTTATCATCCAAGTCCATTTTTCATAAAAATAATTTCAAAATTAATATTTAAAGGATATATGAAAGGTACTCTTTATCAATATCATAACTTTAAATGTTTTAAAGATTTATCTTTCTAAATCTTTTTAATTAATATCCATGTCTTCAAAATGATTTTAAGGATTTATTTATATGGACATGAATGTTTTTAAATGATAATTCTTTTAAAAAATTTCATAGTGGTATGGGACACATTGATTCAAAAATCTCTTTTAAATTAATTCCTTTATAAATTTGTGACTTTTCAAAGATTTCAAAAAAAGAGATATTTTGCTCAAATAGTTTTGATTTCATCTATGTCAAATCCTTTGATAAATTTTAAGCTTATTTGAAGTGGATTTATTATGATACAAAACTTCCATATAGTATTGAAAGTTTTGTGATATTTTTTACTATGGATGTGTTATTTTTAAACCATTCAAGGTTTATGGAGAAAATATAGACATTTTTTATGCTAGTTTTAATATGAATGTTTATGTTATGTTTAAACCTGTTCGTATGAGGAATGAATTGGACTTAATAAGTGACGGGTGGAGCCCGCTACAGCTCATCCATGCATCGGTAGGTCTCATGAGACAAACTAGAGTCTTGGAACAAGGCCTTGACAAAATATTATTTGTAGTCTTGGCACAAGGCCTTGACTATGTGGTTATGATAGTATGACATTATGCATTCCATTATTATGAAAGTGGTTATTGATATTGCATGTGATTATTAGACTAGTAGAATATCCATCTGAATAAGTAAATGACATTATTTCATTTTATCTCTGCCATATTATGTTGAAGTGAATGTTTAATAGGCTTTTATTTTAGTTATACATTTCATTAAATGTTTATGTTTATTTATTAAAGTTTTTTCTATATTGTTATCCTTACTGAGCATCTGAGCTCACCCCTTTCAATGTTTTATTTTTCCCAGGATGTGAATAGGAATTTTATGAATGACCTGTAGGGATAGTATGAGGGGATATGAATACAAGATGTTGTTGTAGTTATTTTTAGTTTATGATGTAATGTAAGAATTATGAATGTATCTAGTGATTCCAAGGCTACTAAACTAATCGGTCTTTCGAGACTTGATCTTTTGTGATCATGCCAATATTATGTAATAATGCACCGACTCTGGGTAACTGGGGTCGGGGTGTTACAGAAAACCTCTTATTTAACATCCTATAGTTTTTCTTCAATAAAATTATTTAGGTGCATACTTGTGTATCATTTATGTGTTTTATCCACATTTTTATAAAAGATAGAAAATAATTATTTTTAAATTATCCATGAAATGCATGTACTTCTTAGGTAGAAAATAATTCAGAATGTGAATTTTTGATTGTCTATAGAATGAAACTAATTTTCACTATAATGGACCATTAAATCCCACAATTTTTTATAACAGATAAACTATATAGTATACTATTCATTTGATATATCATAGTATTTTTTTACAAACAATAATTGTATTTTTAGGTCATTATGGGACCTTATAAATTAATAAGTTGAAGAAACATATCTAATTATATTTTTTTCAAGTATAGTAGGCTTTTAATGATTTATCAACACTCTTCCTAATGACTCACATCATTCATTAAATAACCCTCATTTGACCAGTTAGTTAATTTATATTTTTTTTTGAAAGTTAATTTCTTAAATGATAATATTGGAAGCATGAAAGAAGATTAATATGAATTAAAAGTTAATGAGAGGAAGAGAGTAGATTAGGGAAGAAGGTTCTATAGTGTAAACGATCATTAGAACCCCACTATATAACCACAATAATTTTGATAGCCCATTTGTGAGTGTTAAATGTTTAGTGGTAACCCAAAATGGTTTCATTTGGTTTAATACTCATTTTAAAGGGGAAAATGAGTCATTTTGGTAATTATTTGTTTTATACCTTAAAATTACCAGGTCCACTAGAATTCTTCATTCCCAACAGCTCAAAATTCCTCTTTATGGAATACCCCTCATATTATATTCAACCCAAGTGATATTTAGGCCTAGGGTGATCCATGAATTTCCTCAGATTATGTAATGATTTTTGATTAAAGGATATAATGTGATCACCCTCAATCTATATTTTTTTTTCATATAGTTCGATGCTATTTAACTAAGAAATTTATACCATTTATGGAAACATGAAAAAGTAAAAAAGTAGTGATTTTTAAGGTTATGTGTTTAAGAAAAATGATGTTCATTTTTAGGGTCATGTGTCCATGACCAATTTCAAGTAGTTTAAATTCATGCAGAATGGGATACTAGGATAAATGTACCTAGTAATAATTTGTTGTGGGAATTATATATGAGCATAATTTTCTAGTTTGACCTAATCTATGGGTTAGGTAAAGGTAGGTTAGGGATTACACCATTTTATAGGTCCATTTTTGCTCATATCTTATTATTCGATGACTAGATGAGAGGGAAGTATGAATAGACACGTAAATGATGTGAAACAATAGAATAAAAGTTAGGAATTATGTTAGATTGACTAACCATTGTATATCTAGATCATTGATTGGATAATAGAATATTGACTGGATGCTTGAGAGCTATAAAGACTAGCTTAGAGTAGCCAAGATGAATTTCTTAATTTAGGAAAAGTTCCACTAGTTACTTAAGAATTAATATCCTTATTATCAAGGTAATATATGATTTATTGTATTTCTAGGACCCTAGTTCCTAAAGAGGAAAATTAGGGAGATTCCTATTTTCAAACAAATAAATGATTGGAAGGGGGTACATGAGTGTATATAATTAACCACTCATTTATATCAATTGGCCATGGTATATTCATATTTGATGTAATATTTTTGGGATTTTGACTTGGGAAATAGTGTACCGATAAGGTATATTGGGGAACTTGAGATAAAGATTTTAATTTAGCTAAGTCAGGGGACCAAGTTAAGTGGGGAGCCCATGTAAAGACTTTAAATTCAAGCATGGATCCATTCTGAATAGTATTTGGTTCCATATTTGGTAATTACATGTGTGAACTCAATTAAAAGTCTAGGGTGAATTGGTTCCCAGATATCCCTTGGAAGGGTAGTTTGAATTTCACCCTCGTATCCCTCAAGAGGGATAGGATAATTTGAACCCTTGTTTCCTAATATATCTTATTAGAAGGGAACATCACCTATCAACCATTTTAAGGCAAGTAAGAAGAGGAATTTCATGAATATTTTGAGTTTCAAAAACTTTTGGTGACAGAAACACCCTTATTTTCCATTTCCCTAACAGGTTTTGACTCAAAAAGTTACCTAAAGGGAAGACTGGGAGGCTTGGACCTATTGTTTTGTGCTAAGATAAATTTCATGTTAGACTTGTGGTGTCCAGTCTTAACCAGATGCCACATTACATATTTATGTGTTTAAATGGTAGGCCCAAGGCCCTTTTTATTAGGTAATGGAAGTTGGGAACCTAGAATAATTTGGTAACCAACTATAACCACTCGGGACTCTGGTTTTCTTGTCTAATAAGACATGTGATTGGATTATAGGTGCTAGATGAAGGTTTAATAAGGCTGAGTGTAACACCTCATTTTAGTGTTATATAATAAAATTTATTTAATTTTAGGGTTTTTTTAAATTTTATGGTGATTTAAAGTTGTTATCAAATTTTTATAGAACTTTTGGGCATTTTACATTTTTTGAATAGCTAGTAAAAATAAATGTGTGACCATACATCACATATTGATGACTTGAAAAAGAAATTTTTCATCGTCGGTGCATAGTTACTCAAACTATACATGTATTTATAGAAAATATTATGGCTCATTTTTCTCTTGGTGATGATTAATATGGTTAGAAAATGATGAAGAGTAACTATGTGGGTAACTGTTTCTTTTCTATTGTAAGAAGAATAGCTGGTGAAAGGTTTAGAAAATTGTGTATCCAAACTATGGGGTCTACCATGATTTATTAGAAAATGGAATTTAATTAAATACTCTTTTAGGTTGTTACCTTTTATGCACCCATATTCCTCTTATTCAATGCACATGGATTAGAGAACCACCCCCATTTGATTCCTCCTCCTTGGAAATTTCATGAGTTCTCCCCTTGATTTGATGTGATTTCTTCATGGTAAGCTCCTATAGACTTCTTCCCCTCATTTTATTCCTTGTATTCCCTTTTCTTTTTGACAGTAGAATTATTTTAGCCACCCAAGGTTGTTTTGGTAAGGAATTTAATTTCATTTTTTCTTATTTTAATGTTACTTAGGGTCTTCTAATGATCCACTATGACTTATGTGGTAATTTTTATCTAGTAAAATTTAATGAAAAGTGTTTTAAGTAGGTTGATCCATGATTGGGACTTTTAATTTAAATCTATTTATTATTTACTTGTTTTTAACCTCCATTTTGATTTCTATTAAGTTGATGTAAAATTTTCCAATGATTCTTGTGTGAGGAAGCTAGGGTTCCTATTATTTTTAATTGGTATTATGGGTATTCTACATGTTTTCATGATCAAAATTATTTTTATATAAGTTAAGAAACACTAGTGCCTGTTTAAATTCCTAAGATGGGTTATTAAAAAAGATAGATAAAGATATAATTTTATTTGAAGAGGGGTGATTTTTGTTTTAAAAATAATTGTTTATAAAGGGAGGTCACTTGGCCTTGGTTGGAATTGTTTTAGTACTTATTGTTTTTTATAAAAAAGAAGTGTTTATTTAAAAGTGATTTAAAAATAATATTTCAAAAATTTGTTTTTAAAATAGTGACTGTATGACTTGGAATACTTGGTTAGTTTTAACTTAGACCTGATTACCACCTTATTAAATAAGTTATTATGATATCATTTGACACTTTCTGTGAGCCCTTGTATACTTTATTTTTTGTTGTTGATGATTACGTAAACAAGGTTGTTTTGTAGAGGGTGTAGAAGGTTTGGTGAGATTTATTATTTTTGTTTTGTTGATGCATTTTATGCTTATTAATTGTTGTTTCTCACCTTTATTGGAATATATAATGGTAACCCTAGGTAATTAGTGGATGATTTGGATGAGATCTCAACTAGAATAGATTACAATCTAGCTAGTTCCCTAGGTAAACATTTTTTTACTAGGGGTAACCTTATAGTGAGACCACAAGGGTATTCTAAGTTCAAGTGAAGCTAAGATCACCTAGGGATGGATGATTATATATTTGGTGTACTATTATCAAAGTCCATCATCATTTTATATTACAACCCTGTGTGTTAACCATGATTCCTACTCGATGTTTATGTTCCCATTAGAGTATTACCACTCCATACCTTAATTATATCCACTTATTCTCCATTGCCATAGTATGAACATTAATTTTACTTTATTACACTACATTTACATGATATATGGGTGACCAAATTTCATTTTTTATTCCTTATATATTGGTTTATCACTTTAAATTGGTTTAAAAAATGGTTTTTGTGAAAAGACATGAAAGAATAAATATGTTTTGGTTTTTTGTTTCATAAAATTTAAATCACAAAACCTTTAAGAATTTTAAATTGTTTATTTTTTAAAATGTAGGATTCCACCCCACATAAAAAAGGGGTTTCTAAAAAGGATATTCCCATGGTTTTAAATAGATGATTTTTTCAAAATACATGTAATTGGGTTTAGATAAAAGAGAAAATTTTATATACATATGTTTATTTTCAAACTAGAATAAAATAGATTTACCTATAAAGGTTAAAAAAGGGGTGTGGGGATGTTAACTATTAGGTATTTTTGTGCATGCCTATCATTATAGGCTTATTTTAGGTTATAGTAGGATAATTAATTTTCCTTGTTGGTTTTGGTTTGGGAATATTGGTGGTGACATTTTTTTTGTGATTCACTTGACGCACAAAGATTGGTTGTGGAATTTTGTTTTTTAGTTTTGTTTTTATTTCTTAATGTATTGAACTATTTTGGTACTATGTTTCTATCCTTTATTTCATTTTACAATAGTTCTTGGTGTAATATCTACCATTATATGTTGTATTTTATTTTTTAGATAATCACTTTTTATTTTTATATTTCAAACTCTATATATTAAAATTTATAGAAGCGAGTTTGGATAATGTTTCATGTTTATATAAATAAATTGAATCATACATATTGGTTTTGAATAATTTTTTCCTTAATTTATTTGGTTTTGTTTATTTTATTTATCTGGTAATTCAATGTATGGATGTATCATGCCAAATTATAAAGAAGTATTCAATTTGTTTTTAATTATCTTTTGGGGGTGAAATCTTCCCCAAGTGATCATTATTTGATCCTTAGGCACTAGTATCCAGATTGTGGTGATCTGGAACACCCATCAAGATTAGTGGTGTGTAGGGTTAGGTGATGTGTTAGGTTAATACAAACTATTTTATTAAAAATGACATGAGATCCTTATTTCATAGAAATTCCTTGGTTCTTGAGAACCCCTATTGTTATTTGAGGTGTGTCTTGGTAGTATATTGATTATGATGGTCATGACTCAAGAGGTAGATCATGATTAGGTTCTTGATCAAGACCTTTTATGATGATTCTTGAGTTTCCATGGGTATTTAAGATTTATATGATGATTTTTAATTTTTAATTTATTATTTTACTAATAAGTGTTGATTTTAATTGACAGTTTTTGACCCATAAAATTGTTTTATGAGTAATTTTAGAGATTTAATGATTTTTGGGGTGAATGTGGATGAATATTTAGGGCTACATGATTGACCTACATGGTTCGGTAAACCATACTTAAACCATAAAAAGGGTTCTGAGTACTTCATAGAGCTTGGAACATAGTTGGTGCATGACCCACAAAACTATGTGACCAAATTGTGGACAAATCTACATCCCTCCATTTTTTATTTCAACTCTATTGATTTTGAATTGATACTAAATTGATTCCAACTTTTTGGTGTCAATTAAAGAGGTTTTTATGCTAGATTTAGGCTATCAAAATGTGTTGGATGTTATGTTTCATGATATTATTTTCTTGTTCTTGGAGTTTGAAGGGATTGTTTTGGGTGTAATTTTTTTTCATAAAATGTTAATTCTCAAACCATTTTTGGTATTTGTTTAAAATGTGTTTGGGAAAATATTTTTTAAAAATGGATTTAGTTTTATAGAATTGGTTTTGATCAGTTTTGTAAATGAAATAATAATAGTTTAAGGTATATTTTGTTTTCAAGATGTGAAGGCATGTGAAAAATGCGTTTTCTAAAATCTTGTATTAAATAATTGGACTTTTAAAATATAACAAAGTTCTTGAGTGATATAATTTGTTTTTTAAAATGTAATGGGGTGTTTTATCAAGTTTGATTTCAATGGAATATTTTGTTAATATGTTCATAATTTTTTTACTGGTCCTTAAATAATAGTTAATTTAATTAAAAAACTATGCGGTTTTTGAAAGTGTCCAAGGTGTGAAGTGTTTTGGCAAAAATAATGGGTTATTAAATGTCTTAATTTCCTAGGAGAAGGAGTTGGAGTTTTTACCCAGGATAAAGTTTTAAAATGGATTTGTTTTCATTTTAAAAATATAAGGAAATCTTTTTTTTGGGTGGTTTATTTTTTAGAGGTGGTATTCTTTTGTGAAAGGAGTTTTAAATATGGGAAGGATTTTGAAAGTGTTTTTATTTATTGAGTAGTGGTTTGGAATTATCCATTAGTTTATATTGGGGATGTTTTTTTATTTCAAAAAATGAATTAACTCGGTTTGTGTTCATGAAATTTGGAATATGCCTCCCAAAAAAGTTCATTAAGAAAAGATGGATGTCTATATCTTGAGATAAATCTTAAGGTGACTCTCTTTGTCTCTTAGGTGTTTTTCTTATAGTTAGTGAATGTAAAAACCTAAGGTTTTTTGAATTAATTTTTATGAGTAAGTTAAATTTATTTGATATATTTCATTACTCAAAAAACTATGTTAATCCTGTGATACACAGAACATTGGTTTTTCTTTCATTACACATAACACTGATTTTCAACAAAACCATTATATATTATTAATATAGTAAATTTAATGCAACTGTAATAACATAGATATTAAACATAGAGATATAAATTGAATTAAATAATATTTAAATACCAATAAAAATGTTTTTATATAAAGTAAACATATTTATAAAAAAAGTACTATTTTTTTGCAATGTTTTATATGTTTTTAAAATAATATTTTCTCAAAAAAAAATTTGTATTACTTTCTGTGAAGATTACTAAAATTAATTTTTAAAAATTTTAAAAATTTAATTTGATAAAATAAAAATAAATTTTGAAATCATCATGTCTATATTATATTATGGTGTTCTATTGTAATTTTTCTAAAAAGTTTTTTTTTTATATATAGTGAAAAATACTGAATTTTAACTGAAAAGTGGCTTTTTTTAAATTTATTTATAAAGTTAAAATATATTTTAAATTAGTTTTCATGTAAAATTAGTTTAATTATACATCCATTAATGAAATTTATATCATTGAAATAAATTTCATATTGAATTTCAATATAAAAACTTTGTAAACTTTTAAATATTTTCTCTTTAAAAACCAGCTCTCTCATCACGTCAACGTGATTAATTTTAAATAAAAATTTTCCATTTATATTAGTGGAATTAAAAAAAGGATGAAATATTTAGAGTTAGAATAAATTATATAACATAATAATTTCAATATAATTATTCTCCAAAATTAATATTGAAAACAATAAATATTATTTACCATGGTTAAGGTAAAAATGGTTTTCTTAGGGGTTAAAATAAAATTATAAGGGTTAAAAATAACCCAAAACTTGTAAAACACAATTTTTATAGCTATATTTCGACATTATATATTATATTATTGATAAATTTCCATTATTGGATCCTTGTGATATGAAAAAAACATGTTTGGAATTATTTCTTTCAAAACAAGTACAAGTGTGCCACTCAATTCACTTGTAAAAAGTCACCCCTTCTTCTCTTCTATTAGAACCAAAAAACCATTTTGGTTTGAAAAATATCAGAAAAATTACTTCCTAAATTTCATCCTCTCATACTAGAAGTGTTATTTTTTACATATATCTAATCTAGGAATTCATTTGGTGTAAACCAAAGGAGGATACCCGAAGAAGAGGTAATGTTCATCAATGAGCATTTTTGTTTTATTATTCATCCACCTACTTAAATTATTATTATACCATGATGATATAAGAAAATTTGTATCTTTAATATAATGATATTTTTTATTTATGGGTATGACCTATGATCTTATCCACTTTCATCAAATGGGTTAAGAAATCATTGTTCGTGTTTACAGTAGAATACCACCTCGCGAATCATTGTCATTCGTTTTCCCATTACTGTATCTAAAGGATGAAAATAATAATGGATTTATTATTTATATATTATATTTATGATATTGTTACACATTTTGAATTATTATATCCCATATAAATTCTTTCTTTCCATTTTTGGGAATATTATAACATCGCACATGTGTACAATAAAGTACCACCTCATGAAGTGATGTGATTTTTTCATGATTTATATGGAAGGTATTAAAGATGATTTTAATGAAAAAATGTGATATATATGATATAAAAATGATTTTATAATGATAATATATCATTTAATTTTCTTTCTTTCATTCTGATACGAATTTGGAAACAACGTTCATGTTTACGTATAACTTATCGTCTCCATGAACAATGTATTTTGTTTTAATTCACTAAATTTTACGGATAACTATAAATAAATATATAATGACTATATATTATATTTATATCATGTTTAAAATTATATATATTATGAATTAATTATCAAATTAAAAGGACATAAAATAAAAAATCAAAACATATACGAAAAACCAAGCGGTTATTTCCCAAAATGTAACTTTATCATCGAATTGTTAATAAAAGGGTAATAAAAGGTCATAAGAAAATAATATATGGTTTGATATATAAAGATATTTTTATTTAATATATGTATAATAAAATTATATTTATTATAAAATTGTTCTGAACATGCAATACAGAAATTAAGGCATGAGGTAAGGTATTTTTGTCTCAATTTCCCTTCTTTAAGACATACGTTTGGTTATATAACTATATTATTTCCCAAGGTGTATATACAGTCCATTTTAAATGTAATATAATAAATTTATTTGTACTCATGATATTTGAAGTTCAATTTTATGTTATTCCTTCATGCGGTTAACAATTTAATATTACCAAAGTAGTAATGATTTTATTTTACAATATCAGCATTTGTCGAGATTGTTTACGATTATGTTTATGATTATAAAATATAGTGATCCATATCTCAATTTAATCATGAATTTTATTCTACTGTTGTTATTAATTATATTTTCAATCAATAGTACCATTTTCCCACTCTTTGTAACTCAAAATAATTGAGATAATGTTTTTAAGAAAACCCAACTTTATTTCTCTATTCGGTCGAAAATTCATTTTATTCCAATAACATATTTTATAAAAATAATTTTAATTTTTTTTAGTTATCCATTAAATTTTAAAATAAAAATTTACCCAAGTTTTACTTTATATAATTTTTAATATAATTTTCATGTCATTTTACAAAAAATGGTCATTTGGATTTTACTGAAAATGTGAAAGGAATAACTTTTTACCATGTATGGTATGAGAAAAGATTCTCGTTATCATGAACATTATTTTCTTTGAATATTAATTTATAATTTTCCATGGTTATTTTCAAATAAAAATATTTTTAAATTATTTTATGTTTTATAAAGTTTTTTTTGATGTGGAAAGGATATTTTTCTCATGAAATGTCTTAAATGATCAATAAAAATAATTTTCCATCTATGATGACATCCGTTGATGATACTTACTCTTTAATGGGGATATTATTGAAGAATAAAATTCTTATTATTTCCCTAAATAGTTTATGTTTATGATGGATTGATGTTTATGAAAATAGTTTCTTTTCTATGGGTTATACCATGATAAAATTCTTATGAAACCCACTTCTTTTCCACAAATTATACTATAATGAAATGATGAATTGATTATAAAACCTATCTATTCTATAAATTTTATTATATGATGAAATGTTTATGAAACCCATTACTTTTCATGGTTTATGATATGCGAATGTATTTTTAATTTTGTGGAACACATAAATATGGTTTTCTATATGAGATGTGTGGGAACTATATCTCCCTCCAATGCCTTGGGTAAAAATTTATATCTAATGAGATAGACAAGACTAGAACGGTTAGTGAATGCATTTTAGTAAGGGAAATTGTCTACTATGAAGGTCTTGGGAGTGAACCTTTACTTCTATGATGGTTTGGGGAGTGATCTCGACCCACTATAATAGACTTAGAAATGATTCTTCCCTAATTTGTAAATGGTTTCATATGGTTATGTGCATGCCAAAAATTTATGTCTTATTCCAATTTAATGATTTCATGGATCATGTTATTAGATTGCATTATGATTCATCTCATATGAAATTCCAATATTTCTTCGATGACTCAAAATTATGATATTTGATATAGTGGTATTAGTTTAAAAAATTATTCTCAATTTCACATACAATAATGGTCATGAAATTCTTATTTATCTATATTTTTTAACAATACTGAGCATATAGTCTTAACCTTTCTTATGTTTCCTTTCCCCAGTTTATAAAGAAATGTATTAAATATGATATGTCTAAGAAGGGTTCATGGTTATTAATATCATAGTGGGAGATGATGTAGTTTTCTTATGGACTTGTTGTTTCTATTTTCATGTTTCTAAAGGCAATAAACTATTACAGTCTTCAAGAGTGTGTTTGTGTAATGGAATAAATATTAATAAAAAATGATGTAATATATATATAATAATACATGGTCACTATAGTTTTCATTAGAGGATATGTTTAGTTAATATTTGGAAACTAGGATGATAAAAAACATAATGATATCCCAAATGACATCTCCAAGGATAAGTCTAAGGATGAGTCAAAGTATAGGAAAATATCCTTGAATTTTGGAAAATTGTAGAGAAAGTGGTTTCCAGGAAATTTCATCCCTGTCTGTATACTAAAAATGGATGTGGCTCAAGAAAAGAGGTACCTAGGCATAATAACACTAAAAAGGGATCATTTAACTAGACTCGATCATCACTTGGTGCATGAAAATGATCATTTATACACACCTGGATTGATACTCCTAGGGGATACAATTTTGAAATTCACTATCTATTTATAATATATCATGATGGATTTAAATAGATGATAGAAATGAATGGACTAGGATAAACCTAAGGAGTCATATATTAAGGATGGTTTTATAATATAGACATCCTATATGTGATTTTACATAATTATGTGGTTCCCCATCATGATTATTGTTTCTTACACTATTAGTTATAGTTTTAGTCAATGAATGGAACCCAAAGATACCATATTAATTCTAAGTATGGAAGAAAATTCAATGATTTTACTCCTGAGTATCCAAACATTATAGGAGTTGGAATGCATAATCTCATTCCTATTCTCACATAAATTTCTCAATATATAAATCATGATGGATTTCCAAACAAAAAAACGAGGGAATAACATTATGTCGAGTTATTTATGAGGAAACATTCCTCTTATTTCAATGGGTCTTCTGATCCACCAGTTTAAGAACAATGGATAGGTACCACTAAATTGTTATTTTTATTCTATAGTGTTCAAAACATTAAATTTAATTTTATTTGTCAAACATTTGGAAGAGGAATCAGATCAATGGTGGAATCTTATCAAGAATACAAGTCAATATGATGAACATGAATCCATGGATTGGTATGAGTTCATCAACTTAATTTTAAATAATTAATTTCCTTATATTCTTTATAAAAATATTGATAATGAATTTCGTGAGTTAAAGAAAAAGGATGATGAATTCAATGGTACCTATTAGGAAAATTTTAAAAGAATTGTGAGATATGCTTTTGGTATTATAATCCAACCTGAAATTAAGGTTAATAAATTTTTCAATGTCTTAAAACCAAGTCTCCAGTGTGTGTTATCCATAAGTGAATTTAATAACTATGAATAGATTGTTCGATGTTCAATCTATGTGGAAATGGAGGTTAGAGTTATATATAAATCTCATGGTTTTGATAAGAAGACAAAAAATGGAATTAAAATGAAAATCTAAGAATCATGGAGAGAATAAGATGATGTTTCCTTTATTTTCAAAGTGTGGGAAGAATCATGAATGAAATTTTATTAATATAAATCATAAATGTTTCAAGTGTGTAAGGGAAGGTTATAGGGAAATTTATTGCTGAAGTGATAGGAAGAAGTTAACTAAAGATGAAAATAAACTGAAAGCTGCACAAAATACACCACCCACACTCCAGTGTTTGAAATGAAAGGAGAAAAGTCATTATGATAACCAATTCCCAAATACAAAGGATAATGAGGATGATAGATGTCAGCAACCTCTTAAGTGAAGAGACAAAGGAAAATATCACGTGGTCACTCTTTTATATGAGGGGTGCAATACGAACATGGTGAAAGGTATATGTACCATCCACTATATAACTAATAATGTCTTATTTGACCCCTAGATCTACCTATTATTTCATATTTGAACAATTTTCTATGGGTATCAAGATGCCACCTAAGTGATTAGATATATAATTAGTAGTGAAATCCTCCAATGGTATGATGAGTGAATCTAAAGTAAATGATTCCTCTCAAGTTGACATTAGTGGGAATGATCTTCCTACAAATCTTGTTATTATTCCTATAGTTGATTTTGATGTCATCTTAGGCATGGATTAGATTTATCTACACAAATAACCCATAAATTTTTGGGGAAGGGAAGTCATGTTTGATATTCCAAACCATCCTATGATCATATATCAATGATAAAATAATTTAAAAATTACGATGGAAATAACATAAATTGTAAGGATCATAATTGCCATCCAAAAGGGGTGTTTATCTCAAATAGTTGGGAAGAAACTTGAAATTTATAAGGTGTAGTAGATCAAAAATTATATGGATTTGTGGTGAAGTAGATAAAACACTACCAATAGATCAAACATGGTATGAATTCAGTAGATCCATCAAAGATAGAGGCTATTGAATGTTAACATTTATAGTCTAGGCCAATATTAAATAACATCCATTATATGTATTTTCTATCAATGGTAAGATACATACATTGTTAAGATCATCTATCATTGTTAAGATCTTATTTAACTCCAAATAATGAGTTGGGTAATTTTTCTCATGAATATTCATTTAATAATATCTTCACATTAATAGATGATGTTAACAATGGATCTTAACATTGATATATGATCTTAAAATTTATATATGATCTTAAAATTGTATGGATATTATCAATGAATATTGAAAGAATAATCTATTGGTGGGAATATACTTCTTACAAAGCTTGTTGCTATTTGTCTTGTTGAATTTGATGTCATCTTAGGTATGTATTTGACTTATATACACCAATACAAAAAAAATTATGAGGGAGGGAATTCATGTTTGATATTCCAAACCAACTTACGGTTGTCTATCAATATTAAGATACATACAATAGATGTTATTGAATGTTAGACCAGACTATTTCAAGATCAAACCTATGATCATATATCAATGTATGGATATTAACAATTCATGGATCTTAAAATTGAATATATAGATTGTCTATCAATATTAAGATATTCCAAAGCAACCTATGATATTGAATGAATAAGATCCATTTTAACTATCAATGTTAATATATACAAAGGATCTTCTTGATTGAATATTGAATGAATAAGATCCATTGTATGTATATATATGCTATAGTAGAGAAGGATTTTTAATCTATAGTGATGCATCCAAGAATATATTGGGATGCGTTCTTATGAATAATGACATAGTCATAGATTATGCCTCATGAAAATTGAATATTCATGTGAAAAATTACCCAACTCATGATTTGGAGTTAACTATGGTAATTTTTTCATTAAAGATATTATGAAATTATATTTATGGAGAAAGGTGTTATATATATACCAATCTTAAAGGTTTAGAGTATATATTCACACAGAAGGAGTTGAATATACACAAAAGAAGATGGTCAGATATGGTCAAATATTATGAATGCTCAATACATTACCACCCCTGGAAAGTAAACAAGGTGTCTGATTCTTTGAGTCAAAAAGATCATGATAGATTATCAATGAAGAGGATCACAAAA
This sequence comes from Viscum album, assembly GCA_963277665.1. Taxonomy (NCBI): domain Eukaryota; kingdom Viridiplantae; phylum Streptophyta; class Magnoliopsida; order Santalales; family Viscaceae; genus Viscum; species Viscum album. The sequence goes on along the minus strand of OY728132.1, from coordinate 267,321,979 downwards.
GATCCAATATTTATGTATTTTAATTGGATGGATATGGAAATCTTGAAGGAAGAGGAAAAATCCTATCTTGATCTATTAAATGTTCAACCATATTTATAAGTGATAATTAAAGAGGCGGATAAGGAAGATGTAGATATGTAAAATATGATTAGAAATGTTCCTGAGTTAGATATTGATCACAATGGATTGATAAGATTTAGGAAATGTGTATGAATTATATCCATACCATATTTGAAGAATGATTTATCAGAGGAATCTAATATTTCTTAATTCTCTATTAATATAGCAATTATGAAGATGTATAGAGATTTGAAAGAGTATTTATGGTGGCATGGAATAAAGAGAGATATTGTAGACTTGGTATCTCAGTACATGGTATGTCAGTAAGTTAATGATGAGAGACAAAAGTCTAAGGTGATTTTACATCCATTACGCATACCACAATGAAAATGTGGAAACTTCACCATGGATTTTGTCGTTGGGCTGCCTAAAATGTCTAATGTGAATAATTATATATATGTTGTATTCAATCACCTTAATAAGTCAGAACACTCCATTACAATTAAATAATACATATCCTTGCATTATATTTCAAGGATATAAATTAAAGAATTAGTAAGGTTTAATTGAGTACTACATTCTATTGTGTATGATTCGGATCTAAGGTTTACCTAAAGTTCTGGAAAATTCATCACCAATATCTTGTTACCAAGTTGAGTTTCAACACTGTGTATCATTCTATGATATATGGTCATTTCAAGAGAAAAAATCAAACAATAGAAAATATATGAGATCTTAGATTTTGGATTTTAGATGTGGTTTGGATCAACACCCTTCTTATAGATGAGTTTTCCTAAAATAATAGCTTTCACACAACCATTTTGATGGATCATTTTTAATCCCTCTAAGGAATGAAATTTAGATATCCAATGTGACAGAATAAAGTTGGAGAAATAAAGCTCTTGGGAACTAAGATAGCTGAATAAATGGAAGAGAAGGTTAAATCTATTCCTAGGACGTCAAGGAAGATCAGTGTCAGAAAAAAAGTTATGATGATAATCACCAGCATGATCTATAATTTGATGTTGGTGACAAGGTGTGTCTGAGAAGTTATACATGGAATAAGGTTATGATATTCAGGATGAAAGAGATATTGAGCCTTAGGAATTTTAGTCCCTTTAAATTTCTTGACCGTATCAGGATGGTATCCTATTAGTTGAAACTTTCACGAAACCTCTCTCAAGTCCATTATTGTTTCCATGTATATCTCCTAAGGAAGTATATACCTAACCCTTCAAATGTAGTAAAATCAAAGGTCATACCACTAAAAAAACATTTCTAATGAAGAAAAAATAGTGAATATTCTAGATCATATTGAGAAAGTTCTACAAAATAAGACCACTCACCAAGTATGTGTTTTGTGGGAAAACCATTATATTTGGGATGCTAAGTGGGAACTTGAGGTTATTATGGGGTAGAAGTATCATCCTTTGTTTGCATCAAAGTGATAAATTTCTTGGGTAAGATTCATTTTAAGGGTGTATAATGTAACCTTAGTTTTTATGAATTATTTTTTCTAATAAATTAAATTTATTCGATATATTTCATTACACACAACACCAAGTTAAACTTTCACTACACACAACACTAGGTTAGCTTGTGTTACACACAATGATAGGTTTTAACAAAACCAGGATATATTATTAATATAGTTATTTAAATGAGGACATTATAACCTAGTTTCTATTCTTATTGATATGAATAGAAATAACTAATTTTTAAATATAAGTTATAATGGTTTCATATAAAGGGAATATATTGATGAAAAATCTACTTATTGTTTGGTAAAGTCTTCATATGTTTTGAAAATACTATTTTATAAAATAGTGCTTTTTATTAAATTTTGTGAACATTAAAAAAAATTATTTTTCACATTTCTAAAAAATTTAATTATACAAAATAATCTTCATTTTGGAAATCATCATTTCAGAATTATCTTAGGGTGAATTTTTGGATATTTCAAAAAAGTTTCATTTTTAGTGAATAGTAAAAAATGCTGAATTTAAATTTGAAACTACATTTTCATTTAATTTATTTATAAAGTTGAAATATATTTTAATTTTTTTAAAGTAATTTGAGTTCAATAATATATAAATTAATAAAATTTTTTCCATTGAAATCAATTTTATATTGTATTTCGATATAAAAACATTGTAAACTTTTGAACATTTTCTCTTCAAAAACCCATTTTCTCATCGTGTCTGCAGGAATAATTTTAAATTAAAATTTTACTCATATGTGAATGAAATTTGGAAAAATGTATTCCATATTTAGAATTAGAATAATTTATATTATCTAATATTTTCAGCTTAATCATTGACCAAAATTATTAGTAAAAATAGTAAAAATTATTTTCCACGATTATGGTACAAATGGTTTTACAGGTTGTTCGACTATAAAGATAAGGGTTAAAAATTACCCAAAACTTATCCAAAACCAATTTTCTAAACATATTTCAACCTTATATATTATATTATCAATAAATTCTATTATTTTAGCCTTGTGAAAAGAAAAAAATATGGGTGTAATTCTTTCTTTCCAAACAATTACAAGTGTGCCACTCACCCCACTTTTAAAACGTGACCCCTTATCCCATCATATTGACACCATAAAACCATTTTTGATTAGCCAAGGCATACCAAAATAACTTCCAAACTTCCCTCATGTCATAATATAATACTTATTTTTTATATAAATCCAACCTAGAATGGATTTTGATGCAAACATAAGAAGGATGCCCAAAGAAGGGGTAATGTTCATTAATGATCATTTTTGTTTTATTTATTCCTCAATCACCCTAAATTATTATCATAACATGATGATATAGTAACGTAAGTATCTTACATATAATAATATTTTTTATTATTTTATGTTCATTACCTACAACCATATAAACATCCATCAGATGGGTTAGGAAATCATCGTTTGTGTGTATGGTGGATTACGGGCTCACGAGCCGATGTCATTAATTTTTCCATTCCACCTCTTAAGGATAAAAATAATGATGCATTTATTATGTATATATTATATTTACTATATTATTAACCTTTAGGAATTATTATATCACACAAATCTTCTTGTCTTCATTTTTTTGGGAATACGATAACGTCACTCATGTGTACGAAGAACTACCGCCTCACGAAGCAATGTGATTTATTCACACTTTACATGTAAGGTATTAAGGATGGTTCTAATGAAAATATTTAATATATATGTCATAAAAATAATTCTATAATTATAATATATAATTTACCATTATTTCATTAAATCTATAAAGAAAATTGAAATAACATTCATGCGTACATATGACCTACCGTCTCCATGACCAGTGTATTTCATTTTCCATCACTAAATTTCATGGATTATTATAAATACATATACAATGAATATATATGATATTTATATATTGGTTAACATTATATAGATTATAAATTCATGATCAAATTAAGATAACCAAAAATAAAAAATCATAAGATATATGGAAAACAAAGCAGTTATTACCCAAAAGGAAACTTTAAAATGGAATTGTTAACAAACAAAAAATAAAAGGTCATAAGAATATAATACAAGTTATGGTATATATAAATATTTTTCGGTAATATATTATAATAAACTTATATTTATTATAAAATATGTTTATACATGTATGATGGAAGTCCATACGCGAGGTAAGATATTTTTGCCTCAATTTTACTTTTTTGAGACGTACATTATGTTATGAACCTATATTATTTCATGAGGTATATATACAGACACTTTGAAATTTAATATAACAAATTTATTTATCCTCATTATATTTTAAGTTACATTTTATGTTATTCCATTATGGGACTTATGATTCAATGTTACCAAATTGGTAATGATTTTATGTTTTTGATGGTAAATTATTATGGTCAATATCTCAAGGAAATAATGGATTTTATTCTCATATTTTTATTCACAATATTTCCAATTTATATGACCATTTTTTTCACTCTTTAGTACTCAAAATAATTGAGAAATGTTTTTAAGAAAACTTGACTTTATTTCTCTCTTCATTCAGAAATACATTTTCTTACTAAAACATGTTTCATAAAAAAAATTAGTAAGTGTTTTATTATTCTCCTATAATGTTTAAAATAATTTTTACCCTTTTTTTATTTTTTTTATTTTTTCTAAATTAATATTCTTATCATTTTCCAAATAATGGACATTTTGATTTTACCGTAAATGTGAATGGAATATTTGTTTTGACATGTATAGTATGAGAAAAACATACCATAACCACGAACCTTATTTTCTTTAAATATTCCTTTATAAGTTTTAATGTTTATTTTCCAAGAAAAATATTTTCAACATTTTTTATATTTTAAAAAGTGTTTTTCAATGTGTAAAGGATGTTTCACTCAATATATGTTTTAAATGATTGATAAAAATATGTTTCTATCTAAGATAACATCCATTAATGTTACAAATGCCTTAATTAGGATAATATTCAAGGATAACATTATTATTATTTATCTAAATGGGTTATATTTATTACGGAGTGATGTTTATGAAACCTTTTTCCCTTCTACAGGTTATACCATGATAATTTTATTTATTAAACCTGCTTATTTTCTATGGGTTGTGTTATGATTAAATGATGAAATGATTATGAATGAAACACATTTAATTTCACGGGTTATGATATGAAAAATTCTTTATGATATATTGGAACACATAAATATGTATTTCATTATGACATAGGTGGGACCTATATCTCCCTCCAATGCATTGGGTAAAGATTTATATCTCATGATATAGATAAAACTGGAACTGAGTGTGAAATTGATTCAGTAAGGGTCTTTGTCCACTATGATGGTCTTGGGAGTGGACCTTGACCACTATAATAGTTTTTGGACCGAATCTATTCTACTATGATAGCCTCAGAAATTATACTTGACTAACATGGAAATGATTTTATATTCTTAGGTATATGACACAAATCTATGCCTTATGATAATATAATGATCTCATGGCACATGTTCTTTGATTCTATTATGCGTCATGCCTTATGAACATAAAATTTTATTCCATGACTCATGATTATGATATTTTATATGTATGGTATGATTTTCAAATGTTATGGTCAAGTTCTTATACCATTATATTCATTTTATGCTTACATATCTCCCTTATTTACCTATAATGAGTATCTCAAATCACCCTTTATTATGTTTCACTTCCCTATGTTATGATGAAATGTATTACGTATGATATGTCTAAGAAGGTTCCTAGTTATGAAGATCATAATAGGATATGGTGTATTTTACCTATGGTCTAGTTTTTTTGACTTTTTAGGTTTCCAAAGACAATAAAATATTATAGCCACAAGAGTGTTCTTGTGAAATGTAATGAATATAAATAATAATCATATAATATCTATTTATGATAATCTAAGGTTTATATAGTGAATTTTTACAAACTCATAATATAGTGTTGGGGTTAGTATCTCTATTGATCAGGGATCCTATCCAAGTTTTCTCTGATCATTATCCCAATATTTTTGTAAGGATCTATGTTCTCTTTGGGAAACATAGTGGCTTGAGAAGATCAAGGGTATCCTAAACTATTTGGGAACTCTTGAATCCTCAAGAAGGATATTAATTTGATTATGTTGGAAGAACCTAGATGAGTTTTATGGATATATTTTTGGGATAATCTATTATTTTTGGTGGTTTACTTTAGGAGGATTTGGATTTTATGAGATATTTTGAGGAAACTCTTATCTGGATCTTCCATGGGTGTTTTGATTTTGGTGATTATAAGGTGTTGGTTGCTTATTTTGTAATGTAAGTTAGTGGTGGTTATGATTTAACTTAATGGAATTATGTCCTTTATATATTTTTTGGTTTTAAATGTTTATTCATTTTGGGTGAGAATATTATAGGTTAAAATCTTTGGGCCCATACTTAGGTTTATAATACCCATGTTGCTTCCTGGTAAGAACTTGAGGTTGATGGTTTTTTTGTGGGTACACTGTGAGATGGTACTATGATATTGAGGTTCTAGTTTACACTTATGGAGTAATGAATCGAGGTGGGAGCCCATTTTATTCCTCATTGAGTCTTTTCTATAGTTATTTTTTTGGCTAATAGTATGATTTTATTCTGAATTTTCAAAATCAAATACCACTCATGTTTTTAATTATTTTTAACTTATATTTTTTTGTTTTATGTTTTTTTGGGGTGTAGGAATGAATTTATGGTAGCTATAATTACAAAGGATATTTGTATGAAAATTTATGGGAATGGGTTTTATGTTCATAGTTTTTTTAAAGGATTTACAACCAATGTATTTGTGATATATTTATTTCATCATAAGAAATGAATATATATTGAGTTCATCAGATGATGTTGATGAATCTTTTGATGTAGTTACAAATGATCCTAAATAAAGATATATCTAACAATTTACGGCTTTCCTATAAAATATAATGTGATTTTGAGGACAGAAAAAAGATATAGATACACATTTTTGATCTTGGAATCACTTGAAGTTTACTAAAGAATGTTTTCAATAGAGTACTTATTTTTTTATTTCCTTTTTTAGTGTTACTTTTCGAAGTTCATTTTAGAGGTTTTCTTTGTAAAAATATTATTTTTTATAATGATTTAGTTTATAATCCTTCAAGATAAAGGGATTATGATAGATTAAAGGGGTTATTTGTGTGGAATATGATATACAACTAACAAGGTGGATTTAGGGATTCTAATAGAAAGATAGATCCAACATTCTGGTTTTTATAAGTAGACTGATAACTTTTAACAGTTATAAATTTGGGGGCTTCCAGGGGATTTGAAAAAATCATTTTGATAGGATTAAGTTAAGGATACATTGAATCAGTTATATATACTATCCTTATGATTTGGAAAAAATCACTATTTATAATATCTGTTAATGGGTACATGATTTTTAAATCCTTACTCCATATTTTTCTTAATTTTATCTATGCATATAAATTCTTTACTTTTTTTATTTATGATATGAATTTGTTTTCAAACATTGATAAAATTCTAACAGATTTTATTTCCACTATTATAATTTATTTTACTTTGATATATTATGGGTTTATATTTTTTGGGTCTATTGGTACTTTATGTTTCTACTAGTTTTAATACTAGACGCAGAAGACAAATATAAGTCATGTTTTTTAATAAAATTCACCCCCTGTTGTATTTTATCTGATGTGGTAATATAGGTACATATTTGGTATTAGAGTGGGTCTCTACCTTGGAGAATGAGCCTGACCTTATTATTTTTACTTATGTTAGTTTATAAAAATTTGGGTTTTATTTTTCTTACACTTAATTGTATGTTAAAAAAGTTTTTTTGATGGAAGGTATACATTTAGATTTCATATATAATTTTAATAATAACATAACTATTATATTTAACGGTAATTGTTACTAATATTTGATGGATTATATAGAATTATTCAGGAATAATATTGGTGTTGAAAATTTTATCATACCTACTGGAAGTTACAAAATTTTGAAGGAAGAAATTACAAATTCTTTAAGAGAGAACAAGAAAAAATTTTGATTAAACTTTCTAGTTTAAAATAATTTTTTATGATCAATCCAAAATAATATATACAACCATGTTTCTTCATATATAACTACTCAAATAATATGATATAATTTATAAGTGATATATTTTGGAGTATAAAAAGATATTTATACTAAGAGATCTATTCTTAGGGTTTAATTACAAGAATTTTATTTCTTACCTGGTAAAAAAAGTGTAAAAATGTATCCAAGGTTGATGACAGTCATAAACAGCTTACAATACCTTGGATCAATAGAGTTACCACATGATCAACTTGTTTTGAAATTCATTGATATTCTACCAAAAGAGTAAAAAACTAATAGAACATTTATTGATGATATTAATAATATCAGTAATTTATGTATCAATGACTAGATAGTATATTTAATGTCGTACGAGAGTTACTTGAAAAAATATATTGATTAGGAGAAGAATAAAAATGGACTTTCCATTTACCATCTTATGAAGAATTAACTTTGACAGAAATTACATCAAGAAGTAGTTTTAAGAGATTAAAAAATATTAATTGTTTGAATATTACTGAGAATGTCTTTTCATATATAGAAAAGAAAATATAAAGAAGTAGAAATTTCTATAGACATTTGAATAAAGGTATAAGAGATAAAAGTAATAAGAAAAACTCATTCAATTTTTTTTGATGAATGAATGAATCTTGGACACATTAGAACTCACTATCAGAAGTTAATGGGAAGAGATAGAATGTATTTAAAAAATATTCCATGATAATGGATAAGAAATGATTTAAGGATTTGGATACCAGGAGTTCAAGTTATATAGAGACTACTTCTGAAATTTCTTCTGATGATAGTGATAATATATGAAAAAACACTAGTTTTTAAGAATAAATAAGAATTTCAAAAAATGTGATGTTATTTCTAGGAAAAATAATTATCATGGTTAATCTATCATAATTTTTTTATAATAATATAGAAGATTTATCTACTGAGGAGAATAATGATAATAAATGATCTATTAATTCAGATGATCATAATAAAGTTAAAACCCATGAGAGAATTAATGATTATATTACTGAAGTGTAATAATCATATAAGAAGATATAGAAAAATTATGTTGGACTCAATACTATAGTTTAAAGAATGAAATCAAGATCAATAAATATAAGAATTAGATTTCAACTTTATCTTCTAAGTTAAGTGGTAATAATTACTAATACTCAAAATATAAATGTAGAGTTAGGAAAATTTCATGAAAACCAAAATAAATAAACTATTTTATTAACTGAATTGAAGAAGATCTTGAAAATGTAAAAAAATTAGAATATAAAACTTGTTTCAAATATGTACAAATATACAAAGATGATTCTTATGTTGACTTATAAGTTGCAATTAAAAGGTGTTTTAAAATCATTATAAGGTCATCTATCAGCTGATTAAAAGGTATAATGTTCTAAATATACAGTGAAGTCTAATGAAGATAAAATTTAATTCATTAAATTGAGGTAAAAGATTAAAATATTGAATAAATTTTTACAAATATTTTCCAAAGGAAGGAAAATAATTGAAAATATATATGTTAGGATGAGAGCCAAAATAAATGATTTTATAATTTGAAGTAAATCCCATATAAGTTTTTCCCATAAATCATATTACATTGTGATATGTCAATCAAATTTATTCTCAATGAGTCAGAGTATAGACCATTGGAGGAAAAGTTATTCAATCAATAAAATTAAATATTTTAAAAGAATTTAATATTTTATTTCAATAGATCTGCCAAATGATAAGTAATAAAAGATAAAGAATTATAGGTTCCAATGATCCTTTCAAATACTTATAGACTAAATAATGTTTATCTTTTAAAGATATAATTTCCAAATAAATGTAGTTTCTATGTTTCAATAGATGAATACCTATCACATTTAGGATGAAAATACTTTACTGAGATTAATATAACTTATTCTTGTTATGAATAATCCCATTTTTAAATTTTAAAATTTAATTTTCATTGATTTATATGTGAAAATATCTTGGGGGTCCTTTTATTGGGATAAATGCTCAGTAAATTATAGTTTCTCTATTTTCTTTCTACTTTTACTAAATGTTATGAATTATTTAAAAATAATTTTCTAGAACTATATTTGCTAGAAGAAGACAATCTAATATTTTGGTAGATAACTTATAAAACTATATTTATTTTTAATATTATCAATTTTATATTATATCTAATTCAAGTTATAATTATATATGTATTTCTTTTTTAATAATTTTATTTTTCAACTTTTTTAAAAACATTAAAAATTTTAAAACAGGAAATTTTAACTATAATATTGGAATATAAAATCCTTTTATAGATTTTGGGATTATATTCACTCATGTGATTTTTTATGAATCATTGAATAAGTATGATTATCTTATGTTAAACGGACTCTAAATGTCCTATAAACACTCTTATAGTATCATAGTTTTTTTTATCTCTATTCATTGGGAAGTGATACAATTTCCTAGTTGTTAATTTATGATAAATTGTTATTTTTATTTTTCAAGAATGGAATCTTCCATATAAATTTAATCAAGATAAATTTTTAAATAAATGTTGGATGATCATGTTTATATGACTTACATCAATCCTTGTTAAAATTATTTTTTATCATGGATGATATAACCTTATATTACCAAGTGATTCTTTTGAATCTTTTATCCTTGTTTTATCTTATAATTTTATCATTATTCACTTTTTTGTTGTTTGAGATGTTAAGAAAATAAGTTTTTCACTATGTGTAATTGAGATTAAACATTAAATAAATGATTTGGAAAATATTATTGAGTTACCACTTGAGGGAGAATCCTTGTTTATCTCAAAAAAACTTTTAGATACCATATGATCATTTTTTAAAGAAAAATGTAAGATACTCTTATTAATGCTAGGGAAATATTTTATAAATTGAATCATTTGTATCGTGATGGTAGGATTGTGTTTTAGTAGGTTCTATATTTCCTTCATTCGTGGAATTGTGATAAATATAGAGTGAATAGAAAGTATTTATATATCATAGTTCGTCTCTGCAATAGGAGAAAATTAAATTTGGTTAAGTTTTTATGGGACTATATTGAATTTGTACTTTATAGTATGGTTAAGTTGAAAGTTTGACCCTATAAAATAATTTTAAATGATTTTCTTTTCCAATTGATATTGAATAAATGTATTTTTGAGATATCCTTTTTTGAAAGAGTAAAGTAAAATATGTTGAATTTAGAGACCTTTATTAGAATTATGCTAGTATATATTCTAAGAAATAGGATTTTTTTAATATAAGTTCAAAAGATTCTCGTCAAAATAAAAATTTAAAATAAATTATTAAAGTAATGGATAAAAATTAAAAAAAACACAAATATAGTGTTCTAAAACTTCTTGAAGCTCATAGAATGATGATATTTGATGAAGAATTTGGGGTTTTTTATAAGAAATATAAATCTGAGACATCTCTTATTCAACCACCATTAAAGAAAATGATATATTTTTTCCTGAAAAATTTGATTATAAATGAATAGAAAAATCAGAGTATCTTTATCCATATTTAGTAAAAATAGTTCACCTCTATCAAATATAGGAACTCTAAACTTGAAATAAATTGATGTTATGATATAAGTTAATCATAAATTCCTTCCATATCATAAAGTTTTTAATACAACTATTTCAAAAAATCATTCAAAATTCTATTCGAGTTTTTAGTGTTGAGTAGTTCAATGGAAGATGAAACAAATATTACTAAAATAGTGGTAAAATCATTAGAAGTTGGTTTTATAGGTGTTGTAAAACATAAGTCATTTGATGTGTCTAAACAAGTAGTTTCTAAAGTTCAAATTATTGATGAAGGGAAATATTACAAACTAGTTGAATTTGAAAATGTTTCTATCTTAGAATATGGAATTCATCGTATAAATTTTATCAGAGAAGAGGAATCTCATAATAATTGTTTTTCAGAAATTATAATTGGGAGTGAAATAAATGAAAATTATTAAGAATTTATTATTTATTAGTTAAAAAATATGTGGAATATTATCTGTATTTTTCAACATATTAATTCCAAGATGAATCAGATGAATGATTGGATTATAGAAATCTATTGTTCTCAGAATCTGTATAATGTTCTTGATCAATAATATAAGATTAAATCTGATCATATTTTCTTCAAATAAGGTTGTAAAATAAAATTATAAGATCTTGGGAAATTTATTAATTATTATAAATTTTATTATAAGAATATAAAGTACCTGGGGGACCAAAATATGAATAATATGAGAGATTTTTATAAAGAAAATAGTTCCATAAGTCATCAAAATAAAAAAGTTAAAAATATTGATTATAAATCAAGAAGAGTTGAGTAAAATATTGAAGACTTAGAAAATGTGATTTTTTCTTTAATGGAAGTTATGGATAAGAATAATATGAAGTGACATTTCTTTGAGAAAACTATTGAGAATCTTGAGAGAAGATAATGAAGGGTTTAGAATATTATCTCAAATCTCTCAAAAATATTGAACTTCAAAGGTCTCATAATCTTGTATACTTAACCATGATTTTTTGGAAAGTTTTTCATTTTAAATTACATAGAATTTTTTTCTTGTCACATAATTTTTTTATTTTCTAATATATAAAATACTTCAATGTTTTATGTTTTATAATTTTTTATTACCCAAAAGAAAAGAAAAGTGTTTAATTTCTATTTTCGAATCTTATATTGAAAATCTAAGCCGGTTTAGTTTATCTATGTTTTTATATTTCTAAAAAGATGTTTATATTTTAAATATTAATATAATCTACTATTCATGGGGTAGTTTAATTCAAATATTTAATTATTTTTTGTTTTGTTTTAAAAATCAAAGGGGGGGGGGGATTTTAGAAAAAAATTCAAAATTTTGAGAAAATATTATTTTATCATTTAATAAAGGAAGGATAAAACCAATTTTACAAAATGGAGTATTTTTTAGAAAATTTATTATCTTGGGAGAGATATTTTTTCATAAAAATAGAAAAATATAGAAAAATTTATTTCAATTTTAAATTTTATTATTAGCTTAATAAGGATATAATTTTTTTCTATTTACGATTTTTAGGGGTGATTGTTTAGTCATATACTCACTTTATTTCGTGATTCAATAATCAAAAGCCACTCATGTTTTTAATTTTTTTTTTTAAAATTAGAGTATTTAATTTATTTTTTTTTGTTATAAAGTATTGGATTTTAGTTAACTGTAGCACTAAAGTAATTTAGTATGAACATATTAGGACTAGTTTTATATCATGATTATTTTCACTATATTTTTGTGCACTATAGTGGTATTGTATTAAATTAAATGGAAGATATGAAGCTATGTTGAGTTAATTAGATGATGGAGAATAATATTCTGATGTAGTTACAATTAATGCCACAGAAAGTGGAATATGACCATTAAAGGTTTTCATATAAATAGGACCACAAATTTAACGATCAAAAAAAGATAGAGAAACATAATTTTGAACTTATAATTTCATGAATTATATAATATATTATTATCATGAGAGTGATTATGATTTTATTTTCTTTTTGAGTGTTTTTTTAAATTGTTCATTTGAGAGGGTTTCTTTATAAAACTATTATAATTTCTTTTGTAATCACGTTTCTAATCATTTGATATAGAGGTATTTTGATAGGAAGAAATTGATTCTATGTGTGGATATAGAGCCACTTTCGATCATGATGGTCAAGGGATTTTGATAGGAAGAAAAATACGAGGTAATAGTTTGTAGAATAAAAACTTTTACATTCTAACTAGTATAAAGTCAAGGGCTACAAAGGGGTTGTAAGACATACCATTATATAGGTTAAAGTTTAGGATACCTTGAATCAGGTCAATAGATTCTATTTATTCTTTGGATAAATTTATTGTTTTATAATATCCTTTAAGTGATTCTTAATTTGTAACTCAATACTCCTTTTTTTGTTAATTTATGTTGTTCTTATATGTTCATTTCTTGTTTTTATTTCCACTATTCATTTTTTATAAGAAGTTCATAAAATTTTAAAATATTTAAATTTTATTAGGATTCATTTTTTGAATCTGATATATTACAGATTTATATCTTGTGGGTTTATCAGAAATTATTATTTTTAGTAGTATCAATACATGTGGTAATGAAAATTTTAATTCAAAATTTTTACGATAATTAAACCCCTATATTATTTTATTTACCATGTTTATTTGAGAAAATATTTTTACCTTTCCTATTTTGGTTAGGATGTTTTAGAGTAATTCCTTGATGGATGAGAAGTGATTTTTTCATTTTGTAGATATTTGGTAGGTTATATGCGTTGTATTACACTTCAGTTTTAATTGGTTTCTTTTAAAAGGGTCACTTCTGGTTAATATAGTGTTCCCTACTATCAAACATTTATAGAGGTCTTTTCACCCACAGTAGTGGATTCCCCATAGAGGGGTTTTCTTTTTTTTCACCATTTTATATAAATTCTAAATGTTGTTAAGACCTATGATAGGTATCTATCATTTGAGGACCTTAGTTAATATGAGTGTGTTTGATTCATTCTTGGATATGTTACATAATGGTTGGGGATTGAAGTTTTTTTTATTTGTAAGATTTTTATGGGTGGTATGGAACTCCTTTTTCCAACATACCCTTTTTAGTTCTTCCCTCAACCCACAAACCTCTTAAAATAGGGGTGTTTATTTTTTTCTTTTTATCTCCTAATTTTATGAAAATATATTTGGTTTTATAAACTATAATTTTGGGGAGATTATAATACCTCAAGCCGTTGTTATGTATTTATATTTATTTAATTTTTGTTCTTTTGGATTTTTTAGGGTTTTTTTAACGTTTTTATCAAATTTTATAGTGATTTTGGTTGTTTCCTGATTTGAAAATTGTTAATGGAAATTGAGAAGTGACTTCGTAACATGTGATATAGACTTGAAAGTGAAATTTCACATGATCGATGCATAACTACCCAAAATATAGGGATAAGTTTTTCTTTGTGGGTGATTTTCATAGTCAGGTTACATATAGGAGTAACTATGCGGTCAAACTGCGCATATTACCATTGCTTTTCAAGTACAATATGTATTTTTTCATATGGGTTTGAAAGCCATGTGTTCTACGTAGGTTTTTAAAAAATATATTTTAATTAAATACCCCTTCATATTTTTACCTCTTGTCCACCCCTCTTCGTCCTTTTAAACACCCATGGCACTAAGAATCTCTCTATAATTATCCTTGATACGTAGAGATTTAATGAGTTTCTCCATGATTTGAATTGATTTATTCATTGTAAGTTTCTTCAAACCTCTTCCCCTATTATTACTTTCCTCCCTCTTTATTTCTAACCCTAAAATTATTTAGATGACCTGGGGTTGTATTGGTTATGATTTTAATTTGGGGTTTTCTTATTTTATGGTTCCTTAGGGTCTTCAAAGAAACCCCCATACCTATTTGTAGAGTTTTTTCACTAGGAAAAGTGAATGAAAAGTTTGTTAGGTAAGTTTCCCCATATTTATGCCTTTAAATTTAAATCAATTGATTGATTTATTTTTTTCAACCTATGATTTTAGTTATATTAAGTTAATGTAAACTTTCTTAATGATTCTTATGTGATAAAGTTGGTTTTACCTCAATTTTTAATTAACATGGGAGTTATTCCCCATGTTTTCAAGATAAAACCCACATTTATATAAATTAATAATCTCTAATTCTTGGTTAAATACCTAAAAGGTTTTTTTTAAAAAATAATAATAAATTATTTATTTTATTTAAAGAGGGATGAATGGTGTTTAAAAAAATTGTTTATAATTCGAGGTCACTTATCTCTGGTTGGATTTTTTTTAAGAATTATCAGTTTTCATAAAAATAAAGTGTAATTTTCAATGTTATTTGAAAATAAAATTCAATTATTTTTTAGAAATAGTGGTTGTATGAATTGTTATCCCATGTTGTTTTTACCTTAGTACTGGTTAGAACCTTATTAATTGAGTTTTTTATATAGTTACAACCTTGAATTGATATCTTGTATACTATTTTTTATTATTCTTGGGGATGGTTTAAACGGTTTTTTTTGTGAGAGGGTGTAGGAGGTGAGGTGTTCTTTATTTTTGATGTTTTATTAATTCATTCAATTCTTATTTCTTATTTTTTTCTCATATCCATTTAGATATGTAATGTGGACCCTATATAATAATCTAAATATATGTATGAGTGATCCAATATCATATATTACACATTGTCTTGTGCCATAGGTACGAGTTTCTTCCACTAGGGATTACCTCTTGGTGAGATGATAAGGGTAATATAGGGTTGAGTATAGTTAATTTCACCTAGGGTCATCAGATTCCCTATTAGGTGCTTTGTTATCCATGTATATAATTGCTTCATCTTAGATACTAATGTTTTATCCATGATTCTTACTCAATGTCAATGATTCCATTATGGGACTCCCAATCCATACCTTGATTATATCCCCTTATTATTGAGTGGCTCAATGACATCATTTATATTACCATTTTATATTATAATTACTTGATATGATGGTTCCAACTTTTATTTTTTATTTCTTCTGGTTTGGTTTACCTATTTAAATTGTTTTGAGAAGGGTTTTTTGTGAAAATACTAAGGAGAAGGAAAATGTTTTTTATAATCATAGAAGTCCATCATCTTTAATGTTTTAATGTATTTATTTTTTTAACGGTTTATTCCACCCTTGGTTATAAATAATAATTTAAAATGGCGACTCTCATGGTTTTAAATAGAATAGTTTTTTTTAAATACATGATATTGGGTTTTGATAAAAGACAAAATATTTTATTCATTCTTGTATTTTTAAACTAGCATAAAATGGAGTTTTGTTTAAATGTTATGCATGGGTTGTAGGGAGGTCACCTATTGGGAATTTATGTTCACTCCTATCATTACAGGTTCAATGTAGGTTCGAATTTGACACTCTATTTTTCTTATTTGTTTTGGTTTGAGTACATTAGTGGATACAAGTGAGGGCGATTCAATTGATTCATATATATGGGTTGTTTTATTTTGTTATACTTTTGTTTTCTTTTTATTTCTTAATGTAACACTATATATTGGAACTTTGGTTCTAATTATTCATTTTTTTATAATGGGTTGTGGTTTATCTTCAACGTCATCCTAATGTTTTTCCTTTTTTGATCGCTACTTTGTATTTATTTTTGTCTCACACTTTATATCTTTAAATTAGTGGAAGTGAGTTTGGATGATGTTTCATTTTTATTTAAATAAGTTAAATCATTCATATTGATTATGACTAATTTGTTCCTTCATTTATTAAATATATATAGGAACACCATGCTAGATTCTAAATAAGTCTCTAGTTATTGTTTAATTATATTTAAGGGAGAAATCAATCTCTTGAACTTGTTATTCAATTCCCAAACAATAGTTTCCATCATGTGGGAATCAATAATTCTCTTCAAGCCTAGTGGAAAGCCGTGTTGTGTGACATGGTGGGTCAGCCTGAGCTAGTTTTCTACAATAAGTATCGAGAGGCTAGGTGTATAACATCCTCGAACCCACACTCTCAATTATGATGTTGAAATCATAAAAATGACATTGGATTTGATACCGATAAAGGTGATCCAATCTTCGCCGTCCAAAATTTACAACATTAGAAGGAAAAATTATATCACTTATATTCTCATTGACCTTTTAGGTTTAGATTATGATATCATAGGTAATAGGAAACATAAAAAGTGTGATCCCAAAATTATTCATTAAGGGTATACATATTAATTAACAATTGAATTTCAGTAGTGAGAATAAGATGTTCATAAGGGTATGATGACATAATTATAGTGTAGTAAGATAACATAATAATATTCATACCCACAAATACTTGGATCATGAAACGTATAAAACATTGAATAATTTTTTTACAAATGTTAAAGCTATCATAATTATTATCCATGATACATATGATATCAATCTTGATCAAATAAATCATTTATAACCCATAATAACAACAACAAAAACATATTTCTAGATTGGTAAATTATCTTCACAGAACCATTATAGAAATTTTCTAATTGGGATAACCATATGTACGACTTCAAATATATTTCTCTCAAGAACTTAATCATTACCCAATGTATTGGAGTGCTATTTGGGATAACCTATCATATAAGCTATTTCATGGTCACCTCATGCAATCTGGGCACACCCAATATATACAAATGTCCAAGAAACATAAATAAAATAAAGATAATTTTTATTTCATCATAAAACACATAAAAACAATAATTATTCCTTTTATAACCTAATTAACCTATAGAAAAAAATGGTTCCATAAAAATCTCTTCGAAACAAGATTAACCTGTGAAAAAAAAACAGGTTCCATTAAAATATATTTAAAACATGATTAACCCATGGAAAATAAATAGGTTCAATAAAAATCTCCTTGAAAAATTATTAACCTATTGAAAATAACAAGTCCAATAACAATAGAATTGAAAGATGATTAACCCATGGAGAAGAAACCAATTCAATAAAAATATATTTGAAACATAATTAACCCATGTAAAAGAAATGAGTTCCATAAAAATCTCTTTAAAACAATAATAATCCAATTAATGAAATAATTTGTATAGTATCATTACCAAATATCCCCATTGGATCACAAATTATAATAAGGGTTTTTTACATTGATGAATATAAATTCCATTAAAATACCATTAAATACATTTTTACAGAAAATAAAGTTTTCATTTTAAAAATATCCTTTAAAAACATAAAAAAGAACAAAATATTACTAAAATAATTTTCTTTGAAAAAACATCGAAATATATAATTAAAACTACAAATTAAATAATGAAAATTATGGCGGGAAAATACATTAATGATATAAATGATAAAATTAAACATTGTTTTAAAAACATTTTGAAAAAGGGAGTGAAAAGTGACCCATTTAAAAAAGGTTATGAAATTTCATTTTCAAAAACTTTTAAAAGAATGTAAAATATATTATAAAATGGATTAGAAAATTATTTATTTTTAGAAAATAAAGTTTTTGGAAACCATTTTTGAAAACATGGATATAGAATAGAATGTCACCCGATCTAAAAGAAAATACAACATCATTATCACTTAAAAATGACTTCCTTGATGTTTATTTAGTCAATAAGGGAAAAAACTAGAAATTATACATGTAAACCAAATTCATATCTAGAGGAGAATAAACCATATTTGGTTCAATAAAATAATATCACTTTATTTCATCCCAAATAACCTTGAACATAAAAAATCTTGAAAGAAAGGTGATTGTAGCATAAAGCCTTTTCTACTTTGGTAAATCTTCAATCACAATCCCCATGCAATAATAACATAAAATTATACTTTAAATATCATGAAAATAATTTTTTCCATGATATAACATGTCAAAGGGTAGTATATAAACCTCACAAATAAATATAGGTGTATATCGTAAATATATGTCTCAATGAAAAATAATTTGAGACGAATTACCCCTAAAAAAATCATACCATTGAATTAATTGATGAATCAGTTACATGTATAAAATTTAAACAACATAAAATATGTTTAAACAAAACATAAGATAATAAAAATTCATTACACACATAATCATGGCATAATAATCTCAGTGAATAAGTATTATAACCTAATGAAAAGAAATTGAGTTAAGAAACTCTTTACCACTTGTTAAATTTCAAGTTAATTCCACTGGAATGAAATAATTTAAATAGAAATTAATAATACCATGATGTATGAAAGACTCATATTATTACATGTAAAATGGTTATCATATACACTATACAATAAAAACAAGTGGTAAATTTGTAATGTTTCTCATAGAAATGAAAAGTGAGATGAGAAAACCCTTACCTTGAGTCCAGACTTTCCTTGTGTGTACTTTAACTCATGTATAATAAGTTTATATCAATTTTTTGATTTATTAAGAATAATTTTCAGGTTTAATACCTTATAATGAATTATTTTATTTTATTTATTTTTGAAGATATATTAAAATACTTAATTAGTTAAATCCACATCAGGTGTTTTGAGGATGTTCAGTTCATTGTTTCAAAATAACTTTGGTGTGTTGATTGTGGTCAAAGAGGTCATTATTTCAAAATCTCAAAAAATAATAATCAAGAAATAGTTATCATATTTACACATAAATTATACTTTTTAAAACCAATCATAAATTATGGTTATAAAAAATAAACTATGTTACGACCATAGAGACAACATGTCGTACATACAGATGAGTACTATTTACATTTTTTAATTATAATTATGGAAAGTAGGTATGAATTATTTTATATTTTCATAATGATAATAATATAGTAAATAAAATAATATTTATTCATATATAATTATATATATCATCCATGTGAATTAGTTATAAAAAAACAATCACATCGCTTCATGGAGGCTATAGTCTACACGCCCAAAAAGGACGTTATCGTTTTTCAGTGCAAGAAACAAAATGATATATTATATTTTCAGAATGCTAAATATGTTATTAATATAATTATAATTTAATTAATATCACATATTATCATTAAACATAACCATATTACCTTCCATTTAAATCATTAGTAAAAAAATTAATCACACCACTTCACGAGGCAATAGTCCGCCCTACACACGAGTGATGTTATTGTATCCACCATAAAATGAAATATAAGAAGGTATATGAAATATAATAAATCAATAAGTATATATCTGTTAAAAATATAATATATATATATATATATATATACTTTAAATAAATCATTAAAAAAATCCATGCAAGGCGATGATGGAAAAAATGACATCGTTTTGGGAAGCGATAGTCTGCCGTACACATGAATGATGATCTTTTATCACATTTGATGGAAGAGTAGATTGATTTAGTTTATAATATTTACTCAATAAAATCTCATTATATTTGAGATACTGGTTTTTTACATAATAACAATTGAATAATATTTGAAGGATGTGGAAGAAGAAATAAAATAATGATGCTCAATTTAGCATGATACATCTTTTATGGGAAACCTCCTTTGGTAAGCACAAAATCATTCTTAGGATGTATTTATGAACAAAATTAGGGATCTAGGTATTATTTGGGGAAGTAAAAAATATTTTCGAGAAGGTATTGGTTGATCCAAATGGATTTTATAGTGTGAAGAGTAGAGGATATGAGATGGCCTTTTATAAGGGGGGTGAGTAGAACACTTGTAATTTTAAAAAAGAAAAAGGTGTACCCAAAATTTACACATTCAACAAGGATATAATTTAATGAACTAGAATTTTTAAATGATATTTTTTTCCTATTAATATGTGTGTTATACTTTACCATATATAACAAAATAATATCTCTTTAATAGTGAAGTGAGTATAAAGGGAAATGTGACCATTAGGATTCGACTGTTTTTTGACCATTGGTCAATATGACCATTAGAAACCATACTATTGGTAACAATTTTTATGTTATATTTTTTAAGTGGAAATGATAAATATTAATTATTATATAAAGGGTAAATGATAGACTCAACTAATAGATTTGTGCTATATTAATCCTATTTGTAGGAGCTTAGGAGGGTGGTAGAATCACTTGAGTTTGTTCTGATGAATTGGGTAAAGAATTTAATCTATAAAGATGAGACATTTTATGATACCTTAGTAAATAACCGTGGTAATTTTTAGGAAACCTCAATGAAAAAACATGGTGATATTCTTATGAATGTATCATTTAAATGTTTTAGTCACATTCTTGTGTTGTTATTATACATATTTTTAGTATGATATGCCTCATGTTTCATTTATAATGCCATAATTATATTCCTCGTGTTCTTATTGATATTCATCTAGATCACATATAAATTGTTTCCCTTTCTTTCCCTTACTGGGAATTATGCTCACCCGTTCCTATAATTTATGTCCCCATGTTATTCAATATAGTAAAAGTACTTAGGATGAACCAATAAAGAATCCTTTCAATTTTTTTAGAAGAATTTTCTAAGTTTTCATGTATTATGTATCTTATAAACAAGAAAGGAAACATAAAAAGATCCTATATTTGTAAAATGTAATGACAATTTACGTAAAAAAAGGAAAAATTCCATAGTTGGTATCAATGGATGGTTTAGTTATTTGTGTAAAATCAGATTTGAAAACTTTAGGAAGAATCCTAGGGAAAAGTTTAAATATAGGAAAACATCCTGTTATGTCTGTGAAATATTATGTAATTAGTTTCTGATCAAAGAAATCCCTAAATGGATACGAACATGTGGATGTGGCTTTGGCACTGATGTATCTAGGGGTAAAACCTAAAACATCACTTTGATCTAGACTTGAACGAGAAATGGCGCATGACAACAGATAATGTTGCACTAATGGTTTGACATTACTAGGGGATATATTTGGTTAATCACAAGATTTTTATTAACCATTATAAAGTGTATAAAGAAAACGATATTTTGAAGAATAAAATATTTAAAAATTATATTTGAAGACATAAAATTCCCATAGAATTATAATATTGTTAAAAGAAACATGTTTCTCACTAATGTTTTCTTATTTCAGAAAATAGCGGAAAATAAGAGGAACCATGTTAATAGTGTGCACAATAGACCATGCATTGATGAATCTTTTATGGAAACCAGAATGGAAAAATTCATGATAATGATGAATAAAATGACTCAAGTTATGAGAAATAACTTGAATCAATCCAAGAGACAAGATTCACCTCGAAGGGAACAGATTTTTATTGAATCATTTATGCTTTAATGAATACCTTCTTTAAGTGGATATACCTACCCATTGATTACTGAAAAATGGTTAAGCATTATAGAAAATATCTTTTTTGTACTCCATTGTTCAAAACCAAATAAAGTCACCCTAGAAGTTTACTTCTTAATGGGGGAAGATGATTAGTGGTGCTCACTAATTAAAAACACGAATCAATTAAAGAAAATTGATGATATGGAGTGGGAAGAGTTTAGGGGAATATTTTTCAATAAATATTTTCCCATTTATATGAGAAAAAATGGAGAAGGAATTCTTAGATCTAAAGCAGATAGAAAATAATTTTTTTTGAAGCTATTAGATATAATTTACAAGACTTTCTCATTACACATCTAGATTTTTCATGGATCCTAATAGAAATGTTTATAGATTCTTCAGTTGACTAGGACCCCATCTACGGATGAATATAACCAATTTAGACTATGATAGATTTTAGGAGATAGTACAAAGTGCTATATATTTTTAACTAGAGATCAAAGAGATGTTTTGGTCCTATAGATAAAATTAAAATAATAGATAAATGGATCCAACATTAGGGAGGATATTTGATCATGGAATCGAAAAAAAGAAATTAAAACTTCCCACATGCAATAAATTGGGGAAGAATCATTCAGAGAAATACTTGGTTGGGAGTAGTAAATATTACGAGCAGGGATGAGATGGCTACATTTCTCAAAGCTATCATAGTGAGTTGAAGCCTAAAATTCCCAACACTAACAACAAAGGGAAGATGATATAGGCCCGACCTGATTCCCAATGCTTCAAGTGTGAAAAAATTGGGAACTTTTTCAATCACTTTATAAATTAGAATATAAATTAGGGTAATTAATATTAACCTCAATATAGGTCAAGAGAGAATGGTTAGAAATTTACTATCACAATGGCCGAAGTAGAGGTTTCGAATTATGTGGAGGCTGGTACTCTCATTGTTCACTCAAAGCTATCAAGGTATTTGTTTAATTCTGGTTCTACACATTCCTTTATTTCCTCCATGTTTGCAAAGAATATAAAATCAATACATGAACTACTCAAATTAGGGTTATCATTCAAAACTCATGGATGGATTTTCCATGAAATAATAGTGTATGGAAAATATAGTAATCAATTTGGAGAGAAAAATATCATTGAAAATGTATTAGTCATACCCATACTGTAATTCAATAATATATAGGGATGTACATGCTGTCAAATAATAATACTATGATCAACTGCAAAAGAAATGAAATATCAGTAGTCTTGAAAGGAAAAACTACAATTGTTTTCAAAGGAGAGATATCTCATCCTGAGCATTGTCTAGAATCACCTCCGATAGCCTTATTTATGGAAATGATTTGTGAATATAAAAAAAAGAAATGAAAGTATATGAATAGAAAATTCCCCCATTGTAAAGGAATACATTGACGTATTTCCTAAGGAGTTACCTAGACCTCCCTGAGAAAGGGAGGCAGAGTTCAACATTGAAATCATGTTTGGATCCAAGACAATATCAAAAAACCCATATAGAATAAAAAATACAGAGCTGGAGGAATTAAATAAATAACTCCAAGATATTTTAGAGAAACAGTTTCTCTAACAAAGTTTGTCTCCTTAGAGAGAACCTATTATATTTATGAAAAAATGGTGGATCAATGAAGCTACACATTGATTATTGAGAACATAACAGGATCATAGTGAAGAACAAGTACCCTTTCCCAAGGATTGATAATTTATTTAACTAGCTTTATGGGGATCAATTCTTCTCTATGATTGATCTTCGATCCGGTTATCATTAATTGAGGGTGAAGAATGATGATTTTTCAATGAATAACTTCTGATCAAGATATGAGAATTATGATTTTGTTTTTATTTTCTTCAACTTGACTAATTATCCTTCAATATTTATGTATTTTTAGAATATAGTATTTAAGGAATTCCTTGATAACTTTATAGTTGTTTTTATTGATTATATTCTGATATATTCCAATATTTGCGAGGAGCATGAGGATCATCTAATAGATTTATTGAAAACTCTGAGGAAGGATAAACTACTTGTCAAGTTCATAAAATGTGAATTTTGGATACAAAAAGTTTATTTATTGCGGAACATTGTAACCAATGAAGGAATATCAGTTAAACCTACCAAGAAAATGGTTGTGGAGGAGTGGACTCATCCAACAACAGTAACTGAGATTCAGAGTTTTATTGGTTTAGCAGAATATTATAAGAGGTTTGTAAAAAAAATTTCATGAATTTATAATCCAATAACCAATTTAACTATAAAATGGGATAATTTCATCTAGATAGGAGAGTCTGAAGAAATTTTCCAATAGCTGAATAGGAAATTAGTTATCAAACCTATATTAACTCTACCCTCTAACAGAGTAGGATTCATTTTTTAGAGATTCATCTCTGGAAGGGATTGGGTGAATCCCCATGAAAAATTTAATGTTGATTGCGTATGTATCTTAATAGTTAAAGGCTCATGTGAAAAATTATCCAACACCTGACCTAGAGCTATCTGAGTTTATTGTTTCTTTAAATATATAAAGGAAATATATTTATTTGGAGAAATATGATATATACACTGACAACAAAATTTTGAAGTATATATTCACAAAAAATAAATTGAACAAGAAAAAAGTAGATATCTAAAACTTATTAAATATTATGACTATTCAATTAATTATCACCCGAGAAGAGAAAACAACGTTACCGATGTATTAAGTAGGAAAGACCCTGTTGTGTTAGAAATGTTGAGGATTCAAGGAGATCCTTTGATCAAAGACCTAGTAAAAATGTTCATGGGAATCATAAGGGAATGGAAAACATCAACCCAATAGAAATTTATTTCCTAACCATCATTTATAGATAAGATAAAGAAAGATCAAAGTGAATATCCTTTATCACATAAGAAGATAGTGGCTATGATGAATGGAAAGTTTCCTAAGTTCAATATTGATCAAGAAGGTATTTTGAAATTTCATATAAGATATTGTATCCCATTTATTTTATAATTAAAAAAGGATCTAATAGTTGAATTTCATAGCTCTACATTCTCTATATATCCTGGAAGTGGTAAAATTTATAGGGACCTTTGTGATTATTATTGGGAGGATAATATAAAAAGGTTGATTTTCGACTACATTATAAGGTGTTTGGTTTGTCAACAAGTTAAGGAGGAGTGAAAACTTCCAAAACAGGTATTTAAACCACTACCTACACCAACATTAATGTGGGAAAATGTCACTATTGACTTTTTCATTGGTTTACTGAGAAAAAATGAAGGAAACAATGTGATATGGGTTACAATTGATAAGTTCACCAAGACTTCCCATTTCATCACTATTCGCGAAGATTTCCCTCTTGAACAACTTACCAATATTTATTTCAATGAAGTTATGAGGATTCATGGTGTACAAATTTTTATCATTTATGATTATGATCCAAGGATCACATCAAAATTCTAGAGAAGTCATCATCATGTTCAGAATACTGAATTGAAATTCAGTATAACCTATCATCCCCAAACCGATAACCTATCCAAAAAGACTATTCAGAAACTCGAGGACATGATGAGAACATAATAAATGGAAGTTAAAGGTGTATGAGATCAAAATATCCAATTAGTTGAGTTATCATACAACAATAGCTTATATTTGAGTATTAAAAAGTCCCCATATGAAGCTCTATATGGGAAGCGGTGTATAACTCTAACTTGTTGCGATGAAATTGGTTAGAGAAATATTGTTTGGCCCAATCTTGTGAAAGAGATGACAGAAAAGGTTCATGCCATACCAAAACACATTAAGGATTCTCAGAGTTGGCAGAAGATCCATGCTGAAAATCATCTATGGGACTTGGGGTTTGATTTTGGTGAATTTTGTTGCCTTTGAATATCTCCATGGAAGAGAGTCGTGTGGTTTGGGAAGAAAGGGAATCATATCCCTAGGTACAATGGCCCCTATAAAATCCTTGATCACATAGGAACAATGGACTATTAGATTTAAGTTCCAACAAATCTATCTCATGTTCAGGATGTATTCCATTTATCTCTTACGAGGAAGTACATACCTAATTCCTTACATGTACTGAATCCTAAGGTGGTACTAATGGAATATGACCTCCCTTATAAGGAGCATACGGTGGAGATATTAGACCGTAGAGAAAAGGCTATACAAAACGAGAATACCCACCTCATAAACTTTTTTGGAGGAACAATATATATGGAGAAGAAATGTGGGAGAAAAATGAAGCAATGATATAGAAGTATCCAAATCATTTCTCAAACGAGAGAATGAGTTGAAATTTCGATGAAGAAATTTTTTAAGGGGGAGGAATATAATGACCTAAATTTTTAAATGATTTTTTTTCCTAAGAAAATGTTTGTTATATTTTACCATACACAAAAAAATATATCTCTTAAATAATTAAGTGATTATAAAGGGAAATGTGACCATCAGGATCTGACCATTTTTTTGACCTTTGATCAATTTAATCATTGGAAACTATACTCTTGGTAATAACTTTTACGTTATAATTTGTAATTATAAATGATAAACAATAATTAATGAATAAAGGAGAAATTATGGACTCATCCATTATAGTTATCCCATATGAATCCCATTTTTCATATCTTGGGAGGGAGGTAGCATCAAAGGGATTCGTTCTTGACTAAGACCAATCCAAGTTTCAATAAGGGAATCTAGAATGAAATAACCTACAAGATAATTTCATGTTAGTGGAAATCACCACTTGGGAAATGTTAGACAAGCCGCCCCATAAATATATAAACATATCGCACCTTACCCTTTGGTTGTATATATAAATTATGAGGGTCTATGTGTCAAAGCCCTAATTACTTAAAGTGTAACTACATTTTAAGAATGGGTTTTCTTAATAAAATCGAGACTGAATTTGATAAGTTGATTTTTTGAACATGACTGTTACATTTCAGAAAAGATATAAATAATTATAATAAACTAATATATTATGAATAATATTTAATTTAATGAAATCTTATGATAAAAATACTTTTATTTAAATGTAAATGAAAAAATAATTTTAAAAATTTTAAGTGCCTGAAAATTTACAATGCATTGTCAACCCCATATTATTCTTAATAAATATGTATTTTAAAATTTAAAATTTAATATTATCATATTTAGAGAAATATTATGATAAAATAAATTTCATTTTTTAAATCGTTATTCCAAAATTAGGTTAGGGTGACTTTTTATATTTTTCTAAAATACATTATTTTTTTAAGAATAATAAAAATATTGTTCGAGTTTTTCTATATGTTTCATGACATTATAATTATTTAATTATAATGTAATAACTAATTATACAAAATACAAGAACTAAAATATGTTATTTTATTAATATAAATTATTATAATATATTTTAATCAATTTTCAAGACAATAATTTACATTCAAAAGTATAAAACGTAAACTTTAACATTAAAAAATTATTTTTCTGGAAAATTTACTTTTCCATTCCATAAGAAGTAATATTAAATGATTATCAACTATTATGGATTAAAATAATATAAAATATTAACCAAGTTTCCAAAACCATGAGAAAATACCATGGTAAAGCCCATGGTTTTTCATTTTACACAACTTAGGTTACCAAGGCCTATTTTTAGATATTAATAAACCAATCCACCACTCTTACTATAAATTCCCACCAATTTCTCCATTTCCATTCAATAAAAACAAATAAACCATGAAACTATAGTTGTTTTACCTCTCAAGAAGTCCTATAAATGTGTATTAAATCTCCCATGGTCCCAATCCACATGTTTTAGGAGTAACTCTTTAAGTTAAGGAAATATCATTATTTTATCTTCGTTTTAAGAACCTCTTTTTGTATATATATTTTTAATGTTATGGTAACTATATATTAATTAATTTTTATTCATTAACATACTTCCAAATTATTTTTTACCAATAGGATACCCTTTTCCCCTCTCTTATTACCCTTTTCTAAAAACATGTTTTATACACGTTATGGCATCAAATTTACTTCTCAAAATGACTCAGTGGTCCTCAATAATTTTTCTTTTATTTTATTTTTGTGAATAACCAAACCTATATATTTTTTAGAGGTATTATAAAAGATGTAAAAAGTAATTATTTTATTCTGGGATTCAAATACATAAAACCCACATTCCCTTTCCTTGGGTTAAAAATTACATATTGATCATGTTTTTTAATCACTTTTGAAACAACATGATTTTGATTTGAAACCCATTTTATTTATTTCTCCAAGAGTTATTTATGAAATGATTTATAATTATCTATGTGTCTCACATAAAAATTAATAGATATTTATATTGTTCCTTGATATCACTCTAATGTATTGGTTATATAATTTAATCTCTAGAGATGACATGTTTTACGATACCTTGGTAAATAATCTTGGTAATTTTTATAACACCTCGGTGAAAAACCTTGGTGATATTCTTATGAATGACTCATTTAAATGATGTAGTCACATTTTAATGTTATGATTAATGTAATTTTTATTATTATATTCCCTATTTTCTATTTCTCATTCGAAAATGATATTCCTCATGTTCTTATTGATATTCCTCAAGATCACTTGTAAACTATTTACCCTTCGTTCCCTTATTAGGCCTTATACTCACCCTTTCCTTTGATGTATGTCCCCAGGTTATGAGATGCAGTATAATTAAATAGTGTGAACCAATTAATAAGTCTTTCAAGTTTTTTATATAAAGTGATTAAGTTTTAATGTATTATATACCTTATTTCAAAGAAACCGGACTTTAAGAGATCATATGTTTTTAAAAAGTAATAAAATGTTATGTAATAAAAAAGAAATATGCCATATAGAAAATGGTAAATTATCAATAATTATACATTATAATGCCTAAATATGTACATGAAACAGTTTTTAGACATGTATTTAGGTCATTTTGAATGTTATATTTTTAGTTTAACCCCCTTGGTAAAACCATTTTCACCTTAACCGTGGACATAATTTTTACTATTTTCACTATTAATTATTTTAAAAAATTAATTTTACCTTATTTGATAATATATATTATTATTATTGAAAATATGGAATCCATTTTACCAAATTCAATTCACATAATAGGATTAAATTAATTTAAAACGAAACCCACATATGCGATGAAAATGTGCGGTTTTTAGAAGTGTAATTTTTTTAGAAAAAGCTGAATTTTTGTTAACTATATAACTAATAATAATCATGGTATGAATTTAAATTAGTAAAAATTTATATATAATGTATAATGTTTTTTAAAAAATATTCCTCATTAGTGGTTGTTTTAATTTATTAAAAAGGAGAAACATTTTTCACTTTAAAAAAGTTTTCAGAAAATCCTTTTTTTAAACCCAAAAATTTACTTATACTAAAATACAATATAAGGATGATTAAAATATAATTAAGTGTTTAAAATATAAATTAATAACAATTATTTAATTTTTAATAATATTAAAAACATAATAGGACTTTTAAATTTACCTAATTTATTGAGAGGTAATGATATTTTTACAAAAATCTGTACTTTTCACTATTTAATGAAAAATCAATTTTTCCAGAAAATCAAAAATTTCACCCAAATTAAATTATTTTATTATGGATTCAATAATTATGTTAATTTTAACAAATAAATATTTGAAAATTTATAATAAATAATTATAATATTTTTTTCATGAAAAATAATAAAAATCATTTTTTAAGAAAACATATTTGTGAAGACTAATATTACTTTACCAAAAATTAATTTTAATATTTACTAAACATTTATCAATATTTTTTGTTAATTAGGATATATATATATATTATAACTTAGTTAATACTATTCATACCTAACAATTTAATGGCTAGGTTATAACAATTATATATTTCGCGGGCCGTTTAAGGTCAGTGTTGTGTGTAGAATACACTATTGAACATAGTTTTCTATAATAAAATTTTAAGTTGTTTCTCCCTCCCACTTTAATAAACCGAGTCCTCATAATTTAATTTTCTCTTAGTAATAAAGTGTTTTACATTTTAAAATACCTTTTTTGGAAACCCATATCATAAAAAGGGTTAATAAAACATCCTCTTGATGAGAGAGAAAAGGACATATGAATGTCATATGAAATAACACATAGTAGATTTCAAAATTTGAGAACATAGGGGAGAAGTCAATATTTAGACATGGAATAAATTATTAATAGACAAATTATGATATAGATTGACATAGATCATCGATCACTAGAAATTGAATTACCATGATAAAGTTAACAACCATGAAACTTTAAACCAAAAGAGGTGTGAAAAGATCATTAATATTATCAGAAACGATGGTAATAAGATAATTTTTTTCAAGATCATTTTACAAGAGTTGATAAATTCTATTTCCATCTAGACTAGAAGAATAAGGAAATATACTTACTTGATGTAACAAACTAACCCAGATAGCCTCTCAAATTTGTACCCAACCCAAACCGCCACATACCCAAAGGGAGTTCCTAATACACAATGGGTGGGAAATATCCATATTGCATCAAAAACCAGTCAGAGGGAATTATTTTTCCCAACCTGAAGAAACAACATGGTATATATACACATAATAGAGGGAAACATCAGAAGATATAAATATATTCCAAAACAGATAAGGAATAAAAAAGTGATATAATTGAAAAGGTAGTGAACAATATCCAAGTGACAAGTCCAACTAAAAAGGGATATAAAACCAAATAGCTACTCTAACAACTCTATGTGATAACATGAGAAAACTCCCACCATCTCACCACCAAATATCTAAAACCTAGATAACATAACACATCACCCCCTCACTGTGGTGCCTTGAATTTCCCTATATTGGAAGACAAAACTAGGTCTACGCAACACTGAAGGGGAACAAAGGGTGTGAGATAAAAATGCTCAATAGTCTATCACCAAGGTTTTACATATCGAGTAATTTAATAATCATATAATCAGTATCAAATTGAATGAATACAAGGAATTATAATAGTTTTAAAAGTATTTATTTCAAAAGCATGGAAAAATATTTAATTTCTCCTTTTTCCAAATTTACAAATAAAAAAGATTAATCAATTTCAAAGAATTTCCTATCCATATATATATATATATCACATCAGATATATCATGTAAAAAAAATCATGAATCATATCTCATATCAAATACATTGTAGTATAATCAAAACATTACAAGCCAAAACAACCCAAATTAGACAAAAATAAAAGGCAACATCCTACCAAGGATCACCCTAGATACGGATAGCTCAGACACTCATACCTAAAATATAAAATCATGCATGAATCAAGCCACTATACATATGAATTTATTCTAGATATCATAGGAACGCCCTAGAAATTGAACCCCCTAATAAGTCTAATAATAACGAAGAATAATAGGCCTAGTTAGAAAACCAAATCACCATGAGAGAACCCCCCAATAGTGGAAAATACCAATTAATACACCTTCCACCCAAGTACCCAATGATTACCATGTGCTAAATTTTCTGAACCAATTAATAAAACTATTTTCCTCAAAAAATTATTTGAAATACATTTCAAAATTCTTTGAAAACCCTTTTCCATTTAGTGAAACTAGGGAAAAATCATCTTTTATAAAAACCCCATTCTACACATACAAAACAAATAAGTCATATCATGGAATTTATTTCAATAAATTTTTTTATAAAAATAAGAGAAATGAAGTTCACCAATATAGGCTAGATATAGATCCATCTACCTTAAAAATCAGGCCGCACATGTGGAAAATGGGATCCACCAAAAATAAAGAACACACAACCACAATAGAGGCCCTAGAACCAATCCTCACATCTCCAAATTGATTCAATTTTAAAAATGGTTGGAAGATAAGAGGGAACAACACATTCCTCCAGAAGAAACATCACCTTGGGTGAATATATTTGATAAAAAAATGCAACAACACTCCCGTGATAAAAGAAACGAATAAACCAAAAGGTTTACTCACCCAAAGAGATAAAATAAAATTATAATGGTGATAAATGACCAAAAGAATCAATCTAAATAAAATTTAGGCTCTCAAAACCATTTGAGAAGATCCATAGTGTAAGAGGGAATAAATATCTGGAAGAATGAGTGAAACAACTTCTGTACAGAACCTTAAACCCCAAACTCGTGACATTTACACAACATGTAATTCATTTAAACTTTGTGTAATCCATGGGTATCACATACACCAAAAAACATGTCACTTTTTAATTAAAAAGTTATCTATTATCATTACACAACATGTACTTTATTCACACTATATACTGGGTTAATGGAATTTTCTACGCATAGCTTATGCGTCATGTACTCCCATTACATGGCATATATTATTCCTACTATGTTCATTAATAAAACCTAAAACCCCCTCAGGTTCTCTCCAAACTCGGGGAGAACCCCACAAACCCATTACATATTTATACGTGGAATCCATTAATTAAAACAAACATACATTCCCAAAATTCAGGTCATTTTTATAAGAAATTTTTTTATATCGTCAAGAGTACCAAGATACACCTAATTAAAGATGAAAAAAAGAAAAGAAGAGTAAAAATACCTTAAAGCGGGTAACAGGTTGTTTCAAACTCCCCAACATAAGAATTTCTATCCCGAGTAAGTCATGTGATAGAATGAAGTCTAGGAAATAGGTAAGGCTACTAACCCTCATAAATGACTCATACTCCCAAGTCTTGTGAGAATATGATCTGTACCGCCATAAAATTATGACCAATGGAATACAATTCTCAAACAAGACTTTCACTTAGGAGTCAATGATCTCCACTGGCTTCTCCACAATAGAAACATCTAGATCTAACTCAATCTATTACCAACTCAGAATGTGAGGGAGATCAAGATGGTATTTCCTCAGCTGAAATATGTAGAAAACATCATGAATTCCTATCAATTAAACCTGAAATGTTATTCAATAAGTATCCTACCCATGCTACTCAATGACCTAAAACATTTCAACATATATCTGAGCCAACTTTCCTATTTTTCCAACCTGATGGTTACCTGACATAAGAGAAACTTTCAAAAAAATCCGGTTACCTATGGAACACTATTAAGTACAATGTTTTTTATCCATATAAGTTTTCTGATGACTCTATATTGTAACTAGACACTGACATATATCTTGAATCCTTGAAGACATCTATTAAACCAAACTCAGTCCCACCAAATAAGCATTACCCACCTCTTCCCCAAAAAAGGTTATCTTCATGGGAGAACATACAAATCCTCAAAAGGAGACATTCTGATCAACAAATGTTAACCAATTTTATAAGAAAAATCAATCAGTCCTAGATGTTTGTCCCATGGTATACCAAAATCCATGAAGCAAACACAAATCATATCTACCTAGATATAAATAACACACTCTATCTAACTATCTATCTGTGGATGATATGTTTTACTCAACCTAATTTGAGTCCCCATCACCTTCTGAAGACTCCTCCAGAACCTTGATTTAAACCGATGATCCTTTTTTGAAACAATTCTATAAGGAATCCTATATAAATCAAAATTTCCTACACATATAGATTGACCATATCATCAAATATTTATGTGACTTTAATTAGAATGAAATTATATATATTTTTCAAATGATCAATGACCACCAAATATCATTCCTCTCTTAGGTATTCTATAGAAATGTAACAAAAAAATCCATGGATACCTCATCCCATTTCATAACCATCACCGGAAAAGGATAGAGAAAACCAAAAGGTTTCAAATTCTCTGCCTTAATTTATTTGAAATTTTAATAGTGAGACACATAATTAGCAATGTAATGCTTCATACCCAACTACTAGAATCACTATCTCAGGTGATAATACATATTCATAGTTACTGGATTAATGGATCATAGAGAACTATGAAAATCAAACAAATCCAAGATCCTAATTAATTATGGGAAAATAAATAGATCCCAAAAATTGAAAATACCATCTGAAGAGAGTGACTAATCATAAATGGTGTCCCCATAAAATAGAGTTTCTCAAATTCCTAGGAACGCATCATCCTTGTATTGACTATATAAAATATACTCAAGTATAGATGATAAAATAGAAAATTGGTCAGAACAATACTTAAATCATCCTCTTGGGAATCTAGATGCTACTAAGCAAATATCTCCATAAGGTCCCACTCTTCCTTCAATTCCAAAATAGATTTTGATGGAAATTTCCTACTAAGAGAAATTGAAATAACATTTCCCTTCCCCATGGTATAATAAATTTCAATGTAAAACATCTAAAGATATTAAACTCATCACCTATATCAAATATTCAATTGTTTCTTAGAAAATATATAGCTCAAATTCTTATGGTCAGAAAATACTGTGAAGAATTCCCCAAAAAGATACCACCACCAACACATAAGAGCATTCATAACCATGAAAAACTATAAATCACGAGGGAGGTAATTATTCTCATGAGGTTGAAGTTAAAAATAACTATAATCTACCACATGATCATCCTGTATGATAACACAACCAAAACTAGTTATAAAAGTTTCATATAAAACCATATAACCCTTACCAGGATCAGGTAAGAACAAAATAGAAGTCGATGTCATAAGTATTTTTCCCATCAAATGATGACTGGCGATTTTTATCCCATGTGAATTTAACCCCTTTCATGGTAAGAGTAGTCAAAGGTTACACAAAAATTGAGAAATCCTTGAAAAATTGTCGATAAAATCAAGAAAGACCAATTATGCTCTGAATCTCAAATAAATTATGTGTTTTGTCCCATGAAAAAACAACATTTACCTTCTAAGGATCAATTGATAATCCTTGATTAGAAATCACGTGACCTAATAAATTCACTTCATGGATCTATAAATTTATTTTCTAAATATTTACATGAAAATGGTTAATCCTCGGGATTTTCAAAACCAAACTCATATAGTGCTCACGCTTGCTCTCATATCTCAAAAAACCAAAATATCATCCACGAACTCTACTGAAAAAGGGTTGAGATACTAATGGAATATCAAAATCATCAATTATATAAAAAATACAAGAGAATTAGTCAAACCAAATGAAATAAAAATATATTTGTAAAATCCAAGCCTACTATTGAAAGCTATCTTTGGTATATCATACTTATGAACTCTGATATGACGATAACCCAACTGAAGATCAATCTTTAAAAAACACTTTTCCTACTTTAACTGATAAAAAAATTAATCCATACGAGGCAAAAGATATTTGTTCTTAATTGTTACTCAGTTCAAATTATGATAATCCATACACAATCAGAGTGAAACATATTCCTTCTTGAAAAAAATGCATTGGGGTTTCCTAAGTCATAACACTAGGGTGACCAAAACCATTTTCAATCAGGTCATCCAAATGAATCTCGAGATATTTCAGCTCCACTAGTTCCATACGATAAGAAGGTATCAAAATGGGTTATGTACCTACCACCGGGTCCACCATAATCTCTACCACCCTCTCCAAAGTATGCATGGATAAATCATATATGAAAATTTTAGGAAAATTCAAAACAACAATATAAATATCAACAATAAAATATACTTCATCCGTAACAATGGATACAGTAGAAAACAAACTCTTGAGCTATAGGCAGGAAAGTCCTTCATGAACAGACCTCAGATCCCACTCTCCCCAAAATAATCATGATCTCACATTGGTCACAAGAAACGAGACATTACGATGATAACAATCAAACTTATAATGATGATAAACAAGCTAATTCACCCTAATGATGACATCAAATACATCCAGATTGAGAATAAGAAAATCCTAGACTAACTCTGCATCAGATATCAATAGTGCACAAGGACATTGAAACCCTACTATTTTTTCTTACCAAGAGGTGTCACTGACCCCATAAAAAAGGGCATGAGCTTTGTTAGATGGTTAAGAATATAAAAAAACAACTAGACATAAATGAGTGGGAAGCACCAGTATCAAATAAAGAATCATCTACTAAATATGAAATAAAGATGGTACCTCTCATTATCACTAGACCTTTATCTACCATTTCTAGAAGATCATATACTCTGTGAAGGTTATTTAATTTTGAGTCCTATGTCAAGATCCCTATAGTATTTGAAGCATCTAACCATTACAAAATAGCCTTTGGAGCCGACGATCCCTAAACATATGAAGGTGTAGAAATAAACTGACATAAATACTACAAATAGCCAAAACGTCCACAATGTTTCCACATACTTGTAGGTGAAGGAGAACAATTCCATGTATGTCTGACCTTTAGACATTGGTATAAAGTTAGAGGCACCACCACTAACTATAACTAAAGGTTCCTAAGAGGCCTACTACTATGAACCACATCAACTACTCTTGGGATGATCTTTCCACTTTCTATTCTTCCCTGGAGCACCACTGAACCTCCCACTAGGTTCAAGTGAAGAAGTAGAGTATCAATAATTTCCTACAATATTCATATCTACCATAATATCCATGTCATTATCTCCACAAAGGTAGAAAGATTTAACATAAATACTTACGATCTGACATCTAGTTTCAAACCCTACGTATACTTCTGAGATTTCATCTTTTCATTCTTTACAACCTATGGTGAAAAAAGAACCAGATCTACAAACCTGATGGAGTACACTAAGACAACAATATATGCCTTATAAAAATAGAGGAAATCTAGAGACTTAACCAACATCAACTTTTCTAGAAATAACTTATGGAAGAAGAGAGTCTTGAAAGCCTTCTAGTCTAATCCATGCACCTATCCAACTGTGCCATGAAATCCCACCAACACTTTTGGGGCCCTAAAGTCTAAAATCCATGCACATAACCTTGATAATATTATGATTATCCAAGAAGTTAAAGATATGATCAATTGTTTCAAGCTAGTCCTCCACCACATGAGGTTAATTTTTACACTTAAAGGATAGTGGAATGTCATGCAATAACTCTTGTGATCGATCTCTATCTCCTATATCTTCCGACTGCACCTCAACTACTACATTATGAAGTTCTGGTAAATTTCAGTCAAAAACATGAACTTCCCACATAATAGCCTCAATAAATTTCAAATCCATCCGGGGATTTCCTTGAGGATCATCAGCTGAACCCTCCTTAGGAACTCATAGAACATGTTTTTGACACATACTGATGCACACCAAAGTAGAATAAATGGTCATACAATAGAATAATATTAGTTCAAACTGAAAAAACCATAAAAAAATGAGATTAACACCAAAACTAAAAACAATGAGACACATATCCCAACATCCCATGGAAACTTAAGTCTCATCATGATAATATTTGTCTAGGAACTCCCCACAATATACCTCTCAAGTTTTGAAAATCTAATATCTAGTGTACCAAACATCCCAAGACACTGAATCTTGAAGACAAAACAACTTTGATACCACTATGTAATGAACCTAATCAGATACACTCTCAAAATGGTACCTAACCCAATATTCCACATACCTGAAGGGAGTTCCCAATGCCCATGGGATGATGACTAGCACCTAGTCCTCAAAAAAAAAATTAGGGAACAATTTTACCCAACCTGAAGAAACAATATAGCATATATACACATAATAGGGAAAAACAGTGGAAGATATAAATATATTCCAAAACAGATAAGTTACAATGGAATTGATACAACTGAAAAATGTAGTAAAAATTTCCATGTGATAAGTCTAACTAAAAAGGACTAAAAAACCAAAAATTTAACCCAATAATTCTTTGTGATAATGTGGGAAAACTCTCACAATCTGACCACTAGCTACCCAAACCTCATCTGGATGAAAACTTCTCAGCCTCACTACGGTGCCTTGCCAATCCCTGAATCAAAATACATAACCAGGTCTATAAATCAAGAAATGGGTACAGATGGTGTGAGATAACTGGATCAAAAGGGTCTCACCTTGGTGTTCCATATCATGTATTTAAACAATAATCCAAACATGATCAACTTTAAATAAAACATGTTATGATAACAGTTTTAACAATTTTTATGTCAAAAGAATGGAATTTTTTTAATTTCCCCCTTTCCCATATTTCCAAATAAAATTGTTAAATCTATTTGAAATAATTTTATATCCATATATATATATATAACACGTAATATATATCATGTTAAAACAATGAATGAATCACATTGCATATCAAATCCATGGTAGTACAATAAAAAATGTACAAGCCAAAACAACTCAAATTAGTATAAATTATAGTTAACATCATGCTAAGGGTCACACATAGTTAGTATAGCTAAGACAATCATACCTAACATTGAAAATATCACATGCATCAATCCACTAGACATATTCATCGAGTCTAGAGAGAATAGGATCGCCCCAGATAGTGAACCACTCTATAGGTCTAACATGTCTCTAGAACAAAAAGCCTATACAGTATAGAAAATCTCCATGAGAATCCCCCAAAAGTGGACAAGACCTATTAATATAACTTCCACCTAAGTACCCAAGTCTTACCATATACTTTATTTCAAAAAAAAGTTCATCAAACCATTTTAAATAAACCATGATTTGAAAACCATTTCATGGAAATATTTCATTCCATTTCATTTAATAAAACAATTTATTAAAATAGGAGAAATATAGTTCACCAACATTAGATAGAGACAGAACCACCTACCTCAAAACTTGGGTCACACACACACACAACGAGATCCATCAAAAAAAATAACACACAACCAAAACATAGTCGCTAGAACCAATCCTCACATCTTAGAATTTATTCAATTAAAAAATGGGTTAGTGAAGAAGAGGAAAAAACAAATACCTTAAGAACATAAACCCACCACACCACAACCAATAAAGTAAATGACCCTTAGACCATGATCATGCAATATATATAGATATAATTAATAAGAAACATTACCATGTGTCAACAGATCTGATAATGTAATGCAATGGAACTTCCATGGTCAAATCAGCGAAGAAAAAAAAGTATTACTCACTCAAAGAGATGAAATCCAACTAAAATGGTGATCAATCACCGAATGAATCAATTCATATTGAATAGAGGCTTCCAAAATCATCAGAGAATGGCCCTAAGTTAAAAGGGAAGAATGATTTGAAATAATGAATGAAAAAACATCTTTTTTGGGCCTTAAGTCCCAAGCTCATGACATTTATATAGAATTTATTCCATTTACACATCATGTAATCCACATAGATCACATATAAAGAATAAAACATCTATTTTTAATTTAAAACCAATCTTTTATCATTACATGGAATATAAAAATTACACGGTGTATACTCCCTTCATGATTCCTACCAAGTTCATGGAATCTTTCCTACATAGCATAAACATTATGTAATCTTATTAAATGAAATTTATTTCTCACGTAGACTATAAAAACTACAGATTATTTAAAAAAACTCAATCTACCTTAGTCATTCTTTGAACGTGTGGAGAACCTCACAAATCTATTACACGTTTGTACTCGGGATACATTAATTCAAACAAACATACATCCCCGAGTTTTAGGTCATTTTTCTAAGAAACATTTCTTCATCATCAAGAGTCCCAAAGAACACCTAATTAATGAAAAAAAAACAAATAAATATGAGTAAAAATATCTGAAAGAGGGTAACGGGATATTACACTGGATGAGTATAATTTCATCCTTTCATCAATTTCCACCACAATCTTATATTTTTATCCAAATTATGATTATTTAATATGAATTTGTTTTTATTCCTAAGGCACTAAAAGTAGCTTTTAAAGGAATACATAACTATGAATGGGATAATTAAGATATTAATCCTATATTTATAAATTATTCAAAACCAAAATTATTATCACACGGTAAGATGTTTCCCAAAATTATAGTGATCCTTTTTTGAAATAAAATTATTCAGCTAATCACTAAATCATTTTTCAGTCCTATAGTTATCTATATGATAAAACATATGTTTTGAAATAAAATTTTTCATTACCTTTCAAACTATTTATATAAAAAGAATGAATTTTTACTAACCAGGACATCACAAAGGCCAATGATAGGTATTGAATCCTTTTCTCCATTTAATTGCAGGTTCTAGCCCCATGATCATATTGGATATGATTGTTTGTCACCATTCCTTCAAGTTTTCATATCTCATAAAATTATATTATTAGAAATTTCCTAGAAAAGTTATTAACATCCTTAAATATATACTTAATCATCAAAGATATTATAAACCTTAAGGTTTCTCAATAACTTTAAACTTATGATCAACCTTAACCTCATTACCCTATAATGGTATCCATAAACCTTAAGATGAAATAATCATAATATTAAAATTTATGTAATCCCACATTTGAAACCAACTATTACATCCCTAAACCCGCACTCCTAGATTTGGTGCTAAAATCATAAAAATTAAATTTATGGCATTGACACTAATGAAGGTGACCCAATTTTTTTCCATCCAAAACATACTACATCAGATGAAAAAATTGGATCAACTAAATTATGAAGGATATTTTAGGTTTAAAGTTTTATATAATTACTAAAAACTATTACATAAACAATACTCATGTCTTTAAATGATAATTTCTCCCACTTAACCTAACTTTTCTTATTCCACATTAATTCATCATCATAATCCATGTGAAAAAATTATAGAAATAAACCATTCTACATAATTCCTAATATATTGTTAAAAGGAAACCTAAGAAGGGTGAGATAAAATTATCACTGAGGGGAAAAATATGAATTAAAAATTGAATTTCATCAATGATCAAAATAAAATCATAAGGGTATGATGATACAATCAATGTTATGGAGTATAGAATAAAAATATTCATACCCATCAATACCTGGATCATGAAACATGAAAACATGGAATAAGGATTTCACTGTCACAAAAAAACATGGGTCGACCCTGAACCGGTCACCTGATCCAATCAACGACAAGGCCCGAGAGGCATTCTCAATCCTCCGAGGCTGAAAACTAGTGTTAAGAAACATCAAAGTTACCAAGAGAAAAATTTCACCTGATATAAAAATATATAATCTAGAAAATGGAAATAAATAGAGCATACCAATATAAAACAAATACCAAATTTCCATATTTGACATCATTTTACGAAGATGAAGATACAACGAACTTAAAAACAAAAACCAACTAAACCTAAAAACCAAAACATCTCCATGTTAAAAAAATGATCAATCTCTGATACCAAGACCAAACATCACCCACAGGGATTGAGACCAAGCTAAAAACCTACACCAAAGGATAAAATCAATAAATAAAATATAGGAATGAGTATTAAAACTTGGTATTCATGCCTGAAAAATATATTCCCAATAAACATATTATAAAGAAAATATACATCCATTCAAAGATTTAAATACAATATATAAAATTATGATTTTCCACAGATTTAAATTCAAAACCAAAACATAGTTTATTTCCCTTTTTAACACCAAAAAGCACATTCATTTCTACAAAGGATAAATAAGAATTTTAAATAAGAATGATGAAATTTTATTTTAATAGAGTGTAATCTATTTAAAAAACATTTTCTGAAGTAATTTTCATAAACCTTTAAAAATCAACAAGCAAATTTTAGGCAAGAATCACACCATGAAAATAAGCTATAATAATTATAACATAATAAGGGAAATGGAAATAATTTCATAAGGATAACAAACTAACAATTCATCTCAAACATACTCTATAAACAAATAAGTTCCAATCGACATGGGAGAACCAAGGATCTTTTGAAATAATATAGAACATATTATATAACTTGACTCATATAATAAAGAATTCCTTACACGATGACATAAAATTTTACCCACATGCTTGATCACACCCTAAATAGTCTAACTGAGGGGAAATATCCCATAACAATTATAAAAAAACATATCCAATTCCCTATAGTGGACCACTAGTCAAAGCATGATCCTAACTAGTGCAATAATCATTTTCAGAAAATTCTCTAGTTATGCCTGGTTCCCATGTCAATAGTATAAAGGGGGTGAGCCAACAGATTATGACTGAGCATCCAATAACATTTAAATATATCATATATAAATAATTATCACAATAATAATCACCCCAATCTACTCCAAGGAAAAGTCTATTACCTTACAACTTATAAATCTCAAAGGAGTCCTTATTGAGGATCTCCCATTCCGCTTAATGTAAATGGGTCATGAGGAGTCCATAATGAGTACAGCCAACCCAATAAATATTAAGTATCATAAATTTTACACAATGAGGAAAAACCATCTATTAAATATAATCAAGGTGAGATGTTATCTAAGGATATTTTTTATACAAATATTTTCCACCATTTTCACAAAAGTGCCAAACGGGCCTCAAGCACCCTCTTCCAAAGAATCAAAACCAAATTAAAAAAAAGGCATAAAAACATGCTTTTCCAATTCAGTACAATTTTATAAAATATCATTTAATAATTTACACCACATTTAAAAAACAAATACACTTTCACAAAAATGAAAAATGGGCTATACATCATCATTATATGGAAAACCATTTTCAAAAAACCAAACACACACCACTCTTAAGTCCAAACCAATTGGAAACCAATTTTATAAATCAAATCTACAATTTAGGATGTAGAAATTTTTTCCAGTCAAACCATTCCTTAAAAATCACAAATCACTTAAGAATTACAACTATACATTGTATCAAACACTTGGTGTTTAACATTTAAGAAAATAATGCAATTTATCCTAAAATCAGGAATAAATCACCACTTTGAACACCAATCAGTTTTTCTAAATATCTTGAATCACTATTTAACATATAAGGAAGGTTTGAAAACAATTAAACCAATTAATATTAAATTAAATGGATAATTGTTAAGGGAAACCTACCTAAAACTCACTATGCTTTAACAACGCACACACAAAACAACCTCGCCAATGTTCCAAGAGCTAAGAACAACCAAGAAGAAACATAGTAAGAAAAAAATTCCAACATAAACCAAGGGAATCATAAACCCTGGATCCAAAATACCAAGAGTTAATAGGAACACTAGAGAAAATAGAATAAAGTTTAAGGGAGAGAAGAGAAGAGGAGAATACCTTGAGAAATCTATCCCCAAACATTAAGAAATCACTAGATCCAAACCATGGGAGATTAGGAGAGATAAGAAGAACATGGGAGATAATCTCATTGGGTTGAATGAATTAGGATAAGGGAGGAATTAGAATTTTGGGGTTAAAATACCAAGAGGGTATAATAGTAATTTCACAATTTTTAAGATTTAGACCGCTCATCCAGTTTGGCTACATGGTTTTTCAAACCATAAAACAATCGTGTTCCCTTCATTGGAGAACATTATAACTTCACATGGGATGGCCAAATGATTTCCCAAAATTTGTTCCAACTATTCCAAAAACCTCTCTCTAAAACTAGAACCTTGCTATATGCTTTCTATAAGGTTTCTAAAACAATGCACAAGCTGGGAACCATTCCCTAAACACTAATACATGAGCTGTACAATATACCATGTAAAGGAGCAT
This sequence comes from Viscum album, assembly GCA_963277665.1. Lineage (NCBI taxonomy): Eukaryota > Viridiplantae > Streptophyta > Magnoliopsida > Santalales > Viscaceae > Viscum > Viscum album. The sequence continues at coordinate 267,278,035 of OY728132.1, read as the reverse complement.
AATTTCCCATTAACTATGTTCCAGCATTTCACCACCTCCTTTAAAGCCGCAAATCTACACTTTTCACTAAAAAATCTCAAAAGAAGTAAGGAATAAATATTGGACCAAGAGTAAACAAACAATCACCTCAAAATTTAAAACTCATCACTCCCGGAACTCGAGAGGAAAACCATGGTTCAAATGAAGAATGAGAATAATGGATAAAAATAAAAATCTAGGCGTGATGTTCAAAAAGTCAAATGTCATCAGAATCAACAATCATGATCCATGTGATATAAATCTTGATCAAAGGAAAAATTTATAACCCCTAGAATGTATAAATAAAATGTATTGGTGTCTTGGGAAATTATCTTTATAAAACCCTTATAGAACCCTAAAAATTGGAATAACCATATGAATAACTTTTATTATAATTATCTAAATAATATAATCATTGGTTAATACATTAGAGAACTATCTGGGTGAACTAATCTTATATGTTATATGGGGCCCACTAGGGTCTATCTGGGTACACCCAATATATAACAATATACAAGAATATTAAATAAAGTACATAAAGTTTTTGTTTCATCATAATAATCATAAAAAATCATTATTAATTTTATAAATTGATTAACTGAGGGAAAATAAATGAGTTTTATAATAATATATTTGAAACATGATTATACCATGAAAAAATGGGTTCCATAACAATCTCTTTGAAACATGAATAACCTGTAGATAAGAAATGGGTTCAATAAAAATCACTTTGAAACATTCTTAAATCATGGGAAATAAATGGTTTCAATAACAATGACTTTGAAAAATGATTAAACCATGGAAAAGAAATAGGTTTAATAACAATATCATTGAAACATGATTAACCTTTTGAAATGAAATGGATTTCATAAAAATATATTTTAAAAAATAATAATCAATCAAAAGAAACAATGAGGGTCATATCATTATATAATATCCCCATTTTATAATAATTGACGACAAGGTTTAATGATTTTTATGAAGGTAAATACCATTAAGATATCATTAAAAACATTTTTCAGGAAAATAACCATTTCATTTTGAAAATAACTTTTAAGAACTAAATACTTCAAAAACAATAATTAAAAAATCCTTTTATTTGAAAGCATTCTTTTAAAAATATGTAGAAAACTTCATGAAAAATAATAGACACGATGGAGGGAAAATCTATTCATGTTATAAATGATAAAAAAACATTCTTTTCAAAACATTTTAAAAAATAGAGTCAAAAGTTACCCATTTGGAAAACCATAGGAAATTTCATTTTATTTTTTTAAAATAAGGTAAAATATCATATGAAATGGACTTAGGAAATAATTTTTTTAGAAAATAACTTTTTTTAAAATATTTTAGAAAACATGGATATAGAAGAAAATGATACATGATCTAAAAGAAAATACAACGTTAGTATCACTTAAAAAAACTTCCATGATCTTTATTTTACCAATAAGGGGTGAAATGGAAATTAAACTTGTGAACCATATTCATAACTAGCGTAGAATAAATGATATTCAATTTAAGAAAATAAGATTACATTATTTACTCTCAAAGAACCTTGAACATAATCAATGTCGAAGGAAAAGAGATTGTAATTTCAATTTTGTAAATCCTTAATCATAATAACTATGAAATAATTACATAAAATTACACTTTAAATATCATGAGAATATGTATTTTCATTATAAAACTTTTAAAATGGAAGTATATACACCTCACAAAGAATATAGGGGCATATTATAAATGCACGTCTCAAAGAAATATAATTTGAGATGAATAATCCTTACAAAAATCATACCATTGAATTAATAGATGAATAAATTACATGTATCAAATGTATACTTCATAAATTAAGTGGTGATATATAAAATAAAAATCAGTTACACACATAATCATGAAATTATAATGTCAATAAATAATTATTATTACCCAATGAAAATAAATTGAGTTAAGAAACTTTTTACCACATGGTAAATTTATATTCAATTCCCCTTGAATGAAATAAATTCAAGTAGAAACATAAAATACCATAATTTATAAAGGATTCATGTTATTATAGGTAAAATGGTTAGTATATACATCACACAAGAAAAACAAGTGGTGAATATGGCATATGTCTCATTGAAATAAAACATTAGGCGAGAAAACCCTTACCTTGAGTCCAAACATTCCATGTGTGTTCTTCAACTCATATATAATAAGATTATATAAATTATTTTATTTCTTAAGGATTTTTTTTGTTTTATAAATTATAATTAAATCATTTATTTTATTTATTTTTAAACATAAATTAAAATACACAATTAGTTAAGTCCACATCAAGTGTTTTGAGGACGTTCATCTCATTATTTTAAGATGGATTTAGTGTGTTGACCATAGTCAAAGAGGTCATTATTTCAAAATATAAAGGATATTAATCATGCAATAATTATCTTATTTATACATAAATTATTATTTTTTAAACCAATCATGAAATATGGTTATGAAAAATGAACCATGTTATGATCATGGAGACGGTAGGTTGTACATACACACGGGTAACGTTTCCATTTTTCAATGATCATTATGGAATGAAGTTAAGCATTAGTATATCTTTCTATAATGATAAAAATATCATAAATATAATATTATTTCTTAAAACATACTTACATATATCATCTTTTTGATTCAGTGATGGAAAAAATAATCACATCGGTTTGTGGAGGCGGTAGTCTATATGTTCACGAACGACGTTATCATTTTTCAGTGTAAAAAAGGAAATGATATATTATGTTTTAATAATGAATAAATATTTCATGACTAAAATTATTATTTTATTTATATAAACAATATTAATTAACTTTATCCTTATTATATTCTATGTAAAGTGTTAGTGAAAAACTAATCACATCGATTCGCGAGGAGGTAGTCTTCCATACGCACGAGTGACATTATCATATCCCCCATAGAATGGAAATTACGAAGATATATGTGATATAATGACTAAAAAAGTATAAATATGTTACAAATATCATATATATACTTTAAATTAATCATTAAATAAATACATGAAAAGCGATGATGGAAAATGAATGACATCGGTTTGGTTGGCAGTAGTTCGTTGTACACACAGATGATGATTTCATATCCAATTTGATAGAAGAGAATATGGATATAGATTATAATATTAACATAATAAAATATAATTATACGGTAAATACAGGTTTTATTATATAATAATAAGTTTAAAAAATTTTAAGTATGTGTAATAAAAAATAAAATAAATACACTCAATTAAGAACAATATCTCTTCCTCGGGCAACCTCCGTAGGTATGCAAAAAATTCATATTAGGATGGATTTAAGATAAAAATATTATATCTTGGTTAGGGGGAGGTAACTAATAAATATATTTGGGTAGTTATTGACAAAAAAAATTCATTTGAATATTTGAAGAGAATAGGACAGTGGGTGGTCTTTTATAAGCGAGGTGAGTGGCGCACTTGTAATTTTTGAAAATAAAAAGGTGTAACCATGTTTTTCAGATTCCACAAGGATAAAAAATGTGTCATTATATATAGTTAGACATTATAATATATAAATATTTCTATAAATTAGTTTTTATATGCGTTTTTAGGTCATTTTAACCTTATCTATTTAGTTTAGGAACTGGTAAAACTATTTTTACCTTAATTATGATAATTAATTTTTATTGTTTTCACTATTCATTATGGTAAAAAATAAAGTTAATATTATTAGATAATATAAATTATTACAATTAAAAATATTAAATACATTTTAACAAGTTAAATTCAAATATTTTGAAAATTTTAATTTAAAACAAAACCCAGAGATATGATGAAAAAGAAGGTTTTCAAGAGGTGTATTTTTCGAGAAAAAGATGATTTTATATTAATAATCTGACTAATAATAATCATTTTATTAATTTAAATTTATATTTTTCAAAATATTATATATAAATATTATTAAAAAAATTCTTCATTATATTTTTTTAATTTATTAAAATAGAGAAATATTATGTACTTTAAAATAGTTTTTAGAAAGAAACATGTTTTAAACTGAAAAATTTACTTATAATAAAATAAAATATAAATATGATTAAAATTTAATTAAGTGGATTAAATATAAATAAATAATTTTTTTTAATTTTATGTCACATAAAAAACATAATGATAATTTTATATTTACTTAATTTATTAAGAATAAATGACATTGTTTATAAAAATTGGTATTTTTAACTATTTAATGAAAAATCATTATTTTCTAAAAAATCACAAAATTTAAACCAAAGTAAAATTTTTTATTCTAATTTAAAAAATTATTTTAATTTTATCAAATAAATTTTCTAGTATTTCCAAAAATTAATGATAAAATTTTATTTCACAAAAAGAAATAAAATCATTTTTCAAGAAAACATATTTTTAAAAAATAAAATTACTTTACTAAAAATTGATTGATTATTTACTAAACAATTATCAATATTTTATATTGATTAGGAAATATATATATATATATATATATTATAAATTAGTTAATACTATTTATATCCTCTAATTTAATTTCCAGGTTATAGTGGTTATATATTTGATGGGTTGTTTAAGCTCAGTGTTGTATGTCAAATACGCTACTGAACATAGTTTAATTTTTTGTAATCTATAAGTGTTACAAGGTGTGAGACTTGGGTTTAATGGTATTCATGTAACATATTAATTATGTTAAATGGGGAAAATGAGTACTAGATGATGTAGGTGCATTAAACACAGGGCACATAGGTGCAAGATGAGGTGGGAGTGGGGCACATGCGTGTCAGATAAGGTGGGAGTGGGTATATAGACATAAAATGAAGGAATGTGATGGATGAGCACTAGGAGGATGGGTGTGAGACCTAGGGACTAGTAAACATTTTCACTGGGTAAGGTATGTGTAACACCCCAGATCCACACTCCCATATCTAGTGTTAAAAGAAATTTCATTACATACATGGTTTTAATCCAACTATAGTGACACAAGATCAACCATTCATAATTATAATATTTAAAACAAATATTGAGTAACTTACACACCTAATAACTTTTAGGTTTAGAGTTTTATAGAGTAAGTAAAATATTTAACAAACAAATCCAATATATTTCTCATCAAATGGGAATTTTTTCCACTAAAATGAGGATTATTTATTTTATAATAATTTTTCAATATATCCAACAAAATTCTAAAAAAATGACACCCGTATGGACATATCATACTTAAAAATCAACTTCATAACCAATGGAAAATTAAAATATAATAAGGGTGATCTAAAACTCTTAATAGGGTGTAGTGTACAATATAAGCTAATATAGAATAAGAAAATATAATTAATAAGAAAAGAATAATTAATAATCAAAATATTCAATATAACTAATATAATGAGCATATAATATTTCCCTAGATTATATAAAAATATAAAAAATCACATGGATAATAATAATTGATTTCATAGTGATGAAATTTACAATGATGGACATCATAAACATACTATCAAAGACTCGTATCAAGGCATCATACATAAACAGGTAAGGCATACACCAAATACCCAAGCTAGTTTTTCTTATGATACTTACTAATGTATTAAGGAGATATATAATTTTCATCCACATCTTTCACTACTTATTTCCAATGGATTAATTTTATGAATGAATGAATAAATAATATTATACATAACTAACATTCTTTAGTAATCAATACATATCCCTATTGAAAAAAAAGTATATGAAGTGTTAATATATCCCTAATCAATAAATGGAATAATTTTGTTGGAAAACAACTTTTAAAGTAACATTTTATATTGTACTAGGTACATGGTAAATCAAATACTAGAAAACACAATATATAAATAGGTGAAGTGATATAGAATATATTAATAAAATTAAAGAATATGGACATTAATGATAAAAATAATTTCAAAAGGGAGATGAAGAGTGGTAGAGAAGATATTCCTTACGAATAAGGTGAGGTATGAACTACAAATTCATAAGATCATATAGTGGTCAATACATGAAACATAACATAAAAATATTTATATCTTTTAGGGTTTTAGAATAAAATTAATGAAAAATTATAAATCCATTTCGAGGGGTGAAAAGATAACATTGTAAACCTTAATTCTAAAATAATTCTAAATATTTAATCATTGAAAATAATTGAAGAAAAAATATTAAATGTATAGTGAATGATAAAAATATATATAGTTGGATGAAATACCTTTATTTATTCTTCTAAAATGATAGCCTTTATTTGTAAAATGAAATATTTATAGAATAATGGGAAAATAATTTTATTTTAGAATCCCTAAAAACATGAATAGGAATATTTATTATGAATAAAAAATATGAAATCATGATAATCTACTCATGTGGTAAATGTTAAAAATGAGACTCTTTTCAAACCTTTTTAATGAAAATAAACAGACCCATAAAAAATGCTAAAAGATTAATTTTAATCCTTTTAAATAAAATCAGATATAATTAAAAATTAACTCTAAAAATCATTAAAGTGTATATAATAATAATCGTGAAATAATATAAAGAATGTGGACATGGAAGAGAAAGATTCCCGATCATAAAGAATAGATAAGGATGATTCAACATATAAGAAACTCTTTGTCTGAATTAGGATCCAATGAGATGTGACATGTCAAGAATACATAAAAACCATAGGACATGGAGAGGAAATAAAATATAATACAATCATAAGGTAAAATAAAATAAACTTATATTGATTAATTTCAAGAATAAATGCTATAACTTAACGAAATTAAACTATATTAACAACAACCATTATGGAATAGTTAATCTTTGAATTGAGGGACAAAAATTAAAATATTATTTTGTGATGTATATGATTATTTGTTAAACCATATACCATTTTTACATAAAGTGTATACTTAAAAAGTTATTTGGTTAACTCGGAAAATATTTAAAAATCTATATCATTTAATCAATATGGATATTTTTTGATAAGATATATTATTCATAAATTAAATCCATTATTTGATATAAGATTAATGTTTTTTAAATTAAATTTTGGTTGGTTCCTAATATTAAATTTTTCATCGTTACATTGATAGGTATGATGAGAAAATCAGTTGGCCAAACCAGATGGGTTTTTACTCCATAATTTTAAACTGTCTTGAGTAAAGACCTTGATGGTAGGTTTATCATGATTCCTAGGATCATGAAATCAAATAATTAATCATATAATTTATTTATAATAATAGTATTATTATTATCCCTGATATTGTTTCTATTATATGATCTCTGGAATCCATTCATTATCAGTTATTCATTAAATGGTATGTGTTTTTAGTTATTTACCTTTCCATATTGATTGCGAATTATCTTATCATGATAGTCAAGTTATTTAAATGAAATGTGTGTTTAGTTATTTAACTTTATGTGTTTATCATTATTATTAATTCATGATATCATCCAATATATGTAATCCTTACTAAGTATTTGAGCTCACCCTTATTTTTTTTCCTTTCCTCAGGATATGAAGTAGAATTCTTAAAATGAGATTTCAAGGATACAATCCATTTATTTCAACTATCAATGTAAAATGGGTATCATGTTTGAATTTGGTTCTCCAAAATTGCGAAACTGATCAATCCTTTGGGATTTTACCCTTTCTATCTCTCCAAATTTAATAAAGTATGACACCAGCCCTAGGTTACTGGGGCCAAGGTCATTACAGTTGGTATTAGAAAATGTTTAGTTGAAACCTTGGGAACTAGATTATGGACAAATTGTATTTGAGAATATACCCTTATAGTATAATTTGAGAATAAGTATTGAATAAAAGCCTAATTTTTTTTGGTATGGAATATGTTATGTGGGTTTTCCTATAAATACATCCATGTTTGGATACTGTAAGTGGATGTGGTTCTAGAATAGTGGTGCCTAGGAGTAATAACTCTGAAAATGGTCATTGGGTTTGAACCGATCATCACTTCATGCCTGACAATGTGCCTTATTGGGAACATGGTTTAAAATTTTAATGGGATATTTTTAGGATAATTCAAATTTTATTTATAAACCATTATGAAATATTTTAAAATAAATATATCCTCAATAAAACCATGTTTATAATTCTAATATTAACAATGAATATATTTTGATTTATGTTAAGTGTTACACCATATTTATAATTATATATTATGGTTTAAAATTAATAATTTTATGAGATAATCCGGTGTATTCCATTTTTTAGAAATTGTTACTAGAAGGAAGAAGGGAATTAATACTCATATCCAATGTAGACATTTCCCTACTGAGTAATCCAATACAGGTGGTTTTGGAACTGAGAAGAATATAGATATATTATGAAAGCTTTATCAATTTATCAAAAATAACCTTACATGGATGGATAAACCTATTCCATAGAGAGATTATCCTATGTTGGATCTCTTTATGAAATAAAGTCTCATATCATTTAGTGCGGTTATTAATCCAATGGTAGCTGAGCAATGGATTAAGTGTTTGTAGAGGATATTTATTTCCTTGGGATGTAGTGAAAAGGAAATGGTTACACATGTAGTGTATTTTCTCAAATTTTATGTTTTCTAATTTTGGTCGTTGATCCAAAATACTAGAGAGGAAGAGGAAATATAACTCATAGAATGGAAATGTTTTAATGATACATTATTTGAAAAATATTTCCCTCGTGTGAAGAAAAGTAAAACGAATGGAGAATTTATTAGATTAAATAAAAAAGAATAATAAAGTGTTTTTGAGTATGTGGTGACCTTTAAAAGGTTATCTAGATATTTTATAGATTAAATACACAACATGGAGTGTAATATTAACCATTTCATTAAAGAGATTAAGCAAGGAATCCAAAGGAAACTGATCTCTCAAGATTTTTCACAATATTATGAAATAGTTTTATGTGCCATAAAAACATAGAAGTAATTTTGTAGATCTTATATATTCAAGGGAAATCCATAGAAAAAGAGTAATCCTAACACTATGAAAAAGGGAAATAACCAAAGAAGAAGAAAATAATTCCAAGATTTCTATCATGTGAAAACTATGGAAAGAATCACCCTAGGAAAATATTTAAGGGATTATGAGTTTTTTATAAGTTTGGAGTTCAGGGTCACCATGAAAAAAATGAAAAGGGAATAAATAAATCACTTTTTTTTAGTTTTTCAGCTATAGGTAGATGGGACCCTATGCAAACAAATCCCCTAAGAATCATTGGAAACCACCATAGAAGAGGCCAAACAGAGATGGCCAAGCTTATGTGATCACTACAATAGAGGCGGAAGTACCTAATGATTTGGTAGTAGGTAATTTAATCCTATAATTAAATATTTATTACGATTAATTTGATTCTATATCCTCTAAAACATTTACATCTTTCAAGTTTTCTAAGAAAATTATACATTTACCTTTTAATTTAAGAAGGATGTTGTTAGTCAAAACTCACAGGGGATGTCTCATTTCAATAAGGATGTGCCAAGAAGTCCCCATTATGACACATAAACATATTATATTTTCTAACTATATTATTATATGTATATTTGAATTCAATATATTCATTGTTATGGATTATATTACAAAATATAATGCAAAAATTTATTATAAGAATATGAAAATTATGATTTGTGATGAAGATGTAGAATTCCTTATCTTTAGAGTAGAAAATTCATTATTTAATTCATTTCTATATCCACCCCTAGTAGACCTATTAAATGATATTCTTAAAGAAAATAATAAATCAATTTATAGCTATGGAGAAGGTAATAATAAAATTGAGGGTGTACCTATTGTACATAAATACATTGATGTATTTCTTAATGAATTACCTGGACATCCCCCTAGAGCATGAAATTGATTTTTCCACTGAATTAATCCATAATGGATGAACAATTCAAAATAATCCAAATTGAACGGACACTATTGAATTAGTAGAGTTTAATAAACTACAAGAGTATTTGGGTGATAAAGGATTTATTCTCCCTAGTGCTTCACCATGGGGATCCATTATTCATTTTGTTAAGAAGAAAGACAGATCCATCCGGTAGCCTATTGATTATAAAGAAACCAATGCTATTATGATAATGAAAAGGAATCATATACCTATAATTGATTATTTATTCAATCATCTTAATAAACCACAATATTTTTCAAAGATTGAAATTTATTCTGGGAATTATCAATTGCGATTAAAGATGTTATACATTCTAAAGACAACTTTTTGTATAAGTTATGCACTTTATGAGTTTATAGTACTACCATTTGGATTGACTAATCCACCCTCTATTTTTATGTGTCTAATGAAAAAATTAATCAATGGATATCTTATAGATTTTTTATTATATTCATTGATTATATTTTGGTGTATTGTAAAATATACTAGGAACATGAGAATCACTTGCATATTATTATTAAGGATCTTAGAAGGAAATATTTATATGAGAAATTTAGTAAGTGAGATTTTTGGATTAAATAATATTCTTTTCTTGGCCATATTATCTCCATGTATGGAATATTTATAGATCCTATTAATACAAAGGTATTTGGAGAACGACCTATGCCAATAAAAATAACTGAGGTATGTAGTTTTATTATTTTGGAAGGTTACTATCAGTGATTCATTCAAAAGTTCTCTTGATTGGATAACCCATTTACCAATCTTACAAAAAATGGAGTTATGTTTTTTGGATAATTTAATTTGATTTTATTTGATGAACTAAAGAGGATATTAGTTAATACCTCTATTTTAAATATACCATATGAAAATAATGGGGTTCTGATATATATTGTTGCATAAAAGAAGGGAATTAGTTGTGCCTTAATGATTTTTTTTAAATTTATTTCATATGAATCAAGGAAATTGAAGACACATGAACGTAACTATCACAACAATGATCTTGAGTTGGTATCTATAATCATTAATTTGAAGATATGGTGAAATTATCTCCATGGTGAAAGATATGAGATATACATGGATCATAAAAAGGCTAAAATTCATATTTTCACAGAAAAAGATCAATATAAGGAAAAGGTGATGGATTAATCTATTGGAGGATTATTATTAATCAATAAACTACCACCTAGGGAGAAAAAATATGGTATTAGACTTACTGAGTAGGAAATATCATTAAATTATGTCCCAAATGTGGTTTTAGGGAGATCATATGTTCATGGATCTAGTAAATATGGTTATAAGAATTATCAAGGAAGGGGATACAAGACTCATTTTTAAAATAATTTTGAAACCATATTTTTTATAAAATATATAAAAAATTCAATCTGATAATAAGAACATTCAGAATAAAATTAAAGCTCTAGATGATGGGAAATTAATAGACTTTGTTTGTGTAGTTGGTGTTCTGAAATTTGGAAAGAGATTATGTGTTCCATCTATACTTTAACTAAAAAAGTAATTGTTAGATGGTGATCATAGATCAAATGTATCTAAACAACCTATTATCATTATGATTTATAGGTATTTTTAGGCATATTTTTGCTGCCCTAACATGAATCATGAAATTTCTAATTGTCTGTCTAGATGTTTGGGTTTTCAATAAATAAAAGATGTGAGACAACGACCTAGAGGAGTCATGAATCCTATTCCTATTCCTATGTGGAAATGAGATGATATTACTCTATACATTGTTACTATAGTGACCTAGTGTTGACATATATAAAAATTAAATAACATTTGAGGAATACTTAAAACATTATACAAACAGATTCCCAAAAACCGTACTAGTCTAGTGCCTTTGGAAACATGGAAACATAAACACTGGTACAAAAATGAGATACATAATATCCCATTAGGATCATATTGACTTGAAACCTTCTTATAAACAACAAATATAATAAATATCTTCATAACCTGGTGGAAAGGGAACATAAAGGGGGTGATCTCACATGCTCAGTAAGGGTAAACAAGGGAGACATATAAGAATAATCATGAGCAGAAGGGTATGAGAAGGTTATCAAGTAAATATAAGATCATACTCTTCATATAAAAGATAATAACCATAGATCATGGCATAAATGTTGACATTTCATAGGATGTGAATCATAAGGAAACAAAGAACAAAAGACATGAAAGAATAAATAGAAATAAAACATGTAATTGTGGAAAAAACATAAGAATATAATGAATTATATAGTAGTCAAAGAATTGCTGCTAAGACCATATAGTGGAAAAAGTCATTTACTGAACTGGGTTCAACCCTGTTCTAGCCCTGTATTGCTGAATCGAGTTTACTGCTCATTCCAGCCATGTAATACTGAACCGAGTTCATTTCCCATTCTAGAACTATAATATTTAACTGAGTTGATTTCTCATTCCATCCATTTCTTTCTCAGGAGATATAAATCTTTACCCAATTAACTTAAGGGAGATATAGGTCCCACCAATATCATAATGAAATTATATATACATATGACATTATATCATTAAAAACCTATAATATATTAACCTGTGAAATGAAATAGGTTTCATAAAAACATAATTATATCATAAACATGGGAAAAGATACAGTTTTTATAATCATTTTATCGTAAACATAACATGTGAAAAGGACTGGTTTGAAAAAGTGTATAACCTATAAAATATAAACTGGTTTCATAAACATCATTCCAGTAAAAAATTATCCATTAAGAGAAATAATATAAATGGAAAAACTGAATAATTTCCCCAAAAAGGAAATAGTAACACCAATGGATGTTATCCTAGACGGGAAATAATTTTTAATGATATTTTAAAAACATTTATTAAGTAAAATACTCTTTCCTCTTTGTAAAATATTTTTTATAAGATAAATACTTTTAAAAAATAATTTCTCTGAAAATAGCGTTGAAAACTTATAATGTAATCTTTAAAACAATAAAACATCTTTAAAATTGTAACGTCCCGGTTCCGGGTGCCACTCAACGGGTGCCCCGAACCCAGTTCAACACGTGACCTCAAGCTCATTTCCCCAAACACTAGAGGCTTCCGACTAGCAGTGAGGGCCAAAGTCTGATAGTGGGGAAACTATTCCCTCATTTGTCAAAGTGTAGCGCAGCAGAATACGAAATTAAACATACAACAATAGCGGAAGCAATAACCATTCATATATAACTAAAAGGGATAACAGATAAAAAGAAACCAGCATCCATACATATATGAAGATGCAGTATGTCACTATTCGATAAAACAACCAGAACATGTTATACTGTAATACAATACATCACAACTGAAGTATATGTATAGAATGAAAAACAGAACAGGCTGCAGCATCACGAGACAATTCTCGGTCCCATGCTCTCCTACACCCCAGTAGCAATAAAGAACCTGTATAAGGACCCTTTACCTTATCTACACCTGAAGAAACAAAATCTGTTTGGGCCGAAAAGCATAGTCCAAACAGGGTGTGAGAAATATATCTCAGTAGGCACCCACCAAAGGCCCGTGCCCAACTATGTGTAAACATGCATCAACAGTGTGCATAAGTAAAATACAATAAACTAATTAGTACTCAAAATTAAAAACTTAACAGTTATATTGCTATTTAATTATTCATTTAATCTATTTAATATAGTAACATTCTGCGCTCAACAGCACCAAGCCCTCATGCCAACTAGAACTGTGCCCTGAGGCTAAAATAGTAAACCACACCCTCAGGCTTTCCCTTAAGCTATACAGAATCCAACCCACAGGTATTTCCCTCATGCGTAATAGAAATTTCCCTCAGGTGTAGGAAGTGCCGCCCTTAAGCATAGAAGTCAAGCCCTCAGGCACAAAATGTTGCCCTTAGGCGAAATAGTATGTTTCCCTCAGGCTAATACAGTCACTCCCTCAGGCTATAGTAAAAAACCGCCCTCAGGCATAAGTAACCGGGCCATGCCCAACATATAAACATGCAATTCACATACAATTCCTCTCAAGGAAAAAGTAATGCATAATTTAAACATGGAATACCCTCGGGTATCCTGTCCAAATGGATTAACAAAGGAACTCACCCCCGGGGTGGTCCTGGATCCAAGCACTGATCCCAAACAACATTTTAATATCACATTTAATTACCTGTACAATTATAAGTAATAAAATAACCAGGGCCTCAGCCACACGACACCCTAAATATGGGTTCATATCTCAAAAACACACAAAAACGCACGACAGTTGGAAAATAAACACCAAGCCACCTACATTATACGCGAACGAGCGCTATACGTGAACGTCGATTCAAGAACCACCCAATTACCACATAGATATGAAAAAGAATAAAAACCACTTAACCTAAAATAACTCTCCTTAGGAGAATAATTGGTATGAAACACACTAGGAGAAGAGAGGGCTTACCCGGGTGGTTCTAATGTGATCGACAAGAAGTGGGATCGGATTCCAGACGTGCGCCCGACAGATCTACAAAGGTTCGGCCATCCTCTCCCGAGCTCTCTTTCCATTCTAAGTTGTTCCTGTGAATAGGGGAAGCTATTTCCCATTTAAGCGAAAAAACAAAGTACACGGCGTGTACTTCCTTCATTTAACTGTTCGCCTGGTGGCACCGCCACGCTGTTCATCCGTTGACATGGGTACACAACATGTACTCCTGAGTACATGGCGTGTACTATCACCCAGCTAGCACCTGCTCCCCCGCCTTACTGTTTTGGCCTGCTGACTGACTACACGGTGTGTAAAGGACCACTACACGGCGTGTATTCGGTTCCTACACCATTCTTCACCGACATGGCTACACGCACCGTGTACCCATTCCACATGGCCAAAAGTACACGACGTGTGGAAAAGTACACGTCCTGTAGTTCCAAAATTTGGGATTTTTCCCCATTTTCCTTATTTTCTTAAAAACACTTAAGGAAGGGAGAAAAGAAGAAACCCATACCTCAAAGATAAGAACCAGGTTCTTACAAACTTCACCCCTTAAATAAATTCTTCCCCGAATTTCCCTTCCAATGGTGGCCAAGATATAACTCAAAACAGCTTTGGACACTGAGCACGTACGTCGGCTTCCCACTCCCAGGTCTCGTCCTGCACTCGGCCATACTGCCATAGCACTCGTACGAGAGGAACAGACCGGCCTTGTAGAACCTTCGTGCTCCTATCAAAGATACGAATCATATTCTCTTCAAAGGATGCATCCATTTGAAGCTCAACCTCCTCGGGTTGAAAGACGTGAGATGAGTCTAAATGATAGCAGCGCAACTGAGTCACCTGGACGACATCGTACATGGCTCAGTACTGCTACGGTAACTGCAACTAATAGGAAACCAGCCCGACTCTCTCCAGAATCTCAAACGGCCCACATACATCGGTGAAAGCTTACCCTGTCTTCTGATCCTCTTGTGTCCCAGCCTCAGCGAAACACGCAAGAAAACCTGATCCCCAACAACGAACTCCAAAGGTCATCTATGGCGATCAGCATAAGACTTTTGATGAGACTACGTGGTAGCCATCTGCTTCTAAGTCAACTAGACCTACTCAGAAGTCTCATGTACGAGAGGTGGTCCTAGTAAAGCTGCCTCACCTACCTATGACCAGCACAAAGGTGATTGGCATGTCCTAGCATATAAAGCCTTATATGGTGCCATCTCAATAGTTGCCTAAAAACTATTGTTATAGGGAAACTCGACTAGGGATATATGCTTCTCCCAAGAGCCCCCAAAGTCCAGGACGCATGCACACAGCATGTACCCTAGCACCTATATTGTATGCTCTAACTGACCATTGGTCTGAGGGTGGTATGATGTGCTCAGAAGCACCTGTGTACCCAGTTCCTTCTGAAAACTCTACCAGAATCAAGACATAAAGTAGGCGTCCCTATCTGAAATGATAGAAAGTGGGACCCCATGAAGACGTACGATCTCTCGGATATATAACCTTTCGAGCTCGTCTACACTGAAGGTCTCCTTGATCGGTAAGAAGTGAGCTATCTTCATGAGTCTGTCCATAACAACCGACACAGCAGTATTTCCTCTAGGTGACCTCAGCAATCCGGTCATGAAATCCATTGTTGCATCATCTCATTTCCACTCCAGAATGGGTAAATTCTGTAACATTCCGGATGGCTTTTGATGCTCTACCTTCACCTACTGATAGGTGGAACACCTCGTAACAAAACCAACAATCTCTCTCTTCATACCCGACCACCAGTACTGACATCTCAAGTCATGGTACATCTTGGTAACCTCGGGATGAACTTCCCAAGCTGAAACATGAAACTCCCACATCATCTCCTCATGTATATCCCCTGGAACCTATACTCTTCCACGGAAATGCAGAACCTCATCACTGCCTTTCGCCCAACCAGGAGGAGGGTCCTCACTTGCCACCAACTCCTATAGAACTAGGCCTTCTAAATCAGATAGCTATCTCATTCTCACTCCTTCCATGAGGGTAGATGTCATAGAAAACGGGGAAAGATAAGTCTGCCCCTGACTGTCGTGCACCTTCAGATGCATCTTAGAGAACAAGGCCATAATAATCCACCCACCACTGGCCTCCTACACTGCCTATATCTGAGTCTTCTTGATCAGAGGATCAGCTACTTCATTACCTTTACCAGGTGTATAGGCAAGCTCAAAATCGAAGAATAGTAGGTACTCGACCCACCTCCTCTGCCTCAGATTCAAGTCACGCTGAGTAAAGATATACTTGAGGCTTTTGTGGTTGGTTAAAACCACAAAATTCTCTCCCAATAGATAATGTCTCCAACAGCGCAAAGCATGCACAACTGCAGCCAACTCGAGGTCATGCGTTGGGTAATTCCTCTCATGTGGCCCCAACTGCCGAGACCCATACACAACAACTTGATCGACCTACATCAACACTGCTCCCAGCCCAATACCTGATGCGTCATAGTAAACTGTATGGCTCTTACATTGGTCTGAATGTATTAGGACTAGTGTTGATGTCAACCTTCCCTTCATGTCCTGAAAGGCCACCTCACAAGCTTCCGACCAAACAATCTTCACACCCTTCTTAGTCAGACCTGTTAATGGTGCTGCTAAGAGGTAGAAGTCTTGTATGAAGAGTATGTAGTAACCGGCCAGCCCCAAGAAACTTCGTATCTCGAACACGTTCTTAGGATGCTCCCAGGAAACTACTGCTCTCACCTTCTCTGGGTCTACTGTAACTCCCGCCTCCAAGATAATGTGACCCAGGAAGTGAACTTGGTCTATTCAAAAGTGGCACTTTGAGAGCTTAGAATATAGCTGATGCTCTCTCAGTGTACTCAATATGATATCAAGATGGGTGGCATGGTCGTGTCGAGTGATAGAGTACACTAAGAGGTCGTCCACGAATAATACCACAAAAGAATCAAGATACAGATGAAACACATGATTCATCAAAGCCATGAAAACTGTTGGCGCGTTCGTGAGCACGAACGGCAAAACCAATTACTCGAATAGACCATATCTGCTCCAAAAAGCCATAACCGGTATATCTGATGGTCTCACACACAGCTGATAATATCTGGATCTCAAGTTAATATTCGATAACACTCATGCTACTCAAAGCTGATCAAAAAGATCATATATCCTCGGCAAAGGATATCGGTTCTTGACCATCAACTGGTTCAGCTTCTGATAATCCATGAAAATTCTGAGGGTACCGTCCGCCTTCTATGAAAAAGGGACCGGAAAACCCCATGGAGAAGTACTAGGTCGGATAAAACCCTTCGACTGTAACTCCTCTAACTACCTCTTGAGCTCCTACAACTCAGGTGTGGACATCCTATAAGGAGGAATGGACACCGGTACTGCACTTGGCACTAGCTCAATAGAGAAATCCACCTCTCGCTCTGGAGGTAGACCTGAAAAGTTGTCCGTGAAGACATCCCTGAAACGATCAACAACTGTAGGGAAATATGTCTGACAAGTCCCCTGATCATCCAGATACAAGCTCGCAATCTGGGCTGTGAATCCACCTCACCCATGATGCTTTGGTCCATATTGAATTGCCCAAACATCCCATTCTCCTTTGTATAGAAACTCTCCACCCTCTGGTGATGTGAAACTCACCCTGCGAAGATAGTAGTACAAAAAGGCTCGAAAGGGAACCAACCAGTCCATCCCAAGAATGTCTTCATAAGCTATCATCTCTAAGACATAGAGGTCCTATAAAAAGTGACACCCACCAACATCAAGCGAGCACTCCTTGCACTGATGCACACGAGCCGTTCTAGTCCCCAACAGAGTGTCTAGCGTCATGATATCAGAAGAAGTAGAAAAAGAGAGCCCAAGGCTCTCCACAATAGGTAAATATATGAAACTATGTGTAGCACCTGTATTGAAAAGTACTGAAGATAAGAGACAAGCTACTAGAATAGTACCCATGACTATAGAAGGTCCTGGATCCTACTCCTGCTGGGTATGTTGCAATGCATATGTCTGCCCAGTGCCGCGGCCCTGCGACACAGCCTAGCTACCCTGAGCTATCCCAACCTGCTGCCTCTGAGATCCTGGTGTCTGGCTACCACGGTCACAACCACCATCTCTACATGCACCCCAACGTATTCCAGTTCCCCGACAAGTGAGAAGCCACTAGTCCTACTCCCGCACGTGGAGTCTGCACAGAACCCCTCTCACTAGAAACTGGTATAAATGCCCTACAAAATCACTGAAGATAACCCATATTTTTTCAAGCTCGACACTCCACTAGGTCACGTGGACACTGCGGTATCTTGTGCCCCTCTCTGCCACACTGGGAGCACCTGATCGGGCCACCTAAAGAAACTGCCTGGCTGGTTCTGCCATCCTGAGAGAAATTCATCTTTCTCTTCCTCTTGCTAGTAGAAATTGTACTAGTAACTGGTGTTGAACTACCCTAGCCCACACCACTAGCTTCCCACAGGTTCCTCTCTGTAATCAACGCCTGGTTTACAATAGCGTGTACTGAAAGCAACCTAAAAACATTCAACAGCCGTCAAATGTCTTAACGAAGACCATCCTCAGAACGTATGGCTCTCAACATCTCATCACCCACCAACACAGGTGAAAAGCGATGAAGCTCAGTGAAACGAGTAGAATAGTCCATCACTGACATAGCGCCCTGCTATAGATTTATGAACTCTCAAGCTCTATCTGCCCTCAGCGTCTCTAGAAAGAAGAAGTCACAGAAGACTTCCTGAAAATCTTCCCACACAATGTCTCTGTGATGCTATAACTGGGTGGTAATATCCCACCACCTCCTGGAGGAATCACGTATCATATAAGTCGCAAGCTTGACCCTTCTCCCTAGAGGCTTCTAAAGATGCTTGAAAATAGTCTGCATCGACCCCAACCAAGACTCCGCAGCTTGTAGTCCACCATCCCCTGAAAATGTAGGCGGATGCTGCTACTAGAAGATACGCATCAGCTCGACCATAGATGTGCCATCCTGTAGTGCTCCCTGAAAGGTCTGCATGAACAACATAAAGCCTTCATGGAACTGTGCCTTTGTGCCTATGTTCGGTATAACAGCAGGCGCCGTATCTAGCTCTGCTGGAGGATCAACTGGTAGCCCATGGCCCACCATCTCTGGAGTATACTTGTTGCCGCTCTCCTGGCGAACAACGCACAATCGTCTAGGCGGAATGACACTACAAGGTCAGAGGCACACCTTAGATTCAAGATTTATCAAGGACTGAAAGAGAGGGAAACACAAGGGAATAAGAGGAAGAAGGAATTTCAATATTTGAAAAACAAGACTACACGGTGTGTACAATGACTACACGACGTGTACTTGACTTCTCTTCCCCTGCACTAGTCCTGCCATAAGGCTAAGCCACACGACTCCCATTGATCAAAAACTACACGGCGTGTATAACATCTACACGGCGTGTATGGTGAAATTTTCTGACTACCTGTGTCGTTTGTGACATAGTCAACTACTCGGCTTGACCCTACAAGGCGTTTTACACCCGCAAATGGCGTTTACACCACCCCGTTTCCCAGCCACACAGATAAATACACACAATTTGTCCTCGGACAAGACTACACGGCGTGTCCTATAGGTACACAGCATGTTCACGTAGAGGTGACACTGACCCGTGTTGTTAGTTACACGGCCGAGTCCCTAGGTCCCACTACACTGCGTGTTCATCATTGACACGGCGTGTTCTGTACAAGAGTTCACAGACCCGTGTTGTTAGTTACAAGACCGGACTCCGGGTCAACACTACACGGCGTGTACAAAAGTTACAAGGCGTGTTTTACCCAAGCCTTTCCCTACCCCGTGTCACCGCCCACACGGTTTGTGACATGGGAAGAGACTACACGGCATGTACTCTAGGTACACGGCATGTACTCAAAAAGTTTATTTTTCTTCCCTAACAGAAGTCCATACACGACATGTATAAAGTACTACATGGTGTGTATACTGGGTTTCCGGACAGTATGCCTCAGAAACTTCCATGGAACCTAGAAAATACTAAAAACTAACACCTAAGTGTCAAATTACAATCCATGAAGGCCATAATCCCCACGAATCAAAGTTTGACATCTTATCTGTGCTATAACTAATAAACAGCTAATGATCCACCAAATTATGGTCAATGGGGGTCCATACTCCCCAAAAAACAATGTTTGGCGTCCATTCTATAAATAGGCAAAAACAAAAATACCATATCACAAGAAGGTATTTATCAAGCAGCTATCACAACAACATGATTTTCTATCACAACAACTATCACAACAACATGCAATTTCTAATGCACCTACATGGCACTGAAACTATGCATGGCATGTGATGTCTAGCATGTTACTATATGATGCATGAGACGGAATACCATCATCTCATTGGGATACAACTAAATAGAACCCACAAATATATTATAAACAGAACAATCTCAAGTGTGTCACCCAACGGTGAAAACAAATCAAAAGTAAATTGAAAAATCAGTAAAATTTCAACACGAGGTAAATTGGCTTTTCCCTATACACGGGTTAGCTATGCCCATGCATACCATATTACCAACTACCATTCGTCCTATCCCTGACTAAGGCTCTAAATAGTAATTCAAATAAAAGAACCCCTCTGATACCACTTTGTAACGTCCCGGTTCCGGGTGCCACTCAACGGGTGCCCTGAACCCAGTTCGCCAGATGAGCTCAAGCGCATTTCCCCAAATGCCAGAGGCTGCTGACTAGCAGTGAGGGACCAGGTCTGATAGTGGGGAAACTATGCCCTCATTTGTCAAAGTGTAGCACAATGGAATATGAAATTAAACATACAATAATAGAGGAAGCAATGGCCATTCATATATAACTGAAAAGGATAATAGATAAAAAGAAACCAGCAGTCATACATATATGAAGATGCAGTATGTCACCATTCTATAAAATATCCAGAACATGTTATACTGCAATATAATACATCACAACTGAAGTACATGTACAGAAAGAAAAACTGAACAGCCCACAGCATCACGAGCCAATGCTCGCTCCCATGCTCTCCTACACCCCAGCACCAATCAAGCACCTGTATAAGGACCCTTTTCCTTATCTAAACCTACAGAAATGTAATCTATTTGGGTCGAAAGTCATGGCCCAAACAGGGTGTGAGATATATATCCCAGTAGGCACCCACCAAAGGCCCGTGCCCAACTGTGTGTAAACATGCATAAACAGTGTGCAGTAGTAAAATGTAATAAACTAAGCATTACTCAAAATTAACTAAATTAATAGTTAAATTTCCATTTAATTATTCATTTAATACATTTAATATAGTAACATTCTGTGCTCAACATCACCAAGCCCTTAGGCCAAACATAACTATTCCCTCAGGCTAAAATATTAAACCACGCCCTCAGGCGTGCCCTCAGGCTATATGGAATCCAACCCGAAGGTATTTCCCTCAGGCATAACAGAAATTACCCTCAGGCATAGGAAGTGTTTCCCTCAGGCACATAAGTCAATACCTCAGGCACGAAAGGTTTCCCTCAGGCGAAATAGTATGTTTCCCTCAGGCTAATACAGTCACGCCCTCAGGCTATAGTAAAACACTACCCTCAGGAATAAGTAACCAGGACATGCCCAATATATAAACATGAAATTCACATACAATTCCTCTCAAGGAAAATGTAATGCATAATTTAAACCTGTAATACCCTTGGGTATCCTGGACAAATGGCTAGATAGAGGAACGCACCCCCGAGGTGGTCCTGGATCCAAGCACCGATCCCAAATAGCATTTTAATATCAAATTTAATTACCTATACAATTAAAGGTATTAAAATAGCCACTACCTCAGCCACAAGACACCCAAAATATGGGTTTGTATCTCAAAAACACACAAAAATGCAGGACAGTTGGAAAATAAACACCAAAACACCTACCTTATATGCTAACGAGCACTATACACGAATGTCGATTCCAAAAATGCCAAATTACAATGTAGATCTGAAGAATAATAAAAACCTCTTAACCTAAAATAACTCCGATTAGGAGAATAATTGGTAAGAAACACACTAGGAGAAGATAGGGCTTACCCGCGCGGTTCCAACGTGATCGACAGAAGCAGGATCAGATTCCAAATGTGCGTCTGACGGATCTCTGAAGGTTCAGTCATCCTCCCCCGAGCTCTCTTCCCATTCAAAGCCTTCCTTGTGAATAGGGGAATCTACTGCCCATTTAAGGGAAAAAAAGTACACGACATATACTTCCAAGTAAACGGCGTGTACTTCCTTCATTTAACTGTTCCCCTGGAGGCACCGCCATACTGTTCATCCGTCGACATGGGTACACGACATGTACTCCCGAGTACACCGTGTGTACTGTCGCCTAGCTGGCGGTTGCTCCACTGCCTTACCATTTTGGACTACTAAATGACTACACAGTGTGTAAAGGACCACTATACGGTGTGTCTTCGGTTCCTACACCCTTCGTCACCAACATGGCTATATGCCCCATGTACCCATTCCACACGACCAAAAGTACACGACATGTGGAAAAGTACATGGCGTGTAGTTCCAAAATTTGCGATTTCCCCCCATTTTCCTTATTTTCTTAAAATCATATAAGGGAGAAAAGAAGAAACCCATACCTCAAATATAAGAACCGAGTTCTTACAAAAATCATTCTTCCTTGAAAATTATCTTCAATTATCTTTTTAAAACCTTTTCAATAATAGGGTTTTTGAATACAATATATTTTTGACTGAAGAGAGTGATGATCAGATTTTACTTAGAAACATTATATGAAGTACCAAAGAGTGGAAAAACTGGTAGTGACACATGAGTATATCTTGAATAAACAAATAATAATAAACCTCATGATTTTTCTTGAGATATGGTTCATAATATTTCATCAATGTAAGCATAAACATAAAAAATCTTGAAAAGAAATGAGATTGTCTCAATAAACTCTTATAACTTGGTAAATTGGGATCATACTCACTATATAAGAAAATTAAATTACATGAAGCTTAAAATATCATGAAAAGAATTATATTCATGATATAACATGTATAATGTAAGTATTAACACCTTGAAAAAGAGATTAGGTTCATAACGAAACATGAGGCTCAAAGAAATAAAATCGAGACAAAACTATCTAACCGATTTGGTAACTTTTTAAACATAAACCCCATGAAATAAAGATCATTTTAATATCCATAAATTTAAGTATAAAATACATGGAATAAAATCAATTTCAGTACATACAACACACAAAAATAAAATAGCGGTGAACATGGCATGTATCTCATGGAAATAAAAAGTGATATGAAATCCCCCAAACCTGCTGTCTTGACTATCGTCGTACTCATTCAATCCACCTGTATAATAAATATAAATTTATTATCAATATTTTATAGAACTATATTATTAAATATTATACTATATATGGTTTTATTATAAATTTATATCACCCACTTCTTAACCATCCTATGTTAAGGATTCACTTCAGATAATATTCTCTTTGTTATTAGTATGCGTCTTAATTTTTTATATCATTGATCCTTATAATTATTTCAGGATTACAGAATTTAAAAAATGATATAAATATAATTTATATCTAGTATATTTATATTAAAATAATCCATATAATATTTAATTATTAAATATAATACACCATTCATGGAGACAACAATCTATATGTACACATGGACGCCAATTCTGTTTAATTTTCATGTTGAAGGAATGAAATTAAAAGACATATATATATATATATATATGTTTATATATATATATATAATTATAAAAGAAGATTTATTATAGCATATATATCATATATACTCAGTACATACATCTTTAATACATTACATGTAGTGTATGAACAAATCACATCGTTTTGAGGGGGTGGTTATCCGCACTTCCTCAAAAGAAATTATTATATTAAAACAAAATGGGAAGTATAAAGATGTTTATTTGGAAAATAATTAAAGAAGATTAAAGAGATAATAAATATTTTATATAAAATATATAACTATAGTTTCCATCATAATGGACACCATGAGATGCGATAATGGGAAATTGAATAATCATCATTTAGAGAGTCTGTAGTCCGCCTACAAGTAAACAATATGTTTGTTACCCAATAGATGGATGTGTGTGTAAGTAAAGGACACAATCCTAACATAAAAATATCGAAGTATTTTTAGGTTACTGGTGTTATTATATTATCATGGAATAAGAAGTGTTTTAGGAGTGGATAAAGAAAAGAAAATAATGGAGTTTGAGGGAGGGTGTTAACTCAGAATCGGGTAACTCCTTTTGGTTTGCACCAAAGGGTTTTCTCGGAAGGATTTATTACAAATATAGGCTTCAATGAAGAAGTTAGGGATTCAGGGGAGCTACTTGGGTAGATTTTTTATCGAAAAAAGAGGCTTGAGAGGTGTTAGCAAGTTGGAGAAGAGGAAGCCTTTTATAATGAAGGAGGGGTGGCCCTCTTCAAATATTTTAAAAGAAAAGGAACCCAACCAACGTTTTTTTACTAAAAGTGGTTCAATAATGGGTCAATGTCGATCCAAGGGAGTATATTATTGAAATATTCACCACAAATGTCTTTAGGAAAATTATATAGGTCTTTTTTCCTTAATGTTATGGTTTTTCCCCTATTATTCTTAATTTAACCTTAATCGTTGTAATTAGTTTTAATTGCTTCACTAATTTTTTTGGTAAAAAAATATTTTGATATTATTAGAAATTATAAATTATTATGATTCCAATTATTGAATCCATTTTTTCTGAATTACAAATACATAAGTG
Source organism: Viscum album (assembly GCA_963277665.1). Lineage (NCBI taxonomy): Eukaryota > Viridiplantae > Streptophyta > Magnoliopsida > Santalales > Viscaceae > Viscum > Viscum album. The sequence continues at coordinate 267,252,829 of OY728132.1, read as the reverse complement.
GTAGAAATTAATTTAAATTTAATCTCATAGTGAGGTCGACAATTTGGATTTTTAAAGTAAAAATGTTAAAAAGTTTTTTATGATTTTATTTTCAATTTCAAAGTGAAATTGATTCAAATGACCTAAATTGGATTAATCATTAAAAATATTATCTAATTTAAACTTTGAAACCAATTTTAAATATAATTTAATCTTATAAATAATTTGGTTGAAAAAGATGTTTTGAATTAAAATCCATTATTTTTAACTTTTCATTAAAAAATGAAATAATACAAGAAAAATACAAAAAATTTATCCTAACTTAATTTTTATTTTAACATAAAAATATGATATTTATCTTTAAATATTAAATATATAAAGTTTCCAAAAATTTGATTAATGTTTTCTCCATTAAAAGGTGATAAAAGTACCTTTATAAAAAATACAGGGGTTTAAGCATAAAATTGGGTTTGTTCTTATATTTTGTCTATAAAATATTTTAGATGATTATATAAAATAGTTGATTGAATATATAAAATATATATTTAAATAATATCACTTAATAATTTTAATTAATTTAATTTATCAGTTTTTTAAAACACTTTGTGATCATAATAATAGTTTTCTATAGAAATACTCTTTTTATATTCCATTTGGTTCTTATATTCATTTATAAATAATTAATTCATTTTATATTTTGTGAAAACAATATATTTACATAAGTTAGTTAATAATATTCATCAAATCTAATTTAACTACTATGTTATATATTATTATATATTTTAATAATTTATTGTTGTTCAGAAATACTCAGTCATGCATGTTATGCTAGTCATCGAGGAAAGTCATTGTGGCATGTAACATAAGCTAACCTCAATGTTCCATGTAGATAAACATAAAATTTATATTAAATTTACATCATGTAAGCCAATCATAGTGCCTTAATATAAAATATACTATTTTTAGTGTTGCGTGAATTAAAAACTATCAAAAAGATTAAATTAATTTGAAAAAAATAAATCACAAAATCTCAGGGTGTTACATTATACCCCCATTAAAATTAATTTCACCTTATAAATTTATATGGGTTATAAAAATTTTAATAATTTATATTTCCTTTCATAAAAACCCATATCATTAAGATAAACACTAAAACTCTCTTTAAAAATGAAAGTTGGAAACATAATGGTTACCCAAAGTAACATATAACTAGGTTTCAACATAGAAGAACATAAGTTGGGAGTAAAGATTGGACATGAAGGAAAATCATAAATATTTATAGGGAGGGATTGAGGTCATAAATCAAAAAAAAAGAATGATTAATGAAACATTGAGGCCATCAAAGTCACAAATCTGTGATGATTTAAAAGGCCATCAACTCAATGAAAATTAATGTATTACGACAACATTTTTTGATCATTTTACTAACTTTGAGTAATTCTTTTATTCACCAAGAATATAAATAAATATACATAATTGATATATTTATATAAAATTTTTTTCATTCTTTGGTTGTTATTTTATAAATTTCTAATCAATCCATTATCTTAAGGATTGAATGTCCAGAAATTAACTTTTATGCATACAACACTAAAATACACTTTTAACAGTTTGTAAGGCTCATAAAAGAATAAAAAATATAACTATTTTTCTCTTAAAATTCAATATTCCATAATATATAAACATAAAAAGTAACATTTTTTAGTCATCGTTAATATTTATTCATAAAAAAACAATTTAACATTAACTAGGACATCAAGTATGCTAGTGTTAGATATGAAACCTTTATCTTCCTTCAGTCATGGGTTCAAGACCCTTGTCCTTTCCAGAATTGATTGGTTGTAACCCAATACACATGATGTCATTTTCTAAAACCACACTAATATAATTATCAAAATAAATAAGATGAAAATCCTTAAAATAAGGTTAATCACTAAATAGCCTTTTAACTAGGGTTATCAATACCACCATAATACATAGAGAGTTCATCTGATGTTTTGACTTAAACTTTCCAAGAATTGTTAACCTTATAAACCTTATGAAAGATGAAAATATAAAATAGAATAAATAATTCCATGAAATCAGCTTAACATTTATCCCCCATATATCACAAAATATCTATGGGTTGTCACATTCCAAACATGTGAATAACCATGTCATATATTCTTTTGAATCATGACAATAACTTGAATTACCATAAATATATTTGGAAAAAATTAATGCTTACTTATTCCAAATGTTACTGGATATATTACTTAAATCCAAGAAGTTGAAAAATTCATCCATGATAAGCTATAATAATTTGTCAATAGATCATTTTTCAGTTATGAGTTAAACAATACCGTCCGATTTACTTGTTCATATCCAACATATCTTTATAAAATTATCTTAGAATAAGGAACATATTAAAATTTATCTTCCCTTAGTCACAATATGACCATTTCATCAAGTCACTTTTCCATTTAATTTGAAAAACTCAACATAAACATGTAAATCCTTAGAAAAAAACAAACGTTGTATATTTCACCATTCATGTAACATAATTTTTTAATCCAAATACATAAAAGAAATTATTTTTCCACTTAATCCTTATTCTATTAACAAAAATACCCCATCCTATTACACAATACCTCTTTCCTTTTATATTTCATCAATAGTCTCTTTGTCATTAATAATTTAACCATTACTCACAACACATTGCTGGTTCCCTTAAGGAGCTTTCATATTGGTTCATTTATTTTCATAATTACCATTTCTTCCACACATATTTAACCTTTTATGATGAATTAGGGAGGAAAAATTGAAATTTATTTCATTAATAAAACACTACATTTTTTCATTTAGTCACATGATTTGTGTCCTTATTTTACATAGTCAAAACACATTATTGTTCCTCTAAGAAATTCAATTCAGTGATTATCTCCACATTCTTAATATAAAGGAAACCAAATATTCTTTCTTCCATGGTATACATTACGTGAACTCTTAGAAAATTCCTTCTTTCTATTCTTTGGTGACTCTGAGAGTTGGTTAAGGTATATATTTTTAATCCTGTTCCATGAAAATTTATTAGGCATGACCATTACATGTTTCATTCCAATGATCATCCCACATGACTACTCATCAGAAAATTTTCCATCACATTCAAAATTAATCTTGTTTCTTCTAGTTCTTGCCATTGATCATTACTTATTATAATATAAAAACACACAATCATGAAAATAATTACTTATAAGATGTCCAAATCTTGACATGTTCCTTAATATATGCCACCATATTCTCATCCAAGGTTATTCTTAGTAATATTCTATTCATATCCTTCATAATGGTTCATAAAGAGTTTATGAATTTCCAAATCATATCCCCCGAGAATGTCAAACCAAGGGTGAAACAAGGCTTATTATTGTGTACCAGATTAAATAGAGTCTAGCCCAGAACATCTTGTCAGATTTGTTGCTCCTAAGTACATCGGTGCCAGTTCCACATCAACTTGAAGTATCCAGACAAGGATGTATTGCTAGAAAAACCACTCACTCTGTCATTTAACAAAATTCTAGGAAATTTTCCAAAATGGTGAATCATAATTATACTTATAAGTAGATACATACATAGAAATATCCATAGAAATATACCTCAGGATCTCACTAAAGTTTTCCCATACTAGTTTTTATAGGTTAATTAAACCTTCGCTCTAATACCAACTATAGAAACCAAGTCATGAAATACATAAACATTACATAACATTTTTGAAATACATAAAACATTATATAAACATATGACCATGGACTATACTAGTCTAGTGCCTTTGGAAACATGGAAATATAAAAAATGGTACATAAATGAGCTAAATCATCTCCCACTAGGGTATTCTTAACTAGAACCCTTCTTAGAAACATCAAACATAATACATATCTTCATAAATTAGGGTACAGAGAATATAAAAGTGGTGAGCTCAGATTATTAGTAAGGGTAAACAAGGGATACATGTAATCATAATCTTGTTTAGAAGGGTATGAGAATATAACCAAGTAAATAGAAGATCAAACCCTTCATATCAAAGATAATAAGCATGGATCATGGCATAAATCTTTAAATTTCATAAGACATGAATCATAATGAAATTAAGAACATAATCTATGAAATAAGAACATAAGAATAAAACAGGTAATTTTGAAAAACACATAAGTATATAATGATTTCCATAGTAGTCATGGAATTGCTTCAAAGACCAAATTAGTAGACAAAGTCATTTACTAAACCGGGTTCACCCCCGTTCGATCACTGTATTACCGAACCAAGTTTACTCCTAGTTCTTGCTGTGTAATACTGAACCGAGTTCATTTCCTATTATATACCTATAATACTAAATCGAGTTCATTTACTATTCTATACATGTTTATCTAATGAGATAAAAATATTTACCCAATTCATTGGAGGGAGATATAGATACCACCAATCTCATAATGAAACCCTACAAACATGTGCCAGAAGATCACTAAAAAACATATCTCATATTAACCCATGAAATGAAATGGGTTTCATAAAAATGTAATAATATCATAACATATGGAAAATATAAAGATTTAATAATAATTTCATCATAAATACAACTCGTGAAAAGAAGATGTTTTCAAAAGTGTAAAACATGTGAAAGAGAAAAGGGATACATAAACATGATGCCATCAAAACACAATCCATTTAGAGAAGGAATATGAATGAAAAAGTTGGATAATTACTCTGTAAAGGAATTATTAACAACAATGGATGCTGTCTTATGTGGAAATTTTTTTGAAATATCTTTTAAAAAAATTTCTTGAGGAAAAATATCCTTTCTTCATTGTAAAATTCTTTTTATAACATAATATATTTTAAAAAACTTTTTCTTTGAAAATATATTTAAATTATTTTAAAGAAAGATTTGAAAACAATAAATAATTTTTAAAAACCCTCTCCCTTGAAAATAATCTTGAATTATCTTTTGGAAACATTTTTAAAAACATTTTCTAAAACATTGGTTTTGAATACAATATGTTTATGAAAGAAGAGAGAGACGATCAGATCTTACATAGAAACATTATCTTAAATACCAAAGAGTCGAAAAATGCTAATAATACATGATTATATCTTGAATAAATATAGTACAAGGAAACTCATGAGTGTTATTTAGATATAGATTATAATATTTCATTAAAGGAATCATAAACATAAATAATCTTTAAAAGTGACGAGATTGCCTCAATAAACTCTTAAAAATTGGTAACTTGGGATAATACTTTCAATGTAAGAAAAAGAAAATTAAATAGAGCTTAAAATATAATTAAAAGAAGTATAATCATGATATAACATGTATAATAGAAGTATTTACACCTCGAAAAAAGTGTTTAGGTTTATAATAAAACATAAATCTCAAAGAAGGAAAATTGAGACAAAACAATTTTACCGATTTGGTAATTTTTTAAACATATACCCATGAAATAAGGATCATGAGAATACCCATAATTTTAATTACATGAGACATATAATATAATCATGGGTATTACATAAACTATAAAAACATAAAGTGGGGTGAACATAGCATGTTCTCACAGAAATAAAAAGTGAGACGGAATCCCCCTTACCTTGTGTATTGACTCTCGTCTCTCTCATTAAAAAACCTGTATAATAAATATAAATTTATTATAAATATTTTATATAACAATATTATTATATCATATAAAATATAAGGTTAAATTATAACTTTATATTACCCACTTTCAACCATGATATGTTAAGGTTTCACTATAGATAATATTCTCTTTGTTATTCTCATGTGTCTTAATTTGTTATATCGTTAGTCCTTATACTTATATAATTATTCAAAAATGTAAATAAGGATATAAATATAATGTATATAAATTATATTTTTATTATAATAATCCATATAATATATAATTATGAAATAGAATACACTGTTCATTGAGACAGTAAGCCGTACGTACGCATGAACACCATTTCTGTTTAATTTTCATGTTAAAAGAAAGAAAGTAAAATACACATATATATATATATAATTATTAAATAAGATCTATTATATCATATATATCATATATATTCTATACATCCATCCTTAATACATTCCATGTAGTGTATGAACGAATCACATCACTTTGAGGTGGAGGTAGTCCACACTTTCTCAAATTAAATTATCGTATTTACAAAAAATCCAAAGTATAAAGATATGTGTTTTTAAAAGAATTAAATAAGTTTAAAGACATAAAAAATCTTATATATAACATATATACATCTCCTTTATATCATAATATCCACTGTGAGAGGCGGTAAAGAAAAATTGAACAATCATTGTTTAATGAGGCAGTAGTCCGCCAACAAATAAACTGTTTGTTCATTAACCATTATATGGATGTGTTTGTAAGTGAAGGTATACATATTAAAATAAAAACATCATAGTATTTTGAGGAAATTTATTTTTATATTATTATGGAAAAATGATGTTTTAGATAATGGAGAGAGAAAATAAAAGAAAGGAGTTTGGGGGGAGGGTATTACCTCTTAATCAGGTAACCCATTTTGGTTTGCATGAAAGGGTTTCTATGGAAGGTTTTATGTAAAAAGAAGGCATAAAATTGGAAATGAGGGATTATAGAAAAATACTTGGTTATTTTTTTGGTCAATCATAATTTTATTGAGAGGTGTGAGGATGTGCGAGTAGAGGAGGACTTTTATAATGGAGGAGGGGTAACACTATTGATGTATTTTAAAGGAAATTAACCCCACCCACATTTTTATTGAAAGTGGTTAAATAATGGTTCAGAGTAGAGAATAGGGAGTATATGATCTATATATATCCATAAATGTTTTTAGGATAAGTTCATATGTCATTTTAGGCCTTAATGTTATGGTTTAGTCCCTTATGAAGCTTAATTTATCCTTAATCGTTGAAAATAATTTTAATTACTTCACTAATATTTTATATGAAAAACTATGTTGAACTTATTATAAATCCAAACTTTTTCATATTCCAAATATGGAATCCATTTATATGAATTACAAACATATAATTTTTCAAAAGTAATTTAAATTTAATCCTGTAGTTGGGTCAACAATGTTGGGTTTTTAAAGTAAAAACGTTTAAATGTTTTCTATGTTTTTATATTCAATTTCAAAGTGAAATTGTTTCTAATAAAATAATTTAGATTAATTTAAAAAAAATTATCTAATTAAACTTTTACTAAAATTTTAAAAAAATTATCCTTATAAATAAAATAAATAAAAAAGAATTTTTGAATTAATATCTGGCATTTTTAACTATTCATTAAAAAAATCAAACTTTATAGAAAAATAGAATAAAATTTGTATTATCCTATTTCCTAAGTTTGTTTCAAAATATGAAGTTTATTTTTTTATATTAAATATATAAAAGTTCCAAAAATTATATTTATAATGGGTTGTCTATTAAAAGGTGGTAAAACTTCCTTTATAAAAAATATAGTTTTTAAGCATAAAGTTGGGTTTGTTCTTGTATTATTTATATCAAATATATTGGATGATTATAAGAAATTGATTGAATATATATCATTTATATTACATCAATATAACATAAAATTGAAATTTATTTAATTTATTAATATTAAAACAACATTTTTATCATAATAATAGTTTTCTATAAAAATACTCCCTTTATATTCAATTTGGTTCTTATATTCATTTATAAATAAATAATTTATTTTATATTTTGTGAAAACCATATTTCTACATAATTTAGTTAATAATATTCATAAAATCTATTTTAATGGTTGGGTTATATATTATTATATATTTTAATTATATATTTTTGTTTGGTGACACTTGGTCATGCATATTACGTAAGTCATCAAAAAAAGTCTTTGTTGCTTGTAGCACAAGAAAACCTTGGCGTTCTGTGTAGATAAATATAAAATTCATATTTTGTATACTAAATATAATCCAAAAAAACTTATTTAATATAAAATATACTATTTTCACTATTACATGAAATGAAAAATATAACAAATATTAAATTAATTTGAAAAAAAAATTCACAAAATCTCAAGGTGTTACAGTTATAGGAAAACAAAAAAAACATAGAAAGAATGATTCAATATGGGTTATACTTGATTTCCTAAAAAATATGCACATTTTATATCTATAAGATAACATTTACCTCTTGATCACCTCATAATACTCTATATTAATGAAGTTTTAAAACTTCATGGTACACCTAATCCGATTTTGTCAGATTATGATCCCCATTTTTAATTGAAATTATAGAAGTGTATTTTAAAGTATCTTGATTCTGAGATTCATTTGAACACAACCTACCATCCTAAAACTTATGGGCAGTATGAAATGACTATTCAAATAATGGAAGACAAGTTGAGGTCAAAGTCATTTTATTTCAAGGTTTTTGTGATTAATATTTTCCTTTGGTATAATTTTCCTATAACAATAGTTTCTATTAAAGTATTCAAACAGTATTGTATGAAGCATTATATGGGAAGATATTTCATAATACAAATTGTTGGGATGAAGTTTTTGAAAGGAATATCATAGGCCCATAACGTTTTGAAAAAACAACAAAAATGTGAAGGCTATTCAGGATCACATTAAAGAAACTCAATATAGGTAAAAGAGTTATACCGATAATCAGATGAAAGATTTGGAATTACAAGTGGGAGATCATGTTTTCTTGAAACTACCTCCAGGAAAGGGTGTTATAAGTTTTATTAAGAAAGGTAAACTATGCCCTAGGTACATTAGAAACTTTAAAATGCTTGAAATAATTAGAGTGGCTTCTTATCATTTGGAAATACTAATAAATCTCTTAAATGTACATGATGTATTTCATATATTATTGTTAAGAAAGAACATGCCAGAACCAAAATATATGATAACCTCTTTTGAAATATAATGTAACCTAAAATCTCTTAATATGAATAACCCATCCATATTTTTGATATTATAGAGAAAGTATAGAGGAATCAGATGACTCATCTAGTAAAAGTACATTGTAGAAATCAAAAAATGGAGGATGTAATATAGGAACCATAGGATTTATTGAGGAAGAACCACCCTCATCTATTTAGAATGAAATATAAAAAAATATGAAGGATTAATTATTTTTATAAGGGAATAATGTGACACCCCATTAAATTATAATATATTTCTTTTATAATAAATTTAATTTTGTCGACAGCTTATAATGCACACTACACCAATGTTTAAAAGAAACATGATACTCTATTAATATATTATTTAAACATGACCATTTTATCCTATATTTTAAATTAGATGTTATTAATATAACTAAATAAATTATGAAAAATATATATTTTACACATATACATTTTTTATCTATTGATTATAAATATAAATAAAAATCATTTAGAAAAAAAGAAATGTTTTTATGAATAACTATATTTTTCAAAAAGGCAGCCTAGTCATGCTTCATACACATAATATAAAATTAAAATTTACCAATTTCATAATTTTTTCTGAATAATTGAAAATAATTATTTAAATCAGCATATAAATTTTTTATGATGAATTTTTGGGATTTTTCTTAAATGTTTCATTTTTGGATGAATAGTAAAAAATTCCAAATTTTAATTGAAAACTAACTTTTCATTTAAATTATTTGTAACAATAAATTATATTTTTAAATTGGTTTCAAATTAAAATTATATAAATTATATATAAATTAATCTAAATTAGGTCATTGGAATCATTTTCTTAATGAATTTTGATATAAAAACTTTGTAAACTTTTGAACTTTTTCTCTTTGGAAATCCACTTTCTTATCACGACTACAAGATTAATTTTAAAATAATATTTTCTCTTATATGAATGGAATTTTTGAAAATGAATTCCATATTTTTAATAATAATAATTTATATTATTTAATATTTTAAAGATTATTTTTTGACAAAAATGAATTATGATAATAATAAAAAATAGTTACCGGAGTTAAGGTAAAAATGGTTTACTAGAATTGAAACTAAAAATATAAGCCTAAAATGACATAGAAATGTGTCTAAAATATTTTAAATAGACATAGTTAGACCCTATAATGTATAATTCTCTTTAATAATCAATTTTTATCCTTTTAGCATGTAAACAATGTGGGTAGTACTTTTTATTTATAAAAATTACAGGTGTGCCACTCACCTCAATTATAAAAGGTCACCCCTCTCCTCTCTTATTCACACATTAAATCCATTTTGGATTGGAAAATACCCAAAAAAATTACTTCCCAAATTTATTACCCTCATCTTAGAATCGTTTTTTGGTTATAAATTCTTTCTAGGAATACATTTTGTGTAATCCTAAAGAAGTGGTCTTACAAGAGGTAAAATTCCAAACAAAGTGTTTTTCTTTTATTTCTTCTTCAAACTTTTAAAAATATTATTAATTTGTTATTATATAATAAAAATTTTATTTAAAATATAATAATATTTTATTATGTTAAGGTAATTATATACAATCATTCCCACTTCCATAAAATGGTTTAAAAAATCATCATTTTCATGTATAACAGAATACCTCCCCACGAACCGATGTCATTCATTATTAAATTACCACCTCTCACAACTAGGTATGATAATGGGTATAAAGTATATATATGATATTTATAAAATTATTATATATATGGATTCATTATACCATATATACCTTTCTTACTTTATATTCTATAGGAGATACGATAATGTCACTCGTGTGTACGGTGGATTACTGTCTCACGAAGTGATGCGATTATTTTTTCAATAACACTTTACATAGAAGGTAATAAGGACAAATTTATTGAATATATTTGATATAAATGAAATAATTATTACATTAATGACATATTTATAATTGTGTAAAGATAATATTTCATTTTATTTCTTACTTTTCCCCCCACTTAAAGATGATAACATCATTTGTGTATACGTGGACTACCGCCTTCACAAAGCAATGTGACTCTATTTTCATCACCATAAGAAATGGATAATATATATGAGTGTATTTAATAAATAATATGTTATTTATTATATTATGATAATTCTATAAATATAAAAATATTAAGGACCTTCTTTCCATAAAGATCATTGAAAAACGAAATTGTTACTCATGCGTACGTACGACCTACCATCTCCATGATAATAACATATTTCATTTATTATATCAATATTTCAATATGGGGTTTAAAAGTATAATTGATATATAAATATGATAATTATTTCAGGATTATAACTCTATATATGTTTAAATAACAACAACTTTGACCATTTTCAACCTACCCAAGTCATGTTTGACACATAAGCCAAATATCATCGAAACAAATTATGTAAACTTAATTGATCAACTAACAATATATAACATGGTAATAAGTGAAAAAACGATTAATAAACTTTAAAAGGGTTCTTAATAATGTAGATACATAACATTATATTATTATTAAGTAATATAATGAACTTACGTGATGATTCATACATAAGGTAAGGGGATTGGTCTCAATTTACCTTCACTGAGGCATACTTTTATGTTATGAACATAATTACTTTTATATGTTGTATATGCTTTCCATTTTATATTTAATATCATGATTAATTCATAATTCATGTTATTTTAAGTTGAAATTTGAATTATTTCTTCCAATAGGATTCAAATTGAAAATTACCAACTGGTAAAAGTTATTGTACAATATAACATTATTTTGTTATTTTTAATTTTTTTCATGAACCAATAACTATATTTTGATAAATTTTCATTAGAAATTTAATTTATCTTAAATATCCATATTCTTTTAGGATGAATATGATTATTTCATAAAATATATACCATTTTTATATATGGTGTATACTTTAAAAGTTATTTGATTAACTAGGGAAATATTGATAAATCCATATCCAATAATCAATAAAGATATTTACTGATAAGAAATATTATTCATGATTTAAATTAATTATTTGATATATGATTAATGATTTAGACAGGTAGTGACGGGTGTGGATGAGAATTTTATAGCCCCTATATTCATCAAAACATCTAATGAGACAAATCAGCTGGCCAAACCAGATGAGTTTTTACCCAGTAGTTATAAGAAGTTTTGAGGAAAAATATTGATGATAGAGGTATCATAAATCTTGAGATCATGAGTTCCAATAATTAGAAAATTCTTTATTTGAGAATAAAATAATTATTTTTATTCATGAGATTTTAGCGAGGATATTATCTCTAGATGAATTCCATTATCACTTATTTATTAAATGGGAAATGTTTTTATATATTTACCTTTCCATATTTATTGTTCCTTAACTTATCATTATAGTCATGTTATTTAAATTCTATGTGTGTACAATTATTTACTCTTCCTTATTAATTATACTAATTAATTCAGGATATATTTCCCTGTAATTAAACCTTACTAAGCATTTATCCATTTATATCTATGAAAAGGATACAAATTATTACATTGTATAAAGGTTATTGGGTCTAGGGTTTTTATATTAGAATACATTATAGTAGTAATTACACCATAAAAAATTCATTTTTTTCATAATAACATACATGTCTTAAGGAATTGAAATTTTGAAAACAAAATCTTACCATGTATTCCATCATGGTAAGAAAAGATCTAACCTACTATGATATAAAATAAGACATGTTAATAATTAAGAACCTATTTCATATTTATAAATTTTTATATTTATATTTTATATTAATTTATTATATTGTTTTTACCTATTTTAAGTTACTATTGATCATTGGTGTTAATAGTTTTAAATGATCCATGATCGTTTTGGAATAATAATTTATGTACCCATTCCATGTTCATGATTTCAATATCCAAATAATTTGTAATGTATTTTAATGGAATTTTTAAATTATTTATTAAGTTCTAGGTTCATTGCATTGGATTTTTATCTGTGATTATTAAATAAAAAACTAGTAACATGCCTATTTTAGAAATTTTTATCAAACTAAAGGTGGTATCAAAATAATGAGTTAAATATTAATATTACCATTTTTTAAAAAATATTTACAGATTAATATAATATCTTAATAGTGTCAATTTTTTACTATTCAATAGGTTATCTAAAATAGATTCAAATACAGAAAAGTATCTCAATATGCTTGTTTTCGGCTGTTAAATTTTCAAATAACAATTTAATGTAAATATTGTCAATATAATTACAAAATAATATTTAAAAAATATTATACATTTTTTATTTCATATTTATTTCTTAAATCTGTTTTTGGTACCATCAATGTTAGGGGGTGATGATAAATAAAGTTCGCAATTCTTAGAGGTAGCAGTCTCACAAAAACACGAGAAACATTTTCATTTTTTAATGAATGGGATGAAGGTTAATAATGGTTATTACTTCCACATAAAAATAGTTCAATAAAATTATTATACCTATTTAATTATTTTAGGATGGTTATATAATATTCTCATGAGCAATAAAATAAATAAACCTGAAAGAGATCGGTTAAAATAATTACATCTTCCTTGGATATCTTCATTTAGAACACTTCTTAATCCTTCATAGATTGGTGTTTTGGTGATACCATAACCTCTATTATGTGGTAAAGACGTATGGGGATGGATTTAGTGTAACAAACCATACTTTTAAGTCAAATATATTACATATTTTTTATGTATATTAATTACATTACACAAAAAGTTAAGATTGTAAAGGTATAGTGCCTTTCGAATCTTAGAAACATAAAAAAACTAGTTCATAAGAGTTCTACATAGTCTCCAACTTAGTTCCTCATAAATATCAACCTTATTATGCATATCAAATCTAATAAATATCATCATAACTTAGGGAAAAGAAACATAAAAAAAGGGTGAGCTCAAATTCTGAGTAAGGGTAAATGAGGGAAATATGTAAACATAACGTGGGAATACGGGTATTTTAATGTGGGAATAAGATATGAAAACGATACTCTGCATAATAAATATGAAAATATTGAGTCATGGAATAAATATGAGAAGTTAATTAGACATTAATCTGTAGGAAATCAAAGAATATGACCCATGAGAGTATAACATTGACATAAGACATGGAATTGTGGCATATATATAGACATATAAAATAATTTCCTTTATAGTCAAGGATTATTTACAAAAAAAATAATATTTAAATTATTTAAATCTCTAAAACATAATAGTAGTCAAGGTTAACTCCAAATACAATCATAGTGGATAGATTACCTTACTGAACTCGATTCACTCCTTAATCCAGCCCCCATTATCTCATGAGATTTCAATCTTTACCCAATGCATTGGAGGGAGATATAGGTAACAACAATATTTGGTTATAATGTAACCACCATTATTGGTTATAATTTAACCACCAAAACAAAATGAAAATAAAAAATATTTCTTCCATAATATCATAAAACATTAATTATATTAGAACCCATGAAAATAAATGGTTTTCAAAAACATTTCTTTATAAAATAAACAGTATAAAAGATACAGGTTTCATAATCATTTCATCGTTTCATTAAAGCATAACAAATGAAAAAAGAAGAAGGTTTCATAATCATGTTATCATGGTATAACCCAGGGAATTAAAATATTCTTCAAAAAAAATATGTTCATCACAAATATAAACTATCCAAACAAAGAATAGGAATGGTATCCTTAGATAATATCTCTAGTAAATCATAAGTAATATCAAGGGATGTCATCTTATATAGAAAATGATTTTGAAATTTCACTTATAAAAATTATTTTGGAAAATAACTTAAATTTGAAAGTAATTTTAAAAAAATAAAAATCCATAAAATATTTTGGAAATCCATTTCTCTGAAAATAAAATTGGAAAGTTATAAAGAAAGCTTTAAAAATCATTTAAAATATGCCTTGAGGAATTTTTTTTTCTAATTTGTTTGTTTAAAACATATTTTTTTTAAATAAAATTTATTTTAAAATAAAATTGAAATCTTATAATGTAAACATAAAATAAAATAATGGTCCTGGTGGTGGGAAATTCTATTCATTCTGTACACATTAAAATAAAGATTACTTTAACATTTTTGGTAAAAGCTAAACATGCATTTTTTGGAAACAGACATGAATATTCCTTGAAAAAAATTAAAAATTAATACATGGGTAAAAATTTAATTAATAATCATTTTAATGATGTTAAAAACTATTTTTTGAATTTTTTTTAGAAAACATGGTTTTGGAAGAAAAAGGGTTTTCGACCGATGAGAGAAAAAAAGTCAGTTTACTTTAAAAAAAAATATTTTTCAATATTTTGCACCTAAATAGATTAAAACAAATTGAAAAAATTTATTCCCATGAAATAAATATTTGATAATAAAATTCATGAGTTTTTTGAGATACAGATAATAAGATTTCATCACTAGAATCATAATCATAAAGAATCCCTATAAAGGATCAGATTGTAACATAAAAATATTACCACCTCGGTAACATTTAATTATAATACACATGAAAAAATAACATTAAATGAAACTAATAATATCATGAAAATAATAAGATTCATGAAATTACATGTCAAAGGGGATTTATATATACCTCGTAGAATAATATAGGTTCATAACATAACTTAGGTCCCCAAAAAGGCAATTTGAGAAAAAAATACCTTACCCCTTTGGTAAATATTGAACCATAAACCCCATGAAATACATATCTCAAAATGGATTTGTAAATCCCCATTAAGTATAATCATCATGAAATACATTCATTTTTATTATAAACACCACATAAAAGAAACATGTGGTGAATATGGCTTGTGTCTCATAGAAAATAAATGTGAGACGAAAATCCCTTACCAAAAGTCCCGACTTCCTTTATACATGTTAAAATATAATATAAAATAAATATTATTTTGTTATAAATATTTTATAGAAATATACTCAAATTTATCACACCACGTATGATTTTCTTATTACCTTTTATTACCCATTTATCAATAATTCGTTGTAAAAATCACATTTCAGGTAATAACTGCTTTTTTTTTTCTTGTATGTTTTGATTTTTTATTTTTAGTCACATTAATTTATTCATGGTTTCATTATATCAAAAATTTTATCCATGATATAAATATCATATTTATTCAGTATATATTTATTTAGTGTAATCCATAAAATTTAGAGACAAAAAATCAAATACACCATTCATCGAGACGATATGTCGTACATACTCATGAAAACTGTTTCAATTTTCCTAAAAAAAGAAATAAATAAAGAAGAATAATATATTAAAATTATCGAATAATTTTTATGTAATATATATCCCATATTTTCATTAAATTAATCCATATTTCTTTCCATGTAAATTGTGAACAAATCACATCCCTTCATGAGGTCGTAGTCCACCACACACACAAACGGCGTTATCATATTCCTATGAAATGAAAGTTAATAATGGACATGTAATATCCTGATTAAAGAATAATAATAATTTAATAAATATAATATATAAAAAATACATCAATCATTATAACTATCCAAGATAGGTGGGGATGGAAAATGAATAACGTTGTTTTGTAAGGCGCATTAGTTTGTCGTACACACGAAAGATGATTTCTAAACCTATTTAATGGAAGAGGAGAAAAAATTAGGTTATGAAATTAATATAACAACATATAATTATATTTAATATATTTATTTTATTATATAAGTATATTATAATAATACTTTAAGGATGTTTATAAATAAATAAAATAAAATGCTCGGTTAAGGATGTTACCTATTATTTAGAAACTTCTTTTGGTTAGCATAAAAATGATTCCTATTATGGATTTATGAAAAAAATAATGATTTTTTATGATATTATAGAATTAAGGAAGTGATTTGGGTAGTTATTTTCTAAAACATACGAATTTTAAGTGTTAAAAGGAGATGAGAGGTGTTGACCTTTTATAAGTGAGATTAGTGGCACACTTGTAATTTTTGAAAAGAAAAAGGTATGAGTACATTTATTACATGAAACAAATGCTCAAAAATGAACAATTATCAAACCTATATTATATTAGGTCTAAATATGGATATTAAATTGGTTTTTTATATTTTTTTGTTAATTTTTAATCATTATCTTTCTAGTTTATCCTTCGGGTATACCAGTTTTTATGTTAATCATAGTAAATAAATTTTGATATTTTTAATATTTATTATCATGAAAAATTAAGTTGAAATTATTATATAATATAAACTATACTTATTAAAAATATGGAATCAATTTTTTAAATTTTATTCTCATTAGTGGCCAATTTTTTTTAAAATTAATCCCATAGACATGATGAGAAAACTGTTTTCCAAAGTGAAGATGTTCAAAATTTTAAAAAGGCTTTATATAAAAAGTAAATATATAATTGATTAAAACTACCTAAATAGGATAAATATCTATATAACTAAACTAATTTTACTTTTGAAAACATATTAAATCAATGTGTAATTTTTTAAATGATTTAAAACAAATAGAAATTCTTCAAAAAACCAATATTTTTCACCATTCATCAAAACATTTAAACTTTCATAAAATTATAAAAAATACACTGAAAGAAAATTTTTCATGATGATTTAAAAAATTAATTTTATAAAAGTGGCATTAATTAATTTTAAAATAAGTGTGTAAATGGCGATAAAACTAATTTTCAGGAAAATATTATTTTTAATAATAAAATTGGATTTATTCTTATATATTATATAGAAAATACATAAGATAAATTTTTACCATTTAATTTAATATATAATAAATAAATTTCATTAAAACCATTCACCAAAATTTATTTATTTAATTCATTAAGTTAGAACATGTTTTTGTTCCAAAAAAATAGTTTTTTTAGAAAACGGTTGCCTTTATTTTCAAATCATTTCTATTTTCATTTCTAATAAATTATTCTCAAAGAAATTATATATATATATATATGTTTAAAACCCATATATTTTCTTATTTATTCCTATTCATAGCCTCAATTCTAATAGCTAGGTGATAACTATCACATTAAATAATAATATTTTAATAGTATGTCATGTTTTTCTTAAATTCGGTGTTGTCTGTAACATAAGATAAACTATGTGTTGCATGGAACACAAGCTAAAATAAGTGTTACATATTTCTAAAGAAAAACTCTTTGTCGTGTGTAATGTAAAATATCAAAAATATTAAATTTATTAAATAAATATTTCACAAAATCTCGAGGTGTTTCATTCTACCCCCTTATAATTAATATTAAATATTAAATTCTTCACTTTAGTACAAAAAAATGAGGATAATTGTACCTGATTACATCATCAATTTCCAACATATAATCCTCAAGATGGTGGGTTTTTGACAATAATTTTACCATGTGAGTGGTCTTGTTTCATGACACTTTCTATGTATGAATTATAATGACAATTAATTATTCCTTATAAAAGAGATCTTTCTATAATGGTATGATCTATGAGTTCAGTTCATGAAAAGGACCATGAATGTACTTAATTCAGAGAGGTGCATAGAAACAACTGTGGGCTTAAGAGTGGTTTGATGTAAGTACCAAATGATAATTTACTTCCTAGTCTGGTCAAGCATTTTAAAGGGGGAAATATTTCTATGTCTCAACTTTACTTCGCGTTATACGCAAAATTTAATCCCTGGTTCCGCTTCGATAAATTTTTCCTTAATCGCTTACTCTAAGAAATGAAAAATAAATTTTTATTCCTAAATCACTAATAGATCATAATATTCATAATATAATAATAATTCATTCATTCTATAACAAAAGGGTTAGTATATGTTATCCATTACTCATATATATTCATATTTTTATGTAATAAAACAATCTCTAAAAACTTATCCAAAATTAAACTTAAACCACTCTAGAAATGGTTAACCTTATGACCTTTTCAAAATTAAAAATTTATAAATAATATTTATAGTTTTCCCAAAATTAACTTAACTTTAATCCCCCAAATATCAATACATATCTCTAAATTGTTACATAACAAATATGTGGATAACATAGTATTATATTATATTGAAGCATGGTAACAAAAATAATTACTATAAAACCTAGAAAACAAACATTCTTCCTCATTCTTTAAATAAAACAAAAAATTATTTAATATATTATGATTTCTGTAAACTGCATCAATGATAACTTATACCATTTTTAAAAAAAATCATTAATCAGTTTTGGGGTCATCAATACTATTCAATTTACTATATCCATATCAATCATCCATTTATCCAAACTAAACACCATTTTCCTCAACATCAGAAACAAATTAAGGTTTATCCTCCATTAATCACGCGTTTTACGTAAAATATGACCTTTATATTCAAATTGTTTTCTATGAAATCAGTATCAATCATAATATTCTTAAATATACTTAATACAAAACTTCTATAAAACAATACTTATATATTTCATGATTCATATGACACAATTATTGAATTCCCATACACAAACACTTCAACCATCACACTTCATTCTTAAACCATTAACTAGGATTAAACATATTAATCCTTAATATCTATTTACTTTAATATGAAATATGAATCATGTCTTAATATTCATCAACCCTGATTTAATCATTATTATTTATTTTGTTGGTGAAGGTTTCTCGTTGATGTTTTATAGTGAGTATGATGGTGCTTTCTTGGTGGCATCTTTCTATGGAAGTCCTACCTACTCGTAATCCTCTCTAACAACCAGATCCACTACTCCCTTCAAGGTTGTATTGGTGCGATGATTTCTAAGAGGTTATTAGGTTGTATTGTGAATTATGGTGGAGAGTTTCATGTGGTTCAGCCTACGTTCAGGAGGTATTGGGGTTTCAGTTTGGTTGGGTGATGTCAATGAATATCATGACTCCTCATAAAGGCTCCATGCTTATTTGACTCTGTTATGGCTTTAGGTACCACTTCTCCTCCCTCTGTTGGTTTGGCAATGAGGACATCATGCAATATTTAAGAGTTTCTGTTCGAGTGGTTATCGGTGTTCTAGGAGGCATAATCTTCATTCAGTTTATGCAGTGTCCTTTTGTAACTGGTATGCGGTTTGGTGTTGGGGGATAATGACATGATGTTGTAATGGGATTCAACATTCTAGTGTGGTGTTTGAATAGTGATTCCAATGGCGGCGGTGGATCAGATTTTATGGAATTAACGATGAGGGAGGTCCTATGTGACGGTGGATACAATGTTTGGTGCAAGCGATGGACGTCATAGAAGAGGCCGGTGGTGGAGAGTTGATGAGGATGATGACTATGGTGTCGTGACGACATGATGACTGTAAAAGTTATGAGATGTCATGCTGATGATGTGATTATGGCAGTGAGATGAGGTTTGAGGTCTCTTCATGCTGGATGATGGTTTTTTATCAAGGTGGGTAAGCTCATGCTTGCAGGTGGATAATGGAGGTATTTTTTGATTTTTGATTTTGATCTTTGAATGTTTAATTTTTGAATTTTGAATGTGGTGTTTCGTGGTTTAAGTGGATGGGAGATATACATGAACTGGTGGATCTCTATGTTTTGTTCCCACTTAACCAAAATGCGTCTTTTAAAAATATAAAATAAATAATGTGGAAGAATGAATTAAATAAGAAGTATTTCTAGAAGTTAGGGAACCTATACTGATTAAATAGTAACTTAAACTTAGCAATAGTAATATGTCCCCTATGAATAGTAAACCAGTCTAATGAATAGTATAATCACCCAGGAATGTATAAATAAAATTTATCACCTTATAAATGCAAGTGTCATTTAATTATATGATATTATTTGTAAATGTTTTTTTAAATTGTTAAATTAAGTGTTGGTATTTTTGTAAGTAATAAATATTTAATTATAATGTTATAATAGAAATATTTATTTAAATGAAAATATATTTATATAAAATTTAATCATAAATTCAAATTTTCGTGTTTTATGATTTAAGTATAGTTTTATGAGACCTAAATTAATTTTTGAAAGTGTTATAAAATGAGTTATAAATTTAATATTTGTTTTTTTGAGTAAATGATAATTTTAATTAAAAATTAAATTTATGATATTTATAAAATTATTTTCATAAAATGGGGTCCATTTTTTAATACTAAATGTCGAAAAATGGTTAGGATAAATTTTTGGGATTTTTCTAAATTACAATTTTTTTTGTGAATAGTAAAATATGATAATTTACGATATAAATACATTATAAGTTAAATAAAATATTAATTGAGTCATATATGATGTATGTAACACCCCAAGGTTTTTAAAATAAATATAGAATGAAATTTTATAATATATACATTAAAACACAACTTCACCTCTTCTATGTTTTGAATTTCAAAAAATGGTCATATAGAGATGTGTTCAGTAAGTCATTTGGAGTCCGATAGAACAAATTTAATTTTTTAGTGAATAGTAACTTACCCTTATGAATAGTAATATGAATAGTAATATGACCCTAATGAATAGTTAATTTTATTATTTTATTATTTTTTTAAGGCTAGAAGATAATAACATATTGGTAAATTTTTCATTGTGATAAAGAAGTAGTTGTAGAATTAGAACTGTTAATTTTTGAATTAAGTATGATTTAATTTAAAAATTAAATTAATAATATTTATAAAATTATTTTTTAATAACTGACTTCACCTCTGAATTCTACACATCGAAAAATGGAAGGGGTGAATTTTTGGGATTTTTCAAAAATTCTAGAATTTTTGATGAATAGTAAAATATGATAAAATACGATAAATGCTAAATACTTGATTTACTGCATCATAGGTGATGAAAAGATGATTTAATCCCACTTGGTTCGAACTAACATTCCCTTATTACTATTATGGGTCACATGAAACAATATTATTGGTTGTCTTGGGAGAAATAATAAAATAATGAATTGAATATTCAAAAATTACTCATCTCCACCACTATAAAAACACCTCACCACTCCCTCTTCTTCTCACTCCACTAAGCCTTGAACCTCCTCAAATTTCTGCCCAATTACCCTTCCCTAGTCTCTTCTCCATGTCCTAGAGCTGCTGTTATCACCAAAAGTCCAAAACCAAAGCCCTTAAGAAGGATCTCAAGGAGAAGGGATCAAGAGGTAAACAACCTCTTTTTATTTTCATTCTTTTCTTTCATTTTATGTTATTCTCTTCCATTCCCATTGGCTTGTGTCAGGATATTTCAATAAATATTCCCCCTTACTGTCCATATTATGTATTGATGATAAGATATTCCATTCCTCTCATCAAACTATTTTTAGGAAATTCTAAGAGATGCTGTTAGGCTAATGAATTTTCGTGAGAAATTTATCAAGTTTTCTTTCATTTTAAGATTCCTTTTTTTCTTCTTCTTTCCTCACCTCCTCTGTAAAATTGATCATTATAACTCTAGTATAATATATCTACTCTAATAATATCATGTGAATGGAAGAACCATCATTAATATTCTTACTCCCTCCCTTTTATTTTTATAAACATAATCTACATCAATGAGGTTCCAATTTATAGCCTTCGTGGACGATGAAGTTTCATTCATCAATTTCTTCTTCATTACTAGTCATGAAACCATATTTATGGTTTACCCAAAATATAGTATATGCATTATAACCCAATTAATACTCAGGAACCAGAATATGTACATATAATTATGTTATATGAAAAAACTAGTTCATAATAATCCAAATACCACCAAATAATCGAAGTGGTTGTCATCTAATAATTCAACCTCATTCCATGTAACTAAATGATATAAATGAACATTAAAAATTCTATATGTTAATAAATAATATTTAATTTCAATTATGTATATTTATATCCATTCCACTTCATTACTTAAAAGCAAGTGAACCGAATATGAAAATAAAGGAAACGAACACCCCAGAACGACAAAATTCAATACAATAACTTGTCAATAAAGACATAAATGAACTAACCAGAATTATGGTAAACTAAATAAATGTATAATAGGTTCAGAAATAAGTTATTAAAAATTATAATTTCATATTCCAGGAGCATAAGTACAAGAGAGGAACAAGTTTGGAGTTAAGGTAAGGGGTTTCTCATCTCACTTTCATTTCTGTGAGATTTTCATTGTTCACCACTTATTTATTGTATGTGGTATATGTGTACTAAAATTTGATAATAACACAATTCTATTTATATTCATGTTATTCAACAATTCATTTGATTCTCATTAAGTTCTGGTCATAAGATTCTACTGATTACATTGTGGTAAGGGTTTCTTCATCTCACTTCCATTTTCGTGAGATTTTCCATATTCACTAGTAATACTTTTGTATGGTGTATGTATACTGAACATTGTTGTCACATATCATGAATATCTTTATCTTCATTGTATTAAATCTATCATTTTTATATTATTAATTTTGGGTCATACAAATCATTTTATTGCAAGTTGTTAGGGTTTTCCACCCGAACTTCCATTTTCATTCGGGTTACTTTTACTGTCTAATTTCCTTGATGAAATTATTATGTATTGTTATGTACTATTAATAAATTATGTGTGAGTATTCTATATATGCACACCAAAAAGAATCCTTCCCTATTTTTGGGATAGTTACATGTTTTAAAAGAATCTCTCAAAACTATTTCCAAAAATACGAGCCCGATATAAGGGAATTTCTCAAATTCATATCTATTTTCAAGGGAAATATATAATTTGTTTTTAGAAACCATTATTCTTATAAAAATAGTAGTTTTATTATGAAAATACTATGTTAATTCACTTCTAGTTTTAAACAAAGATTTTTCCAAAAGAACTCTTCTTCTCAAAGAGTATTTATCTCAAGAATTGCTTAATGATTTTATAAGAGTGTTTTCATCTAATTCAACACTCTTGTTGATTCCATGGTATTATTGGGTTTAATAATTTATGAAGTCATCTACCATATTTAATTTAATGGTTATGACTAACTCTATTGTGGATGATCTATCCTAAAACCAATCACCATATTATTCCAAATGGTTAGTGTTTTATGTTTGATGATTGGGGAAAGTTAGTTACATTTCATATGATAGTTTCAATATGAATGTATATACTATTTATATTCATCCCCGCTCATATGATGAATGCATTGGACTTATTATGTGATGGGTGGGGCCCACTATATCCCCTCGATGCATCGGTAGGTCTCATGAGACAACTAGAAGTAGAATTGGCCGAGGCCTTTCCCAACTACGACTTATGGATTTTGGTCGAGGTCTTAATCATTAGAAGTATTGTTCGAGCCCTTGACATAGTCCGGCATATGCACTTTCCTCATTATGAAGACAGTAATTTAATGTTCATGTGGATATTTGACTAGTATAATTCCCATGATTATGTTTTATTATGGCATTATTTACTCATCTCATTTTCCTGCTATAATGTGTTCAAGTTTATTATTAAAGGCATGTGTTTTCAATATTTCACCATGTCTAATATTTATATTATCTTCCACTATATTGCTTACTCTTATTGAGAACTTGATCTTACCCATTTCTTATGATTCATTTTCTCAGGATATGAAGAAGAAATTTATGAGTGACATGCAAGCATAACCTAGGAGCTATGGATGTTGTCTAAAGATTTTCTATGTCATTTTTCTTTTCAAGTTGTAATATGGAACTTATGTATGTATCTTGTTTTAAATAATACTAAACTACTTGGTCCTTCAGGATTCATATTCCTTGTTTATATTCCAATGTAATCCAATAAGGCACTGGCTCTGGGAAACTGGGGTCGGGTCCTTACAGTTGGTATCAGAGTAAGTTTAGTAGAATACATGGAAACTAGATTTAGAAAGCGTAGAATTAGGTAAGAGTACCTAAGTTAGTCTTTGAGGATATACATACAATAAGGTCCTGGAATTTTTGTAAGGAATAGATTATGTGAATATTTTAAGCAATACATCCCTGTCTGGATACGAGTAGGTAGAGGCGACTCTGGCACAAATGTATCTAGGGGTAAAACCCGAAAACATCGCTTTGAGCTAGACTCGAATGGGAACTGGTGCACGAAAATGGGCCTTGCTGCACTCTTGGTTACGATACTCCTGGGGGATATGCTTAGGATAATTCACGTTTTCTTTACCCACCATTATGAAGGATTTATGTCCCCAAAGTAATCAAAGTATATGGTTCTAGGATTTACGATGCATAAATTTATGTTATGTGTTATACCATGTTTTGAGTTATAGATAGTTCATAATTTTATGAGCTAATATATGATATGGAATTGATTAGATATGGCACCGAGACGGAAGAATGAGAACTTCACCAATGCACTGGATGCAAAGAGTAAAAAGGATCATATATCTAATGGTCTTAAGCCATCTTTTAAAAGGAATATTGTATCCCATGTATCCTCATCATATGAGGAAATAATATCATGTGTTAACAAGGTATGTAAAGAATTATATGAGTCCTATGGATTTGAAGGGATGCAAAGGAATAAGAGGATGGCAGAGAGATATAGGGATAAAGGTAATAAAGGAAAGAAGTGTTTCCCACATGTGATAACTGTGGAAAGAATCACTCTGGTAAATGATTGAAGGGAATGGGTGTTTGCTACATGTGTGGAGAAAAAGGACACCAAGTAAATGATTTCCAGGGTAAGAAAACGGATTCCAATGTACAATGCTTCAATTTTATGGAGATAGGACACTATGCGAATCAATTTCCCAATTGTCAAAGGAAGATACCCCAAATGATGGTTTTGGATAATGATCAAGTTATCATGTTACCGCATATGAAGTATAATGATTAATATGCCTAGTGAAGAATAATTTCATTATTTTTATTTTTTCAGTGATGTACTGGTTATATAAATTATGAGATAGATAAGGATTGTACTACAATACTCTTTAATTAAGGATTTGAGGTCACATGATGAATGGTACAAAGGAAAAGTGATTTAGTGGAAAGTTAAACATTTAAAAAAACACGATTGATGGAAAGACAACCCTTAATATATATCTGATGTTGAGATAATGATGAAGAAATGATTGACTCAGATAAGTATTGACTTCCTTGGAACTGATTTTGGACTTATCAAGAATGGGTCTATGATATAATCAATGAAGTTTATAACACTTTTGGATTTAAGGAATATATCTAATAACATGTATCTTACTTAAGGAATATGGAATAATCAATGTTTCCAATATGGTTTTTACCGTAATTCATGTTATTATGATATTTCAAGAGGATACATGATAAAGTTATTCACATGTTTGGAATGTGAATTTTAGAGCTACTTATTACGGATTAAGGGTTAATGAAAAGAACATCTTGGAAATTTAGAGGACTTCATTATAATGTGTTGAATCATTATATTTTGGAGTTTTTAACCACTTAATAAATGGTTTAAGTTGATCATTATATGAGATTTTAGAGGTTAATTTATTGCTTCACCAAATGGTGTATCCTCATAAATTGTTTCTGATCGTGATACCCATTTTACATCATGATTCAGGAAGAGTCTTCAGAAGGCCCTAGTTACTGATCTCCATTTAAGCACCACTTATCACCCACAAACTGATGGACAATCATAACGAACTATTCAAATATTGGAAGCCATGTTGAGGTCTTGTTCACTTGACTTTCAAGGAATGTGAGATCATTATTTACCTCTCGTAGAATTTTCCTACAACAATATTTTACACTCATGTATACAGATGGAACCCTATGAAGCATTATATGGGAGGTGATGTCGTACACCAACTTTTTGGGATGATGTTGGTGAATGAAATCTCATGGGCCCAAAACTTGTTGAAGAAACAATGGAAAAGTTGAGAATTATCCATAACCATATCAAAATAGCTCAATGTAGGAAAAAGAGCTATGCTGATAATCGAAGGAAGGATTTGGAATTTCAAGAAGGTGATCACGTTTTCTTAAAGGTATCTCCATGGAAGGGTATTATTCAATTCGGTAAGAAAAGAAAATTAAGTCCCAGGTACATCAGAACTTTTGAAATTATCGAATGAATTAGAGCCCTAGCTTACCATTTGGAAATGCCGCCAAGTCTCTCTAAGGTTCACAATGTTTTCCACATGTCAATGTTAAGAAAGTACATTCCAGACCCAACACAAGCACTCACTTATGAAGAAGTAGAACTTGAGCCCGATCTATCTTACTATGAAGAGCCTATTAAGATTCTTGATACAAGAGAACAAGTATTGAGAAATCCGAATAATCGTCTGGGGAAGTTTCTTTAAAGACCCATACCATTCAAGTAAATATTTTTCTAAATTTTCTTTGGGATTTAACAAGAACGCAGTTTCTGACAGCACCTGATTCTGAGGCCCGGTGTGCCCAGAATCATTTTCCGAAGATTAGCTCAGGTACGTTCAGTGAACGAACGAGTAGGTTTCTCTAACTTTTGAACAGGTGCTCGGAATCGAATTCCGAGGTCACCGTTGGAATCGCAGCGCCGGTAATTGCTTAGAAATCCCTTTTCATGAGTTGCATTTGCTCAGGTGTGGTTTTTAAATTTTTCAGGTTAAGTAAATAAATAAAATAAATTGGCCGCACCATTTATTTTATTTTAAGTCGCTTAACATATGTTAAGTGGATGATGTGGGACCCACAATATCCTACCCACTTCGTTGGATATTTGTGAGGTGGGGCCCACAAGATCCCCACCGTTTCTTTTCTTCTTAAGTAACGCACTCGCACCCCCCTTTTTAATGAATTCAACTATTGCGTTTAATCTAGATATTAAACGTCTCATTAATTGGGAGATATTAAACTCCTCTATTAATTGATCATTTCTTTTCTTTTTGGATTTCAAAGAGTTGGTTTGAGTGTTAATAAAATAAGACAACACTTATTTTATTTGGGTTGGAAGTTGTTGCGTGGAGAGGATTTGGAGAAAAGCCTTCTTCTTCGACGAAGAACGCGAAGAACACACCGATCTCTGATGAAGAACGCCAAATCCTTGGGGATAGACTATGAGACACCATGTACCGTGACTCCAACGATGCTTCTTCCGTGACGCTTCTTCCGTGATGTTCCTTCTCCGTGATGCGACGATTCCCCTTCCGCGACGACTTCTTCCACAACGTGCTTTTCTGCGACGAACCCTCTCTCAATGAATTCGACGAGGTAGGGGTTTTGATTAAATTAAATCTTTGTGATTTATACCCTCATCATATGTTTAAAATTTGTTGGAAGCCTTTTTAAACTGCTAACGCGGTGGGTGCAGACCAACGAACAAGTCCGAACCCACCCTCTCTTCGTTCTTGGTGAGCGGATCAGCGGGCGACGATGAAGCAGGACGCGCGGGCGTTGTGAGGTCTTAGCAGTGAAGAACCAGTCCAGGGAGGGCCGTTGGCGAAGACGATAGGAAAATCCGACCACCGGAACCCGTTCGGTGGTCCACGGAACGTTCTGCCAGCGCGCCGCCGGGATGGGCCACCGCGGCTGAAGCCGCGGCGGCAAGCTGCTGCTCCAGCGACTGCACGGGATCGAAAGAGGCGGGACGCGGGGCTCGGCCGCGTCCGTTGACAAGGAGAGGCCCCCCATGGGGCCACAAATACATGTTGGCAGGGGGTAGCGTGCCACCCCACACCGCTCGGCCGTGTCTGTTGACAAGGTGCGGCCCCCCATGGGGCCGCGATTACATATTGGTGGGGGCAGCATGCCACCCCGCACCGCTCGGCCGAAACGGCCAAGCCGCCTGACTGGACCTCCAGGCCGGGCCGCGCCCAAGCGGGCCGGACCTAGACCCGGGTCGGGTCGACCCGATTCGGGCCGACCCAGGGGTACCGGGCCCGAACCCCCCTAATACCGGACTTTTTCGGTCTGTTGCCCATAACATGGGCCACAGACCTCCGATCGATGCACCATCAGTTGCGTAGAGATCATTGGATCGAGAATTTCATTTTGGTATATTATACTCAAGGTTTCGGAGAACGTTGGGTTCATCCGAGTTGGTTCGTACACGAAACCAACCGGGCCCTCAGAGCGGAAACACTTATAACTTAAGCTCCGGACGTCTGATTGATGTGCTGTAGACTTTGATGGATTCCTCTTAGTGAGACAGACCTTTTGGATTACTCCTCTCAAGGTTTGGATGCAGTTGGAGTACGGTCGGGTTGGCATGGACTTAAAAAACCGACCTGGCCCCAGGAACGAAAAAGCCAATAACTCTCAGACAGGGCGTCCGATTGATGCACCATCTGTGACGTTGAGTTGCTGTTGACGATATAGAACTTTTGAACACATCAACTCTGAACTATGTATCAGTTGATGTATCAGCCCCTCGGCTCGTGGAGAGGACCCTCCCGGATGAGCTTGCTGTGTGCGGGAACCCTAGAGCTGGCTGTGACTACGACGACGATGACCACTGTGCAGAAATCCTCCGTGGATTCGATGGCAACGACCATAGTAATCAGCGATCCTACATGGATCAGTGCTACCGATCCTGTGTGGGTCAGATCCTTTGTGGGTCAGCGCTCAGCGGTCCTATGTGAGCCAACGCCTACAGATCCTATGTGGGTCCGATCCAGTGTGGGTCATTGCGGGGGATAGTTACCTATCGATCCTGTGTGGGTTAGATCTTTTGTGGGTCATTGCGGGGGTTAGTACCTGTCGATCCTTTGTGGGTCCGACGACTTAGATGAATCAGTGACTACATCTGATCATCTCGATCGTCATACGAAGAAGTATACCTGTGTGAGCTGAATCTTGATTTGCTTTCCTATGTGAATTGTGTTGTGCTATCCTGTGTGGATGTGATCAAACTCGGGCTCAGATGTTGGAGCCGAACGCGAATTGATGACTTAGGTATATGTATGGGCATATAACTAAGTAGTGTTGGATGTTACTTCGTGATTGTATCATTCCATTGTGGATTATCCTTTGTGAATTCTGGGAGACCTTCGGGGGTCTCGGGGTCCCTACTGAGTAGCTTATACTCACCCCTGCACGGGCTATGCCCGCACTACGTTGTGTTGGTTGCAGATGACGGACAGCGCTGATCGTGGTTGAGGCTTGCGGAGTAGGTCGGTACCTGGAGGTGGACCATTGGGCGGGACGTACACGGAGCGGACGGCTGGACCCGAGGAGCTAGGGAGGCTATCTGTACCCACCCTTCCGGTGGGACTTTTAGTGGACGGCTCGAGGCTGCGGCTTTACTTTCAGTTGTTGTTTTCCCTTTCCAGTTGTACTTTACTTTCAGTTTGGGTTTGTATTCTAGCCCACATACTTTTCCGCATTTACTGTTGTACTAGTTTTTACTTAGTGTTTACTTCTGCTTGCTTGATCTGTGGTGTTTGTTTACTTTAAAAAGGCAATGCCTTTTTTTACCGGGAATTATGCCTTGTTGCTAGTCGCCTGCCCCTGGCCTATGGAAGGTGGGCTTGGGGTATTCACAGCACGGGACCCGAGGATGGGTCGTGACAAATTGGTATCAGAGGAGTTCGTTTCTGCCGTAGAACATATGACTCTGATCATTTTCTATGTAAAGCAATAGTATTAAGAGTATTGAGTGTGGTTATAAGTCCAGGGAGTCCAGTGTTGGTGCGGCGACCGATGTATCCGTACACCAGGACCCTGACTTCTAATTTCTGACTTAATACACGAAAACATTGATTGCATGTGTGTTTCAAGTTTTCTTTGTGATTACATTATGTCAGCTCACCAGGTATACTGTTTAGCTGTGGCGCACCTATTTTGTTTCAGGATGGACCCACGATGACAGCCAGCTAGGGTTCCGAGAGTTGTCCGTGATGAAAACCCACCGAGCAACGATGCCTCGATACATGGCCCTTTTACAGTAGAGGCACCGGAGATACCTCTACCCGCCGAGCCACCGATGCTACCAGCCCCAGCCGCTAACGATGCACGTCTACTTAGTATAGTACACGAGTTTCAGCGCTAGAGAATGCCCAGGTTCTGAGGGGAGACAAACCCTCAAGTAGTCGAGGATTGGATGGAGGCAGTTGTATGGGTTTTCAGGTTAGTGATGACACCAGCAGACCTCATGGTGATCCTCTCAGTGATCCTCCTGCACGCGGCAGCAGTCAGATGGTGGAGCTTGATGCTCCAAGTGCACGACGAGGAATCTCTCCTCTGGATGGACTTTGAGAGCCTATTCCGCTCAAAGTTTGTCCTAGCCACCCTTTGTGCGGTACGCATCCAGAAGATTCTATAGCTGCGGCATGGCAGTTTGACGGTCGCCCAGTACTCGGCAAGATTTACCGATCTCTCGCGCTAATCGACAGACTTGGTACAGGACCCATTCTTCTGGGCCCAAACCTTTGAGTAGGGATTGAGGCATGAGATCAGGGCATCGTTGATCTCCCTCAGCATTCCGACCCAGGTAGGAGTACTGGAGTGAGCCCTTATCATCGAGAGATTCCTTGCTGAGCCTACTTCAGCAGCGAGACCTACTACAGGGGGGCACGTCACAGAGTCTTCTGCAGCAGGCAGTCGACGGGTGACTAATGGGTCCAGGCAGACCAGACCCTCAGGTAGACGACCTCAGGACACTCGCTCAGCAGTGTGGGGCACACAGCATAGAGCCAGTATTTCGAGAGGCAGACAGTGCTACACATGTGTCGGGCAGGGCCACATGGCTCGTGACTGCCCGACCCACCGTGCCGAGGAGCAGCAGACGGTTGAGGGGACACCCAGGCAGAGGTAGAGGGTCAACCGTGGCGGTACGCAGGGAGCAGTCAGACGAGGAAGAGGAGCTGGCCGAGTAGCAGGTGGTGGGAAACACTTCGAGGCTCTACCACCACCACCACCAGGAGGTCCACCCCGACTATAGGGAGCTCGTGGGCAGAGACAGGCACAACTTCAGGCAGCAGAGGCCTACAACCACGGCGTGCCCTAGATGATTCGAGGTACTATCTGTGTCTATTCTACCCTTGCTACAGTTCTTATAGACACAGGAGCGAGTCATTCTTTCATAGCCGCTGCCCTTGTTCGGAGCTCGGAGATTCCGATAGAGTCGTTGGCTCGATCCTTACGGCTAGAGACTCCTAAGGGAGCAGACTCGACGATTACACACTGGTGCTGACAGTGTGAGCTTACTCTAGGAGGTGAGAGCTTTGGATGGGATCCTCTTGTAGCGGCGTCGAGGCCTTACGACGTCATCTTGGGCATGGATTGGTTATCTACACTCCATGCTCAGATTGACTGTATTAGGCGCAAGGTGCGATGTGTACACACCGATGGGAGCAGGTTCACCTCCACCGGCAAGAAGGGAGCCTTCGTAGCACAGGATGGACTCCCACAGAGGAGAGGACATCCCATCACTCATCATTTGGCTAGGCTCATCCTAGGAGAAGTTGACATTCAGAGTCCTAGTTTTCCTACAGTGGTGGATCAATATGCAGACGTTTTCCCCGACGACATTCCAGGACTACCACCTCACCGAGAGGTAGACTTTTATATTGATCTATACCCCGGGACAGCCCCAATATCCACCCTATCATATCAGATGGTTTCTGCTGAGCTTCGAGATATATAGTTACAGTTGGAGGACTTGCAGGGCAAGGGATTCATCCGAGCCAGTGTTTCACCCTGGGCTTCCCCGATATTGTTCGCCAAGAAGGCGGACGAGAGCTTGCGACTTTTTGTCGATTATCATTGCCTGAACAAAGTGACATTGAGGAACAAGTATCCACTACTGAGGATTGATTACCTCTTTGATCATCTCAAGGGAGCACGGTGGTTCTCGAAGATAGACCCCATGTCAGGCTATCATCAGCTCAGAGTTCGGGACGAGGAAGTGCAGAAGACGACCTTCAGATGTCGATATGTCCACTATGAGTTCTTGGTTATTCCATTTGGCGTAACCAATGCTCCCGCAGTGTTAATGGGGCTCATGAACATGATCTTTCAGCTATACCTCGATCGATTTGTCGTGGTCTTCATCGACGACATTTTGATATACTCGAAAACCGAGGAGGAGCACGCCTACCACTTGCGGGTTGTACTAGACACACTCCGAGAGCACTAGATTTATGGTAAGCTCTCGAAGTGTCAGTTCTGGATATGCGAGGTCCACTTCTTGGGACATGTCATCTCGGAGGTGGGAGTTGCATTTGATCCTGCGATGATCGAGGCAGTGCTAGCTTGGGAGCCACCCAGGAGCATGGCAGAGGTGCGAAGTTTCTTGGGACTAGCTGGATACTACTAGAGATTTGTGCCAGACTTCTCCAGAGTTGCGGCACCACTCTCAGCTTTGACGAAGAAGAGGAAACCCTTTGTGTGGTCAAAAAAATGTCAGCAGATCTTCCAGAAGCTGAGACAAAGATTGACCAGCGCACCTATCTTGAGGTTACCAGAGGAGGGAGTAGGGTACGTAGTCTACTGTGATGCATCAGGGACCAGACTCGGATGAATCATGATGCAGGAGTGGGAAGTGATCACCTATGGATCACGTCATTTGAGGCCGCATGAGCAGAACTACGCTACCCATGACCTGGAGTTAGCAGCAGTGGTCTTCGCTCTAAAGATGTGGCAACACTATCTGATGGGTGAGCGCTTTACAGTATATTCTGAACATCAGAGTCTCAGGTACATCTCCTATTAGAAGGACCTGAACTTGAGACAGCGGCGATGGATCGAGTTCCTCCAGGACTATGACTTTGAGATAGTCTATACTCTTAGAAAGGGGAACGTGGTAGCTGATGCTCTCAACAGGAGGACGGGCATTCAGCTACTTGGGGAGGCGACAGAGCAGCTAGCCGATTTGCAGATATCCTTAATGGATAGAGATGGAGTAGCCTTCCTTCAGTCACTCACAGTCACTCCTCCACTACTGTAGTAGGTCAGAGAGGCACAGCGTGGGGACACCGACTGTGAGACACGGCGTGCACAGATATCCTCATGACAGGCACCTAATGGATTCTCCATGGGAGGAGAGCACGATGTCCTTTTTAAAGGACATACCTTGGTACCAGTTGCTTCACGAGAGGAGGTGCTGAGGGAGTTTTACACTTCCCCTTTGGCGGTACATCATGGAGTGACGAAGATGTACAAGTATCTCATACGACAACACTGGTGATCGGGCATGAAGAAGGCTGTGGCAGAGCTCGTTTCTCGATGCCTCACTTGCCAGCAGGTGAAGGTAGAGCACCAGGTACCAGTAGGCTTGGTACAACCCTTGGAGGTCCCAGAGTGGAAGTGGGACAGGATATATATGGACTTCGTGACTGGACTTCCACACACTTCCAAAGGTCATGACTCCATTTGGGTGATTGTCGACCGACTCACCAAGTCGGATCACTTCTTACCCATCAAAGAGAAGGGATCAGTGTGGAACATGGGACGTCTCTACATTCAGGAGATTGTACGGCTTCATGGTGTTCCATCATCTATCATCTCCGATTGATATGATCACTTTACTTCCCAGCTTTGGAAGGGGTTGCAGGAGGCGTTCGGGACGTAGCTACATCTGAGCACCGCCTTTCACCCTCAGACGAATGGTCAGGCAGAGAGGATCATTCAGACTACTGAGGACATGCTCCGCGCATGTTCCCTCAACTTTGGTCGCAGCTGGGAGGACCACCTACCCTTGGCGGAGTTTACGTAAAACAACAGCTACCACTCCACCATCGGGATGGCACCATACCAGGCGTTGTACGGACGACCTTGCAGATCACCTCTGTGCTGGACAGAACCTGGGGAGTCAGCACTTGTGGGATCAGAGATGGTCCAGGCCACGACAGAGAAGGTCTAGGTCATCTAGGAGTGAATGAGGACAGCTTAGAGCCGGCAAAAGTCTTATGCTGACAGGAGGCGGAGGCCACTGGAGTTCGAGGATGGCGACCACATCTTCTTGTGGGTCTCACCTCGACATGGATT
The DNA here is from genome assembly GCA_963277665.1 of Viscum album. NCBI lineage: Eukaryota > Viridiplantae > Streptophyta > Magnoliopsida > Santalales > Viscaceae > Viscum > Viscum album. The sequence continues at coordinate 267,218,057 of OY728132.1, read as the reverse complement.
ACGGAGATTTGGCCGAGGTGACAAGTTATCTCCGGGCTTCATCGGACCTTTCCAGGTCCAAAGTAGGATAGGTGAGGGGGCTTATCGCCTGGATCTACCACCTCAGTTGCACCGGGTGCATGACGTCTTCCACGTATCCTAGCTTAGGAGATACGTGCACGACCCGACGCATATCATTGACCATGGGGAGCTGGACGTTGATGATGGGGCGACTTTTGCAGAGGTCCCGGTGGAGATTGAGGATCGATAATAGAGGGTCCTATGTGGATGGTCAATTCCTATAGTGTGCATCATATGGCAGTACAAGAACCTCCAGGAGAGCACTTGGGAGCGGGAGGCTCAGATGCATGATCAGTACCCACATTTGTTCCCCTAGTTTTTTTGATGTATCTTTACGGGGACGTAAATCCCTGAGGTGAGAGTAATTTAAAAGCACTTAAAATTCAAGGGAAATTTTTTCTAAATTTTCTTTTGAATTTTACAAGAACGCAGTTTCTGACGGCACCTGATTCCGAGGCCCGGTGTGCCCGGAATCATTTTACGAGGTTTATCTCGGGTACGTTCAGTGAACGAATGAGCGGGTTTTTCTAACTTTTGAATAGGTGATTGGAATCGAATTCCGAGGTCACTGTTGGAATCGCAACGACTGTAATTTTTAGAAACACCTTTTCTGGAGTTGCTTTTTCTCAGGTGTGGTTTTTAAATTTTTTGGGTTAAGTAAATGAATAAAATAAATTGGTCGCACCATTTATTTTATTTTAAGTCGCTTAACCTATGTTAAGTGGATTATGTGGGACCCACAATATCTTACCCACTTGGTAGGATATTTGTGTTTTGGGGACCACCTAAGCCCCACCGTTTCTTTTCTTCTTAAGTAACACACCCGCACCCCCATTTTCAATGAAGTCAACTCTTGCGTTTAATCTGGATATTAAACGTCTCATTAATTGGGCAGTTTTAAACTCCTCAATTAACTGATCGTTTCTTTTCTTTTTGGATTTCAAAGAGTTGGTTTGAGTGTTAATAAAATAAGACAACACTTATTTTATTTGGGTTGGAACTTGTTATGTGGAGAGGATTTGGAGAAAAGCCTTCTTCTTCGACGAAGACCGCGAAGAATGCGAAGAACACGAAGAATGCACTGATCTCCGACGAAGAACACCAAATCCTCGTAGATTGACTACGCAACACCTTGTACCGCGATGCCAACGACGCTTCTTCTGTGACACTTCTTCCATGACGTTCCTTCTCCACGATGCGACGATTCCCCTTTCGCGACGCCTTCTTCCGCGACATGCTTTTCCGCGACGAACCCTCGCTCAACGAATTCGACGAGGTAGGGGTTTTGATTCAATTAAATCTTTGTGATTCTTACCCTCGACATATGTTTAAAATTTGTCAGAAGCCTTTTTAAACCGCTAACGCGGTGGGTGCGTACCAACAAACAAGTCCGAACCCACCGTCTCTTCGTTCTTGGTGAGCGGATTGGCGGGGGATGATGAAGCAGGCCACACTGGCGTTGTGAGGTCTTCGCAGTGAAGAACGGGACCCGGGAGGGCCGTTGGCGAAGATGGAAGGCAAATTCGACCACCGGAGCCCATCCGGTGGTCCGTGGAATGTTCCGCCGGCGCACCGCCGGGATGGGTTGCTGGTCCCGCGACCGCGCGAGACCGAAGTAGGCGGGACACGACGCTCGGCCGCGTCCGTTTACAAGGAGCGGCCCCCATGGGGCCGCGGTTACATGTTGGTGGGGGGGCAGCGTGCCACCCCGCACCGCTCGGCCGAAACAGCCGAGCCGGCCCACCGGGAAGCCAGGCCGGGCCGCGCCTAGGCCGGGCTGGGCCACGCCAGCCAGGCCGGGCCGTGCCCAAGCGGGCCGGGTCGGACCGGGCCCGAACCCCCCTAATACCAGACTTTTTTGGTCTGTTGCCCATAACTTGGGCTACGGACCTCCGATCGACGCACCGTCAGTTGCATAGTGATCCTTGGATCGAAAAGGTCATTTAATTATATTATACTCAAGGTTTTGAAGAACTTTGGGTTCGGCCGGGTTGTTTCGTACACGAAACCAACCGGGCCCTCAGAGCGGAAATGCTTATAACTTAAGCTCCGGACGTCCGATTGACGTGCCGTCGACTTTGATAGATTACTCTTAGTGAGACAGACCATTTGGCTTACTCCTATAGAGGTTTGGACGTAGTTGGAGTGCATTCGGGTTGGTTTTGACTTAAAAAACCAACCGGACCCCTGGAACGAAAACGCTAATGAATCTCAGACCGGGCGTCTGATTGACACGTCGTCTGTGACGTTGAGTTCTATTGACGATACAGATCTTTTGGATACATCATCTCCGGACTATGTGTCAGTTGATGTATCAGCCCCTCGGTTCGTGGAGCGGACCCTCCCAAACGAGTTTGCTGTGTGCGAGAACCCTAGAGCTGGCTGTGACTGCAACGACAATGATGACTGTGCAGAAATCCTTCGTGGATTCGACGACGATGACTACAACACTCAGTGATCCTACGTGGATCAGTGCTACTGATCCTGTGTGGGTCATATCCTGTGTGGGTCAGCACTCAGCGGTCCTGTGTGGGCCAGCGCCTACAGATCTTGTGTGGGTCCGATCCTGTGTGGGTCATTGCGGGGGTTAGTTACCTATCGATACTGTGTGGGTCAGATCCTTTTTGGGTCATTGCAGGGGTTAGTGCCTATCGATCCTTTGTGGGTCTGATAGCTTAGATGAATCAATGACTACATCTGATCATCTCTATCTTCATACGAAGAAGCATACCTGTGTGAGCTGAATCTTGATTTGCTTTCTTATATGGATTCTGTTGTGCTATCTTGTGTGGATGTGATCGAACTCGGGCTCGGGTGTTGGAGCCGAACGCGAATTGATGACTTAGGTATATGTATGGGAATATACCTAAGTATTGTTGGATGTTACTTCGTGATTGTATCTTTCCTTTGTAAATTATCCTTTGTGGATTCTGGGAGACCTTCGGTGGTATCGGGGTCCCTACTGAGTAGCTTATACTCACCCCTACATGGGCTATACCCACACTACGTTGTGTTGGTTGCAGACGATGGACAATGTTGATCGTGGTTGAGGTTTGCGAAGCAGGTCGGTACCTGGAGGTGGACAATTGGGCGGGACATACATGGAGCGGACGGCTGGACCCGAGGAGCTAGGGAGGCTATCTGTACCCACCCTTCAGGTGGGACTTCTAGTGGACGGCTCGAGGCTGCGGCTTTACTTTTAGTTGATGTTTTCCCTTTCCAGTTGTACTTTATTCTCAGTTTGGGTTTGTATTCTGGCCCACTTACTTTTCCGCACTTACTGTTGTACCGGTTTTTACTTAGTTTTTACTTCTGCTTGCTTGATCTGTGGTGTTTGTTTACTTTACAAAGGCAATGCCTTCCATTTTTACCGGGAATTACACCTTGGTTCTAGTCGCCAGACCCTAGACTATGGAAGGCGGGCTTGGGGTAGTCACGGTACCGGCCCTGAGGACGGGTCGTGACAGTTTCTATGGAGGAACCATAAGATGGAGGAAGCAACATGGGAGCCTGAGGAGCTTCTGTTAAAGAAATACCCGAATGTTTTTAGGTGATATATTGTGAATTTCTAGGATGAATTTTTTTTAAAGAGGGGATAATGTAACACCCCAAGGTCTAGAAAATAAATATAGAATGAAATATTATAATATATACATTAAAAAAGAACTTTGCCTCTTCTATGTTTTGAATTTCAAAAAATGGTCATCTAGAGTTGTGTTCAGTAAGTCATTTGGAGTCTGATAGAACAAACTTGATTTTTTAGTGAATAGTAACATACCATTATGAATAGTAATATGAACCTAATGAATAGTAATTTTTCTATTTTTTAAGGCTAGAAGATAATAACATTTTGGTTAATTTTTCATTTGTGATAAACAAGTAGTTGTAGAATTAGAACTGTTAATTTTTGAATTAAGTATGATTTTATTTACAAATTAAATTAATAATATATAGAAAATTATTTTTAAAAAATGGACTTCACCTTTTAATTCTACATGTCAAAAAATGGTAGGGGTGAATTTTTGGGATTTTTCGAAAATTCTAAAATTTTGATGAATATTAAAATACGATAAAATACGATAAATGCTAAATACTTGATTTACTGCATCATAGGTGATGCAAGGAAGATGTAAGACAACGTGGCTCGAACTCAAATGCCATTATTACTATTAGGGGTCACATGAAACAATAATATTGGTTGTCTTGAGAGAAATAATAAAATAGTGAATTGAATATTCAAAAATTACTCCTCTCCTCCACTATAAAAACCCCTCACCACTCCCTCTTCTCCTCACTTATCTAAGACTTTAAGCTCCTCAATGTTCTTCCCAATTACCCTTACCTAGTCTCTTCCCCACGTTCTAGAGATTCCGGTCTCACCAAAAGGCCAAAACCAAATCCCTTCACAAGGATCTCAAGGAGAAGAGATCAAGAGGTAAACAACCTCTTTTTATTTTCTTTCTTTTCATTCATTTTATGTTATTCTCTTCTATTCCATTTGGCTTGTGTATGGATATTTCATAAAATATTCCCCCTTTCTGTAAATATTATTTATTAATGATAAGATATTCCATTCCTCTCATCAAAATATTTTTATGAAATTTTAAGAGACGCTGTTAGGCTGCCGAATTTTCATGAGAAATTTATCATGTTTTCTTTCATTTAAAGATTCCTTTTTTTTCTTCTTCTTTCCTCACCTCCTCTGTCTAAATGATCATGATAACTATAGTATCATCTATATACTAGAATTATATCATTTTAATGGAAGAACCATCATAAATATTCTTACTCCCTCCCTTTTATTTTTATAAATGAAATCAACGTCCATGAGGTTCCAATTTATAGCCTTCATGGATGATGAAGTATCGTTCTTCAATTTATTCTTCATTACTGGTCATGAAACCATATTTATGGTTGAACCAGAATATAATATATGTATTATAACCCAATTAATATTCATGAACCAGAATATGTACACATAATTATGTTATAGGACAAAACTAGTTCATAATAATCCAAATACCACCAAATAATCGAAGTGGTTGTCATCTAATGATTCATCCTCATTCCATGTAACAAAATGATAGAAATTGACATTAATAATTATGTATGTTAATAAATAATATTTAATTTAAATTCTGGAGATTTACATCCATTCCACTTCATTACTTAAAAGCAAGTGAACCGAATATGAAAATAAAGGAAACGAACACCCTAGAACGACGAAATTCAATACAATAACTTGTCAATAAAGACATAAATAAACTAACCAGAATAATGGTAAACTAAATAAATTTCTAATTGGTTCGGAAATAAGTTATTTACAATTCTAATTTCATATTCTAGAAGCTTAAGTACAAGAGAGTAACACGTTTGGAGTTAAGGTAAGTGGTTTCTCATCTCACTTTTATTTCTGTGAGATTTTCATTATTCGCCACTTATTTCTTGTATGTGGTATATGTGTACTGAAATTTGATAATAACATGATTATCTTTATATTCATGTTATTCAATGATTCATTTGATTCTAATTAAGTTCTGGTCATATAATTCGACAGATTACACTGTGGTAAGGGTTTCTTCATCTCACTTCCATTTTCGTGGGATTTTCCATATTCAATAGTAATACTTTTGTATGGTGTATGTACACTGACCATTGTTTTCACATATCATGAATATATTTATCTTCATGGTATTAAATATATCATATTTATATTATTAAGTTTGGGTCATACGAATCATTTGATTGTAAGGTGTAAGGGTTTTCCACCCGAACTTTCATTTTCATTCGGGTTACTTTTATTGTCTAATTTCCTCAATGAAATTATTATGTATTGTTATATACTCCTAATAAATTATGTGTGAGTATTATATATATGTACACCAACTATAATCCTTCCCTATTTTCTGGATAGTTACATGTTTTAAAAGAATCTCTCAAAACTGTTTCCAAAAATACGAGCCCGATACAAGGGGATTTCTCAAATTCATATCTATTTTCAAGGGAAATAAATAATTTGTTTTTAGAAACCATTATTCTTATAAAAAACTAGTTTTATTATTAAAATACTATCTTAATTCAGTTCTAGTTTTATAAAAATATTTTTCCAAAATAATTATTCTTTTCAAAGAGTATTTATCTCAAGAATTGCTTAATGATTTATAAGAGTGTTTTCGCCTAATTCAACACTCTTGTTGATTCCATGGTATTACTAGGTTTAATCATTTATGAAGTCAACTACCATATTTAATTTAATGGTTATGACTAACCCTATTGTGGATTATCTATCCTAAAACCATTCACCATATTATTCTGAATGATTAGTGTTTTATGTTTGATGATTGGGGAAAGTTAGTTACATTTCATATGATAGATTCAATATGAATGTATATACTATTTATGTTGATCCCCGCTCATATGAGGAATTAATTGGACTTATTATCTGATGGGTGGGGCATGATATAGCCCCTTTATGCCTCAGTAGGTCCCACGAGACAACTAGAAGCGGAATTGGACGAGGCCTTTCCCAACTATGAGTTATGGATTTTAGTCGTGGCCTTAATCATTAGAAGTGTTAGCCGAGGCCTTGACATAGTCTGACATATGAACTTTCCTGATTATGAAGATAGTAATTTAATGTTCATGTTGATATTTGACTATTATAATTCCCATGTTTATGTTTTATTATGGAATTATTTACTCAGCTCATTTTCCTGCCCTAATGTGTTCAATTTTATTATTAAAGGCATGTGTTTTCAATATTTCACCATGTATAATATTTATATTATCTTCCGTTGTATTTCTTACTCTTACTGAGCGTTTAAAATCACCTATTTCTTATGTTTCATTTTCTCCGTACATGAAAAATTAATTTATGAGGGACATGAAAGCATAACCTAGGAGTTATGGATGTTGTCTAAAGACTTTATATATTGTTTTTCTTTTCAAGTTGTAATATTTATCTTATGTATGTATCTTGTTTCCAATAATACTAAACTACTCGGTCCTTTGGGATTCATATTATTTCTTTATATGATAATGTAATAAAATAAGGCACCTTCTTTTGGAAACTGGGGTCGGGTCCTTACAATGTAAGTATCATAATATCAAACTCACCATCATTATTTTAATATATTTTATGATAATGATCAATCTAACCATAGTCTTCATCCAAAATAAAAAACAAATGAAGAAAATATTAAAAAATGACACTCTCCTACACGATAAACACCACCCCTCATGACCACTTATCCTCAAACCTCCAATCCTGTAAGCTTTTCAAATTTCTACCTAGTTATTCCCAAAAGCTTCTCGCCCACTTCTAGAAACACTTTGTCTTACAAAAATAACAAAACCAATCCTCTTAATAAGGTTCTCAAGGTGGAGTATTCAAGAGGTAAAGTCCTCTTCCTTTTCCTATTAATTTGTTTTCATGTTCTTTTCATTTTTATTTGTTCTTCACATACAATTTTCAAATGAGAATGATAAATCTAGTATCATATATATATTATAATTATATCATTTCAATGTAATATATTTCCTCAAACTCGTTTATCTCCCTTTTATTTTAAAAATGATATTAGCATCCATGAGGCACCAATTTACAACCTTCTTAGATGATGTATTTTTAATTTTCAATTTCTCCTTCAAGGATGGTAATTAAACCAATTTTTTATTTGAAGAGACGATAATATATTTATCAAAACCCTTTTAATTTTCTTGATGCAACATATTTAGAGAATACTAAATGATAAAAAACAATTAGTTAATTATTTTCAATAACCGCTGAAATAATCTAAACTATTATCAATAAATGTATTATCCAATTATTCATCCTCATAACATATAACTAAATGGAATATAAAAACATTAAAACTTATTGATGTTCCTCAATATATCCCCTTGATCCATTGGTAGGTATCATTAACAAACAAGCCTGCGTTTTTACCCATTATGTATGGTGTCTTGGATGAGGCCTTGATGGTATGATTATGATGACTAGAATTATGAATTCCCTCATTATAAAATTAGTTATTGATTCCCCATGTGATTATTTGACTATTAGATTATAATTCATTATGTTTTGTTATGGAATTATTCATTCAAAATTCCTACCATTTGATGCTCAAGATTATGTTTTAAGGGAATGTGTACTTTTATTTATTCACCTTGATTTATATTTATGATTATGCTGTATTACGTACCCTCAACAAGCATCTAATATCCTTCTTTCTCATATTTCATTTCCCTCAAGGATGCGATGATGAATATAATGAATTACTTTCATGGATAATCTGAGTGTCATGGATATTTCCAATATAATATCTATATTGTTTTTCCTTTCTAATCCATAATTTAAAACATATGTATGTATATATTTTCCCATTTCTACTAAAATTTTCGGTCCTTAAGGATTCAATTCCTTATAATCATACCAATATAATAAAGTAAGGCACCAAATATAGGATATTGAAGTTGGGGTATTTATATACGTCATTTGTGGTATCTTCATCATATTTATTTTAAACATTACTCATATCACCTTGATGATTCTATTAACAAGACTTTCCCTTAGTGCATATATTTTTATAATGCCCATACTTACCTTATTTAAAAAGTTGAACCATTAATGGTTCCTTAAAGAAAAAAATATTCTCATCCATTTTGTTAAGAATTTTTTTTCATTTTTTCTTAGAAATTACTTTTTTTCATCATTAATTTCTACACCCAAGACATTTTATCATCCCCTTGAGAAATTACCTTGATTGATTATTCCCAAATTCTTGAAATATATGAAACGGAATATTTTTCCTCTATAGTCTCCACTGCCCAAACTCCAGACAAACTCTATCCTTTTTTTCTTTGTTGAGTCTGAGATTTGGTTAAGGTTCATGTTCATAATCATATATAATGATAATTAATTAGGCATAATCACAATATCCTTCACTCCAATAATCATCCCATTTGGTTTTTCATCAATAAATTATCTATTGAATTCATCATTAACTCATTTCCTTCTAGTTATATCCATTGGCTAAAACCAAAAATCATAGTTTGAGAAAGAATATTCTTAGTGGAAAACCACATGATTATTAATAATAATTTATTGGATGACTATATAATGACACCATGTTTTCAATTTATGAAACCTTAGGCTTAAACCATGTCATTAATTGTTTTTATTCAAATCCTTCAGGATGGTTCGTAATGATTTTGTGAATTTAAAACATATAACCCCTGATAGTATAAAACCAGGTGTTTAGTAAGGCCCATTGTCATACACCAGGTGAAGATCAAGTCCATATCAATATACACTTCTAAAAGTTCTTACCCTTAGGATCCTCTGTTATAGAGCCACTTCCACTTGTAGTATCCATACAATGATGTAGTTACTTTAAACCACTAAATCTATCCTTTATAAAAATTCCATGACATTTTCTTATATTTTGACACATCCAAAGACCTATAAATAGAAATATACCTAGAAATATCCATATAAATATACCTAGGTAAATCACTAATGTTTTCTCATCCTTGTTTCCAAATATTAACTAAAGATATCTTTTGATACAAACTATAATGACACAAACTTTCCATATAAAGATATTACATCTTTTTAGATTAATATTCATTTTGTTAAAAAAGTTTAATCCTATGGATTGTAAAGGTATATTTCCTTTTAAAACTTGAAAAAAAAGGTTTATAAGAGCCCTAAAATGTCTCCCACATAGTTACACATAACTATAACCCTTCATAGACTTATCACAAGTAATTCCTATCATCATAACTTGGGGGAATGAAACATAAAAAAGGATGGTCTTAGATCCTCAGTAAGGGTAAAAATGGTAGTTATGTAAAAATAACATGAGAATAATGGTATGAGGACATGTGCATAACATATGAAAACAATACCCTATATATCTAATATAATATTCTAGAGTTATGGAAAAACTATTGGTAGTTCATAAGTTCTGAATCATAAGGAATCAAATAACATGATCCTTGAGAGTATAGGATTGACATAAGACATGAAATTGTGGAATAAACATATGTATAGAAAATAATTTCCTTATTAGTCAAGTATCATTTCTAAAACTATCATAGTAGAATGGGTTCACTCCACAAACCATTATAGTAGTAAAGGTTAACTTCCAAGATTATCATAGTGGACAAATTCCCTTATAGAAGTGGGTTCACTCCCTATTTCAGTCCTATTTATCTCATGAGATTTCAATATTTACTCAATGCATTAGAGTGAGATATAGGTCCCACCCATATTTGGTTATACCATAACCACCATCCTTGGTTATAGCGTAACGACCATCATATAATTTGAATCATACATATGTTTTCCATAATATCATAAAACATTTAATATATCGGAACCCATAAAAATAAATGGATTTCACAAATATTTCATAATAACATATCTTGTACAAAAGAAATAGGTTTCATAATCATTTAACATTTCATTAAAGTATAAAATATGGAAGAATAAGTGAGTTTCATAAGAATTTTATCAAGGTATTACACATATAAGAGAAACATGTTTCATAACCATCATGTCATCATAAACATAAACCATCTAGAGAAATAATAATAATGGTATCCTTGGATGATATGCCTAAAAGAGAATATATAACATCAAATTATGTCATCTTAGATGAAAAATGATTTTGAAAGAACACTTGGAGTATTTCATGAGGAAAATAAATTTTATTTGAAAATAAATTTTTAAAAATAAAAAATTATAAAATATTTTTCAAATCATTTTCTATTAAAATAACTTTTAAAAAACTTAATGGAAAATTAAAAAATAATTTAAAACAATTCTTAAGGAAGATATACTTTCCAATATGAAAGACACATTTTAAGACATAATACATTTTTAAAATCATTTTATTTAAAAATAACCTTGAAAACTTATAATTTAAGATTCAAATAAAATAATGTAATTGACAAAGGGAGATTCGGTTCATGCCATACATGTTAAAAAAACTATTACATTCACATTTTCGTAAAATCCAAACAATCATTATTTTGAAAACAACATGAATATTGCTTTCAAAATATTTTTGTAAAAGGTAAAAAATGGGGAGAAATGTCATTGATAAATCATTGGAATAATATTAAATTTTTTTTTGGATACATATTTATAAAATAGGGTTTTAGAAGAAAAAGGGTATTTCAGCCAAAGAGAGAAGTAAAGTCGGTTTACATTAAAAACATTCTTTTTGAATCACGAGTATATAAATAGAGGAAAATGAAGGAAAATCATGCATTCTTATGACATAAGTATATAGTAATAAAATTCATGAGTTTTTTGAGATATGGATCATAATATTTCATAATCAAAAGCAAAATCATAAAAACTCTTGATAAATAGTGACATTTTAACATAAAAAACTTACCAATTTGGTAACTTGGAATCACAATCGGTAATAAATAATAACATTAAATGAAATTCTTATGATGCAACTATAGGATAATAAATTTCACGAGTTTCTTGGAGATGGATCATAATATTTCATTATTGAATGAATAATCATAAAAAATCATGATAAATAGTGATATTTATATATAAAACTCTTCCCAATTTGGTAACTTTGAATCATAATACCTAATAAATAATAACATTAAATGAAACATATAATTTCATTAAAATAATAATATTCATGATATTACATGCCAAATGGGTATTATATACACCTCATAAAATAATATAAGATTATATCATAACTTAGGTCCCTAAGAAAGAAATTTGAGATAAAAAATCCTTACTGATTTGGTAAAATTTAAATCATAAACCCCAAAAAAGAGATATAATAAAATGGGTATGTAAAATATCATAATTTTAATGATAATAATAAAAGAAATACTTTCATGGGTAGTATATTTGTAAATACCCCAACCCCAAAATCCTGAAACCAGTGCCTTACTTTATTATATCGGTATGATTACAAAGAATCACATCTTGAAGGACCAATCAATTTAGATGTTTTGGAAACTAGATTATATAAATTAATTTTACATTACAAATTTAAAGGAAAAAAATATTGAAAATCCATTGATAACAACCAATAAATATTATATTAACATTCCAAGTTATTCATAATATACATCTACGAATCTTGGAGAAAAGAAAAATATGAATGGGGTGAGCTCAGATGCCTAATAATAGAAAGAAATACAATGGAATATATAACCTAAATTATAAATCTTTATCAATAAATAAAAATACATGCCACTAAAACACAATCTTAAGCATATTATGATAAGAATAAAAGCTAAATAAATAATTCCATATAAATAATCACTGAAACCTACCCATAGATATTATATTAGTTGAATAATCAAATGATTTATCAATTAATAATATCATAATGAAGGAATGGATATTCTAGACATCAAAAAACTAACATCGAGGCCCCATCCAAGACTTCTGAAAATAAATAGTTAAGGCCTCGGCCAAAATCCATTTCTGTTCGGTCTCATGAGACCTACCAATTCATTGAGGGGCTATAGTGGGATCCACATGTCACTTTCTAAGTCCAATTCATTCCTCATATGTCTAATAAAAAGATATATTTAAATAAAAGTGTCCCATAACACTTTGAAATATTTGAATCATAATCATATATTAAAATACTCTAACAAAATCATTGTTAAATTCTTTGAGAAAAGGAATCTTTAAAAATTCTAAAGTGTCACATAACCCTTTAAAATGTATAAATATTAATCCATAAGAAGAAATAATATCATAAGAATTAAAATACCCAATATTCAATACATAAAACAAAACTACATACCCTAAATTCAAGGAATAAGTTGTGAACAAGGAAAATATCTCAAAGAAGTAAAAGTGAGACGAGAAATACCCCTTTTTTACTTTGGAAATAAGAGTTCTTTTAGAAAATAATTTGTATTTTTCATAAATTCAGATTATAAACAAGTATATCTCAAAAAATAAAAGGTAAATTCATTTAAATTATATTTTAGGCTTAATTTATGTCCCGATGAAGTGAAATCATGTAGAAATAGTTTTTAAGAAACTTTAGAAAAAAGGCATTCTAGTAGGGTTTAAGGAAAATATTAAAGAGATTTTGAAATGGAAAGGAATGTTTTTTTCATAAATCTAGATATGAACCAAGGTAATTTGTCATGATAAAATTTTCGATTTTATAAAAATTATTATGTATTAAAATATACTGTACATTGTACTTGAAAATGGGTGAAAATACGAAAAGTTCCCTTGAATTGGGATTTCTTATTGGGGAGAATTATGATGGAAACCATATTAAAACATGTATTTACACATAAAATAAATATGAAATAATCTTTATATATGATATTGGAACATATAAACAGAATATAGAAGAATTACACAAAAAATGAATCATTATATTGGGGTAAATGTAGTGAAATAATAACCTAAAGGAAAGATGAATGTTCGGGTAGAATCCCTTACCTTATGTCTGAATGTGTTGTGTTGTTGATTTTAACACCCTGGATAATCAAATTAAACCCATTAATTAATTAATTCATAAAATTATATACACGTATTTGATTTTTTAATATTTTCATTAAGTTCACTTATTTCCCTTTTGATGAGTTTATAAGATACAATTTTACTTCTCAGGAGAGTTTGTTTCCCGGGTTTTCACTATTGGAATACTTGTATACGAGTATGAAAGTTCATCTGGAATGAGTATAATTCTACACAATTAAATTTATAGTATATTAATGAAAATAATAACTATAAATGGATATATATATCATTTGGTTATATAGTATGATGATAAATCATTAGATAAGATAATTAGTAATAATCATTTTCATTATTACAACATTTATTCATCATAACGAACTCATTTTATTTTATCATTTAGTATTATGTAAATATGTTACTTACAGAAAATAATTAAGTTTGTAAAAAATATATTATAGTCGTATTTAACCATAAAAATGGTGTCATTACTATCCTTGAAAGTGAAATTAAAAAAAAATCGTCGTCCATGAAGGTTGTAAATCGACACCTCTCAGATGATGATTTAATTTTTAAAATAAAAGAGAGAGAGAGAAAATATTTTGAGTAAGGATATTCCATTAATATGATTTAATTCTAGTATATAGAGGATACTAGAGTTTTGATGCTCATTTGGAAGAGGAGGTGAGGATAAGATAAGAAATGAAAAAGGAAATTAAAAGAAAATTAAAAGAAAATGAAAGAGGATTTACCTCTGGAAATATCCTCTTTGAGAAACTCTTTAAGGCACCTTGGTTTGGTATTTTGTTGAGAACAATATCTATTAGAATTGGGGTAGGGACTTGGTAAGATGATTGGGTACAAATATTACAAGGATTAAATCTTGTAAGGTGTGAGGTGAAGGGGTGGTGTGGGGTGGTATTTATAGCGGAGGAGTGGAGTGTTTTGTGAATTATTTATTAATTATTTTATTTTTTTTTGATCAAGAAAATAAATAGTAATGATTAGTTAGACAAAATAGAGTAATTTATTCATGCGATTTCGAACCAATGGTGCTTACATCATTAATGAATCAATGAATAGTGTATTTCACATAAACTGTATATATACAGCAAAGAGGAGGAGTGAATGAGAGATCGACGACCCTCGATGATGGAACCCTAGGTGATTATCAAATATGATTCCCCCCTTCCTGGAGGTGGGAGTGGGGAGGAGGAACTGGTTCCACCGCCTCCGAATTCACTGAAACCCTTTATCCCCTTCTCCAACCCTAGTTTTCTCCCGGAGTTCCCAGTGATTTCGTTAAGCCCGAAGGTTTCTGACCTTCATCTTGGTGGCCCTCATCTATCGATTTCATTGTCAGAGTTCAAAAAAGAATCATGTTATCTAGAACTGAAACTGGTGGCTCGTTTAAACTATATAGGCCCCTTGGTCAATGACTATTATCAATTTGTTTTTGGTAAATGGTATTTTCAAGATTGTGTTTTCATCAGTTTTCTTGATAAAAGACACTTTATGATCCAGTTTTCTTCGAACGATAATCTGTTTCGGTCTTGGTCCAATGCTCCCTGTCGATGCAATGGCCGCAAGTTCTTCCTTATCCAATGGTATTTTGATCTTTGTATGAATTACGACCCATACTCCATCTGAACATGGTTATGTCTCCCTCAACTAACTTTACCTTTTCATAATCGAGATTTTACTCGTATGATTGGAAATATGGTTGGTCATTTTTTATGTTCAAATATTCATACATCTACTGTGAGTCCTTAGATCAACCCCCGCCTTTGTGTTGAAGTGGATGTATCGAGGCCTCTGGTGGACTGGATCTGAATTACGGTTGGTGAAAATTTTAGATGGTAGTAGGCCATTGTCTTTGAATCTTGGGTTGACCAATCCTCAAGCAACTATGGATTGGGGAATTTAGCCTCTAAATTTCATTGTAAAGACATTAATAGGAGGAACTTTCATCCAAAGGAGAGGATAGGTAAGGTGTTTGGTTAGAGGCCATTGTTTGTGGTGGTTGATTATTCTGAAAGTATTGTTGGGTTGGTAAATTTGGATGCATCGACTTTTGGATAATATGCAGGGCCCTTCTAATCTGATGGTTTCTACATTGGTTGATCATTTTAAGTGCGATATGAATATGGGGGATAGTGTGAAGAAGTATTCTTCCAAGGGTGCCTCTAGTACTAGAGCAAAGGAAATCCCCGCATTCATCCATGTGGTTATAGGGGATACTCATAATCGACATGATAAAGATTTCTCTTTGTAGTTGGTCACAGTCAAGAAGGATGACGGTCAGCTCGAGGGGTTAGAGCCTATGGCTGAGAAAAACATGGTCTCTATAGTTTATGATGATGGTGTAATCTTGGTGGATTCAAAAGTCCATTATAATGAGTTACAAGGGAGGGATGATAGTGATGGAGGTTTGATGATCAGAGTTTCTACTAGTAATTGCTTTCAATATTTGAAGCATGAGAATGTAGAGGAGGGTACTCCAATGAATGAAGGAATCAGTATGAAGCTTTATCTACCTTCTCTAGAGTCTATAACTAGAAAATGAATAATGAAGAATGGGATAAATGATGGTAATGAGTTTTTGGAACACCCACATTGTTTAGCAATGATTGATACTAATAGTTAATTTCAGCTGGAACAAGGAGTGAATGATGGTTATCAAGAAGTGAATATCCCTGGAAAATGGGGGGATATATCTGATAGTGACAAGAATAATTATGGTGTAATGATTAGGCCTTCATATAGGGATATTGTTTAGGGAGGGAAGAATATGGTGTCTTAGAAGCAGGAAGTTATGACTGCTCCACCACGAAGAAGGCTGAGGAAAGACTACTCCTATTTGCCAAAGCCATTGTCCACCAGTTCTTCTGTCAAGAAGGAAGGTGGGGCCTTCTCTATTTTTAATATGGGTATGAAATCTTCTATGATTTTATATCTTTGGAGCGGTTGAATTTTAGAAGGAAGTATGACAGGGTTCTAAAGCACTATAAAAGCTCCGGGTGGGAATCAACTACTGAGGAGGATGCAATTTACCATGGATGTGGCGACGGGTATGGTTTCTATGATATATAGTTTCGTTTTCTAGATTGTAGTACTTATTTGTTGTCCTTTTCTTTTATTTTAATAAATGTTCAGAGGTTTTCCTCTGACTAATCTTTTCTGGTATATATACAAGAAATTACTGTATTTTACAATTCACTAAATATTAATTTTTTTAGAAAAATCCCACAAAATACACCCTAATCATTTTTAAAAATTTATAATCTAAAATTTAAAACAATTTTATGAAAACAATTATCAAATTATGAGAAATTTAATTTTTAATTAAAATCCTTTTTTACTCAAAAATATAGATTTTAAAATTATAATTGATTTTATAACACTTTAAAAAACTAAATAAGGTCTAATAAAATAGTCCTAAAATCATAAGACAACAAAATACTAATTTTTGAATTCATTTTATCAAAAAAATCTTTTAAATTGTTTTATTAATTATTAAAATTTATAAATTTCCAAAATACCAACACATAATTATAAAAATTTTAAAATATTCATTTACTTATACTATGATATAATTATATCATACCTTTATTTCTAATAAGCCTAAATTTTATTTATAATTTCATGGATGAGTTTACTATTTATTTGGACATATTTTTATTCATAAGGGTCAATTACTATTTAGAAAGGTAACATTACTATTCCAAAGGGTCAAGTTACTGTTTACTAAAAAAATTAAGTTGATCCTATTAGACTCTAAATATCTTACTAATCGCAACCATTCATGTCCATTTTTATAAATTCAAATCATAGAAGCTAATTTCTTTTGTTTAATACTAATCCCATAACTGTCGCGAGAAGGCAAGTAAAAAGTAAGTTCAAAAGTTCAATATGTCTTTATATCTAGTTTCAATATAAAAATGATTATAATCATCTATATTGGATTAATATATATATATATATATATATATATATATAATTTATCTTTTGTGACTTTAAAAATCAATTATAATAATTATTTTAATGAGAAATTTAGTTTTGAACTAAAATGGAGTATTTTCAATATTCCAAAATAAATGAAACTGCTTAGAAAAATACTAAAATTTCCCCCTAAGTTAATTTTTACATAATGTTATTTATTTTACCTAAAATTATATATTTCATTATAAATATGTTTTATTTATATGAAACCATTATAAATAAAATATAATATTATTTATTACTGTTAATATTACTATGTTTAACGGTTAGGTTATAATTGTATTATTTAAATAATTATAATAACAAAATGTTGTTTCACAGAGGCTCAATTTGTCATATATTACATTCTATATTAAATTTATTTTTAAATCATTGGGGTGATATATTCTCTCATACATTAATTAATTGTTTCATCACAATTGGAAATTTTGCTTCGAAAAAGAAAAATAATATGTTGATACTAGGAAGTACCATTATAGAAAACCCACATAGAAAATAGGTTTAATAAAATGTACTCTTAATTAAAAGAAAATAATATGGTCACCCCCAAATTAGTATTTCTAATAGTATTACATCAGTGGATATTGAAAACATGTACATGGAAGATAAATCTAACTATAATGTTCTTATGGACAATGATAGAGAATATAGTCAGGTGGAAGTTAACATTCTCAAAGCCATAAATCTGTGAGGATATAAGAGACCATTTGATTCATTAGAAAATAAGTTACTTGTATAATATATATATATATATATATTGGTTTCAAGATCCTTTCTCGAAAGTTGAAAAATTATTCCACTCTATAATAATGTAATTAAATATTATTACTTGATATGTTTCTATATATAAAATATCATTCTTCAGTTGTTCCTTTAACTATTCCTACTTAATTTCATGGAAAAATTTGTATTGTATGGTGATGTAATAAAATAATCTATAAAACCTTGTCCAAAGATCAAATTCAACCATTTCATAAATAGTTCACTTTTCCAAAATATCATGATACCACACTTTAGAAACAAGGTCACTGAATTTCCATAACACACTTATTAAACAACATGCAGTGGCTCTTAATAGTCACATCCAAACATGTGATTATAGTCTCCTTATATTATCTTGAAGCATGATAATAACTTTAATTACCATGAAACCTTATAGAGTACATTTATTCTTCTTTATTCCTTATGTAAAAAATAGGAAATTTGATATACTCATCATATCCAAAATGTTATAGATGCTACCAATGATAATATAAAACACTTTACTGATGGTCCATTATTTATATCCAAGATAGTAATTGTGATCCAATTTATGTTATATAAATCAATCATCTCTTTGTTCCGAAAACGATATCTCGAAAATATATTAAGGATTGTCTTTCCCTCAATCATATACTTTCCCAATATATTTACTTGCTACTAAGTCACCTTTACATAGTTCCATTCAACATAAATTATTAAATACTTAATGAAATAGTACTGTATTACAATCCTTATGTATATTATAACTCTTATGATCATAACATAATTCTTTGATCCAATAACACAAATACATTACTTATTCCATTTTGGCTATAGTAATAGAAAAAGATTTACCATTTTCCCTTTGAATTTTCTGAGATATATTTCCATGACGCATGAGACAATGATTTGTGTAGTGTCCAATATCTTTGAAGTTGAATAATTTTATATTAGAAATATTTCTCTTATCCTTTAAATAATTATCATCACGTCCTTTTCCTCAACACCTGAAGCAAACTACTTTTCCTCTTAAGCATATACCAATTTGTTTCCTTCAAGAATTATCACATGTGAAAAAACAATTCATTCTCTTCATTCATTAATCTATCTTTTTCCCAGCTTCCCTCTTCTTCTTCTTCTTCCCTTTTAAGCAATTATACTTTTATAATTCATTATTTGTCTTGTTAGTGAATGATATTATTTCCTCATATGATGAAAATATTTGTGGGATTAATTCCCTTTGAAAGACAGGATTAAACACATCAAAGAAACAATCATTCTTACTCTTTGGATTGTGTGAATTAATGTGGTTCCAATTCCCTCTGATAGGATTTATTTCTAAATAATGGAACACACAATATTAAATCATAACATTATTCAGGACAATTTATAATAAAAAACAATAGTGAAATACTTAACGTAAATTGAAATATTTTTGTATTGCTAATATCATAATCATAAACATGTTTTCTTTACTTTTGAATCATTTATCATGGGTTGTAAAGAAAATTTGAATTATCTTAGGCATATCACTCAAGAGTGTCTAACGAAGTGCGCAGTAAGGCCCATTTTCAAGTACCAGGTTACCCCATGTCAGGCTCGAAGAACCTTTTCAGAGTTGTTACTCTTAGGTATATCTGTTCCAGAATCACATCCAATTGTAGTATCTAGATAAGGATTTATTTCTAGGAAGACCCAAATTATCTCTACTTTACTAAAATTATATTATATTATTCTATTCTCATCCTAAAAGTGTATCTTATGGTTAGGATCCTTAATCTATGTTTTCAAAAGCTTGTTTCCATGGTTTCTACTAAAATTTCTCTTATACCAACTATAAATACACCGACCCCAGAAGTCCGGAGCTGGTGTATTAATTTATTAAATTGGTCTTGTTACAAGGAATCAAATCATCAAGGACCAATAAATTAAGTAGTTTTGGAAACCAAATTACATAAATAAAATTTACTTTAAAAATTTAAATAAAAAACAACATAGAAACTCTATTGATAACACCTAAGAACTCTTATATTAACCCTGCAATTTATTCATAATATACCTCTTGGAATACTATGGAAAAAAATATATCAAAGGGATGATAATAGTTTCATAGTAAGGGTATGAAATATAGTGGAATATATAAAATAAATAATAAGTCATGTGAATAAAAAACCCATGCCTTTAAAACATAATCTAAAGTATAATATGGAAGGAATAAAAGATGAATATATAATTCCATATTAACAATCCCGTGAAACCTAACCATAGATATTTTATTAGTTGAATAATATCATGATTTATAAATTAATATTATAATAATGAAGGAATTCATATATTAGACATCATAAAACTATTGTCAAGTATTTGACCAAGACTTCTGAAAATAAATGGTTAAGAAGTTGCCAAAAATCCATTTCGGTTTTGCCTCATGAGACCTACCAATGCATTGAGGGGATATAGAGGGCCCTCACATTACATGATAATTCCAATGAATTCATAATATGTCTAATAAAAGATATATTTAGATCAAATTGACCCACACCACTTTGAAATATTCGAATCATAATCATAGATGAAAATACTCTAATAAAATCTTTGATAAAATCTTTGAGAAAACATAATCTTTAAACATTTCAGAGTGTCCAATACAACATTGAAACATTTAAATATTAATCCCTATGAAGGAATAATTTCATCAGAATAATAAGACTCAATATTTGATACATCAATGGGAAGTAAATGCACCACATTCAAGGAATAAGTGGTTAACAAAGCATATATCTCATAGAAGTAAATGCGAGATGATATAAACCCTTTTTACTTTAGAGAGAAGAGTTCTTTTGAAAAATCATTTGTATTAATCATAAATTAATATTGTAAACATTTATATCCAAGAAAATAAATGATAAAGGTATTGAAATTATATTTGAGGCATAAATGATTTCTCACTAAAGTGAAATCATATAGAAAGTGTTTTTAAGAAACTTTAGAAATAATTTATTTTAGTGAGGTTTAAGGAAAATATTAAAGAGATTTTAAAGTGTAAAGGCATGTTTTCCTTCATAAAATAAGAAGAAAATAAATATATATTTTAATGATAAATTTTTTGCTTTTAGAAAAATAATTAAGGCTTAAAATAGACTATATAGTGCAGTTGAAAATTGGTAAAAATTCAGGGAGTTCCCTTAAATCAAGATTTATTATTGGAAAAAATTATGATGGAAATAATATTAAGAAATGTATTTCCACAAAAAATAAAGATTAAATAAGATGGATATACAAGTTTGGAACATATAAATAGAATATATAAGAGGTACACCAAACTGAAGAAGCCTTACATTGGGGTAAAGATAGTGTTTGAATAACCCGAAGGAAGGTTGAAGGTTTAGGTTGAATCCCTCACATTATGTCTGAATGTGTTCTTCACTTGACCTTAACAACTTGTATAATCAAACTAAATCCATGAATTAATTAATTCATAATATTATCTACATTTATTTTATTTAGTATAATTTTTCTATGTTCATTTATGGAATGTTTTTTGAGTTTATAAGATATAATTTTATTGCTTGGGGGTGTACATTTCCTTTATTTTCATGATCAGTATACATGTATATGAGTATGGAAGTACATGTGGAATGGGTATAATTCCCTATAATTGCATTTATATGAAATTAATTAAAATACATAATTTTAAATGTTTATATACATCATTTGGTTATATGGTATAGGGATGAATCATTAGATAAGACATTTAGTGATAATTGTTTTCATTATTACTGTGGTTATTGATCATAACGAACTTATTTTATTTAATTGTATCATATTATGTAAATATGTTACTTAAAAAAATAATTAAGTATGTAATATATATTATAGTCTAGTTTAAAGATAAAAATG
Organism: Viscum album; assembly: GCA_963277665.1. Taxonomy (NCBI): domain Eukaryota; kingdom Viridiplantae; phylum Streptophyta; class Magnoliopsida; order Santalales; family Viscaceae; genus Viscum; species Viscum album. The sequence goes on along the minus strand of OY728132.1, from coordinate 267,195,868 downwards.
GTTTCATTACCAATCTTAAAGAAGAAATTGAAGAATGAAAATCCATCATCCACGAAGGTTGTAAATTGACACCTCTCAGACAATGATTTCATTTTTAAAATTAAAGAGTGAGAGAAGGGATTTTGAGTAAGGATATTCCATTTTAATTATATAATTATAGTATATAGATTATATTGGAGTTATTATTCTCATTTAGATGGAGTATGTTATGAGAGGATAAGAAATGAAAATGGAAATGAAAAGGAAAAAAAGAAAAGGAAAGAGGATTTACCGCACAAGAGCCCCATCCCTGTTGGTGAGGACTCAACAAGTGTATCCAAGAGACGCAAGATTAAATACTTATAGAGATATAATTTTTTTGGGTAATGTAGCAGTACTATATTAGTCACTGTAGTGGGTAATGTTCGATATTGTAATAGCCATAACTATTCATCATTTTGGAATTTCTGGCCACCGATTTGTTCCTTAGGTCCTTCAAGGCCTTCGGGCTACCCAAGAGCTTCGGGCCAACTCAAGGCCTTTGGGAGACCTCAAGGACTTAGATCCACCTCATGGATTTTGGTCCACATGAAATTGTGTTTAATGGACCATATCGACTTTAAAAGAAGCAGAATCTAGATGAGTATTCAGAGTAGGCACATTCACTAGAGAAGAAGCTAACATATTTGGAAGAAAGAGAGGGTATGAAATTTCCATTGAGACCAGATTGTGAATGAACAAGAATCCTAGTTGGACAACCATGCAAAGTTGGAGAGCTTCCATCATTATGTAGATATTGGGGAGGAGCAGTTCCAAGTAGTTATAGTCTGGTTTAATTCGTCTAAGACCAATAGATCGTGTAATGTCCAAGAACTTGGGGTCTTTTAATATATAAGACTATAGGCCTTGTAAGGGTTTCCCCTTATCCCTTGAAAGTGTTATATTAAAAATAAATAAATAATAGGGACTTCAGGCCATTCGGGTCAAAATAAAGAGGATTTACCTCTTGAATTCTCATCTTTGAGATAATCCTTAAGGCACCTTGGTTTGGTCATTGGTTGAGAAAAAGATCTCTTAGACATGTGGGAGGGACTTGGGAAGAGGATTGGATATAAATTTGACACGGATCAAATGTTGTATGGTGTGAGGAGAAGGGGTGGTGAGATTTGGTATTTATAGTAGAGGAGTGAGGGGTTTTGTGAATATTTTATTTATTATTTTTTTATTTTGGCTCATGAAAAGAAATAATGATAATTATTATGACTAAATATTGTAATTTTTTCATGTGATTTCGAACCAATGGTGCTTATATAATCCATGAAATAATAAATAGTTTATTTAACTTATAATTTCTATATACCGTAAATTATTGTATTTTACTATTCACCAAAAATTCAAGTATTTTAGAAAAATCCCAAAAATACACCGAAACCATTTTTTGACGTGTAAAATTAAAAACTGAACTCCATTTTTGTCATAAACCGCCTTCACCAGGATGAGAGAAGGGACAAAAAACTGCCAGACCCTTCCTTCTTCAAGTTGAAAGAGAGATAACGACACCCAAGTCCCACATTCAAAAAGCCATGTAGTGTCGAATAGAACTAAGGGTATAGAATCAATCGTAATAAAGAATGAATTTTCCTTTTTATAGAAAAGGATCAAGAAATAAGATGGTAAATCTCAAACAACTCCAAACACAGAAAGTAAAAGTAAAAACAAAAACCCTTTTTTTCCACATGCATGTTCAATATAAAATACTAAAACGTAAAAGAAAACTCCAAAGGAAAAAAATACCAAAAGAAAAGAAAAGTAGCAACATCAACTATTGAAGCCCAAGCTAGTAATGTCTGGAACAGTCCTTAATGTCCTCCTGGAAACCTGAAAGTAGTTTTTAGATACGTATGGTGAGTATAAAGGTATACTTAGTAGGGAAAACCAAAATCTCTCATGCACAAGTGGGGAGGAATTATAATGCTTTATGAGAAAAGGATATAACCAAATCAGATAGCATTGAAACTATCCACCCAAACCTCACCAAGGCACACTTCCCAAATAATGCAAGTCATGTAAAGTAATAGTAATAACACATTGATATTTGGGTACACCGCACCACTTCCACACTGGTTATTGAAGACATCCTACGCGTCCGACCTACCTTGCCATTTTTTTACTCTAGTCCCACTACTGCCCTAACGACAATTTTTTAGGCCAGAAAAACCACGTATCCCACCTACAGACACCAGGTCCATAATAACCATAGACATCCTTTCCCGCAGACACCTGATCCCCAACAACCACTACCACACCCAAAGACACCTGGGCCACAACAACCACACACATCCCCACATGAAGACATCTGGGCCACAAAAACCACTACCATGCCTGAAGACACCTAGGCCTCATCCTGAAGACACTTGGGAAACACTCCTTCCTGCACATACCTGGTCCACCCACCACAACATACCTTTCCTGATGACTCTTTGGCTATAATAGACCTTAGGCCGTCACAATCTAAATGAATATTCTTGAGTTACTCGGGGGAGGGAGAAAAAAGGATCTCTTAACCAACCACTCATATGAGTGTTGGGGAAATCGCCCTCCCCCATGAAATGGGGGTGTTCTACATGAAGTGCTTAATGTGGATGGGGTTCTAATAAGAAATATAAGAGCTAAATTTATACACATAGGTATAAAAAAACTCATCCCAACATAAGGGTTCCAAAACAATCCCATACCCAAACACCCTCATTACTATTCATTCATACAAAATCACAACAGCCACAACCGGAGAAAAACTCATTCCTAGAAAATAATTCCACAATGAACCCATTATTTTTATCATATTCAAGTGATTGAATTTAAATAATTATTCACTACCGGAAAACTAATAGTCATAGCCGCATGCCAAGGAAGGAAAAATGGCCAAGCATCAATTTAAGCATTCACACCCGGTTCTCTTGTAAATTGACTACAAAAAGGGGTCATGAGATCCATCACAGTACTGGAACCAAACCAAGCCCCAACATATGGCCCCACATGGCCCTACATCCTCAAACCAACAATTTCACAATAAGGGATCCCATCCCCATCCATGTCACCTCACAAGCATCGGGCATAACAACCATACAAATCATGATAACATATCAAGGGATCTTTCACACATAACACTCCGTTCATTAAGTTTCTTCTCTCAATTTGGTTAACAAGAATGATCGCATAAGGATTCTTGTTCATTAGGAATTCATTTAATCAACCAATTTTACGTGATTAACCAGTTTCCATGTTACAGACATTAAATCATCACAAGCTTATATAGAAAAAGAGAGGTTCATTAGTGTGAAATAATGGACCACCAATGACCACTATTTTCATGGGGCATAATCCCATACAATTTAAAACATATGAAGGATGATAATAGAGTACAAAATCAGTTTCAAACACACCCCTTCATTATTTAGAAACCATTTATTATCTTCTCTAATGTTGGGTTTCATCAACACCCTGAGGTAACATTATCACACCGACCTTGCATGATACAAAGTAATGAGGGATGAAGGATGAACCTACCTATATGATCAATGATAAATGTTTTTTCTTCTTGGGACAATAATTGGAGATGTGCGACTTGTAGAAGAAAAACACCAAGAACTCCAAAAGTGAGTAGGAAAGGCTCCAGAATAGGTTCACAACATTACCAAGGAAGTGGGAATCCAAACACCCCAAGGTATGAAAAAGAGACCAGACACGAATAAGAAAGAAACTCCATGAAATAAAAGGATAGATCCTGGAGTTACAGGATATGAAATCTTGAACATATTTAAAGGTAGATCATCGTTTCACCACGCTATTGGGTGGTTACACATGATGGAATTAATTATTTTTTAATAATTCTCATTGGGGAGGTGGTGATAACAGGTGTGAGTTTTAGGGATTCATTTAAATGGGAAAAAACAATGTAGCATGGGAGAATATGGAAACATAGGAATGAGTGTGACACTAAGGAAAAAGCTACATGTTTTGGAAAGTCAAGGTTCACCCAGGTCTTGGGGGATTTTAGATATTATTTATGGGATTTAGATGACTTCGAAAAGGGGTATTAAAAATATCTTACATCAAAAGATACATTACGAGAGAGAAATTGGAAAAATTCATTAAGTAAAAAAAGGGTGGGAACCAGTTTAGCAAGAAACCGTAACGGTGTCACCGGTTCGGTGGAACACCGTATGCGGTTCCACCATTTCGGTGTGTGATCGTGATAGTGTGACCACTATAGTGCCACCGTCACGGTGCCACCATCACGGTGCTGCTGTGACCAGTGCCACCATTTTGGTGGAACTGAGTTTTTGGAAAACTCCTTAATGAGTCACCGATGGTCCCCAAGACACCCCAAACACCAGAAATTTAGAAAATTGATGGATCAGGAGTGTTCATTCCAATACATTAGATACCCCTCAAACAATTCTCATCCTCGAGAATCCAAGAGTAAACCCAAATAAAATAGAGGGGTCCAACCGACCACCTCGTAAGATACCTCTCAGGAGTTAACCTCCTTGACATATAGAAACACCTATCCCTCATAATGATCAACTATAGAGGCACTACCTCTCCCCTCCTTTAAGTAACCACACAAACATGTAAATATCATACCATCCGGTCTCATGGATTAGAGAGTCCCTTCCACCATGTCAAGATACTATCCACTTTGGGCAGAACTGACTCACTTGCACGAGTTCAATCGTATCCACTTTAATGCATATGTATTAGGGATTATGTCCTCCCCTCCCCATGGTTATGACTCTTCACACACATTCAGAGAACAAGGGAAAAAATACATCTCATAGTTTACAAGGTCAAGCATTACATCACAGTCAAGAACAAAATAACACATAAAAAAACCTAAAACAACTCTAGGTACTGGGCACACATTTGTGCCTTTCGTTCCCAGGTACTATCCTCGAGGACACCATGCCTTCATAACACACCAAATAAGGGAATAGTTCACCCACAAAGCACCTTCTCCTCACGATCATCGATCCTAACTGGTCCCTCTGCAAATTTCTCGTCATCCTCGACATCTAGATTCCACCAGTCGAGGATGTGCAAATCACTGTGTAGATACTGAAAGATCTGAGACATATAGAAGATGTCGTGCACCATTAATAGTGATAGTGGTAGCACCAGCTGATAAGCCACTTTGCTGACCCACTACAACACCTCGAAGGGTCTGACAAACATGGGAAAAATCTTACTTCCCCTACCAAATTTCCATTGCCCATGCTGAGGGGATACCTTCAAGAACATGTGGTCCCTAACCTCGAACCCCAAGGGAATACTCCTTTGATTGGCATATGAATTTTTCCAGTACTGAGTGGCCTTCATCCTCTCCTATATAAGTGGAACCTTCTCTGTCGTACTCTGCACCACCTCTGGGCCAAGAACACCTGATTTCTGAATCTCTATTTAACACAGGAGTGATCAACACGGTCTACCGTACAAATATTTGAATGTAGACATGACAATGGTAGAGTGATAGAAATTGTTTTAGGAAAAATCTTCTAGAGGAAACCATCACAACCATAATCCCCTGAAGTACAAAACACATGCCCATAACATATCCTCCAATGCCTGGATGGTCCGCTCCGTCTGCCCATCTGTCTGGGGGGTGTAAAGCAATGCTGAGTCATAGTTGGGTGCCAAAAGCATGTTGCAATCCTTTCCAGACCCATGAGGTAAACTGTGTATCCCAATCCGAGACTATGGAACTTGTAAATCTATAAAACTGCACCACCTCTTCCACATACCTCTATGTTAATGAATCTACCACACTCGACTCCATGATTTCCAGGAAGTTGGATGATTTCGTCAGTCGGTCCACCACAACCCATATAGTATCACAACCACCTTTAACCCTAGGTTATCCCATGATGAAGTCCATCGAGATGTTGTCCCATTTCGAGTTGGGTAAATCTAAATGTTGCAATATACCTCTTGGGGCACCGTGTTCATCCTTCACCTACTAAAACATGAGGCACTTTGCCACAAAATCTACCACAAGAAGCTTCACCTCAGACCACCAAAAATGACCCCTTAAGCCCCAATACATCTTGGAAACTTCTGGGTGTACCACCAGGGGTGAGTTGTGGAACCCACCAATAACTCTCTCATGCATTTCAACTAGGGCGACCAAATTTCCATGAAACAACACTTGATTTCGTCCATCTTCCGACCATCCTTCCAGATCATTACCCTGGCTAACACAATCACACATCACTTCAGCCACTATGTCCCCCCACTGATACTCCTCAACTTATTGTACTAATGAATAATGCACCATCATCTAAAATAGGAAACCCCTATGATTTTCCACCCTTGTATCCAAGTTCAAGGAAGCCAAGTCCTCCATTTCCTTCTATGAATCTACTAATTATCTAACAGAAACCTTCAATGTATTTCATCTCCAGGCATCGGCCACCACGTTCCCCTTCCCCGAGCTGTAGGAAATCTCAATGTCATGGTACTGGAGGAACTCCATCCACCTCTACTGCCATAAGTTCATGTCGTGCTAGGAGAAGATATATCTCAAGCTTTTGGGATATTTGAAGACCACAAAGTGTTCCCTGATGAGGTAATGCCTCCATAACTTCAGCATGAACACTGCTATTGTATGCTATAGCTCATGGGTGTAATATTTACATTCATGAGGAAATAACTACCTAGAACTACAAGAGGTCACTCCCCACTACTACAACAACACACACCACAAGACTAGTCCTGAAGCATCACAAAACACTTCAAACACTACCCCTTATTGTGGAAACCCTTCCACTATGGCACTGACCAACTTCCCCTTCAGATAGCTAAAGGCTGCCTGGCACAAATCACTCCATAAAAAAGCTCAGTCTTTCTTGGTCATGGCTATCAAAGGTGTTGCAACTTGAGAGAAGTTGAGCACGAACCTATGGTAGTAACCTTCTTTGACCCAAGAAACTAATAACCTCTGCTACATTGTTGGGTGCTGCCAATGAAAAAACTGACTTGACCTTCGATGGGTCCACTTCTATTCCCAGCTGGGACACCACGTGTCCTAGGAAGTGTACCTCTCATGAACAGAACTTGCACTTGGGAAACATCCCGTAGAGCTGGTGCTGTCGAAGGAATTATATAACTATCCTGAAATTCTTGGAATGATCCTCCTCTGATCTTGAGTAGATCCGGATGTCATTGATAAACATGACTACGAACTGATCCATATAATCGTGGAAAATTAAGTTCATGAGACCCATGAACATGGATGGTGCATTTATAATTTCAAATGGCATGACCACGAACTCAAAGTTCCCATATATTCACATGAAAGTAGTCATTTATATACCACTCTCCTTCACCCTCAACTAGTGATATCTCAATATCAGGTTGTTCTTATAGAACAAACACGATTCCTTCATCTGGTCAAAAAGGTCATCGATCCTCGGGAGGGGGTAATAGTTTTTGACCAACACCTGATTCAGCCTTTGGTAGTCTATACACAGCCTGACACCACCGTATTCCTTATTTTTGAACAAGAATATGGCACCCCATAGTGACACGCTCAGTCGGATAAAACCTTTCTTCATCAAGTCATCAACATGAATCCATAACTTCCAAAACTCAGAAGGTTCCATCTGATATGGATCCTTCAAAATAAGATGGGTTCCTGGTTTCAAGTCTATCTTGAACTCAACATCGCGTCGAGGGGGTAGAGTCACCACATCTCCAGGGAAGGAATCTAGGAACTGATTGACAATTATCAGAACATTCATCATCTATGTACCTACTGACTCCACTGAGAGCTGAGCTAACAAGGAAATAAGGGGTTTCACTCATCGGATGCCACCCTTGAAACCCTGCTCGCTGACAAAAGTCACACATTGGTCACCCATATATGTAAACATGACCCTTATCTGGATGCATTCAATAATAGAACAGACATATAATAGCCATTCGATGCCTAAAATGACATCATATGGTTGCATTTGTATCCAAAGAAGTTCCCCACTATACTGATGTGTCCATACCATTTGTTTAAATCATTGGAAAACACAATACAATCTAGTCTGAACTCTGACTGGCGTACTCAATACTAGGGAAACGATAGGTATCTATGATTCTAGACCCAGATCATGGTCTAGACTGGGTGCAATAGAGTAGTGCGAAGCTCTTAAATCAAACAAGGCATATGCAAGATTACTAAACAAGCAGATCGTATCTCAAACGACATCTAGCCCTACTAGAACCACTGCCTCTATGGTGTGAATCTGCCCATTCCATGCTTCTATTCTCCTAAGATGTTGTCTAACTCCCTAACCATGCCCTAGTTGAGGTCCCTAAGAAGCGCCCTGAGGTTAGCCTCCTCCTGAAACATCTTCTCTTGGAGGAGTGAGAGCTTGCTGTCCCTACAGCGGCTGCTAGAAAGGCCTGGTTGGAAACTGCTCCTGCTGAGGTGGGCACTGAACCTGCCCACCTCCACTATACTGCACTCTTTCTAGACATTGATTCTGAAGGTTTCCATGGTTGGAACAGAAGAAGCACCTCGGTCCCAGGCTCGTAGAGAAAGGGTGAGGACCAGGAGATTGAAACTGGAACTGCTGCGGTCTACTCCCCATCTGCCGGAACCTGGAAGGCCCTAAGGCTGGAGGCCTACTGCAAATGGGCTTCCCCTTCTAAGTGCTAAACTGACTACCCTCTCATATAACACCTCTAAGAATGTGCATCATTTCCACAAATTCATACTTCTTTTAATCCTCTAAGTATGTCGGTAGAGTGAAGGGAGTAAAAACTTACTAAAGAGAAGGTTGGAGTTCCTCCTCTAAATGTCTCGTCTGAGACTCTTCATCATGAAAGAGTAATAGATAAAAACGATAGAGATATTTTAACTAGGTCCCCAATTCCCCTACCATCATACTCCCTTTCTAGAGGGAGAGAATATCTTGCCTCTTATCAGCCTTCATTGTGGAAGAAAGAAATTCTGGTTGAAACTCCTTCACGAAGACTGTACTTGAAACCTAAGCTTCCCTCTTCTCCTTGAGGTAGAGCGTCTACCACTGACATTCTGCTCCCCTCATATATCTAATTTCCAATGGAACACATCACTCTGCCAGATACCGGATCAAGATGAAATCTTTCACAAACTCCTCGAGCCAGCTTTCAGTCTCTAGGTCTGAGACGCTGCCCTTGTACTTCTCGAGGGTCTTCTGTTGAAAGGAACAAATCATATTCTTCCACTGTTCATCAACCTCCTCTAGATCAGTCCTCTGATAATCAACCAGATCAGCCTTCTGGGCCTCGATCGCCCGCACTACTCATGGTCGCCGTCCAGGTTCCATAACTATACAGTAAATAAGGAATGCTTATGCCCCAGTAGTGTATATGTTTTCTTTTAAATTTTTCTTAAACATGTTATTTATTTAAATTCCCAAAACACCTAGAAAAAACAAGAACACATGTCATTATGATGCATGTACATTTCCTAGGGTCTCTACCCAGCAATTAGTGTAGCCTCACTTGGTCATTCGGTAGGTCCAGAGTCCTTGCATCAGATCACAGGGGGCCCTAAAATCTTGTGTCCTAGATGGTATTTCCTAGCCTATTTCACAAACCAATATTCCCTAACACTATTTATATTCCATCCCATGAAATCCTTATGGTTCCTAACCTGAACTCCATCCTATCTCTCAAAATTCCTATTTTGATACCATTCATTCATGACCTGCCTTCACCAAGATTAGAGAAGGGATAAAAAACTACCAGACCCTTCCTTCTTCAAGTTGAAGGAGAGAAAATGACCCCCCGAGTCCTGCCTTTAATAGGGCCTAGAGTGGTGACTAGAACCAAGGGTATATAATAACTCGTACTATGGAAGGCATTTCCCTTTTTATATAAAAGGATCGAGAGATAAAATGATAAATCTCAAAAAACTACAAACATAGAAAGTAAAAGTAAAACCAAAACCCTATTTTCCACATGCTTCTTAAATATACAATGCTACAAAGTACAAGAAAACTGCAAAGGAAAAAATTCCAAAAGAAAATAAAATTAACAATTTCAACTCCTGATGCCCGAGCTAGTAATGTCTAGAACGGTCCTCAAAGTCCTCCTAGAAACCTGAAATATGTTTTTATATACGTAGGGTGAGTGTACAAGTATACTCAGTAGGGAAAACCAAAATCTCTTGAGAACAAGTAGGGGGGGGGGAATTCTATTGCCCCAGGAGAAAAGGAGTTAAAAAAATAACCTTGGAAGGAAACTATCCACCCAAACCTCACTAAGGCACTGTCCCCAAATAAAGGAAGTCATGTAAAGTAGTAGTAATAAAACATTGATGTTTGGGTACCCTGAACCACTTCCCCACTGGCTATTGAAGACATTCTATGCATCAGACCTCCCCCTCCATTTTCAATGCAGTCCCAATGCCACCCAACGACAACCTTTTGGGCCACCACGACCACTCATCCCACCCACAGACACATGGGATACAAAAACCACACACATCCCTGCCTACAAACACCTAGGTCACAACAACCAATGCCACACCCAATGACACATGGGACAAAACAACCACACACATCCCCACCTGTAGACACCTAGGCCGCAACAACCACTACCATGACTGAAGTAAGATGTGCCTCATCCCAAATACACTTGGGAAATAATCTTGCCTGTATAGACTTGGGACAACCACCACAACATACCATGACCAAAGAATCTTGGGCTATAATGGACCTCAAGACATCACAGCCTACCTGAAGAGTCTTGGGCTACTTGGGAGAGGGAGCAGAAAAAGAGCTAATAACCATCTACTCATAGGAGTGTTGGTAAAATCACCCTCCCCCATGAAATGGGGGTGTTCGGCACAAAGTGCTCAACATTGGTGGGGTGTGAATAAAAAACACAAGAACTAAATTTATACACCTAGGTAGAAAAGAACTCATCCCAACCTAAGAATTCCAAAACCATCCCCTACACAAACATCCTCATTACAATTCATTCATAAAAAATCACCACAAAAAGAACCAGAGAAAAACTCATTCATAGAAAAAATTAACCATTGAACTCATTCTTGTTATCATTTTAAAGTGATTGCATTTAAATAATTTTTCAATACCAGGAAAATAACAGGCATATCCGCTAGACAAGTAAGGAAAAACAACCAAGTAGTTATTTAAGAATTCACACCCGGTTCTCTTGTAAATTCACGACAACAAAAGGGATCTGTGAGATCCCTCAATGTACTAGAACCAAACCTAGGCCCAATATATGTCCCCAAACAGGCCCAAATCCACAAACCAACAATTACACAACCAAGGATCCCATCCCCATCCATGTCACCTCACAATAATTAGGAAGAACAACCATACACATCACGAGAGCAGAGAAAGGGAGATTTTAGATTTAACACACCATTCATTAAGTTTATTCTCTCTCTTTGGTTAACCAAGGTGATCAAACAAGGATTCTTGTTAATTGGGAATCCATTTAATCAAATATGTTTACATGATTAACCAGTTTCTATTTTACAACCATTCAATCATTAGAAGCTTATACAGAAAAATAGAGGTTCATTAGTGTATAAGAAAGGACCAACAAAACCACTATTTTCAGGGGGTATAATCCCATACAATTCACAAAATATGAAAGAAGATAAAAGTGTACAACATCATCATCAAACAGACCCCTTCATTCTTTAGAAATAATTTATTATCATTGTTAAGGTTGGGTTTCATCTATGCCCAGAGAAAAAATTACCATACCCACCCCACAAGACACCCAGTAAAGAGAGATAAAGGAAGACCCTACCTAGATTATCAATGATCAATGTTTTCTCTTCTCGATCCAATAACTGGAGATGCCCAACTTGCAGAAGAATAACTCCAAGAACTCAAAAAGTGAGTAGGAAATGCTCCAACACGGGCGCACAACTAGGCTCGGGAAGAGGGACTCCAAAAGTACCAAGGGAAGGAAAATAGACCAGCCAAGAAGAAGAAAGAAACTCCATAAGATTAAAGAAAAGATCATGGAGTTACGAGATATGAACTCTTGAACGACTTTAAAGGAGGATTGTGGTTTCACCATGGGATTGGACGGTTACACATGATGAAATTAATTGTTATTTGATAACTCTCCTCAGAAATATGGTGATAATAGATGTGAGTTAAAGTGTTTCCTTAAAACGGGAAAAACCACGTTACAGGGGCAAATATGGAAACACGGGAAAAGGTGTGACACTGAGGAAAAAGCCACATGTTTTCTTAAGTAAAGAATCGCCTGAATCATGGGGGATTTTAGATATCATTTATGGGATTTAATTGGATTTCAATGGGGTATTAAAAAACTTTTACATAAAAATATGCATTAATGGAGAGGAAATAGAAAAATTCAGAAATTGGAAAGAAAAAAAGGGTGGGACACCATTTGGTCAGACACCGTAATAGTGTCACTGGTTCGGTGGAACACCGTAAGTGGTGGCACCATTTTGGTGTGCGACCGTGACGGTGCGACTGATATGGTTCTGCCATCATAGTTCCACCATCATAGTGCCACCATCACGGAACCGCTGTGAACGATGCCATTGTCACGATGCCACCTTGACCAGTGCCACTATTTTGGTGGAACCGTTTAGTTTAACGTAGTTTTTGGAAAACTCTTTAATGAGTCATCGATGGTCCCCAGGACACCACAAACACCAGAAATTTTTAAAAATTAATGGACCAAGAGGGTTAGGGACCTTAAAATTTTATCGAATAAATTATATAAATATGCAAAATTTAAATTTTATTAAAATAATCATTTACTCGAATAATACATATTTTAAAATTATAACTGATTTTATAGCACTTTGAAAAATTAACTAATATCTAATAAAATTATCCTAAAATCATAAGACAATAAAATATCAATTTATGAATACATTTTATGAAAATAAATTTTATTTTAAATCATTTTATTATTTATTATATATTTATGACTTTCAGAAATACCAACACTTAATTATTAAAATTTTGAAATATTCACTTACTTATACTATGATATAATTATATCATACCTTCATTTAGAAGTTACCTAAATTTTATTTATACTTTATTGGGTGAGGTTACTATTTATTTTTACATATTACTATTCATAAGGTTCAATTACTATTCATAAAGGTAACATTAATACTCCAAAGGGTAAGGTTATTGTTCACCAAAAAATTAGGTTGATCTTATCAGACTCTAAATGTCTTACTGATCGCAACCTGGTATGTCCATTTTTTAAAATTCAATTCAAATAAGCAATAAAATTAAGTTTATTGCTAATCCCATAAGTGTGGCGAGAAGGCGGGTAAAACGAACATTAAAATGTTCTATAAGTCTTAATATCTAACTTCAATATAAAAAATATTTCAAATATCTACATTGAATTAATATATGTATAATTTATCTATTATGGCTTTAAAAATAAATTATAATAAATATTTAAAAGAAAAACATAGTTTTTAACTAAAATGTATTAATTTTCACTATTCCTAAAAAATGACACTTCTCAGAAAAATACATAAAAAATTACACTAAGTTAATTTTGATTTTTTTTATTTTAACAAAAAATATATATTTCATTATAAATAGGTTTTATTTATGTGAACCCATTATTTATAATATTTAATATTATTTACTACTATTACTATTGCTATCTTTAAGAGCTAGGTTTTAACTATCTTATTAAATAATTATAATAACAAAGTGTTATTTCGTAGAGACATAGTGTTGCATGAATTACATTCTATTTTAATTTTTTTTAAATCCTGGTGGTTTTACAATATTCACCACATAATAGAAGCACATGGTGGATCTAACTTATGTCTCACAAAAAATACAATTGAGATAGAAATCCCTTACAATAAGTCTCATCTTCCTATCTACATGTTTAAACCTATTGTATAATAAATATAATTATATTATAAATCTATTAAAGGACCATAATCATATGTATCATACCATATATGATTTACTTATGGAATTTTTTTACCCATTTATCAATAATTCGTTGTTAAAATCACATTTCCGGTAATAACTACATTTTTTCATGTATGTTTTAATTTTTTATTTTTGGTCCACTTAATTTGATCATGGTTTCATCATATATATAATTTTAAACATGAAATAAATATCATATATATTCATTATATATGTTTTTATAATAATACAAGAAATTTATATATAGTAAACGAGACACATCGTTCATGGAGATGGTAGGTCATACTTACGCATGATCATTTTTTACCTTATCCTGATGGAAAGAAATAAATGAGCATAAATAATATAGTAACATTAAAGAATCATTTTTATTCTATATATATCACATATTTTCATTGAACACATCCTTATTACCTTATATGTAAAGCTCAAACAAATCACATCACTTCGTGAGGTGATAGTCCGCCGTACACTTGAACAATGTTATCATATTTTCACAAAATAGAAGGAAATAAAAAACATGTGATATTATTATTTAAAAATAATTATAATATCATAAATATCATATATAAATAATAAATCCATCATTATATCTATTCTTGTGAGGAGGTGATGGAAAATGAATAACATCATTTCGCGAGGTGGTAGTTTTTATACACATGAATGATGATTTTTTAACCCATTTGATAGAAGAAAAGAAGGATTGAGGATATTAAATTAAAAAAATAAAGTCTATGTATATGGAATATACTAATTTTATTATATTATCATGGTTTAATAATAATTTATGTGGGTGAAAGAAGAAATAAAAAGAAATTCTTACTTAGGGACCCTACCTATTTTTAAGACAACTTCTTTTAGTTTGCACCCAAAGGCTTATTAGGTTGTATTTATGGAAAAATAAGGATTATAGTATGATATTAAGGAAGTTAGAAAGTTATTTGGTTATCTATTATCCAAACCCAAGGGTTTTGTAAGTGTGAATAGGAGAGGAAAGGGGGTAACCTTTTATAAGTGAGGATAGTGGCACACATGTTATTTGGGAAAAGAAAAATGTGTACCGACATTATTCACATGAAAAAAAGTTAAAACATGAGGAATTATATAGAATATAATATATAAGGTTTGAATATGGCTGTAAAATTTTTCTTGGATGTGTTTTTGTCATTTTTAACCCTTATCTTTTTAGTTTTACTCCTAGGTAAACCCAATTTTACCTTAACCGTAGTAAATAATTTTTCCTCTTTTTACCATTCATTATGGTCAAACATTATGTTGGCCATGTTAAATAATAAAAAATTTACTCATTCCAAATATGGAATCTATTTTTACAAATTTTAGTCACATAAGTGACAAATTTTAATTTAAAATTAATCCCGTTGATGCCATGAGAAAGTTGTCATCCAAAGAGAAAATGTTCAAAAGATTAAAATAATTTTATATAAAAACTCATTATAAAATAAATTTAAATGAATTAAATTATATTAATATATATATATATAATTGAACTAATTTTACTTTTAAAACTATTTTAATTTTTATAATTTTTAAATTCTTTAAATGTAATGAAAATTATTAATAAATATAGTATTTATCACTATTCATCAGAAATTCTATCATTTCATAAAATTATAAAAAATTCAATCGAATATAATATTCGCCTGATTATATCAAAAAATTTTAAAAAATAATTTTAAAAGAAGTATGAAAAAGGCAAAATACTGTTTTTTAGAATAATACATTTTTATGCATAAAATTAGATTTATTTCAATCTATTTTTGAGAAAAAAGATAAAATAAATGTTAAAAAAATTATTTAATATATAATATATAAGTTTAATTAAAATTATTCACCAAAAGGGATTATTTAATTTATTAAGATAAAACATGTTTATACGTATAAAAATAGATTTGTTTCTAGAAAAACGTCCACTTTATTTTTAAATGGTTTTTTTAATTTATAATTAATTGGCCACTAAGGAATTCATTATATATATATCACTCTGTCTGTGTGTAAAAAATAAATTTTCAAAATTTAGTTAGTCCTATTCATACATTCCATTCCAATTTTTAGGTGATAACTATCATATTAAATAATAATATTCTAATAGTATTTTACATTTCGTTTAAACTCAGCGTTGTGTGTAATATTTGATAAACTCAATGTTTTGTGTAACAAAAAATAAACTCAGTGTTACATGTAACACATGTTAAACATGCTGTTATGTGTAATGATAAATATTTAAAATATTAAATTTAATCTAAAAAACATTTCTCAAAATCTCAGGGTGTTACATTTAGGTAGAGTTTGGTTGAGCTAGGAAGATTTATGTGTGAGAGGAATTGGGGTAGTGAAGGATTACTTTTATATGTGAGAGGGTGGTTATTTTTTAATTAATAATTTCTTAATATATAAAAGGATCCATTTTCAAGGAACATGGATCCAAAGTTAATATTTAACATGTAAAATAAACGGTAAGGTCATGAAATCCTTCATCCATCTATTTAATGACGAGGTTTTGTGATATTTTATGATTTTTTCTCTTGATTTATCATTTTTACTGCATTTTATCCTTTATCATGGTGATTAACTTCTATCATGATAAATAATTTTTGTAACCAAATATGAAATTTAATTTATTACCTGAATTTGAAGTGATGGTTCCCAATATGAAATCAATTTTACCTAATTAAATTTATAAAATTGGTAAAAATAAATTTTAATATAATAATACATAACGTGGAAAAGAAATTTTTAGAAAAATATAATTGTTAAGAGTAAAGTGAATTTATTCTTATTCTACACCAAGAAAAAATCTTCAAATGAGTGTTAATTTAAATAAATAAATAAATATATATTATCAGTAAATTTATTTAAATTAATCATTAAAAAGTGATAAATATAATATATTAATATAGAAATCCATAATATATAGAGAAATTCAATTCTTTGAAAAATAACCATTTTTAACTGAATTGAAATTTTTGATTTTTATTTCAAAAATCACTTTTGGGGGATAATTGGGAACCCTGATAGAATTCAGGGCAAATGAGAACATCAATCCACATAAGATAACACAATAAAATTCTAGAAAAATTTACGAGTATTGATGCAGATGGATATCACTAACATTTTGTTTGTAATTTTATTACTTAGTTTTAATTATATATTTTAACTGTTTTTAGTATTTTTAGTTTATTTATGTAGTTTTTAAGTGTTTTTTATTTTATTATAATTTTAGATATTTAATTAATTTTAGTAAATTGTTTTTTATTAGTTATATTAATTTTATATATAATATTTGACACTATATTATTATATTTATTAATTTCACTAATTTTAGAATATTTTAGTTTATTTATTTTTATCAGTATATATATTAATTTTCTATATCAGCGTCATATATTATTGTATATCATTGTAAATATTAGTAATATAAATCATAGTAATATTAATACTGTGGGATTATTATTTTTATAAAATTATATTATTATTTTAAAGTAGTAATATTATTATATGTGTATTCATACTTTTATCTAGTTGTATCTATATTTTATTATTTCTAATTACATGTGCCTATATAAATATATATACATATATTTACTAATATAACATTATCTAAAAATTATTTTTTTATATAATTAGTATAATATATATTTATATAATTATAATATTTATAACAATATTATAATATTTATTATTATTATTATTATTGGTTACCATTTTGGTAATTAGACTTTTTTAATTTTTTAATTTTAAATTTTTGGTTTTAATTCTGTTTTAAATGGAGATAGCGTTTGACCAGGGTTTTCCCATTTTTTCGGGGATATCTTTTCTATAGTAGTTAAATAACCCTATAATAGGACCCACTTTTTCTATCACCCTTAGCTACAATAGCCCACATTGACCTCCTCCTTTCACAACAACCCATGGATGCCTCCACCTTGTCCTCCACTAGGTGTTCCACCCTCCTCCTTCATAAGCACAACCTAGTCGTTTAAAGCCTCTCTTACATCACACCAGCCATGTGTCAGCCTCCTTTTCCTACCTACACACCACACAAGTGACCTCCCTCTTTCGCATCATAGTTGAAATAGTACAGTGCCTCCTCCCTATTTGATTCACGAAGCTGCAAACCCCCTGCCAGACATCACCACTAGGCACCACCTTCACACTAGACTCCTTTACAGTAGCCAACATCTCCATGTTTGAGCCAAAACCCCCAATTCAATGTGGTTGAAAATTTGTTAAAGTTATATTATTCACACTCGACAAAGATAATCGTGAAGGTTCGCATGCATTTAAATACTGAAAAACATTACATTTCTTCAGATATTTTGTGTGCAGGCTGATTAAAACTTCATCTAGTTAATGCAGGTATAAATTTCATGCATTATCATTTTATTAACATGTCTATTTTTTTCATTGTGATAACAATATAGGCTTATTTTTTCTGGGATGTTATATTGAATAATTCAAATATATGTGCTTGCCATATTGACATTTTATTTTGTAGTTAATTTATGAATTGATTTTTTAGTTGAATTTTCATCTTCTAATATTATATTTTCACTGAAATTATTACTAAAATTAAAAACATCCATTTTAATTTAGAGTAAATTCAGTGATACTAAGATGGTTAACCATTTTGACTGATTGTTGTACAAATAGGTGATATAGATTTTTGAGAAACAAGTTGTGATATTTCACCGAATGGTTTGGTACTCAAAAACTTCTCCTAATTTATTTATGACAATAGATAATGAAACAATTTATAAATTCAATATATAAAGATAAGACTCTAAAATAGGATTATACTGTAGGAACTGGTGATAATTAGACACAATGAATATCTATCCACAGGAAAACATATTTTTTCATGGATGTGAAGTAGTTTGATTATGACATTAGAATCCATGAAAATTTTTGTTAATAAAAGTTCTTCAAGCCAATTTTAATACATTTTCTCCAGTTCATTCACTTTCGAAATTTTTAGTTCCATAAAAAATTGGAATTCCTTCAATGTTATCCCATATAAACATAATACAAATTGATTTTTATAGTGAACATGACCTCATGACCTAAGTGGTTTGACCTTAATCTCCACTTCTAAAGTATCTAGTGTGTTATAAAAATTTTCAAATTAGACACGTTGTGATAGTGCAGACCATATTTTTTGGCCCCATTTTCAGAGATCACACACATGTAACATTAAAAAATATCAATTAAAACTTTCTTTAAGAATATTTCTATGAGATGGAGAACACTCTTAATTATGTTACTTCAAAAAACATGCCACCTTTTGATTTAGAAATATAACACCAAAGTAAATGGAAATATAAAATCAATAGATCTTATGAAAACAAAATGCATCCATCAGAGGAAATTATTGAGACTCACATTCCATATCTTCTCAATGGACAAGTCCACCCCTATTTTCAAAACTGTCTCAATAGAAAAAGATTGATGACTACTATGATACAATAATTAAGACCCAACACTATTGTAGTAATCTAAAGTATAAAAAGACCATGAATTCAATCAAATTATTTTTAACTGACGTTTTCGATGATCAAACTTCTCCAACAACATATGAAATTTCATGTCTTAAGCACTGAAGACCCTTATATACATGTATAAATATTTCTCAAAGTATGTGACATATTTAAATACAATGGGTGGACCAATGATGCATTGATTTATAGACTATTTCCATTCTCATTATATAAATAATCTATGGAATAGTTGGAATATCCTGACCCTGATACTGTCTTCACCTAGGAAGTATTGAGAATAAAATTTCATTGTCATAATTACAAAAAAAAATATATATTTTAAAAAATAAGAGGGAACTTGAATCCCTTTTCCAAAATGAATACAAATCACTATGAGAATATTGGGAAATATTTAAGTCTATGTTTAGGTGATTTTCTCATCATTATATAAAGTTAGTGAGCATGTTAAAAACTTTCAACTATGTAATTCAACATGAAGGTAATTTAGCAATCAAAATTGCTGCTGGAAAGGAATTCATAGAGATAGATACAGAATATTTTTACACGTTAATTTGAAACAAAGTTAAAACCAATTATAATGGAAAGCTAAATTTTCGATAAGTAATGTAGTTGTGCACCAAGTTGATTCTAATACATTCATATCTTAACAATATGATGTTTTCAATAAGATGGTTGGAAAATTTTCACTAATTACACCTAATCCAGTCCATTAAGTTCAAGATAAACACTTCTTACACTATAGTGGTACTCATGATTATACCATGTTTCTACATAACAAATCTAAGAACAATATGTATGTTGATAAATTCTTTATCTACAAATGAGTAAATTATTCCGACAAGTACAACACAAACTTGAAAAAAACCAAAATATCAGTTGGGATGAACTAGTGGTTACTAAACTAATGAACTAGAACATGGGTACACCTCGGTTCCCTGCTCAATTTTCATTTATAACCACCATGTAATCTCATGATTAAGAATATAAATAGAAATATTGACCACCATTTAATCAAAAACAACAATACATGGAGAAAAAAAAACAATAGAATATGCTCTTCCTGCAACATAAAGTCAAAGATATTGAGGTGAAACTATAGTAAAATTAATGATGTCCAATCAATAATATTCTGAGTCACAAGAGTTGGTGAACCAAAACCTGAAAATGACCAAACAAAAATTACAAGCATACATGCATAAAATTGAAAATAATTTAGATCGGTTAGCCACACAAATGAAAGATTGAAAATAGGGAACTCTATTGTGAAACACAAGATTAAATTCAAGAGAAGAGGGAAAAGATCTTATATTACGTAGTGGCACATAATTTTAAATGTGTCAAATTCCTGCTACTCAACTGATAGTAAGGACACCTACACCTTCCACTGAGAATGGTGATTCAATAGAAAAAGATATTCAACTGAAGATAAATAGGAGGAAGATAAAAAATAATATACAAAAATTTAAAAGGTAAGAATGGAAAATAAAATTAGTCACTAAATTAATTAGTGAAAGATCACACATAACCTTTGTTTCCACAAATATTGATTAAATGAAAGATAGGTTCTTATATTTTATAATGCATAGATATGTTAAAGAACATTCACATAAATATTCTTTTTTGTGGAAGTCATCACACAAATTTTACATCATGCTAAATTTATCAAGGATATTCTATCAAAATAAATAAAACTAGAATATTTGGGAACACTTATAATTTATATGGAATGTTCAGCAACCACAGCCAGATCCATGACTCCTAAACTAAGAGACCCTAGAAGTTTTATTATACCATGAAATATTGGAGGATTTCAATTTGAGAGAGATTTATTAAACCTTAGAGTTAGTATAAATCTCATTTCGTATGTAGTTATTAAATAACTAGGAATCATTGAATTAAATCCAACTTTGGATACCTTGAAAATGGTGGGCCAATCGGTGAAGCACTGTCAAGGAATTCTAGAGGATGTTCTTATCAAGGTTGATAAATTTTACATCCCAATTGATTTTATTGTCCATGATATGTAATAAGATAAGGATGTCCCTTTATTTATTGGGATACCTTTCTTAGATATATGTAGGGTTTTTGTTGATGTTTAAGAGGTAAAATTATTTTTTACATTTGGGGAGTAAAAATAACATTTAATGTTTTGAAAGATATGAAAAAATACTCTAAAACAACTATCATTTCTTGGATATGATTAAGGAATGCGATGAGTTAGAAAATGAAATTCTAAATACTAAGGATTTATATAAGTAAAATGATGAGTTAACTAAATCAATAGAAGAAGAAATATTTATTAAAAACATATTAAATCCTTTGGATAGACAAGATTTCACCTCATAAACTCCATCACTTGAAAATACTCCAGTACTTGAGCTTAAAAATGTTCCACCAAACCTGATATATAGTTACTTTTGAGCCTTTACTGTCATCATAAATTTGAATATTTCGAGTGAACAAGAAGGTAAATTATTCAATTTCCTTATACAAAATAATCTAGTGATAGGATAGATGATTATTTATTTAAAATTTATAATTCCTACCATATGAACTCACAATAAAATTATGGATGATAATTAAAAACCTTATAAGAATCCATAAATAATCGTAACACCTCCAATTAAATAACTATTCATGTAATAAGTCATTAAACTTATTGATGATGGTTCAATATTTCATATCACTGATAGTCAGTGGGTCAAACCATTGCAAGTGGTGCCCGAAAAGGGTGGGAACATAGTGGTTATGAATGATAAAGGAGAATTGATACCCACTAGACCAGTGATTGGATGGAAATTTTGAATTGATTATCTAAAATAGAATTATTCCACTAGAAATGATCACTTCCAATTACCATTTATTGATAGAATACTTGAACGGATGACAGGAAGATATTACTATTATTTTCTGGATGGATACTCAGGTTATAATCAAACAATGGTTATACGAGAAGGTCATGATAAGAGTAGGTCCACTTTTCCATATGGAGCATTCACTTATCAGATAGTTCCTTTTATAATATGAAAATCGATATCCACATTTCAATGATTCCTTATGGAAATATTCTATGACATGATTAATTATTTCTTGAAAATATTCATGGATGAATTATTTGTTTATAGTAATTATTTTGATGAATGATTGGAACATTTGGATATAGTTTTTTCAATATGTGATGAAACAAATATGTTTCTCAGTTGGGAAAAATCATACTTTATTATAAAAAGTGGGTTGGTTTTAGGACATCAAATTTCAACTAAAGGATTTGAAGTTGACCCAACCAAGTCTAGTACAATATCGCAGCTATTCTAGCCTACTACAATTCATTAAATCATTGGTTTTATTGAGAATATTGAATTCCAAAAAATTTTAATTAAGGATTTTTATGTTATTTCCCATCCCATACCCCCATGTTATGAAATGATTTCTTATTCCACATTTGGACTAATAGTCAGAAATAATATTATTTGTTAAGTTAGTGGTTAGTTGAGGCATCGGTAATGATTTCAACAAATCAAGAACAACCATTTGAGTTAATCCTTGATTCTAGTGATAGTGTAGTTGGTGCTGACTTATGATAAAGGAATTTAGACTGATCTATTATTCTAATCTCATATTGAATGAGGATTAATAAAATTACACCAGAACTGAAAAGGTGATGCTAGTATTTTTCCTCACATTTAATAAATTATTATCTTAACCACTATTCTCGAATGTCACTGTGTATACAAATCAATTTTCCCTATGGTATTTAGTTTCCACGAAATATGGGAATCTCATTCTCATTTAATGGATATTATTACTTCAATAATTTCACATTAATTTTGAGGAAAAAATGATACTTATAATGTTATTGCTGATCATTTGTCATGCCTAGAACATGAAACAAGTAAAATCTATATGGAATTAGTCAATTAAACATTTCATAATGAAAAACTCTATGCCACTAAGATAATAACACCTTGGAATGTTGAGTTCATGAATTACATAGATTCCAGTGTGGTAAATCCAGATTTATATAAGGAGAATATAATTTTTTTGAATGAAGTATGCCATTACTACTTAGATGATCCATTGATTTTCAAGGACCGTGAATATGGAATGACTATAAAATGTTTCCCATTAGAATAAGTTGATAGTGTTTTGAATTTGTGTCATTCTAGAGAATCTATATGACACTATGGAATCCATGTACAATTAAAAATATGTTAAACTTTGGCTTTCATTACCCTACCATGCATCATGATATTGGAGTTCACAATGAATTATGATAAATTCAGAAGAACTGGAAGCATTAGTTGGAAGCATGAGATGCCACAACACCCAATCATGAGCATTGAATTTTTTGATATGTAGGGAATCAAATTTATTGGTCCTTTTACAAATAATATATCTTTCTTTATGTTCAATACATATCAAAGTGGGTGGAGGATGAGTCATTTGAAAAACATAATTCTTGAGGCATCATTAAATTTCAAATGAACCAAATGTATACCCTATTTGTAATTCTAAGGCTCCAAATTAGTCACCATGGTACCCACTTCAATAATAATCTTTTTCATAATATAATGACTCTCCATGGACTTATAAATTTTATGGGAATCCCATATTATCCATATAATAATGTCCAAGATGCAGTTTCAAATAGTGATATTAAGATAATTTTCGAGAAAACTACGAGTATGTCCTATAATAAATGGTCCACCAAAATTGATGATGCACTTTGGGATTATAAGATTTAATAAAAAAACACCTATTGGAATTTACCCATACTTCTTGGTGGATATAAAAACCTTCCACCTCCCCATATAATTGGAACACAAATCAAAATTGGTTGTATGGAAGCTTAATTATGATATCTAGACTACACAATAAAATCATTTTCTATATATGAATGAATTAGATGAGATGAAAAGGGAAAAATGGCAATGATCTTGTCTATAAAGAGAAAACTCAAGACTTTCATGATAAATCTATCCAATAAAGAAAATATTCACCATGAAATAAATTTCTACCGTTCAACTCAGGAATTTGGGTTATGATAAGAAATATTAAATCAAAGTAGTCTGGTCCTTAGACTATCTCAAGTGCTTCCCCCCATGGTGAATTTAAATTTATGATGGGAATACATATCAATTTAAGGTTAATGGTAAATGCCTCAAACTATATCACACTTTAGATGAAATAGGTGTCATTGAAGAAGTTTATTTAAAATGAGAAGCTATATGTCTGGATAAAGAAGTAAAACTTAGTTCTAATCATGAGGTAACCAAAATGCCTCTAAATTGTTTTTTCTCTATTGTCTTACTCTATATCTCTTTGTGGGTGTATTTGAAACAAAAATTTGTCTCTCTAATGAATACTTCATGACGGTTGATTGCTCACACCATTGAATTTTCCTTCTTTAATGACTTAGAGATAAAAATTTAATCTATACTTTAATTTCATAGAAAAATACCTCAAAAGTTGTGTCGAATAGAAGAAATTCGAGAAAGGATACTACATGAGATGTTCCCAAAAGTTGTGATAGTTGAGAGGATAAATAGATTTACCTAAAAAAAATTCCTTATTATAAAGGTGGATATTTTGAACATCAATAATATATATTTAGATTTGAAGGACACTACCTCTAGTATAGATAATAGGTTGGAGAATTCTGAGCTGATGGACCAAACTAATTGACATTTTCTTATATTTCTAGCTGAAGATATAAAACTTAGCTTCTAATTGGATGAGACCCATGTTTTCTCAATTCATTTTTTTATTTTATTTTATTTTATTTTTATTTGTAGTGTATTTTAGGAAACATACCCGGCCTATGTGGAATTGTTTTTAGATAATCTCAACATTTAGTGCACTCCTTTATATCTTATTTCATATATGTTTTGATTTTTGTTATCATTATGACATGATGAAGGTATGTGTTATCCATGTGTAGATTTTATAGTTACATCATTTCTAGAGCTTCATTGGATTTAAGCTGCCTTTTTGCATCTATATTTACTTATGTAAGTGATTTATTTTATGTTATATTTGTATACTTCTAAAAACAAAATGTAAAATAACAAAACAAAAATATAAAAAAGTAAATAAAATTAAATTAAAAAAAATAACATTCCTATGATTTTTGAACCTACAAGAAAGATGTTTTGTTTTTATCATAATATAGTGGGAGGAATACCACTTGTATACCTATATAATTTGAGCAAAATATTATTGTTTGAAATTATTTGATTCTCAATTCCTTACTGTAAATTTTTGTTGATATCTGTTTAGTCTTTGAAAATATTATCCTAAAAATAATTTTTTAGAAAAATTATTTTACCTCATGCTCATTTGTACAATCCAAAATTATTTTTCCATAATTGTAAGGATTCTGTCCCCTTTTACATCATCTCATGTTTCTCTTTTTCTTAAAGGAATCCCAACCATGTTATGTATTTTTGAACTTTCTATGTTGGTTTGTCAAAGTGAAAATATTTTTTTCTATTGCACCAAAATGACTAAGGAATTTGTTTAATTTATTTATCCCCTTTGACCCACTATGATACCCTTTCATTTTCACCGTCATGTATACCTTAGAATCCATGAAGAAGAATTTTTAGTATGATCCCATAGATGATACCCTTCCCTTCCCATTTCTTTAATATTTTCATGATAATTTTGAATCTAAGTGTGGGGGAGATATTTAATCATGGAGAGGGTTGTTTTAGGGGTAGTGATTCATTTGATGCACATGGATTGAAATTATCTCACTATGTTTTATGTTATCCCTTTTCATATTTTCTACATTTATTACATGTATTTTGATATGGTAATATGAATTATTTTTCATTTCAAGAATGAGTACATTTGTAGTAATTGTGCGATAAACCTCACCTTTAAGGATACATATAAAAGTGATGAACCATTATTCAAAGATCTAGAGAGTTTTCTATATGAAATATTTTAATTATTATTCAACATATCATGAGCTATTTTTGTATTTCTTTCTTAAGATATTGTATTTTATATATTTCATGGGGTTTGGGAGCTGATAATAACTTTTTTACATATCCATTAGGTTTGAGTGAGTTGTCTCCAAAAAAAGAGGAAAAAATAAAAAGAAAACATCAAATTTTTGAGAGAGTCATTATATTGTCATATTCGTGGGGGAAATCAATATTTTAATAGTGGGGGAGTATGATATTTAGAGAGAAATTTGGATTTAAATTTATCATCAATATATTTCCAGATTCAACCATCAATTTTCCAAAAATAGTAATTGTTTTATAACCCATAACCCCACAGCCTCAGATACATTTGAGAGTAATATGAAGTGCTCAAGATTAGTGCATTATTCTGATTTCAAATAGTTGACATGTAAACTTAATTGAAATCATAGGGTATGTATGCATGTGTATGAGAATTGAGAATAATTTTTTTATTGATTTTTCTTGATAAATGTGAGTGACGGTGAGGTAGGTCACTTTGATTTAAGAGTGTAATTAATTTTTTAGATAGAATGTGAGTGGAAGGGAAACAATATTTGAAAAGTGGAGTTTTAAAAGAATCATGATATTTTGTTGTTAAAATGGATTGTAAAATTTTGAACTTGTAATTTTTATGTTTTGATCTGTCTTTGGGTCTAGTTGTGCATTCTTTATGATTTTTTCCCAAGAGTGAAAAAGTTTAAGTGTGGGAGATTTGATGCACATGGATTTCACTATCATTATTATAATTTTATAAATTAGTTTTTATTAAATTTCTTAACAATTTCTAATATTTTTAGTTTATTTTCATAATTTTTAAATGTATTTTATTATTTTTATTATTTTAGTTATTTAGTTATTTTTTTAAATTTATTTGTTTATTAGTTATATTAATTTTATATATAATATTTGACACTACATTATTATTTTTAATAGTTTCACTAATTTTTGATTTATTTTAGTCTATTAATATTTATTATTATATATATTAACTTTCTATATTGGTATTATATATTATTGTAGTTAAATATAATTATCAGTAGTATTAATAATTGTATAATTCATAATATTAGTTTATTATTTTTATAAAATTATATTAATATTTAATTGTAGTATTATTATTAAATGTATAATCATTATTTTATATATTTATTTCTATATTTTAGTATATATAATTAAATGTGCATATATATACTTATAAAAAATTATCTAATAGTTTTTTAATTTTATAATTAGTATAATATATATTTATATGATTATAATTTTTCTACTATTATGATATTATATATCATTATTTTTATTTTATAATATTTATATAATTATATTCTTTTTAAATTTTCAATTTCAATATTTTGTTTTGAATTTTGTTTTATAGGGTGATAACACATGACCTTGGTTTTTTAGTTTTGGATAGATCTCTCTTCAATAGTGGATAAAATAAAATACCCACGAATAGGACCCTCTTTTTTATCATACTCTACTGTAGTAGCCCACGAATGCCTCCTCAATCTACAATAACCCACAACTGCCTCCTCCTTCTCCCCACCAGGCGCACCACCATTCTCTTTTAGCATCATAGCCTAATTGATGCAACCCCCCTTCACATCACACCCAACATGTGTCGACCTCATCCTCTTGCATGTACACCATGCTGTCAAACTCCCTCTTCTGCATCACACCGCGCATAGAATAACACATATTCCCTGTTTGACTCACCATGTTGCACCCCCCCCATTGCACATTACCACCAAGTAAAACCTTCACACCAACTTCCATTGGAGTAGTCAGTGTAACCACATATGAGCCACACCCCATAATTACGAGTGGGTGTGAAATATTTGGTGGTCTATTTTTCATGCTCGAAGTATAAAATCCTGGAGGTTCACTTACATTCAAAGATTGATGAGCATCATGTTTTTTTATATGACAAGTGTGCAGACTGATAGAAACTTAATCTGGGTAACGTAGATATATATTTCATGAATTATCATTTTATTACCACTTTTATTTTTTTAGACATGATGTGTGGATAATTTTATTTTTTTCGGGATATTACACTATATAATTAACATTTTCACGCATTTCATGTCGAAATTTTATTTTGTGGTTATTTTTCAATTGAATTTATTTTTAGTTGAATTTTTATCTTCCTAAATTATATTTTCACTGAAATTATTACTAAAATAGAACTAGTTATTTAAATTATTATTAATACCAATGATTTTGAATCGTTAACTTTTTGACTAATTTTAATGTAAATAGATGGAAAAACATTATGAGAGATGAGTTATGTCATTTTATTGAGTGGTTCGGTACTCCAAAATGCCTCCTAATTTATTTATAACCCTAGAGAGTGAGACATTAGATAAATTATGATATATAAATATGATCTTTGAAAAGAGTCTTATAATTTATTAACTAGGGATAATTAAAAATAAGGAATATTGAGTCATCAAAATAAATATTTTTCATGGATGAAATATTGTTTGATTACAACGTTATTATCCCAGAAAAAGTTTACTCATAAAATTTCATCATCCTAGTTTTATATTATTTTATTCTATTTTTTATCTTTCTTAATTTTTAATCTCATAAAAATAACAAAAATATTAAATTAGAAATTCCCTTACAATCATCCTACCTAAACATCATCCAAATAGATCTGTTTTAGTGAACTAGAACACATGCTCTCTATGGTTCTACCCTGCTCACCACATCTGTAGCAGTTAGTGGGTTATAAATTTTTTTAAATTGGATGCATCTGGATAGCACACACTAATTATTTGAGCCATTAACCTTATATAAGCTTAATTCAATCGAGGTTACCTTTATGGATATTTCTCATTGATGAGATACTATAAATGATAGGACATATTTTCTTAAGTTTGAATATACTCTTATAGGCTCATATTCCCTTCATTGAAGCATTGAGTTAGAATCTAATCGTGATTATTGATCCAATAGTCTTTTTCTTAATTACGGTCAAACTAAAGCTTTATCTTGAAAATTCTCTTGGAATCCTCCTGAGAAACATTGATATTGTAAACCACGTATAAAATCTCTTCCTTAGAGTGGACACATAGCTATAGGAAAGCTACTTTAGGCTCTAAATCCAGGGATAGTTCCTTAATATGATCAAAAACATCCTTGGTTTTGGTGTATAACTCAGTTTCACCTTTTAGATTCTTCTCTTTTCCCCTTTGACTTTTTAATCCATTTTCTCACCTTCAGATTTCAGTTCTTGTATGAAAGGGGCCATGAAACCTCAACCTTGGATGCTTTAGGGTTGGTATTGTTCGAATCCACTCCACTATTTCTAAACTTCACCTCCCATTCCATTCCATTATCATTTCCTTAGCATGAAACTAGGACATTCCTTGTCGATCTGGTGGCTATTGTTTTTGAAATATGAGAACTGTCCTTCCTCTTCCCTCTAAACTTACTCTTGCTACAAGGAAAAATACTTGGATCACATATTACCTTTTTTAATTCTTCACATATTATTTGAAGAATTTTTAAGCCTGAATTTCTAATTCACTTTTTAATGTGGTTATAGAACCATATTATGTTTCATGAGATTCATCATCTAGAGTTACAAGATCCTCTTGTCCATCCACATGGAATATGGTATTATCAGCTAAGACCACATAATTATTATGAATACTAATTTATATATCATTAACCTCCTCATCTAGATTCACACTTGGGGTGTCTAGTACTTTCTATGAGGTTGATGATGGTCCAACCACATCTATATAGAAAAAAAAATATTTAGTGAAATTCCAGTGGTTAGGCTTGGGGGAAGAATACTCCCACACAACGACTAATTTACCTTTGAGGACAGAACCTGTACAGATATTTCATACAATATAAATAAAGGGGATAAATAATATAGAGGGTATTACTAGAGGGTTCATAACTGAGGATATTATAGGTTCAAAGATAGGAATCTACTGATTTTGATAGAATCATCAAAGATGGATTATCTGGATGAGAAGAACAACTACCATTGGAAATAATAGAGATTTCCATTTGAGACACCACAAACTTTCAAGAAGAACCTTCATTGTATGAATGGATGCAATGAACCAACATCTTGAAGTTAGTATATAATTCATACCAAGATTCGTAGAACACCCTTTGAGAGCATCAAAACTACTTCTAAACCTCAATAAACATGGAATCAACCAAGGTATTGGATACATTAACATCAAATCATATTTGAGGGGAAAGAGGATGAAATCCTATATTAGTCATACCATCGAAGCACAAGAAGTGACCCAAAATATTACCCAACATTGGTAGTATGGTTATATTTTGAAATGTGATGGGTAAGTAAGGAAAATATACCCATATAACCACCACTAAAGGGTCCCAAAATATATAAAAATCATAATAATAGTGGAAGATAAAAAACTAAAATCCATCAATCAGATGATTACCTTTGGACCTGGTGAGGGAGAGATCATCATTATTTGATAGATGAATCAGAAAGTACTTTGGGTCAATCCGAACAACCATGTAATGATTGGACAAACCCTAAAAGATTTTTTGGAAGCAAATATTTGGAAGGAAAAGAAACTATTTGGGGAGATTTAATTTATTTCCTCCATTTGGAGAGGTCAGAGTGAGGGAGAGAGATTCTCTGTGTGGTAATGGAGAGAAACTCATTTCTCTCCAACCCATGATTTATAATCATCCCAAAATTGGGATGATTTAGAATGAAATCATGCACTAGATTATATATATTTTATATTTCCCATATTATCCTTGTATATCTATATAAATACCCACTTCATGTCTTTCATTCCTTCAAGTTACTGCTCAATTCTCATTCAACCTGACGCCATCCAGTTCTTTTGCTACTACACCAGTCCTCTACTGGCATTCATTCAAACTGCGAATTCATTCCTATTCATGCATTTCATCATAATCAGTTGATATTTAGATTTCATTTTACCCTAAAATTAATTCATTCCATTATCCAACCACTATTTTTTAAATCTAATTTTTAGCTATCCCACTTCATCTTCACCCATCACCCACATTAGCCTTATGAATTGTTGTTGCAAGTGATTCATTTTTTTGAATTATTATATTTTGTTTTAACAATATATTGATTTAAAATTGGTTGTGATTTATATTAATGATTTATATTTGTAACTTTTTTTTTTGTTTTAGTACGTAATTTCAATTCAAATTGTGAATAATTTTTTTGAGATTTATTTAATGCACATACAAATAGTCTTACAAATTTCTATGAGTATAAGAAAAAAATGAATTTTAATTGAAAACCTATAATTATTTCTTGATACACATGTCATATTAATTTTTATATTATTGAAATTTTCATAAGATCAAATTTTTATTAATTATTGTAAATTATATTTCATATTTTCACTATAGGTTTATCATAGATTTTTTATTAGGTTATATTACCGAATTTATGATTTATACTAACAAGTGAGATTATGAATAATAATAATTAATTATTTAATTAAATATTAATATTAATATAATTTGTTGAATATGACCAATTGTTTAAATTATTATAATAAATTTATAAAAGAAATATTACATTTTATTCAATATAAAATATTAATATTGTAATTATAATTTGATAAATAATAGTAAATAAAATGAAATAAATTATAAGGGAGCAAGATAAATTTTTATGAAATTTTAGTTATTAATTTTCATCTGGTTGAAATCCATTATTTTTTAAATTTTCAATTATGTTTTAGATAAATCATTTATCAAAAAATAAAAACAAATAAATAATTTTAATTTTTATGGATTGCATTGGTTAATATATTTTTATAATTAATTTTTATAAATTTATTTTTTTTATTAATATATGATTGTAGTTTAATGATTACCAAATTTTGGTGATATGAAATATACGGATTGATTAAAATAAAAATTATTCTTTTTTGATTTGTAATTAAAAAGGTAATAAAAAATAATTTCTTAAAAAGGGTTATATGAATCATTTAACATAAATTATTTATGTTGGGTGGACATGGTGGTAGGTATGATATCCATAAATATCTAATCTATGGTTTTTTTAGATTTTGAGAAAGTATTCCTTTTAATATTTTGTGTATGTGTTATTTTTTAATAAATGTTATTTGTGTCATTTTCACCAAAACGATTTATTTTATTTTATTTTAAAAAATTTAACCCAAAAAAGTAGAGAGAAATTACAATAATTTATATTATTTTACGAAATTTCACATCCAAAAAAAATGAAGAGAACTATAAATCTTTTACTTTATTTCATTTTATGAATTATGAAATGATTTCTTTTCATTTATTAATATATGGCCAAACATATTATAAGATAAATATTTAAAGTTATCAAGAGAATCTACTAACATCTAAAGGTGACCAAAATGAGCCACCAAGGATCATTGATGTAGGGATGAGGCCTTCACTAATTCCAAATAAGAGAGATGCAGCTTTAGAACATCATTAGATAACCCAAGAATCATCAAACTCAATAAAATGTGAAAAAAATGTGGGAGGATATATGGGATAGTAAATGGGAAACCCCTAGAAAGATAAGTTGGCAACACATGATTTTTTTATATGTTTTCTGATTTTCATAAAAATAATGTGTAGGTTAAATTTTTTTAAATGTGTACTAAAGGTGGCAGGGCTGCTACTACCTTTCTACAAAAAAAATTATTCATGTTTCCTATATTTATTAATATATTGGTTAGTATATTATGAATTATTTGTATATTGTTAAAAATCACTTATATAGGGTATTACTGTTCATTTCATTTAGTAAGATAACAATTTTTTTCATTATTAGATAACTATAATAGCATTAAACTTCATAAATATATACATTATGATGACATGTATTATGTTTGTGTCATACTTTATGCCTCAAACATATTCCATGTTGTAAGAGTAAGGTGAGGTCTAGGAGAATGTATGGAGATGGGAATAAAATCTTATGTCATTTTTTTTATCATGTAACCAATTCTCGAAGATGTTGGACCTCTAGATTTTTAGGAGCATTATATAGGTTTTTATGATAAAGAAGATATAATTTAATGTATATGAGATCTAGGTCGTTATAAATATATTTGAATAGACAATATTTATTATATTTATGAAAATCATTTTAATTTCAGATAATTTTTAGATGTTTAGTCTATGTTTAAAATTATCTTAATTTGTTTTTTAGTGTATATTTTACAAGATTTTAAAGTTTCCTATTTAAAATTTAATAAGTTTTCCTATGTCTCAAGTATTCAACTTTAAAAGCTTATAAAATATAAAATATGGCTAAAATATTAATGAAAAATAAAACACTTGATAAATATGTAAAAATAATTGATAGTAATAATAATATCATCCTTTCAATAGACATAAAACAGATACATGAACAAGTACAATCAATGTCTATGGGGAGGAGATTCTATCCCACATGGTGGTCTGCAAAGGGAATTCTTGTATCGATATCATCGAGCTCTGTGCTAGGGTGGAGTATGAAGACCTAGAGAGGGTTGATCCTAAGGCACTGGAAAGTTTATTATTGCATGCTCCACCTGTGTGTTAGTGGGATAAAGTTTCAAATAAATGTCATACCGTGCTCCTGATATTTCCCCCACTAGAGTAGTAGACCGACCTACCATTATTGCAATGGGGAATCAAGCCGCCGATGGATCTGGACCCCAAGCCTATGATGGATTTGGACCCCAATATGACAACAATTGTAGATATCCTTTCCAGAAAGACGGATCCCATGCTGCTAGATGGAAATCCACAATTGGTTGTGTCTAGACTGCTAGAGGGTCAACCACTACCTATAGAATAGGTGAGGGATCACATGTAGGACTACATGTTCTATTTATTCATCATCGTGGCTCCTCAGCATCAGTAGCTACTAGAGGAGGTGTTGTTAGAGGATGTTCCTGAGTAGGAACTTCCACTCTATGGGGTGTATGATTAAAGATGCTCTCGTGAATCACCTTATAAACTTGCCTCATCTTCAGTTCTGTAGCATAGATCACTACCAAGCCAGTGACCCGCTGCTCTTTGGGATCAATCATGTGAATATGTTTCGTGGAATATAAATGATATAAATATATTCAAAATTTATTAGAAAATATTTTAACATAAAAACTAATGTGAATTTATTGACCTACGACATCATGATGTTCTCTTCCGTGCTGGGTGAGATACAGTATAGACTTTAGTCTATACCATCCCTCATACTCAAACTACTCTGAAAGATGGAATCCATCCTAGGTACACCCTAGATTTGATGCTCTACTTGTTTTCCCCAGAGGTTGAGAATGTATGTATGTCATTGGTGCCAGTCCTCATCCTACCTCCATATCAGCTTCAAATCATGAAGCTTATGTGGTAGTGTCAATGAAAATGGTATGGGTTGAACACCACCAAACTAGTACATGAATCTATCACGGTGGTTCCACTCAATAATATGAATGTGAATGAGTGGAACTACAACCGTTGAATCATGAAGTACAATAGTGTAGTATGATGGCAGCTGATCCAATATAGCCCAATATGGAATCCATGCAATCTGAAATGACATGTCAGATTTGTAAAAAATGTTCCTTACTAAAAACCAAAATTTATGCTATTAATAAATTTGTTAGACAATGATAGATTGTATATACTTACTTAGTCGGGTAGCAGACTATCCAACTTGAGACAGTATGCACCCAAATGGTGTGTCAAAATCTTTTCAAAGTTGTGTCTTTGAGTCCAATTATAAAATATAACATCGGAAGTGATAAATAATAATAAATTAAATTCA
The DNA here is from genome assembly GCA_963277665.1 of Viscum album. NCBI lineage: Eukaryota > Viridiplantae > Streptophyta > Magnoliopsida > Santalales > Viscaceae > Viscum > Viscum album. The sequence goes on along the minus strand of OY728132.1, from coordinate 267,160,608 downwards.
ATAACTCATACAAGCATCACAACCCAATAGAGATCAGTGATCATACCAACTTCCATGTAGATCACCATGAAACACATATATAAGCACCCATTCTCTAGAATGATTAGGGCAGATTCTGGGGATACACTCCCATGAACACATCTGAAGAAGGATGACGCATCCCCCAAGATCCGTGTAGTCTTCCCAACATGCCATGCATAATTCCCTGTATGTGTAAGACAAACAAGAAGATCCCCAACATTACATCACTTCTGGATCAAAGTCTTATAGTAGGGCTAGATACATCATGTGCACATTCCACTCTGAGTGATCAATGCACATGGTCCCTCCAATAATATGTAATATGTGTGCACGCGCATGATGCATGGTAGTTTTCTCGTTAGTGTCATTGGGTAAATTCTAAAAGTGCATCTCAAGATAGGGCATAGATATCGACCCTCCATCTGTATCCCTATAGTTGTAAAAAATGTCAAAAACCTAGAAATATATGAATAAGATGAGGCCAATATTCATGGGTGGTTTCAATTTTGGTTTCCCACTATATAGGAAGACCGAGAAGGACTTTGAAATACTCGAGGTTGACGGTCATCTCTCCCTCAGGTAGGTGGAATGTGTGTTTCTTTGGTCTCCACCTCTCTAGAAGGGCAACAAGCATGTGATAGTCAAAAAATGTGAAATTAGGTACTTCAATTACATAAAATCCAACACGTTGATGGTATGATATAATGGTAGGTGTAGACGGCCTATGATGGAAACCGTGCACTCGACATGCCCTAATCTATTGAACCACACCCTCTTATAGCATGACCAAGGAAATATACTCAGTCTGTTCAGTGAATAGTATAGAATCCTATATTTGTATGTAAAAAATGAAATGAGTTGTAAGTGTAAAATATAAATGTAACTTTATGGTTAGTATAAGGTTATGACTTTTATAATTTATGACATTCCAAGTTTATTAAAATTATTTTATGAAGTTATTTTTTTATGAAAGGAAAAGGAAATGTCTTCATGTTTCTAAAAGAGTATTTGTAAAGAATTTTTTATATGTGTTTTTACCTAGAAAAGTGTGTTTTTAAAGATATGGTTCTATATATTTTTACATATAAACATTTTTTCTTTGTTATCTATTAGTTTATTAGAAAATGGTTTACTTTTTTTGTATCATTTCCTACATGGTGGTATGGTTCATGAATATTTGATCACATGCTTCCCAAAAATGTTTTCTGATCATGATTATGATAGTGTAACTAATATTGAAAATTATGGTTGACCATATAATATTTATTATAATGAAATTTTAGAACATCTATTTATACCATAAATATGATACTAATGTTTTGTTATATAAAATTTTATTAAAATTTAAGTCACAAAATATTTTTCCTATGTGTATAGTTATAGGGAGGTTATTAAAATAGATCAAGTATTTTTGTATAGTACACAACCAACAATAGTGGTTAGTACATCTGATTTAGAAACACTTTATGGACTTCAAGACAGAATTCATGGTAAATGAACTATGGTGTAGTAGGAATGGTGACAACGATGATGACGTAAACCCATTCCATAAGAGAGAAGATAAATAAAGACAATACATTGAATAAATACATTGAAAAGTGAGGTAAAAAGAATAGAACACAATATCAATTTAATTATCATTGATAAAATGACAATTATGATAATATAAAGTAAAATGGATAAGAACAAACACATTAATTAAAAAATGGGTGATTTACAAAATATAAGAAATAAGTTGAAATTTGTCAGTTGAACATGGTTTGGATGAGGTGATCCTCACTTCGAAAGTGTGGTAAAATCCAACTTATTTTCAATTGATAGCCTATAAACATCATTTTAAGGTATGTACATAACTTTGGAATTTTGAAAAAATCACATCCTTATAAAAACATATATTTTATTTTATCTTAGATGTTATTAGAAGGCCATTTTTTTAAAATTCCTAAGTTATGTAAATAACTTTCAAAGATGTTATTAATCTAATAAATAAACATAAACCAGATTTTAGCTCACACCTGATGTGAGTCTCATCTCATCCAAACAATATATGATTAACAAATTTCAACGTATTTATTGTATTTTTTATATCATCCATTTGTTATTTAATGTGTGTGTTCTTATCTTTTTGACATTATATGATCATAATTATAAATTTATCAATGATAAATAAATTTATTTGGTGTTCTCTTCTTTTTACCTCACTTTTAATGTATTTATTCACTTTCTTCTCTTTCATCCTCTTCTCTGTTATCGAATGGGTTTATGTCATCATCGTCATCATTGTTACCATTCCTCCCACACCGTGGTTCATTTCCCATGATTTCTATCTTGAAGTTCAGATAGTGTCATAAAATCAACTCTAATAACCACTATTATTGGTTGTTTATTATAATAATATCCTTACTTAGTTTGAATAAACTCCCTGTAATAGTACACATAGGAAAAAATGACTCTCTGTGTCCAAAATATTTTATGATAACGATTCCGATAGTGTAAATAATATTTAAAATGATGGTTTTTCATATAATCTTAATTATACTAAAATTTTATAACATCTTTTTATACCCTTAGATATGATACTATTGTTTCATTATATAATTTTTTTTAGAATATCAGTAAAAGAATGTTATGAAAACAAAGGTAAAAAGAAGATAAAATGCTAAATAAGTTCAATTATCATTGATAAAATGCAAATTATGATCTTATAAAGGGAAATGGATAAGAAAAAACAAATTAAATAACACTATAAATTTTACAATATAAGAATATCACAATGGAAAAAATACATCGTTATGATTGAGAGTGTGAACTCGACCCAATAATGTTAGAGAATCATTTCCAGTAATGGCCTTATTTATGGCATATGTTGCACCAAAAAAATTTCTATTATTATTGATTCCAATCTATCTCATTCCTCATTTTACCGGACTTCTCTATCCCACTGTTACACAAATGGTTTATGTTAGGTATAACTATCAGTTGGCCTTCGGGCATTGGGAAATAACGAAATTCCACAATAGGCCTACATGGTGTAGCATAACAGTTAGTAATGGTGTGCATCTAGTACATTGGATTAACATTTTCTTCCCATGATTTGTTCATAGAGGCACATGTTGTGATGGCATGTTCACATGGATACCGTAAGGCCAAAATGTTTCTACATTGGAATTGGATTACTTCTAGTAATACCACCATTTTTTCGCCAAAGCTATTTGTGATGGGGTATGAATACTCATGAACATTAAATCAAGAGTCTTCTATGAGAAAAAGTCATACATGATAACTAGAATCTTCTTCAATGATCTTTTCAATCTCTCTTTGAAAGTTCCCCCATACCTTAGCCCCTACTGAATCTTATCTAAGGCTAGTTTTTTTTTCTATCAATGAAGTACTTCATACAATGATAAAATGTACCCAGAACTATGGTAGTTATATGTAAATTGAGAATCCCCTTGAAGACAACATTTATGCACTCCAAAATGTTTGTGGTCATGTTTCCGTACCACTTCCCCTCGTCATATGCCAATGTCCATTTTTCCTTTATAATCTATATCATATAATCATACACTTCTTGATTAGACTTGATGATTTTTTTGAAATTTTATTTAAATATTCATTGATTCAACACATATTCTACAAATAAGAGATTATATTTCACATAAATTAATTTTATCTTTTCATTTAAATAATAAAAATAAAAAGAAATTTTTTAACAAGCCTCATGATTTACATATACATCAGTTTGTTATGGTATTCATTCCGCACACTGCTAGAAATGTGTATGATGCAGTACCGATGATGTGAATTTTGGGGCGTATATGTATTAGGGTCCACATTGATTTCATAATTGATTTCCTGATACCCATAAGATATCAAATAGACACCCTAGATGTCAGTGAAATGGTTGTGGATACATGCCAAAAAAAACTCGATGATTGTTAGTTTTCTTTATCCATAACTGAAAAGACAAGAAGAAGTGGTGAATGATTTCCATCTTGGGTTACCATAATTAATAATATATCCTTTTAATTTCTATATAGAAACCTTCAATCAATCTGTATGGAAAGTTTTCTAAAATAAAATGTGGAGATATAGGGGAGGAATTTCCTGAACAACAGATGAAATTGAATGCGAGAAAGATCAAGTAAATTATATTGAGACTAATGTTAGTTCATATTAAGATAGAATAAAACTTAGTTGTTGTGTCTCTGTATGGATAACAATTTCAAAAAAAAAACCGATATGAGTTATCCAAAATACTATAGACTTTCAAAATTTCCTTCTGATTCCCCATAATTGGCTTATTATAAAAATATTATATCCAAAAATTTATTGTATCCTCTATTGAATAAGGATTATAGGAATATCATGGAATATTCTAATAGTCTTGGGGAAAATGGATAAAAAAATTCTGTATCCAATGAGGTATGATATTGTTTTAGGTTTGGATGAAAGCAAGTATGAGCTGCCTCAATCTTCAAGATTCTACAACATCAAAATGAAGTGTCTGGAATCACCCTCAAGAAAATTCTACAATCATCCCCATACTTTTCACACCATATGAGGTATTTCTTATGACCTAATTCTTTAACTAAATATCTACAGTTCATTTCAATGTGAAATCTCTTTAGCATGTTTTATAATGCACCCTTACTTGGAAAATACCTTCCAACATATAAGGTTTGGTGTAACTCACTAAACCTATCCAGTACGAATTCGAGAAACTCAGTTGTGGGTGTGAGAAAAATAAAGTCAAATTCAGGAACACATGTCATTACTTCTTACCAAGACACAAATATTGGTGGATGATTTAATGTGGGTTATGGGTACTATACAACTAATTCATTTCTAGAAACTTTCACCCCAACATTAACTGCGTTTTCCACATCAGAACTATTTTTACCATCTATTCCATCATTAGAAAATCCTCATCAGAAGTTGGATTGACAAGTATATATGGTAGATCATATATTCTATCATCTTCTTCAGTATTTGGAATAAGATTAATTTCATGGGGTGGATCTTCAACCACTCTTGTAAGTCTACATCTTCATACTACTAGACGTTGTTGTTATATGTTAAAAACATTAACATATAACTCCATAATGGTACCATCTTTCCACTGGGAAAATAAATTCATTTATTATACACATTGGGCATCAGCAACCAATGGACTTGATAGATGCCACATTATATACGAGAAATGAAAATTTCTATAACTCATAGAATTGATCTCTTGATTGGGTCCTAGATTTATGGTACTAAGAATTATTTCTTGAAGTTCACTTAGGGTTACAAAATCAATTGTACTAACCACTTTCATTGGTTGTGTACTATAAGAAGATCCTTGCTCTATTTTAATAACCTCCCCATAGAAGTACACACTAGAAAATGTGACTGTCTATGTTGAAAATGGTTTTTGATCAAGATTCTGATAGTATATGTAATATTGAAAATTATGGATGACCATATAATATTTATTATATTGAAATTTTAGAACGTCTTTTTATACCCTAAAATATGATACTAATGTTTATTAGAATATATGTCATATAATATTTTGGAAAGTAAGGTAAAAATAAGAGAAAACATCAAATAAATTTACTTATAATTGATAAACTAAAAATTATTATCATATAAAGTGAAATAGAGAAGAGCAGACACATTAAATAACTCTTGAATGTTTTAAAACATACAGGAAATACCAAAATTTTTCAATTGAACATCGTTTGGATGAGATGATCAAGACTTCAAAAGTGAGGTAAAATCCACAATATTATTATTTTGATGCTTCATAAAATCATATAAATCTATGTACATAATAATTTAAGTACATACCATTAAAAGATTTTATCAAGCTACCAAATAATAATAAACTGGATTTTACCTCTCATCTGATGTCAGGCTGATCTCATCTAAACCATGGTGAATAGAAAAATTTCATGGTATTTCTTGTATGTTGTAAAACATTCATGTGTTATTTAATGTGTTTTTTCTTTTCCATTTCACTTTATATGATCATAATTTTCATTTTATAAATTATAAGTTTTATTAGCTAATCATTATATGTCTTGATATTTTAATCCTAAGGTATTAATTAATTAATTTATATTTAATCATTGCTAATAATAACTATTATTTATAAAAAATATAATCTTTATGATATAAAAATTTTATAACATCTTTTTATATCCTAAAAAATGATACTATTGTTTCTTATTATAGTTTTTAACTAGTTAATCAATATTTTATCACTAGTTAATCATTACTAAGTTATTCTTTAGTTAATAATTATTTAATCAGTTTGTAATCATTACATTTTGAATAATTAATCATATGATATTTATTATTTAATGATTATAAGCTAATCATTACATGTATTTATTTTTTAATCCTAAGTTATTCATTAATTAATCTATACTTAATCATTACTAACAATAACTATTATTTCTAAACTATGATAGTAATCGTTCATAGTATAGTTTTTTAATTAGTGAATCATTATTTAATTATTTTTAATCATTTCTAAGTTACTCATTATTTAATGTATTTTTCCTTATCCATTTCATTTTATATGATCATTATTTTTATTTTATTATTAATAAATATAATGATTTTATGTTTTCTTATATTAGGTATTTTAGTAGTTTATAAATAAATTATTAATCATTTATATCATATCCTCTGGGAGTGTCAAACTAGGATGAAACACGGCTCATTGTCCTCTACCAGTTTACCCTAAGTCAGGCCCATGACACCTTTTTGGAGTTGTTACTCCTAGGTAAACCTATTCCAGAGCTACATCTACTTGTTTGTATCCAGGAGAGATTTGATTTCTTAGATAATTACATAATCTATATGCTACAAAAATTTTAGAACATTTAATCCTAATTTATTCATTAGTTAATATATACAAAATCATTGCTAATTTTAACTATTATTTCAAACTATATATAAAAAAACTACTTAATAAATAAAATACGTAGAACTAAGTAAACTACTTGATAAATGAAATATTTAGAACTACCTAAAAAAAATAATTAAGTAAATAAATAACTTCTGATAAAATAAAAAACTAAATTTAAAATAAATAAAAAAATACCTCTAAATGATGCTTCCCAAAAATCTGGGACTTCGTTTAGACCTCCAGATCCACCACACACGAAAAGAACTTCTTTAGGGAGAGAAGCTATAGAATGAAAAGAGTGGAGTGGAATTGGATGTGTGGAGGGGGGGGGGGAGAATTTGAAGGTCATTAAGGAAAATGTGGATGGGGGGGTGTCGTCTTTCTACTTTACATTAGGCAAAAAGAAGTACCCCACTCATTACCTTTTCTATGTCATCGATCCAGGGAAGAAGGCGGTGGGCATGGGGAATGTCAACAGTTTTGTTTCTGCCTTTTGACAGAACCAGAAGGAGACCGACATGATGCTTCCTTTGATACACATTTTTTTTAAAACAATTAACTTACAAATTTAAAAATAATTTAGGAAACATATAAAAAACTCATGATAAGGATTGGTGTCCCTCCCCCCTATAGAGTAGGAGGGGCAAATAGCTCATCCATAATAGTTGACTGGGGAGTTACAAATGCGAGGAGGAAGAGTACATTCGATATCATTTTATCACAATAACACTAAATAATTTTAACTACAAAATTTCGTAAATCATTGGTTTTAGATCACATCAAATTGTGAATTTATATTTTATCCATTAGATGATTAACTATTTATCTGTTTACAATTAACTGATTAATTATTTTTCTTTTAATTATTAAATTTATTAAATTAATTGATATTATATAAAATTAATTTATTCTTTAAAATAATAACAATAATATGTAAAATAAATTATTTCAACTATCTTTTTATTTACACAAGGATTTTCTTTTATTTTAATTTTCTTACTGATATTTTAGATTTTATTATCATAATTTATTAATGTTAGTATTTCATTATAAAATATATGTTCATTAATTTTAGTTTTGTGTTCCATCTAACACAATCTAGTCAATATAGTTTTATTTTAGGTAAAAAAACTAAAATATCTGGTTGTTACATCCTATACCATTAAATAAATTACATCCCAAAAATTTTAGTTTCTATCTCCGATGAAAATAAATAATGGTTTTATTAATATATTCATGAATCATGATATAAAAATGTATTAAAACAGTTTATAATAGTTGAAAATGAGTTTTTTAATCATCCAAATTATATCCCCAATGAGTTTCGAACTAATTGTGTAGTTATACCATTTTGTTGTGCGCTAAATAAAGATCAAGTTAATACCCAACCAACATTTTTTAGAGTTATTACACATAGGTGTTTATAATCTAGACCATGAATACACTTGTTTTTATCCAGATATGGATTTTATTTCTAGGAAACGAAACACTCTTTACATAATAAAATTTTAAGAAGTTTTCTAATGTTAATATTTATTCATTGGGTTCACACTAATGTATTCTAATCGAAAATCCAAAAAATAATTAAATCAATATATTTATTATTATATCATAAACCCAAAATTCATTGAAACATATTCTCTCAAAAATAAACTTAGGCTTTATACTTAAAAACATTAATCACATTCCAATAAATATTGACTTTAATCATATAAAAATATATATTACTATTTTACCAAAATAACATGAATTTACTTGACATAAAATTACATACTGACCAAAATGGATAACTTTTCCTTGATAATGTATTATTTTTATAACCCAATAAAAATATTTAATATATCATTAATCACATTAAAATACAATCACTTAAGACATCAAAAGGGATTTTAACAATTAAATTCTTCTAAATTTATAACATCATATTATTAATGTTATCTAAAATTTCTATGATACTGGTTGTGAAACCATTGACCAATACTCCATAATACAATACCAAAAATGTTTTCATTATATACTATATTTTAATCCCAATTAAGTGACCCAAACTTAACCTTCTATAATTTCAACACCAATAACAAATATTGAGACACTTACACACCAAAGGCCCTTTAGGTTTAGAATTTTAGATATTTGAAAAAAAAATTACTCATGACTCCCATATATTTTCTATCTAATGTGTATTTTTCCTACTAAAATAAGGGTTCCTTATTTTAGAGTAAGTCTTTAACATATCCCAAAAATTATCCGCGCCTAATTCCCATCTAGACTTATCGTAATTAATACTGAACTTCATAACTCAGGGAAAATGAAAACCTAAGAAGGGTGATCTAAAACACTCAGTAAAGGGTAGCGTATAATAGAATCTATCATGGAAGAAACAAAGTATCAATGATATATAAGGAATAAAAAATAATCAAGTAAAACCATAATTAATAACATGATAATTTAATATATCCATGAATAACATTAAAATGTATATAATCACATGGATAATAACAATTGATTTATTAGCGATAAAATGATTAATTCTAGTAATCTTAAATATATCATCATGGCCTCATTCCATGAAATTACATATATATGGGCAAGTCATACAACAAATACCCAATCTAGTTTGTCGCATGAGACATATCGATAAATCGATGGGGTATATAATTCTAGGCCCCAACCATCACTAATTAATTTCAATGCATTCATTAAATGAAGGAAATAATAAACAATACAATACATAAATAAAATTATTTAGTAATCAATATACATCCATATTGATATAACAAGAAGATAAAGTGTCAATATTTCCTTGGTCAATAAATTGAATAACTTTATCAGTAATATATCATTAAAATGAAACGATATATAGTATTAGGTATATGGTTAAGTCACTACTAAAAACACAATATATAAATAATGAAAGTGATATAGAATATATCCATGAAATTAAATAATATGGAAATGAAGGATAATAATAATGTCAAGAGAAAGATGAATAGTGATTAAGAACATAATCCTTACTGACAAGGTAAGGTATGAACTATAAATTCTTAAGATAATTTTGAGAGTAATATATAAAAAATAACCCCAAAAGAGATATATCATTTAGGTTTTGAGAATAAAATGAATGAAAATTTATAAAAATAATTTACATTAAGTTTTTGTAACGTGGTTGTAAAAACAAAATTTAAAGAAACTTTCATAAATAAATTTAAAACAGTTAAAAGATGAAATTTTAAAAATTAATTTTATAATAATTCTAAATATTTTAGAAATTTAAAATAAATAAATTTTAAAAATTTAAAATATGGGGTGGATGAATGAAATATAGAGTGAAATGAAATCCCATTAACCATTCTTCCTAAATATTAACCTTTACTTATAAAATAAAAAATTTATAGAATAATGGGAATATTAATTTCATTTATGAACCATGGAAACTTGAATAAGAATATTTATAATTAATAATAGATACAAAACTAGGAAAATTATTTCATGAGGTAAATGTTTAAAATGATATTCTTTTAACACTTTTGTAAAGAAAGTCAAAAATAAACCGTGTAGAAAATTTGGGAAAGATTGTTTTTTAAAACTTTTAAATAATATAAAAGATATCATAAATTTATATTAAATTATTATTTATTTATATATAAGAACAACCTTTAAATAATATAAATAATATGGACATGGAATATAAAGATTCCTAATTGTAATGAAGAGATAAAGTCAAGTACACATATAAGCAATAATTTAGTTTAATTTTGAACAAAAGGATGGTAAAATGTTTAAAATAATTGTGAAAACCATAAAAATAATTTGGAATAAAATATAATACCATCATAGGGTCTAATAAACCAAACTTATGGGGATTAATTTCAAGAATAAAATTAATAACTTAATGAACTTAAATTAAGTAAACCAAAACTCTTACAACTTATGTAGTGTATAAATTGAAGGAAAATGAATAGTTAGAGATTAAATTAAAGTAACAATACCCATAATAAAAAATTATTCAAGATATAATAAATCAATATGGTACTCTTTAGACTATAAAAAAAATTAAATTGGTGCATAATAAGAAACATGACTTAAGGAATTAAAATTGAGACAATAAACCCTTACTTTGTATTCCATTTTAGTTTAACCCGATATAACATTATATATTATAAACTAAGACTCCTTAATCATGTATTTAAATATTTAGTTCATATTTATAACCTTCTACATTAATAATATGTATTCATTTGTTTACTAAGTTATTAACTATTTTTAGTTAATATTGATCATTGGTGTTATTATTTTTAAATGTTCAATGTTTGTTTTGGTATAATGACTTTGGTTATCATTCCATGGTTATGATCTTATTATCAAAATAATTTTAAAAATATTTTTATGGAATTTCCATAATTATTTATGATTATTTAGTATCATTCTATTGGATTTTTAGGTATGGGGTTTAAAGATGAAAACCAGTAAGAGGATTGTTTCCGCAATTTTTTACGAAGTCAATGTTGTATCTTATTAAATATTAAAATATTAATATTATCAATATAGAAAAATCCATTATTAACATATTAATATCACATATAAATAGTTGCAACAAATTTATATATTTTAATAGGTTTCACAAAATCGTTTCAAATAAATAAAATATCTCGATATGGTTATTTTAGGAGGTTAAAATTTATGATCACCATTTTTTTATAATTTTTAATATAATGGCCCAAATATATTTTTTAGAAACTTAATATTGTTATAAATTCAATATTTATTCATTTAATACATTTTAATAACTATCCTTGTAAGACAGCGATGTAAAATGAAATATGTCGTTCGTGAAGGTGGTAGTTCGACCATAACATGAGTGTCATTTTCATTTTCTAATGAATGGATGAAAGGTAAATAATTTTTATTTAATAAATATAAATAAATTAAATTAAATTAAAAAATTGATACATATTTATTTATTTTATAATGGTAACAAAATATTTAGAGGATGTTTAAGAATATAGAAACATGAAAGAACTCGATTAAAATAATTACCTCTTCCTCGGATATCCACTATTAGACCACTAATTAAGCCTTGTTATATTGATGTTTTGGTGAGACTAGAACCTCTAAGACATGATAAATATGGTTAAATAGGGCTTTAGGTATATTTTGGTTGATCTAGGAAGATTTAAGATTAAGGATAAGTGGGAAGACAAATTGTTACTTTTAAAGATGAGAGGGGTGGCATTTTGTAAATATTAGCTTTTTAATATAATAAGAGATATCAGTTTCAAGTCAAGAGGATACAAAATTGTTAATTAATGTGGAATATATTATTCGAGGTCATGAAATCCATCATATACCCATTTGATGTTGAGGTTTTGTGATATTTTATGACATTACATCTTGATTTATCATTTTAACCTTATTTTAACCATTAACGTGGTGACTAATTTTTAACTTGGCAACATATGTTTATAAAAAAACGAAAATGACTATATTAGATAATTTTTACATATTTATTCCAAATATAATTTTTTAATTTATTCAGTATCTAAAAGTGATAAAATTTTATTTTAATATAATAAAAAATAATATTGAAAATAATTTTATAAGAATGTTTTTATACATAAATGGAATTTATTCTTATTTCTTTCCAATTAAAAAACATAAAACTTGTGTTAACTTATATATATATATATATATTCTCAATAAATTTTATTAAATTAATTATCAAAAAGTGATTAATTTAGTTTATTAAGATAACAATATATTATATATTGTAATATAAAATTCTTCAAAAAACAGGACGTTTTAATACTAAATGATTTTAATCAAGAAAAGTTAATTTTTAATCTTTTAAACATTAAATTTATTCAATTAATTTGAATCATAAAAAATGAAAATATTTTTTAAACCAATAATAATAATAGATAAAATAAATCATTTAATCTACCTTTTTATTTAAATGATATTTTAATTTCCCTACAATTTTCTCAATGATATTTCACATTTTACTATATTAATGTATAAATTTTTATCTTTTATTGTAAAATACATTTCACTTGATTATATTTTGGTGTTTTTAATGATAAAATAAATTTATCATAGTATTTATTTAAAGGAAAATATTTACTAAAATATCTGGGTGTTACAATAAGAGCGGTGCACGTGAGCACCATATTAGGGGTGAAAAAGTAATATGAGACTTTTGGGAACCAAATGAGGGTTCATCATGTCCAGGTTCTAGGAATCGGTGCCATAGAATGTGGGTACTATGTGAGATTCAGTGTTGGGAATATTTTATTGCCTCTATTAAAAATTTCTAAAAATTTAATAGAGTGTCCTTCTTCGCCAAACTTGAGCACAAAAAATGTAATATTGACAACTAATTCCGACAAGTAATATCATGATCACACTATAAGAAATATAATACTTTAGTTTGAAAAGAAAGTTTAAGAGAGAACACATTTATATTGGATGATTTAATAATGTGCTAGTGATAACCTTTGGAAAGTTCTCTAAAAGTGGTGATAGGCACGCACTATGATGATTCCTGAACCTATGTGAGATGTGGAGTGGTGTGATACTCATCTATAAGTATATAGGGACCACTATTAGTTACAACACACATCTTCACTTGGGTGAGTTTGGGAGATCTAAAGCATTTTTTCTCTCCCTAGTGACCACAACGCACTGCAAACTCTCAGCAGTCCCATGCACCATCGACTTGCCAAGGCCTTAGAGAATTAATCCAAGTAGAGATTAAAAAAACTCCCTTAAGAATTATATATGATTAAATGAGACTATTATAGATAGATTTGGGTACTAGGGAGGCTGGGCGAAGCACATGGGAAAAATGAATTCGGAAAATTTTCATACTTGGTGAAATTTTCACTTGATCATTTTCAGGCTCTAATTCATGCCTTAATTTAAAAATTACTTTTATTTTTATATTAATTTATGATAATTTTAAAGATACATTTTTGAATTTTCTCAAGATAATTTCCAAACCATTGAACAATATTCCTAACAACCTCTCAGTTTCTTGAATTTAAACACTAATTGGTAACATAAATTTTAACTCTGGATACCCTTTATAATGAAACACTATGTACTTTTAGGATTTATAAGGGTTGATTATACTCAATTACCCATTTTTGGGATATGAATCTTCATTTTGGATTCAATATTATTAGTTATGCATCAATCCTATAATTAGTTTTCAACATGTGTTTGTGTGGTCTTTATTATCATGAGTTGAAACATGGGTGAATATCTTTTTCGAAGGGAATATTTTCTATGATATTGAAAGTGGATAATTTTATTTATTAAAAAATTTTAGAGAAAAAAATAATAACCACCCTCAACATCCTGAACTAGTATTTATGGAATACACAACCATCAAACTATCCTCCACCCAGAGCCAAATTAAGGGATGAAGTCTCTAGTGGGATCATCACCCTAGAAGGAATTTCTCTGAGGAATATACATGAAAATATTTGGTAAATATATATACACAAATTTTTTATTTTATCTAAGATCTATTGAATTGTATAAATCTATATAGACCTCATAAATGTTATTCTATCTTCTTCTCAACCTCATCCCAAAGCTAATCAGTCAGCATTGTTTAGAAACCAAAACCTTTCATTTTCTACATTGGGAAGGAAACATCATACTCTAGGATATCTATAAGATATAATGAATAACTATCCACAATTAAATGAATGATTATTTTATCCAAATTCATATCTGTTGAAATGATTTTGAACAAAAAAGCACTTATTTAGATAATTATTAGAACTGGAGAGAAAATATTATCTACTACTCAATATCCCTTTCAAAATTTGGATGAAAAGTTTTCAGAAGTCTAATGGGTGACGACCAAAGCAGAAGAGAAGGATTACCTATACAACTCAATATACATATAAGGTTTATATTATACACCGTTTTATATTATATGGATGAAAATATATAACATGAGGCTACTAGAATAAGTTTGAGTTTAACATAGGTCTTCAATTGACATGCCTTTGGGTGATGTTACCAAGTGGATCGTTACTACCAACTTGAGATGTTCATAGTAATGAGAGGGATGATACATTCACTATGTACACACACTTAGTAATGAAGAAATAAGTAAATCTTATTTTACTATCCATGGATATACTTTAAAATAAACTTGATTAAGTTTAACGAGGTGAGACCCTCCACAGAAACTGCAACCCATATTAATTTTTTATGTTTGGATAATAACCAATTTCAATGGATATGTTTCTAGGACCATTTTTCTATATACTCATAACATATTACATTCCACATTGTTTTATCTAATGGGAATGTGAGTAATAACCATGGATTCTCATGACATGGAAAATATAGTAGAGAATCACTCTCAGTTTTTGTTTGTACCATATGAGGTTCCCATTAGAATGGTGATATATAATGTAACCAATATTTTGGATGATTTATCATATATATTATCACTCTATCATAGATCTCTTATGGCTGAGGTTGATGGGGTTTTAATTTTTAAACCACAAATGCCCTTCTGTTTTGAGTAGTGGTTAAAACGCATGTAAAAAATACATTTATCTCCCTATTGTGAGGTATGTGATGAGAAATACCCTAATATCATGAAAAAATTATAATTAATGTTGAAATGTGAGGGAGATATAATAAAAATAAAATTTCCACAAGATTAGGAACTAATTGTTTATTCCCTAGAGCATGCTTAGACATAGTATGAGTCCTATCATGGTACAATACTCATAGGGATTATTCCAAAAATATGTAATATGAATTTCATAGACAAGAGAAATGTTGTATGTGGAATATAAATTTTAAGGTTATTTCATCATGCTATATTCTACCATCAATGAAGAGGGTGTTTTTATTGCGAGGACTGATCAATAATATGGAAAACCAGGTTATGCATTAAATTAAATTCTTTTATTTTTTACATTAGGTTATAGGATTTAGCTGTCCTTATTTTTTTATGGTAACACAAGTCATAAATGTCCAAAAAAAGTCTTTTGTACAACATTTTTGAGTATTATTACCATACAAGATTCATATTAAACTCACAACAACAATTCTTATTTGATTACCCCCATAATAAAAATTTTCTATATACATTTCTAATTTCATATTCATCCATACTCCCAAAGAACTATCCAATGATCTCTTCCATTATAGAGTATATCATAATCCCGAAGATAAAGTTAAATTTATATCCAAATACCTTATACTGAATTGAGTAATATGAGAAAGGTTGTGGTAGAACATCCATGCTCTAATTACATGTTATCCTCTAACTATGATGTGTAGAAAAAATCGATTCACTAAGTATTTATTGGTTTGAGAGATGTTGGGTTTAACTATTGTGGATTGGATTCCATTATTGTCACACCCAATCCTTTTAATTTATTTATATTTTTGTTATTGGCCCTGGGTTCTGTTTCAAGGGTCTGATCTAGGTCCCGAATTAAATTTACCGAGGTTTAATGTTTTTACTGGGTTTCAAACCCATGTGCAGTCACCGCGTGGTTGGCAGTAGCCGCGCAACTGGCCCTAGTGTCGTACAATTTCTCATTATTATTATTATTATTATTATTATAATTTTCATTATTATTATTCTTCTTCTTATTGTTTTTAAAATTATTTTTTTATTGTTAATAAATTTCATTAATATTATCGTTATTATTGATAATTTTATTATTATTATTATTCTTCTGGTATTAATTGTTATTTTATTATTATTATTATTAATAAAGAAATTATTATTATTATTGATATAATAATATGAAAAAAACAAATACCCTAATTCTACCCGCACCCCCTTTCCTCATAGCGAACCATCCCCCCCTCCCTTTCCATTCCCAGTCCTCACCATAGCTCAACCCTTCCTCGCCAGCCTCACCAGCACCCCGACCTCCTGCCTCGCCCAACTTCTACACCCCCTGCCCTCAGCCTCACCCCCTCCAGATCGCACAGCCAGCCTCCGGTCCCAGCACCGCCGTCTTACCACGTTTCGGATCCCGCATCCCACACCGACCCTTTCCCTCTCTAGCCACGCTGTGCCTTAGGTCATCATCCTATCTCTACCCTGAACCGGACCCAGCCACCTCACATCCCGCCTGCTGCTGTCCGGCGCCCCCTCAGCACCTCGGCCAGCCTCTTGATCTGGCCATTGGGAACACGTAGACTGTCGGTCTCCCTCTGGACCGCTACCCTCCGGCCGCCTCCTGGCCTCCCATCCGCTCATCGGGACCCCTCACCCTCCTACTTGGACCCAAAGCCCTATCCACCCTCTTCCTCGGTCCAACCTGTCTACTCCGACCTCACTCGAGGTATATTTTCGTTCACCTTTGGTGTTTTTATCTATTTTGGAACAAACCCTAACTTTTTGGGGTCATGTTTGCGCATTTGCCTCATGGTTTAGGCTGTGCATTTGGTTTGCGGGGAGTTGTTCCACATTCCGTTGAGGTTCTTTCACGTCTGCTCTTGTTTTGAGGTAGGTAATTCCATGGTTTTCATTTCTGCAGTCTAATTGATGCTTGGGTGTTTTGATAATTTTATTTTATTTGATTTGCAGCTTCAATATACCCATAATTTTCCTGCTATGGTGTTTTTAATTTTTATTAATAAGTTAAAAGCATTTTTTGAGTCAAATCCTGGTTCAAGTCTGTAGTTATTTGATTATGTTCCACATTCTGTTTTGATATTATTTATGTCTATTTTGTTGGGGTGTTTATTTTTATGTTAATACAGTTTGATTAAAAAATAATATACTTTGATGGTGAATATTTGATTATGATAGTGTTTATGTGCATTGTGCGCTGTTGATAAAATGCTATAGCTTTTAATGTAGAATTGAGGGATTTTATGAAATGTTTATCCTTGACTATGTTGTGTGTTCGCATAGGTTATTTGTAAACTTTTTTTGGTTATAATTTTGGTATTGTTATAAATTGCTGATAGTGTTAAGGTGTTAAAATAAAAAGGGTGCTCTTTGGTTTTTAATGTGTCAGTATGGGTTCTTTTCAAATAAAGTGAGTAGTTTGTTTTAGTTTCAAAGTGGTAGCTTTGTGAAAATAGTACTGGTTGTTTTCTTGAAGCGTAGGCGTGACATTTTATGTTGGCACATCCATGGGTGCACTCGGTGCACCCATGGACGTGCTTTCAAGTGACAATGAGACCTTTAAACTAGTGTTTTCTTAAAACTATAGTTTTCTAAATGGTTTTTGTCTCCTAAGTAAGATTTGGTCCTTTGTGTGGCTATTCTGAAATGTTTGATGTGTGATCTCAAGGGTGTACCAGTTTAGCTTTTTAAAAATAAAAGTGGTATTTGTGTTATGTTTTGGGTAATGTTTTTGGACATGATAACTTAAAGGCCCATTTGGCTCTTCAAATTCATGGGTGGAGTTGTGTTAACTTTTAGATTGGTTTGTGTTAGGAAATTTTTTGTTCCTAGTTAGAACATTAAATGATTTTAGAATAACGATTTCAACATGAGTGTTTTGTGATGGCCCATTTGGAACTTTCATCTTTAATGTAATGTTTGCATTGACTCTTTCAAATGATGATGTTTTTATTACTGTATGCCCATATAACAACTTTAGTATTTTGAAAAAAGTATCAAATGGTTTTAATGATTTCATGGTATGAAGGCCCGGTTGGCACTTTTGATGATATGTTATATATATATTATATATATACTAGGGCACCTCTATTGGGAGGATATCCCTTATGGGTTATCGTATGGCGTGTCTGTGTTTGGTGTAGGCAAGTGCGGCGAGATGAGTCACGCGTGCGAGGGCCTCCTACTTACACAATATTGTTGTAACCACCATGGGTTCCTAGGCATATTTTAGATATTGAGGGATGGTTGCTAACAAACCCTAATTATATGGGTTGGTACCCCCTGGATTTGTGGTTGGGATAGGCGGGCTTTGCCACTAGATTGGTCAGTTAGGGAAACCAGTTGGTTATAGACTTAGGGATTTCACCATACACCAACAGGTGGTTCTGAAACCGAGTACATCCATGGGTCTTCTAGGGATTTTTAGGATCACCCATGGTTACTGGATTAATTTCATCGATTTTTTACTTTCCATGCATTTGTCTGGTTTACTTTCCATGCAGTAGTCTTGTTTACTTTCTGTGCAGTAGTTTATTTTCAGCTTTCACTCTTACTCATTTTACTCTAGCCCAACATTTGTATATTCTGTTTTCGATTTTATTTATAAAATGACGAATGATTTTTGGAAAACGGCATGTAGAATGTGTTGGGTTTTTAAATGGGAAAAATGTGTTTCTTATTTTCAAATGTGAAAACCTTACTTTTATAAGTGTATTTCAAACTTGCGTCAATGGATTGTTTCGGGAAAGGAGACCTTGGATTAAGTGGTTTAGTCTTGGAATCCCTACAGAGCATTTTAAATGCTCACACCAACATATTCATTTTAGTTGCAGGTTTCTCTCAGTTGAGTTGCTCAGTGTGGGAGCAAGGTCAACCTTTGGTTGGGAGGTGACCTGGATGGTCACATGGAGGTATGTTGAGGTATTCTGTTTATTTTCTTATTGCACTTCTCAAGTTCTGTTTTATTATTCCATTTATTCTTGTTTATCTATTTATATTTTATGGGGCATATCATTCCCAATGATTTAATTATGATGCATGACACTGGTTTCCAGCTCATGGGGATCAGGAATGCCCCTCGGGCCATGTCACAGACCGGCTTGGGTGACCGGTTTAGGGTCAACTCGGGTTGGTTTGTGACAATTATCTAACAAAATATAATAATTTATGGATAAATGGAATCCCATAAAAAATACCATCATTCACTCAATATCATAGATCATCACATAGGATTTATAGAGTGGTCCATTCAAGAGATAAATAAAGGATAAGATAATGAATCATAACTTCATGGTTGGATAGAAACTCAGATAATACAAATTGAGCAGTGTGAGTCTATCTTAAAAACCATAAATTCACAATTGATATAAATATTTGATCATATTGAAATCATTAGAGAGAAATGTTATAAATTGGTGGAAAGGTTCACATAACTACATCAATTAGTTAAAGAAGAAGCTATCTAGTAGATAGATCTTCAATGATCAACTAACTCCCCCTATCTGGTTCTAGTTCACTTAGGGTATTATATAAATTAAATTTTACAATTTTTTTCCTATTTATTTCCATTTACCCCTATCTAGTTTTTTCATAAAAAAAAATCCGTCTTGTGGATATCCTCTTTCTTTTGATCAATCAACGAAAAAAATTATTTGTTCTTATAAAATTACAATATTATTAAATTTACATAATTTCAAATATTGATTCATAATAAACTATTGAAACTTATAGAGGGTAACAACAAAGTAATAAAGTATATCTAATAATTTCATGGAAAGAGATTTATTATAAATCATAATGCCAAGATACCTTAAGAAAAATATAAATAAATTTTATCTATCAATTATCCCCTAAGTTTTGTTCACTTGGATGTGTATTGGTGTGATGGATATGTAGCACATGTTCCACCACCACAAGACAAGGATAACCATGTGGGATAAATAAAAATTAAGTTTTATTTCCTTTTTTAATTATGTTGTTGGGTGGATATTAGTAGGCCGAATACAAAACACATTCCATCACCACAAACCAAGGCCGATCCAGTTCAATATTAGAGAGTGAATGACTTAGTATAATTGTAATTAACAAATATATTTTTGTATAAAATAGGTAATATTCAAGAAGGGATTGAATACTATGAAATTATATCACTATATGTTTTTCAACAATAATATAAAAAATTTTGTGTATAGAAAAGAAAAATTCTCTAACTTTTTCATAGATCTATAGACCTAGGGAACATAGATTGAATTTTTGTATGTATGAGTATTTATATAATTCCCCAATCCCACAATTCAGAATTCATTAATAAAAATTATGAGTATTTCTCTAAAATTAAACTGAAAAATACAAAGAAAATTTTACACTCTATGACCTTTTTCTAGGTTTTGTATAATTAGAAAATTAAATACAAAACATTAGAACTTTACAAAAATTATACAAAAAAAATTTATTTCATGTGCACTTACTACTCTTTTGAATAAAAAACCAAATTAAATTCTACTAATCCTTTGAAAAATAATTTAAAACATAGGGTCATCATTAAATTTCCTAGTAAGGGGTTTTTTAAAAAATATATTGAAATATTTTTCTTAGGAAATTGTAAATATCTTTGGATGCATTTTATCAACTAAATAATTTGATAAAATTAATACTTGATAAAGGGGTTTCAATGTATTAAAACAATTAATACATATCCATAATAAGTAAATATTATTTTCAAGACCATTTATTTTTCAAAAATAATAATAATTTGAAATACTTATTTGGATTTCTCCATTTTGAAAATAATAAACTTTCTGGATTGTTTATAATACTTATCAAGATATAAGAAAAACCATGAGGGCACTTAGATGTATCACATGTAGGATATCATCCCCTTGTGGTCATGGGTTTACTCCCCATACCATATCATTTCATTTAATACTCTAGTGCCATAATTTAAGAATATATTTTCAATGGTCTTTCCTTTCCCACTCTTAACTAAACAACCATTAAAAATTATACATAAATTATTTTTATAGAAGAAAATAATCATACCATTCGTTAAAATAACATAATATTATTTTTATGAAATTCAAAAATATATAGGATAAATACATAACTTAATAGTATTACATTAATTTATAAATTCATTAACATAATTGAATAGTAATTAAGAAAAATGAAAATTCTAAATGGATGAAATTTCAATAATATCTATAGTTGATGTCCATATTAAAATTATTTATAACATTCATGTATTCAAAAGAACAATCTATAAATAAAATGATAATTTGTATTAAATTTCATTATAAATGATAAACCACTAATAAATTGATAACCCCCACTTACATAAAATAATAACTAATCTCATTAAAACTAATAATATAGAAATTTTATTAAAATAAAATATTCTTTAAATTATAGGTTAAAAAATAAAAAATCAAATTGTTTTTATTATTTTACATCAAAGATAAAATTATATATATTTGTGATAAAATTTGAAAAGATAATAATAAAGTGATAAAACAAATTTCCTCACACCTAATATATATATATATATATATAATAGTGTGTATTTTAAATTGAAATTACTGAATGTTTTTAAATTAAAAAAAATTCCATTTCATGATAAATAAAAATTACAACATCAATTAATAAGGATTTTAAAAAAACCAAATATATATATATATATAGTATTTAGAAAATAAATTAATATATAAAAATATTTCCCCTTACCTTAAATGGTTGAATACAAGGCTGTTGGCTTCTGGATAGAGAAAAAGAATGAGTTTGGGGTGGGTGAGTTGGGTCTTTTGGGTGGGCAAAGAAAGAGGGTTTTATATAGAAGGTTCGTATATTTTTAATTACATAAATTGTTATTGGAATGAAATTTCATTTTAAAATTATGAATTTCTGTTTGATAAAAAGGAATTTGAGAGTTTTTTTTATTTAGAAAACTGTTCAATTATCTTCCTTGATGTTAATGATATATATATATATATATATATATTTATTTATTTATTCGTTTGCTGATTCATTTGAATATATTAAATGGGGTCTAAAAATTTAATAAAATCAGAATAGAAAATGGTGTTCATTAAGATTTTGAGAAACTTCTGAACTAAATTATTCAAATAATATGGGTTGATAGGAAATATATATACATATCATCATTCCGAAGCTAAGGGAGGGAAATACAAAATATATAACCAAAGATAATTCAATGGTTCTGTTTATATTTTAATCACATCGTTCGGAAAATGGAAATCGATTGGGATATGGGATTTAAGGGGACAATAGTGGTGGATAATAATTGGAACAAGTAATTTTCATGGTCTACTGGTTCATAGATTCAGGGAAGAAGAAAAATGGAGAAGAAGAACAAAGAAAATAGTGAATGACTTAGCTCAACTTGATCTCAAAAATACGACTTAGATTGAATCACGCGGTTTAAAACTCTCCCCACATCGAAATGGGAAGATTTCATGTGACTCCTTATAATTAATTTCATGTCAAATCCTTAATGAAATCAAAATCTCACGCAAAATGAAACTACATATGGGAATTGAGGGCTTCATCCAATTCTCTATATGAACAAAAATGGCCCTATACAATGGTCTGCTCGCTAATGGGGCTACCCATGCTCCACCATGGAGCAACCCTGCCACCGGGGGCTGGCTTGGGATGGTTCTTACCACATGAGGTTGACCCCTAGTTGGTCCTGTAAAGTGGTTGAGGTGTCCCCATGTTATCATTCAAAGGATGGCCTAATTTTTTTTTACCATAAATAATATTACTAAAAGTATAGTAAATTGTCTTTTTTATTTAAAATTATTTATTACATGAATACCAATTATTATTATTAAAAAATATATATTAAATTTTCAAATTCTCATGGATATATTACATATAAATTTATGTTTTACTTATTATTATTACTTATAAAAGTTTTCATTAAGCTATATCATTTTTAATTTTATATTGTTATTCTGATTTGAAACTATCAACTTAAATTCAGTTTAAATTTGTTTTTAAGTCATAAAATTGCTACTAAAATCCCAATGAATATATTTCCAATGGTAAAAAATAAAAACTCTTCTAAATACATATGCCTAAAGGTATTATAAATGTATAAAAATATATCAAAGTTATTTTCTTTCTATCATAATGGTTCTCTACTAACCTCTTGTTCTCTATATTATTTCTATTCTTACTCCTACCAATTTTATAATTATGATAGATTCAAAGGAAGTGTCTTACACATTCAACATTATTATGATAATAATTATTCCTCTAGTTGAGTTTCTAGAACTTATAGTGAGCTTAATGAATTAGCTATGTATTCTAATTTTGTAAAGAGGTAATGGATTCAGTGCATTATTAGTAAAATATTCATTGATTTGTTCTTAAATTTTTGTATTCTTATTTATTAAAATAATTTATTAAAAATGAAAAATACCTTATAGATCTGGAATGTTAGATTATTCCCCTTAATTTAATTGTGTCCTCACAATTCATTCGTACACACGCCCCACTTATTCTTCTTTCAAGCAACAACCTCAATGTTCATTCACAAATAACATTATTTTTTTAAAAGTGATGACATGAACCAGTTTCCCAGTTCATGTTACAAGGGAATTTATTAAAATCAAAAAGTTACTGTACAAGCACGAGGTGTAATGTGTTTACACCAGTGGGGATTTAATGAGAGAACATTGGAAATCATGAAAAATAAACAAAAAAAGATACATATCTATCGAGATGAAATACTTCAAAGTGTAGTGGTATCCAACCTCCATAAGAGTGCAGAAAACTTCCAGATACAGGCATCCATGTTCTTCACATCATGCACATAAATAGAAAGATCCAGCCAGAATGAAAACATCAGAGTATTCAGTAAAAACTAATAGCCAAACAGAATGAAGGATTCTACAACAAAGAAACATCATGATTCTCTTTAAATAAATTTTTTCCAGAATCCATAGATAACCTAAAACTCAGACTCCGGAATAAGTTTATATCAGATCAAACAAGCCCCAAGATGCCACTAAAAAATATAATCAAAGCAAAAAAGAAGGATAATCAGAACCTAACTTCCAGAGTGCAGGAAAAATGAATATGAATCTGTCATTCAATTCAAACAGAATCCAATAGAAGCAGTGATCCATCCATCCAAATTCTTCACATCAAGCATAAAAGAAAACCATCCTGATTGAAGCTTCTAAAAATGCACCAATGAAGCAAACTGAAATGACCTTTCAAAATCACCATAGTGAAGATAAAACAAAAAACCTAATATTCCATAAATACCCCTCTAAACAAGTACAGAGGTAGAGGTTCAAAGCACAACAATAAAAAACCAAACAACCCAATTTAGATCAGTCCATTTGTAGTCTTAAAGCATAGAGAAGACAACCTTCAAACAGTTTCACATTCGGATAAGAGATCCCCAAACCTCAATTTAAATAGAGAGACTAGTTGAATTCAGAAACCCGAACTATACATCAAACATCCATCATCAATCAATGTCGAAACAGCAAGAGAGTTGTATCCTAAAGATTCCAACAAATAGATTTCAAACAGCCTCAAAAGGCAAGACAATCCAAGGTGAGCAGACAAGAACATAAGCAGAATGGAAGCAAGACGAGTTGAAACAGGACATAGAAGATCCTTCAAAGAAAAACCCATTTAGAAATACACTGAACAGATCTGATTCAGATCCAAGAGAGAGCAAAAATTACTGTGCAGATAATAGAGATCATTGCCATGGAATCCCTTTGAAGTCAAAATTTGGATTCTTCTTGAATTCCTCAACAACAAAGATTGGAATTCTTTTCCAGAGTTCCAGATAAGTTTCAGTGCTCATGCCACCATCTTTGTATTTTCTAAAATCAATTCTACTATTTATTAAAATTTAATTGTAATAATTAATTCATACCTTCACCAAAATCTCTAGTGTTAGTGAGTATCATGAAAAGGTAGGTTTCCTCCAATCAAACTAATCCTTAAGAAAGTTTTCATTTCTTTTCATTATTTTTACCATATTAAGCATGGAAAAAGTGTGTTAAACTCATGTATAGATAAATAATATGGTGAGACATATGTATGAGGGATATAAGGTTTAGAGACATCTAAGTGGACTTTATTTCTATAGAACAATCAAACCAATTTATCTTATAAGATTTAAAAGTATTTTAATCTTCCATATAAACTAGAACCCAAATATTGACACATATAGGTTGCACGGAGGTAACCCTCTTCTATAGCTTTCATAAAGGCCAATAAAGACTCAAAATGATCAGATAGAGTAAATCATTTTAAAAGGCCCTCATAATATTTTCCAAAATGTTCATAAAATGGATGTTAAGTATCAAATATGGAATTATATAAAATATTGATCCTCAATATAATCAGATTATATCATGTGTATTAGATATCATGTAAAGGTGTTTACAAGAGATTAGAAGGATCGTAAAGGGTTAGAAATCTATTAATCATGATTTTTTATTTATCATTTCAAGAAGTTCATCTGGAAGGGACAAAATAGTTGTTCACATTATTCTACCTTTCATAATAAAATGTTAATGAAATAAAATTTTACAAATTAGTCACGCTTAAATTATTAATTTGTCCTAATTTTCCAAAATTATCTAGACATTTTCTTTGATACCAACTGTAAAGCCAATAAACCATGCTTTTGGATTTCGTACAAAAAATGTTGTGTATTTTTTTAAAAATAAAACTAAAAAATTTACATAACATTTTACAATCTAGGATGTTTTCCAGTCTAGGATTTAGAGAATTAGAAAATTATATACAAAACACTTGATATGCACTAAATTTTAAAATTGAAAACATTTCTTTGGGTGTGATAAATCCTCTTTTGAAAAAAATAACAAATTTAAATTATACAAAGCCTGTGAAAAATAATTTAAAACATAGCTGAACATTAAATTTTCTAGTAAGGGGATTTAAAAAAATTATTTAGTATTACTTTTATTTAAAAACTATAAATATATTTGGAAACATTTTATCAAGTAATTTATTTGATAAAATTAAAACTTGTAAAAGGGTTTTAAAATTATTTAAACATTTTCTCTATATCTATAATAAGTACATATTATTTTGAAGACTATTTATTTTTTAAAATATTAATCCTTTGAAATACTTGTTTGGATTTATCTATTTTTTAAATAATAACTTTAATAGATTATTTATTATACTTAAAAGGCCATAGGAAAAACCTTAAGTCCACTTTGTCACACATAGGATAATGTCACCTTGAGGTCATGGGTTTACTACCCATACTATATCATTTCATTCAATAGTCAAGTGTCATAATCTAAGGAAACATTTTTAATGGTCTTTCATTTAACACTATAAACCACAAACTCATTCCAAATAATACTTAAATTATTTTTAAAGAAAAATATAATCATACCATTCATTTACATACCATAATACTATTTTTAATAAATTATAAAATATTTATAACAAATTCATCATTTCATAGGATTAATTTTATTTAAAAATTCATAAACATCATTGCATAGAAATATAAATAGATAATTATGATAAATGAATTAAATGTTAATAATATCTACAGATGATGTCCATATCTAAATTATATATGATATTCATGGATATACAAGAAAATTCTATTCATAAAATAATAAATTGTATTAAAACGTACTGTAAATGATAAACCAAATGTAAAATAAAAAATATAACTAACATAAAATAATAACTAATGTCATTAAAAATTATAACATATAAATTTTAATAAAATAAAATATTCTTTAAAAAATAGTTTAAACTATTAAAAAACAATCTTTTACTATTATTTTACCTATTAGATCAAATTGGATATTTTTTTGATAAACATTGAAAATAGAATGATAATGTGATAAAATTAATTTCCTTGAACCTAATATATATATATATGTATATATATATAGTGGTGTTCATCTAGAAGAAAAATAACTAAATATAAATTTAGAAAAAACATCCAATTCTATAACTAAATAAATTTAAATGAAAACATAACTTACTTAAGGTTTTAAAATAAAACCACACACATATATATAGTAGAGTTTTTAGAAAATGAATGAATATTTAAGAACAATACCCCCTTAACATAAATGGATAAATCCAATATTATTATCTTATAGACATAGTGAAAAAGAATGAGTTTGAGGAGGGTTAGTTGGGTATTTTGGGTGAACAAAGAATGGTGGTTTTATATAGGAGGTTTGTATATTTTTTATTACATCAATCATTCTAGAATAGGACATGTTGTGTAAAACTATGTATTTATTTTTGATAAAAATTAATTAAAGAGTTTATTTTATTTTTTTGAGTGTCAATTATCTTTTTTGATGTTAATGATATATATATATATGTTACGATTCCTTTGCCGCTGCATTAGAAAGTATGAAAATGGGTTTGAAAATTTGAAAAAATACAAATAAACAATGAAGTTCATTAAGATTTTGATATATTACTAATCCTTATTATTCGAATTACATATTATTATAGGTAATATAAATATATATATATATACCTTCCTTTTGATGATAGGGGAGGGAAATAAAAAAATAAAAAATCGAATTTAGGGTTCTGTTTATATTTTAATCACACCATTTAGAAAATCGACATCGATTGGTCCATGGTTTATAAATGGAAATAAATGGTGGAGAATAATAGGAATATGGTGGAATATAGGTTTATTGGTTCATATATGTTGTGAAGAAGAACAATAAAGAAAACAAATGGAGAAAAGATTGAATGGATCAAATCAACTTGATCTCAAACAGACGACATATATTGAATCATGTGGTTTAAAACATACCAGACATCAAAATGAGAAGTTTTTGGGAAACCCCTTATAATACAAGCCATGAAATATCCATCTCGAAATCACAAGCACACACAAAATATACTTACACACTAACCTTGAGGGATTCCACCCATTCTTTCTACGAACAAAAAGGGCCCTTTACATGTGTCCTCTCACTAATGGAGGTACCTATGATCCCCCAAGGAGCCACTCTTACACCTTGGGATAGATTTTATATATACCTC
This sequence comes from Viscum album, assembly GCA_963277665.1. NCBI lineage: Eukaryota > Viridiplantae > Streptophyta > Magnoliopsida > Santalales > Viscaceae > Viscum > Viscum album. The sequence goes on along the minus strand of OY728132.1, from coordinate 267,131,980 downwards.
CCACACTGTTCTTATGCCTAGAGGGTCCTCTTAAGTGGTTTAGGTGTCTCCAAGTTATCCTTCAAAGGCTGTCTTGATTTTTTGTTAATATAAATAATATAACTAAAATTATAGTAAATTTTATTTTATTCTAAATTCTTTATCAATTATTTACCAAATATTATTATTAAATACAAGATATTACATTTTACAACCCTCAAAGATATATTAAAAATAATTTAATGTTTTAATTATTATATTACTTTTAAACACTTTTATTAAGCTATATCATTTAAAATATTAAATTATTATTCTGATTTGAAACTATTAGCTCAAATTAATTTTAAATTTATTTTTATGTCACCATATGACTAATAAAACCCCAATGACTATATTTTAAAAGTTCAAAAATAAAAATTCTTTTAAATACACATGCCTAAAGCTGTTTGAAAAACCTAAAAATCTTTCAATGCTCTTTTATTGATTCCATAATGGTTCTATAATTACCTCTTATTCTTTGTATTTTTTATATTATTCTTTCTATAAATTTTATAATAATGAAAGATTCATGGGATGAGGGTTACACATTCGTAATTATTGTGTTAGTCAGGGGTTCTTTTTATGTGTTTCTATTATTTATAGTGAGAATAATTAATTAGATCTGGTTTCTAGTTTTTTAAAGATGTATTGAATTAAGTGTTTTATTAATAAAATATACCTTGTTTTGTTCTTAAAATTTGTATTATTCAATATTGATAGAATTTATTATAAATAGAAATACATCATAGATCTGGGATATTAAATTTTTACCAACGTAATTGAATTGTTCCCTTAAAATTCATTCGTACACACACCCCACTTCATCTTCTTCCGAACATCAACCTCGGTGTTCCAAAAAAATAAAATTATTATTATTATTATTAATTATTAAATTTTAATTGTAAAAATTAATTCATACCTACATCATAATCTATAATGTTGGTTATTCTCATGAAAGGGATGGTTTCTTCCAACCAAACTTATCCGAAGGTAAATCACATGTTCTTTGACTTTGTTTTCCCATACAAAAAATGATAAATTTGGGTAAAACTCAAGTAAACATCAAAAAGTTGTTGTGATAGATGTGTGAGGAGTATAAAGTTTATAGACATATGAGTGGAATTTATTCTTATAGAATAATTGAACCAACTCATATTCTAATATTTCAAAATTATTCAAATATTCCATATAAACTAATGAATATATAGTGACACATATAGGTTGTGCAGATGTAACCCTCTTCTATAGCTTTTAAAATATACACTAAATAATAAAACTAATCGTACAAGATAATAAATTTTAAAAGGCCCTCATAGTATTTTTGTTATCATGCATAAGAGAGATGTTGAGTATGAATAATGGAATAATAGATAAGAAATTATCCTTAAAATAATTAGAGTTTAAAATGTGTATGGGATATCTTGTAAAGGTGTTTACAAGTGGGTCGATGGTTTGAACAGGGTTAAAAATAATTTGGGTATTATTTTAAAAATACATTTTTAATAAATTAATCTATAAGGGACAAAAGAGTTTTTCATGTTCTTCTACCTTCCATATAAATTGTTTAAATAAAAATAATTTTAAAAAATAGGTATACTTAAATTATTAATTTTTCATAATTTTCAAAAACTATCTAGAAAATTACTCTAATAGAAACTATAAATCCTTGAACCCACACTTAAAAATTTTGTACTAAAAATTTTGTATATATTTTAAAAATCCAACTAAAAAATAAACTTAATATTATACATTCTATGAAATTTTTCTGTCTAGGTTTTGGAGAATTAGACAATTTCGTACAAAAAATATGTGCTATAAAAAAATTATAAAATTAACAAATTTCCTTTGTGTGTGTTAAATACACTTATAAAAAGATATTCAACTAAAATTATACTAAACCTATGAAAAATAATTTAAAATATATGATGAGTAGTAAACTACCAAGTCATAGGTTTTAAAAGTAATTTGATAATAATTTTAATTGAAAACTATAAATCTATTTGGAAATTTTTTATCAAATATATCATTTGATAAAATTAAAACATGGAAAAGGGTTTTAAAATTATTTAATCATTTTGTACATATGCATAGTAAGTTGAAATTATTTCAATGATCATTTATTTTCCAAAATAATTATTATTTGAAATACTTATTTAGATTTCTCTATTTTGAAAATAATAACTTTTATGGATTATTTATGATATATAATAGGACATAAGAAAATTCATGAGTCCAATTAGTCATATCCCATATAGGAATGAGTCCCCTTGAGGTCATGGGTTTACTACCCATACCTTATAATTTCATTTGATACTCTAGTATAGTAATTTAAGAAGACATTTTTAATGGACTTGACTTTCTCAATATTAAAGTAAAAATGTTTCCATTCCTTGGGATCTCTAGTGGTAGTAAAGTGGGTGAAGCCTAAAGTGGCTGAGCCGCGGGTTGTGGAGGTGTTTGATTGTTTAAAGAAAGACTTGGGAATTCAGAAGGTAGCTCACAATGGTACCTTAGCTATGAGTTTGGAAGAGAATGTGGGACAAAGGCCTATTGGATCTCATGGGCGGGGCTGGGATGACACGAACTTACAACCTCTGTTCATGGGGAGAGGATATAAACCACCCACATGAATGGATTTGATGCAGGTTAAATCCTTCCTGCTTATGGAAACAACTTCTCAAAGTGGAGAAGAATGGTTGAAGGATATGGATGTTTTGGGGTCCTTATATCCCAACACCATTAGAACCCATTCCAACATATTGAGGAAGGATGGGGATGGGGGAAAGTATTTTGTCTTGGGGATAAAAACAGATAAGGATTTGAGTATATAGATGGCGCACACGGATGTAGTAGCAATAGAGGTGGGGAATTTCTTTGATGGTCTGGAGGTCCACGACCCCCCTTTACCTCATGAGAAGGAGTCTTCTGATGACGATAGTTACGGTCATCCTTCAGTGGATAGAATGGAATGAATTAAAGGGAACAGACCCCATAGCCCAAGATGAAATAAGGGGGAAAGGCATGTGTGACTCGGGGAAATATATTGTGGTACATGGGAAAAATCAAAGGCACACAAGGACTATTCATACTTTCCAAAACGAGTGGAGACTTGGTCGGATAAGAAGGGTGAAAAAAAAGAAGGTAAATATTCTCAGAATGGGGAAAGTGAAGAATCAAGAATGAATTCAAGAGATAGGGAAGAGGATGTTGGGAAGTTCTTGAAACTTATTCTGCACTCCAAGGAAGAAATGATAGAAACAAGTTTCCGACCCAATGTCTTAGAAGGAGAGATCTAAAGAATTTATAAATGTCGGTTGCAGGTTGATGCTAATGAGGAGTAAAAAGTGTGGCTTGAAAAACGAGATCGCATATTGGCTCGGGGATTCAATCAGAGAAAAATCAACATAGATGAGTTTATTCAGACAATGGAAAGGCTGATCACTCACCTTGAAGATATTATCATAAAGGGTCCAGAAACCCTGGTTAGAATGGTGCACTGGGAGCTTTTTAGAGTTGCTGAATCAAGTAATCTTAGCCTAGGGTTTAATCAGTTTGTTAGTTCTTTCAGTACGTAGTGGTTTCGTTGTTGAAGAACAATGGTTTACCATTTCCCTTAAAATGAATTTTTCTTAATAAAAAACTTAATTTGGATGGAAAAAGGAATAAACACAATTGCATATAAATTTAAAACAAATGATTATACTAAATGAATGAAATGTTAATAATATCTATAAATGATCTCCATACCAAAATTATGTATGAATGACATGGATGTACAAGAGAATTATATATATATAATGATAAATTTTATTAAAACATACTGTAAATGATGAACCACCCATAAAATGATAACTCCCACATATATAAAATAACAACTAATATAATTAAAATTAAATACATAGAAATGTTAATAAAATAAAATATTCTTTAAATTATAGGATAAAAAATAACAAAAAAAGTTTTTTATTTTTTTAATTCATAGATAAAATTGGATATTATCTTGATAGACTTTGAAAATGGAATCATAAAATGCTAAAATTAATTTCCTTTCACCTAATATATATATATATATATATATATATAGTGCTATGTATTTAAAACAAAAATAACTTAATGTTATTAAATTTAGAGCCAAATTAAAATTACATAACAAGATAAATTAAAATGAAACCATCCCTTACGAAGTGTTTTAAAAGACAATGATATATATATATATATATATAATGAAGATTTTTTTGAAAATAAACGAATATTTAAGAACATTTCCACTTAGCATAGTCGGATGAATATAAGGCTACTAGATTTTGGACATAGGTAAAAAGAATGAGTTTGGGGAGGGTGAGTTGGGTATTTTGGGTGATTATAGAATGACAGTTTTATATAACAAGTTTTTATATTTATAATTACATTGATCATTCCTTAATAGAATTTTTAGTGGAAAACTATGTATTTATTTTTTATAAAAATGAATTCAAGAGATTTTTTATTTATCCAAGCGTTCAATTACATTACTTGATGTTATATATATATATATTTTGATTCCTTTATTAATACATTTTAATGTTTGAAAACGGGTTAGAAAATTTGACAAAAATGATAATGAACAAAGGTGTTATTTATGATTCGGAGATTATCCTTAACTCGATTATTTGGATTATATAGGATTATATTCAATATATAGGTATATATATATCTTTCTTCAGAAGCTAAGGGAGGAAATGAAAAAATGATAACAAAAAGTGAGTCAAGGGTTTTGTTAATATTTTAATCATTCCATTCTAAAATCAACATCAATTAAACCATGTTATCAAATACGGAAAAAATGGTGGAGAAGAAGTGGAACACATCAGCATCAACTTCTATTGGTTCATAGATCTAGGGAAGATGAATAGTGGTGAAGAAAAATGGATAAAAGAGTGAATTGATTAGAACAACTTGATCACGAACAGACAACTTAGATTGAATCCCATAGTTTAAAACTTGTCCCACATCGAAACGAGAAGAGTTCAGGAAACTACTTATAATAAAATCCATGACAGATCTATCTTGAAAGCAGAAGCACACAAAAAATGGCCTTATACATGCTTCATTAGGGATACAGTCCATAATCTCCATAAACAAAAAGGTCCATATACATGGGTCCTCTTGTTAATGGTGTTACTTATGCTTCACTAAGGAGCCACCTTGGGATAGCTTGAGTAGATTCCTCCCACACAGGGTTTACCCATACCGGGTCATCCTAACTGGTTGATGTGTCCCTAAGTTATCCTTCAAAGGTTGGCATTTTTTGTTACCATAATTACTATAACTAAAATTATAGCAAATTGTTTTTATCTAACATTTTTTTTATAAATTAATTACCAAATATTATTATTAAATAATAGATATTACATTTACTAATTCTCAAATATATATAAAAAATAATTTAATGGTTTACTTATTATTATTACTTTTAATCGTTTTCATTAAGTTATATAATTTTTAATATTATATTATTCTTACGATTTACACCTATTATCTTAAATAAATTTTAAATTTCTTTTTAAGTCACCTAACAGCTACTAAAACCCCAAAAGCTATGATTCAAGTGGTTAAAAATTAAAATAACTACAAAAACACTTTCATAAATGTATTCAAAAATACATAAAAATATTTTGATGTTATTTTCTTACTTATATTACGGTACTCTACTTTTCTCTTGTTATTTATATTTTTTCTATTATTATTGCTTCCACTTTCTTAATTATGGAAGATTCTAGTGAAATTACACATTCGACATTATTGTGTTAATTGGTGGTGCTCCATTTGTGTTTTTATCACTTATAGTGAGCTTACTAAATTAGTAACGATTTTTTGTTTGGTAATGAAGTAATGAATACGATGATTTATTTATAAAATATTCCTTTTTTTTGTTCTGAAATTTTGTATTCTTCAGTATTGAGAACATTTATTAAAAATAAAAAATATATCATAGATATAGGATGTTACAAATGGTCCGTAAAATCTTTCAGTCTTTTCCTTTATTATTTGATAATTTTTCCTAAGATATAATAGGGAATTATTTAGTGGGAAATTAATTAGATTACCCCAAGTTTTATCATTATGGATTTTTAACCTAGAATTTTCCGTGCCTCTTTATTTTGTTTCATGATATAATTGTTTTCTATGCCATCAAGAGAAGGATTAGTGTATTAAAACTCGTTTTTTAGGATCCCTTTGTGAATTTTTAAGCTAACAGGTGAAACAACAATTTATTTTTACGGTTTAAGGATTTATATTTTAGTACTTTAACATGTTTTACTAGTATAACATCATATAACCTAAACCAAATGTGTAACAGATGTTTATGGACCTAAAAATTTAACCAAAAGTGGGTGAGATTCACTTTCTCATGGATGGGAAAAAGAAAAACATTGATGATGGTGAAACACAATAATGATATATGTAACCTGATAAAGGGAGATAAGAAAATTGTTTAGGGTTATAGTTCTCAAACAAAAGTTTTATATAGTTTATGGTCAGAAAACATGTAATATCATGAATAATTATGATCACTCACTCAATGAACATAACTGAACAAATGTTAAATAGAATGACAACATTGTGAATAACTGAAGAGAGAGGAGGTGTAATATTACTATCTCAAATAGATTATTGAGAAATATAATTATCCCCACATCTTTAAATAATGTATAAAAATGGTGTAAAACATAGATCAAAGTATGTAGATTAAATAGGAAAGTTTATAAATAATAGATATGTTAGGACAACTATTGAACATGTTCGAATGATGAGTAATGTAGTATACCATTGGAGAAATATAATAAGCATTTCTGTAGAACAATTTAGAATGATAGGTTCCACTATGACACATTCAATTCATGTGGGCTTAGTGGTTCATTTCCTTCGGAACAATGTATGAATTTGGATGGGTTTAAGTGTTTTGGATACAAAGTTCATGTTCCATTATCATAACAAAGGGATCCCATTTGATTATACAAAATTTCTAACAATATCCATGATAGGTTTTTGATAATTTAAATACTAAAAATATGAAGTATATAATATGTATATGGAGTGTTTAAATCTTGTTTGAATGTCTGGACCCGAGACTGTTTGAGTTGAATTGGAATGAATTAGTGGATAATGAATTAAAATGGGTGATAATTTGTGTTTTGGTTCAAGATAGGTGATCTATATGTTTCTATATACCATGTAGGAATAATAATCAAGCCACACATAATTCTAAGAAGGAAATAAAATGTTTTATCATAGAATAAGGATGATGGAGGGAAAACCTAATGTGGATTAGTAAACCCATGGGATTGGATAACAAATAGATGATATGGAAAGTGAATTTTGGGACCAGTCTTGGATATGTGATCCAGACATCGCTTTCCATTGTACGGGAACAAGAATCCAACAAAACATAGTTCTTTTAACATTGGTTTTTTGATGTATTAGTGTAGTAATGATTAGGAAGACATATACAATAACATAAATTTAATGGGAAATGCAGTATAGAATGAATTTTTTATTGGGTTTGAGATTTGGAATTTGAACATTGATTAATACTTTGTGAGAATAAAATTCAATCCATATATTATTCTAAGAAACAAGTGATATTCCATAATGTATGGTGTAACTTTATGAGGGAATTTTTTTGTGATTTTTCCCATGAACATATCTATATAGATTTTGTTCATTCATGGAATGTTCCTTGGTTGTCACTAGGTTCATGTGAAATTTAATATTTATATACCTTACTTAGGAATAGTGCAGTGGTGAGTAGGGGTCAATACATAGTGAAGTTATTCCATCAAAGGTGTTTTAGAGTGAGACCAAGTAAAATAAAAAATAAATCATCAGTATAAATTGTTGGGAAAAAAATCTTTGAAGGTATCATTGAAGAATTTTTGAGGTGATTGTGTTTGTAGACAAAGCGGACCTCCATGTTGTGGTCGTTGAAAGAGTAGACCACGATGTATAATTTCATTAAAAAGGTGGTTTACATGGTGATTTGTCGAGTTCCATAGATATTGTCGACAACCTATTTTGACAAGGAACGATGACAATGGAATGGACAATCTGGGGGCAATACAAAAAGAACAAATATCATGTGGAGCCATTTTGGAAAAGGAAGTTTCACGAAAGATCTAGGATGATTTGGAAACTTGCGTGAAAGGCATGTTTCGGGGCCAGAATTTTGAAAAATGGAAAAGTTATGAGGTGTACGAATGATTTGAAAATAGAAGGGAAAGATGAGGTGGCATGAGAGAAACTTGTGCACCCAATGCGACATCAAATGGGGTTTTGCGCGCTCAAAGAGGAACTTGCACGAAAAAAGTTGAATCTTTCATGTATGGGTCAAGAATGGCTATAAGTACGTGGAGACCCCCCCTCATTCGACAAAGATAAAAACTTAGAAAAAATCTGAGCTCCAGATCGCATATGAATTTTGTGAAAAAGGAGTTTCACGAAAGATTTTTAGTTGCGTGCAAGCTAAGAAAGTTGTGCGTAAAATTTGATTTGTGTGAAATATTGAATTTGCATGAAAATGGTATTTCATGGCAATAGTGGAATCTTGTGAACAAGGAATTAAGGTTGCACGCAAGACGCATTAAGGATTGCGTGAAAGATTTGAGGCTCCCCGGTACACCCGGTGCAAAGAGAGATTGATCTACGAGTGAAAGTTGGACGTCATCAGAGCATCTATTAATATTTAAGGATACAGATTTCATTAGTGAAGATACCTATAGCTCTATAAACTATTGCGGGATTTTTGAAGAAGCGGTGATCTCACATCAGTTGAGAGATCAGTGAGTTCTCAAACTGTGAGAGGTTGCAAACCAGAAGGGACAATGAGTCTGCATTGAACATTCTAAACAACAGTGCGCTTTTAGTGAATTTGGTACATTAGAAAAGTGTTGGTGTATACTCCTTGGACGTAGCCCAGTGAGGGTGAACCAAATAATTTTTTTTGTGTCCTATGAATGACTTAATTTATGTTTATACTTTTCTACGGGAAAGAGATAGAAAAGAGTTTTTTTTAACAGCAAAACAAGATCAAAAGAGGAAGTTGTTTTAATTTTTGATACCCTGATTCACCCTCCTATCAGGGTATCTATCCTAGTGTAACTAACCTAAAGGGAGTAATGGAAGTATTGGTAGTGAATAAATTAGCAGAGTGACATGAAATAGAGAAATAATAAGAAAAAATACAACATGAAATGCAATGAAAGGTCCATAGTGGAAACAAGAGAACTTAGTTGGATGGATGGATTATTATAAGGGTTTATCTTTTTTTTTTGTTTTTTTTCCTATTTTCATTCATGAAATAGGGTTTTTGGATCTAATAAAAATAGTTTTTCTAACACTTTCAAGTGGAAAAATTGCAGATGAAATAATTCTATAGCTTCTCTACTACAAAATCCACTAATCAAAGTACTAAAATAATTAGATAACCTACCCCTTAGTGGAATATAATAATCTTAGATAAGATTCCAATTAGAAAGTAGAGTGTTTAATATTTCTAAACTATCTCTCAATAGGTTTTTATAATATATCCATGAACTACTTGGTCAATAGAATAAAAGATTTTACCAGTAACAATTGACACTTGAAAGAAGTAAAATTTACTACCATCATCACAAACTCATTCCTCAATTTAAATCTATCCCATAATCATAGAGAAAAAATTCAGTTGAATAAAAAATAGGGGTTATAACTAGGAATATTAAAAATTAAACAATAAAAATGAATCCCCTAACAAGGGATTCAAACATCCTATGAAAAAACTATTGAGATAAAGTGTTTCTTGATACCCCTTTGTTCGTATTAAGTCCTATTTATTTCTATTATATATTCCTCATCCTTTTTTATTTTTTCTATTATACTTCAAATATATCTATATAATATAGATATTCCCTACCTTCTCCCTTTCATAACCACTGTTTGACATATTTTCAGTCCATTATCACCCAATACTATACATTTCTCTAAATTTTCAACATATGAGCTTGGTCAAAATTATTAGATGTCATTCATACAGATTTCGTGGATATATTATATAGAAAAAGGTTCATATACTATATGACTATCATGTGGGGAATCACATGTGAATATTATAATAAGTTTATGTTATTGGATTTTTACAAAGAGGCATTGGATAAGGTAAATTGGTCCTCAAAATTTAGCCTTCCTTATAAGCATCCCAAAACATTTCCCAAATTTTCTGCTGTATAATTCAAAATTGATAGGTGTCAAGATTGTTATATCTTTTAGCAGCATGTGATCATGCATTATCCTTCTTATCTCATATTGGGACATTGGTCCTTACATGATTGACTATTTAATAGAAACAACTAAATCGTCAATAATGGTTCGTTTTGAGACCATGGTTTTTGTAGAATCCAACATTAAGATAGAGTCTCAATTTAAAACCATCAGTTACCAATCATGGTGAGCTTCAAATATCTATGGTCTAGTTAGTGGAAGCTCAGCCCAAATCTCCATAAAAAATAATACATCTATTTAGATATTCAACTTGTGGTGTTGGATATAATTTTTTAAATTATGGGATCAGTGTTATCCATAAATTCATATGTTTATACTCAATTTGGATCCATCTTCAAGTGGAAGCTATGATGTTTACAGAGATTAAATTGACTCCCCTCTTATCATCCTTGAAAGGTTCTACACCATCAAGATCAGCCACTTGGATCCCAAGTTCCAGTTTAGAGGAAGATGACAGGGTTGGATATCATTGGCTGTAGGCTTAGTACCACATCAACATTTCATTTAAAAATGTATCTCTTGAATGATAAACGAGTTGAGGATAGATAGGTTTTATTGTGAACTTGGGAGCATAAATTCCCTATTTTTTACAGTTCTTTGTTTACCCTTATATATATTTTTGAAACATAATGATAGTTTGTGTTATATATTGTTTAATTTTAATATAAGATTACAGTCTCTTTGAAAAATTCCCTTTATGGATGATCGTACATACCCACAGTTAGTTTTATTAAACGTACAGTCGATCTCATATATTCACAATATATTGCCTATCAATTTCTACTAGTCACCAATATGATCTTAAATACATATGGTCCTTTTACATGATTAGTTGATTTGAGTCTAGTATGGTCGATTCAATAAGATTTTTAGTCGATCACACTCACATTCGTTCCAATTCTTGTGGTCGATCAAGTCATGGTTCTTATAGAACTTTCAATCGATTACTATCACAACCATTCCAAACCCTTTCGATTAATTAGTCTCATATTTGTTCAAACCTTTTTCCATATTTTTATGACGGTGGCTGCTGATTAACAGTTTAACAAAAAAATCATCATTGAAATTACAAAATGAAATTTAGTAAAGCAATATAGTACATTATTGACTAAATTTGTTCAATAAGAATTTAAATTAATTAAGCACCAAAAATTGGTACTTTTATAAAAATGTTCAATAAAAATCAGAGCCAATTAGAATTTATATGGATTTAATTATTCTTCATTATATGTTGAATTTCTCATCAAATTTACCCAGTAGATATGTGGAAAAGAGCGATAAAATAACTCCTAATCGAACTCCCCATACTTAATCCATTTTACTCCTAGGAAATAAAATCTACTTAATTTATTTATTTATAAAAATACAAAATAAAATATGGTCATCCTACCTAGGATGTATTTCTTATGCCTAAATTAAATAAATTCATTGAAACATCCATATCTATGAATGTAATACCTCCTATTTAAATTATCCACAATGTACTACTTCAATACAATATGAAATTATAGTTCAAGGTGTAATGATCAGGGATACAAAAGTGTAATTAAATTTGTAAAAAGAGTAATGAAAACCTTTACTCTACCCTAGGTTCTTCAAACCAGATAAATACATCTAACTTTTTTGATATAACTAAAAATATTTTCTTATGAATAATTTATCCCCTTATTCATTTGGGTTCAATGTTCCTCTCACTATCATGATATCATTTTTTGATAAGGGTACTTAACATTTATTTTTACTTTCCATAAATATGTTTATAACCCCATGAAAAATACAAATTGATTGATTATTTATCCATAGACATGCACCGAGTACCCTTATCTTAAATACTCACTGTCGGATCCCAATTTCCCATATTATTGCACATTAAAAGGATTTATATTACTCTTTATTAAGTTAGATCCCTAAAGTGTTCCATGTACCCTAGGTTGAGTAGCTAAGTTCATGTTTATGCCAAATATTCTTCATGTTGTTGCTTCAATTCCACAAGGTTCTAACATATCAAACATCATTTTCCCAGTTTTCAAACATGATTTCTATAAATAAAGTTTGAAAAAATCACTCAAAAAACATCAATCCTTACATCATCAGACTAAATGAAATCCCCCAAGTGAGTCATGGAATGTACCCAAAGGAAGAATAGAAAACATTATTATTTTAAGAACCTAGATACACAAAAAAATTAAATACAAAATGCAGATTAAAGTAACAAAAAATGTAGGTGAGGAATTTCAAAATTTTTTAGGTCAATTTGCTTTAGTATAATTGAAGAACAACTAAGGCAAAAATTTTACAGAAAGTGCATAGATAAAGAGAATAGAAAAAGTCCATATCCTCCACACTTAAATCTCAACATTGACCCCATTGTTGAATCCTTATGGGAGAGAATAATTCCATTAAAAAAATAAGTTCAATTCAAGATATGACAAGTTAATGAGGGGTATGAATGAAATTTCAAAATAGAAACATCGCCATCTGAGATTCCAATGGCGCATAGAGGGTTTCTATAAGGGAATAAAATTTATTTTTAAGGTTTAATCTACCAAAATTAATGTTTAGTATTAAAAATAAATCGATCAATAGTAGGATAAGGAACACTCTTCAGATATAAAAGTGTAGATAACAGTATTTAGAAAACCAATACCCCTCATTTTCCTAGTATAAGAATCCTCCTTCTAGAATGATTATCTCCTATGAAAATTAAATATAGACTAAATGATAAGTTGATGTGTAATAAAATAGGATAAAAAGAAACATAGGAATACTAACAAGAAACAAAATAAATAAAATGGAATGATTATGGGTTGTCTCCCATGAAGCACTGAGTTTGGAGTATTTAGTTATACTACAAAAAGTTCTATCCTGAAGGAGGAATATTGAAACCACATAGTTTGTCTTCCAATAAAATTATTGTTTTACTCTCTTCTTATTACTTAAAAATTGTTTTTTTCATGTCTAACTAATTCCATATCACCATTTAAAAGAACACATAAAACATAAAATGTATCTAACCACTTGGATCTAATTTTCATAGGAAAAATCATAAACTAAGAATTTAATATAAGGATATTCAATCCCAAATGAAAGTGTTTATTTTGAATTATAAAATCATGAAAATATTTATTCCTTTTTTTAGCTCCTGTAATTACCATAAGATTCTCTCTTACTTTTATCCAGTTCACTTAAATCAAGAAATATTATTCCCTAAGTAGTCTTAATGTCCAAATTCAAAATGTTTATTTACCAAAAGTATTTATGATATAGATACATATTCAAATGGAAATATTTACCAAAAATTAGTTGATGTGGTGATATACATATTTGTGTTTTAAAGGAAGTCCTATAAGACCATAATACATCGTCCAACCTTAAGTAACAATATTTGTTTGAGGTACTCACAATTTTCTTATGGTTTTTTTAGTTATCTATTAGATAAATTATCTTTTCCCATAGATTATGAATAGTAGGTTGTACAATTTTAATTAACACAACGTCATTTTTCTATCGGTGACTTGAATTTTATGTTTTGAATGTGAGATCCATCATTAGTAATGAAAGCCTTGGGCACTCCAAATCATGATGAAATGTTCGCATTAAGAAATTTAATGAAACTTCTAGCTTGGTTGTTTGGAAAATTAGTTGCCTTAACCCATTTAGAAACATATTAAACTGTAACCAAAATATATTCACTCCCAGACGAGGAAGGGAAGGGTCCCTGGAAGTCCATTCCCAAAATGTCAAAATTTTCAAACTTTAACAAGTCCATCTTGGGTAAGTTCCGCTTCCTAGAAACATTTTCATGTCATTGAAATTTGTTACATCATAAAAGTAGGCTTTGATAATCCTTAAACAATGTAGTATAAAATAAACTATATTTAAATCCTTTTTGATCACTTCCATAACTACCATGATGTACTCCCCATTAATATGAATGGAAAATATCTATAATGGGTATAATTTCATCCTTATATACACATATTCTCATGATGACATCAAAACATCCTTTAAAAATATAGTATTATTCAATAAAAAGTAATTACGCTCTGATATGAACTTCTTTCTTTAGTTTTTAGAAACATACTTAGATATAATTACAATATAAATGAAGTTAAAAAATTATGTAAACCATACAACACTCCCTTTGAGGCCAGTGGGAAAAAATTATCTAGAAAAGAAGAGTTTATCTCCCTTAGGCCTTCATTTTGATTTTTGGGAAGCTATAAAAAATTATCAACCACATCATATTAGTCACCATGTTTATCTTGGAAAACTATGTCAAATTCGTATTATAATAGAATCCATCCCATGATTCTTAGACTAATTTCTTTCGTTGAGTATAAATATTTAAGGGCTGAATGATTTATAAAGATGATTATAATTAAACCAATCAAATAATTCTGAAATTACTCTAAATAAAAAAAAATATCTAATAATTCAACTAGAAAAAATCCTTTGGACATCATAAAGTACTCTTATAGAAAAATATACGTTGTACAACTTACTATCTTTTATTTATTAAAGAAAATCTACCATCACTATATCATTAGCATCAAACAATCTCAAAAAGAAGTTCCAAATTAGGGTTGGTGATAATGGGTGAAGAAATAATATTTTATTTAATAAAATTAATTTATTCAAATAATTTATAATAAAAAACAATTTTGGCATCCTTAACTAGTAGGATACACAATGTATTAGTTATTCTAAATAAATAATCAATGAATATATGTTAAAATCCATAATGTCTTAGAAATATTCTGATTCCATTTCCATTTTAATGTGGAGCCAGTGTCTGTATTATATAAATTTTAGAAGTATTAACCCCTAATCCATCCATAGAATGTTTCTGACCCAACAATATTATTTCAGTAACCATGAAATGAAATTTTTCAAAATTTAGGGATATGTTTTTTTTTTCTTCACTCTAATTAAATGTGATTTATAGATGATTCAATCAATCATTAAAATCAAAACCTAATATAGGAAAGTCATCTATAAAAACTTTAAAAAAATATCTCAATCATATAAAAAAAATATCCATCATATACTTATGAAATGCGGTATAACCTCTACACAGGCCAAAGGGCATTCATTTGTAAGAAAATGTCTTGAATTGATAGGTGGATATTTTTTTATATTTGTCTGTAGGGGTAATGGGAATCTTATTGTAGCAGAAAAACCCATCCAGAAAGAATAAAAATTGTTTGTAAAAAAAATTAACCTCTGATCAAAAAACAACATTTGAAAAGTTTATTTTATAGAGTAATATTTAATCTTCCTTTAGGAAATATAAACCCTATAATTGGTCATAGTTCAACTTTTAACTTTTTTCTTTTCAATGGTACAACTACTGTACTATTCATAGGGACCACTTGAACAAGACTAACCCATTGACTATCTGAAATGAGAAATATTATTCCAGCATCAAGAAACTCAATGAATTATTTTCTAAAAACCTCCTTAATTTTTGGGCTAAATTTTCTCTAGGCTTCCACCCTTGTTGTACTATTATGTTCCATGGTAGTTTTGTAAATAAAAATTGATGATCTTGCACATTTTATATCTTCAATACACCAAAAAATAAAATAATTAATCTTTCACAAAACAATAAGAAGATACATATCTTGTATTGTATCTAATTTATAATAAATGATGACTGGTAAAGTTGAATCATCCCATAAAAAATCATATTTCAAAAGAATTAGAAGATGGTTGAGCTCTACAGTATGAGAAACTTATCTTCAGGGAAGAAACTTGGGTTATGGTAGTCCATGGTCCTCATGTTTCCTCCAAAAAAATATTATAAAAATATTCTTCTTTATCACAATTATATTTAGGTAAAAACACTTTATATAATTTTTCCTTAAATGCAGTTAAAATATGTTCTACAAAAAATCATTTATGTGGCTGAGGAATTCTCCTTCAAATTTATCTATATAATAATTATCCATAGAAACAAAATCCCCATTAATGTCTATACATGTTATTCATGTATAAAATTTATTTGTTTTAGAATATGTAAAAACTCTCCATCCTCATCAAACAAATTCATCAACTTGAAAAAGTATATATCTTGGAAAGAGATGGTCTTGGAGAGGCTCATTAATTTTTATAAAAAAATTAAAATCCTCTTATTCACCAAGATTAATAAATAAAATTTTCTTTTAAATGTCAACAAAAACCCCACTTGTGACAATAAATGTACTTCCCATAATAATAGGTACTTATTGGTCACACTCCATAACCAAAATTGTAAAATAAGTTGGAAAATAGCTTATCTACTCCAACTAGGAATTCATATACCTGAGTAACATGGTGGGTAATGCATTAGTCTGCAAATTAAAGTACTACATTAGTGAATTTTTAACTCCAACTCTCAATTTTTAAAAATATTTTAAAGGAATAAATTAGTACTTTCAACAATATGAGATAGAAAATTAAACTAGGAAACTCTTTCACTAAATGTGAACAGAATTACAAAACTCCCCAGATCTTGATGTTTGGGAGGTATCCATTTCTTTGTTATAGTACTTAACTACTATGTGAGGTTATAAGTAGAAATTTCTTCCATTTTTTTCTTCATCAAATATATTTTATTGATTTATTTCTGATTAAAATGGATTTGAATTAAATCTTTATGGTAATATTGATATTTAGTTTATTCAAAACATTTATTAATTTAAATAGTTTAAAATCCTTACATTCCTTATTAATTCATATAAATAAAGATGATTATTAGCTATATGTTCCTCATAATTGTGGTAATCCTCTAATATTCTTCTAAAATAGAATGCTTTCATTTTTTCACTTGATGTTCATGTTTTTTTTTATTATTTTTCAGTAGAAAAAATAGACCTCAACCTACTTTTAGAAGATCTATTTTGTTTTTTTGATTATTAAGATTCTTGAATATTATTTATATATATATATATATCAAAATTTATAATGGGGCTAGGATTTGAGATTCTCCTAAAATTTCTCTCATGATTGGAAAAATCTCATAGTTATGACTACAATGGAATTATCAATAGAAATTTGACTCAGTAGTGTTAGGCATTTTTCCTTCATCTCTACCCCCTTTATTCCTGAGTAAATTTTCAACTTGAAATTATATAATTTTAAACCCAACTTCTTATTATTCCACATATAAATATTTTTTTTCTCATTAAATATACCCATAGGCTGTTGGAATATTTATTTGACTTCATACTGTGTGGTAAAAGGCTTGAACCTTGGGTGGGGTTGGAATTATTCTCTATTCAATTGAAATGTAATGGAGTAGAAGGTGTCATCACTCCCTACTATTTCAAAGAAAGTTTGGGGTGGTTCCGGTAGCCTTAGGTATAATTATTTGAGAATGGGTCATACCTTGGATGCGTCCTGAGGTCTTACTCACCATAATTAGTATTTGATTGGGTTTTGGGAGGGAATATCACTGTTTGGATAACAAAACTATGAAAGACCAAACAACCCACGTTAAATAAATTGTTCCCTAAGAATGTGTTGAGTGTTCTCATTGTAAAATCCATCAGATTATGCATCAATTTAGGGAGTGGATTTGGTTTCATTCCAAGAAATATTCTTCCTTTGGAAATATTTGTTTTTTTTAATTTTATAATAAATTTTTAAAAGTACTCTTGAGTTTACCGTGGTTTTATCCGATAAATCTTATTTAAATGATTGTTCAACTAAGGTTTAATGGTATGGTGTGAGATGATTATATAAGGTGTCCATAAGAAATTTTTGTGTGAACTAATATTTGGGGCACTACCAATGTATGATTTTGAATCTATCCCAATCTTCATGGAACAATTAACCTTTATCATGTAAAACACTAGATATTTTATGCCTAATTTCAGAAATCATTATTCTCAGATAGAAATTCGTGAAAAAAATCATTATACCATTGATCCCATTAATCAAAGACATCATTATCCATTTTTTGTAACCATGTGTTGGAAATTACATTCAAGTAAAATAGAAAAAATCTAAATTTCAATTCTTCCTCACTCAATCTCTTAATTGGATTCTATTACACTATCCCAAAGAAGTCCCTAATAAAGTCCAGTGATTCATCATTAGGCAATTCATTGAAAGATAGTATCATGGATAGGTGAGACTACATAATATAAAATTTTATAGAACCATGAGTATTCGTAATGAACGATGGTTTGTTTGAGACAGTAGGTACTTGAAACTATATAAGAATTATTGTATCAATTAACTTATTTCTAGTTTGTGGAGGGTTGAAATTTGTAGCTTGGTTGATGTTTAGTTTATGTTTATTGTTTGAATCAACCTCTGTATTTTCCATTTCATATTTCTTCTTGATTTTTAAGGATCTCAAATATTTATTAATTTTAGGGATGATTCCCTCTAGGTTATCAGATGATGACCTAGTTATCATTCACTCACTTTTCAAAAAAGAATGTTTGTTTTGGATATTGGGTCACACGTTCTCTTACAAAACAATAAAGACAAATGTTTCCTATCCTTAGGTCATCACTAGGATTATGAAAAATTTAATATTTTTGTACCCTACTTAAGACTAGTGAAACGATGATTAGGGGTCGATCCATAAGGATGGAATTCCATAGATTGCGTTTTAGAGTGGGACCAAGTATGTAAAGTAATGGATTTTATTTTTATTGTTTTTAAATATTATATGGATTACATTCAAGACCAGGAACTAAGATGGTGTTCAATTTTGAGGCTCGGTGTGCCCAGAAAAATTTATTGAAAAATATTAAAATATTAAATATTATGCACACCCGATTTTACTAAAAAAAATAGAATAAATTCTTAATCGGTGGCCAAATATGAAATCTGGGGACACCATTGTGTTCATAGCAGTGACTTTACCCAGGGTGAAACCTAACATTGGTCAGTGTGGCTCGAATGTGGAAATTCATCACTAGCATCTTTAATGAATTAAATTCAGAGAAAATTTATTTTAATGCATTTCATTGATTCAACAATGTAGTGAAAGTGTTGATTTTAAATAATCCCTTTTCAAGGAATCCATGGTTAGGCCCAAAACCATGAAATCCTCTAGAGACCCTAGAGAGAGATATTTAGAGAATCCTCTCGGTAGGTGTCAATATAACATTGGATCAAAGATCGATGAACACTATTTTTGATGGATCTCACTAATGACGATGAGGCGGTGAATGATCTTCATTAGTGAGAAATTCAAAATCAAGATAGTGTTATTTTGATTATTCTTCATTGTTATTTATTTATATGATGAACACAAACTAATCCATTAGAAGATTAGCCCACTGATCGATTGTATATGAGGGATGGGATGATATTTGTGGGGTTTATTGGGACTTGATCATATAGATAGATAGATTGAATCATTTATCATTCATGAAGTTATAGATCATGTCCAAAATTGATAACGGCTGAGGTTCGATCCATGAGATTGTTCCTCGTGTATTTTCTCCCCCAATTTCTGACGTTCTTGACACACGTTCTTCGTTCTTCCCCAAACATTGAATAATTGATCATTGAACCTTTGATTCATGGTGTAATGATCTAAAATTGGAGATCTAGAATTGGGATGACTTGAAAGTGGTATAATGGTGATGGAGGAGGATGAATCAAAGTAGTTCAAGAGAATCCATTATTCAGACAAGATATATCATGTTGAATTAAATTAAATTTCAGAGCCAATTGAAGGACCAAAACACATAAGTTCAGTGTTAGGGTGGTGAAAAAACTTGAATATGGAGTTTCAAGGTAAACGTGCCACCCGAATGAGATTTAGGAGATCATTTGAGGCGCATGGAGGAAGAAAATGAATTTATAGAAAACCTAGAACACATAGAATGTAGTCTCGTCTACATGCCATGTGTTCATCATTGGACCTCTCGGCATGTACATGGGATTTACACAGACACATGGTGGAGTAAATGAGTTGCATACACGGCGTGTACTCCCCCCACATGACGCGACATGATCCAATTAAATGTATTACCCCATGTACTGGAATATGGGAAAGGTTACATGGGTTGCCACCATGTAATGGAACATGACTAGAGTACACGAGTGGACTCCGAAAGGAAGGACACAACATGTGACTCCTTATACATGCATTGTACCCGTGTTCTACATGAAATGTTCTAAAGACCCGAGTCATTGTACACTAGCAGTACCTGAGGTCAAGGGACACGAAATGCGACCCTACTACATGTTTTGTATCCATTTATATATGTAATTATTCTTTTATCCTCCATATATTGGAAAAGTTCATTTTGGTTTTTTCCCTTTATCGTTTTCCTAAAGATAGGTTCTAATCATTTCCTACTCACAAGACTATGATCACTTTAGTAGGACTTCTTAGATAGAGTTTTTGGAATCCCCCGAGTGGCGTGGAGTTGGATTATCTATTCATTATTCATGCCTTAGGTGGAGTTATCAGTATCGACATGACCAACACTACGCAGGCACCAATCCTCTACCTATCGGGTTAATTCGAATTTAGTTTTTGGTATCACCCCATGGATTTGGATATGATCCTCATATGTTGTATCATATCTCTCTTCTGATCTATTATTATATCTCTCTCTCATGATGAGGCTTGAAGAGTTTTACCTCTCTGATGGAATTCATCAGTGCTATGGGACTCAAGAGTGTGTTCTCCCTAACGAGTGATTCGTGGAATCTTCAAGCTGAATTCCCAGTAGTGGTTTGCAGTGGTTGCGACATACCTCTAACTATGTGTCTAAGTTGAGTATATATAGATATCTTTGTTATACCTGATGTATACATATACCTTTATAGAGATGAATATATATTTTATTTTTTTATATTTCTTTGTGATTTCAGGGTGTCCTATGGAGTATTGTTATACTCACCCCTGCACACGATTTTCCTACACATGTCATGTCTTATGCAAATGATTGACCTTTTCATTAATTCCCAGTTAGACCAGAACCAAAAATTTTATGTAAGATCGGACGGTCTAAGACGTGTTCCTATAGCTACATATAGTAGTCCCAATACATTTTTCTTATAGGTTGGACTTGTGGTTACATAATATTTTTCGTGTGATTTTATTATGGCGCTTCTTACTATATTTTACATTCTATCATAATCTGGTTGTGGGATATAGTAGTATGCATGCATTTTTTACTTAGTGGTTTCTAAATTTTTGGATTTTGTAGGCTTGGAGATGTTTGTGTGCAGACAAGTATATAGGAAATGCCTCCCATGTTAGTGGTATGCCTAATCGGTTCTATTCACAAGCCCCTATCCTATTAATGGTTGGCTTTGGAAGTCATGACATAGGCCCCACTAGGAAGGGACTTGATATAGTGGTATCATAGGTGGTTGGTTCTACCCTAGGATCTAGAGTCTATGATATTCATTTGGGGAAACAGTGTCAAGTGTTTCAAGTTTGGATTTCAAGCCAGAGACTATAGTGTTAGTGCGGCAGCTGACATATCCATACACCATGACTTTGATAACATACCTTTTGACTCTGTATAAGAAAAAAATTCATTGTAGGGAAAAAATGGCACATGCATCATATAGTAGTGGGTTGTGGTTTCCATGTCCTTCTAGAGTAATCTCTCCAGATATAATCATTTGTTGTGGTACTTCTTGTTTATTTTAGGATTCATCTGTGATGTATACCTACTATGATTTAACAACATGATCACAAGGATGACCCCCTCAATGACGAGGCATCGATACATGGATCAGTTCCCCAGATGCTACCTCCAGGTGGTTCACCAGCCATACCGACACATGTAGAGTAGCACACGGTACACACAATACCAGCGAATGAGTGAATATTGAGTGTGCTTAATGAGTTTCCGTGATAGATACCACTTAGGTTACGAGGTGAGCCTGACCCACAGGCGGATGAGGACTAGCTTGAGGCGGTGACTTGAGTTTTCCATTTAGTCAGGACACTCATAGATCATATGGTGGTCCTGGGGCTGATCCTTCTACACATCTCAGTAGGATGATGGTGGAGTTTGGTCATCCAGACCCATTACAAGGATACTATTTCTAGGTACTTGGTGGATTTGGTTAGAGATGAGTACTTAAGGGATCAAACCATTGAGTGATGTCTCCATAGACACATTCAATCCAACATTATCTTTATATTCATTCTGACTTATGTTGGGGTTCATTATCGGGATTTAGTGGCTGAATGATTCTTGGATGAGTAGATACAGTCAGTGATAGTCAGTAGTGAACATGTAGGAGTAGAGACCTCAGCAACAGGGAGCTAATGTCAGTCCTAAGGACCTAGACATGGGATAATTTTCAGGAAGATGTTCTAGGATTTAGGATCTACAATTTAGGGCTCACGGGTTGGGTCCATTCAGCCTAGGGAAAGGCGTTTCTATTCATGTGATGATAGGGAGCATATCACTCCAGATTTTCCAACAAGTCGTACTAATGATGGGGAAATTGTGGATGAACCACCAAGGTAGATACAATTAAAGGATCAAGAATATTTGTAGGGAAGTGGATATGGTATAAGAGTTGGGAGAGGAGCAGGAGGTGGTCAATGTTTCTAGTTTCTACCACCACCACCACCCCCAGGTGGTCCATGCCAGGCTTAGGGAGGTGGAGGATAGTGGAGGGGACAACTGCTTATGGTCAAGGCATATGACCTAGATGATCAAGGAATTATTTGAGGTACTATTTGTGTATTTTCTTATATAGTTTAAGTAATGATAGAAAAAGGTGATAGTCATTCATTTCTCACATCAAATCTTGTTTGAGACCTATATATTTCAGTTGAACCTTTGAATCGACCCTTAAATTTGGAGACAACTACTAGAGAAGACTCAGTGATCAAAAACTTATGTTGACCATGTTACCTAACCCTTAGAGGTAAGAGTTCTAGTTATAACCTCTTGGTGGAAGCGTTGAGGCATGACGACATCATTCTTGGTATGGATTGGTTACTTACAGTATATAACGAGGTCGACTGTGTTAGGAAATGGGTGCAGTGTGTCTGTAGTGATGGAAAGAGGTTTACCTTTTTTGGTGAAAGGGAAACCCAGGTAGAACAGGAATGACCCATGCATAGAAGGGTGAAGCCAATTAGTCATCATTTGGATAGCCTAACCCTTAGTGTAGAAGATGTTATGAGGCTCTAGTTTTAAGTTGCAGTGGAAGAATATGTATATGTCATTCTTGAAGATGTTCTAGGATTACCTCACCACTGAGAGATAGACATCTGCATTGATTTACACCCCAAGATGACACCAATATCTATTGTATCATATCGTATGTCTCCCAAAAAGCTTCACGAGTTGAGGGTACAATTAGAGGACTTTCAAAGGAAGAGATTCATGAGAACTAGTGTTTCACCATGGGTGGCCCCAGTTTTGTTTTCCAAAAAGGAATATGGGAGATTGAGGGTTGTCTGTGGACTACCAGAGCTTGAACCAAGTGACCATGTAGAACAAGTATCCACTACCTAGGATCGATGACCTCTTTGATCAGTTGAAAGGAGCCCAATGGTTCATGAAGGCTGACCTCTGATCCGGATACCACTAACTGAGAGTATGAGACGAATATATACCAAAGATGACCTTAAGATGTTATTATGACCATTATGAGTACTTGGTGATTCCCTTTGGCATGATGAATTCCCCAATAGTGTTCATGAGATTCATGAAAAGGATCTTTCAACCTTTCTTAGAAAAGTTTTTGGTAGTCTTAATTTATGATATACTTGTGTACTTGACATCTAAGGAGAAACACACAAGACACTTAAGGATAGTTTTGGACATACTCTGAGAGCACCATATTTTTAGGAAACTCTAAAAGTGCCAGTTCTAGATTCAAGATTCCACTTTCTGGGATACGTTATCTAAGAAGATGGAGTGGTAGTGGACCCAGCCAAGGTAGAGGTAGTGTTAGTATGGTAGATACCTAGGAATGTGACCGTGGTTCGAATATTCCTTGGGTTATCATGCTATTATCAAGGATTCATACCAAATTTCTCCAGGATATTAGCACCAATGATATATTTTACTAGAAAGGGTCACATTTTGTGTGGAAAGAGAAGAGCTAGTAGGACTTTTAGAAAATGAGGTAGAGTTTGATGAGTGCTCTGATCTTGAGATTTCTAGAGGATGGTGTCCAGTACGTAGTATTCTGTGATGCATCAGGAACCAAGATTGCTTGTGTCCTGATAAAGAAGAGTGTAGTGATTGTCTATGGGTCCATCCTATTTAGACCACAAGAAAAGAACTATGTGGCCCATGATCTTGAGTTTTCAATGGTAGTATTCACATTGAAGATGTGGTGACACTACCTGATAGGCGAGTGAGTTATCATCTACACCAATCATAAGAGACTCAAGTATATCTTCTCTAAAAAGGATCAAAATATGATAAAATGGAGATCGATAGAGTTCCTCCATGACTATGAGCTTGATATTTTCTATAATATTAGGAAGGGGAACATGGTGGCAGATGATCTCAGTAGTAGATCTAGTTTGCAGTTGCTGAATAAGGAATCAGTGCAGGTTTACTCATTGAAGTTATCCTTTATGGGTGGAGATGGAGCATCTTACCTCCAGTCGATGGTTGTTACCCCTCCACTCTTATAGCGAGTTAGGGAGGCAAAACATGGGGATACCCAGAATGCGACCCTCTATGCTCATATGTCCATAGGACATTCTCTTAATAGTTATTCAAAAGATGGGGAGTACATCATTCTTTTTAGAGGTTGTAGAATAGTACCAGTGGAGTTATGTGAGGAGGTTCTATGTGAGTTTCATACACCCCCTTTAGATGAACATCTAGGTGTGTATAATATTTACTAGGACCTCCTATGTCAGTTTTTGTGGCCAGGGATTAAGAATGGTGCTTCAAAGTTTGTTTCTCGATGCCTAAATTTTCAGTAAGTGAAGGATGAGCACCATGTTCCAGTGGGTTTATCTCAACACCTTAAGGTTCCAGAATGGAAGTGGGATGGGATATCGATGGAATTTGTGATTGGGTTTCCATGTAACTCCAAGGGATATGATACCATCTGGGTGATTATTGAATGACTAACCAATTTAGCCCACATCCTAAATATCTGAGAGCAGAATTTAGTAGAGAGCTTGGGACGCCTCTACATGAAAGTTATAGCTTGACTCCATGGAGTTCAATTGACATAGTTTCAGATCAGGATCTCATTTTATATCCCAATATTTAAAATATTAGAGGAGATGTTTAGGACCCTTTTATGCTTGAGCACAGCGTTTCACTCACAAAATGAAGACCATACATTAAAGACTATTCAGGTTCTGGAGTATATATATTGGGCTTGCATGTTAGACATCAACTGTAGTTCATAGGATCATCTCTAGTGGTTGAGTATTCATTTAAAAAAAGATACCATTCCACCATTAGTATGAAACCATTCTTCGATTTTTATAGGAGACCCTACATGCCACTAGTTTCCTAGAATGACCAAGGAGTGTCATAACTCATGGTCCTAGAGTAGTTGTGAGCTACTATAGAGAAGTTTTAAATCATCTTGGAGAATATGAAGACTACACAGTGCCTTCAAAATTTTTATTCTGACTGGAAACAGTGGCCTTCAGAGTTTGGGGAATGAGAACATGTGTTCCTTTAGGTTTAACCTCAACATGGATTATAGAGATCTGGCTGGTGTGTCAAGCTATCAATGAGAGTCATAAGCCCTTTTCAGACACTATATAGTGTTGGTGAGGAGGCATATTGCTTGGCTCTACCTCCACATTTATACTAAGTACATGAAATCATTCATGTGTCGTAGATGAGGAAGTACGTTTATAACCCATCACATGTCATCGACTAGGGCGATCTGGACATCAAGGATGGAAAAAATTTTCTTTGTACCCAATTGATATTGAGGATTGATAGGCGATGATCCTTCATGGGTGATATATTCCTTTAGTGTGTGTCCAGTGGCAGCATGAGAATCTCCACAAGAGTACATGGGAGTGGGAGACTCAGATTCATGATCAGTACCCAAATCTTGTTGAGTAGCATTTGTTTTGGCTTTTTGGGGATGCAAATCTCCAAGTTAAGAAGAATGAAATGTCTTAGATTTTATATATATTAATTTTTAATGTTATGTGAATTAAATTTGAGACCAGTTTCTAAGACGATATGCAATTTTGAGGCCTGGTGTGACTAGAATTTATTATTAAAAAATATTAAAATATTAAATATAATGCATGCGAGGTTTTCCTAAAAATGTGGAATAACTTGTAAATGGTTTCTTGGATTAGAAATATGAGGTAACAATTGCATTCAAAGAACCAAAATTACCGTAGGTGAGACCTAACATTGGTTGGTGTGGGTTGATTGTGGAAAGTATTCACTAGCATTTTAAATGAATAAAATAAATTAGAGAAAATTTATTTTAATTTATTTTGTTGATGCATCAATGCAGTGACATGGTTAATTTTAAATAATCCATTTAGTAGAGATCTGGTGTTAGGATCATAACACCAGAATCCTCTAGATTCCCTAGATAGAGATATTTGGAGAATCCTCTTAGTAGGTGATGATAGAACCAAGGATCAAAGATCAAACAATGATGTTCTTGATGGATCCAACCAACGACGATGATACGATGACCAATCCTTGTCAGTGAGTGATCCAAAATAATTGTAGGATGAATTATTTATATTATTCGTTCCTGTTATTGAGTCATATGATCAATGTGGACTAATCCATGAATAGATTAGCCCACAGATCGATCATATCTGCGGGATGGGATGATATTTACAGGGGTTATCAGGATTTATTCCTAGATATTGATTTCTTGATTTGTTTATAATTATTACATGAATGAATCAAGGATGGAACAAATAGTGATAGAGTTTCATTCCTAAGGATTTTTCCTCGTGCATTTTCTCACCTGATTTCTGACGTTCTTGACACAGATTATTTGTTCTTCCCCCAAGCAAGGAATTATCGATCGTTATGCATTATATTCTTGGTACAACAATATGAACTTAGAGATCCAACATTGGGATGACTCAATGGAGGTTCGATGATGATGGATGAGGATGAATCAAAGCGGTTTAGGAGAATTTTTTCTTCGGGAGACATGATTCAGGTTGAATTAAATAAGATTTCTGAGCCGATTGAAGGGCCAAATCACATTGATTTGGTGTTTGGGTGGCGAAACAACCTTGAATATAGATTTTTGTGGTTAATAGGCCACCAGAACATGATCCAAGAAATCAGCTGTGGTGTGTGGAGGAAGACAATAACTTTTTAGAAAATCAAGAACACACTACATGCAGTCCCCTCTACACAGTGTGTCTTCATTGTTGGACACCACGACATGTACATGGGATTTAGAAGGACATGGGGAGGAGTACCCGGGTTACCTACATAGTGTGTAATCACCTGACATGACATTCCCAGAACTAGTTACACAGATTACCTTATGTACTATTACATGGTTATAGTTACACGGGTTGACACTATGTATTTTCACATGGCCAGAGTACACAGGTATAGCCCAGATTAATGGTCATGATATGTGACTCCTTCTACATGTTGTGTACCCATATTCAACATAAAATATTTTAAAGAAACATTCCATTGTAAACGGGTTGTACCCATGGTCAAGGGACATGGCGTGTGACCCTACTACATGCCTTGTAACCCCTTCATACATGTCTTGATTCTCTTGTCCTCCATATCTTGGAAAAGTTTTGTTTTGGTTGGTTCTTCTTATTGTTTCCATGATGATAGGTACAAATAATTTCCTACTCATAGGACTTTGATTTTTTTTCAACTAGAAATCAAGGATAGATTTTTTATAATCCCCTAAGAGGCCCAGAGTAGGATCCCCTAATCATTTTTCATTCCTAATGGTGGAGATCTTGGTATCGATATTACCAATACTACATGGGCGTCAATACTCTACTTGGAGGGTTAATCCATATTAAGTTGTCGGTATCATCCCATGGCCCTAGCTGCGATCCTCATAATTTATATCATATATCTCTTCATATTAATCAATGTATATCTATCATGGAGAGATTCAATGAGTAGTACCTCTCATATGAATTTCATTAGTGCTATCAGACTCAGGAGTGTGTTTTCTTGGATGAGTGCTTCATGGAGTCTTCAAGCTGAATTCCTAGTTCTAGTATGTAGTGGTTGTGGCTTACCTCTAGAATGTGTGTCTTAGTTGAGTATATCTGAATATTCCTGTTATATGTGTTATAGACATGTATTTGTGTAGAGATAACTATATCTTTTCTCTGTTATATTGCATTGCGGTTTTAGGGTGTTTTATTGAGTATTGTTATACTCACCCCTATATAGTCTTTTCCAGCATGTGTCATTTCTTGTGTAGACATTCGATATTTTGATGAAGTTCATGGTAGACCAGGACTGGACAGTGATTTGTGGGACTATACAGACTGAGGTGTGTTCCTGTGGCTACAGACATCATTCCAAGTACCTTTTTCTTACAGGTTGGACTTTTAGTTATAAACTCTTTTTAGTGGGCTTGAATTTTGGCGCTATTTACTTTACTTTAATTTCCTTCATACTCTGGTTGAGGGATATAGTGGTGTGCATGAATTTTTTACTTAGTGGCTTTTACATTTCAAAAATTTTTGGGCTTGGAGATGTGTTCGTGGATATATGTACATATGCAATGCCTCTCATGTTAGTGATATTCCTACTCAGTGCTAGTCACCAGCCCCTCTCCTATTAGAGAAGTAACACTCATATTTTTTTATGAAATATTTTCATTAAATATTTTTTATTCTTAATTAACATCAGTTTCGTGAAATGGTGAGTTTAAAAAAACTTTAGGATTCCCATAGTATTAAATTACCATTATATCCTAGCCGTTAGGTTAGCAGGAATAAGTATAACTAACTTATGGAAATGCATTGTGAATTATTTGGTTATCAATTATTTATGAAAAATATAAATTATATATTTGTATTTTTGAGTGAATTAATATTGGTAATGAAATTAATGAGATATATATGTTTTATAATATATTTTTATATTCATTCAATAAATATTTTAATCATAGGGTGTGAATAAAACCTATTTGATTTATAAAAACCTATATTTTTTAAAGGGTAATCTTACGCCTTTGAATGGAGAAACCCTTTTAAATTAAGATTTTTGAAAAATTAATAATTTTTATATGAAAACATTAAAAATTTATTTTAGAGCGGTATATAGAAATTTACTTTGGATGAATTTCTTATATTTTTTAATAACATTTACGTTTTGATGAATTTTAAAAGCACACTAAAGTTTAAGTGAAAACAACATTTTTCATCAAAATAATTTATATGGTCAAATTATAATATTTAATTGTTTTAAAGTATAAATATAATATATTTTTTTCATTAAATATAACATATGTAATTATCATTAATTTGACATTGAATTCATATGAAAAATCATTTCAATCTTTTGCAATGTGTTAACTTTCAAAAACACGTTCTCTCATTCTAAAAACGAGATTGATTTTAAATTAATTTATGCCAATTATGTGTATTTAATTTAGAAAAATAGATTACATATTTGTAATTATAAGGTCCAAATTGGTTAAATAGGTACCATTTTTTGGATATTATGAATAGTATATTTAGTAATTGTTTTTATTTACTATGGTTAAAAGATGAATCTAGTAAATAAGGGTAAAAAATATTATAATAATATAAAACAGCCCTAAAACATGTGATAATCCTATTTTATGAGATATTAACTACCATGAGAATCCTTGGGTCAATTTTGAGATACCATGGAGACACTTGGGTGTGACAATGAATTTTTAGAATTTTTTAATTTAATGTAATGAAAAATATAACATAAACATGTATATTTTACAAAAATATTTTTTATATAGGGTTATTTAACTAATTTATTTTAGTATAAATATTCATTATAAGACTAAAATTATTTTCTATATCATGGTATTTTTTTTATAATTTTTAGATATTAATTAAATTTATTTATTTATGACACAATGATGATGCAGTGATTACCTTATTAATGAAAGATTCAAATAAATGATATTATAAATATTAAAATAAATTTAATATTAACATTTTTATGTCATCCATGAATTTTATTGATGATTAAGACAATTTATATTTTATTTAATTATGTTTCTTCGAATGAATAATGTTGTAATGACTTTAACAAAAATTAATTATTAAATAGTGTGAAAATTGACATAAATGAGTTTTTAAAACAAATACAATTTTATTAAATTATATCTTAGTCCTAAAAATAAAATATTCTGCAAAAAGACATATATAATGTTAAAAATGTGATTACTGATACAATTTTTATTCTCTTGGAATTTATTGTACCTATAGTAACCATATATTATGAAAATACAAGAAGAAATGGTAATAGTTAATGTTTTTAACTAAGGGTTAATGAAAAAAGTTGAGGTTAATTTTGTGACCTAAACTTTTTTAAAACACATTTTTTGAGTGGATGATGACCCAAAATCATCCTATACTTATAATTTATCACTTTTAAACTATTATAATTTGAAAATAATTTTATAATGAAATAATATTTAAAAACCTTTCTAAAGTGCCCCTCTTCCCTCTTATAAAATCCCACCACCTCTACCCACATACTCACACCTCTCAAGCCCCTTGGATCATCAATTTATTCTCAAATAAGCTCCTAAAATCCATCCCTTACTCTCAGAATCTACACATTTGGCATAAATCTATACTAAAGAGACCTTTTGTGATAATAAAAAGGAGATACTCAAAAAATAGGTACTTGTTTAATCACCACTTTCAAAATTAATTTTATTCTTATACTAACTATTATTATGTTGTTTCTATGATAATTTAATAAATACTATATATTATATATGATTAAATTTTATTATAATTATGGGATAAAAATATACCTCCTTTTATCTATCTTACAAAAAAATATCATCATGCGTGTGTACGTACGACTTACCGTCTCCACAAAGTGGGGTAATTTGTTATTCAAAAATACATTATTTTGATTGGAATAATGATGATTATAATAGATCTAAATAATTAATATAACATGATAATTATTAATTATAATTAATATTCCATACAATTCTACATCATTTAACCATTAAGTGAATGATATCGTCACTCGTGCGTATGTACGACCTACCGTCTACAAGATGAGGTGCGATTCATTCTACATGATCTTAATTAAGACACAATTATATACATGAATTGAATGAATAAATATGATATATATTATACTAATATCATTTTGCAAATGATATTACTATAACCTAAGAAGTGGAACATGAGCTTACCGGAGAAAACATGCATAAGAACATAAAGAAGTTAATATCTGAATAACGAGTGATAATGAAATGTTACTAAGAAACGGATGATAATATAATCATATATGATATAATAAAATTTATTATGATTCTGGAATAAGTCAATAACATTATTTAAATCATTTTAAAGTAGGTTGAGATACATATGAATTATATCCGACCTAAGATAAGTGATAATTTTTCAATCT
The DNA here is from genome assembly GCA_963277665.1 of Viscum album. Classification (NCBI taxonomy): domain Eukaryota; kingdom Viridiplantae; phylum Streptophyta; class Magnoliopsida; order Santalales; family Viscaceae; genus Viscum; species Viscum album. The sequence goes on along the minus strand of OY728132.1, from coordinate 267,100,151 downwards.
CATGATTATCCGAGATTGTTTATTTGTAAGTATTTATTGGGGAATATTTATCATTATTTTCCATTTTTCTTAAATAAATAATATTATTTATATTTTTATACTATTAATTAAAGTGATTTTTACCATTTTATAAATTTTTATTAAATGGTATAAAATGAATATTTCGTTCGTTTTCCATACAAGGTACTTTTTGACTTTTCCAGCAAGAGTACAAGAAGAATGTTTTTTTATGGTATGAATGGATTTTTACGCCTTATTTACATGAATATTACGATACAAAATTTCATTTTTATTTTCAACCAAACTCTTTTATTTTAAAATTTCATGGAATTTTATGAAAATGAAATATTTTTGAAAAAGAATGGACATTTCCTCAAGAATTAAGTTTAAGTGTTTTATCAAAATTATTTTCCATCTAAGATTACATAGGGTTATATTTATATCTTTATTATTAATTTGTTTTTATTGTGTTTATGATGGAATTATTTTTATGAAATCCAGTTATTTTATATGGATTATGATGTAATTATATTTAAGAAATTTTTTTATTCGTCGGGTTATGTTATGATGAATGATTTATGTTTTTGTGGCACATGTAAGAATGGTTTCATTATGAGATGGGTGGGATGTATATATCCCTCCAAAGCATTGGGTAAAGATTTATATCTCATTAGATAGACATGACTGGAAAAATAAATAAATCTAGTTCAGTGTTACAGGGCTGGAACGACAAGTAACCATGTTCAGTAATGGACATCGCCTGCTATGATGGTCTTAGATATGAGCCTTGGCTAAAATTGAAATGACTTTCTATGATTATGTGTATGACAAAAAACATCATGCCTTATTTTTTTTACTTTTGGTATTATTTCCCTTAATTCTTATGAACTTTTATCTCATGACATGATATCATGATCTTTTATATGTAGGATAAGACCTTCAAATGTTATGTTCTTATGTCTTATGATTGTGATATGATTTATATTCTCCCTTGTTTACCTTTACTGAGAATTTTAGCTCACACTTTCATATGTTTCTTTTCACCAGGTCATAAAGAAGGGTATTAGGTATGATATGCCAAAAAGGTGTTTAATTATGAAGAAATAAGATGGAGACAATGTAGATGTTTTATAAACCGGTTGTTTATGTTTCCCAGTTTCTAAATACACCAAACCTATATAGTCCTTTCATGGATTTATTATTTTTTGTAATGAGTATACATAAAATTTGAAGTAATATCAATGTATTTAAATAATGAGTTGCTATAATTGGTATTAGATGAAAGGTATAGTTAACCATTGGAAACTAGGATGATAAAAGTTTAGTAAAAACCCTATAGATATTTTTAAGTATAAGATATAATCCTAGTGTTTTAAAAATAACCACGTATAACCTATGATAAAACCTAAAGTGTCCAAAATTAAAATTATATTCCTCATTATGTGGTTTTCCTGTTAAGATTAATATTTATCACACTCAGTTACTTGGTTATAGTCAATGGATTAAACCCGAAGGAGACGCATTATTGGTGAATATGATAGGAAATGCATTGATTTTCCCCCTGAGCGACAAAAATGTTATGGGATATGGAATGGAAAATCTTATAGCCATGATCACAAAACATTCTCAAGCTATGAATCATGAAGGACTTCCAAATGAGAAAATGAGGGATAATCTTTATATTCAGTACTTTAGGAGGCAACATCCACCTTCATTTAGTGGGTCTTCTGACCCATTAGTGGCTGAACAATGGATAAACACCACTAAAAAGATATTTTCTATTATAAAATGTTCTGAACATGATAAATTCACCTTAGCAGTCTATCATTTGGAAGGTGAAGCTGATCAAGGGTAGAATCTTATAAAAAATTTGAGGAAAAGATAATAAATTGAGTTCATGGAATGGCACAAGTTCAAGAACTTATTTTTCAATAATGACTTCACTCGTATTCTTCAACAAAGATGGAGAAGGAGTTCCTTCAACTTAAGAAAAATGATGATGAATCTGTTGGTACATAGAAAGAAAAATTTTCAAGACATTCAAGGTACACTTCTAGAATTATCATCTAACGTGAGAGTAAAATTGATTGATTATTTAGTGGCATAAAACCAAGTATCTGAAGGGAATTAGCCATAAGGGGATTTAATATCTATAAGGAAATCATTCCATGTTCTTTCAAGGTTGAGATGGAGATTAGAGTAACCCATAGGTCATATGGGTCTGATAAGAAGAGAAAAATGGAATTTAAATTAAAATATAAATACCAGACTAAAAAGAATAAGAGTTTCCCATTATGCTCAAAGTGTGGAATGAAACATAGAAAAAATTGTCTTAACTAGAGTAGTGAATGTTTTAAGTGTGTAAAAGAATATCATTGGGAGTTGAATACCGAAGTCATGGGATAGAGATGTCTTATGATGGAAATAGAGAAATGGTTACACAAAATGAACCTCTTACACTTTAATGCTAAAAGTGCAAGGAAATGGGTAATTATTCTAATTAATGCCCTAATCCAAGGGTTATTGATGATGATCAACGTCAATAAACTCTTAAGTCCAAAGAAAATGGAAAGTCACATGGAATCACTATTGGTAATGTAGAGTATGATAATGAAGTGGTGAAAGGTACACTAATCATCCAATCTAATGTTGGAAATGTTTTATTTGATTCTGTATCCAACCACTCTTTTATTTATAAATAATTTTCTAAGGGTATCACCATATTACATCAACAATTAGATGTTAAGTTAGTTGTGATGACTCCTAATGGAACAACAGTCACATAAAAAGTTTATAATTCTTCTTTGGTTGATGTTTGTGGGAAATTTATTCTTGGAAATCCTATAACCCTTCCTATAGTGTAATTTTATGTGATTCTTGGCATGGATTGGATTTCTCAATGGTATCCTACCTTTTTATTACATAACTTTTCCTTACATTTTACAAACATAGGAACTTTATTGTATAGTGTCTTGGAAATCAGGAAAAATAAAACCTGAAAACATAAAACGCACTTTGAAATCCACTTGAAAATATTCTTGAAAGGTTCATCCTATGTAAAATTACTACATCTCATAACCTGGAGACATACATCAATGGAAAGGGCGAGCAGATGGCCCAGTCAGAGTAAACAAGGGAATCAATTTACTTTTGATATCAATAATAACATGATAAAAACATAAATACATAAGCAATGGAAGTATAGGCATATCATAATTAAAAGAACATGAAAAATAAATTTAATATCTAGTTAAAACATTTAATTTATACATTAATGAACATATCACCAAGGTTCATCCCCAAGGTGTCATAAAAATTACAAAGGATATTCACCAAGGTATCGTGAAACTTTTCATATCTAGAGATTAAATTATTTACCCCATTCATTGGAGTGCTATCATGGTGTAGCCTTTATATATCATTATTTTGATGTGATACACATAGATTATAAAAAAAATTCATAAATAATCCATCACGATTAAAATAAATGGGTTTTATTTCAAAATCATGTCGTTTCAAAAGTTATTAAAAACATGATCATTATGTCATTTATAACCCATGGAAAGGGAGTGATGGTTATATATATGTCAATTCCAGAATAAAATAGATCAAATTTATGTCTTGATTAATACCCCTAGAAATTAAAATAGATTTTGGTATTCACATAAATAAAATATGAGAATCTCTTGAGAAATAGAGAGATTTTGAGATGAAAATTATGCAGCATAACGACTATATAACATTGTTTTAGAAAATATTGAAATGAGGGGGACCAAGAGTCACCCACTCATAAATATCTCATAATATAGTATGGGTATATAATAAAAAGAAATAAGAACATGGTATGTATTTTGGAATGAAAAAATCCATGCAAAAGTAACTTGAATGCAAAGAGAAGATGAGATTTCTTTCAAGAAAAATTCGGCAGCCTAACGACGTTAATTAAAAATTCCGAAAATAAATTGATGAGAGAAGAAAGGGTCTCTCATCATTTGGACATGAAATATACAGTAATAAAAATACATAAGAACATACCCCCACATAATAAGATGGAAACTATATGAAAAAACCTAAAGGAAATCATGACTTAAAGAGGAGGGTGGAAGGTTCCCTTACCTTGAAGAGTAACTTCAAGAGCACGAAGGTTGGGACCTTGAGGGGTTTGAGGGAACCTTGGTAGGACTCATTTGGAGGTAAAAAGACTATATCTTTGTTAAGAAGTATTTTTTAATAAAATGAATGAGGGAATGACATGGTATTTATAGAAAAAGTGGGGGAATATTTAATTCATTTCCAAGGGACACCTCATTGGTGGTATTGGAAAAACCATGGGCTTGCCTATCATGACCCGTCCTCGTGGTCCATGCCGTGACTACCCCAAGCCTACCTTTCATAGGCCAGGGGATGAAAACTAGCATGAAAGGTGTAAAACTCGGTATCTGGAAAGGAATTGCCTTTATAAAACATAAACACATCCAACCAGAGTACATGTGGAAGTAATACACTAAGTACAAAATAATGTGCTGAAAAGTAAATGGGCCAGAATACAAACCCAACTGATAAGTATAGCTACAACTGAAAGTAAATTACAACTCGAAGGACAACAGCTGAGAGGTGACAAGCAGCTCCTGGTTCATCCTCCGGGATCCTACCTGAAGGGTAGGTACATATGTCCTCCTCAGCACTCCACATCCGTCCGTCTCCTCCGGGTATCGACTCGTCGTGGGATCCACCTCCGGGTACTGACTCATCGTGGGATCCACCTTCGGGTACCGTCCATATCTACAAGCCTCATCCATGATCAGTGATGTTCATCGTCTATAACCAACACAACGAGGTAAGGGCATATCCTATGAAGGGGTGAATATACAATACTCAGTAGGGACCCCAAGACCATCAAGGTCTCACTAAATCCAACAAGGATAAACACAAAAAAATTTCTCAACAGATAACCCATACATAGGTATAAGCCCATAATTATACCTAAGTTATCAAGTAACTCATCTCAAACATGAGGTATCACACAGATATGAACTCAACGGATAACCAATACTTATATATATTCCCAAACATATAACTAAGTTATCAAGTAACCCATCTCAATCATGAGGAAAAGACAAAGGTCATTGACTCAGCTCAAACTAGGATTTTCATTATCGGAACCGAAACTGCTGAAGAGCTCCGTCTCTGACGAGTAAATTGAACCTGTCATGACTCCGAGGTACTGCTCACTAACCTAAGACTATTGAGGTACTCGTCCTGTCGAGTACCACGGGTCAGCCACCCAAACACAGTAGTGCTTCCCGCCAGGGTCTGCCACCCAAACACAGTAGTGAACCCCCTAATATCTTGCAGAGGTACTCCTCCTATCGAGTACCGCGGGCCTACCACCCAAACACAGTAGTTCTCCCCACCATGGGTCTACCACCCAAACACAGTAGTGCTCCCCACTAGGATATACAAGTCACTCCGACTCGAATCAGACAAGCAGTCTTCAGGTCTCAGCCAGCTACACGGTCTCCATACTCCATACGATCGTCTCTGGGAGGGTCTGCTCCACGAGCTACTGGTTGATAATCCAAGTATCAAAAATTCTCACGAATACGTAACTCAAAGGACTACCTCGTCATAGGGGTCTCAACGCAACATACGATGCGTCAATCGAATGCCCGGTCTGTGAGTTATTAGCCTTTTAGTCCCAGGGGCCCAGTTGGTTTCGTGTACGAACCAACCTGACCGTATCTCAGCTGTACCCCGAACTCTTATAGGTTATACTCATAGGGACCATTTCTCAACATTATTACCAACACCGTTGATGGTTCGCCAAACAGACGTCCGGCATGAAAGTTATCGTCTTTTCCGTTCTAGGGGCCCGGTTGGATTTCAGGTACAATCCAACCCAGCCATAATCCAATTGTGTCCAAACCTCAGGTGAAGTATTCCAAACTATCCTTCTCACTAAAAAGAATCCTACAAAGTCGATGGCATGTCAATCGGACATCCGGAACTGAAATTATAAGCATTTCTGCTCCGAGGGCCCGATTGGTTTCGGTTTCGAACCAACCCATCCAAACACAAAAATTTCCCAATCACTGAGTTTAATATACCAAAATGACCGTATCAATCCAACGATAGCTACGCAACTGATGGTGCATCGATCGGAGGTCCATAGCCCACGTTATGGGCATTTGAACGAAACTGCCCGGAAACATGGGGTCTGGGCCCGGTCCGATCGGGCCCAGTACCCCTTGGGTCGGGCCGAACTGGGTCGACCGGACCCAGGTCCGGCTCCGGCCCATTAGGGCATGGCCCGGCCAGGCTGGTACGGTCCAGCCCAACCGGTGCGGCCCGGCCCGGTGGGGGCGGCCCGGCCCGGCCCGTGCGGCCGGCGGTCCGACTCAGCTTGGCCAAGCGGGGTGTGAAGGGGGGGGGGGGGGCATTTTCCCCCTGGTTGATAAAGAACCGGCGTGGCTCTTACGCTGCGCATCATTTAATTCCGGAATGGAAAAGCCGTTCTGGTCTAGGTGTCGACACCGCGGCTGAGCCGCAGCGGTCTTCTCTAGTGGCGCGCCACCGCCGCGCCACCACCGCTTTCCGCGGACCACTGGACGCGCTCCGGTGGTCCGTTTCGCCCGCCGTCTTTGCCAGCAGTCTTCTTGGGACTCAATCTTCACTGAGGAGGCTTCAAATTTCCTTTGCAGTCCTATTTCATTATCTCCATCAATCCACGCATCAACAACAATCTGCAGAGGGTCATCGGGCCGTGTTTGTTTGGCTCGTTCCCTCCGCGTTAGGTGTTATCAACTGGAAAAAATCATCACATGATTTCAAAGACTTAACAAGGCACAAAATCAATCATTTAAGGTTGAACCTAGTTCGCAACATCACACCCGTAAATAAAAATTCCCGTCCCATAAAAATAATGAGATCCGCGGATCAACTTGATAAAGGTTTGATCCACATTCCATGTTTAGAAGGGAACAATCACGAGAATATAAACATTCTAAAATCAAACCCCCGATGTTTTCCCCCACAATCAAATATTCCCAACCCGCAAACATATTCTACCACGGATCAACTTAATAATGAGTTGATCCGCATTCTTTGTTTTAGAAAGAAACAATCATGGGTTTATTAACAATCTCAATAAAAATCCCCTACCTCGATTCAAGGTTCATTCATTGTCGACGCGGAAATCAGCATCGCGGAAGACGGTCTCGTTCCATCAATGTCGGAGGAAAAAGAATTCTTTCATTGGAGATGATCACTACGGTCAACGTCTTCTCTCTTGACACGTAGGAATATATGAGAATATGGGCGTTTTTCGTGGGTGTCGTCGTTCTTTGTTGATATATGTTCTTCGTTGGAAGAGGACTATTCCTTCAAGAATTCTTCTCCTATCCTTTATTCACCCAACTCAAGCTATACCAACCCAAACATAATAATATAACTCTTATTATTATTCTCACCTAATGAATTAATTTTTTTTCAAAAATAGATGAACCAACTAATTAAATTCCTTAACTCAAGTGTGTTGGCATATTAAAAGAGAGAGAGAGTAAAATGGGAAGGTTAAATGTTTAAGGAGTTTACGGGGGGTTTCATGGATTTAAAGAGAAGATGAAAGGTTGGGTTGTGAGGGACCCACCTTAAAAATATACTCTCATGGGAGGTTATGTGTGTGTGGGCCCCACCAACAACCTCCCCGTTGTAGGATATAACCAACTCAAAATAAAAATGTATGCAACACAATTTTTATTTAATTTAATGTTAAACTCCAAAATATAACTTCAAAACCACATCAAATTCAACTATGGAAGAGGTCCCCTTAAGCGAAAACTGGCACTGTGAGTTCGTCGGTTCCCTCAGATTTCAATTCCGAGCATCGGTTCAAAAGATAGAAAAACCTGCTCATTTGTTTACTGAATGTACCCGAGCTAATATTCAGAAATTGATTCCAGGAACACCGGGCCTCAGAATCAGGTGGTGTCAGAAGCCACAGACTCGTAAAATTCCAAAGAAATTATGAAAAAAATTTCCTTGAAATTTCAGGGTCTTTACATTACTCCCACCTTAGGGCTTTACGTCCCTATAAAGCTATAACACAAACTAAGAAAACAAAAGTGGTACTGAGCACACAACTGAGCCTTACGCTCCCATGTGCTCTCCTGGAGGTTCCCGTACTACCAGTGAAAGCACACCTGAGGAATAGACCGTCCACATAGAACCCAATCCTGTCGATCCTCATTATCCAGTAGAACCTCTATGAATGCTGCCCCATCATCAACGTCCAACTCCCTGCGGTCGATGATCTGTGAAGGGTCATGCATGTATCTCCTTAGTTGAGATATGTGGATGACATCGTGCAGTCGGTGCAACTGAGGTGGAAAGGTCAAGCCGTAAACCACCTCACCTACCCTGCTGAGGACCTAGAAAGGTTTGTTGAACCTCAGAGATAACTCACCGCCTCGACCACATCTCCGTAAACCTCATCGAGGTAAGACCCGTATAAGAACGTGGTTTCCATCCTCAAACACTAGAGGCCTACGTTTCCTAATTACAGTTGAAACTTAAAACTCATACAACCACGAGGGTAAAGTTTGCCTACCCAAGAGTGATCAGCTACACCCTCATATGAATTAGTTTATCCTGTGCTGCTTGGGGTTTCCTTATCGCCGACTAAGGAAAACCCATACCGATGTTGTAGATAGACCACAACCTTTTTACCTAATACTGTCAATTTGTGTATGAACTATGATTGCCCATTCCATACTCAAACTAACATCGTAAGGCCTCAACGCTACCACCAAGAGGTTCCAACGAAAACTCTCACCTCAAGGGTCAGATCACACTATCGGCGTAAGTGTGATTATCGAGTCTCCTCCCAAAGGTTTCTCCAGACGTGAGGGTCAAGTCAACCGATTAAATGGAAACTCTAGGTCTGGGACAAGATTCGTGGATGGAAGGTATGATTTTTATCAATATATGTTGTTATGGTAGCTAGTATAAGACACAGTCCGTACTTCAAATCATCCCTAGAGCCTTTCAGTCACACTCTTTGACCGTATGCAGCTACTCTTTTCCCCGCCCTCCAGCTCCCTGAGCCTAGCGGGGATTACAAAGGCAGGTGGTTTCCACATGTCAAAATGTTCACCACCCCATGCTGCTCTCCTAACTCTGCTTCCATGTCTTCTTCCTTTCAGATTCATCTGTCCTTTTAACTTCCTCTACTTGAAACATTTTACACGCCCAAGTTTCCGAGACTGGCGCCAGCTTCCTGCTTTCCCACTGCTAACCTTCACTGACTGCATCCATTCATCAGAATAATTCTCAACCAAAAAGGTTCTTTCTAGAACCCTAGCATAAGTAGGAATGCATAGAGAAAAGGTGCTGGCTTAGATGTCCTTAAACACACCTCGCTCGAAAGTCCGAGCCCTGAAGCACCGATCACATCGTATTCATCGAGTACCAAGAATGGTTTGGTACGGCCCGATGAATTCTCATCTACTGACATGTCATCCAGCCGAAGCTTTATAAGCTCTAGAAAACTATCTACCACCTTTTCAAGCCAGTCCTCAGCCGCCTGTGAGTCAGGCTTGCCACAGAACTTGAGGGATATCTTGTGCGGAAACAGAATTATGGCACTAAGCCTACAAGTATCCTCTACTGGTACCACCAGTAGTGTCTGTTGACCAACAAGTAGTGATATAGTTGGAACACTACCTGATGGTACTATCTCAGGCATAGGTCCACGTACCGAAGCCCCATCACTCTACGGACCAACCTCATGGTCTCCCACTAGAAAAAACAAGTAGCTAAGATCTCCATATTCCCTACCAGTGTCTAAACTAGGCGTAGAACTCTAGCAATCGCCTCCATCCAGTCCACTGCTGCCTGGGAATCTGTCTTGCCTCGTAACCTTGGAGGCCTCTACTACTGGAAGTCGTGTAACACGCTCTGTCAGCGTGCACCGTCCACTAGTACAACTGGTGGAATCTTCTACCTAATAGGTGGTGGTGGTGCTGGTACACCACCTGATGGTGACAACATAGAAAGGGGGCCATGCACCGGAGTCTCGTCGCTCGGTGGGCCGTCATCGAGTACTCTCCCGGAACTCCAACTGACTATATGTGTGGAGACATCTTGAACAGATGTGACATGGCGAATGATTTATACCTGGTGAGATAAACTGGTTTGAGTTGACTTTAAAACTTTTTTGGAAACACGCACACAATCAGTGTTTTCGTGCACTAAGTCGGAAATCAGTAGTCAGGGTCCTGGTGTATGGATACGCCAGTCGCAGCACCAACACTGGACTCCCTGAACTGAAGACCACACTTGATAAACTTAACACTATTGATTCAAATAAAGGAAAGATCAGAGTCCTGAGTTCTGCGGTAGAACTGACTCCTTTGATACAAATTTGTCACGACCCATCCTTAGGGCCTGTGTCGTGACTACCCCAAGCCTGCCTTCCATAGGCCAGGGGCTGGCGACAAGCACCAAAGGTGTAAAACTCGGTATCTGGAAAGGCATTGCCTTTATCAAACATAAACATATCCAACCAGAGTACAAGCGGAAGTAATACACTAAGTTCAAAATAAAGTGCTGAAAAGTAAATGGGCCAGCATACAAACCCAACTGAAAAGTACAGCTACAACTGAATGTAAGGTAAAACTCAAAGGAAAACAGATGAAAGGTGACAAGCAGCTCCCGATTCATCCTCCGGGTTCCTACCTGAAGGGTAGGTATAGATTTCTTCCTTAGAACTCCACATCAGTCCGTCTCCTCCGGGTATCGACTCGTCGTGGGATCCACCTCTGGGTACCGACTCATCGTGGGATCCACCTCTGGGTACCGTCCAGCTCTACAAGACTCATCGACGATTAGTGATGTCCGTTGTATACAACCAACACAACATTGTGCGGGTATAGCCCATGTAGGGGTGAGTATACGACACTCAGTAGGGACCCCGAGACCCTCAAGGTCTCACTAAATCCAACAAGGATAAACACAAAAAAATTTCTCAACAGATAACCCATACTTATGTAAAATCCCATACTTATACCTAAGTTATCAAGTAACTAATCTCAAACATGAGGTGTCACACAGATATGAAATCAACAGATAACCACTACTTAGATATATACCCATACATATACCTAAGTTATCATGTAACCCATCTCAATCCTGAGGAAAACACAAAGGTCATTGTCTCAGCTCAAACCAAGATTTTCATTATCGAAACCGCAACTGCTGAAGAGCTCCATCTCTGATGAGTATAGTGAACCTATCATGACTCTGAGGTACTGCTCAGTAACCTATGACTGCTGAAGTACTCCTCCTGTCGAGTACTGTAGGTCTGCCACCCAAACAGAGTAGTGCTTCTTGCTGTGGTCTGCCACCCAAACACTATAGTGCACCCCCTAATATCCTGTAGAGGTACTCCTCCTGTCGAGTACAGCGGGTCTGCCAACCAAACACAGTAGTTCTACCTGCCGTGGGTTTGCCACCCAAACATAGTAGTGCTCCCCACTGGGCTATACAAGTCACTCCGACTCGAATCGGACAAGAAGTCTTCAGGTCTCAGCCAGCTACACGGTCTCCATACTCCGTACACTCATCTTCGTGAGGGTCTTCTCCACGAGTTATTGGTTGATAATCCATGTATCATAAATACTCACGAATAAGTAACTCAAAGGACCGCCTCGTCATAGGGGTCTCAACGCAATAGACGACGTTGATTGGAAGCCCGGTCTATGAGTTATTAGCCTTTTAGTCCCGAGGGCCCAGTTGGTTTCGTGTACAAACCAACCCGACCATATCTCAATTGTACCCCGAACTCTCATAGGGTATACTCATAGGGACCGTTTCTCAACATGATTATCATAGCCACTATCGGTTCACCAAACGGACATCCTGTCTGAATGTTATCAGCTTTTCCGTTCTAGGGGCCCGGTTAGATTTTGGGTACAATCCAATCCGGCCATAATCCAACAGAGTCCAAACCTCAGGTAAATTATTGGAAAAGATCCTTCTCATCGAAAATAATCCTACAAAGTTGACGGCTTGTAAATCTGACGTGTAGAACTCAGGTTATAAGCGTTTTCGCTCCGAGGGCCTGGTTTGTTTCGGTTTCGAACCAACCCGGTTGTATGCAAACTTCTCCTAAACATCGAGTGTAATATACTGAAATGACCGTCGCGATCAAAGGATCTAGACACAACTGACGGTGCGTCGATCAGAGGTCCGTAGCCCATGTTATGGGCATTTGAACAAAACTGCCCGGAAACGGGGGGTCTGGGTCTGGTCCGACCCGACCCAGTACCCCCTGGGTCGGCCCGAACTGGGTTGACCCGACCTGGGTCTCGGTCCAGCCCATTAGGGTGCGGCGTGACCCAGATGGCATGGTCTGGCCCAACCCATGTGGCCCGGCCCGGCGTGGGCGGCCCGGCCCACCACGGGCGGCCTGCGGTCCGGCTCGGGAGCTGGCCGCAGCCCAGCTCGGCTCTACCGAGCGGTGTGCGAAGGGGGGGGGGGGTGCTTTCCCCCCGGTTGACAGAGAACCTTCGCGACTCTTAAGCCACGCCTCATTTAATTCTGGAACGGAAAAGCCATTCCGGTTGAGGTGTTGTCGCCGCGGCTCATCCACGACGGTCTTATCCGTCGGCGCGCTGCCGCCGCTGGTTGCCAGCGCCGCAACGCTAGTGGGGCGCGCCACGACTGCTTTCTCGCGGACCACCGGATGCGCTCTGGTGGTCTGTTTCTCCCACTGCCTTCTCCAGCGGTCCTCCCGGGACTCGATCTTCACTGCGAAGGCTTCAAATTGCCTTTGCGGTCCAATTTCATTGTTGTCGTCAATCCACGCATCAACAACAATCTGTGGAGGGTCGTCAGGCCGTGTTTGTTCGGCCTGTGCCCTCCATGTTAGGTGTTATCAATTGGAAAAAATCATCATGTGATTTCAAAGACGTAACAATGCACAAAATTAATCATTTATGTTTGAACCTAGTTCCCAACATCACACCCAAAAATAGAAATTCTCGTCCCGCAAAAATAATAACATTCGCGGATCAAGTTGATAACGAGTTGATCCGCTTTCCATGTTTAGGAGGGAACAATCTCGAGAATATAAACATTCTAAAATCAAACCCCTGACATTTTTCCCCACAAAAATATTCTTTCATGGATCAACTTAATAAAGAATTGTTTTGCATTCTTTGTTTCAGAAGGAAACAATCATGGGTTTATAAACAATCTCAAAAAAACCCCTTACCTCAATTCAAGGTTCATTCGTCGTCGGCGCAAAGCATCACAGAAGACGGTCTCATTCCATCAACGTTGGAGGAAAAAGAACGTTGTTGTTGGCGATGATCACCATGGTCGGCGTCTTCTCTCTTGACGCGTAGGAAGATAAGAGAATATGAGCGTTCTTCATGGGTGTCGTCGTTCTTTGTCGAAAGATGTTCTTCGTTGGAAGAAGATTATTCCTTCAACAATTCTTCTCCTCTCCTTTGTTTGCCCAACTCAAGCTATTCCAACCCAAACATAATAATATAACTCTTATTATTATTCTCACCTAATGAATTCAAATTAATTCAAAAATAGATGAGGCAACTAATTAAATGCCTTAACTCAAGTGTGTTGGTATATTAAAGGAAAGAGAGAGTAAAATGGGAAGGTTAAAGGATTAAGGAGTTTAAGTGGGGTTTCAAGGAGTTATAGAGTAGATGAAAGGTTGGGCTCGTGTGGGCCCCACCTAAAAAATATCCTCTCATGGGAGGTTATGTGGGTGTGGGCCCCACCAACAACCTCCCCCTTGTAAGATATAACCAACTCAAAATAAAAATGTGTGCAACACAATTTCTATTTAATTTAAGGTTAAACTCCAAAATATAAATTCAAACCCGCATAAAACGCAACTGCAGAAAAGGTCCCCTTAAGCGAAAACCGGCGATGCGAGTTCATCAGTTCCCTCGTATTTCAATTCCGAGCACCGGTTCAAAAGATAGAAAAACCTGCTCATTCGTTCACTGAATGTACATGAGCTAATCTTCGGAAATTGATTCTGGGCACACCGGGCCTCGGAATCAGGTGCCGTTAGAAGCCACAGACCCGTAAAATTCCAAAGAAATTAAGAACAAAAATTCCTTGAAATTTACAGGTCTTTACATTGCCCATAGTATTTTCCCATTGTATTATCCACTTGGGAAACCTCATAGAATATACTACTATTCATAAGTCGAACAGAATGATTAAATCATGATTATATCATCAATGATGTCATTAAACACCCGAAACTCAAAACTGTATTTTTACTATTCACAGAAAATTCAACTGTTTCAGAAAAATCCCAAAAATTCACACTAACCTAATATCAATGCTTTGAAATCAAAAATTAACTCCATTTTAGGAAAATGATTTTCTAAATATTTTTAATTTAATTTTTTTTAAAAAAAGTCATTTTTATTAAAAAAAACAACTTTAAAACTATAACTTGTTTTATAACACCATAAGAAAGTAATCAAGGTCCAATAAAATTAGCGTATAACCATAATAAAATAAAGGAAAAATTTATGATTACATTTTATGAAAAAAAAATTCCATTTTAAATTATTAAATTAATTATAAAAATGTAAATAAAATATTTTTGACATAAAAAATACCAAAACATATACTATGACCGTTTTTTCACTTTTAAGATGTCCTAATTGTATTTATAAATTAATGGGTGAAGTTTCTATTTTTTTGTCCAATTTACTATTCATTACTATTCATAAGGGTATATTACAATTCATACTTTACTATTCACTAAAAATTATGTTGATCTTATTAGAATCTTAATTTCTTACAGGTCATAATTGTAGAAGACCACTTTTTGAAAATAATTTTACATTATTAATTATTTAAAGATTACATAAAAATTTTATAATACCTTTTTTTTTCAAAATTCATCAATAATATTTATCCTATATTTATCCAAACATTTGAAAATCACAAATTTTACCATAATAAGAAATAAAAATTGTATTTATAGCAAGGGATTACCAAAAGTATCTAAGGCCTCATTACATAGCCCCTTATAACACCTACACAAGACCTAAGTGTAAGGTGTGCTATGATAATAGAATCTTGGGGCGTCTCAGACAACATTTCATGAGTGGTGATTTATATCATCTTGAACTTCTCCCTTAGGTGGTTCTGTTCAAGTTGCACATGTTGAAGCTCAGCTTGGGCTTGGTCCAGAGCAAAGCCCAGAGATTTTACCTCCTTCCCAGGATTTGAAAGATGGGCTTCGTACGGCCCCAGTCTACTAGATGAGGCCATTGATTCTACTTTCTGTATTAATTAACCAAGATCACTTGTATTTATAAACAAAAATTGTAATGTTAAGATTTTAGTTTCCAATGTTCATATTGACAAACAATCATTTAACAGTCGAAACCCAATGATATCACTTTAATTATACTCACTTCATTACTTTAAGGATACAGTTTTGCTGAGTATTAAATAACACACAAAAATTATGAAACAAATATTATTAAAAAATTTGGGTCGTTACATTCTTCCCCCCTTAAGAAATTTTTTCCCTATAATTTTTAACTCATACCCTCATAATAGAAACGGTGTGGGTACTTCTACCTCATAGAATCCTCGGGTTCCCACGTGGCTTCTTCACATTTGTGGTTCCTCCACAACACCTTAACACGATGGGTAGTCTAGTTGCATAGAACCTTGTCTCTATAATCCAAGATCTCCACTGGCTGCTCCTCATAAGAGAGGTCATGTTCTAGTTGTACCACCTCTAGATTTAGTACATGTGAAGGGTCAGGTATGTACTTCATCAAGAGGGATATGTAGAAAACATCATGAACTTGTGCTAGATTTGGAGGAAGTGAAAGCCGATAGGCCACTGCTCCTACATGATCAAGGATTTCATAGGGTAAAATGTATCTAAGGCTGAGCTTCCCTTTCTTCCCAAAACTCATGAATCTCTTCCAAGGTGAAATTTGAATAAATACCTTGTCACCAACATCAAACTCCATGTCCTTTTGACGGTTTTCAGCATATCTCTTTTTCCGACTCTGAGTAGCCTTAATGTGTTGATTGATGGCATGGACTTTTTTTGTCATCTCTTGCACAAGATCTGGCCCAAGAAGCATTCTCTCACCAACTTCATCACAACAAGTTGGAGTTCTACGTCGATTCACATATAGAGCTTTATAGGTTGCCATCTGAATGCTCGAGTAGAAGTTATTGTTGTAAGAGAACTCAACTAAAGGTATATGTTGATCCCATCCATCTTTAAATTCCATTGAGACTGTTCTCAGCATGTCCTCAAGTGTTTGAATAGTTCTTTCAAATTTCCCATCAGTTTGGCAGTGATAGGCCATACAGAAATTAAATTCAGTACTCAGAGAATGTTGAAGACTTCACCAAAATTTTGATGTGAACCTTGGATCATAATCAGATATGATAGAAAGTGGAACTCCATGTATCCTTACCACTTCCTTCATGTAAATCATGGAAAGTTGATCAAGAGAGAAATCTTCTTGAATGGATATAAAATGGGAAGTCTTGGCGATGTGGTCCACAATAACCCAAATCACATTGTTTCCTTTGGAAGTTCTCGGGAGGCCAGTGACGAAGTCCGTAATGATATTGTCCCGTTTCTATGCTAGTATGGGTAGTGGTTGCAGTACACCTTTTGGGTGTTATCACTCTTCCTTCACTTTCTGACATACCAGGTAGCACGAAGTGTAGTTAGAAATATCCCTTTTCATATTATCCCACCAATAATGATCCCAAACGTCCCTATACATTTTCGTGCTTCTAGGATGTATAGAGAATGTAGAGCTATGAACTTCATCCATCAGATCCTTCTTTATTTCAGGAATATATAGAATACATAGTCTTGTACAAAATTTCAGTGCACCTTCTTGATCAATACTGAACTTAGGAAACATCCCATCCTTCACAACCTCAAAATTCTTCTATAAAAAAGGATATTATTTCTGAGATTTCCTAATCTTCTCTAGTAATGACAGTTGAGAAATTATTTGGGTTAGGGTTTATGATGTCCCTTCCTTTATAATTCCCATGCCCAGAAATACTAGGTCATTGATCAAAGGATCTCTTTGAATCCTCATCTTGGAAATAACAACTAAGTCATTCCTGCTTAATGCATCAAAAAATTTGTTTGCTCTTCTGGGATGATATTGAATTAAACAATCATAGTGTTTATGAAGTTCCAACAATTTTCTTTATCTCATGTTCAATTCCTTTTTTGTGAAAATATACTTCAAACTCTGATGGCCTGTGTATATAGCACATTCCACCCCATAAAGATAGTGCCTCTATATCTTTAGAGAAAAAAACGACCACAACCAGCTCCAAATCATGTGTAGGATAGTTCTACTCATGATTCTTCAACTGTCGAGATGGATAAGAAATTACTTTTTCATTTTGCATGAGGACACACCCAATCCCATTCATAGATGTATCGCTAAAAATATTGAATCCTTTTCCACTTGAGGGAAGAGTTAACATGGGTGTAGTAACCAATCTCTTCTTCAGCTCTTGGAAACTTTCCTCACACTCGTTTGTCTAAATGAACTTGACCCCTTTTTGAGTTAACTTGGTTAATGGATTAGAAATTCCTGAATTTTTTTTCACAAACCTCTTATAATATCCTACTAATCCAAAGAAACTTCAAATCTCAGTTATTATTGTAGGGTGTGGCCACTCCTCTACAACTTTTGTCTTTGTAGGGTCAATTGTTATTCCTTTATTGGTAATAATGTTCCCCAAAAAGAAACTTTTTGTTACCAGAATTCACATTTACAAAACTTTCCAAAAATATGCTCCTTCCATAGTGTTTTGAAAATAACCCTTAGATGATCTTCATGTTCCTAACGAGTTTTGGATTATATCATAATATAATCAATAAAAACTACCACAAAGTTATGAAGGTAGTCCTTAAAGACTATATTCATAAAATCTATAAAAATAACAGGTGCATTAGTTAGTCCAAATGGAAAAAACAAGATCGTAATGCCCATGTCTTGATCGAAAGGTAGTTTTTGAATATATTTTTTCTTTACCCTCAATTGATGATAACCAGATCAAAGATAAATCATAGAGAAGAATTGAGCCCAAAGAAGTTGGTCAAATAAGACATAAATTCTTGGGAGAGGGTATTTTTTATTCAATGTGATCCCATTCAGTTCTCTATAATCAATACATAACCTCATTTATCTATTCATCTTCTAAAAAAAGAGAACAGTTGCTCCCCAAGGAGACAGACTCAATCGGATAAACCCCTTCTCCCAAAGATCTTGGAGTTGTTTCTTTAATTCCTCTAGATCCACATTTTCCATTCTATAGGGGGTATTTGATATCAGTTGAGATCTAGGTACATGTTCAATGGAGAACTCTACATCTCTTTCTAGGGGAGGTCTGGGTAACTCGTCATGAAATACGTCAATGTATTCCTGGATAATGGGCACATATTCTATCCTCAAAATCTCATTTACTTCTTCTTCTTAACTGATAAACTCCATAAAGAACGATATAGGAGGTTCTTCTAAAAAATATCAGGTTGATATATATCTCATTGGAAGATAACTGTAGGTTTTCCATTTATGACTACTAATATTTCCTTGCTTCTGAATTAATATTAGCATTATACTTTGAGAGCCAGTCCATCCCTAGTATAATGTCGAATTCCCACATGGGAATGACTACTAGATTTGTGATAAGATTGTGCTCACTAAAGTAAATACTAGAGTTTTTAAATACTAACGATGCTTGGATAATCCCACCAAGATTCTTGACTAATAACTCTAATTTTATAAAATCGAGGGTTGATTCTAAATTCTTTGCAAACATGGAGGAAATAAAGGAATTCATAGAACCAGAATCAAACAAAGTACTTGATAGCTTTGAGAGTACAATAAGAGTATCTTCCACCACATCATTTGTTGCTTCAACTTCAGCCATAGTGATTTCAAAAGTATGAAAGTGTTCCCTTGGCCGTTGTTGAGGTTGATAGTGATTCCCCTCTACTGCCCTAAGATTTTGACAGTGATTTGAAAAGTGACCAAGTTGTCCACCCTTATAGCATGGCACATCAGGTAGGTCATGAACCATCTTCCCCTTGTTGTTAGTGTTTGGAGGTTGTGTATTCACCTCACTATGACAATTCCGCTCAATGTGGCCATCTCTACAACAATTTTAGCATTTCCCGCTCTCGAGCAGGCAGTTCCCCGAATGCTTCATCCCACATTTTTTACATGTGGGACATTGTACTTTCCTTCCTCCTCTTAATTCATCAATGATCCTCTCTAATCTTGGCTCTGTATATATTGTATTTTCATTGGATTTATAAGACCATTGCATCTCACCAAACTCTAGTTTGACTTTCATCACACTTCGCATGATATCCTCATAGCTATCATAATATTGGTTGGCTAGATTCTTCCACATATGAGGTCTTAGTCCACCGCAGAATCTATAAACTTTACCATTTGGATCAATGATAATGATAGAGGTTTAACTTGAAATCCCTATGAAGTTCATCTCGTAGCTTCCCACAGATTGATTTACCTTCTACTTTAGCTCGAGAAACTCATTCTCCTTTCTTATTCTCATCGATGGAGGGAAATAATTGTTGAATAATATCCTTCTAATCTATTATGACTCCATATCTTCAACTTCCACTCCTAGCCTTTTGTTTTTAATGAGTTCCCACCACTGATCAACATCTCCGTCCAAGCGATAAACAGCCAAGGTAACCTTCTCTTATTTAGAACAATGGAGCATAGAAAAGATATTATCGATAGACCTGATCCAATGTTAAGAAATCAATGGGTTGGTAGATACACCGAAGGTTTGTGGTTTTTGATGCATAATGGATTCAATATAAAGTTATTCCCTTCATGGTGAGATCGGTCTCTTAGCTTGATTCATGTTGTTTCCCATAACATGAGTCTGTTGGTTCATCATTCACTTTAAAGTTTCCATTCAGGATTCAATTATAGGACCTTCAGCGCATGGTCCATTACGGCCACCATTCACATGGTTCCTCCTATTTCCCACAATTTTCTAAAATAATAAAACCTTAGTGAGAATATTATTTCATTTATGATTCTTTTAACTATAAAGGATTTTATTTCTTAAAACTTCATGCTTTAAAAAATTACATTTCTCTATAAATTCTTCTTAATGATTCATAAAAATATTATGATTAACCAAACATATCCCCCATGAGTGTCATAACAAAGAGTACAGAAAGGCTTGTTGTCGTGTGCCAGGATAACTCTGGTCAAGCCTGAAACTTGTTGTAAGAGTTTTAACTCCGAGATATATCTTTTCTAGAGCCACCTCTACCTACTCGTATCCAGACAAAGATGTATTTTCTTGAGAAACCACTTACTCAATACTCACCAAAGTAGTAGGAAGTATTCCTATATTTAGACTTTTCTATAAGTTTACTCAAAAAGTTTTCATAGCCTAATTTCCATAAATAAATAAACCTCCCTTTGATACCAATTATGGAATCCCGCCTTTTTATTACATAACTTTTCCTTACATTTTACAAACATAGGATCTTTAAAGTCTAGTGTCTTGGAAATCAGGAAAAATAAAACATGAAAACCTAAAACATCCTTTTAAATACCCTTGAAAAGATTCATGAAAAGTTCATGCAATGTACAATTACTGTATCACATAACCTGGAGACATACATCAAAGGAAAGGGTGAGAAGAAGGCCCAATAAGGGAAAACATGAGAATCTGTTTACTTGTGATATCAATAAAAACTTGATGAAAACATAATGACATGAGAAATGGAAGTATAGGCATATCATAAGGGAAATAGATTGAAAAATAACTTTAATATGTGCATATAACATTTAATTTATACATTCATGAACATATCACCAAGATTCATCCCCTAGGTGTCATAAAAATTACCAAGGTCATTCACCAAGGTATCGTGAAAATTTTCATCTCTAGAGATTAAATTCTTTACAAAATGAATTAGAGAGATATCAAGGAGAACCCTTAATATGTATTTATTTTCATGTGAGACACATAGATCATAATCAAACATATCATAAATAACCCATAGAGAATAAAAGAAATGGGCTTCATTTCAAAATTGTGACGCTTTAAAAGTTCTTAAAAACATGATCGTTATGTCATTTATAACCCATAGAAAGGGAGTGAGGGTTATATGTATATCAATTATATAATAAAATAGATAAATTTTATGTCTTTATTAATACCCTGGTATATGAAAATATATTTGGGTATTCACATAAATAACACAAGAGAATTTCATGAGAAAGAGAGATATTTTGAGACGAAAATTAAACAACATAACGGCTATATAACATGGTTTTAGAAAATATTGAAAAGAGAGGGGCCAAGAGTAACCCACTCATAAATATATCATAATATTTTATGGGTATAGAATAAAAATAAATAAGAACATGGTATGGATAATTGAATGACATATCACTTGCAAAGGAAACACGAACAAAAAGAGAAGCTGCAATTTCTTTTACGAAAAATTTGACAGCCTAATGACTTTACTTAAAAATTCAAAAAATTAATTGATGAGAGAAGAAAGGGTATATAATAAATTTGAGATGAAATGGATAGTAATAATAATATATAATAACATACCACCATATAAGAATATGGAAACTGTAAGACAAAACTTAAAGGAAATTGTGACTAAAAGAGGAGGGTGGAAGGTTCCCTTACCTTGAAAGGTAACTTCGAAAGCATAAATTTTGGGAACTTGGGGGGCTTGAGGGAACCTTGGGAGGACTATATTGGAGGTAAAAAGACTATAAATTCTTTGAGAAGGATTTTGGATTGAAATGAATGAGGGAATCGCTTGGTATTTATAGGAAAATTGAAGGGATATTTATTCATTTCCAAGGGACACCTCATCGGGGGTATTGGAAAAAACCATGAGATTTACCTTGGTATTTTCCCATGGTATAGGAAACATGGGACACCTAAAATAATATATTACTGTTAATAAGTCGACCAGGATGATTACATCATGATTACAACATCAATGATGTCATTAAACACCAAAAACTGAAAACGGTATTTTTACTATTCAACAAAAGTTTAACTATTTCAGAAAAATCTCAAAAACTCACCATAACCTAATATAGATTCTCTGAAATAATAAATGAACTTCTTTTTATGAAAAAATTTTTATAAATATTTTTAATTTATTTTTTTAAAATAATTATTTATTAAAAAAACACCTCTAAAACTATAACTTGTTTTGTAACACCTAAAGAAAGTAGTCCAAGACCCATAAAATTTTCGTATAACAATAATACAATAAAGTAAAAATTTATGATAAGAATTTATGAAAATAAATTTCCATTTTAAATTATTAAATTAATTATAAATATGTAAATAAATTATTTATGACATAAAAAATACCAAAACTTATAATATGAATGTTTTTCACTTTTAGGATGTCTAAACTGTTTTTATACATTAATGGGGGAATTTTCTATTTTTTTGGCCAGTTTACTATTTATTACTATTCGTAAGGGTATATTACTAGTCATACTTTACTATTCAATAAAAATTCAGTTGATCTTATTAGACTCTAAATTTATTACTGGTCACAAATGTAGAAGACTATTTTTTGAAAATAATTTTACATTATTAATTATTTATGGTTTACATAAATATTTTAAAATACCCTTTTTTCCAAAATTTATCAATAATATTTATTTTATATTTATCCGGACATTTGAAAATCACAAATTTTACCATAATAAGAAATAAAAATTTTATTTATACCAAAGGATTACAAAAAGTATCTAAGGCCTCATTACATAGCCCCTTATAACACCTTCACAAGACCTAAGTGTAAGGTGTACTATGGTAATAGAATATTTGGGCGTCTCAGACAACATTTCAGGAGTGGTGATTTATATCAGAACTTCTCCCTTAGGTGATTCCGTTCAAGCTTTACTTGTTGAAGCTCAGCTTGGGCTTGGTCTTGAGTAAATCCCAGAGATGCTACCTCCTTCCCATGCTCTAAAATATGTGCTTAGTATGGACCGAGTATACTGGATGAGGCCATCGACTCTTCTTTCTATATTAATTTACCATGATCACTCGTATTTATAAACAAAAATTGTAATGATAATATTTTAGTTTCAAATGGTCATATTGACCAATAGTAATTTAACACTCGAAAGCTATCAGCATCACATTAATTATACTCACTTCATTACATTAAAGATACAATATTTTTTAGTATTAAATAAAACAAAAAAAATTAGGTAAACAAATATTATTCAAACGTTCGGGTCATTACATTCTCTATATGGATCTCATATCAATTTCCAAGTACGGGAAGAAAAATTTCATATTTGAGATCAATTTAGGGTTATCTATCGATTAAAGGATAAATATAACCTTCAAATATAAATTTCCTCTATATTATGGAGTTTTTCCCTATAAATGAAGGTTATTTATCACAAATGGTTGGGGATAAACTCATGATTAAGAATAATCCCATTGTACTGATGATTGATGATGTCTTTCTAGAGAAATTTCTAGGATTTCCTCCAAATTGTGGAGTTGATTTTTCAATAGAACTCATACTGGGTGCTATTAATATTTCAAAGACACCTTATAGAATGACCCCAATTGAGTTTAAGGAATTGAAGAAGAAAATCCAAGAGAATATTGATAAGGGATTCATATGACCTAGTGCGTCACCATGGGGAGAACTTGTTTTATTTGTTAAAAAGAAATATTCATCAATGACACTCTTCATTGATTTTCATAAACTTAACAAGATTACTATCAAGAAAAAATATCCTCTTCCCTGCATTGATGTCTTATTCAACTAACTATGAAGATCTCAAAACTTTTCCAAGATTGATCTTAATTAGGGATATTTTCAATTAAGGGTAAAAAAGAAGGGTATACCAAAGAATGCATTTAGTACATGGTATGGACACTTTGAATTTATAGTGATACCTGTTGGTATTAATAATTCCACTTCTATTCTCATGGATCCAGTGAATAGAGTCTTTAAATACTATCTTGATCAGTGTGTGGTAGTCTTTATAATTTATAATCTTGTTTATTTGAATTTAAAGGAAGAACATGAATACCACTTGAGAATTGTAATGAAAACCAAAAGAAAAGAGAATATTTATGATAAATTTACCAGGTGTGAGTTTTGGTTTCAGAAAGTTTCATTTTTGGTCCACATAATCTCAAGAGATGGGATATCCATGCATTCATCAAAAATAGAAGTTGTTGAATGTTGGCTAAGACCAAAAACTGTAACTTAAATCTGATGTTTTCTTGTTTTTACTGGATATTATCGATGTTTTATGAAATATTTTTCATGATTATATAATCTAATCACCAAGATAACTCATGAAGGAGTTAAGATAATTTGGATAGATGAATGTGAAGATAATTTGAAAGATCTAAAAATAAAGTTAGGCAGTGCACCTGTGCTCTGCCTTATAGTGGAGAATGATTTTTTATCTACAGTGATGAATCCCCGAAGGGTTTTGGATGTGTTCTCATGAAAAATGATATGTTGATATATTATGCCTCACAGTAGTTGATAATCCATGAGAAAAATTTCCCAACTCATGTTTTGGAGTTAGTTGTGGTAATCGTTGCATTAAAGATATAGAGTAATTATCATAATTGTGAAAGGTGTGATATTTAAACAGATCATTAATGTTTAAAGTATATTTTCACAAAAAAGGATCTGAATATGAGCCAAATAATATTATTGGAGTTGATTAAATATTATGACTACTCAATACATTACCACAGTGGGAAAGTGAATAAGGTGGCCTATGCTTTAAGTCAATAAGACCATGCTAGAATATCCATGATGAGGATCACAAAAGATCTAATATTTATGGATTTTAAAATGATGGATCTTGAAATTTTAAAGGAAGGGGGGAATATTATCTTTCTAAAATGAGTGTTCAACCATCAATACAAGTTATGATTATGGAGGAATAGATGAAAGATGTAGAGCTACAAAAGATGGTGAGAAATGTTCCTGAATTAAACCTTGATTATGATGAAATAATATGGTATGGAAACCGGGTTTGTATGCCTCCCATACCAAAAATAAAGAAATATATATAGGAATAGGCTCATAGTTCTTCATTATCTATTCAACCAAGAAGAAAAAATATGTACAGGGACCTAAAAGATTATTTCTAGTGGGATTTCATGAAAAGAGACGTCGCCGAATATGTCTCTCGATGCTTGGTTTGGCAGCAAGTTTAAGCTAAGACATAGTAGTATAAAGGGATGTTATAACCATTACCCATACCAAAATGGAAATGGGAAAACATAAATATGTACTTTGTTTCCGGAATTCCCAAAACATCCAAAAGTAATAATTATATCTAGGTTATAATTGATTTCCTTATGAATTTGGCATACTTCATTACTATTAGGGTGGATTTATCTCTTGATCATCTTGCCAGGATATATGTAAATGAAGTGGTAAGATTTCATGGAGTACCACTTTCATTATATTTGATTGGGATCCTAGGATTACCATGAAGTTCTAGGAATTTATTTTTTAGGCTCTGGATATTGAGTTAAGTTTCGTCACGACTTATCATTGTTAGAAAGAAGATCAATCTGAGAGGAAAATTCAAAATCTAGAAGTCATGTTGAGATCTTTTTCTGTGGATTTCAAAGGTTGTTGGGGTCAACATCTACCATTGGTGGGATTTTCTTATGATAATAAATTTCACTCCACTATTCTGATGGCTCCTTAGGAAGCCCTCTATGTAAAGAAGTGTATAACTCTATATTTCTTGTATGAGGTAGTGGAATGAAAGCTATTAGGACTTGATCTTGTTGGTGAAATGGATGAAAAGGTCAAATCTATTCAACAACACATAAGAGTAGTTTAGACTCAACAAAAAAGTTATGATGACAAATGAAGAAAAGACCTAGAGTCCGAAGTGGCTGATAAGGTGTTTCTAAGGATATCTCCCTAGAAGAGAGTAAGTAGATTTGGAAAGAAGGGAAAGTTATTCCCTAGGTATATTGGTCCTTTTGAAATTTTGGATCGTGTTGGGAAGGTAACTTACCGATTGACTCTTCCACCAAATATCTCTCAAGTTCTTGATGTCTTCCCTATATATCTCATGAGAAATTAAATAATTTACCTCTAACCTGTACTAAACTCATAATTTATAACGCTGGAGAAAGAACTTTTTTAGGAAGAACAACCGATAGAGATTCTAGATCGTAGTGAAAATGTTCTACGAAACAAGACCACTCACTTTGTTACAGTTTTATGGTGGAACAACGAATTTAATGAAGCTACATGGGAGCTTGAGGATATGATCAGAGAGAATTATCTTCATCTGCTTGTTTCTATGTGATGAATTTCAAGGGAGAAATTCATTTTAAGGGGGGTATAATGTAACACACAGATGTTTTTATGAAATATTTTCATTAATTTTTTTTATTCTTCAGTAGCTTGAGTTGCGGACAGTCATGAATTTAAACAAACCGTGATATGTCCTTAGTATAAAATTACCATTATATCCTGGTCGTTAGGTCAGTGAGAAAAAGTACAACTAACTTATGAAAATGCATTGTGAATTCTTTAACCATCAATTATTTATGAAAAATATAAATTGGATTTTTTTATTTTTGAGTGAACTACTATTGGTAATGAAGTTAATGAGATATATATGTTATATAATATATTTTTATATTCATCCAATGGATATTGAAATCAAAGGGTGTGAATAAATACTATTTGTTAAAAAAAACCTATATTTTTTGAAAGGGTAATCTTACACCTTTGAATGGAGAACAAATTTTAAATTAATATTTTGAAGCATTAATAATTTTTATATGGAAACATAAACATTTTATTTTAAATAAGGATATGAAAATTTTCTTTGGATGAATTTTTTATATTTTATGATAACAATGAAATTTTGATGAAGAACAAAACACACACTAAATTTGAAGTAAATAAAACTTTTTTCATCAAAATAATTTATATGGTTAAATAATAATATTTAATGGTTTTAAAGAATAAATAGAATATATTTTTATCATTAAATATAATATATGTTATTAGAATGTACTTTACATTGAATTCATAAGAAAATACATTTCAATCTTTTGCAATGTTTTATCTTTTAAAAACATGTTCTCTCATTCCGACAATAGGATTGATTTTAAATTAATTACTAAAAATTATGTGTTTTGAATTTAGGAAAATAGATTCAGTATTTTGAATCATAAGGTCTAAATTGTGTAAATAAGTACATTTAATTTTTTGATATTATGAATAGTAACTTCAGTAATTATTTTAATTTACCATGGTTAAAGGGTAAATCTGGTAAATAAGGGTAAAATTTTTATTATGATAAGATAAAACTACCCTAAAACGTGTCCTAATCCTATTGGATGATATATGCTTGACCCTGAGCATCATGGGGTCAATTATAAAACCCCATGTATCCACTTGGATGTGATAATGACCTTTTATAATTTTTTAATTAAAAGTAAAGATATATATAACATAAACAAGTATCCTTTACTAAAGAATTTTTAATATAGGGTTATGTATCTGATTTATTTGCCTTTAAATATTAATTATAATGCTAAATTTATTTCTAAAATCATGGTATTTAATTTATAATTTTTAGAAATTAAATAAATAAATTTATTTTTGACACAATGATGATGCAATGATTCATTATTAATGAAACATTCAAATAAATGATATTATAAATATTAAAATAAATATAACTTAAAAACGTTGAATCCATAAACGAATTTTATGGATTATTATGAAATTTTATCTTTGAGTTAATTTAGTTTTTTATAATTAATAAAGTTTTTATGACTTAAAAAAATTCAATTATAAAATAGTGTCAAAATTGACGTAAATGAGTTTTTAAAACAAATACTAATATATTAAATGATATAATAGTCCTAAAAATATAATATTTGGAAAAATTATATATATAATGTTAAAAATTTCATTAATTATCCACCTGTGGTTCTCTTGGCATTTTATAGTGACTATAGTAACCATATATTATGAAAATAGAAGAAGACATGGTAAGAGTTAATGTTTTTAACTAAGGTTTAAAGATAAAATGTAAGGTTAATTTTGTGACATAAACATGTCTAAAACCTATTGGTTTAGAGGATTTCAACCCATAATAATCTTATCCTATAAATATATCACTTTTAAACTATTATAATTTGAAAATAATTTTATAATAAAATATTATTTCAAAACATTACAAAAGTGCCCCTCCTTCCTCATATAAAAGACCACCACCTCTGTACACTTACTCACACCAATAAATCCCCTTGGATTGTAAAAATTCTGATAAAATAATCTCCCAATCCATACCTTCCTATTAAAGGCCACACATTTGGCAGAAATCCTTCCCAAGGAGATATTTTTTGCAAATAAAAAAAAAGATACTCGAAAAAGAGGTACTGGTTTTATCACATCTTTAAAAAAAATCTTATTCTACTTCCTCTTATTACGTTGTTTATATACTGATTTAATAAATCCCATATATTATATATGATGATATTTTATTATAATTATGGGAAAACCGTATAGCTCTTTTTATCCATCCTACAAATAAGAATATCACCATTCGTGCGTACGTAAGACTTACCATCTCCATGTTGTGGTGTATTTTGTTATTCAACCATACGTTAATTAGACATGTAAAATGATGAGTATAATGGATTTGAAATATGAATATAACATGATATTTATTCTTTATAATTAATATACTGTCAAATTCTATATAATTTAACCACTAATTGAATTATATCGTCGCTCGTGTGTACATACGGCCTTCCCTCTCCACGATACAATGCGATTAATTCCACACAATCTTAATTAAAAAATGATTATATACTTTAATTGAATGAATAAATATGATATATATTATTGTAATATCATTATTTAAATTATATAACTATATCTTAGAAAGTGGAACAAGAACTTACTCGGCAAAACATGCATAAGAACATAAAAGAGTTAATATCCGAATAACTAGTGATAATGAAGTGTTACTAAAAAATCATGATAATATAATCATATATGATATCTTATAAATGATTATGATTTTGGAATAATTAAATAACATGATTTAAATAATTTTTTTAGGATGTTCAGATACGTATGAAGTATATCAGACTTAAAGTAAGGAATAATTTGGCAATCTCATTATTATTTGAGTTTATTTATTTGTAAGTATTTAATGAGGTATATTTATCCTTCATGTACATGTTTTCAAACTATATAATATTATTTATATTCTAATAATATTTTTAAAGTGATTTATTACCATTGGTAAATTTTTATTAAATGGTATGGAAGGAATCCTTCTTTTGCTTTCTATACGAGGTACTCTTCGACTTTTCAAGAAAGAGTAGAAGAAGAATGTTTTTTTGTATGACATGAATGGATTTTTACACCTTATTAAAATGAATATTATTCTACAATATTTATAGTTTATTTTCAACTAAATTATTTTCTTTTAAAATTTCATTGCATTTTGTGAAAAGAAAACGTTTTTTTGAAAAGAAAGTATATTTTCTTCAAGAATTAAGTTAATGTGTTTTATAAAAAATATTTTACATCTAATATGACATATGGTTATGTTTATATGACTATTATTAATTTGATTTTATTGTGTTTATTATGGAATTATTTTTATGAAATCTATTTATTTTATATGTATTATGATAGAATGATGTTTAAGAAACCCATTTTTGTTCCTTAGATTATGCTATGATGAATGGTTTATATTTTTAAGGATCACGAATGAATGGTTTAATTATGAGATAGGTGGGACCTATATCTCCCTTAAATTCATTGGGTAATTATTTATATGTCATGAGATAGACATGTCTGGAATGACAAGTAAATCTGGTTCAATATTACAGGGACGAAATGGAATGTAACCTAGTTCAATAATGGACTTTTTCCACTATGATGGTCTTGAATATGAACCTTGGCTAATGTGAAAATGATTTTATATTCTTATGTATATGCCAAAAAAATCGTGTATTATGTTTTTAGTTTTAGGATTATGTACATTAATTCTTCTGAACTTTTAACCCATAACATGATATCACGATCTTTTATATATAGGATAATACCTCTAAATGTCATGTTCTTATGTCTTTTGATTGTGATATTATTGATATTATACCTTTTTTCCCTTACTAAGAATTTGAGCTAACACATTCATATGTTTCTTTTCCCCAAGACATAAAGAAGGGTATTGGATATGATATGCCAAAAAGGAGTCCAGTTATGATGAAAAAAGTGGGATAAAATGTAGATGTTTTATGAACCCGTTGTTTATATTTATTAGTTTCTAATGACACAATACCTATACAGTCATGTAATGGATTTATTATATGTTTTAATGAATATACTTAAATTTTTAAGTAATATCAATGTTTGTAAAGTATGGGTTTATATATGAGGTGGGCTTGGGGAGTCACGGAATGGGCCCCACTGGGAAGGGTCTTGACAAGGTAAAATTGTAATTAAATCAATAGAAGAAAGGGAGTAATATAATAATTAGTGGTGAATAAATTAGTGGAGTGATATGAAATAGAATAATAACAAGAACATTAACTTCTAGCATAGTAAGGAAAGGTATAGAGAGGAAGTAAGAGAATTCAATAGGCTCGATGGCTTATTCTGAGGGTTTTTTCTATCTTCCTTAAAGAACTAGTGCTTCTAAATCCAATTAAAATATAATGGATAGATATTTAGATTATCTAACTTCTAGTTGAATTAATTCTATATCTTATCAACTATATAGTCCCCAAATCCACTAACTGAAACAATTAGATATCCTACCCATATGTGGATTGTACTATTCTAAAAAATCTTCCAATTAGGAAGTAATTTGTCATGTAAAACTAAGCCAAATATTTTTAGGTTTCTATAATAGAGTAAATAAACTACTAGGTTAAAAAAATATTATCCCATGAAAACTTGACACCTGAATGAATTTTTAATTTCTAATACTAGCATAACCTCATTATCTATTTAAATTTTGAAAATCATAATAGTGAGATACTTAAGTAAATTCAAAAAGAGGGGATACAACAAGGAAAGGTAAAAATAAAATAACAAAAATGAATCCATAAATATCGGATTGATACTTAATTTGTAAAATATACTGAGATAAAGTGCTTCATAATACCCCTTTTTTCTCCATGGGTCTCATTTCTTGTACTATTTCTTCCTCATCATTTTATATTTTTTTATATTCTAATTAAAAAATATATATATAATCCTGATCATCTCTACCTTATATCTTTCATCACAACTATTTGATAGATTTGTAGTCCATTCTCAACCAATATTTAACGTTCCTATTACTGATCAAATTCTAATATGGGTATGAGTTCATAGAAGACTATCATATAACGCCCTAACCCCAATTTACCAGAGTTGGTGCATTATTTTATTACATTGTCTAGATCACAAGAAAATAAAAGCCCGAAAGACCGATAAATTTTGTAGCCTTGGAAAAACTAGATTCAAAAATATGTTTTACATTACATATTGAATTGAAAAACAACATAGTTTCTCCTTTGTAAACACCCATATTTCTTATATTATACCTATAAGTCAATCATAACATACTTCTTCACATCCTTTGGAAGAACCAAACATAAGTAAAGGGTGAGATTAGAAGCTCAGTAAGGATAAACAATATAACAGAAGCTATCATAAATATGCATAAACTTTTAAGGAAAAGAATAAAACTGAAACAAAAAAATTTTAAACATAATATTCAGAACAATATGGAAAGAATAAATAAAATAATTCCATTTAAACATTCACATGGTTATTATACTAGTTGAATAATCACATGAAATATTAATAACTTATTTCATGTCGAGGAAATGCATAATGCCAAACATCATAACCATACCGTCAAGCCCTCATGACAAGGCCATTACTATACATTCAAGGCCATGTGCCAAGACACTATTTTGTCTCATAAGACCCAACGATTAATCTAGGGGATATAGTGGGCCCTGTCCATCACTTACTAAGTCGAATGCATTACACTTATGAAAAGATTGAAACATGACATAAACATTAATATTAAAACTAGCACATGAAATTTTAATACATTAACCATAAACCATGAATAGTATAAAAATAACACATCCACATTTAAACATATCATAATTCCATTAATACAATTTGGAAGATTTTGTCACCATAAAAAAACCTCAATCAAGCATAAAATCCATCAAATGAAGTTGACATTGATGAAAATAATCTAACAAATTCATTAAAACTAGTTGAAAAAAATATCCCTTCTTTACATGGAAATAATTTCAAAGCTAAAAAATTATAAAATATAAAATTTCCTTTTAAAATATCTTTATAATCTTGTATAGTAAGCTTAAAAATTTTAAGGCGTCATAATGATAGAAAATATCCACTCACTCTTTATAAGTTAAAAAACATTTTTTCTAAATTTTTTGTAAATATCATAAAGTACGTCATTGGGAAAGTGATGGAAATATTCCTTTAATAATGGTTTATAAAAAGTAAAACATGGGTGAAAATGTCTTATAAAATGTTGATAATATTTTGAAATATAGTTAAAAAAACATGGACATGGATGATATGGTTTTCCTAGTAGATACTTATGTATAAACAATCTCTGATAATAAATAGATAGTGAAATTAACCCTAACCTTATACTTTCTTTTAGTTGAGGGTGAGTGAGACTCCTATGTAATTTTTAAATAATGTTATTAAATTATACCATGACCATATACATATTTATAATATCATATATAATATTTATATTTTACTTGGTAAGAATATTTCAGTATTACCATTATTTCGGGTGTTAACTGCTTTATTTTCCCATTTCTATTTTGTCATGTAAGTCATGTTTGTTATGAAAAGGGTATATTTTATTCATATAAAGAACTAAATTAAGTTCATTATTATTCTTTTTTACTCATCATACACATTTTATAATCATTCTTGACTGGTTAGCGTAGATAATGAATCTCACCGTGTCGTGGAGACGGAAGACCGTACATATGCACGAGGGACGATATCATTCCGCTGATGGTTAAGTGGTATGAAATTGGATGGAATATTAATTATAAGAAATAATTATAATATTATATTCATTATTTATATCTATTTTACTCATTATTATACCCATCCAAGAAATTATAATTGAATCAAAAATTACACCACGGTGTGGAGACGGTAAGCCGTACGTATGCACGCATGGTGATATTATTATTCATATGATGGATAAAATGAGGAATATGGTGTCCCATGATTATAATAACATCTCAGTATATGGATGTTACTGAATTTATTATTTTGATATGGAGAACCCCTATAAATAGGATGTATAAGAAGAAAATATCTTTGAAAGAGGTGATAAAATAATTACCTCCTTTTCAGGTGTCTTTTTTGGTTTGCAAAAAAGGACTCCTTAGGATGGATTTATACCCAAAGTGTTGCCTCTAGGAGGAATTTGGGGAAGTTGGGATAATAATTTGGTAGGGTATGGTTGATAAAAAGGGATTTTTAGGTATTACTTAATGAGACGGACAATTTCCCTTTTATAAGAGATGTGAGGGGTACTTTTGGAAGATCTTAAAATATTAAATTTTTGTAAATTGATTTTTAGTTTCAAATAGATAAAATGTGATTTATTTAGAGGATAATATGAGTATGGGTCGAATTAATCTCAGAATATATTTTTTATACATGTTTATTTTATGAAATTAACCTTATATTTTAGGTATAATCCTTAGTTAAACCGTTTAACTCTTACCGTTTCTTCTTGTATTTTTACAATATAGGGTTAATATAGTTACTATAAAATGCCAAAAGAAACCCAATTTGATCAATTATGAAATATTTAAGACTATCATCGTTTTTCGGCCTAATATGAGTTATTATAAATTTTATAAAATTTAATTAAATATTATTTATTTTTAAGTATCATTTATGTCAATTTGGATAGTATTCATAATTTTCATTTTTAAAAATTTAAAACCAATATGATAACTTCCAAAAATTACCTCTACTATGTTACTAAAATGTTTATATTATTAATAAAA
Source organism: Viscum album (assembly GCA_963277665.1). Classification (NCBI taxonomy): domain Eukaryota; kingdom Viridiplantae; phylum Streptophyta; class Magnoliopsida; order Santalales; family Viscaceae; genus Viscum; species Viscum album. The sequence goes on along the minus strand of OY728132.1, from coordinate 267,065,936 downwards.
TTAATGTATTTAATTAATTAAATCAATTTTTTTATTTTAATATTTTTAATAACATTTAATTGATTATTCCTTTAATAATTCAATTATTGCATCATTATTGTGTCACCATCTATTTTAATATATTATTTTCTAAAATTATAAAAAAATACCATTAAGTAGATAATTATTTTATACTTATAAATAATATTTATAGTTTAATTTATCTTATGTATAACCCTATATTAAAAATGGTTAATTATTAAAATTTTATAATGACATTTTTTAACTCCTCATTAAATAAAATACAATAAAATTCTTAATATGAGACATGTGGGTTAAATAATATCATAATTTGTACCTAAGGTTGATTTTGGCCGAAACACAGTTATCCATTAAAATCAGGACAAGTTTTAGCGTAATATTATTATATTATAATATTAATTTTATCTTTAATTACCATATTTGCCTTTAATCGTGGTAAATAAAATCCCAAAGTTACTATTCATAAAAAATATTTCGATATTATTAGACAACATTTTTCATACTGATTACTACTATTTATGTCATTTTTCAAAATTTAATAAATAGAAATGGTAATATTACATTTAAAGCTAAACCACAGTTGTGCTTAGAAGGTGAGAAAAAGAGAAATTCAAAGTTCAATAAAATTTTTATAACAAATTATATTATAAAAATGATTGCAATGAACTAAATTGGACTAATATATGTATAATTTATGTATTGTGACATTAAAATAATGTAAAATAATTAATTAAATGATAAATTCGGTTTTTAATAATAATGTCATATTTTTCACTATTCATCAATAATTGACACTTCAAAGAAAATTACCAAAATTTCACCCTTAGATAATTTTTAAAATACAAATTCAAAACATGAGTCTATTTTGAAAAAATAAAATTTATAAATTTCATAATTTCATAATTTGGTTAATACTATTCATAACAGCTTTTTAAACGGCTAGTTTGAAAGGTCCTAGTGCGCTCGAACTCGATGTTGCGTGTAGAATAAGCTGAAAAAGGAAGTGTAACATGGAAGATTGGGGTGTTAAATTATTATATACTTCAAATAATTTTGCCATATAAATTTATAGAATATAACCTCATATAAATATTTGGATGCTTCTTTATCATAAGTTCCTCTGCTTCCCATGTCACCTCTTCCATTTTATGGTTTCTCCAAAGAACCTTCACCAGACAAGTCATCTGATTTCTCAACACTTGTTATCTAGTATCAAGAATATTTATGGGATCTTCACAATAAGATAGATTAGGTTCTAGTTATATTTCTTTATAGGTGAGTACATGTGTTGGGTCTGGCATGTTTTTACTTAACATTAATACTTAGAACACATCACAAACATTGGATAGCATTGCCAAACACTAAACTACAGCTCCAATTCATTCTAGAATTTCAAAAGGACTGATGTACCTTAGACATAATTTACCCTTCTTTCTGAATCGTATAACACCCTTTCATAGAGATACCTTCAAGAAAACTTGATCTCCCACTTGAAATTTCAAATCCCTCCTTCGATTATAAACGTATAGCTTTTTCTTACTTTGAGATGTTTTGATATGGGTATAAATATCATTAACTTTTTCCATCATTTACTCAACACGTTCGGGGCCTAAGAGTTTTCTTTCATGAACATCATCCCAAGAATTTGGTATACAACATCTCTTTCTATATAACTCTTCATATGGTGACATCTAAATACTTTAGTGGAAGCCAATTTTATTGGAATGTTATACTAGAGTTAAATACTGATCCCTCATACCATGAAATTCAAGTGAGAACAATCTCAACATATATTCTAAAGTTTTAATAGTTTATTCTGATTTTCCATCAGTTTGAGGGTGGTATTATGTGCTCAAACAAAGCTCAGTATGTAGGTTCTTCTGATGAATATTTCATAATTGTGATGTAAAATGTGGATCAATGTCTGAAAAAATCCATTGGGGTACACAAAGGAGTCTTATAACATCATTAATTCATAGAATTTTTAAACATTAAAGTGGTAAATATTCTCTTATCGCAAGAAAATGTGATGATTTTGTATGACGATCAACAATAACCCATATCAAATCATTTATTCTAGGAGTCTTTGGTAGCCCCATGAAACATTCCATCGTAATATCACCCCATTTCCACATAGGTATAGGAATAGGTCGCCTGACACCTCATGGGTGTTGTCTTCCAGCCTTCCCCTGTTGAAAACTCTGACATCTCGACACATAATCAGAAATCCCCCTCTTCATGTTTTCCCACCAAAAATATTCCTTCAAATATCTATACATCGTAGTTCCACCATGGTGTATAGAAAAATTGGATCTATGAGCATCATCCAATAATTCCCTTTTTAGCTTAGGTATAGAAGGAATGAAAAGCATCTTCCCAAATTTCAAAACACCATCTTCAAATACAAAGTCAATCAGTCTCCCATATTTCACAACATTAATTTTCTTTTTAATATCCTTAGAATTAGAATGAGAAATTTTTATCCATTCTAATAAATAAGGGTTTTCATCCAATTTAAAGAGTAGTGATATTTCACCTTTTATGATAAATCCCATATCCATATCTACTAGATCCATCAAAATAGGATCCCTTTCAACTCTAATTTTTTTAAAACCCCATTTTCTTTTCTACTCAAAACATTAATCACCTTATTTTCCTTTCTTGGGTGGTATTGTATTGAGAAATCATAATCCTTGAGTGGATCAAGCCATCTCCTTTGTCTCATGTGGAGTTCTTTTTGTGAGAAAATATATTTCAAACTCTTATGATCAATATATATCTCATATCTTCCACCATAAAGATAATATCTCTATATCTTCAAAGAAAATATTACTACAGCTAAATCCAGAACATGATTTAGGTAGTTTTGTTCATGAATCTTTAATTTCCTTGATGCATAAGCAATAACCATATCATTATGCATAAGGACACAACCGAGTCCTTTCCTTGATGCATCACTATTAATCACAAACCCATCATTCCCAGATGGTTGTTTCAATATATGATCATTGACTAATCTTCTCTTAAATTATTCAATACATTATTAATTTTTTTCCAAATGATTTAAACCCCTTTACGTGTGATCTTGGTTAAAGTGGTTTCCAATCAGGACAAATTTTGGAAGAAATTACAATAGTAACATGCTAAACCAATAGAATTGCGTACCTCAGTTTTACTCATCAGCACTAGCCATTCATGGACTGCTTTTGTTTTTTCAGGATAAATATATATTCTATATTTGGATACAATATATCCAAGAAAAGAAATTTCTTGAATCCATAATTCACACCTGAAAATTTTGAAGTATAATTCATTTCTTCTAGGAGTCTTCAAAACAATCTACAAGTTTTTCTCATAGTCCAAATATATTTATGAGTATATAAGTATATCATCAATAAATACAACTAAAAAATAATTAACATATTCCATGAACACTCTTTTCATAAGATCCATGAAAACAGAGTGTGTATTAGTCAATCCAAATGGCATTACTGAGAATTCGTAATGAACATTCCTAGTTTGGAATGATGTCTTTGGAATATCTTTTTTTTACACATAATTTATGATATTTAGAAAGAAGTTCAATCTTCATGAAATATTGAGCTCCATTAATTTGATCAAATAAATCATCAATACGAGGAATATGATACTTGTTCTTTATTGTAATAGCATTGATTTATCTATAGTTGATGCACAACCTCATTGATCCATCTTTCATCACAACAAAAAGAACTGGGGCTCCCCATATAGTAACACTGGGTAGAATAAATAACTTATTACTCAACTCATCTAGTTGTCTCTTCATATAAATGAATTCCACAAAGGCCATTCTATAGGGATTTATTGATATTGGCCTTGCATTAGGGATTAAATCCATAGTAAACTCAACTTCCCATTCTGGAGTATGTCCACGTAAATCCACTATAAATACATAAATATTTTCTAATAAAATAGATAAGTCCTCAATTGAAATATTTCTTTCTTCACCCATTGATGATGTCTTCTATTCCTCCCCAAGAGTTTCATTTAGAAGTGATACTGGTGGGGGGGGGGGGGGGGTGGGGGGTGGATCTAAATAAGAATCAGATGATGAAATTTATGCTCTAAAGATAAAAGATTCTTCATCATCCTCACAAATTGTAACATCCTTATTATAATAAATTTTCGCATCATATTTTGAAATCTAATACATAATGAGGATTATATCAAAATATATTAAATGGATGATGATAAATTCAACAAATAAAGCACATTTATATGACATAATGGGAACCGTCCGATACATATTTGTTGCAATGAGACTTCCCTTAGAGGATTTGACTGAAAACTCCCTTGTTAAATTGAATTGGAAATATTTATTTTTTAAAGAAAACTAGGAAGATATAATGGAATGTGAGGATATATAATCAAATAATGATTTGGATAAACTTTAGGAGATGATTATAGTACCTTCCACCATGTCATTTAGAACATCAACCTCAATGGTTGTGATCATATAAGGTTTTCCTTGCTCCAGTGGACTTTTCTGAGGAAATTTTCCTTGATTATAGGAAATTCATTTTCATAATGTCCCATTTATTTACAATTGTATCATTTAACATTGATAGAATCTTTCTTCTCCTTGAAATAACAAGATTAGTGGCTTTTTATCTACACTTGTATCAAAATCCAATCCCCATTAGGAAAGTACTATGGTGTTTCTTCTCACAATTACTGGAGGGTGGAATGTTATATTTTTTTCATTACTCCTCTTATTTTCTTTCCCAGAGTGTTCAGCGGACCTCTTCTTCTCTTGATGAATTTTAATGTCATAAGACATAGAGAGTTCCTTTTCTTTCTTGATAGCACATGAGACTATATCTTGATATGATGAGAAATATTTTGATACCAATGTCCACTGGATTAATGGTTTTAACCCATAAAATAATTGATAAATCCTTCTAATTGGGTCATGTATGTAGTATGCAGCATTCCTTTCTATCCTCTTGTAATTTGCCTCATAATTTGCAACATTATCATCCTTTTTTTCCTAAGGCTCATAAATTTCCTTTCGATATCTAAATGTAGATTATAAGAAAAGTATAATTCTTGGAAGAGTTCATTAAATTAAATGCATTCCATATTTGTGAACTCTTTATCCTCCTTCATGTTTTGAATCAATGACCACCATTGATATGCATCTTTTAAAATATGATAGACTTCCATAACATCTTTTTCCATTTCGTTACCCTCCAAAGAAAGAAATATTTTCTCTAAAGAACTTATCCACTACTCAATTACAAAAGGATTTGTATTCCTATTAAATTTTGGAGGTTTTTGTCTCTTTATGTGGTCTAACATTGATCCTCCACATTGTGGATTAGGTTACTCCATACTTGTGAGGTTATTATTCATAACTAGAGTCAGTTGTCCCAGTATGGTTATAATATATTCAATGCCGGTTGTATCACCAGATCAACTATAATTATCTTTCATAGGATAGAAATGCCTATATGGATTATGTGTGGTGATACAATTTCCATTTCATCTACTAGGATTCATTTCTATACAATGGAATACCCTAGATTATGTTATGAATCCTAACACATAATCTCAAACTGGTAAAATACATAACATAAATTGAAAACTTCATGCACATATAATCCATAATAATAAATATTTTTTCCTTTGAGGACATATTTAATCATAAATCCTTCACAATGGTCTATAATGAAAATATGAATTATCTTATGCATATCCTCTAGGAGTATCAAACCAGTTGCGTAGTGAGGCCCGTTGTTCTATACCAGGTTACCCCAAGTCAAACCTGGAACACCTTTTCAGAGTTTTCACCCCTAGGTACATCTGTTCCAGAACCATGTCATCTTGTAGTATCCATAAATGGTTGTATTTTCTAAGAATACACACATAATCTCTATTTTACAAAAAATCTAGGATGTCATTCAGTACTTATCATCATAGTCTATCTTAGGAAAAAATTATATAATAAAAGGTATTTCCAAATCTAATTTCCAAGGATTGTACTAAACTTCCTATGATACCAACTATAATGCCCCGACCCCATTTCCCTAGAGTCGGTGCATTATTTTATTACAATATCTTGATCATAAGAAAATCAAATCCTGAAGGACCAGCCACATTAGTAGCCTCAAAGAAACTAGATAAAAACATAAGTTTTATATTACATATTGAATTGGAAACAAACATAATGTCTCCTTCATAGACATCCATATTCCTATATTATCCCTATAAGTCAATCATTATATAATTCTTCACATATTCGAAAAAATCAATCATAATATAGGGTTGATCTCAAATGCTCAGTAAGGATACCCAATATTGCAGACGCTGTCATTAATAAGAATAGAATTTTAAGGAAAGGTATAAAACTGAAACATAAGCCTTTGAAATATAATCTTCTGCACAATATGGAAATAATAAATCACATAATTCCATTTAAACTTTCACATGGTTATTCTACTATTTGAATATTCACTTGAAATATCAATAACTAATTTCATAATGAGGAAATGCATAATGCCGAATATCATAACCATACCATCAAGGCCTCATGCCAAGACCATTACCATACGATCAAGGCCTTCTTCCGAGACATTTTTTTCCTTATGATACCTACCAATGCATCGAGGGGAAATATAGGGACCCACCCATCACTTACTAAGTCCAATGCATTCCTCTTATGAAAGGGGCGAAACATGATAAAAACATTTATATTAAATCTAACATAAAAAATGTCAATTCTTTAACTATAAACCATTAAAGGTATAAAAATTGAACATCCATAGTCAAATGTATCAGAAAACCTTCAATAACATTTGGAATATTGTATTATAATAAATCAACATTAATCAAGTATAAAATCCAACAATGGATGTTTACATAGATGAAAATAATCTAATAAATTCATTAAAACTCTTTGGGAGAAATATCCCTTTTTTACAATGGAATTATTTAAAAGCCGTAAAATTATAAAATAAAACATTCCTTTGAAAAAAACCTTTTAATACTTTATGGTAATATTCAAAATGCTGCGGCATTATAATGGCGTAAAATATCTGTTCGTGCCATATAAGTTAAAAAAATATTCTTTCCTTGATTTTTTGAAAAGATCAAAAAGTATATTGTTTGGAATGTAATAGAAAGATTCATTTAAAAGTTTTTTATAAATAGTAAAACATGGGTGAAAATGTCTTTAAATTTTTTTTGAAAATATTTTGAAATATATTTAATGAATCAAGGGCACAGATGATAATGTTGTTCCATTAGATAATTATCTGTAAACAATCTCACATAATAAAGAGATTTGAAATTAACCCTTACCATAGACTTTACTTTAGTTGAGGGTGAGTGAGATTTATGTATAATGGTTAAAATTTGTTATTAAATTATTCCAAGAATATATCCATATTTATGATATCATATATTATACTCGTATTTCACATCATTATAATATTTCAGAATTACCGTTATTTCAGGTGTTAACTGCTTCGTTTTCCCATTCATGTTTTGACATGTAAGCCTTGTTTGTTATTCATATGATATATTTTATTCATATATATAATAAATTTATGTACATAATTATTCTTTTTTTATAATCATATAAATTTTATAATCATTCTTGAATGGTTGATGTAGAGAATCAATATCATCGAGTCGTGGAGACGACATGTTGTACGTACACACGAGTGACGATATCATTTCATTGGTGGTTAAATGGTATGAAATTGGATGTTATATTAATTATAAATAATAATTATAATGTTATATTAATTATTTATATTTATTTTAATCATCATTATACACACGCAAACAAATTAGTGTTGAATAAAAAATTACAAGACAATGTGGAGACGATAAGTCATGCGTACGCACACAAGGTGATATTATTATTCATATGATGGATGAAATGAGGAATATGGTAGTCCCATTATTATAATAAAATCTCAGTATATTTATGATATTGGGGTTATTATGTTTATATGGAAACAACATTGAAGGAGAAATTAGAAGAAGAAAATAACTTTGAAAGAGGTGATAAAATAATTACCTCTTTTTTGAGTGTCTCCTTTTGGTTTGCACAAAAGGACTCCATAGGATGGATTTGTTCCAAAAGTGTGTCCTATGAGATGAATTTATGGAATTTGGGAGAATAATTGGGCAGGTTTTGGAAATATACAATGGGATTTGGAGGTATGAATTAAATAGAAGGTTAATTTCCCTTTTCTAAGAGAGGTGAGGGGAACTTCTGGAAGATAATAAAATATTAATTTATTATAAATTGATTTTCAGTTTCAAATAGCTCAAAAGAGATTTATTTAGATTATAAGATGTATATGAGTCTAAATAATCTTATAAAATGATTTTTAGACTCGTTTATGTTATTAAATTAACCTTACCTTTTGGGTTTTACCCTAAGTCAAACAACTTAACTCTTACTATGTCTTCTTGTACTTTCACACAATACAGTTAATATTGGAACTATAAAATAACAAATGAACCCCAATTGGTTCATTTATGACATATTTAATACTTTAGTAGTTATTTTTATGTATTTTATATTTTTATAAATTTTATAACATTTAATTAAATATTATTTATTTTAAAGTTTCATTTATATCAATTTTTATACTATTAAAAATTTTCATTTTTAAAAATATAAAAAAATATGATAACATTGAGTCATTACCTCTAATGTTTCACTAAAATGTATACTTTATCACGAAAATTATTTTATTTCATTAATTAAATTAAATAATAGTTATTTTAATATTTTTAATAACATTTAATTTATTCTTCCTTTAATAATTCAATTATTGCATCATTATTGTGTCACCATTTATTTTAATTATATTTTCCTAAAATTATAAAAAAATTATCATTATGTATATAATAATTTTAGATTTATAAAGACTATTTAAAGTCTAATTTATCTTATGTATAACCCTATATTGAAAATGGTTAATTATTACAATTCGAATATGACATTTTTTAACTCTTCTTTAGATAAAATATAATAAATGTCTTAATCTATCCCATGTGGATTAAAAAAGTTCATAATTTTGAAATATGGTTTACTTTGATCGAAACACACTTATACAATGAAATTATGATAGGTGTCAGGGTAATATTATAATATTATAATATTAATATTATCTTTAATTACACTATTTTCCTTTAACCATGGTAAATAAAATCCAAAAGTTAATAATCAACAAAAATTATTTTAATCTTATTAGACCAATTTTTTTCATACTTATTACAACGATGCATGTTTATTTTTATAAAGTAAATTCACATAAGCTATAAAATTACGTTTATTGCTAAACCGTAGTTGTTCTTAGAAGGTAGGTAAAAGAGACGTTCAAAAGTTCAATAAAATTTTTATAACTAATTCTATTATAAAGATGATTCCAATGAACTATATTGGACTAATATATGAATAATTTATCAAATTGAAATTAAAATAAATTAAAAGAATTATTTAAATGAAAACTTCAGTTTTTAATAATAATGTAGTTTTTTTCACTATTTATCAAAACTTAAACTTTTCAGAAAATTTCCAAAATTTCGTTTTAAGGTAATGTTGAAATTCCAAATCCAAAAAATGAAGTCTATTTTGAAAAATTAAAATTATAAAATTCATAATTTGGTTAATAGTATTCATATATTCTTTTTAAACAGCTAGTTTGAAAGGTTCTAGTGCGCTCAAACTCGATGTTGCGTGTAACACAAGCTGAAAAAGGAAGTGTACCATGGAAGATTGGGGTGTTAAAATCATGAATAATTATTGATTATTTTATATAAATATAAGTTCCTCTACTCCATAAATATCACATGTGTCTTTACACATAATGATTATAATACATTCATGGGACTGGAATTTTACCAAGCAGGGTTGGATAAGGGAAACTGAGCCTCAAAATTTCCCCTTCCATATAATAAAACATAACTTCTTCCTAACACTTCTACCACCAAATTCATGTATAAATGTGTCAAGAATGTGAAATTTCATAGAAGTTTACATTCATGTATCCACCTTCTTAGTTCAGACTAGGGCATCATGCCACATGCGATCAACTATTTAAGCAAAACACCTGAATCTTCCTGAATGGTGAATTTAGTGACCATGGGTTGTTCAACATCAAGAAACAGAATAGTATTTAAATACATCACAATAAAAAATTATCTAGGGAGGGTTTCGGTTCACCATGTTCCTGTAAGAGGAATCTTGGCCCCTATTTTCATAAAAATGCACCCATCTATTGGGATCTTCAATAGGTGGTGAATGATCTGACTCATTCAAATGTTGGGTTTGGTTTCATACATGGATTACATGGGTTCTACTTAGTTTGGGTCTATATTCAAGTGGAAACTCCATAATCAAATGAAATGACATCTACTTACCTCTTTTCATCCTCAACAAGTCTTGTAACTTCAATCCTGGCCACCGGGATCCCCATATTTAGTTTGGTGGATGATGATTGGGTTGGATATCTTAGACTATTATCCTTATACCATGTTATGATTTAATTTGAAAAATATATTCTTAGAAAATAAATGAGGTTATAATAGGCATGACTGGTAGAAAATAGGGGAGAATAAGTTTCCACTTTTATGAATTTCATTATTCCTCATATTTTTTGTTTCAAACCTAATGACAATTGTAATGAATTTTTTTTAATTTTGATTTAAGATTGTGGTATCATTAATAAATTCTCCTTACAGCTGATCAGATATACCCACAATCACTTTAATTGAATGTACGGTCGATCTCATTAATACCCAAAAATGTTTCTATCAATTTCCAATAATGAATGATCTGATCTTAAATATTGGTGATCCTTTCAAGTTATTAGATGATATAATGATCAAATGATTTATGAAATATGGCTTGTGTTTGATTAGAATCTTGACTATTCAAACCCTTTGGCTCAATCAGGTTCACAGTCATTCCAACCCTTTCAGTCAATCAAGATAATAGTCCTTACAACCCTTGGGATTGATTATAATCATGATCATTCCAACCCCTTGCTATATTTTTCTGACTACAACTGGTGAAAAATAGTCTACTAAATAAATCTTTGTTGAAATTATCAGATGAAATATAGAAAAGAAACCCAATTGATTATTGACCAAACATTTTCAACCCAAAACACAATTAATAAATCCCAAAAAAGTGATATTTTTTTAAAAATGATCAATAAAAATAGGATGCAATCATAATTTATACAAATTCAATGATTCTTCATTATAAATTTAATTTATCATCATATTTACCCTGTATAGATGTGAAAAAATGTGATAAAATAACACAAAATAAATGCATCGGGAAATAAAGGGATGAAAGAAAATTGGGGCCTAGTGAGAGGATAAAGGAAAAGAATAATTGTGAATTGATGAGAACCTCAACACCAGGGTGAAATAAGATATGGGGTAAAAATGAAATTCATGGTTGGGTTTAAGATATGAGATATAGAATTCAATAAATTTCCTATGAAAATAGATTTAAATACACACATAGTTCTAAATTTTTAGTGATTTTTTAAACCCCCACATGAATTATTAATAGTTCATACATTAGTATAAAAGTGGGTATAATTTTATTTAAGTGTAAGTATGATAAAAGATACCCAATGTGAATGAGTAGGCCATATATAAAAATTTATCATGTTGAACTAGATCATACATGGGAAGATTAGGTCCCATAGAATAGACCATTCTAATTATTTTAGAGAAATATATGGTGGACAATTATATCATATATTTTAGGATCATGTGTAAATGACCGTGCATTATATAGTTTAAAGTCATGCGAGAAGGACTTTACATTGTGAAATATAATGTTATTTTAAAGGACTTTATATTATACAGTTTAATGTCTTATGATAAGGAAATTACAAGGTCACTTTTAAATTTATGAAATAACAACATCACATAAGGAAGTTTAATGTCATGAAATAAGGAATTTTCATTTTTTAGTTTAAGTTAATACAATGAAGAATTTACATCATATAGTTCCAATTCTCCTGACATGTTCTTTAAAAATCAAATGTTAATCTATGAAAAGTATTTCTTAATAAATATTACATTGGTGGAAGGTTTAATATTCTTTCTATCCATCGTATTTAGGGTGTATGATTTTTTGGGTTAAGAATTCTGTATATTGTAAGTCCTTTTTCCATTTAGGATCTCGATTTTTAGGATTTTATCTAGGTATCATTGGTTTTCTTAAGGATCACACCATATCCCCTTGGATAAATGAGTATAGGTGAACCTTATTGTTAAAATATCATGTAACAGGACTATGATATACTTCAAGATTGGTTAATTCATATAACTATTTCTTGTCATTTTATTCTAATTCATAAAAAATAATCTATGATTGACCTTCTTCAAATAACTATTCATAAATAACTATTCATAGGATGTGAATTATAACCTCCAAGGGAATGAACACTCTATGGACACAAAATAGTGAATATAGGGGCTCTTGGATGGTAGTGAAGGTAGTCATGTGATAAGACTACACAAAATTGAGGAGTTTTTCCAAGAAAAAATTCTTATCATTGTCCATTAATTTCTAAAGGATTTTTTATAAATTAATTTTAAGGCATATACCTATCTATTTACATCATCATGGGACCATTATTAATGATTATATTAAATTTTATACTCTAACCATAACTTCATAAACTCCAACACATAAATGTTTCAAACATTATCTATGAGAATTTAATGAGGAACTCTATACTTTGTAATGATGTTGGAATTCAAAAAGTTGATTACATCCTTTTTCTCAAACTCATTTAAGTGAAATGCTTCAACCCATTTAGAGTATAATTTTATAGTATTGATGATAAAATTGATATTTTAAATAATAGATAAGGGGTATGAACCCCTGACATTTATCCATCGCATAGAGAATGACTATTAGTATTTAGAATTATATAGTAACTATAGAAGTTGATGGATAAATCTTCCAGTCACATAACATGCATGTTATATCTTTGTGAATTTCATACGATCAATCATTATAGTGGGCGATAAATATCCAAGTCACTTAATATGATGAAATAAAACAATTATTGTTTGATTTCCACCATATTTTCTTGATTTAACTTCTTTCATGATAGTGAGAGTTTCTTATCCTTCAATGATTCCCAGAATAATTTCATCAAAGACATAATTTTAAGGGACTTCGGAAACGTTTTAGGTCATTAAAAAGGATGAAATTGGCTACCCATTAATAAACCTCCTCTTATCATGTTCACTCTTATATGAGAGACCTATTTTGGAGGTACTATATTCTTATAACATATTTCTTATTATTTTATTGAAAAAATAAACGAGAATCCCGCTTACGGATGACCATCTTACCCAGATTTAGGTCTATGAAAGGTTGTGTCCGAATTGGCCAACACATATTCTTAGAAAATTTGGTAGAACAGTATGTGAAAAAATATAATTGAAATTGAAACATGGGTTCTTGAGTGTAGTTAGTCATGTGTATCAACTACTCTTTCTCAATGTCATACTATCCATTGGTTTTTCTGATCACTAGATAAATGTCACCTTTGATATTTATACATATCATTGGTATTTATAAATCCACATCTAGATCTATAATTAGGTATTTATAATATAACTCATTAATGTTCATTAATATAATAAGAGGAAATAGTATGGGAATAGATCATGTTTCAGATAAATGAGATCAATTCCCAATCCCACTAAAATAATTTTTGGGTCTTTAATAATTTTCCCTATTTTAGCTTCCTGAATTATCATTGAATTATATTTCCTATATTTGGACAGCATCATAGATAGTGAAAAATTATTCACTGGGGAGTTTTGTGGCTAAATGTAACTCTAATGGGGAAGCCGTTTCCATTAATAAGTATATCAACACTTTTCCTTTGGTATCCTTTTTGGATATGAAATTGATGTCAAATCCCCGAAGGGTGATGACCCATCTCACTCTGAATTCAATCAACATGTAATGAATAAGTATTTATTTTAGAGGATCCTTGTAGGATACCGAATGTATATCTTGGTGTTTCATATAATGGCATAACTTCTAGGATATAAAGATCAAATAAATATGATTCTTCTCAATATTAGTGTATTTGTTCTAATATTCTAACATTATTATTTTAAGGTATTAAATACTACTCTCCTTACCTATATAATTTTTCTAGTAATAGAGGGAATTGAGTTTTCATATGATGGATTCCACATATAGGATAATAGGGTTTTCTTCTAAAAGTGACATCGAGACTGGAGGATGAGAAAGGTATAGTTTGAGGCTGTAGAAATCCCACTAACAATCATTATCTTAGAGAATGGTTATTCTATTCTATTTTTATCTCATAAAGTGTATAAACATTCCAATTATGTTTAAAATGTAATTATTAATATAGGTGAGGCACCTTAAAATTCATTACAATTATCAAAGGTTTTGAGGTGGGGAAATTAGGCAAATTGTCTCTCTTTTTCTTAGGATGAACCTCAATATCATGATGATGAATTATAAAGCTGGTGAATTTCTTTGAGGTCACCACAAATTCACAGTTTAGAGGATTCATATTTAAGCTAGGTGACTAAAGATTGGAGAAAACAACTTCAAGGCTATCAAAATATAATGAGTGATACTATGAAATAATAACTAGATCATCATCATATAATTCCATTGTTTTATTGAAAAGTGGATAGAAAAATATAGTGATTCACCCTATAGTATGTATATTTATGATTATTTATGTTGATAGGCATTAATTTAAGTAACATACCTCTTGTATAACATGAAAAGAAGTGGATTCTTTATCTTCAATATCCCTTTGAATTTGATTATAGTTGTAATATCTAAACATGAATAATATATCATAGAAAGTAGAAGTTATATAAATTAAAAAATATATGACTAGAACTATGAAATATTCTTTTAGAGAATGATGATTCGGATCCCTAAAATAAACATATATTTTCATTTTTCCCATTTTTATTCTTAGAAGGGATGATATTTGTGATTTATTTAGGATATTAGACTTCCAAAATTATGTTTTCATTGATTAACATATTATTATTGGATTCTACATTGGCATAATGAGTTTAATACTCCCTCCATGTAGTCTATTTGTAACTTTGGTTTTTATCAGGTTATCCTAATTAATGGATGACTACCCATGGATTTTATCCCATAATTTCCATACAGTTATATTCAAAGACATATTAGTGTTGTTTGAGGAAAGAAATGTATTGTTCTTAATTTTATGGATTCATAGGTACACTAATAAATATAGGTTATTATTCTTCTTATGTATTGAAATTCATCTATCTTAAATCATAAATATTGGTTGATATTACCTCTTCAATATAAGGTGTAGTGTCCTTGAGTTATTCTCCCTCATTGTCACTAGGATTGGAAGCTTGATCCCCTTCCTAAATATTAGAACATTTCCTAGAGGTGTTTTCATCTATGTTATGATATTAGTCACATGAAGAGAACTAAATTTCATCAAAATATATTTTCACCAAGAGAATAGAGTCAAAGGTACCCAAAACACATGTTACATTCTAACAAATAATATTTAGTGGATACAAAATTATTGGTTATATTGATCAAATATTAGTTAGAGCCGTGTTTTTATAGAAATACATATATAAAAGATTTTTCTGCATGTGAAACATATTTATATTCCATTATTCTAATAAATATGGATCAATAATAGTATCTTCTGACCCATCAAAAGATTACAATGTAATTTGAGGATATGTCTATTTAGCAGTAATGGATTTGTGGTTTCCTAAATTTGGAATTTTCACTTCAATGTGATTGATTGGAGGTAAAAAATATCTTTTTATATATATTATAGGGATTGGTAGGAGTATATTCTAACCCATTAGGTGAAAAATATGAATATCTCTATCAATATGTGACTATTTCCTCTCCAATTTATAATATTCGATGTTAATGTATCAATATTAATAAGAATTAAAGGGATAGTTGTTACTATAAGAAACTATAACATTCCCATTAATTAATTTCAAAAGATGGAATTACTAAATAAATATAAATCCATCATCTTCCTTATAAGGAATTTATAATAGTATCTTAGTGAACTACCATGGATTTAGACTCATACATGAGGTCTCTAAATTGAGACTTTCAATTTGATCTTCCTTATGGATTCCTATTCACTTTTATTACAACCATAAGTTTTCAAATTATAAGGGTCAATATTAGACTTTATATAAACCAAATAATGAAGAATCTTCTAGGGAATTATAATTATTAAATTATGGGTTTGGGTGTTCTTCATATGAACAATGGAAACAAAAAAACCTATATATTCCTAATATATCCACAATAAAATCAACAAGTAAGGAATAATAGAGAACAATAGACCTATAAAACTGAATTAGTGGGATAAATATCAATGTATTTTTGTTGATGACTATCATAGGGTAGAAAATGTCAGTTTTCTAACTCTATAGGCAATCCAATATCCCTTGGATTATAGTTTACAACATGATGATTCTTGTACACTCATAGGGGTTCTAGAACCTTCACTACTTGTGAAAAATTATTCTACAATAATTAAAAAAATTAAAAAATATTTTGATGAAACTAATGATAACTATTATATCTAAAGTCCCCCCCCAATATGATGGATCACATATATTTTAAAATCCTTCTTGATTCTCTCCATTAAATTAAAAGCATGCTGACCATATTAAATGTATCAGGTATTATCTAATGTGTTACATACTATTAAAGAATATATTACATCCATTAAATTTACTTTAAATCTATATGTAATCCATTAATAATATATTATAGTTGATTAAAACCATGTAGGGATTACATGGTGGAACTTCTATCCAAGAGAACACATTATGTAGGGTGAAATGTAGTCTCAGGTGGGATCACATGTACACCTGATTAAATAGGCATGAATATAATTTTGGGCCCAGGATTAAAGATACATTCGGTTTAATGTATTCTTAATTCATATGCATCATATTCATATTATTTTAAGTATACAGACCAAAAACTCCCACGTACCCTAAAATTCCTTTGTACTTCATGAAAAAAATCACAACTATTTGTAAATATAGCAAAAACTTATTTTGGATATGTTTTCATAACACTATCTTCATTTTAGAAGAAAATTATGTCAAAAAATTAATCCCTGTATAAATGGATTATTGTGTAACCCTACAGGACATATTAGAGTTTACAAAAAATATAAAATCCCAATTTTATAGATATAATTAAGGAGATAACTCTAGTAAAGCATCAGTACTACTTAGGCTACTAAGGGGTCTAGTGTGATCTCCATAAAACACTCTCATAAATATATAGAAACATGTTCACCACCTGATATATCATATAAATAATATATATAACCATTAACACCTTTTACAATGACATCATGTGACCACTTGGAATAAATCCATTTTGATATATTATAGGTCATCTCATATCTTCATGATTATCTAAAAAAGACTCACCAGGAAAAATAAAGCATCACATGTCATTCATGCAATGGATTAGTATATCACATGTCCCTCATCCATGTAGTTTAAAAAATCACATGTGACTCCAAAATCATGGACATGATTTCCTTACACTAATTCAATTATGGTCCATATGTCTTTACTAATCATACATGTGGGGAAATCCTATCTTGATTTCACGCCAACTGAAGAAATAAAAAACAACATACCCAACCACACCTTGATTAGCTATATTGTTTTTGAATTTTTATTAATGGTATAAATGTATGAGTGTTCTCATTCTAGGTATCTAAACATCCTTAGGTAATAAGGATTGATAATAATTATACACACCTACGTATTTCTATGACTATATGACATTCCATCAGATATACTTAGTGGGTAAATCCAAGAAATAAGTATTTATATATTACCTCATAAGCCTATTCTTTGTATCTCCCATAAAACCATTTGTAATGAGTATAATATTTTATTCATTACAAACTTAACATATAATCATAGCCTATTTTACTTCATGATGATAATTTATTAGGGAAAACTCAGTGCTACAGTTTGACGGGATATTATAATTCCACAGTTCACATAAAATAAATTTTCACACACATGAATGAATGATAAATGAATATTACCTTTTTTATAATAGCATCATACATTTATAACCATTAGCACCAATCTCTTGTGTGTATACCACCCAAATATTCTACATAACCCTCATTTATTTACAACAATATTAGTTTTTTCAATGGATCTACTACATTTTCCTCTAGAGACACCAAGTTAATCTTTATATCAGACCTCTTAATGATGTATTATATAAAATGGAATTTCTAAAAGATGTTTTTCGTACTTGGGTGATAAGAGGGTTCCTTATCCTGAGTAATAGATATTTTTTTCATTGTAAAGCTTGACTTCTCCCTTAATTATCGGAACCATCTATAGTTCAAAGATGAACCTACTGATCAAACTAAGTTCCTCCACAACATATAATATGGTGATGCACTCTTCATCCATTTTTTAGTTCAATATGGTGTCTTTTTTGGAACTCTTCCAACTAATATATTTACTATTTTTAAAAAAACAAAAAACTATATTGAGATTATATTTCATATATATTGGTTTGGAATCTAAAATATTTATAAAACTTTACACATAGCTCAAAATCTTTTCTAAAGAAAAAGAACATATCCTTAGTTATTATCAAACACTTAAGAATATTATTCATAGTAATCCAATGACTGTAACCATGATTGGATTGGTATCTAGAAGTAATTATAAGATAATATGTGACATTAGTTGTATTATAAAATATTAAATACATGATAGAACCTATAAAATATTTATATGGAATTATATCCATAGTTTTTACCTCTTTAAAAGGATATAACATCTTCCAAAAATTCATGCCATGTATCATTGGTAAAAACCCAATTTTGGAGTTATCCATGCTAATATTATTTATCACTTTACCAATTTAAATTCCTTAACTGATTCTATCAATAATATTATATCTATCTCTATAGATCTTCATACCTAGTATATAGGTAGATTAACCCATGCATTTCATCAATAAGCATTTACCTAAACCAAATATTCATGAAGTGAAGAGTCTAAATGTCATTTCCTATAATTATAATTTCATCTATATATAATATTATAAATAATAAAACCCTCATGATAATCTATTTTTATACACAAGAATCATACACATTTTTGAGGAACCAAAACTGTTATCTTGAATCATCAAACCTGTTATTCAAACTATGGGAACATTCATCAATTATTAAATGGATTTCTATAGATTGCAATCCTTAGTAGTGCCATTTTCTACATAAAAACATTCACGATATATCATATACATTTAATTGGAAAAAATTCCCATTATGTAAAGTGTTTTTGAAATATATTTTATATATCTCATATTCAAATTTTGTTTCTATGAAAATAAAAATATGAATAGTATTTATTATGGAATTAGATGAAAAGTTATTTTCATAGTCAATACCATGAATTTTATTGTAAAAATTTTCAACTATATTTGATTTATAAGTAGACACTCCACCATCCATGTTTGTTTTCTTACATAAAACTCACCTTCACCCCATGGGTCTCACTCATTTAAGTGCACCTACCAAAATCTATACTGATTTAGTCTATATAGAATCTACATAAAATTAAATGGATTTTAACGATTTATAGGAATTATAAATCTCTATAGAATCCTGTTAGGTGGTATTTTATCTCTTATAAACATTACCTCATCAACATTTTCTATTAGAAACCTATATCCCGTGATTTCTTTATGAATTTTTCGACACATTTAAGGTCCTTGTAAAACATGATTCAGTTCTTCTTCCATAACTCTTTACAAATATTTCTCAAAATATATTTCAGGAACATTTACTTTTTTGGTCTTTAACTTCTCTAAGTTTATCATACCTCCCACTAAATCTATGATTGATAAATTCCTTCTAAATTAAAAAAAATCCAGACACAAACACTTTATTCTTAGTAAGATTATAAAAATAATATCCCTAAGTTCCCATGGGAAAACTAAAAAATAATTTTTTTTTGATTTAGATTCAATATTTCCATAATATAATAATCATACCAATTCTACACATCACTAAGTCATAATAAAATGCTTGATGTGATATTTCCTAGTCCATACCTCACATGGTTTTGTTATGAATGATTTAGTTTAAATGTGGTTTAGAAGAAAAGATTTAGTTTCCATAGCATAAGTCTACAACAGAATGGAAGGTCAAATTTACTCGTAATTTACTGAACAATGTAAAACAATGTTCGATTATTATTTTTAGACACATATTCCATTTTAATTTTATAGGAGGAATGAGTTGTGAAGAATTTCACAATCCACCAAATGATCAATGAATTACTGGCTTAATTCTTCACCATGAGGTGAATTTTTTTTGTGTCTCATATTTATAGATAGATAAATGTTGTCACTAAAATTATTAAAAATATAGATGCTTGTTTAGGTTCATTTAACTAGAATATAGAATTACCATAGTTAATTAAGGAGTGGTTATTCCTTGATGTTTGTAAAATGTAAGCC
Organism: Viscum album; assembly: GCA_963277665.1. Taxonomy (NCBI): domain Eukaryota; kingdom Viridiplantae; phylum Streptophyta; class Magnoliopsida; order Santalales; family Viscaceae; genus Viscum; species Viscum album. The sequence goes on along the minus strand of OY728132.1, from coordinate 267,045,298 downwards.
TTTTATATTTCTTAATTTATTTTGGGACATGGAGTTTTCTCTATGAGAGATATTATAATTATTATTATTATTCATCATGAGGTGACTCAAAAATTACATACATAAATAGTACATAATTTTAAATGAACATTTAGTACATCTCATAATAATACATGCCCCAAAATTATAAAGGTTTAGTGTGTTTGGAGACTGGATACATAACCAAATTATTTCATGAAATATCCACAACATCATTCATAATTTTATTTTCAAATAACACCCTTATTAGACATTCCCTAACTAAAACCATTATTCATAAATTGGTGAAATGAAAAAATAATAATGGGTATCCTTAGTTCCTTAGTAAAGGTGATCATTGGATATATCATTCAACGATCATAAGAGCGCATAAGTTAAGTGTAAGGTTTTGATAACATGGTCATAACTTGTGAAATCCACACCCAATTAGTAAAATATCTAGTCATTATATAATTTTTTTTTATAAAAAAGGCATAAGTTATAAGACTCTGGATTCATCAATAATTGATAATGATCCTTGAGAATATATTATAAGCATAAAACATAACTATTTGGTATACACATAAGAATATTAAATCATTTCCTTAGTCAATGTTCACTACCAAGACTATAATTATGGAAACAATTCCCATAGTGGATTGGATTTACTCTCCTTTCTATCATCTCCTTAGTGAAGGTCCACTCCCAAGACAATCATAGTGGAAAAAGTCCCCTACTAACTAAGTTTACTCTCCATTGAATCTATATTATCTCATGAGATATAAATCTTTACCCAATGTATTTAAGGGATATATAAGTATGATCCAATACAAAACATAATAGAAACAATACATAAGTGTGAAACAAGAACATAAAACATTGATTAATTCTTCACAACATAACCTTTGTAAAAGAAACAATTTCATAATGATTTTATCATAGCATAATTAACACGTGCAATGAAATGTATTTCATATAAACATCCATAAATAATGATAACCACAGTCCATCCAAAGAAAACAATTATGTTATAATAATAATATAGATTCAATAAATCATAAAATTCATTAAAATATGTTTACATATGTAAAAAAACGTTTAATTGTTTTTTGAAAATTTCTTTGAAAATTGGGAAAATATTATTTGCTTTTGGTCCCATTAAAAATTTAAAATTACTAGAATATTTAGATATTTTTTAAAATAATCATGGAAAATTTCAATAGAAAATTCAATGTAAATAACGTTAATGATAGTAGTATAGAAAATTTATTTGGTAAATGTTAAAACAAATATTTATTTCACACTTTTTTGTAAAAATTCATAAACCACATGTTCAGAAAACATTGAAAAAAATTCATTTTTAAACATGTGAAAAAATATAATATGGTTGAAAATGAATTTAAACATTCATCGGACAACATAAAATACCATTCTTGAAAACATTTGAAAGAGAATAGATCTGTAGGAAAAATATCATCAATATTTTTTGAAAAATATGGTTGGATTTTCATAATACCATTTTATCTACTGTAGTAAGTACCAAAGAGAGAATAATGAAAGAAAATCATAAAAAACCCATGAATAACCAGAATAGAAGATTTTTTTTGTGTTTTAAATATAAAGACCATATGATTTATTTTAATGTAAATTCAATATATATAATCCTGAAAATAAACCATATTTTAACATAAACCCTTACCACTTTGAATGCTTTTGAATCACAAACACCATGAAACAAATAAATTCAAATGAAACATTAAAAACCATGAATATAACAAGATTCATTATATGTTATTCCAAAATGGTAGTATAAACAATATATAAAAATAAATAAGTGCATAAAATTATTCACATCTCAACAAAACAGTTTTGAGATGAATATCCCTTATAGTTTTGGTAATTTATAAATCAAAACCTCAACAAGGAGATAAAATTAGTTGGATTTATAAGCACATATAAATTTCATTAAAATGGTCATAAAATAATAATATATTTTTTATAAATATATTATAAAACCACATTCATATACCTATTACTATATATCATTCTCTTATAATTTCCAATTACCATTTTATTAACAATTCTCCATTAAAATAATTATTTGGGTGAAAACTGGTCAGTTTTCCATGAATGTTTCAATTGAATGATTTCATCCCATAATCCATCATATTAAAAATATTATTAATTTTATAATTATAATATTTATTTATTAAAAAACCTTTTATACCCATTCATACAATGTAGTGATAAAAAATGAATTACGTCACTTCACGAAGACAATAGTCTATACGCACGGACATGTGATCTTTTCAATTTTAAATGGATTAAAGAAATAAAGGTACATAATAATTAAAATTTATAGAATCATAATTACAATATAAATATCATATATACAGTTAAATATATATTAATTACCATCCATGTAAATAGTAAATTAGAAAAAATCACATTGTTTCAAGGAGGTGGTAGTCTATATATACGCATGAGTGACATTATTATTTTTCAATGGATAGAAAGATATATAAAATGGATCTAAAATTAAAATAAAAAATTATTATATAGAATATATTTATTACATCATGTCAATATGGTTATTGAACATTTGGAGTAGTTTTAAAAAGGGAGAAACATGAAAAATATTGGTAAGAAAATATACCTCTTCTTTGGGTATCCTCCCTGTAAAACACCTTAAGACTTCTCAGATTGGTTTTTTAGAACAAAATAATCTCATGGTTTAGAATAAGAATGTTATAAGAGTATTTTCAAAGAACTTTGTAGACCTAAATGAATCAAGTGATGTGTATATGTGGGAATATAATGTGCGATTTTATAAAGGATATGGGTGGAAAACTTGTAAATATTAAGAATATTAAAAAATACTAATGTCACTCTCATGGGAATGAGTGTCCAAATTTGAAAATATTTTAATAGAGTAAGGATTATTTCAGAATCCAATCAACCAATAATATTAAAATTTGTGTTTTTTTATATTTTAAAAATCATCTCTTATGTGAACCCCACTTTTAAGCCTTTTAACCCTTACTTTGGTAACACGATTGTTAACATGGTTACTATTAATTATGAATAAAATTAAATTAAAATTATAAAATAATATTATTTTTTATGATTCAAAATATGGAATAAAGTTTAAAATATCCAATTATTATAAGTGGAAGAAATTAATTTTAATATTTACGTACAAAATGTATAATTTTTTTTTAGAGGAATTGTATTTTTAAGAATAAAAATGATTTTATTATCATTAATATCATAGTATAAACCATTAAAGTAATGTCAATATATTTGATTGGATACATAATATACACATTAATTTAAAATCATTCATCAATTGTGATTAATTAAATTTACTAAGATAAAATTAAATTGGGCACATAAAAAAGTTATCTGAAATATTTCCCTTTTTTACATTCAAATGATTTTATCTTCATTATAAAAAATAGATAATAAACGATTGGATAGTTATTCAATTTTAAAATTAAATACCAATATATTTCATAAAAATAAAGGTTTTTAGTGATCAAAATACATAATATATAGAGAAATAAAATACATAGAAGAGATGATCATTTAACATAAAATGATATCATTGTTAATATTAAAAATTCAACACTTATTTCCTAGAGGGAAACCAATTAATTTTAATTAAGAAAGTAATTTATACATAATTGTTTCATAATTTAGTAATTTTTATCCATACCCATCAATCGATCTGCTAGGTTATAAAAATCATATTTAATAATAATATTTCAAAAATATATCACAGTTGGTTTAAGAAAACTGTTGTGCATAAAGAAAGCTATTAAACACATTAAATTTCTTTAAAGTTAAATATATCATAAAATTTCAGGCTGGGAAATACCACCATTATATTATTAGATGATATGTATACTTTTTTTCTAGTTCATTCTATACTTTATTCTAAAACTCTTTGAACATTAATTTTTTTCATATTTTTGTATCATCAAAAACACATATCCATGCCAAATAAAATAATCAATAAAGGTAAACAATAGCTAAACCACTATTTTATATTATTCTCATTGGTCCATATTCATCAATTTTGTAGAGATCCAACAGTCCACTAGTCTTTTCACCTTTTCCTCTAAAAGGTTATTTTGTCATCTTACCTAATAAAAAACATTTACAATATTAAAATTATTCATTATCAAATGGTTTCAATTATCAACATTTTTTATAAAAAATTCAAGATTTTATTGTATATAACAAAAAATATATAAGAACCATAAAAGGATAAATGTAATCTAGCACAAAACTCCCTAAGAAAATCACCAAAAATATCAATTTGATGATATTAAATCAAATACAAAGGTCTATGTGATTATTTAGTAATATAATTTGACCATCCAAGGAACATGATTTGAGTGTAAAATACTTGAATATAAAAAAATGAGAAAAAATTATAAAACATGATAAACTTTCCTAAAACCAATCTAAAACTAGGGCTAAAGCCCATATCTCATAATAAAAGCTCCCAAGTTCTAATAGAAAGTGTAGAAAACACCCAAAAATAGTGGTCCAAGATCACTATACTATCTAAAATGTTCTTACACACCACCCTCACATGACATCGGGCATGTTTCCATCTGATATCCAAATCCTAAAAAGTCAACTAAAATTTTACAACAACCAATGTCTGACCATACACTACCCATCGACCCACTGTCAACAGTCATTATCACTACACCTCAAAAACTAGTGGCTTCCACACCATAACTAAAAACCACATAAAAAAAATTAAATCTTACTACATCATCTTCATTTACTTATTAATTTTAAGAAAACTTGTTTTCATACTATGATATGCACTATTTTAATGAGATACAAATAGGGACCTTGAAAACAACTCGAATCATCAATAAAAATTCATATTCATAAAAGGAGGAAAGTGAGGGAGATGATTCATAACTAGGATCACTAAAAAAATAAAACAACCATGAAGAAAATTATAATTTTACACAATAAGGACAATCAACGCACATTGATATGTAAAAAGGTCCCCTCACCAATATAGTCTCCAACGGTTGAAGCTCGAAACTCTATAAATCCTAAAATAATAAAGGTAATGAGATGAAAACTAAAATTCAAGTGGGTATGATGACCAATTAATTTCTAAAAAACCACAAATTCCCCTAATAATTAGAAAAAATAGTGAACCAAATCACTAACCAAGTCCTCTATGAATACACCAAGCCTAGTTATAGTATAACAATCCATGAAACCCTCAGTACTAACTATTTCATCTCCAAATATTCCCCATGCCAAATTTTATGTAGGTGAACTTTTAATTACCCATATCAAAATATCTTCTTCCAAAAAGTCTCTCCTATGAAATTGAAATGGTGACACTTAATCCATTAGTAGATATAACCTCAATACAGTAACACCACTAGCCCGAAAACTAACCATAATGAATATCAACACAAAATATTCAACATCTACAATAATGAAGGCCTGAATCAATGTATCGGGGAGTGATATGATTATAATATAGTGCTATCATTAATGGGATATTACCACTAATGGAATATCTCAAAAATATCATCCAGAACACAAAAATGTCACCCCAAAAATTGAAAACAACAAAAAAGAAGATACGCAATTTTAAAGCCCAGACAAAAAGCCTTGATCCAATAATATATATATTTTTGGAGTCTATAATGACCCATACCTTATGGCCCATTACATTGCCAGAATCTTGTGGTATAGGTGTCTGATGTAGCTTCTGAGGAATTTTGAAGGGGAATGAAGATATTAGAGATAGAAAACAGTTTATAGAGAGGTTTTATAGTGGTGAAATATTTTTTTTCACCACAGTCTACGTAGATATGGTGTAGGGGGAGTTGTATGTGGTGTAGATGCTCGTGTGAGGTTGAAGGTTGTGGCATGGAGTGTTAAGATGTGGTGTACGAGAGGCTCGATTGAAGTTTCGAGGATACTGTCAATTTGGGGTGTAGTTTCACCATAGAGACTTGGCTAGGGTGTAACCCATCCTTAGAAAATGATAGCTATGGCATTGAGGCCTCATGTATGATTAGTGGATGGGAGTTTTTTGTGGTTCTTCCAATTATTTAACCACTTCAACATGGAGTATTGGATATGGTGTAAACCTTTATAATTGATGGGGGAATGTATCATAACACATTTGGCTATGCTGTGGCTTCCTACATTTTTATAGGATATAAAGTATATATATAACCATGAAACTCAGAGGGAACATTGATTAGCTAGGATGTGGTCCTCCTAACTGCACCATGGTCTCCCTTGTTTTCAGTGATTCTGTGGCATGGTGTATGGTGCTAAACCATGGTCTTATGTTTTACAAACCACCTATAAAATCTCAAACATATTCAACCCTGATCACTTTTCCTTTTTTTTCTATCATTTAATGAGTTACCCAAGTGCATCCCAAGGAATATGTTCACCCCCCTTTCCTGTGATTTTGATCCAAAACGTAGAGATTATTCCATGGATGTTTAAGGTGTGTCCCCTTCACTCCTCCTCCCTTTTTTCATCTATTTTATTCATCTAATAAAGGTTCATATCTAGGGAATCATGGGTTTTGGTGTGGTTTTAATAAGTATATTATATGGTTGTTATGTTCCATGATAGTAAGGGTTTTTTTATTTTTTGTGGTTCTTGGTGGGGACCTTTATCTTATTTTAACCTTGCATATATGATAAGAAAGCACTATTTGTGGTAGGGGTTTCTTAATTTATCAACTAATGTATCATGAAAGATGGGTTTAATCTTATTATATCGTATGAATAGGGTTAAATTTGGATTAAAAAAGATAATTTGATAATATTAATTGAATTTAAGGGGAATGTAATAAAATATCACATTTTACTATTTTTATATTATTATTCACATTGTGAATTATACGAGCTAAATTCCCCACTAAAAATCATGGGTTTTTAGGGTGTTTTATTACAATGTAGTTCTGATTATTAAATATATGTTTTAGGATTATTTTTTTTACCACCTTGATTTAAAATTTCAAAATACTTATACACGACTAATGAATTTCATGCACAAGGAAATAAAGATCTCTTGAGAATTCCCTAGAACAAGTAAGTGTAAGTGATGAAAATACCCTATACCAAATCTAAAAATTGTTATGTTATTAATGTGTAATGTGTTAATGATATTAGATGTTTGATGTGGATTTTTTGTCTTTATCTGACACATAGGAAACAACTATGTTTGGGTAGTGAAGTGAGGCCATGATATGGGGTGGTTGTGATAAAATGTGTTTTTGACTAGGGTCTGTTTCCTTGAAGGTAGAGATGATGAGAAGTTTTTATATATGGTTTTGTGTTTTTTTAGATTCCCAGGAGTGTTGGAATTAAATGATAATGTTGAAATTGGAATTAATTGGGTTCGTTTGAATAATTTGATTGAATTGGATAATGAATGAATTAAAGTGGGATGTGTGGCTTAAGTGGTTAATATTAAATGTGAAGTAATGAACTGAATTAATGAAATGAATTGGTTATATAAATAAAATTGGTTGGTAATTTAAATTTGAAAAAATGGCTCATGTTGAGAAATAAGGTGAAATTTGAAACATTAAATCTTCCTTATGAATCATTGGGTGGTGTTGGGCATTTAAAGGTGGTATAAAATGTGTACTATATTTTCACTTGGATGATACCTTTATTGAGAACTTATAGGTTGGTCTTGTGAATGGATATTATATATATCTTTTATATTTATTGTTATTTCTATACACAACCCACCCATGTTAATCACCATGTTCTAACACCAACATATATTTATGGATGTTAATACCCAATATCCAAGTGGTGAGGATGGATGGTTGGATACCCCCCATTTTATACAATCTCTTCTAGTAAATATTGTTATGCACAAAATTTGATGGAAAAAAAGTTAAAAGTATAGTAGTCGTGATGTGGTCTGATGGACTAGGTGTCGTGGGGTGAGATGGGTTGTGTAGGGGGGTTGTTCATGGTAGGAGGGGGGATGAGTTTAATGACCTACATGTTCATGATACCCTACTAAATTAGTTATGATATGAGATGTGATGTTGTGTGATGGATCAGGTGTCTGCGGTCAGATGTGATGCGATTTGATGGTCCAGGTTTTTATGGGTGAGGTGTGATGAGATAATTATGTGGAGAGGTGGTGTGTGATATGTTATACAGAAGAGATGGGAGCACCAGGATGTACGTCGTTGGGGCATGATTCAGTGGGAAAGTGTTGTGGGGTACTCAATCATTGATATGCTTCATATTATGTTTCTATACTTGGATGCATTATTTGGTGAGAGAGACATTGTGATATGGTATGAGTGGTTTACATTTGTAGGTTTTCTTGTTCTATTGTTTTCTCACTAGTGCATTAGCATCTTTATTTCACATATGCATGATAGAATTTTTTTCTTCTTTCGAATATACATTTTTTCTTACCCTAGTTATATAAAACTATTTTCAGGGTTCTTGGAGTACTATGTGGTTCATCCTGAACATTACAAGCTTGGAAATTTGGACTATCACTATGTCTCTTACTTATCTTTTCTTTTTGGGTATTTATTTGGGGACTTAATATATCAGTTTTATTTACTCAAGAACATTTTAGAGGGTTTCAATTTTATTTTATGTTATGTTATAGAGTTTATTGATCGTTTATATCCTATCTCCACATCATACTATATTGTAGAGGGTAATTCTTCCCATTTTTGTGATTTTTATACCCTTGATGTTAGTTTCCAACCCGGGGCCTATTTGGGGAGAGATTCAGGGGGTCATTATCTATTATCCTTTATTTCTTGCCTAGGAAAGGTACCATTGGAAGGAGGGGTCATGACATAGTTGTATCAGAGGGAGGCTTAGACATAGGAAGGATTTTGGGGTTATGCGCTATGAGGATTTCATGGTATGGGGACGTAATAGTGCCACTTGATATTTGTGCATGACATAGGCCAGTGAAGATTAAATACGATATGGGATATTACCCCCTTGTGATCTAATGTGTGGAATTTAAGCCTACTAAATAACCAAGCGAGGTGATGCTGCATCATGGGTACAATCCTACGAGAGTTACATACATCATTATTGAATTTTTTTATTCTTTCAATTGGGTGGTTTTGGGTAATTTCAAATAATTTAAAATGAATTAACTCGATATTAATAAAATTACATACTACCAGGATTAGGAAATTATTTTTCCCTTTTATCTATGGATCTTGGTCATCATCCACATGTGTTTCTAGTATTTCAGGTTCAGTAGGATGATCTTGTTGATAATTATAGGGTTAATCAAGAATAGGAGGACGAGGCCAGGAAGAGGGTGTTGTATGCTTTTCATAAGAAGGATTTGGGGAAGTATGGGGATATTGTTTCCAATTTAGAGACCAAGAGATGGATGACAGAGCTCAATATTAACTTAAATTTGAGTAAGGCCCCAATGGGGTACTAAGTTCTACAAGAAGATTGTCATATGTGAGGAAATTATCATCAATTGTGGATTCTATATCATGGTGAGTGAAAGTAGTAATATTTTTTGTGGGTTTAATTCCAAAAATATTTATGGGAAGAGTTTATTTTATCATCCATTAAGGCAGTGAAGATGCATTAGTTTCTTTCTCTTCATTTGGGGAGTTTGTTTGTGTGGGATCTTGGGATCAAGTTCAACAATATATTTCGTTATTTATAAATGTATTTTTATATGAGGTGTCCCATATAAGAAGTCTAGAGGAGGCACTACTTCCTTCTATATAGTATGTAGTAATTCCAATTACATAGTCGATATATTCAGAGCTTTATAAGAAGGCATAGGTGATCGTGAACATGTGGTTATGAGGACGTTTTCCATGAGAGGTGATCCAACATAGTTCCTTATAATGATGGGTTATTAGTGGAAATTCTCAAGCACCAATGCCTTCGAGATTTTAACTAGTGGAGATTTGACCTTAACAAATTCCTTTTTAGCCTTATGGTGCTAATTGTTTTGGTTCTTTTCCAAGGGATTTTTATCCAATGTTAGTTTTACAAGAGTTTCATGGAAATCACTAGATCCATTTCCAAATTATTCTTCAATAATAGTTTAGTGAAGGTGGTCAGGTTCATCTTCATTCTTAGAAAAAATTTCCAATGAAACCATTCTTTGAAGTAGGGTAAGTAGGTTTATGCCTTGCATAGGTGAGATAGAGTAGGTAGTGGTTGACCTTAGGATGTTCATTATGTTTAGGGACCCTAACATGAGAATGTTCATAGAGGTGTTTGTTTGTAGATAAGCAACAAATCTCGGTATTTTCAGTTTCTTGTAGTGGATGTGGTAGTACCAGAGGGGCCATATATCATTACAGATAAGATTAGTTTGTTGTCTACCCTTGTTTATTATTATTTTTGATTTATGAGATTAAAACACCTTTGTTTCACTCTCTCTATTCAATTATTTGGGACTAGATATAGAGAGCCTTCTTGATCCCCTGGTGTATACTATGATAGTTAGAGTTCAAACTATATTGTTTGATGTGTACTAAGGGTGTATACTAATGATAGGGCCATATCAGTTGTGTGGGGATCTCTCTATACTACAGGTTTATCCATATGATTTCATTATTAGTATTGACTTTTTATATCATGTATGTGTTGTTACTTACCACTACCAGATGAGATTCAAGTTTTTATATGTGGATTTGGTTTTCAATGGTATGAAGTGTTATCATTTAGTAGGTAGATGTGTAGACCCCATTATTTATTTGATGGAAGATTTGTCTGTGTAATTAATAGATGCGAGGATATACAAGGTTCATAGGGTTTCAAAGGAGTATTTGGATTTTTTCCATAAAGAGGTTATGATTTTCCCCCTTTACATGATGTTGAGTTTGTGGTAGATTTACAACTCATTAATTATTTGATTTCAACAGATCCTTATCAGATAACCCCTTATGGGTTGAGGGAGTTGATGATTCAGGTAGATAATTTGATGTAAAAGGGCTTTATCTGGACTAGTGTGTCAACATAGGGTGCTCTAATGTTATTTTCTAAGAAAGTGGATGATATTATAAGTTTGTGTATAGACAAATAGATGTTGAATAAGGTTAAGATTAGAAATTATTACATCCATTCATGAACAGATGATACTTTTAACTAGTTGAGAGGGGAAATTTGGTTTTCTAAGATCAATCTGTGGTCTGTATATCACCTGTTGGGTTTAATGGAGGATGATTTCATGAAGAATGATTTTAGGTATTATTATTGGAACTTTGAGTTTTTAGTCATATTGTTCTGTGCCATGAAGACACTAGCTGTGTTCATGGGGTTCATGAACTATATGTTCTATAAATTCATGAACCATATATATTCATGTCCATAGAAGAAATATTGATCTACATGAAGTTAGAGGAGGATCATGCTGATCATATCATAGTTTTCCATCACATTATTTGATGCGACCAACTCTATAGAAATTTATCAAAGTTTAATTGATGGACATGAGAGGTGTACTTACTTAGGAATGTGGTGTCCCAGTAGGGAGTGGACATGGACACTCATAAGGTCATTGAATTTGTTTCTTTGGAAGAATATATGAATGTGGAAGATATTCATAGCTTCCTTGGTCTCATAGGCTATTAATAGTGTTTTTCCAACTAATCATTAATTACATCCTCATTTAAATATTTGACTAGGAAGGAAAATGATTCTATCTGGACTAATCCATGTCAAGAAAAATTTCACTATCTAAAAGGGAAGGGGATTGGTGCTCTGGTGCTCTATTTTTGAGAGGAAGGGGTGATGTTCTACATGTTTTGTGATGCTTCCCGCTTAGTCATGGGATGCAACTTAATGCTGTTGAAAGAGGTGATCTATCATGGGTCTAGGAACTTATGTCCCCTCGATCATAACTGTGATATCCATGATCCGTCACTAACAGTAGTCTTCATTATGATAATGTTTTGGTGGCATTACCTCTTTGGGGAGTGCTTTGTGGTCTTCACCAATAACAATAATTTGAAGTATATATTTTGTCAGAATAACCTAAATCTATGAAAATAGAGGTGGATTGAGTTTCTTAAGGACTATGACACTGATACCGCCTACATCTTAGTAAAGGATAATGTGGCTTCGAACACTTTATGTAAGAATTCATAGAAGAATTTTTAAGGAGTTTGGAGATTCTTGCAGGATGATGGAGGAGTTTTAAATCATACACTTAGATGAAAAAGTGGTTGATGGTCGAGGTTTCTTATTTTAGAGGAATGTTTACTCATCTATAATTTAGTTGTGAGAAGATTCTCAGAAGGGAGGATTAAAGGAAGAGGTAATGTAAGATTGTTTTTCCCATATTGATGCTTTGGAGGGATGGTTTGAGGGTGGACAAAATGGAATTTTGTTTAAGGGAGTTTTTTTAGTCTGGTAGTGATTTGTGAGGGATTCCTTCATGAGTTTCATACCTAACTTTTCTTAGTACACTTGGGAGTATCCAAGATATACAATGGATTGAGGATTTAGTTTTAGTGGCACACGATGAAATAGGTTGTTTTAGAGTTTATGGATCGATGTTTGGTTGTCTAGTTGGTGAATGATGAGAATCTGGTTAATGATGGTATGTTTTATCCCTTAGATGTTACTAAGTGGAAATGGGATAAAATGTCAATATATTTCACCATAGGGTTACCTCGAGCTCATGGCGGTGTGTGATAATATTTGGGTGTTCGTGGATTAGTTAACAAAATCATCCCACTTTATTACGATCAAGGATTCAACTGTCATTGATGTTTTTGTGGGGAGGTATATGGATGAGGTGGTGTAGTTTCATGGAGTTATGAGGTAGATTATATGGGACCATGATTCACATTTTACTTCAAAAGTCTTTAGGTGATTTCAATATTCTTTTGGCACTTAGTTACTACTCAACACTACATTCCACAATCATACGGATGGATAAATGAAACAAGCAATCTAGAAACTAGAGTTTAGGACATAGGTATACATCTTGGACTTTTACATATCTTTGAAATATAAGTTTCTTTTTTTTTGAGTTTTCTTATATTAATAGTTATCACTCATCCATTGGCATGTCCTATTTTTAAGACTAATGTGGGTGGCATTATTTTTCTCTATTGTGAAGGATCAATGTTGGAGAGTAATATGTTTTTGGTCCCGATGGGGTGTAGAGAATGATAGAGAAGATTATTCTCATTCATGAGAGGATGAATGTAGAGTGGTACTAGAATGAGTCATATGATGTTAGTAGTATAAGGCCCTTTGAGTTCAAGGTTAAAGACGACATGTTCTTGATGGTTTCCCCTCGATGTGGGAAGTGGAGAGTTTTTAGGGTAATCAAGTTTTCCCTAGTTTTATTGGGCCATTTTAGGTTTTGGAAACACATTGGTGAGATGGATTATCGATTGGAACTTCCTACATGAATATAATGGATTCATGACATCTTCTATTTCTCTCATCTTAATCAATATCATAATGATGACTCCTATTTCATTGAATGGGGATATTTTTACATTGAAGATGACACAATGTTCATAGAGCAACCTATTGATATTAGATATCATTAGGATAATATGATATGGGGATGGACCATTCCTTTGGTTCATGTGTTGTAGAGGAATGGTGTCTGAGAGGAGAGTACGTAGTAGCCCGTGACTTATATTCATGCCCAGTACCCAGAGTTGGTTTGAGATTCCCATGTTTTTCCTTATTCTATTTTTCTTGACGATATCATGTTAAGATATTGATTTTATATATGGTGAATTGTTTCATTTATGATGGGATGTGTGGTTAAGGAATCTAACATATGAAGAAGGTAAATCCTTTTCCCCAATAAAGAATAATTATACCTTTAAATGATTGAAACTGTGTGGGCAAGTGAATTCCACCAAAGGTGGATAATATGTTGACTTAGAATATATGATTCTTTGATTTTTGTGCATGGATATTTCTATATGATGGTTTTCATGATCATTGTCTTGGTATTTGTAGAGGTTGAGTTGGTGGTCTGGTTGATGTGAAATAGTGTGGTGTTTTTCCTATAAGGGGATATGGAAAATTGGTGTGGTGATGTGGTTGTGTGAGGTGTTGTGGATGTATTTTATTGTTTTTTGGAAGTTGTTTAGTCATAATGGGATACTTGAGAGGTATCTTATGGTATGGTTGTTCATATCTTATTTATTCCTTCCATTTGAGGATGGTTTTGTTGCTTGTATGCGAGAATATTTTGAGAGGTATATGATGTAATGAACTAGATCTTACATGCCATTATATTGACATAATCTAGTGGTTTAGGCATCCTAAGGAGTTTTTGAAAAGTTTAGATGTTAATGGTAGAGGTTAGAGTTGTATAATATTGCTAAAAGAAGTTCTATAATGTGTAGGGGTGTGTTGCATTGTATTTTTTGTAGCTACAGCATAGGGTGGACTGACTTTGGTGTGCAGGGTATAGGATATGGTGTGGAGTATTAGACAATGTTTTAAGGGAGGATTGAGTGGAGTTTGGAGGCTACTACCAATTTGGGCGGTAGCTATGCCATGGTGCCTTGGATTCTTCCTAACCCCATCCTATTAAATGTTTGTTACTCTATGGAGACCCTAGATACATCATGGATTCCGGGGGTATTTTTTGAAGTTTTTCCAATTTTTGCACCATTGTGATATGGATTATGGGTTGTGACAGAGCCCTTTATTGTTGATGGTGGTTTTTGGCGTAGCACCTTTTTATAATATGTGTTTATTACCCCTTTTATTAGATATATAACATGTATATAGCCATGAAACTCAGAGGGATCATTAACCATCAAGGATAGAACATGCTCTTCCTGAATACAGTATTATCTCCCTCATATTCAGTGGTTTTACGGTGTGGTGTAGGAGGATTCACTGTGTTCTTATGTTTTATATATCACTTATAAATTCGAAAACATGTAAAAACCTAATAAAATTTCCTTTGTTTTATCTTTTCTTGAGAAACCCAAGAGAATCCCAACGTGAAAATTTATCACCCTTTCTTTTCCTTTTTATCCTAGGCCTTGGAGATCTATTCGTGGTTGTTTAAGGTGGGTCCCCTTTATTCCTAATCCCTATTTTCTTCTAGTTTCTTCATTTGGGATGAGATTCTATTCACGAAATCATAGGTTTTTGTGTGATTTTGATAATTGGTTGATGTGGTTTTTATGTTCCTAGATAGTAAGGTGGTCTTATTCCTTAGGGTTCTTGGTGGTGACCTTTGTCTTGTTACTATATTACATAGATTATTGGAAAGCACTTTTTGAGGTAGGGTTTCCTTTTTTTCTCACCTAGTGCATCATGAGGGATGGTGGTACTCTTATTATCTGTTATGAATATGGTTCCATGAATATCAAAATAAATAAATAAATCTGTTTAATTTAATTTTAGGGTAAGGTAATGAAATATAATTTTTTACCATTATGATATTGTTTTTGACATTGTTAATTGTACTAAGTAAATGACTCATTGAAAATAATGGGTTTTGGGGGTCCTTTATTGGGATGTAGTTGTGATTTTGGAATTCATATTATGAGATTTTGGTTTTTCATGACCTTTATTTAAAATGAAAATTTTATTATACCACAATAATGAATTGGTTTAACATTTAAAGACAATTTTTTTGAGATTTCCCTTGAATAAATAATTAGAAGTGATGAAAATCCACAATTCGAAATATAAATATTTATATGTAATTAATGTTAAATGTGTTAATGAATGCATATGTATGGTGTGGATTTGTTATCATTAGCTATGTTGGGTCGATGATTTGTGGTTCTTATATTATGTGGTTGTGATGGAAATGTGATGATGAATTGGGGTTTCTTGGGTTAAAAGGGAGGGTGTGTGGATGAAGATGATGAGCAGTTTATTTTTATGGTTTTGTGTTGTGCTAGTTTTCTAGGTAGTTTTGGAATTTAAAAATAATGTTAAAAATTGAAAATAAAGGGATTATTTGATTAATGGGGTGTAATTTTCTAATTGATTAATTAAGGCGGGATGTGTGGTTTATGTATATAATCTTTAATGTTATGTAATAGAATAAATTATCAAAATGAATGGGCTATTTTAATGAAACTTCTTAGTAATTGAAAATATGAAAAAATGGATTATGTTGTGAAATAAAATGAAATTTGAGATGCGAAATGTGGCCTATAGATAATATTTTTTTATGTTGTGCATTTAGAGATGTAAACAAACGTGAGCAACATTGTTCGTTGGTTCATACCTTTTCTGGGAACCTATAAGACCATCTTGTGGGTAGATATTATATATATATATATATATATATATCTTTTATATTCATTATGATTTCTATATGCACCCCACCTGCATCAACTACCATATTATAAAACACACACATATATATATATATATATATGGGTGGTGTTTTTTCAAATATCTTGAGGGTGGGGATGAATGGATGGATACCTCTCCTCTCTCACTCCCTATTCTAAGAAAGGTTCATAAACACATAATCTAACGGCTAGAAGCCAAAAGTGAAGTAGTGGTGATGTGGTGTGATGGACAGGGGATCTTCAGGAGACATGTGTTGAGATGAGATGTTATGAGATGGCTTAAGGTTGTAGTTGTGGATGGTTGGAGAAGGGAACAAGGTTAATGTCTTGGATTTTCATGATACCCTATTAACTAGATTATATAATGAGATGTGATGTGGTGTGATTTTCTATGTTTCAGCAGAAATATGTGACATGATGTGTTGGCCCAGGTATCTATAGGCGAGGTGTGATATGACGGTGCTTTAGGGAAGTGGTGTGTGATCTGTTATATGGAAGATTTAGGGGAACCAATATGTACATCATTAGTGTGTGATAGAAGATAATAAATGGGAAAGTAGTGTGGGGAAACTGATCATCGATATGATTCTGAATATTTAAATATAGTTGGATGCATCATTTGGTGAGCGAGCCCTGGTGAGATGGGATGGATACATAACCTTTGTCGGCATGGTTGGTTATACTATTTTCTCACTGGTGCATTAGTATGATTCTTTCACATGTGAATGAGGGAATTTACTCTTCTTATTGAGTATACGTATATGATCACCATGTGTATATAGAACTATTTATAGGTTTCTATGAATACTATTCAGGCACGAGGATTTATCCCAAATCCCCAGTCAATACTTTATTCACTAAAACATGCAATATTAAGCACACCCAAGGTTGGTCTCAAGGATATAGCTCAGATAACATCAAATTTTTATTGTCCCTATTTATATAATAAACAATATAAAACTAAACAATTTTAATAAGCGAGTTTTAAGTACACAGTAAATATATACATACATATATTTATATAAATAATGCAATTTGGAAAAAATCAACGCATACAGAATGATGTCTTACAGAAAGGAGATCCTCCCAAGAGAACACCCAAAGTGAACCTCCATCGTCTCTTTATTAGTTTCAAATTTACTTAATGAACATGATCTATATTATATGTGAATATCCTATTATACCATTGGTTTTGAATATATATTTTACTCAATAATTTCTGAAATTCCACACATCTAACTCCTCGATCGAGGGAAAATATTATGGAAGAGAAAGTTAATCCTTAGGTGGAAAGTGGATCCACAAAGGTGCCTTTCCCACAAATATCCCACTTGACCTAACCGTATGAAAATAAGAAACAACAAATATGAATGTTCAATGAATTTAGTTTAACACTAGTTTGATCTCTTGAGGACTTCCTCAAGTTAGATACTTAGGATCATGAGTTTTGGAGATCATAGTAGAGAGGATTGATGTGGAATCACAAAAGATTTAAAATATGAGAATGAGATGAATAAGAAGGAAAAAATATATTAAAACTAAACAATACTATTAAAAATAAAAGAAAACACAAATTTATATAAAACAACCACATATAATTTTTAATATTTTTAGAATGAGGGGGATACATATTTATATGAAAAAGCGGTGAGGTTTTTTTCTCCTTAATTTTTCCTCAAAATGTATACATGTAGAAGACCACATTAATGACCGACCTTTTCAATGAAGTCGTCCAAAAGATATTGAACATTTTATTTTGTGTTTGAGCCCAAAATTTTAACTTCATATTCCATGTGTAGAAGAAGTTATATCCTAGTTAGTCCAAAATTTTATTATTTTCTAATGATTCATAAATCTTTCCTCAATGTTGAGAATTCATTAGAAACCTTAATGAATGAATAACTCCACAAAATATTTTAGTAAAATGAATATTTGAGTCCTCTTACAAATACAGTGGTAATCACATTAATTGGAGGTGAGTAGACCATGTTATGCCTCATTTTTGGAGGTGGGGTCCACTCTATCCTCCTGAAAGAGTTTTCGACTTGACTAATTTTTTCAGACCTCAAGATATTTGAATTTTCTCTTGGTCCAAAATCCATAGTTTTGGAACATAAATAAAGGAATCTGATTAAAATAATCAATCAAATTTGAATTATATATTAAATGATAAACCCAAAATATAATATTGGTTAAAATATGCTAAAATTGGGAGGGTTTAAATAAGATCAAATTGATAAATTGGGAGGGTTTAAATAATTTAAACACATATAAAAAAGGTGTAAAATTTTATGTATATAAATTCACCCACACTTAAAAAATTATTTTCTTCAAACATAAAATCTCAACTCAGAATTCAGAGGGCCCCAATGCTACTAATATCTAAATTCCAAAGCAATGAAATCAAAAAAAATCAATATATAATAAAATTTTAAAAAATACAGATAAAATATAAATTTATTTTCTCATTTTTAATAGAAACAATAAACTAAGTTATTTTAAATTAACCCTTTGAAAAAGGATGGAACTTCTTCATTCATTCATTCAAGATCCTCAAATAATTATTTATTAAAGAGGAAAAATCATGATCTACCTATCTTTTCAATATTTTCTCTTATCCATCATGATAAAATTCCATAATATTTATTCTCATATCAAGAATAAATCATCATTGTAAATAGTATTGTAAATGAACTACTTTCTATAATTTGTATAGACAAAAGACATATAAAATCAATAGGACATTAAATAATTGTTTAAATGAATAAGATACTTATGGTTGGTAGGATAAGATGCTCTAAATATTAATGCTCAAGGAGAAGGTTTATATCTTAAGTTCAATGAATGATATAAAATAATTATAATTAAATTATCCCTATAAATGTTTCAAATCCCATTTCCCCAAAACTGAATGTAAGATTTATGATCAAATTAAGAATAATGAACGATATGTGCGTGCTGTTGTATTTTTTTACTTTTATAATTTATTTATTTTTTCAAGGAACATTTTCTTTTTTTCATTTTTTTAAAAATTTATGAATACAAAAAACCTTTAATACACCAACTAACCATGTATGAAAGAAATAATTATTTTAGTAATGAAAATTTGTTGGTTTCCCCAAATCACAACCAATTTTTCACATTTTTTTGTTCTTTTTTCATTTTATATTTTTTTAATTAATGATGGGAAATAATTTATTATCATGGATGAATCAAAACCCTTAATTTATTCCCAAAATAAGAACCCCCACACTTTTTCCTTACAATTTAAATCATCCCGTCCACCCTGATTCCCTTCACCTCCAAACATCAACTTTAATGTATTATATAAATAACAAGAATAGGGTAGGAATATATAATAATTGATTGAATCATAGATCATCCCAATAAAGTTCATTCATGGTATCTATGGGATAAATAAGGATTGATGTAAAGGTACTATTTTAAGGATACATGGTTTATCAAACGACACTTCAATAATTTTAAATTTGTTTATTCATAATAATAGCTTTGAGAAGTTCACATGCATGTTCTGGTCGACAACTTTCCCTAAGACCACTCAAGAAATGTGATCAAGAATAAATAAAAATTACATGGTCGATAAATATACTCGGTAATGGGAAATATAAAATTGGAAAGTCACCCAAGGAATTATTAACAACAATAAATAAATTTATGTGAATTTAAAAAATTTGAGGTAATGAACATGACCGGTAAATTTCATTTATATGAATCAATAAATTCCATAAAATCTTAAGTCATCATTTCAATATACATGTTTCACTTTAATAATAAAATTATCTCTTTTACTCATTCCATTTCATTAAAATTAAAATATAAAACATGTAATCATTGTATTTCTAATAAACTCATGTCTTCTAGATAATTCACGTAAGAAATAATTTAATTCTGGGCATGTAATTTCAATTTAATGCTCAAAAGATGCTATTGGATAATTTTTTTGGATTATAAAAGATAAAAATAAAGAGTGAACTCCATTTACCATGAATTATAGTCATATTTATTCCATTTTATAGGGTTTCACCTCTACCATCATGAACCTATGAAAGAAAATTACACAATTAAGCATAAGGATCAGGTCATTTACACTCAAAAAGATAATATAGAGTATGATGCATGCAGTACAAATCCAAAAAAAAGAAATTGAAGTATAAATTCCTAATATTGAAATTAAAATTACTAGAATTAATGTAAAGGATAAGTATTTATAAGATACCACAAGTGAGACATAATTGTTTACTACCTTCTAATGGAAGTACCAGCTGTTATCCATAATCAGATGGTGGGTGGATCTTCTTTGACTTGAACAACCACATCTAGATTTCCCCAACTTCCATTTCCCCGTTGTTATTGCTAAGGATAATTCCATTTATAAGGTACAATAGATATACCCCCTTCACAATGTGGTATAGTTTTCATGGTGGAGGTAGGATGAAGTATGGAACATTCTCTTATTTGGTTTCTATTTATAAAACATATTTTTCTATATCCAGTGGTTACTCAAGGTATGCTGCATTAAAAGAATAATCAATGTTAAAGTATGATTGTAATTCTATATGAATGAAATTAAAACATGAAGTATCAGTATAAAATTATTCTAAATCAATGTAATAACATTTTGTCTTTATTTTTTAAGGAAAATTCACATATATATCCTCATAAACATCCACCAGAAAATATTGAACATGTCTAGGGAGCTCCATATATTCCTCAAAAAGAGAAATTCTAGTTTCTTATTTTTCATATAAGAAAAAGAAATGATTTAAAAAATATGAAAATTCAAAATCATAAGCACTGAAAAAAAAATCATATTTAATTAAATCAGAAATGAAAGAGTTCAAGAAGGGGCCATCTCCCTGAGTTGGTTGTGGTTGAATAACTTCTTCAATGATAAGTGCCTCTTGAATGTGAGTTATAGAAGATAAGGTAGGTATTAAACCTCCTCTATTTCATGGATATCCTTATAAAATTATAGGAAGACTAAGGGGGAATTATCTTGGACATTTTTCACTTTATAAAATTCTATAAAGTAATGGCAGAACCTAGTTAGCTCCCGATCCATCACTACCAAAAATTGATTTTTCTCATCCTCGCTCAGGCCAACTATGATTTCATTGAATTACAAATCCTTATTAATTAATTTCCAAAACAACCTCATTCATCTAAAAAAAATAGAAGCACCATACACTTTTGAAATGGGGGAGATATTAATTTGTTCTTTCACATTTGGGTAATAATTCCTTGAATTAATGAAATAATCATTTGAAAACATCATAGAAAATGATTTTATTCTCCTTTTGAAATTTATTATTTTTTATGAAAAATAGTGTGTGAAAGTGTTGTAACTCCCCGAAATTGGCACCAAATTTATGTGATGGTTTTTTATAAATCCTTGGTGAATAAGTTATTTACTAAAGAATGCAATATCGTGCACACCTAGGGTCAGTCTCAAGGAGGCAGTTCACACAAAATCGAATTTTTATTGTCACTATTTAAATTATAACTAATAAAAAACAAAATAAAATAAATATGTGGGTCTGAAACATACATGAATTATATATATATATAATGAAATGTAGATAGAATTAATGTAGATGAAATGATGTCAGATAGAAATGAGATCCTCCAAGTAGAATACCCAGAGTGAACTGTCATCGTCTTTTTATTAGTTTATAATTTACGTAATTATAAAAATTAATAATATACATTAATATCCTCTTCAAAAATTAATTTTTTAATATATAGTTAACTCAAAAATCACCGAGAGACCACACATCCACCTCATTGATCAAGGGAAAATATTTCATACGAGAAATTTAAACATCTTTTGGGAAGTGGATACAGAAGGATTTCTTACCCAATAAGACCCTCTTGATCTAACTATAAGAAAATAAGAAAAAATAAACATTAATTTTCAATAAAAAGGTTTCAACACTGGATTTATCCTTTAGGAACTTCCTCAAGTTGGTTACTCATGATTATGTGTTAGAGATCACAGTGGAGAAGAACGAGGTGGAATGATAAAAGATTTAAAATATGAGAATGATATGAAGAAAAAGAGTAAAATATATTAAAAATAAATGATAATATTACAAATAATATAAAAAAAAATATAAAAAAATTCTACATATATTTTCCAATATTTTGAGAAGGGGAAGAGATATATTTTTATAGGGAAAATGTTTGATATTTTTGTATCCAGAATTTTTCCACTAAAACATTACTCATAAAAGACCCCATTAATTATAGAATTTGTAAATTCAGTCATATTGAATGTTTTTTGAAAATTTCTTTCACAATTGGATCCAAAAAGTTCAGATCTATTTTCCAGGTGTAGAAGATGTTATATCCCAATTACTATGATATTTTATTCTGTCCAAATGATTCATAAATCTTACATTAATGTTGGGCCTTAAATAACCCCCTTAATGACTTAATAACGCCATAATTTTTTTGGGTGAAATGATGATTGGAGTTGTCTTCAAAATCTAGATAAAATAACCTTAATTAGAGGTGTTTATACCACATTATGTCTCATTTTTAGAGGTGGGATCCACTTTATCTACCCGAATGGTTTTTCAAATTCATTGATTATTTAGTCCTCAAGATGTTCGAACAAACTCTTGGCCCAGAAGACATAATTACATTCCATAAATCAAGGATTACTATACAAAAATAATCACACAAATTTTAATTATATTTTAAAAGTTATTCCAGAAATATAAAATTGATTACAATGTGCTAAAATTAAAAAATTAAGTAATTTTCACATTTTACACCAAAATAAACCATAAATCTAGAATTGATGAAAATATGTTAAAATTGATAAATTTGTTGGGTTTAAATAATTTAAATAAATATAAAAAATACCTAAAATATTATATCAATCAATTTACCCAGACTTAAATAGTGTTTTTCTCTAATAATAAAATCTCAACATGGAATTCAGAGGGCACCAATGTTACCCATATTCAAATTACAAATCTATAAAATTAGACAACATTCAATATCAAATCAAATTTTAAAAAATACACATAAAATATAAATTTTATTTCTTATTTTTTATAAAATTTTTCCACTCAAGTATTTTAATTTTCACCTTTGAAGAAAGATATAATTTCATCTTTCATTAATTCAAGCTGCTCAATTCATTATCTTTAAACATGCCAAATCAGGATCTTCATCTCTTTTAAATATTTTCACTCATAACTCATGATAAAATTAAATTAGATATATTCTCATGTAATGAATACATGACCCTTATAAATAGTATTAAAAATAAACTAATTTCTACACTTTATAAAGAAAAAAGGTATATTAAATCATAAGGACTTACAATAAAGGGTCAAATGAATCAGAATCTTATGTTTGGTAGGATTTAATGCTTTAAAATTTAAGGCTCAAGGAAGAGGTTTATCTCTTAAGTACAATTCATGGTTAAAAAAAATAAAATTATAATAAAATTCTCCCATTCAATATAGAAACTCCCATTTCCCCAAAACTCAATGGAATGGTTATGATAAAAAAGCATAATGAATTATTTGTTCACCCACTTGATTTTTTTAGTTTTATTATTTTTTATTTTAAAAGGTCATTTACATTTTTGTGAATGTGATTAATAGAATAAACCTCACATCCACCGCCAAATTATGTATGATAAAAATCATAGGTCTAGGAATGGTGATTTTTGATATTCTTAAATTATAACCCATTTTTCACATTATTTTGGTTTTTTGTCATTTTACCATTTTTTAATTCAACAGGGGAAAACAATGAAGTATAAGAAATTAATAAAAAAACCTTAATTTATTCCCACAATATACACCCCCAACGTTTTTACTTATAGTGTAAATAATTCCTTCTATAATGAGTATGTTCACCCCCACACTTAAATATTAAAATAACTTTAAAATACCAAGAGTATGGTAGGAATTGATAAAAATGGATTAAAAAATGAATCATCCCTATAATGTAAATTTATGTCCTCTATGGTATAAATATGGAAAAATGTAAATGGGGAATTTTATGGATAATTGGTTTATCAAATGATGCCTCAATCATTTAAATTTTTTTCACAGTCATAGCTATGACAAGATCAAATTCAAGTTCTAGTCTGTGACATGACCCAAAATCACTCAAGAAATATTCTCATGAATAAATTGGAAAAACGTAGTCTATAAATCCACCCAAAAATGAGAAATATGATATTATAAAATCACTCAAGGAATGATTAATAACATCAAATAAACTCACATGAATTTTAGAAATTTAAGGCATGAAAAATTATTTTGAAATTTAATTTACATGAATCAATAAATTCTCTCAAATAATGTATCCTTTTTTTAATATCTATGATTCAATTTAACCATCAAATTATCTATTTTAATCACTAAATTTTATTGAAATTGAAATCTTAAACATAGAATCAATGGATTCCTAAGATACTTATGTTTCCTAGATAATTCATGTAAAGCATAATTCAATTATTGGAATGAAATTTTTGTTTAAGGCTCAAAAAAAGATGTTGGAAAAAAATGTATGGAGTTTAATGGATAAATATATAATGTTAACTCAATTTCCCATGAAGTATAATCCTATTTCATCAACTATTTTGGTTTTCCCTTCTTCCATTATAAACCTATAATAAAAATTACCAATTAAGCACAGGGATCATGTAATTTATGCTCAAATAGATAATGTGGAGTAAGATGCATGTTGTACTAATCCAAAAAATGAAATTGAAAAATAAATTCAAAATATTGAAATCGAATGTACTTGAAAGAATGTAAAGGATAAATCTTTGTATGATCCCCTAAGTGGGCCTTGAAGTTTTATGGCCTTTGGAGGGTAGTACAAGTTGTTATCCAAATTCAGATAATGGGTGGATCTTCATGGAGTTGAACCACCACGTGTGGAATTTCCCAAATTCTATTTCCCCATTGTTGTTGTTTAAGATAATTAAATGTATAGAGTACACCAGATATTCCCCCTTCACAATGTGGTATAGTTTTCAGGGGGACGGTAGGATGATGTATGGAACATCCTCCTCTTTGGTTTCTTCTTGTGGAGCATATTCTAATATGTTTGGTGGGTTTTGAAGGTATAATTAATATAAAAAATAATCAAAGGAAAAGTCAAATTTCAAATATAGTTGAATAAAATTAAAACATGAATTATCAATATAAAATTATTTCCCTTGAATGTAAGTAGATTTTGGATTTGTTTTCTTTGGAAAATACACTTGGATCTTCTCATGAACTTCCTCTTACAATATTCAACATGTCAATGGAGGTCCATATATTCTACAATATCTAACGGTAGTGTTTCTTCATCCTCCTCTATAGTAAATCATGGATTGACACAATATAAAAATTAAAAATCATAAATAGAGATAAAAAATCATATTGAATGAAATAAATAAAATATTAATTTCAATAAAGGGTTATCTCCCTGAGTTGGTTTGGGTTCAATCACTTCTTCAGTGATATGTGCCTCTTAATGGTGAGTAGTAGAAGATGAAGGCAGGTAATCTGGATCCTCTATTTCATAGATCTCCTATAAAAAATTAAGGATGAATAAGGTGTAATCTTCTTAGACCGCTCCCCCTTTATAAAATTATGAGAAGTAATGGGATAACTCAGTTTTCTCCTAGCCCATAACTTAATTTTTTTTGTTCATAGCCTACTATAAGCCAAATATGAATTATTTGAATGCCTTCTCTTGATTATTTTATTTTAAATACAACAAAAACTGTATAATAATAATTGATACACAATCCACCTTGTAAAATGGTGAGATATTAATTTTTTCTTTCACTCATGGGTAATTATTCCATGAATTAAAGAAATAATCATTTGAAAACATCATAGAAGAAGTTTTGTTTTGAATTTTTGAAATTTATGATTTTTTGTTTTTGGTTTTTTTTTAAAAAGTGTCTGAAAGTGTTGCGACTACTCTAAAATGGTGAAAAATTGATTTTAATATTTGTCTTGAATCCTAAATCAATACTTTATTTACCTAATTATGCAATATAGTTCACACCGAGGGTCGGTCTTAAGGAGGTATCTCACAAAACATTGAATTTAGGTTGTCACTATTCATATTATAACTAAAATGAAACTAAATAATATGATGAAGTGGGTTTTAAATATGCATGAATTAATAATATATATATATATATATATTAATGTGAACAAAATGAATGCAGACAGAATGATGTTAGATAGAAATGAGCTACTCCTAGGAGAACACCCATAGTGAACATTCATCATCTCTCTATTAGTTAAAAATTTATTTAATAAAAACTATCCATAGTATACATTAATATATTTTTATACCTATTTTTTAAATATATAGTGCACTCAACCATCACTGAGAGACCAAAAATTGTTCTCCTCGATCAGGATAAAATATTACAGAAGATAATGTTACGCCTTGGGGGGAAATTTGAGACACAAAGGCTCATTACCCACTAATATTACCCCAAACAAAACTATAATAAAATTAGAAATAATAAAAATTAATGTGAAATTATTGTGTTCAATTATGGATTGATCTCCTTGGAACTTCCTCAGGTTAGTTACCCATAATAATGAGTTTTAGAGTTTTCTGTGGGGAATAATGGGGTGGAATCACAAAACATTTAAAATATAAGAATGAGATGAATAAAAAGAGTAAAACATATTAAAAAAATAATACTATTACAAGTAAAATAAAAAAAATATAAAGTGTCCCCATATAATTATGAATATTTTGAAGAGTGGGGATACATTTTTATTGGAAAAAGGGGTAATATTTTTGGCCCCATAATTTTTCCTCCAAAATTTTAAACAAGATAGAACATATTAATGAATGAATTTAAAAATTTATTCTTCTATAAAGTTGTTCCAAATTTCCATTACCATTTCTCCACAATAGTTCATCTCAATCTACCTTATGTAGAAGAATTTATAGCTTAATTACTCCAACATATTATTCTGTCCGAATGCTTCATAAATCTTGGTTCAATGTTTGGTATTCAATGGATGCATTAATGAAGGAATAACTCTATAATATTGATTTTTGAAACTGCTATAAGGGAAATATTCCAAATCCATCTATAATCACCATAATTTGAGGTGTTTAGACTATGTTATGCCTCATTTCTGGAGGTGGGTCCACTATATCTTCCTAAAAGGTTTTTCAACTTGATTAAATTTTTTAGGCCTTAGGATATTCAAATCATCTTTTAGTACAATAGAAAATGTTGGGTAACATAAATCATTGAATCCTAAAAGAAATATACAATAAAATTGAAATTATATTTTAAATTTTATGGCCAAAACCTAAAAGATGAGTAAATCTTTTAAAATTAAAAAATTAATCAATCTTCACATTTTACCACAAAACACCACATTAATCCATAATTGATGAAAATAAGATAAAATTTATAAACTAGGAGGGTTAAAATTATTTAAATACATGTAAAAAATGTGGAAAATATTATATCTATCAACTATAAGGACTGTGCTGGACATTACTATCTTGGACCATTAAACTTTCACTGTTTCATTTCATTATATTTTATTTTTGAGTATTTATTTAGAGAACTTTACCTATATCAATTTTATTTAAACACACATTATGGTATGGTTTTGGTTTTTTATAACATATTAGTGATTTTATTTATCATTAATATCCTATCTCTTTAACCTACATTTTTATAGATGATAATTCCTCCCATTTGTTAGATTTTAATATTCTCAATTCTAGTCATAAACTCGAGACCTACTGAAGGTAAGAATCAAGGGTTATTATCTCTATTCCTTCATTTTTGTCCTATTAGAGGTACCTTTGTAGTGACGGGTCATGATTTGGATGCAATTATCATTTATATGTCAAATTAGAAAATGAAATATATATGATGGATTAGAATCAATCATGACCCTGTTATTCCAAACATTATAGTTAGGATTATCCACATCTAAAATATATCATAATGTAATATATTTCCAATTCCAAAAGACATTTTATTCTTATATTTTTAAAAACACTTTTTTTCCAATAGTAAATAAAATGAATTTTTGTCCAAACAAGAAATATAAATAAAATATCTATTTATATTTGGAAAATAATGACAATTTATACATTATAGTATTAATAAAATTGGTAAAACAAGATCATAATCATTTAATTCCAATATAGACACTCTTTCTCCATTTCTAATATAAATATCTACACTTCCCTTTTATCACAAATTTTGTGTTTGTTAACACAAATATTTGATGCACATCTGGTATCTAATAACCATGAGTATGTATTGTTGAAATTGAAAAATATAAAATCCACAAAAAATACTAAATTTTTTTTTCTTTAACATTATTTCTCTTACTCAGCTACCACTATCTCATTATTATATAGGTGAAACCTATCAAGTATCTCAATATGATTATCATGAAATAATCTGTAACTAATAAAATAGATATATCTTTGGGTGAGTATCATGTGTCATTTCATTTAATAATGTAATTTTAATGATGGTGATCCCATTAAAAATGATGGCCCTAAACATTACATTTACTTAGTGAGAAAAGATCCATATTTTAATAAGAAATTAGTCTACTATATAGTTTATCTAACCAATCAGTTTTTTATGTATGGAAACATCCCAATAATAATAGTTATGATTCTTGGGAAGTTGAGTAGGAAACCCTTTGCCTAGATCTACCATATATACAAACTCAACTCTATTCCTATGGTATCCTAACTCTTAGGGTTTCCCAAGTAAGTGTCACTCAAATAAAACACCATGAAAATCCTAATAAAATATAATCTAGGAACCTAACATTTGAAAAACCAACCTAAGGATATTATAGTGTTACATATTTCATTCTTTCCTTACAAAAGATAATCTAGAGGTACCCTTATTTGGTAGAAGATACCTTATTATATGATTGAGGTCTTGAAAATTATCTCCTTAAATAGAATCTATCACTTTGTATTTGAGTGTTTTCTTTTTAAAACATTCACCAATTAATATTATTCATTGGAATATTAAATTCATAACTATTTAATATTATACAATATCTATCTTATCATCTTTTAATCCTGTATGTATCAATTATTGTAATGATTTGGTTTTTTAATCCCTATATCATCTACCAATTAATGCTTTCACACCACATTAGCATGTAACTCTTTACACAACCAACAAGTATTAATTACTTACTAAAAAGAAAATTCCAAATATATTTATACAAATAAAAATTCATCTCATTCAAAGGGTACCTAAAATTTTCATGCAATGGAATAACAATATATAAGATTAAAAATTTCCACATGATTATACTCAAATAGATTGATAACCAACCCCTAACCTTTCCAGAACAAGTTATAACATCCAATTTAGCGGTAGTTTGGCCCCAAACCTCTCTTATAGAGGATAAATTACTCAAGAGGGAACTCCATTCATGATTTCTTTTATACCTAATACAGACACACTTTATTTAAAAACTATTCTCATACTTATAACTATTTAAATAAAATGAAGTTGAGGTGTATGTAATCACATTTTATGGAATTGTTCCTAATATATAAGAAAATTATATGTCTCTTAGAACTAATTTTCCACATGAATATAAATCATACATATCATTCAAATTTTATAGAAAATTTCTAAACATGAATAATATAAAGTAATAAAAAATTAAATATGTTCTTTATTTAACATTAGAAGTAAACATGAACTATTTAAATTGAATTTAGGCAAAAAAAATTGCATTTTCAAATTCATAACACTTATCATTTATAAAAAATTATATAAATATAAGAAAAATAAAAATAAAATATTAAAATATATTCTTTTGACTATCCGTTAATATTATGTTTACCCTCAATGTGGTTTCAAAATGTAGAGGAACACTATGGATTTTCAATGGGAGGAAAATATTAGGGAGGTATAAGGACATATAAACACCATGTTGGGATGTATGAAATAGTTTCTGTATAGTGGGGTGACTTCATGTTAATTCAACGCCACTTACTCACACCATGCGTAATGAATAAGATCACTACAAAGTTAAATCCTGATGTGGTACTCACTCTATAGCATGACCAATTTTTCATTTAAACATAAACACTACATGTAGTGCTTGACATTATGTTTTCTCACAAAATACTATCAAACCCACTCCTGATATTTTGATGAAACTCAACATCACATTAAGGAAAAAATGATGCTTTGTTTTCCATGACTACAACATAGAATATACTAATTGTTTAACCTAAGATACAACTTCTATTACAAATTAATTTATTAGATTAATGAATTTATCCAAGCACTCCACATTATGTCATCTTCTTAATTTAATGTTATGTGGATCACAAGATATTACATTATCATATAATGTAATGTTAAGTGGGTAATTTGTTTTTACATTTTGAAGAAATTTTTCTTCATAAACCATTGAATAAATCATGATGATCCATTAATGATGAATGCTTTGTTACCATCGATGGGTTTTTAGTGTTTATCATATCAATGATGGTAGTGTAAGTAAACCCATATATGATCAATTTATCCTTGATAGAATCAATGTGAAAGGAATAACCAAGAATAATGTACCTATAAAATCAAAGTACTATCCTCCATCTCAATTTATTTTCTTGATAAATATCATGATAGTAGTAAACATAGGATTCATGATTTTGTGGGTAATCTAATAACCTATGCGTCCTAGTTTGTAATCCACGTATTTCCATACATCAAGAGGGATTCTATTGACTTTACTATTCCAGATGAACAATTCTATGAGAGTGAAAATATTTTAAAAAATCATTGAATGTAACTCATGATCACTGTAACCTCTATTTTCCATATCAATATAAGGTATACCATCCATTTTTAAATCCCCACTCAAAACTCTCCATTATATGAAAATAATGTTGGATATATGAAATATATTAGGTATTATCCCATATGTTACTTCCCATTAAATAATCAGTCAAACTAATTTAATGGTTATGCACACTATATTTGATCGATTCACAATGGATTATAACTGATAAAGACCATGAAAGGATGATATGGTTGAAGTTACCATTGATAGAACACATTACATTATGTATAACACAGTCTTGAGTTGCATTAGATGCACACCAGATTACATTATAACCAACATAATGTTAGGATTAGTCATAAAAATAAATTGGATCAATTTTATAACTAATTCATATGCATTATATGGAAATTATTTTTAGTGAACATCCAATATTAAATAGCTATTATCAACCAGGCCACGTTAGATATTAACATCATTAATATTTCTAGAAATATATAAGGACCTGATGTTCCTTTTTTAAGAAGTATAATTAATCCTTTTCTATGAATGAAAAGATAACATGGATTTCTAAAGGCCCTTTTTTCTGGATATGTCTAAACTATGTTCTCTTTGGTCTTAAATTCATATGGGCATGGGAAATCCATGATGAAGGATTTTTTGAGTTCATTAAATTTATAGAGGGTGTTTATAATTTAAATTTGTGTTTGTATAATGGAAGAATACATTAAAAAATTGTATTTCTAAGACCAAATCCATGATATCTTACCAAGATTCCATTACTATGTTTGAGTATTGGGGCCAAAACCGATGGTGAATATGTATCTTCTACTTATGATCTATAATTTTAGGGAAAAAATATTTACAAGATAGTATGAATTATATTTTTTTCCTTTAGTTTATGATTAAATTATTTCATACAGGCTAATTTATCCACAAATTTAGTAGATGTAGAATGAGTTTTAGAAGATTTAAGATGATATTGGTGTTCTTATTGGGATATCTAAAGATATTATCTCTTAGTTTCTATTACATGTACGATTTCATAAGAGATAACTCCTAGACTTTGGGATTGACTCAATTTTTCCTTTCTCTACTTTAGTGTCCCCATCTATGGAAATTTTTATAGAAACGATTTCATTTGAGACTCCTTCATTATCATATGGGATTTCCAGATGGATAATGTTGATAGATACATTATGGAGTTTCTCATTAGAGGAAAAATAAATCTATTAGGGTGATTCCCATCCCCCTAATAATGGGGGAACAATGTCTATTGGAGTTTGGATTTATTTGGGAACTCATGAGGTTTCCTCATCTTGAATTTTAATTTTTCGTGCCATTTCCATTAACTCTTATAAAATGGGAATTTATAACATTCCACCTCAGGAATTATAGAGGGAATTACAGTCAGAACTGGTTAATTTAGTGATTCTTATGACTTTCATGTCGTACAATTATTGAAATTTTGTGTATTCTTGTTCTAAACTCTTGTAACTATTATTATATATATTTATGAAGAGTAATTCAAAATCATGTAATGACCATTGTACGTCTATCCAGAGTAACTCACCATGCTTCTGTTATCCATTAGAGAAACTCATTGAAGAAAAAAAATTACTAGATGATCTTCCTTAACATGTCTTGTCCAGGAAAATAGTTTGTCTAATAATTCAACCATTCATAATTATACATTCAAAACATTGAAAGTATAAACATATTTTTTCTTCAGAGTAGAAATGGAATACCCTAAGACTTGTCCATTCTTGAAATAATAGACCATGTACATATGGTTATTAAAATTTTGGTGGTTCTTATCATTGTTTACATACAATGAATTGGATTTAGGACATGATCATTTCAGTTTCATAGGAGAAGGAACTGTATTATATTTGAAAGGTTTAGGGTCTAGAGTTTGGGATGACGATTATGTGAAATTGAAATATTTCTTACCCAAATTAATAATGTTTTTTGAGATTTGGATTTGGTGTCCCAAATGGAACACTATAATGATGTACCATATCAGTGAAAATTTAATATTATCCTGGAAACTTTTGTGGTATTAGAGTAGTGACTAGATCATCCTGCAAATTCTCTACACATATTTTTTAAATTTATTCCTATGGAAATTGAATTTATATATAATATATCGGTCCCTTACATTATGTAATAAAGTCAACAACCCTGTTATTCCCCCTTTGCTTCCAGTTATATAGGATTATGATGTTTATATTCCTTGATGTAAAATTGAACTTGTATAATAATTTTAAAAAAAGATATTCATAGCTAGATACTAATCCAAATACCAAGTTAATTTAGCAAAGGGAAACTAGTCTATCCAATCTCTAGATAAATAACATGATTTTTCATTCATTTTTATTTTTAGGGATTACTAGTATTGGGCTACACCGAGATGAAAAATTAGTGATATGTGGTTCTATATCCTCCATTACATTAATGGTTGGTAATATATGATTGATAAATTTAAGTGGGGGAGTATTGATATCTACCCACATAGGGTATGTTTTTCTTTTTGGCTAAACTAATATAGATTATCTATCCATAACTTCCATACAAGCTATAAGGTATTCAAGTAATCCTTCTAACACCACCTCTTGAGTCATCAGTATGGTTACCCAAGCCTAATATTATTGTCTTTCATAAAATTTTGGCTCCTAACATACCTTGGTTATCCTAGGATGGATTTATTGAAATGGAGTCTTACATTTCTCCATTAGAGGGAATTATTAATAATTCAATAATAATTTTATTATAATAATGGGATTATGTAATCCAAAATTGACTGAGTTTTTTAATTCTACCGTCATACATTGAGTGATATCCTCGTATTGAAGGATGTAATATGAATGTGGAAGGACAATTTAATCTTTAAATTAAGATTTACCAGGAATGTTTATCTTGATAAACCGAAAATTTATATTCCTTAACAAAATTAGTTTTTCCTCATATCATGTAATTTTTTCTTAGATAGAATAAAATCATAACTTTCTCATTTCGAAGGAAGGTTATGAATGTAGCTACATATTTTTATCTTTCTTTGTTAGTATCTCACCAATAAGGTGGAAACAAAATATTATAAGGATATCTAAAGTGTTATGATTTTCATTGATAATCGGTACATACACCTTCTACTTGAATTTCTATATGAATAATATTTTAGATAGACATATATTTATTTTCTTACTCTTCCCCATCGATTTCATATTCTTCTATATCTATAGTGTTTGCATAAAAAAAATTCAGTAATAAAAATCCATTTGTGGGGAATATATATTCATTTTCATATAAAAATTGTAGGGTCTCATAAACCTCATAATTTCCTTTGAAGGTTAGTTAATAATCTTCCACTTACATTACATCTCTAGAAAATCATTTGCTATTACAACCTATATGAGGTTTTCATATCCCCTTCAACACTCCCATGATGATGAAGTGTAAATATTCATATATAGGGAGATCCTAAGTTAATTTCCTACAATCTCTATTACAAATGATCTTAGTATGGGGGTTTAGTCATAGATCATCAATATGGGATACCATGAGGGTCATTCTATTGAATTTTTTGAAATCCCGTTGAACACCAACCACTTTATTGAAGGTAAAAATTCCCTTAGCCCTATGGGATAGGGTTTTTTTCACTGTCGAATATGCACCTCTTTATATATTTGATGATACTAATGGAGGGGGTGGTAAAAATTCCCTCAATACTGTGAGTAGGGGTTTACCTAGTTCTGTTGTTTTAGACTATTTATACACCTATTTCCACTTCTTAGTCTTGTACTATGGCATGAGTTGGATGCAATTTTTTTTCTTCTGGTACTAGTTGAGAGATATATACCATTGATAGTGGCTCTATTTTCATTAAATTAACTTATTTTAAATTGGATACACGTTTACCTTTCTCAAATCATGGCATAAAATATTTTCAATCAATCATCTATGTAATTTATATCTCTTATATGGTCTTGGTATAGTGGGGATTAGGTGGATTGACCAACTAATATTCCCAAATAAATAAACCGTTACATTTCAGGGGAAAATGACATTATAGATCTCTTGACTTGAGGAGATCCTTTAAACATAATGTTAATTGAATCGTAGAGATCTTTATTCACCCCATCCCCAAACATGTGCATGAGTAGGAACATTATGGGATATTTGGTGAGATATATTGAGGTTTTCCATGAAGTGTTAATTTAGGGGATCATTTTATTTTCAAGATTTAGGATTTCAAGAAATTGAGAGTTAAACTAAAAAAAGATAGCTACATTGTTAATCAAATACACTAATATGATCATTTCACCATTTATAAGGAAAAAGTTTGAATATAAAGTTATTGAATTCCACATAGTAATTACAATGGATATGGGCTATGAATTCCTCTTCAAGGATATTGGAAATGTCATATTGGGAGGTAGTAATGGGCTAAAAAATAAATAGTATTTTTTCATCATCCAATTGCATCCAAATTTTGTAATATTTTCCACTATCTTTTGTTTCTTTAGCGTATTGTGATTACAAATACCATTTTACCTCTACTATGTTGAGTAGAGAATAATCATTTGGTTTTTCTAACCTATATCCATGCTTGTGTGATCCGATTGAATATCTAAAAAAGAAACATGGAGGAAAAATACATGATAGAAATTATATGGGGAGTACCTTCATGCCAAGGAGACATGTTGTCCTGGAGAGGACCTTTGTGATAGGCACCATGTGTAGGACCTAAATGGATCATGGTTTCTTTATTTTCAACATGGGTAGGACCTCTGTGTCAATTAGGTATTTCTTCATGAGTAGGACCATCATGTTTGACATTGATGTTTCTATAGAGCTAAACATTAAATCTAGAATCTGAAGGAGGGACTTTAGGATAATTTATTTTTTTTATTGACATGGGGAGGACCTTTGTATTGGACTACATGGGGAGGGACTCCATGTTTGAAATTTTCTTGAGTGCTTTTATTGTGAGGAATTTCATTGTAGTTTTTTTTCTTGGGACATACCTTCATTACAAATATCCTTGATAGGATATCTAGGGCTGTTTTTCATTTGTTTTTCGAAAAGATAAGGACTTCCTTATCTGTTGAATGTTTTGTTATAGGGACGACCTTTTACACAAGTACTTATGGGTTTATATTTGTTAAATAACACTTATTCAATATATTATAAGATAATTGTAACTATAATTACCAATATCGACAATTCATAAATCCAAAACCATGATACTATAAATGAAAAACCATTTCATGTGCCTTTCATCATGGAATGACATTAAAATTATCATCAATCAAATTTATGTATAAGATAACTAATAAGATTTCATAAAACTCCCCTCTTCATGGATCATCCATGGGCTGATATAAATCACCTAACACGTAGGTGGTATTATTCTTCTCTTTATGATATGATAGTATCTCTCATGGTAAAGAAAGAATAAAATGATATCTCGTAGGCAAGGAGAATCATCCATGTCTTAGGAGAGCTAAAACCATCACCATATAATGGTTACTATTTATTTATATAGTTTGGGGATTGTCCACCCGACTCCAAATAATTTAATAGTATGTTATGATACATACAAGTAAGTAGAAACATATACAACATATATAACTCCTTGAACAATTCATTTTCCCTAGTGTTTCATTACATGAAACATTTAGACTTCAATGATAACCACTGTGAAAGATAATTAAAATGTAAACTTATTAATATTTATATTTCAAAATAAATTATACCATCTAATTAATTCTTGTCACAAATCGTACTAAATGACCATATCATACTATATCATATGGCTTTAATTTAATGGGAAGATATAATTTTATCTTTCCTTATGATATACAGAACCAATAACATATGATATTATTTGGTTTCATCCATTTCATACCATATGACATATATTCTGAATTCTGTGATATAATATCAATTCATGACATCCATATAGTCTTTAGTGTATATTACCATCACTATCCCACTTTTACTAAACAATTATAGAATTTGTACCATTAAACATTATATTGGAGAATATACAATAACATGTGAAACCTTATCGAAACCCCCTTTTAGATATCTTCTAAAACACTATTGGTAAGAAATAATAAAATTCAATGTGTATAACAACATATATAACACCTTTTGGTAGACTAAAAAAATGTTTTTGTACTAGATCTAGGAGTTTCATAATTCTCAATATCCATTAAGTCAATAAAAAAGTGTAACCCCCTGGGACTTTATAAAGTTAGAAAATATTATGAATTCCCAAATATATATATGAAATAAAATAGTGGAATCTAAAAAATTGTCAATGATTCTCATGAAATGGAGGGATATTTCATTATCTACAACAAACACATGTATATCTTAACTTCTGTCCATGAGTTGTGTCATATAAAATAATTAATTTTCATATGATCCCTTTTTCCAATACAATGATTCAATATTGGACATGAAGAATTTTAACCCAATATAACCTACCCATATATTATCTATTATTTGAGTATAAACTATAAATGTTGATGAATAAATCACATTTCATTCACCATTATGGATAAGCACATTACATTCCCCTCATCTGATACACAATTACATCATATGTATTATAAAGGCATGACCGTATAATTTTTCATTTTATCTCAATATAATCTCTAAATTTCATAATCATCATATGAGAGGAAAAATCCAATTGTGGTTAATCTCCATCTGATGACATGATCAACAAAAAACCCAACCACTCCTAGATTAGCAAAGCCTCAATGTTTTCATAAGAATGATATCAATGAATGATGGTTCTCATACTGGGAATATCACTAACCCCGGTTTGTGGAAATCCAAATATGATACATTTACACCTTATATACTAGACTAATAATATTTAACACTCCATGTTGTATACTTTATGGGTCTTCTATTTCAAAAACCCATTTTTATTCACATTAACATTATTATTTTTTCACAACATATAATAATCCATGATATAAATCGGTTAAGGATAACTAAAAGTCATATATTGATAGGTCGATTATCAATTCAATTAATGATTATATAATGAAAATAAAAAAGTATAATAAATTGTTTAATTCAATTTTATCTTATGATAAATTTTATATTATCAAAGTATTTTAAAAATACTAATTAGTGATCATTTAATCATACCAAATTTGATATACCATGAAATCATCCTTAATTTTATTGAGTTTTTAGTGTTTTGTTAATCTCATTACATTGTTATATAATTATTTTTACATATCAATTAAACTATATGATAAAATAATTCCGCTAAAATATTTTAGTAAGTAACATATATTATATAGTACAGTAGGAATAATTTGGTGACTTAGAAATCATATTAATAATGTTCATCTCTTTGAACATGGTATTCAAACTATATTACTACACAACATCAAATGTTATGATGTTAATAATTTATGTTTTCTAATTATAACTCTTTCAAAATTTATCATCATTATCATTGTTATAACCATTTTCTACCAATCGTTTTCCTTGAAATATTTTGGTCACTAAATTAAATCTTTACATTAATTATTACGAACATACCCTTAACCTTTATGAATATTTAAGTGAAAGTCCATTTATTTTTCTGAGTAGTATAATCTTCTATTTGATAAACATTGAACATTTTTATGACCTGATATACTCATACTAGCCTATGAGATACAATATTCCCTTTATAATATCACTCTTAGATATAAAAACTCATTTTTATTATGAAATTACACTTAGTTATTTTAGTGAGAATTCATAAAAAAATAAACCATTGTATGCATATCATAAATAGTGTTCTATGTGTTTGGAGTGTTATCCAAATGAGATGGATAAATTAATTTATATTTTAAATATTCATATTAAAAACATTCACTACTATATTAGAATACAAACTAAAATCTCCATAAATCCTTATATTGATATTAAACTCATATATATTTAGAATATTTGTATGTCTTACATCTGGTATTATACACTCTTCAAAATCAATGAATTGATTTCTATAATACTAACTCTAGTCATAGATTATCATTGGAGTTTTCCAAACCCCTCAAAGGATCCCAAAAAATTTATATCCTATAGAAACATTTCCTTTCCTCATTTACACCTCTCTAGGATTCAATGAATTATGTTTAATATTAACCAAATCCATTCTTCTTCTTCCATCTAAGATATTTACCTTTTTATACTATCACCACAATAAAAGAACCTAAACATCATATGCATAGTTACTCTACCCAGAACACTATGATAAAATGAGGTTAATTTTTTTTAAACTCATTCACATTTTCATGTCATTTACAAAAATGATTCAAGAAATAATTCAATAGTTATATCATATTTTAAAGGAAACCACCAGTCTCTCCCTGCCATAAACACACTCGATCACATTTAGTATATGATTAGATAAAAAATATACTTCAATAATTTTGAATCTAATTACTTTAAAACAATAAACAAATAATTCTATGCTTCTTATAATAATATACATTCACTTTTTAAACAAATTCAATAGCGAGTTTATTAAAAATGGTTTACTTTAACACATACTATATTTACTATTTGAATAAAAAAATATTTATGCTTCTATACTGGTATAATTATTTTCCTAAATTAATTTTATCTTTTCTCTATAATTGATCTCGAAACAATGTTTGATGTTTATTATAAAATTCATCTACAATAGAAGATTTTATTATATGAGTAGAATGTTTTACAAGCATTTTATTAAAAGTGATATCACTAAAATGATGAACCATTTTATAAATTTCATCATATCAATTAGTGGGGAAAAATATATATTTCACTATGATTTTAATCACCTAGGGTTTATCACATCACTTATCTATATAGTTAGATAATTATGGAAATTATATTTTATATGGCTATTTGATAGTTGAGTAGATAACTATTTATCATAATCAATCATATAGATTCACAAAATATTATTCATATGCTAACCTACTCATATAAGGTCTCTTAGTTAAGAGTAACCAAAGTAAAACTCAAAAAACTGGGCACATAATCCTATTTGGGTCACCCATTTATGGATTTTCTTACGAAAGATAATTTTGGGGCACTCAAAAATAGCATAACCTACCAGGTTAGATGATCAATGTCTTGATAATTTTTTTACTTTCCAATGGATCTAACACAAAGTATTTTTAAATTGGATTTGATATCACCATATTATCTCATGAATTCAATTTTATGTATTCATTCTTCTAAGGAATTATTTTGGGATCATATAATATTCCCACCAAGGTAATATATCCAACTATATTGATTTGTAACTCATTATAGAACTACTACTAGGATGATGTTGTATTTGTGGTTAAAACAAAAACAATTACAAATATTGATTGTCTAATCCTCAAACGAATCAAATACATGTATTACTAGATAAAGTATCATAGTATACAACATATTTGAGAATATTTATGTGGTTGTTAAGATATATAGTTTCTTTCAAGTTCATAGTTAATTTTTATGTGTTATAATAATTATAGAAATGTAAAAAAGTAATTTATCTTACATCAACTAATGTAAGTAAATTTATTTTTGCATTAAGATAATTATTTAATGCATCATGAGCAGGCATTTGAAATTTGGAAAATGAATTTATCATGCACGCATAATATATTTTTGACCACATAAGATATTTT
Source organism: Viscum album (assembly GCA_963277665.1). Taxonomy (NCBI): domain Eukaryota; kingdom Viridiplantae; phylum Streptophyta; class Magnoliopsida; order Santalales; family Viscaceae; genus Viscum; species Viscum album. The sequence continues at coordinate 267,004,451 of OY728132.1, read as the reverse complement.
TAATTCCCATAAGATAATTTCATCTACATAGTTGATGCATGATGGAAAACATCCAAAGGGGAGCTACGTAATAGAATTCAATTACACAATAAGAATTGTGAGTCAATTTGTTTTGATAAAATGATTTATCTTTTACACTTATCCTATTTATTTATTTAATACAATTCAATGATGTATCCAAATATGAATGTGAGCCACATTTTCATTCCTAATATATATATTTTTTTTAGAAAACATCACATAGTTTTTTTCTACAAAGGAAAATCAAATAACTTAATGAGTCAGGTTTCCAAATTCTAATGATAATGATGTAGCTAATTAGAAATATAGATAAATACATATTTATTTAAGGGAATATTCCACATATCCATTTTTGCAACGAAATTCATGTTTTACTACATATCCATTTTAGCAATGTAATTAATGTTCAATTATGACACATCCAATTGATGTGGAATACCTAATCGCATGAAATCATGGAAATATCTGGTTTTTTTTAATAACCATGATTTTTGGATGTGTATATTTATTTATCACATGGAATTTTTGAAGGCCTAGTCTTTAGAATAATTATATATATATATATATATGAACTTGTTATAGGATTTAAAAATGTTTCATGACATTACCTGAAAATTGGATCAGATACGGTAAATTCAAGGGGATATTTGTTGAATCATCATATATAATTATCAGGGTGAGGAAAATGCTTGATGTTATTACTTCCACCAATACTTGAGAACTCATTATCATTTAAACAAATAAACATAGCCTCATGATCATTTGTTTTTTTATGGAAGAATATGTTTACTAGTCAGGCTAAACAAGGAAAAAGAAGACAGTGATGAGTATAAAATTAAGGTAGAATCAGAGAAGATAAATTTGGATCTGTTGTGTAGGCTCATGCATTTAATTTATATTAAACATCATTCATGCATATATATAATTTCCTTACTAGATATTTCATTAGTACTAAGGAAATTACCTTTCCTGAGTTATTCTTGATAACAAAATGAGAGAAGTTTGTGCGGGATAAAAACCACAACACACTAGGAATATATTCATTATTAAGGGATTTGATCCTTGTTAAAATAATTTATATGTTCTTTTATTTATTTTCACTAGTGTGTATCATGAAAGAACATGTATTGAATAATCATGATCGATAAGGGGTTTTGCGGTATACTTTAAACACTCACACCCTCTCAATTCTTATCACCCTTCATTTGATCATTTAAATTAGTTTTAGAACCTATGTTTACTCTCTAATGTCTCTATAAAGTGGATTTAATGGGTAAAAAAACCTTGGTTTACAACAAGGTAATTTCAATATTTGGTGGAAAATAATTTCATACATTGAAATAGATAATGGTACCTTACCTCCTCTCTCTTGCGATTTCGGTATTTGATTATGTTAAATATATCTTTACAGAGCCGAAAAACATTGTCTTTGATATTTATTAATAGGAAAAAAATTGTATTTGATGGAAATGATAGAAATTCATTATTTTCTTCATTTTCTAAAAATAATCTAAAAATTGTAATAGAATGCAGAACCACAAATTATATTTAGAATAAACTTCATTGTATTTATAAATTAAATAAAAAGGTGAAATAATTCAATCTTCAGATCAGTAGAAAATAGTATTTAGATATTAGAATGCAAGAAGATGAATTGGTTGATGATTTATTGAAAAGTTTTAATATTATTTTTAGCACTATCATTGCATTACTAGAAACTATTGATGTCTCTATTGTTTTAAAAAATGATGAGAATCATTCCAATTAAATTTGATTCCAAAATATCATCTCATAAAGAAGGATATCTCAATGAATTCCCTATTGTAGAACTTCACAACATTACCATAAATTATGTGATGATAATAGGTGTATCACTAGAAATGAAAAGTAAAAGGAAAATAGATAAGTCATTTAAAAATTTAAAAAATTTGGAAATAAAATAGGAGAACTATTTTTATGAGGATGTTGGAGATAAAAACGAATTTAATGAAGTAAATTATCTTATGAAATGGTTCTCCACATGTGGGAGATGAAAGTATAATTGTATAATTCCATTTGAATTATTTATTTGTGGAAATATTGGTTATTTTTCTAAAAATGATCCCATGAAAGTTAGGAAATATGATGGGGATAATGTAGCGTCAACAAAGGTGATTGATAAGAGAGATTCTATAAAGAAAACATATCAATGGAAAAGAAGATGTTCTCACCTAAAGCATTTTGAAGAAATTATCTATCAGTTGAAGAAGTTATAATAGTGATGAAAGTTGTGGTTATGAGTAAACATTCCTAGGAGCCTCATAAAGAGTGAATATGGTATATTATGAAGAAATGAACTCAACATATGATGATTCACATTGCAATAGTGAATAAAATACAGAGGAAGGTGTGACTACCAAAGAATAAAATATGAGAAAAGAAATAAAAATGTGTTTAAATAAGATATGAAGTATTTTAAAAGAAAATTGTCAGAACAATGAAATCTCCAATAGGGAAAATTAACTCCATACCATGAAAGAAAATTTTTCTAAATAAATTGAGAAGTTGAATCTAGAAATTGAAAAGAGATAAATTTTTTTTGAAGACCCAAATTCTAAGATTGTTCTTGATAATGTAAAAATCAAAAGGATGAGTAAAGGGATAGATGAAACTAAAAAACAAAATGAAAATTTAAGATGTGATGCAATTTATCATATGAAATAAATGTAAATATTTTCTAAACAATAGGTTATAAGGATTAATTTCAATCATAAGGCTAGATGTACTGATGAAAAATTTATTTAAAACGAAACATAAATAGAAATATATAGTTACAAATTAAACTATTAAAATGAGAATTTTTACTAATAATAAATTATGACAAAAAAAGTAAAAATAACTCAAGGATGGAAGAAGAAGGATTTAGGAAATCCCTCAAAGTCTATCTGGGATGTTCAAATAGATACATCATAAGAATTTATATTTTAGAATTGATATAAGCGGAACAATTATTTTAAAGACAAAGTTTTTGATTCTATTTTTTGAGTTTTGTTTTATTTTTCTATTAAGATTAAAACTATTTACACAATTTATTTTTATTAGGATTGAGATAGGAGAACTATTCAAGGAGAGAAGACAAAATAAGATAGGAACTCAATAGAACAATAAACTTCATGAGAAGAAAGTTGAAGAGATAAATAGTTTTGAAATAATATAAGTGGTTTTGGGAAGATGTTAATAGGAAGGACATACATCATATGTATATGATTAATACTAGATCAGTTGATTTTACGTAAATTTTTTTCAAACAAAAAAATAAGAATCAGATCAAACACTAAGACAACATTATTAATGTGGAATTTAAAGAATATAATTATGAAAAACCTTGTATTATAGAGTTAATTTTCATAAAATATGATATGAGATCAAAATAATATGAACGATATTAATAAATATAAAAAATTCTTTGTGAAATTTGGGAATGAAAGATCTCTAACAATCAAAGGTACTGGAATAACGCGAAGTGGAAAAAATTAGATTTGTCCAAACAATGTCTTATTTTTTAATGGTATAAAACACAATATTTTGAGTGTATCATATTTATATGTGTCTATAAATTAAATTATATTTAGGAAAAATGTTTTTTTTACTCAAGATACTGGAATATGGAGAAGTTATAACTGTGGTTTTGATAACCCCAAGTAATTTATTTTATGATGGAGAAGCTATGACATATTATTATTCAATACAATAACTAAAAAATAATTAATGGAATATAATACATAGGAATCTTGGAAAAAATAACATGAAGACACATATGAGTTAATAATTAATAAGTAATATCCCAATTCTGAAAGAAGATGTTTCCACTACTTGTAAAACTTGTAAAAAGAGAAAAATAGTGAAAAAATCACAATGTAATTGAAATTCAAACATCAAGATAACTTGAGTTGATTCACTTATATTTTTTTAAAACCTATGAAAAAAAGATCATTAAGTGGAGAAAATTATTTTGTTACTTCTAGAGATGATTTCACAAGGATTATGTGAATTGTGTTTATATCACACAATTTATAATACATGGATGAGTTCAAGAGTTTCATAATACCTATAAAGAAGAATATAAGATTATTATTAAAGTGATTATGATTAGATAATAGTAGTGGGAAGGCCAAAAGAAATATCACTTAATATATTGATAAACATGGAATAAGACTTGAGTTCATTGCCTTATACAATCCTATGAATAAAAGAGTCTATGAAAAAAAAATAAGTCTAGTTGATATGTAATGAACCATGATGACTGAACAATATACTTCAAGATAATTTTGGCTACAGTCTATTGTAGTAGATGGAATAATTCATAATTGGCATCCCTTAAGGCTAAACTCAGATATGTATCCCTAACAAATGGGGTTCCAGAAAAAAAATTAAAATTCTTAAGAGTGTATGCGAGTCCATGTTTGATAAATAAGAAGGATAAAAGAAGATTAAAATTTGATAAAAGGATAATGATGTAATTTTACAAAGCTATACTCCAAATGGAAGTTCATACATATGCAATAAAAACATGAGATAATTATTAATTTTTATGATCACATAGTTTTTGAAAATGAGGATGACATCAAGAATGATATATTTTTTTTATAATGAGGAGAATTTTCTAAATTCTAAACTATTTTAAGTTATTATAGAAAGCACATATATTCAGAAAAATAATTTTGATTTAACTACTCTAGTTTTAATGATTAAAATAATAGATTAAAATGATCTAAAAAAATTAAATAAACATATTGATATTGAGAATATAATTGGTGATCCAAATAAAGGTGTACAAACCAAGAGATAAATAATGGAAACCATCCATATTAGATTTTCATCAAATATTGATCCTCAGATGTATGATGATTCTCTTGAGAAGAAAGGATGATGGGGTTTATGCTATTAATAAATAATTGGACTAGATTCAGAAGAATAAATCCTGATAAAATGTTCCTCGATCTAGTGAAAATAATCTTATTAAAACCCATTGTTTTTTAGGAATAATTTGAATAAAAAGGAAGAAGAGGATAGAAATAATGATAGATTGGTTTGTAAAGGATACTCATAGATGGAAGGAATTGACATTGATATGAAAATTTTGTTCGGTGGATAGATTTGAATCAATTAGTATTTTCTTTTCTATAAAAACATATAGAAGTTTCAAAGGTTTTTAAATGGAAGTTAAGTTATCATTTTTGAATGGTGATGTTAATAACGATGTATAAATATAACAACCATATGGATTCATTATATATTTAGATGGAAAAAAAGGATTTTAAGTTGAATTAATTTCATTATGGTTTGAAGAATGCTCCATGAGAATGGTATATTAAGATTTATGTATACATAAGAATCATAGAATTAAGGAATGTAAAAATTTATTGAAATTCATATGTTATGAATACTACCACCACATAACTTCTGTATGTGTAGCTGTGGATGAATTTTTTATACTAGTAATGACGAATGGTTATTTGAATATTTTTCAATTAATATTATGTATATGTTTGAAATGTCAATGCCCAGTGAGATGGAATTGTTTTGGGCCTTCAAATTACCCAATAAGTTGATTACATTTTTATATCATAAGAGAATAATTCCAAGGATATGTTAAATAAATTTGACAATTAGTAAAGTAGACGTGTGACCACTCGTATTCAGGTGGGCATAGAAGTATGTAGGTAAGATGATGAAAAAAAATTTATGGAAAGAGTTTATAAAATTTATTGTAATTCTATTGATATTAACAGTAACTTGTCTAGATATTGTCCATGGTTTCACTCTCTATGAAAGATGTCAGTCTAATACTAAAGAAGAACATCAATTGTCATCATAAAGAATATTGAGATACATAAAAAATAAATAAAACCACAAAATTATGTATAATAATAAATGAGAGATAGATCTAAAAGTGTATAAATATGATAACTATTAAGGAACTATTTATGATACAAAATATATACCAGGTAGAGAATTTTTTAGTTGAATAAGTATTGTATTGTGGAACTCAAAAAAACAAACTTCTGTTTCTTTTAGTTTTAATAAATAAAAATATGTGGTTTAATCACATGCATCTACTCAGATGATATAAATAAAAATAAATCTTAATGATCTGAATGTGTATGTTATATATCATCTGGTCATTGATTGGGATAATCAATGTTCCATAAATATATCAAATAATCCAATAAAACATTCTTGATCCAAACACATTGATATCAAGTATAATTTCTTGATATATAACATGGATGAAGGAATATTAAAACTTGAATTTGTTCCTACTAAGGAATATATTACTGATATCTTCACCAAAAGAATAAAAATAGATTCCTTTGAGAAGTTAATTCTATAAATGGGTGTTTATCCCACTTCCCATCACCGAGGTATTCTTTTTATTTAGTTTCCTACTATAATCATTCATGTTTAAAATTTTGGAGGATATTCCATCTGAAGGGGGATAAATATATTCCCATTGACATGTGAATTTTTATTATGAGTGTTTTTAGCGGTGTAGGAAAAGAATTCACTTTCCCGTTACTCATTTGGTTGAGTATGAAGAGGGTTGGAGTTGAGTTATTTATTAAGAATATTGTTGATGTCAGTATTGTTTGTTCTTATTTTTTATAAGAAGTCAGCTCGCATAGACATATATTTTATAAATTCATGACTCCATTATGAGTAGTATTTATTTAAATAATTAATTCAATTTGGTTTTATTTTCAATAAGGATTATAAGTTATGGATGTTATATTTGAAAAAAATCCGATGGGGGGGATTTTTGAACCATTATGAGAATGATGTAGTATCTGTTTTCCAATAAAAAAACAATTATAATGATTGATGAGATGATTTAAAAAAATCAAATAAATGTGTTGGTGGATGAAGGAGCATTCTCTACAATATCATTGAGAAGTTTTGAAGTGGGTGATAACGGTCGACATCACATTCAAAAAATATGTAGTTTATTTTGAAGTATTGTTCCAATGATAGGTAATTGGAAAAGTCATTTATCATATAATGAACCATGAAAATATATTCATTTACACTATAAGATAATTCTTCTACATGTCTGGGGCACAAATTAAAAATTAGGAAAAGTCATTTATCTTATGCACATAAGATATTTTTATACTTTGTAAGATATTTGGAATTCCTATATGATAATTAATTCTATACAAATGAATCCCTAAGAAAAATATATTATCGGGAGATGCATATGATAATTCTGTTACATAAGAAGTATTGTGAGTTGATATATTTTTGTAAAAGTGATTATCTTATGCAAGTCTGATATTGAGATTTGGAAGATAATTCAGTGATGTAGCTGAAAGAAAATGTGATCCATGTAGCTATTAATATCACATATTCATTTTTTAGAATACTTCATATAGTAATTTATGTAGAATAGGTAAATCATGTATTCTAATGGGTCACATTTCTAAATTCCAATGATAATGACATAGTCAATTTTAAATGCATCTGATTAAGAATTAAAATAGGTGAATATTCTACGTATCCATTTTCAGAACCAAATTTCTATTTTTCTATATATGCATTTTAGTAATGTAGCTGACTTTTGATATGATCCATATAACTGAAATCTATGTAACCAATTATGACATAACTAATTGATACAACATTTCTGATTGCATGCATATGTGGAAATATAAAGTTTTATTTAATAATTAAGACTTGATAATATGGATATTTATATATATTGTTGATGTTTGATCTAATTTTTTTTATTTCCCCCTTCTTGAAGCTCAACATTAGAAACAATATTTATTTTTAATAGAGTGCTTGTGTAAGTGGGGGGGGGGGGGGGGGTGGTCTTCAAATGTGATAAATTTAATTTTATGAAGTACAAATCAAAATTATCCTTATTATTTTTAAATGACTTATTTTAAAGATAAATTTTCTTTTTCAGTGGTTGTTTATTTTTCAATATTTTGAGGAAAATTTTTCAACTTTGAGTGCTTAAATATTTATATCAACCATAGATTCAATCATGTAATATCATTTCATTTTTCACATAAAAAATTTTCTTTTTATTAAACTTTGGGAGTAAGTCTTATACTTTTTTTAAATTTAAAATTCTTATTTGGAGTAAACTAACACTACTAGAAAAATAGTAATTTCTGATGGGATAATTATCATAGATGATATTCCCAGCATAAATAGTTCAATTAAAGAGGTATTTTTAGTGAACTTCTTTCCATCACAAAAAGTTATTATTTTTATGGAAAAATATTCCGTCTTATATATATTTCATGAAAATGAGCACCACCTGGTGGGAAAATTCATTACGATGGTTAATAGTGATAGATGTAGAATTCTGCAACTATTAGTAATAATATATAAACTTTTTTTAATATCCATCTCAAAAAACATTTGATGAAAAAATTAATTAAAATAGAATAACTTTGATTAAGAATAATATTAAATTAAAAGCCAAAAACTCATTTATTCCACTCTCTTATCTTGATCCTCCAATAATTTAGGGACAACCGGCATTCTCACCCTCCAAAATACTATGTTTCCATCATTTTCTGTACTTATACTAGATTAAAATTTCTTGTTATGGATTCCTCTTATCTTATCTTTTGTTATTGTTGTGATTTTTTCCTTTAATCACACATGAATTAGTTTGGGCATACCCTATGTGAAATTTACATGATTTTTGTGTTTTATTTTGTATTGAGGGTTTCTGTAAATTTATCAGTCCCTATTTTGGTGTTCATCAGGCCTATATGAGTTATTTCAATTGACTAGTTGTATTTTTATAATTGTTTAATCTTTATATTTAGTATGTTTTTAGGTTTGGTATTTTAGGTTACTGGAATTATTTTACATTATGTTATTATTATAATTATATTTATAATATGTTACTTCAATTTTAATATGTATGTATATATGTATGTTTGAATGTGGGTATATATTACAGGTCACTATGATTATATTATAAATATGTTCATTTTATTTTACTGCACTTATATTATGTATATATTTATGTAAGTCTATATATGGGTATATAAAGATTTAATATGTGTATTTTTTAATAAAAAGTTTCAAAATATATTTGATGTATTAATATTAACTAAAAAATCATATAATATATGTACGTATATGTATATATATTACCTTGTTAATATACATATATTATGGTTTTTAAAAAATTGTGTAATATTTTTAATATATATATATTTAGATATATATATATATGTATGTATATTCACATGTGAATATATATATATGATCATTTAAAAAAATGTGTAATGTTTTTGATATATATATAAATATATATGTGTGTGTGTGTGTGTTTATATAAATATTATCAGTATATTTATCTAAAAAACAAATAAAAATATATTTTATTAATAAAAATAATGAATACATTTATAATAAATAATAATTAATTACTAAATATTATTAAAAAATTGGAAATATTAGTGTTAATTACACAATATTATTAATAATTGGTAAAAAAATATAAACATTTGTCACAATTATTAGAAATTCAAAATAATTCATATAAATGTCGAACTAATTAATATAACTTCATATTAATAATTCATATAAATGTTGTAAAAATATATTTATAATAAATAAAATACTAAAAGTTTATCCTTCCACGTGATGTTATGCAACACCCAACACCCACAAATGTAATGTCGTGCCTAGGGTAAATCCAGTATCCTCAATGTAACATTTGCCTCAAATTCCTGATATGATACACCGTTATGAGGATACAAGATTTTTTTGTAAAAAATTATCATATAAATATTAAATGAATTACCATCATGCATGATGTTAATAAACTCCTAACATGCACAAATATTATGCCACATCTTGAGTAAACCCCACATCACATATCTAATAGTGATTTCTAATTTTTCATATGATACTCATCTTGAGAGATGCATAATTTTTTTATAAAAAATACAATAAAAATATTAAATGATTTACTCTCACATGAAATATAACCAAACACCTAACATAGAAAAAATATTATGTCATTCTTATTCTAAACCCCATATCATGGACCTAACGGTGGTCTCGTATTTACCATACGAGACACTATTTGAGAGATATTACATTAATTTCAGAACATATCATCTGTGTGATACCAATTTTTTTAAATTGTTATTATATTTTTTTGAGTCTCTACTGGCCCTAGAATCCTTTACTAACCCAGTGCCTCACTCTAATCCTATTCAATAGAAATTTCTATGGTTTTAAATTATAAAAATAATTTTCAATTAGTCATAGTGCATAATGATCTATCTTTTTAATGAAGTAATATGTTATTAGTTTTTAACATGGATACCTAGAACCACCCAAATATTGATTTTTAATCAAGTCATGGAGTTCACGGGTGCGTCTAGAGCTCTCTTGGAGTGTGAAGCTCTGAAATGATGAAAACATGCTAGGATAAAAAGTTTTTCTATAATTGTGCAACCCAGGGTGCACAATAATGCGATTGGTTATGGACATGGGATATGTCCCTTTTTCACAGTTTGCACACAATTAGTAAACCAATGCGCCTAACCGTGCGAGGTTCCCCTACTCTATAGACAATTGTGCACAATTTGTGCACGGTTGACTAACCGTGTGCCAAAATTGTGCACCCCCAAATTGGGGGGGGGGGGTGAAATTATAAGTCTACCCATCTTTAGTTCTTATACCTCATTTCATTTTTAACATTCCTCTGAAAATGGATGTGAATGGTTTCCTCCTCATGTAAAACTCAAAATCCATCAACTAAGTTCATATATATCCCTCTCATCTGGTACCTAATTATAAAACCATCGAATGTGTTGGATAGAATAAGGAAAGGTCAAACTCACTCCCCTTTCCTATCAATGTTTTCTTTCGAATCCATCATTATATTTAGGTGTATTCTCATTCTCTATATTATTAGGGAATTGGATTTTTTCTCAGATCTCTTCCAACCTGCTCCAAATCTGAGGCTAATATTGATGAACTCATCAACTACAAATTTGAGGTAGGTGATCAAGTTGTTTTCCATTTCATTTTTGGATATCTTCTAATTATTCTATCATACCATATTCCAACCTTTACCAAGAATATCTTTTATATTTATTGGTTCATATAAAAAAACCATTGCATCCTAATATACACCTATTAATCCTTGTTTTTTAGTCCATAGGTTGTATACACCATATATGGTCACCCCTTGGGTGTTCGAAGTGAAAATGACCATTTTGGTCGATTGGATTAAATGACTAGAATGACTAATTGGCTTCCAAGTTGGGTTCTAAGTGAGACTGCCTTTCATATATGCATATTAAATGAGACAGAAAACACCTATTTGGTGTTTAGTCCTCTTGTATTTGGAATTTACCATGTAATAATATACCATGTTTCCCATGAAACCTTCCCTTGACAATTGATCCTTAGTAATGTAATTTTCATGTCTTAATGAATTAGATGGGTTGGTTATGTTAAATGGTATTTATTATATATAATGGATAATTCATGATGATTTCCTTTGTTTAAATGATTTGAATGAGTTAAATGGAAATGTTATTCCATAATGGGATTTGTAATTACTAACGGCATTTATGAGAGACCATTAGCTCATGTATTGAATTATATATATGACCATGCCTTTGAAATATTTTAATTGAAATTCACTAGAGGTTATGCTTTTTGTATTATGTTATAAATGATTATGACTTGCTGATTTATATGGATCAATAAAATATATGGATGGTAGGTAATTTCCCATGATTTTTATAATTATAATACACCTTTATAAAGGTTGTGTATGATGGTAAGGGGTGTTGATCCAGGAGGGAAATCACACTCCCTTATGTTGGGTGTGGAGTATGACTTCTCATACCAGGGATACTATATGGGTGTTGGGATTTATGCTCCATATACGATGATTAGAGTGTTTCCATGACAGATAACTTTCAACCCTAAGTGTTTTTGCATGATGTCTCTAACCCTTCTTGGGATGTAGGGAATGTATCATATTGCATGCTATTTTAGGCTCATTATACTAGTTATGGATATATGAGTTACTCTCTGGTCCAGTCCATCACCAGTAATCTAGGTTTATGTCAATTATGCATCATCACATGCTTGGTTCATATAGGTGGTTGAAATATTGATCTAAAATTTATATATAATATTACTATTTATATATATATAATGACCTGATCAATCATTCCCCACATCCCTAAGTGAAAGCATGTAGATGCTTATGGTGTCCTTTAAGAACCTGGCCATGAGGTTATTTATTTCTTCAACATTAATATTCTTTTTATTCTTATATATTCATACTATTTAGTTATAATCACTACTTAGATTAAACTTAGACACCATTGGTGGTGGCCTACTGAGAATATTAACTCAAACCTTACTTAGGCTTCCTTTGGTACCCGATAAGACTATCTTTCTATAGGTATTAATATGGGAAAAGGCCCTACTATAGGTTTCTCACTTTCGTACCTAGTTGGATCTTATGGGAAGACGACCAGGCATAAGCTCATGATGTTTGGAGATGTTTTATTCTTTTTTACTTTTTTACTATTGTATAACATGTGTGTATCTCCCTATTTCCTTTTTGTGTTACAACATTCCATGCATCCATGTATATGAAACTTCTGTATAGGATTTTGGTTGTATTATTCAATTAATTTATCTTCCGCTGCTTAGTTCTTCAATTATATTTTTATACTTCCACATTATTTTATTGAAATTGATTGTTTATATTATGCTTCCACTGTTAATTGTTTACTATTGTATCCACTATTCTACTCTAACATGAGGGTATTGTATCCCCAACATACCACCTTCAAACCCTCATTTCTAGTCAGCAGCCTATAATATATGGGGAGGAGTGCTTGAGGCCATGTGACCCACCGAGTCGTGGAATGGGTTATGTGGATCCTTGGTTGGGTCGTTACAAAGTGGCATCAGAGGGGTTTTTATTCTTTATTTACTTTTTTGTGAAAATATATTAAAGAATACGAGTTCTTGGGGTTGGTTTATAATCAATACTTAAGCATCATGAACCCATGTTCTAGATAAAGGTAGAGTTTCTTCAATTATTATTATTGTTTAGTTTTTTTCATTTTTTTATATGACTTAAGCATTGGGCGACACAATATGTTTTTGATGTTATTAATATTTATGTTATTGAAATTATGTTTTATTTACTATCCCCTAATGAAATTAGGAAAATAAATTACATGAATCACCATAGTCACAATATGATTTATAGGCCATGCATTTTTCTATGTCACATAAATTTTCTTTATGAATTTTCATATTTCATATTTTTAGTGCCTTGTAAATATATTGAGTTGTGCTAACACTTTTTTCATGTATTAGACAAAAAATAATTGATACTTGTATTTCCTTCCTTAACATAATAGTGCTTTCATGAATACGTTAAAACTGGAACCTTAAGAATTCAATTATAGAATTTTGAGCGATGAACTATTGGTCTCATGATATGTAAAGTGTTATGGTGTATATAAAGTGGATTCCATGTTTTTATTCATAAGGAGTATGTGACCTAGTGGATTGGTAAATGTTATAACTTATAATTCAACCATTTTAAGTGATTTAAATGTTTAAACAAGCAAAAATTCAAAATGTATATGAATTTTAAATTGAAATAAATCATCTTATATGTGTCATAAATAGAGACTTGGACCCAATACCAAGCTTATTAGTGGGTATTGGGTATCTCTTAAATTCTTATGTCTTATTAATGAATCTTTATTCCATCTAGACTTGGCTCATGAAATTGTAAGAGAGGTGTGATTGTATATATAGGAATTATTTATACTTATACTATTTTTTCATACGAAATTGTTATACTTTCTTAAATCTCTTCTAAGGTGTTCATTTGGAATTTTATTTTTATTTCACCATTACATACTCCATCCGCGAGACCTGAAGGCGGTGACGATCATGTTCTTGTGGTGGTAGGACATGTGCCACTAGTGATTCCTCTTGTAGAGCCACATCTGGCTGCTCTCCAAGTTCTAGATATGGGTATTGATTCCTAGTTTAGAGAGGGTTTTCATCATATGTTTTATTCTATGAATGGTTTTGTTTGACCTACACCGAGCATGGAAGAGTTGACTTGTGATTTAAAATAGAAACATCCTCAAATGTTTTTGTGGGATGGAGGACCACATGTTTTTTATTCTTGGATTGAGGTGATCTTTTATATATTTCAGCATCTAGAGATGCCTCTATAGTGGAGGATCAAACTATAATCCTATATTCTATGAGATTCATCCATACGATGGTGTGATTTTTTCACCCAAGTTGGTTAATATGGAGATATGGTTTAGGTGGATTTCCAAATGATATTCTATGACATTTTATTTCCCTAGACTCTTAGGGTTGATGGAGCTATAGAATTCATGAACCTATATCATGGGAGTGTGTCTGTTATGGAGTACTCTGAATGTTTCACCAAAATGAAATGATTCTCTCATAATCTATCTTCTGATGATATTATAAATAGTAAGTGATTTAAGAATGGGTTGGTTTATTGCATCGAGTCCTAGGTCAATGTGTTCAGGTTGAATACATTTCATAAATCATCAATTGACCCCTAATTATAAAGAGGAATTAAAGGGATGCTAAAGGTCTGAGTTTGGGTGGTTTGGAATTAGGGGATTCCATTGGTTCTTTATCTATCAGAAAGAGGAGTTTTGAGACTACTAGTAAAGGTAACATCAGTCAGGATCCCCATTTAGAAAGTTTTCTTATCTTCCATAAGTGTGGAAATCTAGTACTTATCAAGTCTCAGTGTCCCTAGGATCAAGTCGAGTGTAGAGGTTGTGGTAGGATGGGGTATATCAAGTGCTTATATAGGAATATTTCTCTAGTACCTAAGGAAAGGTTATCTACACCTAATCCTCGGTCAGGAGAGGGTCCAGTAGGATCCCATTAGGTAGGTAGTTGGAATACCCCCAATCGATCATACCAAGGTGGAAGTCGAAGAAGAGGCATCTAGACTTATGATTCTCAGCACCAGAAGAGATGACTTTCTCAGCCCAGTGAAGTAGTGACTTAGGCCTGTGGTAAAGTTCAGTTTCATATAGATCATCATACACTATATGAGAAGAGTGTCAAACCTTCTATTATATGAGGTACTATTATAATATCCTCCAGTTTAGTGTTTTATTTATTTAAAAAAGGCGCATCTCACTCATTTATATCTGAGACTATTATGGGGTGTCTAGGCCTTGAGATTGGGCACTTTCATGGTGTTATATTGATAGAGACACCATTAGTTATCATTTCAAATGGTGTTCTCCATTGTATGTAATGTCCCCTTAAGATAGTCAATTATCTTCCCATATGGAATCCATCCTTCCTTGACATGACAAGATTGGAAATAATCATCAGGATGGACTAGTTAGTTTCCTTTCGAGTCCATATTGAATTCTGCCATTTCATGGCAATGTTCACATCACCAAAGGGTATTAAGAACATGCATAAGTGTTAGTGAGATGTTAGTGTGACACAAGCAGTACGTGACCAGTAGAGGCGGGGTAATGTGACATATCAATTCACTAATATTTACCAAGATGACCGATGGTTACAACCGACTATTTTTCTTCTAGTAGTGAAGTGTTTTAGAGACATCTTTCTTGAAGACTTCTCTCGTATACCTGTCATGAACCAGCCCGAGTCGATCGTAAATCACTCACCCAGGCCAGCCCATGACAAGTCCCGATAGGCATTCCTGATTCTCCCAGTATAATGAAAGGCACTGAGGGAATCAATAGAGTGAAAAAGGGAATGATTTCTCCCAAATATAAACAATCAATCAAATAGTGGAAAGAAATGGATAACCCAAAATACATTTACATAAAAATTGAATCGAACATTATTTGTATATGAAACTGAAAGTACAACTGAACCAACAACTCAACTGACCAAATATGAAACCAACTAAATCCATGTGAACCCACTGGTCACTCTCCAAAAAAATAATCACACATCTCCCAAGGTGATCAGACTCAATCTGAAACCTACACAAGGGATTGAAATAGAAGAATACTATAGTCGTGAGTATTTATACTCCGTAGGTTAGAAAAATATTCTATTCCCAATGAACATCCATTAAAATAAAAGAAACATCAATTTTAGCTTTTCAATACATTATATAAAGTTATTCTATCCAAATGAGGTCCCATGCTATAAAATATTTACCATGTAAAAACTTGCATTTTTTATAAATAAGAATGCTGGTAACAATTTTCAAAGAGGTGAAACTTCCAAATAAAAATAGATTTCAAGAGGGATTCTTTAAATAATGTAAAATTTTAAATAAATTACACACACTGATGAATTTATCAACCAAACACACCATATGTCGATGGTGAGTACAAAATAGCCAGTGAGCAAAATTCACGAGAACACTCCTAGACACTAGTTAGTTGTGAGCCCCTAGTACTTTTTATCTTGGTCAAGGTAACCATAATAAATATATGTTATTGTGCACACGAGCCACTAGTAGGAAGCATACACAAAAACTAGTTTTCCTCTAACAACATCGTAATCATAGTTTTTTTACTGTTGTCATCGTCAAACTTACTACGTGAAACAGGGTCCAAACCCCATGGGATCACTAGCATACTAGAAAACGTACGCCCACCCAGGTACTCAGGATTCCCATTAGTGCTGAATAAATATAAACATATTATAAAATACACTTTCCATATGAAAATTCAATTCCCAATCCATAGACACACAAAAAGACACCAAACATGCTTTATATTTCTTTCACGGATCAATATACAACTTAAAATTTTCATAAAAACAGTTTCAAATAGTGTAATGAGGATTTGCACATAAAAATAATTAAAAATAATAATCTTTTAAGGATCAAATCACAACAAAACAATACCCCACCATATTTAACATCCCTAAAAACATTTAATAATATCATTTAATGGACCATAAAACAATCCCAGTTGACTCAACATGGTATATACATGTAAAACACTCATTCTTCATTTTTTGGAAAGGCCAAATTGTCCTTTTAACATTTTTACCAAACCAAAATTTTTCAAAGATAAAAATACCCCAATTAATAAGGATGTGGGAACTGAACATTATAAGATTCAAAATATTGGTAACCACCTTGAAAATATTCAGATTGTTTATTTATTACACAACCCTTTTTATAAAAGAGAAAAAGAGGCCTTCCATTAGAAACACATGTCAAAATACCTTAAAAACAATACAAATTATTTCTAAAAACCAAAACCTTCTTGAAATACACATAAAGAACCAAAAAAAAATCTTTTCCTTCTTCCAATATTATTATAATTAAAATAAAATCATTTTAAACTACACTCAACACATAAAATCCAACTGGGAAATTTACCGAACAAATGTCATGCGTTTTTTTAACAAAACAAAACATTTTAAGCACTTGAAAAGGAATAAAACATAAATGGAAAGCCATAAATTTATTAAATATACTGAACCATATTCAAAATACAACAAAAAATGTGTATAAGCTAAGAAAAAATTTTAAGAAACACTTGGTGTGAACCATTTTAACAAAACTTCACCACTTTACCAAAACAAGGTTTTAACCACTATTTAGAACACCAAAAAAATTATTCAAAGAATAAATTAAAATTTTCAGAGTTTGAGGAATATGAAAACAGAATGAAATATATGGATCTTTAATATAATGTTCATGTATAATGGGAAACCTACCTTAAATCCTTTGCGGAATGGAAACACATAATCAAAATTACCCGCTGTAGGTTTATAAACACTAAAATTATTAAGAACATACATAAATGAATATAACACCCATACAAAATAATTCAAAAACGTAAAATTATGTTTTTCATTTTTAAGGGAGAAGAAATAACCATGAAATAATGGAAATAGGAAGAAGAGGGATGACAAAAGAGAAGGAATCTCACCTTGGAAACTAGAGAACGATTATTCTTCCATTTTCTACACACTAATATAGGAGATGGAATGGCTTGAAACTAAGTGGAGGGTTACCTTAGGTCTGGATGAAATAGGAGAAGTAAATTTTTTGGAAAAAAGATTAATTAATGAATTATTTATGGATGAAACAATTTACCTTCCCAAAAATGGATGATTTGGGGAACCCTAAGAACTTTGTCCCTAATATGTGATAGAAATGATCTACAAAGGGAAAAATTAGATAATGGGTGTGAGGATATGGATTTCATCATCGAGTGGGTGGTGGAATCACTGCAAAATATTAAAAACAGTAAATTATAATAAAAAAAATTAGAAATGGTCCCGTAGGTTAGCCAAATAACTGAATAAACAATCCAAATTAACCATGATTATGAATTATTAAGGGTTAAAAAAGGATATGAAGATTTGAATATGGATGGGGAGGAAAAATAGGAAGTGGAATGGGTAAAAAAATTAACAATTAATTGGGTATAAAATAAAAAAATATGTTTTTAAATCCGGAAATAGGCTCATGGTTGGCCCATATCCTTATGTAACCACCTTTCCTCCAATAACTCCCAAATAAACAATGGGGAACCCAAAGTAAGATGATTAGAAAAATATAGTAGTTCAAAAATCAAAATTAATCTCCCCCAACACCCAAGAAAATGATCAGTATTTTCAATGAACTAGACCAAAACAAATACATGAAAAGAAAAAAAAACATGTGCGACAATTCGCCCCACCATTAAATATTTCTACCCTCGGAAAGGCATAACACATTACAACTTATTTAAAATCAACTAATTATTCTCTATCAACATGATACATCCAATCAATCAAAGATAATATCATTAACTATTAATGGAACTTAATCCTCTATCCCAAACAAAACATCAACTCACAACCACATTGTGAAAATCAAATGAAAGGTCAAGCCACCACCTCTACAACCAAGACAAGAACCAGATAGTTGTGACATATCATAATGAACCCAATGATCACCCAAATCAATTTTCACTCACGAAAGACAATGAATTGGTGTGGGGGAGGCTGTAACGGGATCCCCACTATTAAATCACAACTAATATATGAGAAATGCTTAAAGGAAATATCTTCGAGACCCGCATTGTGTCTCCCAACCATTAAAAACCAATTATAAATGAACAAAAAAGGAATTCAACATGAACTAGAATCAGGACTCACCCACACACGAACACCAAAAATCTCCTAAAAAACTTAAAAATCCAAGTTAATATGGTTACAATATAGAAATCTGAACCACCCACTCCCAAATGGAGGGGACAAGAACTGGGGCAACACATTCTGCAAAAATCCAGACCCCCACCACTCGAGGCAGAGAGGGAAGGGGAAACAATCATTTGTCTACTAAAACCACAAAAATAAACAAAGGAGATACCAAAAAGTATCCCCCAATAAACAGGTAACACCAAGACTATGCCTGATTTACACAAGCAGTCCACACATGGACATTGATCAGAAAAACAAATCCATGAAGGCATAACCACTTAAATTGTGTGAAGGGTAATTCCACCATTCTTGTTTTGACAAGAGTAAATTCATAGTGACAAGGAACCAAAATATAGACATAGAATCTATCATACCCCAACGGTGGAGGAATGATCCTAGTCGATCTCCTCATAACTCTAGCAATTTCTTGACTACATGAAATGCTTCACTTCAAGGCATATGGTTGGATCCCTGATGTTTGAAGCATCTTCTGCGCCACAATCAAGATCTAAAAATAACATTATCTCATGAAATGAACTAGCTCAAACAAAACAACAACACCCAACATAGACTGAGGGATATAAACTACCATTTTAACTTACATAGAATGAGGAGTGAAATGAACAAAGAACATAGTGAAACACACCCAGCATCACCCAACACAACCGCTATAACCGAGAGAATCATCATAATTGGATGGAACTATAAATAGAGACCAAATAGATCTCTATTTCAAAAAATAGGAAGAGTAATTATTTAATAGCTGGATATATCTTGTGAAACATGATAAAGAATCCTTAGGTTGATCAACTAGAAATCTTGAAACTAGAGAACTGTATGTGGCCACATCACAACATCCAATACATCTTTAAAAACCCACTAAACATTTCTCTCAAACCAAACCTCCAACAAGATCCCATCTCAAGAAAAAATAAGTGTATCACTTCTAGATCAAAAAGTTGTATACTGAATAAAAAAATTGTCTAAGCCATAAAAAATAGCCACATAACCATCGTTTTATAATCAAATTCCACAATTTTCCAGCTCAAAATACTTTAGAAAAACAAACTAAATTGGTTGATTAACACATTGACCAATGGTGTTCCATCAAGTTAGATTAACAAGAACCTTTCCATGCCACCCTAGTCACCCATCCACCATTACATAGTGTCCATCCATCTAGACATCAATAAAATCATGCATGTGAGCACCCTTGAAAACACCAAAGTCTAAAAAAAATAACATCATTCCAAAAATCATGTACCTTCCAAAGGAACAGTAACCACCAAGTCAAAAACCCTTTTCATATTTCACAAAACAAACCACACTTCATCAAGAATCATTTTCTTAAAAACCTACCCCTTTTCATTTTTAACAACTTTTAAAAAGACCAAACTACTCTAAACAACCCCTTCGAAATTTCTAAAATTTGGCAAGGTATTTTTTCATAATCTGATTCCCATTGAGACCAATACCATTTCTAGGAAAACACCAACCACTCAAAACAAATTTTGAAAACCAATTCATCATATTCAAACACATTTCAACATCCCAAAACACCCATTAAAAAAATTATAATCACATTTAAATGATTCACACTTAGAAAATATTTAATTTCAACAAACCACAAGCTTAGATTAGGGAAAATCCAATCTCGTTAAATCATTTCCACTTCCTCCCAAACATAGTTTCAGAAAAATCGAACCTTCCAAAACCACTAATATATATAATTTTTGAAAACCGATTTTCTGCTTTTCAAAAACCAACCATTCCTTTAAAACCCATTTTTACAATTCTCATACAAGGATTTTCGAAAAAAATTCCAAATTCATGAAAATTCCAAGAGACCCACAAAAGAGAACTAGTGTCGGTGGGTGAATTGACCACATGGTTGGCAGCCATAAGTCAAACACACCACCAAAATAGATAGTCTTCTTAGGACAATGCCTCAGGCTCCACATGGATTTCCAGGCCATGCGAGCTCACAAATACCATTAATCCAACTCCCCTTGTAGTATACCAACACCAAACAATCAACAAAACCAAAGACACTAATAAAACCAGAATTCCCATGGACACCCGAGGATCAAAATAGGAAAGATTTTGTGATGGTCTTCCCGAAATTACCCCTCATGTCCCAAAAATCCTACTCCATCTACATTGACATCCCCAAATAACATAGGGTGTCACGAACCGTCTTCAGGGCCCGTGTCATGACTACCCCAAGCCCGCCTTCCATCGACCAGGGGCTGGTGACTAGCCCCAAAGGTGTAAATCCCGAAAAAAGGTGAAAGAATTGCCTTTTTTATATAATTAAACAACACAACCGAGTACGCAAGTGATGTATGCACTAAGTAAAACTGACTTCCAAAGGTAAGTGCTGAAATGTAAATGGGCCAGTATACAAACCTAATTAAAAGTATAGTACAACTAAAAAGGAAAGTACAACAGCAGTAAAGTAAAGCAGCAACCACCGAATCATCCTCCAGAAATCCCACCTGAAGGGTGGGTACAGATAAACTCTTTCAGCACCAAGGGTCCGTCTGTGTGCTCCGTGTACATCACACCAAGTGCTCCACCTCCAGGTACCGTCCAACTCTACAAGCCTCTACCACGATTAGCGTTGTCCATCGTCTGCATCCAACACAACGTAGTGTGGGAATTTCCCGTGCAGGGGTGAGTATGACGATACTTAGTAGGGACCCCAAGACCCCCAAAGGTCTCCCAGAACCCATGAAGGATAAACCACAAAGAAAAGATACAATCACGAATTATCAACCAACTCTACTTAGGTATATAACCATATGTATACCTAAGTCATCAATCCCAATTCAGCTCCAACTCTCAATCCCAAGCACAACCCATCCCACAAAGGAAAGAAGTCAATCACATCGATGATAATTATTGAAATTCAAGACTCATCTCACACAAATATACCACTTTTGTAGAGTGATAGGGATGATCAGATGTTGTCACTGATTCATCTAAGCTATCAGACCCACTCAGGATACAAGACCTGTTACTCTGTCAGAACCACTCAGTATACAAGTATAGAAGTCATCATTGTCGAACCCACAGAGGATCCCAGTATAGAAGTCATTTCCATCAAACCCACGGAGGATTCCAGTGTGATAGACGTCGTCATCGAACCCACAAAGGATTCCGGTATGATAGTCGTCATTGTTGAACCCACAGAGGACCCTAGTACGGAAGTCATCATCGTCGAACCCACGAAAGATCCTAGTACAGAAGACGTCGTCGTTGAACCCCTAGATGATCCTAGTATGGAAGTCATCATTGTCGAACCCACAGAGGATCCCAGTATGGTAGTCAACGCAGTCGCAGCCAGCTCTAGGGTTCCCGCACACATTGCGATTGATTCCTAGATGGTCTACTCCTCGAGAAAAGGGGTCGATACATCAACTATCACGAAGTACAGAGTTGATGTATCCCAAAGTTCCCTCTTGCCAAAAAAACTCAACATGACAGAAGGCGCGTCAATTGGATGGGGTCTGAGAGTTATTGGTTATTCCATTCCAAGAGCTCCGTTGGTTTTTAAGCTACAACCAACCCAACAGTACTCCAGATTCTTCCAAACCACAAATTTATTCCAAAAGAACCGTCTCATCAAAATTAATTCAACATAGTTGATGGAAAATCAATCGGACGTCCGGTCATTAAGTAATAAGCATTTCCGCTCCAAGGGCCCGGCTGGTTTCTGGTTCGAACCAACCCATACATAACCAAACTTATCTGAAACCTTGATTGTAACATACCTAAACGATCGTCTCAATCAAAGGATTCCTACGCAACTGACGGTGTGTTGATTAGAGGTCCATACCTCATGTTATGGGAAAAATAGCGAAAAACGGTCCAAAGTGGGGGTTTTGGGCCAGGTCCAACCAGGCCCAACCCACCCTGGGTCGGCCTGAACTGGGTCTGTCCCAGTAGGGTGCATCCTGACCTGAATGGGCATGGCGCGACCCGGCCCACAGGACACGCCCCAGCCCGGCCGAGGGGGGGGGGAGGGGTGGTGTGCTGGCTCAGCCTGCTGGCTGAGCGGGGGGTGCATCCCTGGGTTCTGCGAATGCGGCGCTAGGTTGGCGCTGCTTGTCTCTTGGATCCCACACGACCATGGGATCCTCTCCTCGCTGCCGCAGCCGGTGCCGTGGCAGGCTTCTACCATTGGCGCGCTGGGGTGCCGCCGTGGATTTCCGTGGTCCACCGGAGTCATTCTGGTGGTCCTTTTTTTCTTTCATCTACTCCTTCGGTCGTCTTAGGATCCTAAATTCATTGCAAAGGCTCAAAATTGCCGTTGCGGCCCCGTTTCGTCGTCGCCAACATCCCGCACAACAAGAACAATATGGAGATGGTTCCAGACTTGTTCGTTAGTCCGTACCCACCGCGTTAGTGGTTCAAATCACCACCCAACAATTTAAACTCCATGATCGAGGGTATAAATTATATAAATAAAATATACAAATCCCCTTACCTCATAGTTGATGTCATTTTTCATCGAGCTGTGGAACACGAGCGTCACGGTAGTCAGGCATCACGGAAGAACGGTTTCGTCATGTCAATGTTGAAGTAAGATTCGTTGTCACAGGTGTCGTATGCTCCTTGATGTCGAGGTGTTTATGTGGAATATGAGTCATTGGAAGAAGTCATTCACGTTCTTCGCCGGGGATGTTCTTCATTGAAGAACAGTGTTCTTCTTGAGATATGGTTCACCACTCTTTAATTCTCCAGATCCCCTTTTCCAGAAGTGATTTTCCAATGTAAAAGAAATAAGGAGGCTCTCCAATTAATAGAATTTCCCTGCAATTCATATATTAATTCAAAGAGGTCTCATTTAATTAACACTAACATTAATTATATGATTTGGCACATTTAATGGGAAGAGGGAGGTGGGAAGGCTCCACCGTTAATGAGGAGTTTTCAAAGGAAACAACAGGGAATTAATGGGGAGTTGAGGAGAGTTATGGGGAAAAGAAATTTGGAACTCGTGTGGGACCCACCTCACAAAAATCCACACTTGGTAGGAAACAAACAATTCACAAATAAAATAGTGTACCACACAATTTTATTTAGTTAAATATTAAACCCCAAAAATTAACTTTCGACCCACATAAAACACAACTGCGGTAAAACTCCCCTTACGAAAATACCGGAACTGCGAGTTCATCGGTGCCCTATGATTTCAATTCTGAGCACCGCTTCAAAAGATAGAAAAACCCGCTCGTTCGTTTACTGAACATACCCGAGATAAACTTCAGAAAATTATTCTGGGCACACTGGGTCTCAGAATCGTGTGCCGTCTGAAATTGCGTACTCTTAAAATTTTAAATAATTTAAGAAAAAAAAATTTCCCATGAAATTTACGGGTCTTTACATTACTCCCACCTCAGGGCTTTACATCCCCGTAAAGCTAAAACATACACTAGGGGAAAAAGGGGTACTGAGCACGCATCTGAGCCTCCCGCTCCCATGTGCTCTCCTGAAGGTTTCCATGCTGCTAGAGAACGTGCACCAGAGGAATAGATTGTCCATGAAAGACTAGATCCTATCAATCATCAATCTCCGCCAGAACCTTTGAGAATGTCGCCCCGTCGTCGATGTCCAGCTATCTGTGATCGATGATGTGGGTCGGGACATGAGCGTATCTCCTCAACTGAGATACGTGGAATACATCATGCACTCGGTGCAACTAAGTTTGAAGGTCCATGTGGTAAGCCACCTCGCCTACTATGCTGAGAACCTGGAATGGTCTGATGAAACGCAGAGATAACTTGCTGCCCCGGCCAAATCTCCGTAGACCCTGTAGAGGTGAGACCCGTAAGAAGACGTAGTCGCCATCCTCGAACTCTAGTGGTTTCCACCTTCTATCAGGATATGAATTTTGTCTGCTCTATGCTGTCTTCATCCGCACCTGGATGATCTGCACCTTCTCCGTCGTAGCCTGAACCATCTCTTGTCCTACATGTGCTGACTCCCTAGGGTCAGTCCAGCACAGAGGTAATCTGAAAGGTCGGCCATACAGTGCCTCGTACGGTGCCATCCCGATGGTGGAGTGGTAGCTGTTGTTGTATTAAAACTCCACCATGGGTAAATAATCCTCCCAACTGCGACCAATGTCAAGGAAACATGCACAGAGCATGTCCTTGAGAGTCTAAATGGTCCTCTCCGTCTGGCCATCCATCTGAGGATGGAAGGCAGTGCTCAGGCATAGCTGCGTCCCAAACTCTCTAATGAGCCCTGCTCTCTGATCAGTAGGAAGTGGGCCAACTTTGTGAGTCGGTCTACGATCACCCAAATGGAGTCGTGTCCTCTGGAAGTACATGGAAGCCTCGTTACAAAATCCATGGATATCCCATCCCACTTCCACTGCGGAACCTCTAAGGGCTGTACCAAGTCTGCTGGTACCTGGTGCTCCGCCTTCACTTGCTGACAAGTGAGGCATCGTGAAACGAACTCTGCAACAACCTTCTTCATACCCGACCACCTGTTCTATCATCTGAGGTCCCATTACATCTTCACCACTCCTGGATGTACCACTAGAGGGGAAGTGTGAAACTCCCTTTTCACTTCCTCCTACTGTGCAACTGGTACCATGGTACGTCCCCTGAAGAAGATGACGTGCTCTCCTCCTTCATAAAATCCATCCGGTGCCTGACCTGTGGAAATCTTAGCACGTCGTGTCTCACAGTCAATGTCCCCACGTTGTGCCTCTTTGACCCGCTGAAGTATTAGAGGAGTGACTGTGAGAGACTATAGAAAGGCTGCCCCATCACTATCCATGAAAGACATCTGCAACGCTTCTAGATGCTTCGTCGCCTCCCCTAGCAGATGTATGCTCGATCTCCTGCTAAGAGAATCAGCTACTACATTCTCCCTCCCAAGAGTATAGACTATCTCAAAGTCATAGTCCTGGAGGAATTCAATCCAACTTCATCGTATCAGGTCTGGGTCCTTCTACGAGAAGAGACACCTGAGACTTTTGAGATTAGAGTATACCGTAAACCGTTCGCTCAACAAACTATGGGTGTGACTGGCCATTTGTAAAGAAATCGACTACACCCTCTTTTGCTTACGTCCTATAAGAGCTGTTAAGATTTATCCTTTTCCAAAAAGATAAATTCGGTCTCATCCCCTAGATGAACCACGTTCTTTTCATAATATAGTCAATCATAGCATGAACGGTAATATTTCCTTCCATGGAAGTCTTGGTAAGGCCTCGACGCTACTACCAAGAGATCCAACCGTTACTCTTGCCTCCAAGGGTTGAGTCACACTGTCGGCAGTAGTGTGTGGTCATTGGGTCTCCTCAATTAGGAATCTCGAATGTGAGGTTCAATTCAACGGTTTTAACCGGAACCTCTTAGTATCAACTATTCAAAAAGTCAAGAAAGAAAACATCACATGGACAAGTGTCTTTTATTACAACATCTCAATGTTAAAAGACACAAAGCAACCACATACAACGACATAAAAAATTCTAGAAGCAAAATTTATCTATGCCTAGAGCTAGTCCTGCTCGTTTCCACCTGCTCCCGAATCACTCAGGTCAAACCTCTTCCTGGGAGGTCCCTCTACTGCCTGATGTTCATCTACATGGTAGGTTTGGCAGTCTCGAGCCATGTGACCCTGCCCGCCGCATGCATAGCATTACCTGCTCCTCGTATGTCTGGCTCTATTTCATGTTCCCCGCACAACCGAACCTGTATCCTGAGATCGCTCACCTGATGGCCTGGTTCGCTTGGAACTCTATGTTAATTATCTACTGCCAACTACAGAAGACTCTGCTACGTGTCGTCCGGTAGAGGGTCTCTCCACTGGTGACAGCTCAGCGAGAAAACTCTCCACTATAAAGGCTCTCTCCAACACCCCCGTCTACTTCGGGATGTTGAGGGAGATCATCGAAGCCCTGATCTCCTATCTGAGTCCCTATTCAATGGTGCAGGCCCTGAAGAATGGGTCACGTACCATGTCCGTGGAATAGAGTGAGAAGTCAGTGAACCTCGCTGAGTACTGAGCTACTGTCATGCTACCCTACTGTAGATGAAGCAACTCCTAAATCAGCACTGCACGAGGGGTGGCTGAAAAAAACTCTGAGTGGAAGAGACTCTTAAAGTCTATCTGAAGAAGTGATGCCTCTTCATGAACCTGGAGCATCAGGATACACCATCTACCCACTGCTGCATGCATAAGAATCGCGACAAGGATCACTATAAGGTCGGCTAGTGTCCCTACAAATCTGAAAACTATGACGATAGCCTCTAGCGAATCCTTAGCTACATGTGCGTCCATCGCTCCGCAGAACCTGAGCATCCTCTATCGCTGGAACGTGTGCAATTCACACAGGTGAAGTTCACTCTATGCTACTGGGGCTGGTGGTATCGGTGGCTCAGCGGGTAGTGGCACCACTGGTGCCTCCACTGTGATGGGGCCCTGCACAGAGGCCTCGTCGCTCAGTGGGCTACCATCCCGTACGTAACTCAGAACCCTAGCTGGATGCCTTTGTGGGGCCATCCTGAAAAGAAACAAGTGTGCCACGTTCGAACAATATACCTAGTGATCTGACACAAAGTAGTCACAAAGAAAACATTTTGAAGGAAACACACACACAATCAGTGTTTCCGTGCACTGAGTTGGAAATCAGAGGTCAGGGTCCTGGTGTATGGATACGTTGGCCGCCGCACCAACACTATAATCCCTGTACTGAAAACCTCACTCAATACTCTTAACACTATTGCCTCACAAAAAGGAATGATCAGAGTCCTGAGTTCTATAGTAGAACTGACTCCTCTCATACCAATTTGCCTCGACCTGTCCTCAGGGCCGGTGCCGTGACTACCCCAAGCCCGCCTTCCAGAGGCCAGGGGCTGGCGACTATCACCAAAGGTGTAAATCCCCAAAAAAATGAAGGCATTTACTTTTATATAAGTAAACAACACAACAGAGTACACAAGTGAAGTAAGCACTAAGTAAAACTGAGTACCAATGGTAAGTGCTGAAAAGAAAATGGTCTAGTATACAAACCTAACTGGAAGTATAGTACAACTAAAAAGGAAAGTACAACAACAGTAAAGTAAAGAAGCAACCACCGAGTCATCCTCTAGGAATCCCACCTGAAGGGTGGGTACAGATAGTCTCTCCCAGCACCATGGGGCTGTCCGTCTGCTCCGTGTACGTCACACCAAGTGCTCCACCTCCGGGTACCGTCCAGCTCTACAAACCTCTACCACAATCAGCGTTGCCCGTCGTATACATACAACACAACGTAGTGCGTGCATTTCCCATGAAGGGTTGAGTATAACAAAACTCAGTAGGGATCCCGAGACCCCCAAAGGTCTCACCGAATCCACAAAGGATAAACCACAAATAAAGGATACAATCACGAAGTATCAACCAACTCTACTTAGGTATATACACATACATATACCTAAGTCATCAATCCTAGTTCGGATCGAACTCTCAAGCCCAAGAAAAACACAATCCACACCAGAAAAGAAGTCAATCACATCGATGATAGTGATTGAAAGTCAAGACTTAGCTCACATAGGTATACAACTTTTGTAGAGTGATAGGGATGATTAGATGTAGTTACTGATTCATCTAAGCTGTCGGACCCACATAGGATACTAGACCAGCTAAGCTGTCAGACCCACTCCGGAAACAAGACCAGATACTCTATTAGACCCACTCAGGATACTTGTACAAAAGTCATCGCTTTCAATCCCATGGAGGATCCCAGTACAGAAGTCATTATCATCGAACCCACGAAGGATTCGATTACGGTAGACGTCGTCGTCAAACCCACGGAGGATTCTATTATGGTAGTCGTCTTCATCGAACTGACGGAGGATCCTAGTATGGAATTCATCATCGTCGAACCCACAGAGGATCCTATTATGGTAGATGTTGTCGTTGAACCCACAGAGGATCCCAGTACGGAAGTCATCATCATCGAACCCACAGAGGATCCCAGTATGGTAGTCGACGCAGTCGCAACCATCTCTAGGGTTCCCGCACACAACACGCTCGATTCCGGGAGGGTCTGCTCCTCGAGAAAAGGGTTCGATACATCAACTATCACAAAGTCCAGAGTTGATGTATCCCAGGGTTCCGTCTCATCAAAAGAAACTCAACGTGACAGACGATGCGTCAATCAGACGCCCGATTTGAGAGTTATTGGCCTTTCCGTTCCAGGGTCCCCACTGGTTTTTAAGCTAAAACCAACCCGACCGTACTATAGGTACGTGAAAACCTCAAGTGAAGTATTTCAAAATAACTATCTCATCGAAATTAATTCAACCTAGTTGACGAAACGTCAATCGGACGTCCGGTTCTTAAGTTATAAGCGTTTCTGCTCCAAAGCCCCGGTTGGTTTCGGGTTCGATCCAACCCAACCATGCCCAAACTTCGCCGAAACCTCGAGTGTAACATACAGAAACGACTATCTCGATACAAGGATTCCTAAACAACTGACTTTTCCTCAATCAGAAATCCATATCTCATGTTATAGGAAAAAGACTGAAAACGGTCCGAAGTGGGGGGTCTGGGCCTCGTCCCACCCGGCACAACCGACCCTTGGTCGGCCCGAACCGAGTCGACCTGACCCCGGTCCGAGTCCGGCCCAGCTTGGCGCATCCCGGCCCCTGTGACTTTCCCTGGCCCAGCCGGGGGGGGGGGGTGTGCAGCTCGACTAGCTGGCCGAGCGGGGGGCGCAACCCCCAGTTTTGCGAAAGCGGCGCGAGGCTGGCGCTGCTTCTCTCCTAGATCTCGCGTGGCCGCGGGATCCTCTCCTCACTGCCGTGGCCGGTGCCGTGGAAGGCTTCTTCTGGCGTCATGCTAGGGCGCCGACACAGGTGACCCGCGCCACCGAAAATATTTGCGGGCCACCGGAGTCATTCCGGTGGTCCGTTTTTTCTTCCGTCTGCGCCTACGGTCGTCTCGGGATCCGAACTTCACTACGAAGGCTCCAAATCATTGTTGCGGTCCCTTTTTGTCGTCGCCAACATCCCGTGCACGAAGAACAATACGACGATGGGTCCATACTTGTTCGTTAGTATATAACCACCATGTTAGTGGTACAAATCATCACCCAACAATTTAAACACCATGCTCGAGGGTATAAATTACATAAATAAAATATACGAATCCCCTACCTCGTAGTTGAAGTCATTCGTCATCGATCCATGGAAGATGAGCATCACGGAAGAATGGTGTTGTCCCATCAAAATTGGAGGAAGAGTCGTTATCGTAGGTGATATAGGCTCCTTGACGTTGAGGTGCATCCAAGGAAGATGCGTCATTGGAAGAAGTCCTTCGCATTCTTCGCTGGGGATGTTCTTCATTGATGAACAATGTTCTTCATCAAAGAAGGATCACCTCTCCTTAATTCTCCAGAGCCCCTTTTTCCACAAGTGATTTTCCAACATAAAAGAAATAAGGAGGCTCTCAAATTAATATAATTTCTATGCAATTCATATATTAATTCAAAGAGGTCTCATTTAATTGACGCTGACATTAATTATATGATTTGACACATTTAATGGGAAGAGGGAGGTGGGATGGCTCCACCGTTAATGAGGACTTGTCAAAGGAAACAATAGGGAATTAATGGGGAGTTGAGGAGAGTTACGGGGAAAAAAAGTTTGGGGCTCGTGTGGGCCCCACCTCACAAAAATCAACACTTGGGAGGAAATAACCAATTCACAAATAAAATCATGTTCCACAAAATTTTATTTATTTTAAGATTAAACCCCAAAAATTAACTTTCGACCTGCATAAAACGCAACTCCAGTAAAGGTCCCCTTAAGAAACTATTGGGGCTGCGAATTCATCGGTGTCCTCAGATTTAAATTCTGAGCACCGCTTCAAAAGATAGAAAAACCTGCTCGTTCGTTCACTGAACATACTCGATCTAAACTTCAGAAAATTATTTCGGGTACACCGGGCCTCAGAATCATGTACCGTCAGAAACTACGTACTCGTAAAGTTTCAAAGAATTTAAGAAAAAACATTTCCTTGAAATTTACAGGTCTTTACATATAGTTCTATGAAAAATAAGGTCTTATAAGAGCCTACCACCTCTAATACCATTTTTGTCACAAACCGACTCGATTCGACCCTAAACCGATCACAAAGGTAAGCCCTTGATAAGTCCCGAAATGCATTCCCGATCCTGTCAGGATGGTTTCAAGCACCGATGGAAT
This sequence comes from Viscum album, assembly GCA_963277665.1. Classification (NCBI taxonomy): domain Eukaryota; kingdom Viridiplantae; phylum Streptophyta; class Magnoliopsida; order Santalales; family Viscaceae; genus Viscum; species Viscum album. The sequence continues at coordinate 266,972,976 of OY728132.1, read as the reverse complement.
CAATAGAGTACACACGAGAACGATTTCTCCCAAGTATAAACAATCAAACCAATAGTGGAAGGAAATGTACAGCTCAAAATATATTTACAAAAATATTGAACTGAACATTATTTGTATAGGAAACTGAATGTACATCAAAACCAAAAAATCAACTAACCAAACCTGATAACCAAATAAATCCATGTGACACTTATCATCACTCTCCAGCACAATTATTCCACGTCACCCAAGGCGATCGAACTCAAGATGAAACCTGCACAAGGGCTAAAAACAGAAGAAGACTAGAGGCGTGAGTATTAAAACTCTGTAGGTAATCCCAATATTCTATTCCCAATGAAATTATTTTAAAATAAAATAAAAATAAATTTGAAGTTTTAAATACATGATATAAATATACTTTTTACATATGAGGTCACATGATATAAATAAATTACCAAAAAAACATTCATGTTTTATAAACAAGAATGCTAGTAACAATTTTCAAAGAAGTTCAACTTTAAAATGAAAATAGTTTTCAAGATGGATGATTTGATTAATGTATACATTTAAATAAATCAGACATGATGATGAATTTACCAAAAAAACACCGTATGCCGATGGTGAGTACAAAATAGACATTGATCACTTTTCATTGGAAAACACCTAGGCACTAGTCAGTTGTGAGCTCTAGGCACCTCGTATATCGGTGAAGGTAACCATAATAAAATATCCATTCTCATGCACACAAGACACTAGTAGGGAGAATACAAAAAGAAATTGGTCCTCCAAAAACATCATCATCAGAGATTAGTTAGTGTTTTCATTGTATGACTTGCTACGTAAAACAGGGGCTAAACCCTACAAGATCACTAGCATAGTAGTCCATGTCCGCCCACCTTGATACCCAAGAATCCTTTTAGTGCTCAATAAAGTTACACATATTATCAAATACACTTTCCACATGAAAATTATATTTTCAAACTATAAACACACAAACATAGCACACACATGATTCATATTTCTTTCATGAAACAATAAACCACTTAAAATTTTCATAAAATAATTTCAAAGAATGTAAAGAGGATTTGCACAAAAAAATCATTCAAAAACACTATTTTAAGGATAAAAGAACAAAAAAACATACCCAACCATATTTATAATCCCTAAAAATATTTAATAAGATCATTTCATGGACCATAAAACAATCCCAATTGACACAATATGGAATATACATGTAAAACACTCATTCTTCATTTGTAGGAAAGGCTAAACAAGTCTTTAGACATTTTTACCAAACCTAAATTTTTCAAAGTCACAAATAATACATTTAATAAATACGTGAGAGCCCACAATTTTTAGATTCAAAACATTGGTAACCACTATGAAAATATTCATATTTCTTATCCATTACACAAACATTTTTATAAAAGTCCCCAACAGGCCTTCCATTAGAAACACATGTTAAAATACATTAAAACCAATAAACCTTCTTTTTAAAAACCAAAACCCGATTGGAATCCATGCAAGGAACCCAAAAAAATTTCTTTTCCCACTTTCGATATGATTATAAAACAAAACCAGTCATTTTAAACCACACTCAACACATAAATTCTAACTGGGAAACATACCGAGAACATGGCATGCATTTTTTTATAAAAACAATTCATTTTGAGCACTCAAAAAAGAATAAAACATAAATGGAATTCCATAAATTTATTCACTCTATTGATCCATGTTCAAAATAATACAATCCATGTGTAGAAGCTTAGAAATCATTTGAAAAAACAAATGGTGTGCACTATTTTAATAACACTACACCACTTTACCAAAAACAAGATTTTAACCGCTACTTGGCAAACCCAAAATATTATCCAAATCATAAATTAAAATTTTCAGAGTATGATGATGATGAAAAAATCATGAAATATATTTATCTTAAATAAAAATGTCATGTTCAATGGGAATCCTTCCAAAAATATAAGGTAGAATGGAAACATACAATCGAAATCCCCAGCAGTGGGTTTATAAACCATAAAAATAGCAATAACATCCCCAAATGAATATAACCCTCATAAGAAATCATTACAAAACATAAACATAGGTAGTTAATGACTAGGGGAGAATAAATAACCATAAAATAATGAAATTGAGGATGAAGAGGGAGGAAAAAGGAGAAGGAATCTCACCTTGGAAACTAGAAAACTCTTCATATTCCATTAGATCCAAACTCATAGAGGAAATGTAATGGATTGAAACTCAGTGGAGGGTCTACTTAAGTCTGTACTAACCTGGGGAAATAAATTTGGGGGAAAAATTGAATGAAATGAATGATTTATGGATGAAAAAATTTACCTTCTCAAATCTAGATGATTTGAAGAAACCCTAAGAACTTTTTCCCTAATATGCGATTCAAATCAGCTCAAAAGAAGATAAATAGATATTGTGGGTGAGGCTATGGATTTTGGATTCAAGTAGGAGGTATAATCACCAAAAAATAATAAAATATGAAAATGATATATAATAAATATATTAGTTTTTTAAAAACAGGTAATGGGCCCACAAGTTTTCCCGATACCTAAATAAAAATCCCAAATTCACTATTCTTATGAATTATTAAGGGGTCCAAAAGGATATAGAGGTTTCGATATATCAGGTGAGGCCAACTATAATGTGGAATGGGTAAATGAATGTTTAAAAATTAAGGGGTTATAAAAGAAACAAAATATGTTTATAAATCCAGAAATGATCTCACGGTAGGCCCATATCATGAAGTAACAACCATTTCTCAAAAAACTCCCAAAAAATAAATGGGGCACCCAAAGTAGCAAGATTAGACCTATAGGGATGTTCAAAACAAAAAATTAATCTAACACAACACCCATTAAAAGGATCAGGATTTTTAATGAACTAGATCAAAATGAAAACTTGAAAAAAAACCGGTGTGACAACACCTCTAGGTCTAGATGTAGAGTTACCTATTGAGTTATTCCTAGGAGTAGCAGAAGTGAACATTCCTCATTATAGGATGGCACCTAATGTGCTTCTAGAACCAATGTAGCAATTTGAGGATCTGGAAGTCAATGGTTTTACATTCTCCATCACTTCTTTTTGGAGTTAATAGGTCCTATTTCCCAAAAGGTGGATGAAACCCTCATGATCTGTGTGGATTACCATCATTAGAATTAGATCATACAAAACAATCAGTATCCACTTCCTAGAATATATGAAATATTTAACAAGATCATAGAAGATAAAGTGTTTTCAAAGATAAATGTGAGATTGAGATACAATCATGTGCATTCCAGGACTTTAGACATAAGTCACATATATTTTAGTAGAAGTTATGTTCTATATGAGTACATGTTTATTCTGTTCGGACTCACAAACAAACTTTCTATCCTCATGGTTCTTAGGAATCTGATTTTCCACTTATATATGGATTCATTTTTGGTTTTCTTTATTGATGATATCTTACTGTATTCTTGCTCTAGAAATTACCATGAATCCGATATTTAGATCATTATGAATACACTAAAGGAGAACCCGATCTATGCTAAGCTCAATGAATAACAATTTTGGATCAACATTTTCCCCTTTCGGGGTCACATTATCTTAGAGTCAGGAGTTTCAGTAGACCTAAAGAAAGTAAAAAATGTAGTTTCATGGGAGTATCCCATGAAAGTATTTGAAATTCATAGTTTCTTGGGGATATATAGATATTAAAGTCACTTCACCCAAGATTTATCATGCCATGCAATGCTTCTTAAAGGCTTAACAAAGAATGGTGTGAAATTCCAATGCTCATAAGCCTGTGAAGTATCATTTAAGAAGTTAAAGGGCCATCTGACTACAACACTAATTTAGATTCTTCCAGATCTAGGAAAAAATATATTGTATGCAATGACACATCAAGAAACTATCTTGGAGTTGATTTGATGTAGGAAAAGAGAGTCCCCATGTATTGGTCTCATAAGATAAAGTCTCATGAGTGGAGATACTTGACGCATGACCTGGAGATCCCTACAGTTGTGCATGACTTATGTAGTTGGAGACACTATATTTTGTGAGAGTGCATTGTGGTATTCACTTATAAAAAAATACTCAAATATATCATCACATAGTGGGATTTTAATCTTATAAAACACAAGTGGGGGGAGTAACTATAGTCGTGTGATTTTGTTCTTTCCTACATGCCTTTAGAGGGGAATTTTGTGGCCGATGCTCTTAGCTGGAAGACTCAAACATATGAAAATAAGAATTCTAGTGAAAAATGGAATTTTATGGCCCTATTCTCTGAGTAGGATGTTGAGGTTTAGTAAGACCATGGTTAGATTAGCCTCTCATCCTTAGCTATCACTTATAATCTTCTGGAACAAGTGATAATGAGAAAGTTATCTGATCCTGAAGGTCTTTTCCCACGGGTAATCAGTTTAGATGATGATACAACTTTTGGTTGGACCATATAAGGGGATAATACCTTATTTTTATATGGGTGTTTAAGGGTCTAGGTATACATCAGAGAGGCATTGATGTAGGAATTCGATGCTTCAACATGGGCAGTTCACCCCAATGTCACAGAAATGTATCGGGATCTATGATGCTAGTACTGGTGGCTTGGTATAAAACAAGAGAATATTGGATTTATCACCCAGTTTTACACTTATCATCTGGTAAAAGAAAAAAATCAACATATAACATGCCTTCAATAACCATTGTCCATTGTTGAGTGGAAATGGGATGATGTTTCAATATATTTTTTGACCATTCTACCTATATCGCCTCAAGGCAATGATATAGTTTGGTTTTCCATTGGTAATTTAATAAAGGTCACACACTTATTACCTATATGGAAGACCCTCATAGTAGAAGATAATTTAAAAATATACTTCAGAGAGGTATTATGTCTTCTTGGAGCTCCATGTTCTATCTTTTCAGAGAGAGATACTCATTTCACACAATAGTTCAGGTAGGGTTTTCAAAAGTATAGTGGTATAGAAGTAATTTTGAGCATGTCCTATCACTTACTATCCAATGGAAAACAAAAAAAATGATTCAGGTTCTATAGGACCTTTTTCATTCGTGTTTCCTTGAATATGGGGGTTATTAGTAGAAAAATACCCCCCTCATTGAGTTTTCTTATAATAAAACATTCAAGGCTATCGTCGAGATAAATACCTAGGATTCCCTATATGGATGGTCATTCTACTACCCTTAGTGCTGGCTGGAGGTAGGGTAAGAAACTGTACTTGGACCATGTTTCTTCAAGGAGACTACAGAGTAGGTCCAGTTTATCAGAAATAACAAGTTGATAGCTTAGAAAAAACAGTAGTAGTTTTCCAATAGATTCTAGAGACCTAAAAAGTTTGAGGTCAGAGATTGATTTTTCTTTTGAGTCTCACCTCAATTGGGGTGTAGTTGTATTCAAAAGTAGGGTAATATTTCATTGTGGTTCGTTGGAGCTTTAGATGCTGTGAAAAATATTATACCAATGGGTTAACACTTGGAACATCCTTTAAGATATAAGTTAATGAAAGATGTATTTCTTGTATATGAGATTTTTTGATACTATAAAGGCCTAACTCACTTATTTAATATTGATGAGGTTGAGTTGGATATGAATGCTTCGTTTGAATAGTATCCCATTCAAATAGATGATCAGAGCTTAGAGACACTTCGATGAGGATCTATTCCTCTGGTATGGGTTCTATAGATGTATGACTGAGTACATGACACAACTTGGGAATTGGAAGCTGATATAAGTTCTTAGTGGCCGGAACTCTATGCTGACAATGCCTATTTACCCTCACTAGGACAACTCAGGATTAAATTTACCTTGAGAGGGGAGGTTGTAATGACCCGTATTTTTAAGAAAGGTATGGATCATTAGGTTTTAAATTTTAATACCTTAAACATCCAAAAAAAATTAGGTTTAATCATGTGACAATGGTCATGGGTGCTTCTGGGGCTCATTCGGAGCCCGAAGATATGAAATAGAAAAATGATTGGGCCACAGAGTTTGTCTGAAATTGTCTGACCCAAAGTGAACAACCATGCGACTGGTTGGAGACATTGGACAGATCCCTTTTGCATGGTTTGAACACGGTTATTCAAATTGTTCACCTAACCATGCAGGGTTCTACTAATCTATAGAAAACCATGCACGAGTTGCACACGACCTGACTAACCAGGCACCTAAACCGTGTGCCCCAAAATTTTGGAGGGAAATTATAATTTTACCCTTCATAAATTCTTATACCTATTTTTATTTTTCCCTTTATTCTTCCAGTGGCTATGAATGGTTTCCTCCTCCTATAGAACTCGAAATACCTTAACCTAGGTTTATCCATATCTATCTCATCCAACACCCGATTCTTGAATCGTCAATGGAATTGGATAGTTAATTGTAAGGATAATTTCACTAACCATTCATATCTCAGTTTTAATTAGAATCTTTCATCATATTAAGTTACAGTCTCATTTTCCATATTTTTAGGTCATTGGAATATTTTTTAGATTTCTTGCAACTGATATGAATATGAGACTGATACCGATTGAGGTGTCATCTATGGCCTTGATGTAGGTGGTATATATGTTTTACCTTGGAGTTTTTGGCATTTCCTTTTTATTCCATCATGCAGTATGCCGACATTTGCTAATAATTTCCATTATGTTTATTGTTTCATATAATATTGACCATTGCATCCTAATATGTACATATTGATACTTGTTTTTTATTAATATGATGCGTACATCATATATGGTCACCCCAAGGTCAATCCAAGGGAAAATGACCATTTTGGTCAACTGGCTTAAATACATAGAATGTCTAATTATCTCCCATATTATATTCTAAATGGTATTTTTTTGATATATGAGTAATAACAGAAATCTATAAAACCTTTTAGGTGTTTGATCCTCTTATAGTTGGAATTTACCAAGTAAGAAAATTCCATGTTGCCTATGACACCTTCCTTTGACACCTAATCCTTAGTAATGAAAATGTAATGTCTTAAAGAATTAGATGGGTTGGTTATATTAAATGGTATTGATTATATATGATGGATATTTCATGATGGTTTCCTTTATTTGATTGAATTGAACTAGTTAAATGGAAATGTGACGCCTTAATGGGATTTGGATTTAGTAAATACATTTATGAGAGTTCTTTACCTCGTGTATTGAATTATATATAGGACCATACCTTTGATAATGTTTAATTGAAATTAATAAAAGGTTATTCCCTATGTATTATGATATAAATGATTATTCTTTACTTATGTTTATGGATAAATAAAATAGATGGATGGGAGTTAATTCCACATGGAAGTTATAATTATAATACACCTTTTTAGAGGCTATGTACGATGGGAAGGGGTGTTGCACCAGGAGGGAAATCATAATCCCTTACATCAGGTCTGGAGTATGGCATCTCACTCTAGTGATAGTATACGAGCGTCAGGATTTATGAACCATATACCATGATTAGAGTGTTGCTACGAAGGATGAATCACCATCCGGGGTGTTATTGCATGACATCTCTCACTCTTATTGAGATGTAGGGAAGTAACCATATTGAATAATATTTTAGGCTCGTTATACTGGTTATGGATGTCTATGTAAAGTCATAGTCCAATGCAACACTAGTTTTTAGGTATATTCCCTTTAGGCATCCAACAGACATGGTTCATATAGTTGTATACAATATAAAACTAAACTATATATTTAATATTACTATTTATATATATAGTGACTTGAAAAGACATTTCACCCAACTGTGAGATGAAGAAGGTTGACTCTCTATGTGTCCTTTAGGAATCTGAGTGGGTGGTTATTTATTTCATCAGCATTGGATCTCTTTTTCTTCTTATACCTGTAAATTGTTTAGTTATAAACACTAATCTAATTACATCTTGACACCATTGGTGGATGGATAGTGAGATTATTATCTCACACCATACTCGGGCTGCCATTGGTACCTTAGAAGACAATCTATTTGCAGGTATTGACAAGGGAAAAATATCTGCTATATATTGTGGGCTTTCATTACCTAGTCTGAGCTTTAGAGGAAAGATCCAGAAATATGTTTGAGATACTTGGAGCTTTTTTTTGTATTTTTGACTTTCTATAATATTGTATAGAATGTGTGTATCTACTTTTTTCCTATCCATGTTACAAAATTCCATGAATCCGGTATCATACAATCCCATATAGGGTTTTTGTTATATTATTTTGTTTGTTTATCTTTTTCAACATACTTATTCAGTTATCTGTTTATGAATCTACATTAGTTTATTGATTCTAATTATTTATATTATGATTCTCCTATTAATTGTTAAATGTTGTATTATTTTTTCTAATCTGACATAAGGGTACATTATCCACACCATACCATCTTCACACACTCACTGTTAGTTAGTAACCTCTTGCGTATGAGGAGGTGCACTTGAGGCCATGTGACCCACCATCTTGGGGCATGAGCTAAGTGAATCATCGGGCAATACGTTACAAAATTAGTGTTAATTATTCTTATTTATGTTGTTTTTAGATAACTATATACTCAAGAAGTAAACACAAGTTTTTTACTTGATAACGATTGGATAAATCATCAAAAAAATCCCAATGGATCTAGTATAAATCATTTAATCATCTAGGGTTTTGAAAAATTTTATATCATTTGCATCATCCAATTTAGAATTTGGTTCTAAAGGAACAATTAAATTCCTATTTAAGAAATGTGATCTTAAAATACTTGAAATGTTTGATAATGTTGGAATTCTTCTACTATGATTTAGTTTTTTGACGGATTATATTTTTTTCTGGAAACATGGGAATGGAATTCAGTAGAAAATAAAAAAAAATTGGTTTCAAATCCATCATTTCATTATTTATAACATGATGCATCTGACCTATCTATTTAGGAAATAAAAAATCGGAATGATATTCTAAATATGAAATAAAAAATATCTCAATTTTATTATTTTTTGAAAAAAACCATGGAGGACTTATATCTAGGATTCCGTATGAGAAAACCGAAATTTGTTAAACAATTTATCAATATTAAATCAGATTTTGGAATGTATAATATTTGCTACAATAATATTTTATCTCTGTTTAAAATATTGTTACCTTATTAAAACACCTTACCTACAAATTTCTATAAATTTAAAAGAGTGGTACATAATTTGGGTTATAGATATCAAAATTTTCAAAAGTGTTCAAATGAATTCATCTTATGTTATGAAGATTATGTATCACTAGTCAATTTTATAACTTGTAGAGAATTAAAGAATAAAGAGAGAAAACAAGGAATGTCTAGATTTCCTATGAAACAGTTGTGGAATTTTCTAATTACACCCTATTTATAGCATTGATTTTAGTGTCACAAAATAGCTACATTGATGACATGTTACAAATCAAATATTTCCATTATTAAAATACAAAATCATCCATGTGATGGTGATTCATGGAAACTCTTTGATCAGATTCATCCTTATTTTTGTTCATAATCTCGTAACATATGGTTGGGTCTTCCTATTGATGATTTTTCCCCTTTAGTGCTTACGATAGTCAATATTCCCTATGACATGTTTTCCATACTTCATACAACTTACATCCTTGGATGTTGATAATAGAACCATATATATATTTGAAACTATTAATTCCTGGGCATATAAAGAAGAATATTGATTTTTATTTAAATATACTAATTGAGGAGTTTATTTCATTATAAAAAAAATGGTGTGAATTAATTTGATATTGTTTTACATAAAATTTTTACATTGATGGCTGTAATACTATGGTTGATCAGCAAATTTCTATCTTATGGTATATTATCTTGATAAAGTACACATGTTCTAAAATATTGTTCACACAAAATAGACAAGAACAAAGAATTTATTCCTGGAAATTGTTGAAATAGTAGTTATTTTCACATTCATAGAAGATTTCATCCCGTGGATCACCCTTTTCAAAGGTACTCAAATAATTTTGAAAAAGATAAAACTGAATGAGACAAAAATCCAGCAGTACTCTTAGGTATTCAAATAAAATATATCATCTCTATATTACCTCATTTTACGTTTTGAATAACTATAAATGAACAAAAAATAAATGGTTTTGGGATATATCACAATTGGATAAAGTGATGTATTTTTTGGACCTTCCCATAGTAGCCCAATTTGTTGTTTTGTCACATGTCAGATTTAAAGAATACTGAGAAGAATTTTTTGATAATAACTTTTATATCACATTGGACACTACTGATAAGAAAAACGATAATCTAAAGGCATAGTTAGATCTTTCCCATATTTGAAAATGTCTTGAACTTGAATCATTTGAACATGAAAAATAACACAATTTAAAGAATCCAAAAGAATCATATGCACTTTCTAAAGAAATCCTTTTATTATTCTCTTAATGGATTAAAGATTTGAGGTTACCAGATGCCTATACATTTTACTTATCTCATTAAATTATAAATGGGTATATTACTGGGTAAAAAATTCATGGCTTCCATGTCTTAATGGAATGATTATTGTATGTTGTTATTAGAGGCATCCTAAATTATTTTATCAAGGAAAATTTTGCAAAAATAGCATATTTATTCTTAGATATTTGTGTGGAATCATGAAATTATAAGGAATTTTGTATACATAAAAAATATGTTGTTTTAATTTTATGTAAATTGGACAAAATATTCATGTCGATCATCCTTGACTCATTAGAACATTTAATATTTCATTTTTAATATAAAGCTAATTAGGTTGAGATTGAACAATTTCAATGGATATATTAATATGATATATGAATGAAAAAATTATTTAATAAAGTAAATAAAAAATTATAAGTTGAATGGTAGATTTCATAAGTGTACTAGCATGTGGATATTTTAAATTTATTCTCTTATTATTTTTTATCATAATATCATTCAAAACATAATCGTATGGGTCACAATGAAAAAAATATTGATGATGTCAAAAACCATAATTTTTCTGTTTTCAATCACCTCGAGCATGGTTTTAGGGGATATCATGAATGATGGATTTAAGATGAATAACTACAACAATCTCATACATATATTCTGTTGAATTGTGAAGAAATTTCCTAATTTTTGAAAAAAGTACTACATATTTTTTTATTTTTTTATAATAGATACTTTTATTTATAATATTTTTTATAGATTAAATGATGGGCATGTTAAAAAAAAATCAAAAAAATTATATCTTCTACCCTTGAAGAACATCTTATACATAATTTTACATATTGGTTTCAAAGATAGGTAAGTTAAAAAATTTTAATGGAACAAAAAATCATTTTATATTGATATCTATTATTAATAATTTTTATTTTTTTCATGAAACCCAACATGAAATTAAAATTGATAGTCAATTATGTATTATAAAAATCCTCCATCAAAATTTGCAAAATATTATAATGAGTATGTGGTTAAAGGATTTCTAATCTTGACACGAATATATAGTGAATAAAAGAAATCAAGGAAAAATGGTGTTTGTTTAAACGGATATCATCATAATGAAATTGAAGTTTAATTTCATGTCATCCGGGATGAATTTTTTGATTTATGTTATCTGGAAGAAAATTATGTAACAACATTTAAGTGTCATAGGTTCGATACTGATATAGGGTTTCCAATTCATCTACAACAAGGATTTTTTGACATTAAATATGAATTTATTTTTGTATAAAATGAACCATTTATGTTATCACATCAAGAAAATCATGTGTACTATACAAATTACTATGTTGTTTTGAGATATTTGAATGGATAGTTGAGTGTAATAAAAAATTAAATATCATGATAGTCTATTTCTTGAAAATGAATATGGTTGTATGGAAGTACAACATATTATGTTTTTTCAAGAAAAATTCCCAAATATATATCATACCCCAGAAGATATAAATATTGATGTTGAAAATCCCTAGTTAAGGGATGATGATATAGATAATGTTGATGAAGTAATAATGGATAATGAAACTAAAATTCAAATTGAAATTAGAAATGATGAAAATTAAGATCAATACATTGTTCATAATGAAGATGAAGAAGTAGATGATGAATTATGTATTATATGAAGGTATTTATTAGTTTCTATATTTATATTTTTATGAAAAATTATTTATATGTAATATTTTATACTTTAGTTGGATGGTCTCGATAATCTATTATATTCATTCACTAATGCTAATAATTATTAGTTTTTTAGATTTGATATCTTCATTAATAATTATTAACAAGTAAAAATAATATAGTTTGTATGGTATTTATTATATTTTAATATTTGAAATTTATGATGAAATTTTTTATTATGGAAGATTATTCTCTTCCATTATTTATTAAGTGGTAATTATTATATTATGTTATTTATTGGTTTTTTATGTCTTATATCAGCATTAACAATTTCATATAGGTAATACTAACATATTCTTCTATTTTATCAATTTTTTATATTTTATATTTGTACTAAAAATTTATTAATGGTATGATTATTTTGTTTTAGATGGCTTGAGATTTTCCTGATGATCTATTTCAATCTCTCAAAGATATTGGACTTCTTGTTGATGATACTGATTCATCTGATCAGGATGCCACATCGATTAAGAGGGGAAACAATATTTCTTGATTGATGATTCTAGATTCTATTTTATATATATATCCATATCTTTATTTTCCTCCTCATCTATAGAGATATGTTTAGTGTTTTATGTTATTTATTTTATATTGAGTTTTTATTAAATTTTTTAATAATATTTTGATCATTTCTTTTTATTTTTACATTTTGTCACATTTAGCTATTGGGAAGGATGGCGTGGTTCTATGAAAATATTTATTTCCTCCATGGGTTTCATGGGATCAGGTTCCCATTTCAATTATTTAGTAGATGTTCGACCACTGTATTGTATGTTATTAAATAATATATAATTTTTAAAATTTATTTAATTACTCATATATTTTTTTTAATTGTCTTGTAGAATTTATGGTATATGATTGCTGATAGACAAATGGATTATATCTCGGAGGCATCAAAATTTTTTATACATGAGTATTTTGATTAGTTTTTAAAAAAACTTCAGAAAGCGACCTATGAATATAGATTCTTCTAGTGTTTTTTATTGGTGTTGTTACTCCCATCAACATGACTATATCTTAGTTCTGGTGTGAGATAGATCGTGCTGCTATTGTCTTGGAGATACTTTTATGAGAAATTCATCATATAGAAATCAGATCTGGGGGATGATAGAGGTCATACATAAGGTTGGAATATGTACATTTGGAATACATTAATGATATATGGTAGGTGATACTATTTAATAATGTATATAAGATTTAAATGTATTTTTTTATATTATAAAATCTACTTGTAAACCCTCCGATACAGAGTTTGATGTTTATGAGAAGATTTATAATTATCTCCATATAGTAGAACTTATAGGCAACAAAAAAAATTCTATATTGGGGTGAGTAATTTTTTTTAAAATACAATAATTTTTATTTAATTATTGTTCTATTTTTTAATTATAATTTAAAGAAATGTATGAGGCTGTGAATTCTCAATCATGAGAGAGTCAATCCATGGGAAAATTATATGAAACTTGTGAATCATGTTTTTATGAGGGAACCGGGATATAGGTGACTTTTCATAGTGTTGAGAAAGGACATGTGGTTAGTATTGGTTCCTAGAAGACACCTATGAGTTTTTATGGTACTTCTTCAATGTCATTGATGATATAAAAGGGAGATCATAGAGATTCATCATGGAAACCATCATCCTCCATATAGTATGATGCTATTTTGAGATCTTAGGATGATATTATACAGATGACGTAGATAAGAGGGGGAGCATGACCAGTAACATCAGAGATATGAGAAGATGTTGGAGTCAATATGATGGACTACGCATAGTGCTGGTATAATTTTTATCCCCTCTGATCCTTTGATTGATCCACCTCCACCTTATGCAAATTCAAGTTGTGTGATTTTTTATGTCTATTTTATAATTTTGGGTGATAAACATTTCATATCTAATATATTCTATTAATGTAATGTTTGTTTTTATCTTTTTTTAATTATTTTTAATGTTATTTATTTTTAATTAATTATTTGTAATATTTTTATATTTTATTATTTTTAAAATATTATATGTGAAAAATAACTCCAACCATCATAATTAATCATATAATATATTTACAAAAATTATTTTTGATGGATGTATTATCTGTTGAAAGTAATAACTATTAGTGATGAACCATTGAAAAAAATAAATTTAGATGCCATTTTGTGGACATATCATTAGTGATAGACTCCCATAAAAATGAATTTTTGTGATTGGATTTATTTTATAATAATCTATCTAAAAAAAACTCCAGTAGTGTAATAAGCCTGGAATTCAGGTATCCTATGAATGAACTCTTAATCTTGGGTTGTTATTTTTATTCATCATGATAAAACTATTAGATGTGTTAATTATGATTCCTTTTTAATTATTAAACTCACCCATCATTTAAATTATTTCTAATTAATATATTTTAAAATATTGTTTTTTTTTTCACCTTGGAAAAAATGATAATATTGTTCAAGAATTGAATGAAAGGAAAATATTCTTTAATTCCATTTTAAATTTTCAAATTTAATCACGTTTGTAAAACTATAAACTAACCATTATCTAATAAATTTATTTTTGAGAGGGTAAATAATATATTTTTAATTAGAAGATTCCATTTGGGAAATGTTTTTGAAAACTAATTTTTTTGGAATTACAAATCATTCACCTTTGAGATAAATTAACTTCCACTAAACCTGATGAATTGATTGTTTGAGGATATGTAATGGGTTAATTATATATGAGTTTGACGTATATTTTTTTGATACATGTTTTCCATATATATTTTATAAAATAATTATGTTTTTAATTCCAAAATGTGTTTTTAATTGAGAGTTATTGAATTTTTGTCAAATTTAAATGTTCTGGGCACAATAGAAGCACCGATGGGGCATTCCTAACTTGGTTTTTTATGACAATTGATAAATAATATGAGACTTACATGAGAAATAATTAATTTACCAATTTAATTATATGAAATTTTAATTTACATGAGAGAACAAAAACCAATTATAGGATCATCGCATAATTATTTGAAAATAATTTAATTGGTTAAAAAATTACATTGTGATTAATTCTTTTCTTTTTGATGAATCTGAAAATGCATCAATATTGAAACATCATCATATAATATGAATAAAGTCTTGGTTTTCTTTAGTGTTGATCCACACATGAAACACAAAACCTTGTGTGACAAAGTTGGAATATATGTGTTGTATAATATAAGATCCTAACACTTTTGTTATTAATCTATAATCACCATGAGAATCAATTTAAAGGACTATACTTGATATTTTTATTATTGAGTGGGTGTGGAGGAAGATAAATCTATATTCTTGAGAGTGTTCTTAGAGATGTTATTTCTTGGGATTGATATAATTTTTCTTATTTCACTATGCACATACAAAAAAATGGCTAGCATTAGGGTTAGAAAAAAATATAATTGGGTTTAAATAGTGGTAGGGTTATAAAATAATAATTACACATGTGTGATTATTATTTTGTTAATATGAATAAAAACCCATGTTTATAATAGTATTGTTATTATTATAATTTCGCAACAAGTTCAAAACTGGTGAATCAATCATTTATTATTTCTTAAATAAAGTATTTAAAATCTATTCAAATAATATTTAACATATTTTATTTCTCACATGGAATATAAATTCTATTCACTATACCTAAAAAATATTTATTAGGACTGGAATAATGAATATTTAATTTTCAAATAAATATCAATGCATTATTCTCTAATAAATATATAAATAGATATTATATTAACTAAATATAAGAATAAATATTTTTTAAATATTATTATCAAAAATAATTCCACAAATAACTACTGACTGAATGCATTCGATCAACAAAGCATGAATGATTATTAAAAAACACATTAGAATAATATTTTTTTCTTTATGTTAAATATTAAATATTATTTAATATTCGATTGAGGTCTTGGATAAACATAGTGTGTCACCCTCTATGACTCTTTCTTAATGGCATTAGTTTGATTTTCCCAAAGCCCAAAGTTATAATCTAGAAACATGCTAAGAAAACTATAAAAAATTATGTTAACTAAAAAACAACATGAAAACTCATAAAAATTCTTACTGTGTAATATAATCTCCTTATCATGATATCTCAAATCTAATAGGTTGAATGTTCGGGACATTAATGTATGTGTTTGATGTCTTATTATTTGAATTTATATAAATAAAACCTCTGAAATAACTCTATGGATGCAGATTTATTTAGGCAGTTTCATTCTCATCAAAGGCCTTATGATATCAGTATTCATTAAATAATAGGAGTGACGACTCCTTTATCACATTATTCATTATTGTGATATCAATCATGATGTACCCAACACATCCTACTTCATTGAGAACACATGTCACAACAATTTTAGTTAATAAATAAAATTACATGAATAATAAAACCTATTTTTCATAATATGAAATTCTAATGATCAATATGCACATATATAGACAAGAACATATAATAACACATATAAATGTGGATTTCCTACTGGAGTGTTGTGTTCTTATAATCTCATGCATTGAAAATTAAAAAGGGATTAAATAATGAAAAATTTCCTTAAAGTATAACGAGTCTCCACCATTGATATCATATATAATTTATTTCCCATAAAATGATCTCATCCTTTTATATAACATATATTTAGGAATTGATTCATGGAACTTCAAGATTCAAATCATAGCCGGAAACTGCAATGACCTTTTAGTGTGAAATTTACTCTTAAGACATTATCACATACTATGTCCCTTAATAGAACAGTCATGATGTGCTAAGAAGTTTATTAATATTAATAACAATTAATATAGCTAATCATAATGTACAATGAATTTTTTTCTATGGAACCCCCTCCCATAAATATTTAGTTAAAATTCGTATTATTTGAAAATCATTACGAAGTGCATTTTTTAGTGCCAAATTGATTAAATGATTCTTGGGTTCATTTTATCATAATATTAGGATCATAATTTTTTTGTTGTTATGGTGGAATAATCATTAATGATACAATCTTCAATAAATTATTTGAAATTATTATTTTGTAATTTAAATGTTCAAATTCCAATAATTTTATCATAAATTATTTTTTGTAGAAAACTTTTTATTTTGACCTATTAACATTTTGGAAATTTCATAAAAAAATTGGCCATCCCATTTGGACTAGTTCTATATGAATTAATTATCCAATTTATATAACATTGGCTAACCTTATATTACTTTGAGTCCATTACGTTAGACTTTTATTGTTGTTCCTGTATGATTTTGTCCATTTTTATGAGACTTTTTTGTATTTAAAATAACTTGAAACTATTCATGTAATACTTACAGGTTTCTTATGGATTTGTTTCTGTATAAAATGAATTGAAACATTTTCATACGAATCCACTCTATCATTTTCGTATGACTTTGGAACCACCTAACATTTGTATAGGAATTTTTGTCGGTGATAAGTGATGTTCTGTATAACATTTTGAAAGAAAAATCTATTATATTATGACTTATCCTGATGCTGATGATAACTTCAAATCGATACTCGAGCTCAAATTTTAGAGTAATCATTTCATGGGACATACTATTGATTGAAGATGGGAGGTTAGAGCTTAAGAATTAATTTACAAGAGGTCAAGATACCGATCTTGAATCTAGAACATTTGTAGATTGATAATGAAGATTGAGGATGGTTGGAGATAAAAAGAGCTTCGATGAACTGAGTGATTCATAATTGTTTATCATGGAGATTAATCTGAGTATGTTGATCCAAGAATAGAATCTACATATTTCTATGAGAATGAAAAGAAGCTAATAATCATAAGAGGATGGAGATGAACTTGTTTGATATTTTTGTTCCCTGTGATTGTAACTGTAGAAGACGTATATGGGGTCTATGGAATTATCCAATGGTTCTACTTAATTATGGGAGATATACACACCCAATTTACTAGAACAAATGTATATATATGAGCATCATTACTATTTTCACCGATCTCAATTCAAATTTCCAACTATAGTAAAATCTATATCAAACATGACAACTAATGTCAATATGACTAGATTTAAGATGTTATGAGCTAAGTTGAGTGAAGTCATACATATATCCAAATTCAATATTAATTATTGAAATAGACCTTGGATTCAGAACTATATCTCAGTTGGAGAAGATGATATGATATAAGGTGATGTCCTTAATCATAACATAATCTAGTAAATTCATTTATAATTCACTTTATTTAATTCCCATAGATATTCTTGGTTTAGTGTTTTATATAATTATTATATAATTCTTACATATCAGCCCTTATGCAAACAATGTGGATACTACTAAAATATTATCCATTTCTTCTATAATCAAAAGTTTTTAATAAAACATCTTTTCATGAAAAAATCATCACAACATTCAGTTTGACATCTTATTTTCTCATACCTATCCTTAAAACATATGAAAAATATTTTAAAAAATGGGATGAACATAAAAAACTCAGTAAGTGAAATAAAAACAATGAAAGAAATTATCAGTTCATGAATACTTTTAAAAATCTCAAATAATTTTCAAAAAGACATACTTCTCACTAATAAAGTGTCATATACTTTGTTAAAACAAGATATTTCTATAAAACATAGAAATAATAAATTAAAACATAAAGGCTACATGTAAAATTATATACTTAAAATTGTAACCATCATGGATACCATATGATTTGTAACCTTCATGACAACCTTACAATGTAAACCTCAGGACTACCTAATGATTTAACCCTTATGACTACCTTATATCGTAACCATCACAATTACACATGGAATAAACATTATGGTTAATGTCCAACATAAATATACACAATGAATTTGAGGGATATATGGGTACCAATCTTCATCAGAAATAGTTCTGATGAACTAGAACATAATCTAAAAACAAGAACACTTGAATCATAAAAACGTTTATTGAGAACAATAACTTATTTTAAAAGAATATAATGAAAATAAAAAGGAAATTATTTTATATGGAATAAACATGTATTATTATTAATAAAATATCAAACAATTAACAAATAAGAAATATGGAATAGTCTGATCATGCCGTATATGTTTATAAGAGGCAAATATTTTTTTAAAATTTTGTAAAAAGAGTCATTAAAGAGTATTTTTAAAATGAACATCCCTTAGCTCATGTTCGTCTTATAAAAAACATGTTCAAACCTTCTATATAATAGTCTAAAGAGATTTATTAATTTATTAAAGAACTATATTAACATTTATAATAACTTATATATTCTTTTTATAACATCTTTCCACCAATTTATTGATAATATTTTGGTATTTTATTGGTTCAAGTGCATTTATTTCATGGATTCCATGGTAGGTTCATTTTGGGATTTCTTATCGAATGGAAGAAAAACTCCATAAGTGTGAAGAAATGGTTTTTAAAATTTTTATATAATTTTAAATGATACCATATATCATTTTTTTTATATGAGGATGATTTGTTGAATAAAACATTAATGAAAATGATTTAATTTATTTGTTGTTGTTTTTACGACCATCCAGAACTTATATCATCTTATTTAATATAATGTTTATATATTGGTTCCAAAAAAATATAACTTATAATATGCATAATAAAATCTTATTTAACCATATTAATATTTTTATAACTCCTTTGGAGGTGTTAAAATAAAATGAAATCATATCGTCCATGATGATGGTAAACCGAAACATCATAGACAATGTTTTCATTTCAAATAATAATAGGAGAAGAGAAGAGAACTAATGATGTATATTTCAGTAAGAAAAAAAAATTATTGTATATTTAAGATACTTTAGTTATCATATCACTAGTATGAGGGGAGGTGATGAGAGAATAAGGAAAAAAGAAATTTAAATGAAATTTAAAAGAAAACAAAATAGGGTTTTACCTCTTGAACTTCTTCTCCTTGAGAATCATATTCAGAAACATGGTTTTGGAATTTTGGTTAGAAAAAAAGGTCTTATACATGGTTAAGAGTCTTGGGAATGTAATTGGGAAAAAATTGAACAATATACAATGCTTTGGAGGTTTTAAGAGAAGTGGTCATGAAGAGACGTACTTATAGTGGAGGAGATGGGTGTTTTTTAATAATTTTATGCATTAGTTTATTATTTTGGATAAAGACTATAAATAGTTTGAACCATAACAATAAATATATTAAAATAGTGAATTTGAGTTTGAGATTTTTGTCTTACTGTATCCAAATATCATTTATGACTCAATAATTAATGAAATTGTTAACTTTTTTAAAATACCATATTTTACTATCCACCAAAATTTCATGTATTTTAGAAAAATACCAAATCATCACCCTAACCATTTTTTGACATGTAGAAATAAAAAATGTACTCAATTTTATGAAAATAAGTTTATAAATATTACAAATTTGGTTTTTTATTAAAACCACCATTTATTCAAAAATACCGATTTTAAAATTATAATTGATTTAATGACACTTTTAAAAATTAATCAAGGTCTCATAAAATTATATTATAATAATAAGATAGAAAAATATTAATTTATGAATCTATTTTATAAAGATAAATTTACTTTTAAATAATAATATTAATTATAAAATTTAAAATAAAAATTAATGGGTCACAAAAATGATAACACTTTATGAATTTCATAAGATTTATTTACATATTCCATGGTATAAATATATAATTTTTTCATTCATAGGAAACCTAAATTTTATTTATACTTTCCTAGGTGAGGTTAATATTCTATTTTTATATATTCCTTAATTTTTTTAAATATCATTTTTTTCATTATACATTTATAATGAATTTAACGATTTAATTCAAGAATGAAAAATATTATTTTAGAAGTTCCTAGGTTGTTAAATTCTCCCCAGTTTGAGAAATGGTGTCCTCATAATTTTTATTCTCTTATTAAGCCAGTTAGGATACCTTTCCCTCATATCATTTTCATATTCACGTGTTCCTTCTCCAACCATGTGGTTTCTCAACAAAACCATAACATGGTGAATTGTCTTATTCTACACTACATGATATCTATAATCATGAATCTGAATAAGACACATCACATAAGAAAAATTCTCTTTCAAATGAACAAAATATAGGCACAAAACATGATATTATTATGGCACAAAATTTTTGATCATTGAAACTGAAAAAACATTGTGTTCCTGAGATAAACTAAGAGGAAAAGATACTCGGTAGGAAACCGTTATTACTTTATAATGGATTTTATACATTCCAATAAACATTGGTCTTAACTTTAATTTCTTAACGAAAGGAATGACACATTATAAAGAGAGATATTAATGAAAACATGATCACCTAACTCAAAATAAAAGTATTTTTTTATCTACATAAATTTTCTTCCTCATCTAAGTTGTACTCATGTGTTGTTGGATCATCTTCACTTTCTCATTATCTTCCCCAACTATTTCATGTCCCATAAACTTCCTTTCCCTGATTTCATCCCAAATTGATGGAGTTCGACAGTTCTTTCCATATAATTCCAAAAATGTCTCCATCTGTATACTGGAATGAAAAATTTTATTGTAATAAAATTAAACTATATAAATATGTTGATCCCGACATCCTCAGTATTCCATTGAACAAGAACATAACATTTCTTCCAATTTATGAATTTTTTTCTATGTATGTCAATTATATTGAGTATGAAAGGTTGTGACGATATTCAACTCAGTTCCCAATGACTTATAAAGGTATTTCAAAAAGTTATATGTGAACTTGAGATCACTGTCAGATACAATGGAGATAGAAACTCCAAGTAACCGGAAAATCACATTGAGGTGTAGTCATGAAATCTAATCTAGAGAAAGAGTTTTTTGAATAGGAATGAAATGTTTAGATTTGTCAGTTATCAAAAATAACACAAATCACATTGTTACATTAAGACTTATTTTGTAGTCACTCCAAAAAATCCAGGGATATATTTTCCGATTTCAACTCTGGTGATGAAAAATGATTATGCATCCCCTTTGGTAGTTTTATATCTACATTAAACTATTGAAAAGTAAAACATTTAATTATAAAATCAGTAATAACTTTTTCATTCCATCCCACTAGTAAGACTGTTGAAGGTATCTGTATGTCTTAGAACTACCAAGATGAACAAAAAATAGATAAAAATGAGCATTAAAAATTATTTTTTAGATGAGAAATAGAAGGAACACATAACCACATTCCATATATCAAGAGAAATTCATTATAAATATTTAATTTACTAAACTTACTTTTCTTTGAAAATTCTACCTTTTTTTTGTAACTCTTGTTATTCCTTATGTGCTTTCTTAATTTGTTCTGAGAGAGATGAATACACGTACACCTAAACAAAATAGTGTAATTTACTACACCAACAACCTCAAAGACAAAATTTCACAAATCGTTGACTAAGGGGTCATGTTCCAAACCAAACACGGTTACTATAGAGTTATGTTTTTTGACTCAAGGCATCCCACACTTTCTTTTTTTCAGGATGGTAATTTTTCAAGAAATCATAATCCTTTATCAGTTCTATCTATCTTCTATGCCCCATGTTCAATTCCCTCTGAGTAAATATATACTTCAATTTTTTATGGTTAATATATATTTCAAATTTGAAACTATATAAATGATGTCTCCAATTTTTTAAATCAAAAACCACATATATTCAAATTATATATCATGTGTGGGATTTTTAACTCATTATGTTTCAATTTTATTGATGTATTAGAAATGTCCTGATCATTCTCTATCAAAACACAACGAACTCGCTTCAATAAAGAATCACTGTAGATGAAAAAATCTCCATTTCTAGAAGGTTGAACCAAAACTAAATTATTCAATAATAACTTTTTTAGTTCCTGAAAACAAACATCACAGTCTTATTTCCAAATAAATTTAATCCCTTTTGTGTTAACTTAATTGAGGGGCTGGATAACTATAAAATATTTTTAAAAAACCAATGATAATAACAAGATTATCCAAGAAAAAAATAATCTTTATAATATTTTTTTGTCTTGTACATTAATCAACCACTTTTTTAGTATGATTAAATATTAATCCATCCTTCTTACAACGTTACCATGAAAGGAAATATGTTCCACCAAAAATAACATTTTCCAAATTTCCTATATAAATTATTTTATTTAAGTGTTTATAGAACAATCCTTATAGTTTTTTATTGATTATTATAACTTTTTAAATAGAGCATAATATCATAAATAAAAAATAAAATAACTTTTCTAAATTTTCATGGAAGATTCTATTCATAAGATCCAGAAATTAAAAAGGGGAATTTTTCAAGATAATGGGTATGCTAAAAAATTTATAATGCTCTAATCTATTTCTGAACACTATTCTTCAAATCTCATCCTCCTTCACCTTAAGATGATGCTACCTGGACCTCAAGTAAATATTGGAAAAATACAGATCTCCAAAGATCTTATCAAACAAGTCATCTATATGAGGTAGTGGATATATATTATTAAAATTAATGTCATTCAAATAACTGTAATAAATGAAAATTATCAAGGAACCATATTTATTTTTAAAAAATAAAACATAATCTTCCCATGGTGAAGTGCATGGATGAATTAGGTCTTTCTCAAGAAACTCTTTCAATTTATTTTTGATTCAATATGATCCATTTGAGTCATTTGGCAAGGGGTTTTGAAATTGTCTTAGCATTAGGAATTAAGATAATAGTAAATTTAACATCCCGATGAGGTTTAACTTTGGGAAACTCATCATAAAAAATATCAAGGTATTAATTTACTAAGAGAACATCATTAATTTGAATAGTTCCATTATTTTCAAAAATGTATTCAAGAGAAATTTCTTTTCCATATTTTAACAGTTTCTCATCTTCCTAATATTTCATCAATGGTATGGGTTCATTATTATATACAAACTAAAACACTCTTTGATAAGTAAATTATTTAGCTCCATAATCAATCATAACATGGTAAACAAAAATCCAATCTACACCCTGAATGACATCAAACTCTACCACGGAAAAACAATATTGTTTTATGGAAATTTTTTCCTACATAAAACATCAATTTTTTTTTGTTATAATTCCTTTTTTCTTTAATATTTCACCTTGGTGTTTTAACAATATATTTTTGTTTCATTTATTGAGGTGAAATATATAATTTTCCATTTTATTTATCATAAATTAATGAATGTGTATACCTCACATCAAACAATATATTTTTAAACATTGAGTAAACCAAAAAAATTACCTTATACAACTTCATTGGATGGCCCACCATTTGATGTCATAGTTTCAAAGGATTTTACTACACCTTTATACTTATAATATGGTAGATTTCCATCATTCAGATCTTTCTACGGGAAGGTATTTTCATAATTCGACATCTCACCGCATTTATAAATAATTATAGTTTTCTTATCATAATTAAACTTAAGACCATTTTCATTACAATCTCGGGCAATGTGTCCAAACTTACCAAATAACAAAAATTTATCGGATATTTTAATTCATTTTTAGGGTGATTTTTACCACACTATTCACATACTAGGAACATGTATTTCTTTCATTCAGATTTCATTGATTGATTCGTAACCATTTCCTATCATCTATACCTTTTCTTCTACTTGTTTTCAAAGTATACATGATCGTTAGAAAACTCTATTTCTACATTTTTAGAATACCAAATATGTTTCCCCTAAATTTTTCATTTATGGGATTCCAAATTAATTTGATATAGTAGTTTCAATCCTAAAAAAAATTATTTATTTTACTATCAAGATCCCAAAAAAGACTTGGGGTGTACCTTTCCAAACGAGTGATGTTTTCTTCATAAAAAACCAATGAATCTTCTTCCTTTTGATTCAATTCATGGAATTACTTTTCATTATAAGTCAAAACACCTTAAGAAAATATTTTTGAAAGAAAAAATTCTTAAATTCATCTCATTCCCTGGCATCAATCTTCTAGCTATTCATAATATTATTGACCATTAACCACCATTGGTCGACTTCACCTTCAAAATGATAAATATAATGACAAACATTTTCATTACATAAACACCCCATGATATAAAATATATTTTCAAGGTCTGTAGTCCACTCATCAACCACTAATGGGCCAGAAGATCTAATGAATTTAGGAGGGAATTGCCTCAAAAAATGTTCCACTATCATAACATTATTTTCGGATAGCTCTGGTTTTTCTCATTCATGAATTCCACCATCATTTATAGCACTCTTAGAATAATACATTACAAAAAAATACATCCCAGTTCAAATTTCCACTATTCTAGGTTGCATAATAGGAAATATATCATTGTCTTGTTACCCTACTACTTCAGCTTCCCTATTTCTTCTATTGAGAACCATTATGAACAAATATTTATTAGATGAAGAAACATGGTAATCTTAAAATACTATATCATTTAAACACAAACATATGGGAAAAATAATTTTTGACATTCTGTTAATATCATCATAACCCCTAAAGTTATCTAAAATTTGCTCTGATACCAACTGTAAGGTCCTACCCTTAAATATTACATAATCTACTGAATTATTTTAGAATTCAATTTCTTACATTCCCAATGATATTTTAGATTTAATGTTTTAAATAATTAAGAAATAATTCATACATGTGAACTGAGTAGCATAAAAAGTGGGTAATACCAAATTAATATTCATTTCTTACACAATACAATGTTCTAAATAAATAATGAAATATTTTCCAGAAAAATATTCAAAACATTCAACATAGATTATTATTTTCTCTTACACATCATTAACCCTATGAAAAACATTTTAGAAATTGGGTTGAGCAGAAAAATATCAGTACGGGACATAAGATGAAGGAAACTATTAGTCCATTAATAATTATAAACACATGAAATAGTCTTCCAAAATAATTACTTCTCACCCATAAAGTGTCATATATTTAATTTTTGAAAACAATACATCTCCATAAGACATAAAAAAAATATAGAAAACCAGAAGGGTAACTTTTGGGAATTACTAATTTTGTAACCATCAATGATACCATATGATTTGTAACCCTCATGGATTCCTTACATGACAAGAAAATCTCCATTTTGTGGGGGTTGTTTTTTATTTTGGTGGCAGTTTAAACCGACACCAAATTTCTCTATGGTGGTTTCCAAAAACCACCGCTAAAGTTGTTGTCAGAATCCAATACACGGTACTTCCTTCCATTTAGTGGCAGTTTATAGTAGTATTCCTAGAATGTATTTTTAGTGGTGAATTTCATTATTTTAGAAGCAGTTTTCAAAACCAAAAAATGATGAGAATATAGCGGTGGTTTTATCCACCGCTAAATTCAGAAGAGGTTTTGACCACAAAACTACTGCTAAAATGAAGGAAACCACTGCTAAATAATATCATGACATATCTATTACCATTTTTAACTACCTACCAAAAGAAAATCATCATATAGCTGCATTTTTATCCTTCGTGAAAAGAATTTTATATTTTGTGGGTGTTTAAACTGCCACTATGTGATGATTAACAAAAAGAGAAAGCCATTGAATCTACATGGCATAAAAAACCTAAAGAAAAAACAAACAAAAAAGGCAAATAATCTCATATACATGTATGTACAAGGTAAAAATAAACATATCACATAAGATCATAAATTGAATTTTCTAACTTGGATACCATGACTCAATTTTCATTAGGTCATTATGTGCTTACTGGGACACTATTATAACTTATCATACCTACATTGATTTTATTCCAAAATCTCATTATTACTTCACCATATGCCATCATAATCATATCCTGGTGTATACATGAAGACTCAGGGAGGGAATCATCTATGTCTTTGACTCACTACCTAAAAAACCATGCAAATATCTTACATCTAAAATTCTAACCCATAACCCCATCAAGAAAAGTAGTGTCCATTATCCATGAATCTCTTTATACCAAGACCCAACCATCTCACTCGGTATGGTCCACTATCACAACCCAACCTTACTCTAAGAAAGTTCCAACATCCCAGCACAATACTACTCAGGTCAAGGTATTACTTCATGCACATAAGGAATCTATCTCACACCTTGTAGTTTAGCCAGATCCATCTCAATAATAGAAAGCATAAGCCTAAGGATCCTCTCCCCCACCAGGTCGATCACTTATAATAAGCACACCAAATCACACACATGAAATAAAAAATATGGGATGAATCCAATAACATAACTCACCATAAAAATCAGTGGTGCTTGTCACTTGAGACCAATACCCTCATCTAAAGGAATGTATTTCCTATCAGAGCTCCAACTATACCCTCTTACCCATCATTATCTAATCTCATTGTTAATATCTCATACCTGTCACCTATTGGTTACAAAACTACCCATAGTATTCTCTAACCCAAACCTCAGGTCCTAGTCCAACTATACCAAATCCCTTAGCTCTCATGTTCCTACTACCCAAGTATCATCCCAACATATCATGATCTATACCACATGGAAATATGATTCCACATATCGAACCACTCCCATAACCTGAGCCTGGGTTCC
This sequence comes from Viscum album, assembly GCA_963277665.1. Lineage (NCBI taxonomy): Eukaryota > Viridiplantae > Streptophyta > Magnoliopsida > Santalales > Viscaceae > Viscum > Viscum album. Next base: position 266,945,315 of record OY728132.1, on the reverse strand, counting down.
ATTTCCCATATATTAAAGAATATATTTAATCCTTACACGAGGTTATAGCCCTTCTCTATCACACATCATCTTTTCCTAAATGACTCATCCCACTAATAGTGCCTATTAAGCCTCTTCCCACACTTATAAGGGTGTTTCTTAGGAATCGGGATCCATATGGTCATCTCACCCATTTTTTCACTAGTCTTAATATTCTCATACATATTAGACTAGACTTAGGGAAACCAACCAAGGATACCCACATAAAGTCTCATATCAAGTTACCACCTAACATCCCTTTTCAACTTACATAGTAACCTCTAATCATGGTGACTTGGTCATCGAAAAATTCCAATTACCTATAGTGCTAAAGAGAACTTATTATGATCTTAAGAGGACTAAAATAGTACAATATATTTCTCTATACCATTCTTAGACCATATTCATCTACGTAATCCAATAAAACAAGAATTAAGGAACTTAATAATATATAAATATGGATATTAATTTACATGAACCATAACATTATACCATACAATTATGCCAAAAAATGATATAAATGGTTTTAGCCTCTTCAGACATGGGAAATCATGAAAATGTCATGGAACACTTTGTGCCAAAAATGATACATGAAAAAACCTTATCTCGAAATATTGTTCCATGAAATTAAAGAGATCACTAATAACTACCCAATTATGAACTCTACTCAAAACGCTTTCCATATTTGTCTCTACTTACTACTACATGAACCAGTTAGACAATTATATTGAAAATTACACATTGTTTTACTTTTATATTTGTAGATAAAACCAATAAAATTTTGAGAACTAAATGATTTTGAAGTTTTGTTATTTACCTTCTCACCATAAGTCATTGATGTAATATCACCGGGGAGAAATCCAGTCATTTTCTCATATAAATCAACCAATGCTTTTTGAAAAGAAGATATCTAGGCCCCCTATTCTTGAATTGTGCTTTTCATTCAAAAAAATTCTCATTGTGTATATTGGGGTAGGGAGTAACTTCAACTAGGAGTAGATATAGCTGAATTCCCCGATGGCATACAAAATACCTTATATGGTAATTTTCCCAAAACCATCCCACACACTCAAACAGAATGCTCTTTCCCAAATACTTTACCAACTATGACATCCTAGGAGACTGAGAAGGACTATGCGGGATTGGAATTCAGATTTTTTTAATTCTCACATATAAATAAAATATTAGTCATATTTGTCACAATATATATGAAGATAGTGACAACTAATAATAAGTTATTATAATGAAAAATAAATTCATATCCCAACATCTTTGGCTAGCTCATTAACGAAACTCCAATCATAGTTTTTTTATGAACATCTAATCACTGTTATATTTGAGAGACTTGGTGCCCTAAACTATGTGATTTCATTAAGAAAATATAAATCAATAATTTATTATATGGAATAGATAATATTTTACAATAAATATTTGAACTAATGAAAAGATTACTAGAGTCAATCAATTTCTGAAAAAAACTCTTTGACCTGGATGTGTGAGGGATGATCTTCTTATCTCGACATGATACATTCTTCCTAGAAACATACTAAAATAATTAACATATAATTTAATAGTATGATATGAAATTTTATATCCATATTATTTGAATTTATAAATGTAAAATTAGGTTAATATAAAAATATATATTTAAATACCATGTGGTTGTCATGAAGATGGCTATCAAAAAACATTCCATTGTTCTCTAGGTACCCCATTGGGTACTTTATCATACATTTGTTCAATTCTCAACGACCTATCAATGAATTGATTCCACAATCTCCATTTAAATTCTATTTATTTCTTACACAAATTTTTCAATGTACATTTTTGTGCTATAAGATCAGAAATGAGAATGTGGAAAAAAAATCTATACAAAGAGATTCATTTTTAAAATATTAGTTTTTAATAACACAATGAAATTAAATTACACAATAATGTATTAAAATTAACTTTATCTATTAATAAAAAATATAATTTTTCGATGATGAATTCTGATTCCTCTAATCAGCATATGTAATCAGAAGAGTAACCAACTCTACCGACAGCTGGCCTAGAATCTAGACAAATAATCCAACAACGTCATCCGTAGGGACCCCATAAAAGTCAAATGGGAAAACTATCTGTAGTATGTTCAGATTATAGACATTTTAACTTTTAATATTTATCATTTTAGTAACAATGTTTCCATATTTTATCAAAAAAATTAGTAGTGTAAAAAAGGTGCAATAACTTTATTCATATTAAAATTTGTACCTGGAACTATCACCCTCCAATATCCTTGTGAAGAACCAAGAGTGACGGCCAGCTCCCTCACTACTAAGGATGCTGAATGTCGAGCTGTTGTCTAAGCTGTTGATGGGATGATGTTAAAGGGTTTGAGAGACAATGTAGAGGGGAATGTGGAGGGTTTCTCAGATACAATAGAGAGGGAGACTGATGTATCATCATCTTTCATTATAGTCGAGGGAACATCAACTGAGAGTTGATTAGAATCAGTATGACGCTTCCTCTTTGGAATTCTAATAATTTAATCAAATAAAATTAACTTCAAGACATATATTTAAAAAAATTCATCAAGAAAAGAAAATTATAAATGACAATAGATGTCGTACTAAAAAAATAAATATACATCTCTATGATAATGATTGACTACAAAAAATAACATATGTGGTTCATAAATAAATGGATGAATGCATATACAATCATTTTGTTCTTTAATAATGTCATTTTATTGATCCATAATTACTTCATCTACTTCATCCACCCATTCAAGACTAATAACTTAAATATCATGATGAAAAATAAGATCTCTTTTTGTTGGTGATGGTATTCAATTTCTATGGTCAAATATTCCCACTTTATCACCCATAACATTTAAGTTTCTTTCTTTTACATGAGAAAATATAATAGAAAATTCATCCATATCATCTTACACATAATAAATAAATTTCTCTTGTGGTGATAAGATATACAAATCATTTAATTCACGGTCACCAATATCCATCAAGTGATAGAAGTTCACAGTAGTAAATTGAATAGAATCTCTTTTAACACCCCTGATAATATTGACCCAATTTTATTTGAATAAGAAAATTTAAAAATGACCATGGTAGTTTAATTCCATAATATCAATTATCTTTCTATATTATCCCAAATTGTAAAACATAAATATACCACTATTCTATGATTTCAAACCCTCTTCCAGATTGACTGTATGAAATTTAAATCCATTCACATTGTAAGCATAAAACCTTCTAGCCTGGTTTAGAGGACCTCGAGCAAGAAAAATAAAATCTTCTAGAAACTCAGCTCAATTAATAGTATTCCTGATATAAAAAAATTAATATACATTATTAGATTCAAAAAATGTATGTTTCAACCTAATATCTATAGTGATTTCAATATTTATGAACATTCACGTCGTGAAAATCACTCAACATGCTATTTATTGTAATCTTTTGTTATATATTTCCAATTTTTTGTTTCTCATATCATTTGTATTTTTTATTTTGTCCTCAACTATAAAATAAACATATCTTCAATTTCAAAATTCAGAAACACATATCTATGTGCTTGTAATAATTCTATTTCTGCTAGTGTAACATTTGAGGTCCTCTCAACTGATCGACCAATAGTATTAAATATTTTTGATTTCCCTTGTAGCTCAGAATGATTTGATGTGTCATGAATGTGTCCAACTCAATTTAATCTTGTGTAAATGGCATCCATGTATCCAGAACCAATGTTAATATACTCTTATGCCAAATATCCTTCAAAATTAGAGCCTTCGTGTTAAGATTTAATTTTCACATATGATTTCAAATGCCCAAGATATTTGTGAAATAATATCAAAAAAATAATTGATTATTTATTTATGTGCAATGAATTTTTTACTTAAATGAAAAAAAATGAATAAAGTACCTTTCAATTGAATAAATCCATCTAAAATGTATGCGACCTCTTAATTTATCTTCATCGACCAAATGCACAGTTAAATGCATCATGATAGTAAAATTTGATGGAGGAAATATCATCTCCATTGAAAAAAGGGTCTATGAAAATATATCCTTATTGTCTTGAATATAAAATTGTTTTAGATTTTCCTCACATATTTTTTTTGAAGATCATGCAAAATTAGAGTACAATAGTAGTAACCTTTTAAGGTAATAATTTACGTAATGCCCATGGTAATAAATGCTGTGAAAATGTGTATCATGAATTTTAAATACATGTAAAATATAATAATTTAAGTTTACAAAACTTTATATGTTACTTTAATACCCATCTTATATGCTCAAAAGTTTTAAAATTCAAAGGAATGTATCTTTATCCCTATTTTTCATTGCAAAAAAGTTCTAGAGATTAATTTTTATTCTTATCTAGCCAAATATCATGATTTATGTTTATTGTTTGAAAGTATTTTTGAACATCGATATGGTCCTTTTATTTTCCATTATCATTAAGAAATGTGAAGATCAAATTTTCACAATCATTCTTCAAAATATGCATAACATCAAGATTATGACACAAAAAATTAAATTCCCAATACTGATGTTTGAAAAATATACTTTTTTTCTTCAATTGTTGCGTTCTTGATTTCAGTTGATGGCGCACTTAGAACTTGTTTCCCACTAGCATTCAAATGATTCAACTTCCCAAATTTGGTTTCAACATTTCCATGTTTTTCCAGTATATCAAAACTAGTTAACTAATTTGTAAGTGGTCTATGATTATTAGAAATAATTAATTTTGAAATGTTCAATTGAAATCTATGAGATGCAGTGAGAAATATTCAATGATATAAAAAAGAACTGTTTTTTAATATGAGGTAGTCATTTAGAATTAAAATCAAAGTTACAAATAGGACAATCCAAACCCATGTAACGGTTACGACTAGATAAATTACATAGTCTAGGGAAACCACTAGTGGTCCACATTAGAGTAGCTATCATTTTGAACATTGATATGGAAGATGCATCAATTGTCTCAACACCAATGCTCCATAACTCCTCCAATTCTTCAATTAAAGGTTGAAAGTATACATCAATATCATTTCAATGAATTTGTTTTTTATGAATAATCATCAAAATGATAAAAAATGTTATCTCCATACACATTCACATATGTAGATCATAAGGGATCTAAACAATCATCCAAATACTATAACTGGTGCTCAAAGTCCCAAATGGGTTGAATCCATCAACATCCAATCCCCATCAAACATTCCTAGGATAATATTAGAAATCTAGATGTCATGAATCAAAAGTATTACACTATTTTTATTCTCTTGGATCTCACATTAACACATCATTGTTATTTCATATATAGTGCCCCTTCATGTGTTCGCTGGTTTTTGATGACATGAATAATCTTTTCAATAAAGGATTTAACGGAAAGTAACACAAAAACATTGCAGGTGTGTTCATTTTCTTCTTCTTCATTGTATTATGTTGATATATTCTTCCAAAATCACCCATTGACTACCATCTAGAATAAGAACATGTTTTTTCAATCTTATATTCTTTAATCCTCTCCCCAATATAGCATAAAATAATTGGTATATACTTGTATTTTTGTATAATTCAAAACAATATTATAAAAAAAATTCATATCATAAAAGGCTTAGGGTTATTTCATTCATAAAATGATTCATGAAAAAATTATAATATCATGGACATCGTCTTATTTGTAATTCCACATAGTAATTTTTTATATACAACATTAGAAAAAAAGAATGTTTTTAATATTTCAAACATTCACTATACAATTATTGATTTCTATCATCAAATGAACCATGAAACACATTTTTATATTGATTGAAGCTTTCTGTTACATTAGTCTCTATAGAATCAAGAGGAGGATCCAATAATATGTTACAATATTGATCTGGTTGTCCTATAGTTTCAAAAACATCACTTTTCAATTTTTTATTTGTAGTACCCCCAACCGGTTATTATTATATATTTTGATTTTGATTCTGGTGTATTTCAATGTTGAATGAACAATTTATAATGTTTTTCATTTCATTTTTGATTTTGGATAAAGGTGGGAGCTCATTTTATTGAATCACACCATTGCTCAAACTTTTTGTAACGTTCGATTCTCGATGTAAAATCCAACACAAATATTGAGCTAGGAATTTACTCAATATAAAGTGTTTATAAACATCATCTCTCTTCAAAAGTCTTCTACATTTACATTTACGACATGGAAATATTATTCTCCCATCAACCGATCGATTAGAAATTTTAAAATCTAAAAAATACTCCAAACCCTTAGCATACTGAGGTGTGTTTCTCAATAATGTGATCCAAATTTTATACATATATATCAATGTGTCTAAACGTTATTAAAAAACATATAACACATAAGTAATACTAAGTAAGAAATTTTTTAATTGGGAGTAAAAAAACAGAACCCATGTAGTTATAAGAGGATTCATGTAATTACTAAAAAAGTAAAATTAAAAAAAGGAAATCAACCATCGATAGTATTACGTAAAATAGAATAAAAAATAACACAATCATTAATTTAAAATAGTAATCATGGGAGAAACACCATAGGTTCAATAAGTCTAGGTGAACCTAGTAAAAAACAGTCCCTCAACTTTTTAACCCATCCCATGTTAGGGATCTAGTATTCCATACCATAAACAATAATCTCTAGGTCTTAAATGTGTACTTTCAAAGGGTCAAATGAAAAATAAATATCCATAAATTTCTTTATATCTCTATGTGGAGTAATATGGATTCTTTCATGATAGATAACCTATAATTCTCTACTATTACAATATGAGGAAAACATATCATGAATTGACTAACCTCTAGATAAAAAAATAACAAGAAATATTTATATTGATATGGGAAAATTTGGTGTCCCTAGACATCAGTTTATTATGAGGTCTCTCTTCCTTGACTGGGAAATGATGACATCATCAATGGATAGATCAACTAATACCATTGATATGGTTCGTAATATTTAGAATTATGGGCCTCACATCAGCCTTTGGATGATAATCACTCAATGAAAATTTACCCTCATCACTGTATAGACTCTTTTGGAACCATCGGGAATATTTCATTCCCCCATCCTCATCCGTCCAAGAAATAACCCTAGGGATAATATTTGGTAGCATTCCCAAAATATAGTAATAGATAAAATATTAGGAATTACATGGTGTTATAAAAATAAGCACAATATAGGTAGTATATATGATTATGGTAATGTTGGATTCTTATCCCATCAATACATAGATCTATCTCACCACCGTGGAGTGTTATTATACTATTAAATATATTGGTAGTAAAACTATTGACTATTGTGGGAAACATAATTTCTATAAAAACCTACAAATAAAATAGGATTCAAAATTATTATTATCATATACTAAATTGAGTAAGGATAAATATCTTAAATCCATAATAAATGATTGATCATAAAACACGCAAGTAAATTTTGCATTTGTCACTCCAGTAGTGGGGGAATTTTAAAGGAAAGGAATTTTTTTATTAATATATAAAATGAATATATAAGGATAAATTTTTTTTGATAAATATTTAAGATAAAAATTTGTCCTAAATGAGATGGAGGAATCCATACTCTTGGATATTTAAGTTTCTATATATATTGTACACACTAAAATATATTTCCATCTATCCCAATATCACTGGAAACAACCCTGAGACTCAAAAATTGTCATTCTAATACCAATTTTAAATACTCATTTTTTAATCCTTTACAACACTAGAACCACCATGATTATAGGATCTAATTGTGTAGTCTTAATGGCATAAAAAATCCATTATTATCTCCACTATGGTTATTGAGTGTTCGTTGTAAGTAGTTTCTCACCCACAATTCTAAAAACAATCTAGTTAGATCCACAGATGGTAGTTGTTGTTAATATCATAACCTGAATTTTAATAATGGAATTTATCCATTACATTACATTATGTTACTCGTACCCTCTATCTCTATATAGAAGGTAACTATGTTTTTCACTTATATTTAGGTCAATCACTCATGAAACAAAAATGGCCTTTATCCCTCATTCAAATTTAATAGTATTGATTCGACGAGTTAAGCTACTAATGATATTTGTGGTTTGTAATATCTTGTCCTTTTCGAGTGGTGGATTTAATTCCATATTATCACATATAAGACCTGGCAGAGAAAATTCATCATATATTACTATATAGATGAGTTTTTACAAAATTTTCTATATTTTTTATTGGCTGGTACTCATATCTCCTTGCGTCAGTTGGATGTTTTTTATTATAACTCTTTAGTGTCTTTAAAACTCTTGGATGATGCAAGATTTAATGTAAATATATGTTTGAGATTTCAAATATCCTTGAAAAAATGGACACCTCTATATTCTCATAAATTAAACCAATGCATGAATTCCAGAACAGATATGCATATATCCATTTAGGCTTAACACTACCTCATTTTCGTAGTTTCCAATCCTCATTCAAACCCTTAAATAGAATGGTGTTTGAAAAAATAGAAAATAGAAGTGAAATAATGTTTCTGAGGATATAATATATGTGACTATATGTTTGTGGTGGTTTGATTATGGTGAAACATGAATACCTGAATGGTTCCCCACTCAATTTTATATTCTTCCTAATGTTAAATATTATCTCTACAGATGCTAGTGTACTCAGTAAATTAGGAGAGTGGAATTTTCTCTCCCAATTTTGGGAAAAAGGAAATTTTCAAAATCCCATGACTGTAAAGTGGGATGATATTTGATGATTGGTATTTTTGATAATGTATTCATGGTATTCTCTAAAGACATGTTGGGAAATATTATCCTTATTGATGATATCCCTATCATTGGATCTCAATCATTCCCTTCATTTTAGAAATAAACTCATTATTGAATTAGGTTATCATAATATGTTCCATTCTTTAACCAATATTTGAATCAATGATTAATTAGTGTGACAAATTAATAATGCATAATAATTACATGGGGAAAATATAAGGGATGTCTAAAACCATCAGGAATAAAAAAATTGAAAATGTCATTTTTTTGGCCTATATGTTTCACCAAATTCCTTCACCCATGGTGTTTACCAAGTCTGATATCCTAGATAAATATGTAAAACCATCACCCTAAAACATTATTTAGGTTAGTTCTCATTTGGACAAGGGTTGTAAAAATACTCTATTCCATGTATGATTTATCTTTGGGTAGGGTGACGATTGAGGGGAACAACCCTATCTTAATAAGCATGATTATCTAGAGTTCATAGAGTATATCATTGGTCAATCATGTCATGGATAGGGTATCCAAGTAGGATATCCATTATTTATAGAGAACTTGCATCAATTCACCCATTTTAAATAGAGTTATTCTTGGAATGAAATCACTATCACACATAAGAATATCACACCACCAACAAAATCCAATACATATTAGGCCCTAAAATTAATATTTTTCCAGCTATGTCGACTCTGGTGTAACATTTTCATTAAATTTAGATTTTACTTGATCAAATTAGATCTATTCTATGCAGTAGATATAGGTACTATAATTTTATAATTATTATCACCTTGGAATGATGACAACAAAAACCAGGTAGTTGCAGCTCAAGCCCCGACAAGGGTCCAGTCGTGACAAATTTCTCCCTCCAATTAATTTGGTATGTTTATGTTGGATATTTACTGTAATGTTTATTCCAAGTGTAAATATTATGGATACACCTTAAGGTAGCTGTAAGTCATGACACAAAAATTTTAGTCAATGAAAAATTGAAGAGGAAAAGGAATAAAAGATTTAAAAATACTATAAATAAAACAAGCATGCATGAACCGCTAAATAGTACAAGTACAATAAAGAAAACTGAAAGGGGAAAAAGTAGAAACATATAATCTCAACAAGAAAAGTACCATTACATGGTAGTAACTAAAAAGTAAAATAGCTAACTTAGCCGCGCTCTTGTATCTCAAGATACGACCCCCAAACATGGTCCATGAAACCGTATCCTAAAGCTCCTCTGATTTCACGATCAACCTATTTGTTGTGGGCTTAAGGCATGACACATGCTGGAAAATATCATGTAGGGGTGAGCATAAAAACACATAGTAGGATGACCCAAAAAGGTGAAGGGGGAGCCATAAGAGATACAGTAAATTGGGGTGAAGTAGACACGATAAGGTATACTATTGATGTAACATCCCGACCCCAGTTACCCAGATTCGGTGCATTATTTTAATATATTGGCATGATTACAAGGAATCAAGTCCCGAATGACCGATCAGTTTAGCAGTCTTGGAAAAATAGATCACATACATGAATGTTACATTTTCACTTTAAGATGTAGAAAACAACATAAATAATCTTTATGAACACCATTATTCCCATGGATTAACCCTGAATATCAATCACATTACACTTCTTGGAATCCTGGGAAAAATAAAACATAGAAAGGGGTGAGCTCAAATGCTCAGTAAGGGTAAGCAATATAGTGGAAACTTTCAAAAATAAGCATAAACATTTAAGGAATGTATAAAACAAAAAAAATCCTTAAAAAGGGGAACTTCAGCATAATATGGCCGAAATAAAATGAAATAATTCCATTTACTTTTTCACATGGATATTCTACTAATCGAATAATCACATTCAATATCACTAACCACTTTCATAATGATGGAATGCATAATGACAGACTATCATAACCACATAGCCAAGGCCTCGTGCCAAGACTACAAATAAGATTTTTTCAAGGCCTTGTGCCAAGACACTAATTTGTCTTATGAGACCTACCGATGCATCGAGGAGCTATAGCGGGCTCCACCCGTCACATATTAAGTCGGATGCATTCCCATATGAAAAGGTTTAAACATAACATAAACTTTCTTATTAAAACTGGCATAAAAAATGTCAATACTTTCCCCATAAACCATGAATGGTATAAAAATAACACATCCATAGTCAAACATATCAAAAAACCATCAATAGAAGTTTTGTATAATAAATCAACTTCAAATGAGCTTAAAATCCATCAAATGATGAGTAAAATTTTTTGAGAGAAATATCCTTTTTGTAAAATCATTTAAAAGTCACACATTTATAAAGGAAGTAATTTTAAAATATATTTTTGAATCAAAGTTTCCCATACCACTTTTATACTTTTGAAAAGAATTATTATTTCAAAACATTCATGTCCATATAAATAAATCCTTAAAAACATTTCAAAAACCTGGAGATTAATTGAAAAGATTTAGAAAGATAAATCTTTAAAACATTTGAAATTTGGTTCTTGATAAAGAGTACCTTTTAAAATCATTAAAACATTCATTCTGAAATCATTTTTATGAAAAATTCACATGGATGATACAAATTTCCCAGTAAATACTTACACATAAACAATCTCTGATAATGATGAGATTGAGGAATTAACCCTTACCAATTTTGTAACTTACGAAACATACAACCCATGAAAGAGGTATCATACAATGAATGTATAAATAAAATAAATTAAAGTGTATTACCCAAATAATACAATTATGCGCAGTACATACACCACACAAAAGGTAATGGTGGCAATATGGCATAAATCTCATGGGAATAAGGTGTGAGATGAAAACCCCTTACCTTGCACTTTCCTTTAGTCGATGGTACGTTTAACCTCCTATACGAAGATCGTAGTATGTTATTAAATTATAACAGAACCATATTAATATTTATGATATCATACATGATTCATTTATGACTTTATATTACCCATTTAATAATAATTTCCATGTTAAGTTAACATTTCGGGTAATAATCACTTTCTTTATCGTACGTGTTTTAACTTGTCACTCTTGGTTGTATCACTAAGATCATGATTTAAATACTTCCAGAATATAAAACATGATAAATATATCATATATATTTAGAATATAAATATGTATAATAGACATATATATGAAATGGAAAACACCGTTTATGGAGATGGTAGTCCGTACGTACGCATAAACGCTGTTTCTGATTTCATATAGTATTGAACGGAAGTGAATAAGATATATGTAAGTACATAAATCCAGATATATATATATATCTCCAGTAGAATTATTATGTCATATATTACATAATTATTAGTAATATATATTTTTATAATCGTCGATGTATGGTGAACTTGGAAATGAATCTCATCGCGTCGTGGAGACGGTAAGCCGTTTGTACGCACGTATGGTGACATGTCATTCAAAGGATGGATAGAATACTTAATATGGTTGTACCATATATATAATAATATTACAGTATATAGGAGATACTGGATTAATTATTTTAGAATGGCAATAACAAATAAAGAAGAAGTGGAAGAAGAAAAGAACTTGAAAAAGGGTGGTGAAATCATTACCTCTTCTTCAGGTTCTTCCTTTTGATTTGATCAAAAGGTCTCCTTAGGTTGGCTTTATGACTAAAAGAAGGCCTATAGGATGAATTGAGGAATTTTCAGAGAGTATTTGGGCAGGGGTTGGCCTAACCAAAAGGCTTTTAAGGTGTGAATTAATGAGAAGGGGGAGTTTCGTTTTATAAGAGGGGTGAGGGGCACCTTTGGAAAAGCTAGAAATATTATTTTATAATAAATTCATATTCGGTTTCTAAAGGATAAAAATTGGATTATTTAAATTTTAATGTGGGTATGGGTCGAAAACCACTCAACCAATAGAATTTAGACAGTTTTGGATAATTATATTAACCTTATCTTTTAGTTTTAACTCTTAGTTAATTAGTTTGACACTTACCGTGTAACTTTGTATTTTTATATTATATAGTAAATAAATTTACTATATACATCCAAGAGACCCCTAGGTGGTCCATTAATGATACCACTATCATGATATAAGTCTTTTTTCCGAACCTTTGATTTTTAAGAATTTAATATAAATTAATAATATAATATTTGTTTTAAAAACTCTTTTATGTCAATTTTGACACGATTCAATAATTGACTTTTTTAAAAATCATAATAGAATGATTACTTCAAGAAAAGTTAATTAAATCAATCCTAATATGTATTATTATCATATAAAATTAGTTTAATTCATTAAATGTATCATCTTATATTTATTTTAGTATTTATAATATCAATTAGTTTAATTTTTCATTATTATGGTAATTACTTCATCCTCATTGTGTCATAAATAAATTAAAATATTTAATGTCTAAAAATTATAAATAAAATATCATTATGTAGAAAACCATTTTATATTTCTAATGAATATTCATAGTCAAAAATACAACATATATAACCCTAAGTAAAAATTGTTTTGCTAAAAGATATATGCTTATGTCATTTTTGTATTTATTATAACTTAATTAAAATAAAGTGTCCCTATCACCTAAAAGTGGCTCCATGGGGTCCCAAAATCGACCCAAAGATGTCCATGGTCGGACATGTATCCACCAATATGGTTAGGACACGTTTTAGGTCAATTTAGTAATATTATAATATTATTTTTTAACCCTTATTTACCATATTTACCTTTTAACCATGGTAAATAAAATATTTACCGAAGTAATTATTCAAAATGTATAAAAATAAAAGATTTATATGTACACAATTTAGACATCCTGATTCGAAATATGGAATCCATTTTTTCCAAATTTAAAACATAGAAGTGGCAGAAATTAATTTTAAAATAATTCCCGCTGTCAAAACAAAAAGCGTGTTTTTTAGATATAATAACTATAAAAAGATTGATACTTGTTTATGTCCGGTTTAATTGTGAAATTATGTCCAATGACAAAAATTGTATTAAATGGTAAAAATATATTCTAAATATACGTTAAACCCACTCAACTTCATAATTTATCACAAATAAATATTTTGAGTAAAAAAGTTGTTTTTAAATAAAATTTAGTAATTTTCACTATTCATCAAAATATTAAAGTTATCAGAAAAGTACAAAAATTTCAACTTAGGCTAAATTCAATACTCCAAATCCAAAAATGAAGTCCATTTTGAGAGATAAAATTTTAAAAATTTTAAAAATTTGGTATTACTATTCATAACAGCTACTTTGATTGGTCGTGGTGTGTGTTAGAACACGAAGTTGCGTACAACACACGCTACTGTATTATTCAAAGAGAAGCGTACCGTGGAAGCTCAGGGTGTTACATTCTCCCCTACATTAATAAATTTTGTCCTCGCAATTTGATATTATTCTTTGAAAATAATGGTTTAAAATAGAAAATATCTTTGTGGAAAAAACCCACATCAGAAATTTGGTTAATAAAATTTAGTCTTAACAAGATGAAAAGAGAAAAGAAAGGGCCACCACAAAATTATGATCTCAATTAAAAGGAAATTGGTGGAAATTATAGACATATAATTAGAGGAAAAACGTAAATATTTATAGGTAGTGATTGATGTCATCAATCACAAACAAGTTTAAAATTGAGGTCCTTAAATTCATCAATCTATGATGATTTAAAATACCATCGGTTTGACAAAACATAAGGTATTAGGATAACACCTTTTTGACGTTTCAAAATATCTTAGTTGAAATCCCACATCGAAAAATGAATTAATGAGGCCTCTATTTAAAATAAAGAGTGGAAAGTATGAAGATTTCCGAAAATAACACATACTAGGGTTCCATGTAGGAAAATATGGATATGGGAGAGAAATCTTACCATCAATTATCTGACGGTGAGTGGTAGAGAACATGGCTATGAAAAGGAAAACAATACTAAAGCCATAAATTAGTGATGATCTAAGGTACCAACTAGGAAAACATTTTTGTTCTAAGTTCCTTTTCTTAATGTTGATGAATTTATTTATGAGATTGGATAAGATCATAAGGAGATATACATACTTTATAATTAAAGTTTTATCCATTAATAAATTTCTACCACAAACTCATCTCCCCAAAACATAATACAACTCAAAAATAATCTATTTATCCTAATCGTATAGGGTTCCAAATATAATGAATTTATAATTCACATATCAGACCCTTTATGTAAAGAAACTACATTATACCATCCGGGAACTTCATGTAGCACAATGGTAGGCGATAAATCCCAATTGCACTGTGGTTGTGGGTTCGATTCCCACAGCTTTGTCTGACACGATGGGTTGTCACATGGTCTGCATGTTGTCCTTTTATAAAAATCCAAAAAACTAACCTTTCAAACATAATCCATTCCAACCATTAGACTTATCCAAAATACTATAATCCAAACTCATAGTGCAAAATTTTCAAGGAAGTTAAACATAATGAGGATCATTTTTTCCAGGTAATAACATGTAAACGCCTTCCTCATATATTCTTTTACAACACCGCAACTTCCTGAATTACCAAAATCAACCATCTCTTATTCCAAAATCACTACATAGATATTAGGACCATATTAAGGTTTATCTTTCCTTCAACCATGTAATTTCCAAAACAAATTAACTCACTGTAGAGTCACTTTTATTAGTACCATAAAATCTAAAATCCTTAATTAAATAGTACTGTCGTACAATCCTTTTTTATTTATAGAACATCATTGATACAACACTTAAAACAAATAATTCTAAAATAACAACATAAGAACACTAGTCATTCCTCTTCATCTGTGGTAGTATCATAACTTGATTATTATCCAATAGCATCATTTGAGGCATAGTCTGATGACTAGGACATTGGTTCACATAGTGTCCAAACTCCTTGCAAATGAAGCATTGTACTTTTGAAACCATTTTCTTACCCTTGAAGTCACGTACTTTGTGCCCTTTTCCTACACACTTATAACAAACTCACATTCCTTTTAGGCAAGTTCCAGGGTGTTTCTTCCCACAGTTATCACATATGAGAAAATTCTTATTTTCCCTCTTCCCTTTATCTATCTTTATCTCTTCCATCCTTTTCTTCTCTTACTTCCCTTCAAACCCATAGGACTCTGAGAATTCTTTACTCATATTATCAACACATGATACTATTTCTTCATATGATGATAATACGTGGGAAACTATTTCCCTTCTAAATTATGTCTTAGGAACATGAAAGATATGATCCTTCTTACTCTTTGGATCGTTCATATTACGGGAGTTCACATTCCTTCTACTGGGCGCCATTTATATACAATAGCATAAACTAGTTCAGTTTATGAATTGCAATGAATAATTACAAAACTTGTAAAATACCTAAGACAAATTGAACAGTTTATGGATATAATCCATAATCATAAAAATGTTTAATTTGAGTTGGTATATACTCATAAGCCCTTCATAATGGTTTGTAAAGAAAATGAGAATTATCCTAAGCGTATCCCCCGGGAGTGTCATAACCAAGAGTGCAGCAAGGCCCGTTGTCGTGCACCAGTTCTCGTTCGAGTCTAGTTCAAAGCGGTGTTTTTGGGTTTTATCCCTAGGTACTTCTGTGCCAGAGCTGCCTCTTCCTGCTCATATCCAGACATGGATTTATTGCTCAGAAAACTCACAAAATCTCTACAATACCAAAATTCTAGGAAGTTCTTCTATACTAATCCTCAAAGTCCATCTTAGGGCTATGTGCTCTAACCAGTGTTTATCTAAATCTAGTTTCCAAGGTTATTTCTAAACCTCCTCTAATACCAACTATAACGCCCCGACCCCAGTTACCCAGAGTCAGTGCATTATTTTAATACATTGGAATGATTACAAGGAATCAAGTCCCGAAGGACCGATCGGTTTTGCAGTTTTGGAAAAATAGATCACATACATGAATGTTACACTTTCACATTAAGATGTACAAAACAACATAAATAATCATTATGAATTCCATTATTCCCTTGGCTTAAACCTGAATATCAATCACATTACACTTCTTGGAATCCTGGGAAAAATAAAGCGTAGAAAGGTGTGAGATCAAATGCTCAGTAAGGGTAAGCAATATAGCGGAAACTTTCAAAAATAAGCATAAACATTTAAGGCAATGTATAAAACTAAAACAAAAGCCTTTTAAACTTGAACATCAGCATAATATGGCAGAAATAAAATGAAATAATTCCATTTACTTATTCGCATGGATATTCTACTAATGGAATAATCACATGCAATATCACTAACCACTTTCATAATGATGGAATGCATAATGCCAGACTATCATAACCACATAGCCAAGGCCTTGTTCCAAGAATATAAATAAAATTTTGTCAAGGCCTTGTTCCAAGACACTACTTTGTCTCATGAGACCTACTGATGCATCGAGGAGCTATTGCGGGCTCCACCCGTCACATATTAAGTCCAATGCATTCCCATATGAAAAGGATTAAACATAACAAAACTTTAGTATTAAAACTATCATACGAAATGTCAATACTTTCTCCATAAACCATGAATGGTATAAAAATAACACATCCAAAGTCAAACATATCACAAAACCATCAATAGAAGTTTTGTATAATAAATCAACTTTAAATGAGCTTAAAATTCATCTAATGATGAGTAAACATTTTTGAGAGAAATATCCTTTTTGTAAAATCATTTAAAAGTCACACATTTATAAAGGAAGTAATTTTAAAATAGATTTTTGAATCAAAGTTTCCCATACCACTTTGAAACTTTTGAAAAGAATTATCATTTCAATACATTCATGTCCATATAAATAAATCCTTAAAAACATTTTTGAAACATGGACATTAATTGAAATGATTTAGAAAGATAAAACTTTAAAACATTTGAAATTTTGATCATGATAAACAGTACCTTTCAAAATCCTTTAAATATTCATTTTGAAATAATTTTTATGAAAAATGGACATGTATGTTAAAAATTTCCTAGTAAATACTTACACATAAACAATCTCGGATAATGATGAGATTGAGGAATTAACCCTTACCAATTTGGTAACATACGAAACATAAAACCCATGAAAGAGGTATCATACAATTAATATGTAAATATAGATAATTTAAAGTGTATTAAACAAATAATACAATTATGTTACGTACATACACCACACAAAAGGTAATAGTGGCAATATGGCATAAATCTCACGGGAATAAGGAGTGAGATAAAAACCCCTGACCATGCACTTTCCTTTAGTCGAGGGTACATTTATCCTCATCTACGATGATCATAGTATGTTATTAAATTATAAAAAAACCAAATTAATATTTATGATATCATACATGACTCATTTATGACTTTATATTACCTATTTAATAATAATTTCCATGTTAAGTTAACATTTCGGGTAATAATCACTTTCTTTATCGTACATGTTTTAACTTGTCACTCTTGGTTGTATCACTTAGATCATGATTTAAATAAATCCAGAATATAAAACATGATAAATATATCATATATATTTAGAATATAAATATTTATTATAGACATATATATGAAATGGAAAACACCGTTTATGGAGACGGTAGTCCGTACGTATGCATAAACGTTGTTTCTATTTTCATATAGTATTGAACGGAAGTAAGTGAATAAGATATATGTAAGTACATAAATCCTTATATATATATATATCCATTAGCATTATTATGTCATATATTACATACTTATTAGTAATATATATTTTTATAAACGTCGATGAATGGTGAACTTGGAAATGAATCTCATCACGTCGTGGAGATGGTAAGCCGTACGTACACACGTATGGTGACATGTCATTCAAAGGATGGATAGAATACTAAATATGGTTTTACCATATTTATAACAATATTAAAGTATATAGGAGATACTGGATTCATTATTTTAGAATGGTAATAACAAAGAAAGAAGTTGAAGAAGAAAGGAACTTGAAAAAGGGTGGTGAAATCATTACCTCTTCTTCGGGTTCTTTTTTTTATTTGATGAAAAGGGCTCATTAGGATGGCTTTGATACTAAAGGAAGGCCTCTAGGATGAATTTAGGGAAGTTGATAGAGTATTTGGGCAGGGGTTGGCCGAACCAAAAGTCTTTGAAGATGTGAATTAATGAGAAGGGGGAGTGTCCTTTTATAAGAGGTGTGAGGGGAACCTTTGGAAAAGTTAGAAATATTATTTTATAATAAATTCATATTCGGTTTCTAATTGCTCCAAAGTGGATTATTTAAAGTTTAAGGTTGGTATGGGTCGAAAAACACTCAACCAATAGAATTTAGACAGGTTTGGGTCATTATATTAACCTTATCCTTTAGTTTTAACTCTTAGTTAATTAGTTTGACACTTAACATGTCACTTTGTATTTTTATATTATATAGTTAATAAACTTACTATATACATCCAAGAGACCCCCAAGTGGTCCATTAATGATACCACTATCATGATATAAGTCTCTTTGCCGAACCTTATATTTTTAGGAATTTTATATCAATTAATAATATAATATTTGTTTTAAAAACTCTTTTATGTCAATTTTGACACTATTCAATAATTGACTTTTGTAAAATCGATAAAAGAATGATTACTTCAAAAAAAGTTAATTAAATCAATCATAATATGTCATATTATCCTAGAAAATTAGTGTAATTCATTAAAAGTCTCAAATTTTATTTATTTGGGTATTTATAATATCAAATATCTTAATTTTTTATTATTATCAGAATTACTGCATCATCATTGTGTCATAAATAAATTAAATTATTTAATGTCTAAAAATTATAAATAAAATATAATTATGTAGGAAATATTTGTATCTTTTTAATTAATATTCATATTCTAAAATACAACATATATAACCCTAAGTAAATTTTTTTTTGCTAAAAGATATATGCTTATGTCATTTTTGTATTTATTTTAACTTAATTAAAATAAAGTGTCCCTATCACCTACAAGTGGCTCCATGGGGTCCACAGATTGACCCAAAGATGACCATGGTCGGACATGTATCCGCCAATAAGGTTAGGACACGTTTTAGGGTAATTTAGTATTATTATAATATTATTTTGTAACCCTTATTTACCAGATTTACCCTTTAACCATGGTAAATAAAATATTTACCGCAGTAATTATTCAAAATGTCAAAAAATAAAATATTCCTATTTAAACAATTTGGACATCTTGATTCAAAATATGGAATCCATTTTTTCCAAGTTCAAAACACGGAATTGGCAGAAATTAATTTAAAATTAATTCCCGCTATCAAAACAAAAAGCGTGTTTTTAAGATATAATAACTATCAAAATATTGATACATGTTTATGTCCGGTTTAATTGTGAAATTATGTCCAATGAACAAAATTGTATTAAATGGTAAATATATATTATAAATATACATTAAAACCACTCAAATTCATAATTTATCATGAATAATTATTTTCATTAAAAAAGTTGTTTTTAATTAAAATTTAGTAATTTTCACTATTCATCAACATATTAATGTTATCTGAAAAGTACCAAAATTTCATCTTAGGATAAATTAGATACTAAAAATCCAAAAATGAAGTCCATTTTGAGAGATAAATATTTTAAAATTTTAAAAAGTAGGTATTACTATTCATAACGGCTACATTGATTGGTCGTGGTGTGTATTATAACTCGAAGTTGCGTACAACACACGCTACTATATTATTCAAAGAGAAGCGTACGGTAGAAGCTCGAGGTGTTACAATTGACTGCATCTGAACCCAACAAGAGAGTGAAGTAAGCTCATCCAAACACAACGTGATAGAAACAGTGAGAAAATGAAATTCTCATCAAGTGTTTACTCCCAATAGTAGGAGAGTAGACTCGTCCAACTAGGATAATCTAGACATGGAAAACACATGGCATACCCAACACATATTTGCCCCTCCAAAAAGGAGAGTAACGAAAAACCAAGGGGTGTATACTAAAAATATATATATATACATATACTCAGTCAAACAATCCCAAAAAGAGAGAGTAAGGGGATCCCCATCTCAAAGATTAGCCCGGGAAGAATATAAGCCAACAGTACCTGACTTAACCACCACCGATGCCCAACATACCACACATCAGCTCTGAACTGCAAGTCAAAGCGACCGAATCACCATAGCTAGATACTATCTGTTGTGGGCTACATTGTCTTGTTCTCATAGTTTTAGGTAATGACACATGGATGTGTCATGATGGAAAAACTAGTTCATATTCCTCAAGAGTCTAATGGTATATTAAATAAATATCTTGATGTTGTAAATCATATTTGAGAGAAAATGTCTCAATGTTGTGGATCCATGCCTATCCCCGTTGGAGGGTTCCACTCAGAACTTCCATCGGGTACCCATTTCCTTGCCCTATTGGAGAGTAAGACCAGAACTACCATAGAGTACCACTACTGAGACCAGATGGAGGAAATCCCATACCTGGCATCGGGGACCACTTCTTGAGAAATCTATATGAAATCCTGGAACAACCATCAGGGACTACTTCCCAACAAAGATGCAGGTAAGCCCAAAACATCCATAGGGGACCGCTGCCCGGACCAGCTGGAGGTAAACCCAGAACTACCATTAGGAACCACTACCCATCCTAGCTAGAGGTAAGAATGTAACGTCTCATTTAATCGCTTCTAGATGGTACCTCTCATAATGTAGTGATGACCTCTACCACCCATCCCTACTAGATGGTACCTATCGTAAAGCATCGAGGAACTACACTGGTCATCCATGTTTGAAGGTACCTCTCAGAAAGCACCGAGGAACTACCATGGCCATCCCTATGAGAAGGAACCTCTCAGAAAGAACTAAGAAACAACACTATCCATCCCTACCAATGTTACCTATCAGAAATCACCTAAAAAAACACTAGTCATCCCTGCAAGATGGTACCTCTCAGAAATCACCGTTGTAGTCATCAGATGTCACCTTATATAAACATCACACCAGAACATCTCACATAGTATATCATATTTCAAAAAACAGGGAACCATCACCTCATATGAAAAAAACTTAATATAGGATACTTATAGTCCAAAATAAGAGTCCAAAAGAAAGATATATGAGAGTTAGAAGATTCTTAGTGGTACATGACACCTATGGGGACCACATGTCATGTGGCCTTGCCTCATCACCTAGGAGTGAACCCAACCACATCTGGGTACTAAATTGTGAAAAATTACCCCTATGCATGGAAAGGTACTCCCATAGTACATGTCACATATAGTCAGAAGGCCAATGAGAGCACGACACTCTTCGTTGACCCTGAGGGCCAAAGCGCAATTTCACTAACATGTCTCCTCTAATGACCCAAGAACATTGACCTCATATGTTCATACATCTTCTCCCCTCTCAAAAGAGTTGATGAAGACCTACGTCATGGATTCTCTTCAAACACTGTAGAAAGATATTCCTCTGATACTCCTTCCATGTTTTATCAATTAATGAGATCAGGAAAAAGGCTCCACACATTCAAATAGATCACATCATTGTTATCCTTGTGAAAAAAATGCACAATATAGATTATCCATTCACCCCAATCGGACATCTGATGGAAAATTTATATTTTGCCATATTAATCTCGGGTGTCATCTCAGGGGGGCCATTCCTCGATCTGGAACAAAATATACGGATCGCGCCATTGTGATACATAGAAAAATACAAATGGGGTTGACTATTCATTCTCCCAAAATGGACACCCGGTGAAAAAGTCACATTTCACCACAAACATCTGAACTAGGACTCATGGGTCCTGATCTTAATTTAAGTTTAAGCACCCAAAATTTGCCTTCAAATAATCACCTCAATTTCTGGTTCGCAATGCCATTGGCAACATGTCGATCAAATGTTTTACCGAGAAGCTATTTTAGATATAATATTTCAAATCAATAATAATAATAAAATTATTATTATTATTCTGAGACAATTTTGTAACTTAAACCATAAACCTGAATTAAGTATCCAATATTAGTATTGGAATGATTGTCTTATGGTCAGATTCACGCTACCATAGACGTCAAACTAATTCGTGGTCTCACCAAAAATATACAACTGAAACATATAATTTAAATAATAATAATTATAATAATGAAAAATTTATAATTAATAATAATATTATATTATTAGTTTTACTTCTTGGGAGGGAAGGGGATAAATTTTTATGGTGGAACATACAACACACCATGTGAACCCCATAAATTATTTGAATTTTTCATTATTATTTTAATAATAATAATACCCTAAAGGAGATGGGGACGCCATTTCCACGTCTTATCCCACCCTAAGAATTTCCCACATAGAACCATTTACCCTTTTAATTAAATCATTTAATTTATTCCCCCATTCTACTATATTATTCTCCAAAACACGCTAACCCAAAATGTAACCTCCTATAAACCCTAATTAAGGGGTTCTCCCTTGCGCGACCAAAACCAGGTCATGCCACTGCCAGTGGTGCCTCAGACTTTCGTACGCCCAGTCCAACCTCTGTTATCTCAGCCATGCACAACCATGTTGGTTTGTCTCTCACATACACCACACACAGTGCCTACCTCACCCAGAACCAGCCATGATTTTCTACTCCACCAACCTGACTTTTCCACCTCAGCCTCACCGAACACCAACATTGCTTTCCCTTCTCCCACCGAACGAACCACTGTCTCGGTTAGGCACCACCACCTTTGACCACATTTCATACCAAATCCTATTATTTCCTAATACCAGATCTGAAAATTGAGCAGTGAACCTTATGATGAGAGATTCACATCACCAGCCTCCACTTTACAATCCAATGGTGGTTTGATGTGTCCAAAAGTGGGCGATGAATACCCACAATGAATGGTCAGATTTCAGATAAATTTATATGATTATGTAGAAATCGATGGTTGTGCTAGTGCATCCATTAATGATTAATAATTGAAATGACAAATTAAATGGAACTAGAATGGATATTAAATCATAAACATTAATTTAAAATCAAATGTGGATGAATCCTTCCTTGATTCAATCCATTCATCATTGATGACACGTTCTCCTAGCTTCCATTGTGATCTGTTGGTGTTCCGTTGTTGAATTTCCAAAGGAGTAAGGAGAGGAGGAACCTCATTAGTGGTTGTGGAATTAGGTTCTAATCCTAGTGAAGTACCATAATCACATATTTACAATAGGTAATTAGGTTTGGGGTAAACACTCAACCATACTAGCGAACGATCTCTAGATATGAACATCCTGCACCCCCACATTTTAGGACATGCCTAGGTAAAATAATTTTCATCAAGAGTTATTCAAATTATCATCTAAGATAATATAATTTTCATCAAATATTTTATTTAGTTATTTTATTTACATTTACGTATTCTATGGTGTTTTCTGTAGAAGGACCGCACAGAAATATGTTATGTCCAGCCTTGGGTAAACACCATGCTCTAGACTCATATAGGCCCTCAGATTTCTTATCTGAGCTATCATTTGAGAGATATCCTATTTCATCCATGAGTTTAGTATAAAATATACTTAATATCTTTTACAAAAATTAGTCTAGGAACTCCATGCCTCGGAATCACAAGCCATTTCATCACCAGGCTTTCGAAATATATATATAAATATTAAAAATTATTACAAGGTAAAAACTATGACTCTACATCATTCCCTGCTTCAGGATTTTCCCCCAAAAGCATAAAATTGTTAAACATCTTCAGACACTAATCTCCCACCTATCTCTCCTTATCCCAGAAAAACATGGATGTTTTTGTGCTACCACAACACATGAACAAAAGGGATTTCCCATCCACGTATTGTCCGCTCTTTCCGATGACTTGTGTTGGATCACACACATATTTGCTCATATGTTACACATAGTAGGCAGTTTTCACCCTCTCCAACTATTGGGGGTAGGAAAATAAATTTGAAAACCTCACCACCTATGTTCACGGTCTCGAATGACCCGATGATACTCAGGGGATAATTTTCTTTCCTAGATGATCCTCTACATCCTGCATTGCGACTGGAATCACTATTTGTAAATTGAACAAGATCATGTGATTCCCTCCTTTATAATATTCATCTGGTGAAATAGATTAGGATATCAGGTAAAAAAATATTTCATAGTTGATGCATCAAAACAGATACTATCTTACATGCTGGGGAAGTGAAGGAGTCAACAGTATCGATTGAAGATAAACGGTTCCCTCTTACTCCACCAGGGTCAGCTGAAGGGAAGCTAACTGCTCTGAAACTCCCCAAAAAAATTGAGCATGGAAATTCTTACTAAGGGAATATACTACAACTTTTACTTTTCCCATTGTATAGAATATCTCAAAGTAATGGTCCTATAAAAAGTTCATCCAACATTGCCACCTCAGGTTCAAGTCTCTTCGAGTGATGATGTACCTAAGACTCTGGTTTTCTAAACAAACCCCAAAGTGTTCCCCAAAAGGTAGGGTCTCCAGAATCTCAAATAGAATACTACCAATTCCAGCACTAGGTTTTGAGATGTATAGTTAGGTTCATTGGGTCTCTATCACGATGACTTGTAATTCATTACAATTATATGAAGGTTGCCATTGAGAACACAAAGGTACCAACGAACAGGAAAGGTGTGTAAATTCATCTAACCTCAAGAAGATAGACACAAAAAGAAGTCAAACTACCATATGGGTCTTCATTTCCCATGGATGGAGAGTATCCCTGAATCAGATACTCTGCTACACCTCCTAGAGACATCCCATTAGAAAAGTCTCCAATAGGAAATCTCCATCGGCAATGCCAAGACCAGGTCTGAAGAACCACACCCAAAATGCAACAGTAAAATGGGAATCTTCCACCAAAACTAGATACTATACTTTTTGGGTGGAACTGACTCTCCCTCACATTTTTTCTTGCATCACAAAAATTCATCGCGGTGGGGAAGGTACCCCTCTTCCTCATGAATTCAAAGCTACATTGAAAAACATTGATATGTGGTTACACCGATGCCCCACGTCACCCTGATAAAACCAAAATCATGGAACATGGATAAAATAGTGCTTCACATATTATCTAACAATTAATTCTATGATAATTATAAGATACAAAAAGAGTACCTATTATTATCTCATGCACTATAGGGTCGTAGAAATCCAAATATTGTGGTTGTCCACAGACATAGTTGCTAGCTTCTTAAGCCTGACGTGGGTCACCTGGTGGTGGTGGTGAACAGACCTCATAACATCATCCCCCAAATACAGCTTCTATTGCTCCTATTATAGCACTACCTCCCTAGTGACCACCCTACCCCCACCTAGGATATCCCTGATCATGATGCTGCCTCTACCACAGTGGCACACCTGCCATCTACTTAGGGTTCTCAGTACGTTTGGTTGGGTAGTATCGTGCCATGTGACCTCACCCATCACAAAAATAACATTGTCCCTCCCTATGATTTCCCCTAACTATATGTATCCTCGAATCCGTAAAACTTCACTCCTAAGACTGATTATGGGGAGGCATCCTTCATTGAGATCTTATCGTATGATGGCTACTAGATGTGCCAAACGTCTCAACTTTTTCATGCCAAATGCCACAACTAGCCATATGAAATCCCACTGATATAAACCTATCTATCATCCACACCTACTCTATCACCCTATCTTAGGTGGGGATGTGCAAGGGTACTATGGTTTCACATATCTCTCTTCAGAGTCATTGCTCAAGGTAATGTTCTCGGATGTTGTTTTCACGGATCATGTACATAGATTAACAAGTCAGGTCTGTGAAACAAACTGATCTCTCAACCACCATCATCCCTCTTTGTTAAAAATACAGGAGATACTAAATATGAATCGAGTGAAAGAATGAGGGGTACTACTCCTCACAAAATAGTTTCGGGAAGTCGTCCGACAAGAGTTCCGACTCATCGAGTATCTGGGTAACCAGGCTCAACCAACACCCAACTGCTTAAGGTAAAAGGCTGGCTGCCAAATCCACCACCTGATCGGTTAGTGGCCATAAAATCATGAAGAGTAGATCCACTAAATCTAGTTAAACCTCTTCTTCCTAAGGGTCAGGTTTACCATGGAACCTTAGTGGTCTTTAGCACTGGAACTTGCAGACTGCGCTCAGCCTACACACACCCTCAACCCGCCCTGATGGGTCTTTCTTCTACTCAATAGGTGAAGGTGATTCTACCTACCCACTATGGGAAATGGGATCATATAATGGATCTTGAAATGAGGTATCATCGCTCACTAGGTCGTCATCATGAACCAGTGATGGTATCTTAGCTGGATGTCATCGTGGAGGCATCCTAAATGTTATCCTGGTGTATCACGGTTAGATGAGTATATATATATATATGGGGATATTAATCAATAAGGATAGTTAAAGGCACAATCCTATATAATTCTTGTGCCATTGTTACCTACAACTAGTGTGTCAGGTTTTTGATTCGAAAAACATGTAATCAGGGTCCTAGTGAAGGATACATCGACTGCTCATACCATCACCAGACTCCCTAGACCTGGAGATACTCTCAATACACTTCGAAACTATTTCCCTAAACCCAACCAAGAACTTATTAGGGAAATGTCCAAAAAACACCCCAAGGGTAAAACCACCACTGATATCTTTTTTTCATGACCATACCCATGTCCGGGATCAAGCCACAACTACCCCAAGCCCGACTCCATATTCTAGGGTGGTGAAAAGTGCCAAAGGCACAACAAACTCGGGGAGTCCTTTTCCTAAAAAGCTATACTCACAGATGCCTCTAACTCAAGAAAAATGTTTAGAGGAAAAGGAACCAAAGATACAACACTTCTATAACTAAAAAAAGCATTCATGAGATGCTAACATAGTACAGGTAATGTAAAGTAAAATGAAAAGGCAAAATAGGGAAAAATAATTGCCCAACCAAGAAAATTTCCACAACCTGGCATTAAATGAAAAGTAAAATAGCTGAGAGAGCCCTGATCCATGATCCCAAGCTACAACCACTATATAATGTCCAAGCATCCATGTCCCTAAGATCCTTTGAAGTCACAATCAATCCATCCATCTTCTTCATAAGGCACGAAACATGTGGGAAAGGCCCATGCCGGGGTGAGTATATAAATATTCAGCAGGACACACCAAAAAGGTGAAGGGGGGACATAAGAAATACACTAAAGAGGGAAGAAATGGGTAGGATAAGGTATAGTAAAGAGTATAGGTCAACCCAACAAAAGAGTGAAGTAAACTCATCCAAACAATAAGAACTAGAAATGGTGAAAAGATGAACTTCTCATCATGTTTTTTCTACCTATAGTAGGAGAGTAGAATCGTCCAACCACGAGAATCCATGCACGGAGAGAACATGGCATACCCCAAACATCTTTTCCTCTCCCAGAAGGAGTGTAACCAAAACCCAAGGGGTGTGTACTGAATCAATATATATATATATATATACTCAGTCAATAAAGCCCAAACAAGGGAGTAAGGGGATCTCCATCATATAGCTTATTCCAAGAAGAAGAATATCCAACAGTCCCAAAACTAACCACCATCGATGCCCAATATCCCACATGTCTTCTCTAAACTAAAATTCAAAGTAACTCAATCAATGAACCTTGATATTATCCACTCTAGGCTACATTATCTCTCTCTCACATGTTTAGGTCACATTATATGGGCGTGTCTTAGAGGGAAAATCATTCCTGTTCCTCTAGAGTATAAAGGTATATCGAAGAACATATCAACATAGTTCTGAACAGTTAAGAGGTCGTGTCTCAAATTAGAGGACCCAAGCCTATCCCAGCTGGAGGGTAAAACTCGGAACTATCATCGGTGACCCACTACCCAGCCCTGCTAGAGGGTAAGAACAAAACTAACATCAGGGAACATTTCTCAACCCAGTTGGAGATAATCCTGGAACTTCCTTCATGGACCACTGCCTAGCCCAACTAGAGGTAAGCCCAGAACTACCATTGGGGACCACTTCCCAACCCTGCAAGATGTAATTCTGGAACATCCATCAGGGACCACTGCCCAGCCCAGCCAGAGTAAATCCCAAAACTTCCCTCGGGGGCCACTACACATCACAACTAGAGGTAAGCTCTACACTTCTCTAGTTATCCTTGCAGGATGATTCCTCACATAAAGTTTTGAGGAACTCCACTGGCCATACAAGCTAGATTTTACCTCTAGGAATGCATTGAGGAACTACACTGGCCATACCTACGGGATAGTACCTCTTAGAAAAAATAAGTAACTACACTAGAAATCTTTATTAGATGGTACCTCTTGGAATGAAATGAGAAACAAAACTAGACATCCCTTCTATATGGTACCTCTCGAAAAGCCCAAATATAGTCCTCAGATGTCGCTCTGGATAGGCATCTCACCCGAAACATATCACATCATATCTTATAATTAAGTAGGAACAGAACCATCTTGTTATATGTGAAAAAATAATCATTATATGTTACTAGTGGGCCCAAACAGGAGTGCAAAATAAGGCGATACAAGAGTTAGAAGATTCGAAGTGTTTCATGACACATATGGGGCCCACTGGTTGTGTGAACCCACCTCATCGCCTTGCAGTGTACCTAACCATATTTGGGTACATAATTGTGAACATGTACCCCTAGGGATAGAAAGGTACTCCTAGAGTACCTGACACATCTAGTCAGAATTCTAATGAGTGCACGACACTCATCGTTGACCTGTAGGGCCAAAGTGTCATTTCACCAACATTCCTTCTCCATTGGCCCTAGAACATTAACCTCATATCTTCATTAGACTTATTCCCTCTAATAAGTGTCGATATTGACCTAATTCATCGGTTATTTTCAAAAATTATATAAGGATCTTCCACTGATACTCTTTCCATGTTTCCACAATAAATGAGAACATGAAAAAGGAATCACCATTCCAACATATCACACGATCGCGATCCTTTCGAAAAAGCGCACAAGATCGAATCTCAATTTTCCCCAATTAGATATCTAATGGAAATGTCATATTCCATAATTGTACTCTCAAATGGTGTATCATGGTGACCATTCCACAATCCTGAAAAAAATTATACAAATCACATCATTGCGATCTTTACCGAAAAACACATGAGATCGGCTATTCATTCACCCAAAATAGACACCTGGTGAAAAAGTAACAGTTTACCAAAAATGCCTAACCTAGGTATTCGGGGGCCCATAACCCAATTTTAGTTTAAGTTCATGAAAAAATTCTTGAAACATCCACCTTAATTTTAGGGTCATGACTCCGCTGATGTTGTGTCGATCAAATATCGTACCAGGAAGCTATATCATATAAAATATTTCACAACAACAATAACCATTGTATTATTATTATTAATCATAGATTTTTTTTCACCCCAGCCACATTCCAAAATTAAGTATCCAAAATTGGTCTTGAAATGACCGTCTTATGGTCAGAGCCACATAGTTATAGATAACGCACCAATCTGAAGTCTCAGTTTAAATATTCAACCAAAAAATGTATTTTAACCAATAATAATTATAGCAATAGTAAATTTATAATCAATAATATTAGTAAATTATTATTCTTTCTTACTGATAGGGAAGGGGATTTTTTATAGTGTCACGTACAACACACAATGTACACCCCATAAAATATTTGATTTCATCATTAGTATTTTAATAATAATAATACCCTAAAGGATATGAGGACTCCATTTCCACATCTTAACCCACCCTAACCGCATCCCGTTTAAAGCAATTTACCATTTTTAATTTAATAATTTTATTTATTTCTCCATTCTACTATATTCTTCCCAAAAAAATGATACCACTAAACGTTGCCTCGTGTAAACCCTAACTTAGGGGATCTCCCTTATGCCACAAGAACCAGTGCATAACACCGCCTCCACCACCTCTTACCATGCCTAAGAGCGTTGCATGACCTGTCTGAACTCTACTATCTCGATTGCATTCCCCCACACCAGTCTATCTCGCAAAAACACTGCATTAACCTCTTACCTAGCCCAAAATCCCCCATCATCTGTAACTCCACTGGCCTCACATGTCCACTTCGGCCTCGCCGGTCGCTGCCTCATCTCATCCTGCTCGCACCGGACACACCACATTCTCGGTCACACGCCTCCACCTTCTTACGCACGCCTTACTGACCTCTCCAGATTCCTGATTTAAGATCAAAAAATAAATCATATATCCTCATGATAATATCTTCACAACAACAGCCTCTTTTATAAGATCCATTGGGGGTTTGATGCGCCCGAAATTGGGAGACATATATCCCCCAAAGAACAGATAGATTTCGGATAAATTGAAAGGTTTAAGCATTGATCGATGCCCATGTAAGTGCGATTTCTGATGATGGAAAATTTAAATGATGAATTAAATGGAAAAATAATATATTTTAAATCATAAAATTCATTCGGAAGTAAAATGTGGAAGAATTAAACCACGTTTTGATTCTTTCTTCATTGAAGACGTGTTCAACTCACTTCAGTTGTGATCTACCAAAGTTTTGTTGTTGAATCTACAAAGGATGAATAAGAAGAGGAATCATTTTTGTGGTGGTGGAATTAGGGGATGACCCCAATTAAATCCAATAATAACCTATTCAAAATAGGTTATTAGGTTTAGGGTAAACACCCAACCGTACCCACTTATGATCATGAGATCCAAAAACGTCGCACACCCCCTCATTTTATGATGCACCTAGGCATCAATCCCCATTAAAAACTCTATATAGGTCTCATATTTTCAATATGACTCCCCTTTTAAGAGTTATATGAATTAATTCCTGATATAAAATAAATTTATTTAGTAATTATATTTACTATTACGTCCTTTGTGGTATTTTCTACCGAAGGCCTATGTTGAAAAAAGTTATGTCCTACCAAGGTTAAACACCACGCTCTTAACTCAACCACGCCATCATATTTATTATATGAGATACCATTTGATAGATATATTTTTCCTTTTTATTCATAATATAATATGTACATAATATTATTTTTAAAAAATTTATTCCGGGTACTCCGGGCCTCAGAATTGCATGCCATCTCAGTGCTTGGCTTTCAAATTATATATATAAATATTTGAAAGTATTACAAGGTTAAAACCGGGTCTCTATAATATAGGTCCCATAAATCACCATAAAAAATTCTCATGAACCATAACATAATCCAAAATCAAGAACACCTACAACATAAACACATTTCTATAGGAAACTCACTTATTTTGAGAGAATATTGCACAAAGAAAAAGGAAATCAATTTCAATATAAATAATCATGTAGTATTATAATGAAAACATAAAATAATTATGGATTCATGAAAAATGTAAAATCTTCTCATGTCATATAATTTATGAAGAAACATTCTTTTTTAAATTTTGTTAAAATAGATACTAAAGAGGATTTTTAAAAGGAAAGTCCCTTACATTGGGTTCATATTACATAAAATATGTCCAAAACTCTTGTATATTGGTTAAAGAGTGTTATTAGTATATTAATGAAATATATTTCTATTTATATTACCATATAAGATGTTATTATAAAATATTTCCACCCATTTATTGAAAATATTTTGTTATTTTATTGTTTTGAGAGCGTTTATTTTATGGTTTCCATGGTTAGTTCATTATGGGGTTTCTTGTCAAATAGAAGAAAAAAGTTAGATGTGGAATGAAACGGTATTAATTTGTTTCCAAAATTTGAAGTGATACCATATATCATTTTATTTTGATATGAGGATGAATCATTATATAAATCAGTAATGAAAGTGATTAAATTTCTTTTTGTAATTTTTACGACCATCACAAAGTTATATAATCTTAAATAATCCTATTTAATATCATGTTTATATATTGGTTCCATAACATTATATAGCTAATAATATGTATAATAAAATATTATTTAACCATAAAAATTGGTTTATAACTAGACTCTAAGGTGGTAAAAGAAAATTAAAACACGTCATCAACAATGATGGTAAATTGACCCATCAAAAATTGTGTTTTCATTTTTAGAATAACATGACATGTGGAGGGTCTTGATGATGTATATTCCATTTAAAAAATAAAATTATAGTATATGTAAGATACAGAAGTTACCATGTCACTTGGATGAGGGTAGGTGAGTAGCGAATATGAAAGGAAAGTAAATATGAAAGAAAACAAGAGGATTTTACATATTGAAATTATTCTCCTCGAAAACTTTATTAAGTCACTTGGTTTTGGAATTTTGGTGAGACCAGAAGATCTTGGACATAGGTAAGAGTCCTGGTAAGGGAATTAAGTATAAATTAAACAATATAAAATGATTTGGAGGTATGAGGAAAATCGGTAGTGAGGGTGGTATTTATAGTGGAGGAGAGGGGTGTTTTTCTGATTATTTTATTAATTAGTTTTTTATTTTAGCTGAATACTATAATTTTTTTGAACCTTAACACTAAATATATTAAACTACTATAGGATATTTTGAGATATTGGGATTATATTATCCATACATCTTATATGACTCAATAGTTTATTAATTTGTTAAATACTATAAATTATTTTATTTCACCATTTACCATAAATTAAAATATTTTATAAAAATTCACAAAAATTAACCATAACCATTTTTTAAAGATTAGAATAAAAATATGAAATTTATTTTATGAAAATAATTTTGGAAATATTTGGAGTTTATGTTTTAATTAGAAAATCATTTATTCAAAAAATTCTAATTTGAAAATTATAAATAATTTTATGAAACTTTGAAAATTTAATAAAGGTCTCATTAAATTATATTATAATAATAGGAAAACATAATACTATTTTATGAATTTATTTTAAGATGATAAAATTTCTTTTAAATCATTATATTAATTATAAAATTGTAAATAAAAATTTATGTGTCACAAAAATACCCACACTTAATTTTTCATTTTCAAAAAAATTATTTACTTATTTCTTGATATAAATACATCATATTTTAATTCATAAGACACCTAAAGTTTTTTATAATTTCACATGTTATGTTACTATTCTATTTAAACATATTCCTCAATTTTTGTAAATACCACTTCTTTCATTATACATTTATAATGAATTTAACTATTTAATTGCAGAATGAAAACAAGTTTTTTAAGAAGTATTCAGGTTGTTACACCTCATTTCATGATGATATGTGTTGGGATGTTGACGTTGCTGAATGAGTTTGGTGATATTTGTGAGACAAGATTCACTGAAGTCTTATGCATACTTATTCTTGTTATTGGATAAAGATAACTAAATAAACCAAGTATATTGAGTAACATTAAATATAAGAATGGTGGAATCAATTATTAATCTTGGAAGGATGATGTTGAGGTAGAAATTGGTTCGGTTGGAAATTTATAGTTGATGATAGGAGATTCACCTCAATGATATCATGTTGATGAAGGTACCTACTATAGAAATTAATTACATATAACAATAAATGTTTTTAAGGAGTTGGTCTAAAGCTATTGGTAAAATATATTAATGTTGAGTTAGTATCATATTATTAACATTTAAAATTTTATATAAGTAATGGAAACTTATACTATGGAAATGATTCCCTATAGGTAAGGAAATCAAGTTAAGGTGTTGGATTTGGGAAATCTTATTGGTAAAATCTTATTTTAAAATATGAATACAATACAAATCTTGGAAGGATCTAATTTTTTCATATTAGGATAAAAAATAATATAATATAGAGTGTGGTAGGAGTTAGAGACACTATTTATACTTCTTGAATAAAATAATCTCAATACATATGGGGGGTCTAACCTTTGTAGAGAATAATCCCTTATTCTTTAATTCACCTCTTTCTAAATATATGTATCATTTATATTATGTTTTCCTTTCTTTCATGAATATTCACTATACATAAAATTTTAATGGATTTTCAAAATATTTAGTTAGTTAATAGATTATCTTCTCCTAACTTCTTCCTTCACAATTTTAATTAATTCTTCATGACCTTTTTTACTCGATTTAGTATTTTTCTTGATTGAGGCAACGATGATTTAAAATAACTATCTAATAAAATTTGAAATCATTTTACATTATGTTGAACCTCAGTAGATTAAGTATATTGGACAGGAATAATTGATCATTCTTTATTTAATGATTGTGAATTCTATGAATAACCCCTGATCACTTTATTTTTCCACAACAACATGAAAACACAACCTAAATAAAGACCATGATCAAATTAGACTATATTTATATTCTTAATATATGATATAATCATTTCTATTACTCTAGTATTCATTGAAAATATAATTATTTATCTTGAATATCACTTCTTCAAAAGACAATTTTAATCAAAATCCCTCTCAATCATTCTTAAGCATGCCTCCTGATAATTAACATCGAACAATTCTTACAATTTTAACACCTCATTGTCATTTTATCTATCATTTTTCATAGTCAAGATTACCTATCATATTTTTTTCTATTATTATCATTTTTATTGGTTTTAAATAATACCTTTGACTAATTACCCTTCCCCCCCTTAGCATCGAGACTACTTTTCAATATACTAGTGTGATTAGGAGACAATAAATAAATATTTTGATAGTGTAATTTCATATAATTTTACTCAAAAGAGACACCAATAATATAATAATTCTAACACCAATCACTTTATTTTTTTTATATAAACTCTTTAATATTATTCATTTTATGGAAGATACTTAAAAATATGATATTAAATGAAACATAAACATTGTATACTCCAATTCTATTATGTAAAAAGTTTATATAATCCAATTATCACATATTTAAAATTATTTACACCATGATCATATCAAACAACAAAACTTATTTTGAAATTGTTAAAATAATTTCTCAAAATAAGCCTTTAATTTGAACAATTCAAATTAAATATTAAAAATAATTGATAATGTTAAATACAAGTTACTTTATATATTTCCCAATTTTATAATATGTAAATAATTTGTAAATTAAATTTATAATTTCTTTATAAAAATTATAATACCAAATTCCAAGTCATTCTATATAAATTCAATAGTATTTAAAATTAAAATGTATTATTATAGAATATCTATTTATTAAATGTTCCATAAATATATAAATAATTAATTATAAATATTTTCTAATTAATAAATTAACAAATTATTTATAAATTATATAAATATCCAAAAATACCCATTTTCATAATTTATAATCATTTTATAAATAATGTATGTCAATTCATAATTAAAATCTAGAAAAATCAAACAATTTCTATATTACTGTATTTAATAATATATTCCAATATTAATATTATATTGAAATTCCATGACACATCAAACCCTTCAAGTGATATCATTCATAAATGATGATAAATTATGTGTCATGCAATATCCTACAATATTCTTATGGACCATTAAAACGAATGCTGAGTGGGTTACATGAGAATAACTCCGTAGAACCTATCTATGTGTAATATTAACATCAAATGTTAAATAATAATGACTTATAATAGGCCCTATGTAAGAATAATATAGCACTCCAGACTGGACTATATAGAAGTAACCCTTCGGTATAGGGATTCATGTTTTATGACAGACACTGATAACATTCTTATGATATGATGCTATGTTTTTATAATGCATGACATCACTATTAATAGCTACAACACACCATATCACATGCTATGATACACAAAAAAACCAAGTATTTATCTGGATAATTTATTAAGATATCTAATATTATTAAATATTACTATATAAATTTTTATGATATCCTATATTGAAACCCATTCAATGCTTTATTTTTATAATAATTTTAAATAACTGATAATACAATATTAATATAATGTACATATTAATTCTCTTTTAAAGATGATTTTAAGAATAAAACATTATAGTGAAGTTTTTATGCCACTTATGGTTTTATTTAGATCTAATAACACATATTCAGTGTTGCAAAATTCAATAGATTCCATAATTCCCCAGATCAACCATACATGAAACCAAAAAACTCAAATTGTAAATGAATAACACTGTCATGTACATTTCATGGATGAATTACACCACATCCATATTCAATAAAATGCTTTAATAATTTCACTAATATGAATCCATCTGACACTATCCATTGAGGTGTATCCCTAGGATTATATGAATGAATCGAAAATTGGGTGAGATTCTTCTTCTCTCCATGATATGTTAGTATCTCTTATTATAATGGAGAAATGTGAAGAGATATATTGGGTATGGAAAATTTGTTGCGGCTTAGGCAGTCTGAAACCTTCACCGTATCATGGTGACTACTTATTTAAATATGGTCCCACACTTCTCCTCAAGGCTTTCATGAATTTACACATATGTTATGAAATTTACACGTTAATAGAAAAAACTAAAACACTCTCTAACCCCTCCATCGATTAATTTTCACCCAAAAATTCATCATATGAAATGTTTAGTCAATAATGATATCTATTGTGTAAGATAGTTCACAAATTGACATTTTAAGATTCTATTTCATAAATTAATTGTATAATAATATTAATACACATCAAAACTATTATAATAAGTCCATATTGTACCCTATAATATGTACATATTTTACACTATAATATGGATTAAATTCCTTTATTAAATATCATTTAAATCTTCCCTAATGATATGAAAAACCAATATCATACTATATGATTTAGTTTCATACATTAAATACTATAATACATATATATGATCTTCTATGATATATTCTAAATTCATTAAATTGAAATATTCTTTAGGGAATATTTTTTTAGGAACCACGTTGAGGGCCTTTGTGGTTTGTCATTATACGGTTGTGGAGAGGACCTCTAGAGTTTTTTATTTATGATTGGACATGGGTAGGACCTTTTTAGATGATATTTGTTTCCATGTTTTTATGTAAAGGAAGTATATAATGTGAACTCTATAGAGGACCTCCTAATTTGTTTTACATGTCACCATGGGGAGATCCTAGAGAAATATATATTCATACCCTCACAAATGAAGGGTTCGTTAGAACAATCCTTTATAATTTCCTCAATTAAATATGAGGGTTCAGGGTCACAATGATCTTTAATTACCCTCACGAAACTATTAGGTCATGCTGATGAGCCTTATTGTCTTTGGATGTTAAAGGGGTGGCTACCATCCTTCTAGGTTCCATTGTCTTAGTGATCAAATTTGATGCTTTAGAAATAGAATATGGAGATATTTGGGCCATACGGTAGTGGTGGAGACAATGTTCAGTGAGAGACATTATGAATGGATAGGTGGAATCCATTTAAGAAAAAAATATATCCTCCTCATAATATTCCATGTATTGGAGGTTGGTATTGTGTTTCTTTAGGGATATATTTCCAAAGTGGTTCAGAGTTATAATGGGGTCTTCCTAATATAATATATCTGGTCAATAGTGATAACATTTGTCATTATTCATCTCTTATAAGATTTCAAAATCTATTTCTAGCATGGGGATAATACCATTGTTTATATACACCCTGAACATGGAATTCACCATCGAGTGATGGAGGTGATAAGATAGTGATAACTTCCATTATGGTAATAGATTTGTGGAATCATGGGTTGGAAATGTACAAACTTAGTGTCATTGGTTGGAGATGTACAACAATCCATGTTGTTTCTTGGTTACTCCTGAACTATTATGGGAATATGATGAATTTTTTATATTCATTAAATATTTTATTTGGATGTTTAAGTATAATTCTAATTGGTAAAACATAAATAAAATACCCATCAGTGTATCATCAAGATTGAGAATGCGCAATTGATTAATTTCACTCACATATAAATAATTCATATCAGGTTCACCATTTTTTTCTATCAAAATATCACTTTCATGGGACTATTTTGGTTATTTGATGATCACATGACTCTCCCACTATAAAGTGGTGGGTTGAATCTCGACCACTTGAGGTGGTGATGATAAAATCTTTTGTCACACTAGAGGATAAGAGGCTAGATCATACCATAAAAGGTATTGTTTCTCAGTATAGTATTATCTTAAAATTTTAATACATGTTCATAAATTCCTCCCCTATAACAATATTAGTTACCCTTTAATGAAAGTAATTGATTGAAATCGTGTATTTATAAGAAAACTATATGTATGAGTGGTTATATGCCTTTATATTATTGATTAATTATACTATAATCTAAATTCATATAGATGGACACTCTAGAATTTATCACAGTTTAAGAAGGAAAATGGGTTTTTAGAGTTATTATTTGTCTCATGTTAAGGGATTCCTACATATCCCTATAAACAAATAAAAACTCACATAGTGCAGTGCTATTTTACTAGAAAAATCATACCTTTTAGGTTCTTATGATAAGGACCAAAATGGTTCATTTTAAGGTTGTGCATCCCAGAAAAATGATGTTCATTTTAATTTGTTATGTCCAAGAACAATTATAAGTAGTTTAAAATTAAAACAATGGAATACTCAATGGAATGCACCTAGAAATGTTTTGGTGTCAGACTTGTGCATGAGGTAAGCATTCTTGTTTGACTTAAAATAAGATTCATGTTAAAGTAAGTTGGGGCGTACATTATTTTTGAGGATCATCTATGTTTATCTATCATATTTTCATAAGATTTTTGGAAGAAATAATTATTAGACACATGAGTGTGATGAAATAGTGAAATAAAATTTTGGGCTTAAGCTTCATCGAAAACACATTTAATCATTGAATCATTGATTGGGAAAATGAGGTTGAACAGATGCTTGAGAGCTATGAAAAATGCTATAGGGAATTCTTTTTGAGTATCTTAATCTAGTAAAGGTTCCATTAGTTACATGAGAATATTTATTATTTTTATTAAGGGAATTCATTATTGATTTTATTCAAAGGACATTAGTTGTTATGGAGTAAAAAAGGGTGATTACCATTATAAATGGAATAAATGATTGAATGGGGGATCACACGTGTGCATAAGGACCCACTCATGTACATAAAATAAACATGAGATAGGCTTGGTTGAAGACTTATTTTATTGATTTTTACTTTGATTATACTTTGCCAAAAATATTTTTTAGTCCAATAGGGAGAAAGAATTAATTTAGCCATCGTAGGGGGCTAAGGAAATTTTGATTCCAAGGCATATCCTTAAAGTTCAGGTATATATCCATTATGAATAGGCTTGGGTGACATGGGTGGTAACCACGGGACCAAATATAAGTAAGAGTCTTAGGTTAATTGATTCCTTGACATCCCTTGGGAAGGAAGAGACAATTTTTCCATAGTAGTACTCTGATGTGTTGGGAAAATTGGAACACTTATTTTATATGAACTCTTTTTAAAATGGTCCTTTTACTCTTATACATAATGTGGTTATGGAGAAGTGGTCTTTTATGAAGGTTTGTGATTCAAAAGCTTTTGATAACACAAATACCCTTGTTTTTCATTACTTCATGTAGTCTTCAAATCAAAATTTTACTTGAGTGGAAGTTTGGGATGATTAAGAATGCATTTGTGTGCTCATGTGGCTCTCAGATTGGACTTATGGAATGTGTTATCAACTTCGTGTCACTAGATATCTATGTGTGTTGAAATAGGAGTTTAGGGGACCTTTTTATATTTAAATGGAAGTTGGGTTCCTGAGATAGTATAATAACTTTTCATAATCCCCTAAGAACCCTGATGGTTGTGTTAAATAATGTGGTAATGTGGTGCACGATGTGTACAAGTTCTGGGTGAGGTCAAACTAAGTATAAGAACAAGGATTCTAGGTGCATGGACTAGGCACTAGGGCATGCAAGCTTCAATTGAGGTAGGGTGATAGGTGTTATAGTTATGTGCTGCGTGGGGAGCACATGCAGCATAAGAGGTGATCATAGGGTTCATGAGAATTAGATGAAGGTTTGATATGCTGGTGTTTCGAGAGGATGGGTGTAATGATCGGGCATCAAGGAATATAGATAATGGATGGGGTAAGGCATAGAGTAAGATGGATACCTGATGCAGAGGACACATGTGTACTAGGTGAGAAGGGCACATGACATAATGGTTCCAAATGAGGATGGGCATCAGGAAAGGAGTACATAGGGTGTGTGGCGTCTGTGGCACATGAGCACCCGTTGAGTGCACCATGTTTCCATGAATCAGAAATCTTTGTGTAAGGACTAGACATTGGTGATATTAAATATCGAATGATGTTGGGAGTTAGTATTTTATCCTTTTAAAATCCTTAAAATGTTACGAGAGATTCATTCTTGACCAAATTTGATTTCCAACAGACCCCTTTCTTAGTATCATAATATTTAATTCTATATAAATGTAGTGGTATTTGATAACAATATTATAAATTGAAAAAAATGTATTACTTTAAAATAAATTATGTTTTATAATGTAAAATAAATAATTTATTTTTGTTTAATTTTGAAATGTTTGATTCTTATATACATGGTTGATTAATTTGGGGATTTTGTTACATTAATGTTGACATATTACCAATGTTTAGTTTTCTTTGGATTATGGATTTTTTTTGAATGAATCATTTTAACCTAATTATATTTATTGGATAAAATCATAATTCTTGAATATTACATTTTGGAATATAATTATTTTAAATAGTACGTTAAAGTAACTGCTTGTATGTTGAATATTAATCTCACCTTTATTTTATGTCCATATAATTTAGGAAACTGATGGGCTTGGGTACCTCATCCACCCATGGATACATATACCCCAACTATATTTTATACTATATATTAAGGATTGAGGGTATGAGGAATGATGTTCTTTACCATGAGTTATATGATATGGGTATTTTTCTTGTATGGAAACAAGATTTATGTAATCTCTTATAAAAATGTAGTGTGATATGGTTTGATCCATGAAATGTATGAAAAATATACTCTTGGATTTTGGGATGTCTCCTTCACTATTGGAGATGCCTTCAACAATTAGACATATATCCTCTGGTCTACACTAATTTATATTTTGTTTCACCAAGATTATGAGCATGTATCAAAGTATTTTTGGATCATTACTATGAGGAATTTATTACCATGTCAATATATCATTATTATATTATATAGTCAACACTTTATTTGATAAACTCTTTTTCTTATTATTTGTTTACTTATTATTCATTATTACTATCTAAACTCATCTTTATGATATGTTGTTAGGGGATGGGTTGTGATAACCTATTAGGTATAGTATATTAACAATCTATGTAGTAAACTATATTATTGGATTATAATATTTTATTGAAGATTTTTATTTTATAGGGGAAAATGTGATTCAGTTAAAATATATTGAATATTCCTAAATGTGTTAAAATTGATAAATAGATTTTTTTCAATTTTTTGGGAGATAAAAAAATAATAGTGTTACTATTAATTGTTGAAAAGGAAATGTAAATGTTTGAATAATAATAGTTTTCTTATTGTTATTACTAGATTTTAATAAAAAAATTTAAAAAAATTAATATTCAGTGGGATTTTTCTAAGGTGGTCTAGTTATGGGGTCCCGAAGCCATGTATAGGCCATGAATGTGGGACATAAAGAGGATATTCGGGAGTTACCCAACTAATTCATGGATAAGGTAGAAGATTTGGTGTGTCAAGTTGTACGGAGAGGTGGCCCTCCTATGGTATTGTTATTATAGGATGGTGGATGGGTATATTGATAGATATAAACCCTCAAACTAAAGGTGGTGAGTACCAATTTTGGAAAAATACATGTGGCCACGAGAACATGGATGTGTGGGTGTACATACAACCTTAGTGTATTTAGGGGATGTGAGGTCAATATATAAATAGGTAGTGGGAAAAGAAACAGATAATAAAACCAAATAACTAAAATTTATTTTTAAAAAGAGAGGAAATTGTTTCTTTTGAAACAATAATAAAGGTAGATGTCCCACTCTCCATATCTCGTATATTTTCTTTTCCCTCTCTATAAAACTATTTTATCTTCTCAATTCTATATCTCCATCAATATTAATCTAAATTAAAAACAACCATAAAAAATGGATTCATATTGACTAAGAAAAGGTATTTTATTTGGTTGTTTTTAACGAAATGTAGGTTAAGTTTCCATATTTATTTTAATTTTTAATATATTTATTTTATTTTCTATGATATGGGGAATTTAGTGTTTTCTTGTTTTTTGGGAATCATTTATTGGTAAAAAATCAGTCTTGTATCAATAAAGTGATATCTTTCATTTCATTAGTTTTTAAATTGAGATTTTAAATAAATTGCTCATTGCATGAATGATTTAAATTTTTTTGTGGAATAATTATTGTGGAATATTAGTTCTAGTAATGTAGAATAATTTTCCAGGAGTTAATATGGAGTGGTAATATCTTATTTGTGTGTTTTATTACTGTAATCATATTGTTTCATTATTAAACTATTGTTTAATTATAATTGTGGTTAATAAAACTATAAATTTGGTTTAGATAATTATGTTATAATTATTGAAATTGAAGTAGTGGAATGAATCTATGTGTTAGAATTATTTTTATGTGTTAATATGTGTTTTATTATATAGAAATATTTTTATTGAGTGAATAAATTCCAATTTAATGTTTTTATTTATTTCTTTGAAATTGGGGGTGGTTTTGTTTACCTTTTAATATTGAAATCAATGTGTTTGAAGTGAGAAATCCTGATTAAAGGGGAATCAAATATAAATTATTTAAAAGAAAAATTAACTTCGGGTTAGATGATTTTTATTACTAAAATATTTTGATTTAAATTTAATATTTAATGATGGAATCCGTGATTGAATAATGTAATGGAATGGGTATAATAAGAAATGGATATATTAAAATTGTTTAAATGAAAAGTGTGTTTCATAGACATAGTATGAGGGTTTTATGTGAAATAAAATTATGTAATTTATATATTAAAGCATGAAAAATAGATTGAAGGAAATAGTGTCTTAATGTGTTTTTATGATAAATGATGTGAGTATGTTGAGAAACTAGGGTCTAAAATTATGATTTGCCGTTTTTTAAATAGAGTGATGTTTGGGTACATTTACTCTAATTTTTGACTAGTGAATTTTAAATAAAGTTTTTCACTTACAGGTAGCCTTGTGTTTGACTAAGATATGCGACATTATATAGATATGGATAGACATAGGATACATCCAAAATATATATCTCTCTCTATGTTTGTTTTTTGTGATTTCATGATATTGGATTTTCCGTGTGTTAGGCCCAAATTTTTCTTATTAATCCATGGGGTTCAAATCCTTTATCTATGTTCACTCACACTAGCCAAAGAAGGTATGATTTATTCAAATGACTTGGTTTCACAAAATAATTTATTGCATAACAGAAGTGATTAATGTAAAATCATGTAAATATTTAGACCCTTTATATATTCTCACAAATAACTCCATGGTATGATAAAGGTTGTATATATTTACAGGGGGAAATTATTCTCCCTCTCTATACATGCATAGCTCATATACATGCAAACTATACATATGATGTTATAGGTGAATGATAGAATCCTTAGTAGCATGGTAGATGATATCATAAGACATCTCAAAGATGAGTATATTTCATTTAGAGTAGTTTTTAAGGGTTTTAAACATTTATATATTTTTCAATTTAAATGAATCTCTGATAATTTGATAGTGCAGTGTCACCATTATGTCAGGTTTGGTTTTATGACATATATATCCATTTATGGGATATTATTATGACTTATTTAAAATGTTTATATGATTTTATAATTAATATTTTATTGTATGTTTAATCATGACATTCTCTTATGACAAACAATATAGGTTATATAGACCCCTAAACAATATCGTTAAATGACTAACATAAATTTCAAGCCTTTGGTGATCGAGGAGTGCAGTTAAGGCCATTATGATTCACCTCTGTGATATGATCATGTTAGGGAATGACATTAAAAAATAATATTAGAGTAGTTTATTTTTTGAGGACATGATATTGGGGATTTTTTATGTTTGTGATTGGGAGTTCGGTTTTAGTATGAATGATTTGTGTGTGTGTTTGACTATAACAACCATAGAATGGGTAAAAGTTACTTGGGA
The DNA here is from genome assembly GCA_963277665.1 of Viscum album. NCBI lineage: Eukaryota > Viridiplantae > Streptophyta > Magnoliopsida > Santalales > Viscaceae > Viscum > Viscum album. The sequence goes on along the minus strand of OY728132.1, from coordinate 266,900,483 downwards.
AATATGGTATTGTATTTATTTGTTTATAAATAGAATTTTGGTTTGTAATTATCACTCAATTGAGGGTGATTAGAGAGATATTCATAAATAATTTATGTATAATGGTATATGATGTATAAGTGAGTTCATGTAATAAATCATGAGTGTGGTTGAATTTGATAGTAATTAATTTAGACAAGTGATTTAATTATTAATAAAATATTCAATGCTTTCCTAAAAATATTATTATTAATAGTTGTCTAACTAAAATCAATGATATGATCTTGATAATGTGGTGGGGATGATTTGATAAGATTGATTTCTTGTACTTTTGTATTAATATTTTTCTGTTAAAATGAACTTAATCATATTGATTTATAAGAAATAAATAACAAGACATGATGATAATTTAAACATATAAAAATTTAATTACTATTTGGTTTGAAGTGATTTATATATTTTTATATCAGAATATATATTTTAATAGAGTGATTATTGGGATATTTTTGACATATAATATTTTCATTATGAAGTTAAGGATAAATTTGATATCTATATGGTAAGAAAAATGAAGGAAAGAGAATGATGTAGCCTATAGGTTACGATGGTTTTGATAATGGGTATTTTCATTAATGATATAATTATTGTATTTGGGGTTTAAATGATAGAAATTATTGAATGTTAAATGTTTTAAATTTAGAAATGTGTTAAAATAGAAGCATTAAAATTGATGTGATATTTAAATGCTTTCGGTAGAATTTTATGGGAAAATATTTTTAAATGATTAATCATTTATTGATTGAAATCATTATGTTTTGTTGTGTTATTTATAAATATATTGTATTTTTTTCCTCACTTGGAACTATTTTGGAATTATGTGGATGTGTAAATTTGGTTTATATATTAAAATTTGTATTTAATTATCATCCAAATTGTAGGTGTGAGGGTTTTAAGTCAATAAATGGAATTAATGTGTATTTATGAGCTAATGTGTCTGTCAAACAAAGTATAGTGGTGTCTGAATGAGTTTTTAATGATTTTGAGAGAGTCTAAAGTCTTCATTGAGATGATTATGATATATCATAGGGTGTAAAATGAAAAAATTATAGTTAATGGAATTTTAGAAAAAAATTTGGGAATAGGATTAGTATGAGGGTATGAGTGAAATCGTAATGACAATATTTTATTTTATGAAAATATTTTATCAATGTAAAGTGAAAATTTTATATTTATAATTATATTACTAAAATTGTATTTTTTTTCATGATTAAAGTGTTGGCTAATGATCATTTAGGTTAATTAAATGATGTTTTTTTATTGTATATATTTATATTATTATCAATGAAGTTGAAGAAATGATCAAAATCTATGTTTTAGAATTATTTTGAATTGTTAAGGTGTTGTTCACTTATGTTGATATTTTTTTAATGAGTTAATAAATTCCAATGTATTTTTTGCTTCATTTTTATGATATTATGGTGTTTTTTTTTAGTGTTTTCTACTAAATTTAATGTGTTTGAAGTGACAACACATGAGTAAAGGGGGACCGATCATACCTTAATGATAAGGAAATTTAATATTTTTTGGGTGAATTTTTGTTATAAAAAAATTAATTTTTAAGTGTTATGATTTAATTATATAATTTATTCTTGTATGAAGTAAATTAATTATTATAAGAGGACATGGTTAAATTATAATTTTTTAAATAAAAAATGTTTTTGGAAAACTAGTTTGAAAACTTTTTAGTTGAAGTATATTGATGGAATTAATATATTAAAGATAGAAAATGTGATTAAAGATAAGGGTGTTTTCATGTGTTTTGTATGATAAATTAAGTAACTATATTGGGAAACTTAAGGGTGAAATTATGATGTTTTGTGTTGTAAATAGAGTGATGTTTTGCTTATTTTTCTCCACCATTGGAGATTAAAAAGTGCAATGAAATTGGACACTTGTAGGTATCATTAGGTTAGGAATGGATTAGTTTAGCCTCAAGATAGAACCCATATATATATATATATATGAAATTACATATGGTTTTTTGGTCTTCTATCATACACCATAAACATGTATTAATCCATAGATTTAGATTATGTAAACTACGATGACATGCACATGTGAAATAAAGTAAGATTCATTTAGGTTACATGGTTGAACCTAATACATTATTGTATTACTAAAGTGATTACTATTAAATCATTTAACAATTTAATATATTTATATTCGATCAAAACTAACTCTACAGGATGACATGGTTTACAGTTGTTGCTATTGGGGATTTATTCTCACTCCTTATACATACACACCTCACGTACAGTCATATTATAAATACGATGTTACAAGTGAAGGATATTATATTACATAAATCCCATTTGTATATGATATAATATGACTAATCATATTTAACAATTGATGTATATAATAAATCATGGAATATAATTCCATTATGCTACATATAGTAAATTTATGGTAAGATTGGGGATATGTTGTTTGACATGGATATTCCACTATCGTATACTACCCCTCCCAATAACAAGTTATGATTGGATGATTTTGAATATTGGATTCATGGATAATTTCTAATGTACAACTATCATATTTTATGGTGTATTCTATATAGGTTTAATGAATAATTTTATCATTCAAATGAAATTCAGCCGCTTGTGGGATATAATTAATAAAAAATTACATAAGATAATATATATATGAGTAATATTTATCAATATTTTTCCTATTTTGGTCGCATAATTAAATATTAAATTTTAATGCATTAATTAATAAATTCATAGTTGGGGAGAATCCTTGTGGAATTTATAAATAACACCTACATAGGATGGTAGTGTTTGTGTGTGCAAGCCTAATAATCACTTGAGACTCCCAAAAACCAATGTATTTCTTTTTATTACCTCCTTTTTATCATGTGATACTTGCACATCATGGAAGATGATGAATTTGTTTTATGATATGAGTGATCTAGGTGACCAATTGATACTTTTATAGGTGGGATTCCTTCGATAACAACTTATAGTTATCTTTATAAAATGATACAATGATGAAGAACAATGATATTTTTCCACTTTGGTGTAGGTTATACATTAATTTACCAATATTCTTCATTTACATTTTACACATATTTAATATATCTAGGCATGGTGATCTTGGGTATGCGATTTTAATCGCTTCAGCTAATTTTAATAAATATTATTTGAACCCTTAAAATATTATCTATTGTGGAATAATTTCCCATGTGTTTAGATTCATGAAATTATACAGGAAATGATGATTTGCGATATGGAATTTCATATCACTGTCTTAGACATAAAATATGATTGGATTGTTTTTCTATAAGTTTTATACCATGACATATGATATAGGGTATAATAATCTATAACTTGATTAAAATATATAGTTTTATATTGATCATAGTATGCCACATCTTTATATCATATAATATTATTGTTGTGCATATATAACACCTCTAAATTATAATATATATTATCCTTTAACCAAGTTAATGTGTTTAATACACTTCTCCACTTGAAACAATGAACTAAAAAGAAACTATGATATTTTTTTAATATTAAATCCTAGGCATTGAATTAACAGGAATGGATAGGAGTAAACGATTTATGAAATATTTATAGAATTAAATTAATTCAAATATTAATGTATGTAATATTAAATTGGTATTACTAAAATGACTAATATGATCATTTTAAACAAATAAATGTATTTTTATAGGTATTTCCTTTCAATGGGATATGTATTTATATTTCATTATTTTTTTGATTAATGATGATAAAATATATTTTATATGAATAATTTATTAAACATAATTTAATTATTAAATGATAGTAAATATTAATTAGAATGGTTAATATTATAATAGATCGTTTTTCCTATAAAAAATATTTTTCATTAAGTCTCCCATTATTATATAAATAAAATTTATAAAACTTAGAATTTTAATTTTTAAAAAATAACCTTATTTTTGGACTAATCATAGTAATATTTTTTTAAGATAAATATTTTTTTTCTTAATTATTTTAGGTTCATAGTGTAAAATATTCTTTTTAAAAATAACATGAATTTTATAATATTATTAGTATATAAGTATAAATTAAAAATTCATGAAATATTTTTATAATACCCAAATGAGTATTTTATAACATAATTTATAATTTTAAAAATTCTGGCTTTAATTTAGAAGCCCATATTTGATATGTAAGAATGTAAGTAATATTTTCTAAAAAATAGTTTTTAATACATTTTATATTTTTATTTTCAAATTTATTTTCTTAATTTTTATAAATTTTATATTATTAAATGGAATTAAAATTCTGAATAATTGTCTTTAAAATGTGTAAAAATGATAATACAATTTCTATAAATAAAGGATAAATTAATAAAGTTAAAAACTAGTTACCACGGTAAAAGTAAATTTAGGAAAAAAGATAAAAGTAAAACTAAAATCGATAAAAAAAACTAAAATCTTTTTCTCAAATGATTTTTTGATGGGATTTTCAACCCACACTCACTTTACCATCCATAATTTTCCATTTTGGATCTATTGAACTTATTATAGTACCATCACATTATTGAAAATGTAATGGGGGCTTCCAAAACTGCCCTTCTCATCACTTATAAAAAAATTAACACTGCCTACATTTAAATGCACAAATATTATTAAAAATATTCCATATTAATCATTCCATGTTTCTCTTCATATAACCCTATCTTGCATTAAAAAAATATTATGGTTACCATTATTTCACATATGGTCATCACATCCAAGGTAATTACAAGGAAATTTCAAGTACCTGTCATGAGTATTATCAATTACTTAGATTTTCTCATTAAATATCATCATAAAAATTTATTATAGCAATTTTAATATAATTATATTAGTATAATTAATATAATTTATTGTTACTATATTAGGGGTATTATTATTTTCTATTCATCTATCCCATCTATTATGAAAAATGAAATTGTCATTCGTGTGTACGTGCAGACCAGTGCCATAATGAGTAATGAAATTCATTATTCATAACCACCCATAATTGATGCGTACTAGAATGTATTAATGATAAAATATTAATTTTATGAAATAATTTTGGTTCTTTTAGGAAAAACTGTACAATCTAGTAATGACTTGATCGGTAAATGACTATCATTAATTCAATCATTTAGAATGAGTTAAATAAGAGGAAAATGGTATCTTATTTCTATGTAATTACTTTATATAAATTATTTTATATTTTTTAATTCATAATTTTTTTATATGTAATACCAATATAAAAATAAGTTAATTATGTTCCAGGTATAATTATATTACAACTAAACCATCTTATACTCATCCATTAATCTTGGTAGGTTCATTTTTGGGTCAGTTTAACTACCTACATGAAAAATAAAATACATTTATGTGATGAAATAATATGGAAACTTATTTTCTAGTATAATATAATATATATGTGCAAATGTTTTTTTTCTGTTCAATTAATGTTATATCAACATTTAACACATTAATAAAGAAAACACCCTTTGTTTGTTAAGAATCATCGAAACATGATCATCTCTAATATCATCTTCCTGGCTTGTAACCAAAAAAGACATTAAATGTAATTATATATTTATTAAATATCTTAGAAAAAGTATTAAATTACATTATATGATATAATAGTAAAGTAATTTTAAAAAATAATAGAAACCATCATGAATTTTATGAAACTAGTTCAAATCGATGAAGACTACTAACACCTAACGTTGAAACTAGACAAAAAAATAACTAATATATATATAGAATGATTATAATTTAGGATTATAAATAGTTATTGTAATGAAAATGGTTCTTGGGTATGTATCTGATGAAATTCGTTTAATTTTTCTAGATGTTTGGTGTAAGTTAAGATCAAATTAGGATATAGGTTAGTTTTTGATCTCAAATTCCTCTCATTGAGACATGTTTGGTAATATGAAATGAATTTAATTTTTGTGGTGTATAATATTACTATTTTAGATATTATATCTTGAATTATATTTTAATAATTTTATTTGAAGTTCAATTACATTCCCTCTCTTTCAAGGTGTTTTGATTAAGGTTTTACTCAATCCAAAAGAGTTTTCGTGGTTTCAATTATATACTTTTGAGATAAGTTACATGTTATGAAATGTGTTTATTTTGTATGGTGTTATATTAACTTAATATCCCATGAATTTTCTGAAAATTGTTTACATTTTAATAATGGAATAAACTAATCTAAAAAATTTCATTTCATCAAATTGTTTTTGACTCAAGTGTTACCCATGTATTAAGAGATTTTGGTAACTCAATTTCCATTCATTGGGATATGATCTTTCACTAGAACATATTTAATATAAGTTGAGTAAATTAGTCCTTTTGTTTGTATTATAAATTATTATCTCATTTTTTACATTTTTACAAAATAAACACCTTCAAAAATGTTTCGTTCCTCATGGAGTATTTTTGTCACATGTGATACTGATAACATAAGTCTCATTTTCTTGGGTTATAATTTTTGATCATGAACATATTTCATTTATTATTGGGTTATGCCACCATGATATTTTATTATATTTTATTTTATAATATTGTTTTGGAAAATAATGTTCTATTTGAAATGAATGTTTTTACTATTCTTACAATGCGAGTTTTGAACAAAGGTATTTCGAAAACAATAAATATTTTTTTCTCCTTTCACATTAATAGGTTTTGTCCCCTCTCCCCATTTTCATAAGATAAATTTTATATATCTTCATATATTTATTATTATATATTATTTTTAAAAATAAGGTTTTTCAAAATCCTCACATCACCTATTCAAAAGGTACCTTTGAAAATGAATTTTCAATTTTTATTTTACATCAATGTTATTTCAAAAAGAGATATTTTAGGTTTTTATTTACAATTACCTTTTTATTTTCAAAAATATTGACCCTAATGGGTTTTATGTTTCATGAATTTTCCTCTAATATATATATATATATATATATATATATATATAAATATATCTATGTGTGTGTGTGTGTATGTTATCACTTGAGGTATCGAACTTGTGGTATAAAAAAATTAAATTTTCGAACCCTTATTTGTTGATATCATTTGAAGAATTATTTTTGAAAGGATATTTTACATCTTTGTCATCATCCATACAAGTTTGATTTATTACATCATGTTTATGATCTTTTTAAAACATCCACATTCTTTCTCTAGATGGCATATAATCATGTTATCTAATATTACTCTATTCATATTCTCACTTATCTATATAGATTGAACATCACATTTATTCATAATTCAGATGAGATGATGTTTGTAACATCCCAGAACTGATTCACTCAAATTTATCTAAAACAAGTTGGTCACATGGCCTTGTGCATGCCTCCAAATACACTAGATGCTGCTAATTACGAGTGAAGGTATTTGATGGTATGGTGGAGATACTATACCCCAATAATTAGAGGACCATAGTAGTAGAAATAAATGAATAAATAGAGGAAACATGATAGTAAAAAAATATAAGATGAAGAAAATACTTTATAAAGTAGTAATAAGAATGAAAAAATTATAATCATACACAAAATGGTTAGTATGTCATGATTCAAAAAAGGAATACATAGTAGAAGTCATATATACATACATGTAAATCAAAATAACAAAAATACCAAAGGCTATCTTAAATATCATCATGATATAAGGATCGATCATGTGCTCCCAAACTCTCATGCTATGAAAAATTCAAGCATCCATGATCAGACACTCTCTATTGTCCCCACCTACATCCATGATATTTATCTAAGTACCAATTAGTAGCCCGAACTGGGTGTGGGATATAGTTAGTAGGCCACCATCAATGGTGTCTATAACAAACCCAACTAATATATAAAAACTATAACCATGTGAAAATATAATAGTTAAAGTATAAATATAAACAATAGATACTACAAGTCAATAAACAAGGCTATAAGTATGAGAAATACATAAATGATGAATATCAATACATAGAAGTAATGAATACAAATAACTACCATATTTGGAATACCCCAAATATATAAACATTATTAGACCAGTATTATTCATGTCCCAAGGATACAGACTAAGGATACTTCCCCAATTCCAAGAAATTTAGTGAAGTTTTAGGTCTATATGGGATAAGAACCCATGGTAAATGGACAATGCATCCTAATATCTGGAGATATATGTATTTACAGGGGTAATATGTGCCATAACTTCATCCTCCTCATTAGTGCCATATCATAATAATGATCGGTTCTATATCTTAATAATTGTTTGTGTCATACAATCAATCAACATCATTTCCATGATGGAATAATAAAAAAATATCAAGTAATATAAATTCTACGGTGATTTTAGTTTCCATTCCTAATTATAGTCATCAATTTCATTACGATAACCTCAATTAATCCATTCAATTATTCATTCAATTTTCTGAAGGCTTCCAAAACTATGTGGAAGGATCACACACCCAAAGGGTAGTTCCTAGTTTAGGTAGATGGATGAACCCACCTCAGGGGTTAATTTAGTTGAGGTTTAAAACATAAAACCTTGTCAAGGTGATAAGTAGGCATCACATTTACTGTTTAAACAATTACTTTGAGATATTTTTTTAAATTTTAGGTGAAATGTATAAAAATTCTATCATGTGTCATAATGAAAATAATTTAATAAATAAAAAACCATAGGTAAAAGGTATAAACCACCTATATTGTGGGGGAAGAGGATCAATCATATTATATCATCTTTTTATTCATAAGAGAATAAGAAAAAATTGATAAATATAAAAATTCCTAGAAATAGGGAAAAAGATATAACATGAATATCCCACAACGAATGGTGAGAGAAACTAAAAAAAGGTTACATGCTAAATCTATTACTAAGATGACTCTAACCTAATATATCAGTCCTAATTTATATGTTTGATGAATATTATATACCAATTCCTAGGTTAAGTATGAATGGTAACTCTAATGTGAGATGGGTGTTACACATTGAAAGGAGAAAGAAAATTAGGAATGAGTTATATAGAAATAAGGGAAAAAAATAAAAAATTCAACCTTTAAAATGTGATCTCATTGTTTAGCTACATGGTTGGACAAATAGTGTTCCAACCATATGATACGAACTTTTAAAAGGAGCCCCTCACATGGGATAGGCGCACGGTTAGACTTACCTTGTGCAACCCATGAAAAAAATGATTACAAAGATACCTATAACATTTTCATGTCTGTCCGGACTGTATGGCAGGATTAAGAAAAACAATGGGGATCCCCTATGTTCATTGAAATAACCATAAATATTTTATAAAATACATAACAACTATGAGGAATGATTTATACTGATTGTGTGGCCCACCCTTTTCCTCCAACATACAGAGATCTGGTCTCCAAACAATCCCTATGCACCCTAAAAAATTATTCAATGATTTTAGGCATTAATATTAGGTAAAAACAAAAAAATTAAACATTTGATAGAATGGTTTCATACCTTAGAGAAAAACTAAGTTCTTACAACATCCCCCAATTAATATAGCTCATTAATTTATATTATGATGGTAATATAACACCATCTAAGATAATATTCGGCCACATGGAATGTACATCTGCCTGTTTCTCATAGGTCTCTACTTGTAAATGGTCGTTCTTCCATAACACCCATACTAATGAAAATATGATACCTTATTTATCCTTCATGCTTCATTCCACAACGCAAATAGGGTTCTCCTCAAAATAAGCATCAATATCCACTTCCACCACACGAGGCTCGAAATCATGACATGGGTCTGAGTAGTAACGACATATCTGAGAAACATAGAGGATTTTTTCCATAAATAAATAAATATATATATCTATGGATGTTTTATCCGATAATCAACTAATTCTACCCTCTCCAAAACATCAAAAAGTACAAAAAATGAGGTTCCATCATACCTTTCCACCTAAATCATCAATACCCTAGTCTAGTCAAATCTCATAAAATCCCTGATCCCGACCATAAAATTTAGAGGTCATTGATGGTAGTTGGAATATGATATCTTCTTAGACTAAGCTGTATCCATTCACTTCTTGATATGTTGAAACTTATCTAAAGTCTCCTAAAAAAGAAAAGGTCTAATTAGTTATTCATATTCTACCTCTAACCATCACATATGTGAGCGATACGTACAACTATATAAGGTATTATAATGGGAAATTATTTTCATTGCATGAAAGTTGTTATTATAAAATAATTCAATTAGAGTTATATTTTTCTCTAAATAATTACTAAAATCTAGGATGCATAGTCTAATAATGTTCTCAGACAGTTGTACAATCTGCTCAGACTGCCCATCGTTCTGAGGGTGGTATGATATACTAAAAAGATCATATGTAACTAATTCCCTCTAAAACCCATAACAAAACAGAGAATTGAAAAGTTAATACCAATTGATACAAAATTCCATGGTACTATATTAAATCAAATAATCTCTCAGAAATACTTCCTTCCATGATAATCCACTAAAATTATTTCATTGATAGGTAAAAAGTGAGAGGCATTCATGAGGCTATTAAAAATCACTAATACCGCCTCATTTTTTTGATGAGACCTTTCTATCACAGTCACAATTTATATAGTGACATCATTAAATTATGAATCATGATGGGGAAATGACTATAGATGTCTTAATGGCCACTCGTGTTCCACCTTTACACGTTTATAGGTGGAACACCTAGTAACAAAGAAAATTATCTTTATTTTCATACCATTTCACTTGTATTGGAAATTTAGATCATGATACATCTTTGTAATCCCAGGTTGTATCACCAAAGTAAAAGAATGATACACTCACATTAATTTTTCTCATATGTATGTAGGAACCCAGATGGGTCTATGGATGCACAAGACTTCATCCTCATCAATGATCTATCATACTAGAATATCCTCACCTAAAACACTCACCCTTATGACTAAGACCTATGGGAATAAGAACATCCTAATATTTTCTCTCTTAAGAAGTGAATAGGTCATTGATAAATCTCAAATAATAGGCTATACATGATGCTTATAGACCTCAAAATTCATCTCAAATAATTGGTCCATAAGCTTCCAATCACATCTGGCCTCCTGTACTGCTTGTGTCTGAGTCCTATGGCTTAAAGAATCCACTTCTTCATAGCACTTCTAAGGTGTATAAGAATGATCAAAACCAAATAACTGTAGTGTAAAAATACATCATCAGAAGACCTTAAACATTCATCTTGAATTGAGGGGACCCTAAAATATGATCAAAAATTGAAAAGTAACTTTCTCATTTGATGTGTTCAAACAAATCATTAATATGAAGAAAAACACACTTATTATTAACATTTATTTAATTACAATATACATAATCAATGAAAAGCTTCATAGAACCATCTTTCTTCTTAAAAAATTAATAGAACCCCATAGAAAATTTATAGGCTGAATGAATCCATTATCAAGAAAATCAGGTAATTGATTATTTAGATAATTGTTTTTACTTAATCCATTTGATAATAGGTTTATCAAATAATATTATCATTCGATACTAATTCAATATTAAACTGAACCGACCAATTAGAACTCATACCGGGTAAATCCCCAAGGAAAACATCCAATAATTTATTTTCTTCTAGGACATCACTAAATTAAATAGTTTATTTCTTTTCTATATAAAATTATAAGTAACCTTCACTACAATCACTAATAAATTTAATAGCTTATTGGTAGGTTATCAAGGTTGTGAGTTCTTTGAATAAAAAATTCTTGGATCTGTAATCTATTTTATCATGATAATCTAAAATACAATCCATACCCAAAATAATATCAAACATTACCAGGGGAAATTCTAAAAAAATTTATTGAAGGACCACCCCACTAATAATAATAAGGAGATTCATATAAATCTTGGTTTCTTTAATATTTCAACTTATAGTTTCACACAAAGTTCTATATTAATTTCATGAGGTGATATTATTAGTTTACATGAAATTTTATATGAAATTAATGAATTTGATGGTACAATGTCAAATTAGGTTTTTCATAATTTTAGTAAACCATTAAAACATATTTCACCACTTTATTTGATGGAACAATACCAACCATAGTAGTAGAAAAATATTTTTCCACACCCTTTTCCTTATGTTCATAATGATTTCCACCATAATTTACTAACTTTAGACATGATTTTTCATAATTTCTATTATCATTGCAATAAAATAATATTACCATCATATTTTCATTATTTTTCTGATAATTTTCTTTTGTTTCAATATTAATATTCCCAAACACTACACATATGATGAAATTCCCAAATTTCAAAAGATATTCTCCAAGGATTTTTACCACAATTGTGACTATATGATAAATTGATTTTGTTTCCACTAGATTTCATTAATTAATTATTCCCCATTAACTTCCACCCAAAACCCTCTTATTCTTCTAATCAAGAAATAAATGATCACTGGAAAACTCAATTTCTACCTTCTTATGACATAAAAAAAATTAAGCATAACATTTTATTTTAAGGGAATTGAATTCACTCTTATTTGTTGGAATCAATCCCAAGAAATCCTATTAATTTTTTGATCAAGATATCAAATAAAATTTGGTACATAAATTTTAAATCATGTTATTTTTTATTCATATGTAGCCACTGAATCATTCTCCATATATCTCAATTACAATAATTATTTTCATTCTGAATTCGAATAGATATTGGAGGTTATTTCTCAACAAAAATATTAATTATTTCCCCTCATACCAAGATATCAGTATCTTACATTTATCTAGTATTATTAACCATTTTCTACAATTGATTAACATCACATTCATAAAAATAAATAGAAGGGTTACCTTTTGATGATCTGAACAACCCATGTAATAGAATATATTTTTAGAACCATTAATCCATCATCTATTTATCACATGATCAGAAGATCCATTAAATTACGATGTATTTTGTCTCATAAAATGCTCAACTATTATCATGTTCTTCTATGGTAGATAGAGTTTATCTCAGACAAAGATACAACAACCATTTATATACTATTTCAACTGATCTATCATGACAACAAACTATTATCTTCTAATTCCAACCATTTCAGGTTTTTAATTCTGAAGTATATCATTCCCTTGGTGTCTTCATACATCAGCTTTGATGTTTCCTATGTGTAAACAATTTTTAAATAGAAACTTTTTAGACAATGCAACATGGTAATATTAAAATTATATATTATTCCAACTTAACCATAACTTAAATTTTTAAGGGTACTTTATTAATAATAATCTAACCCTAAAATTATTTAAACCATGCTCTTATACTAACTATAAGGACCCAACCACATACATTACATATTATAGTGAATTTAAACTAGAATTAACTTTATTAAATTCCAATAGATCTTTTAGGGATAGATTTTTAGAGAGTTAGGTTATAACTTCTACATAGCAAACCTATATATTACATTGTTGAATCCTCTATCCAATATAAATTTTCTTATTAAAGAAAACTTTTCAAGAGAAACACTTTTTTTATTTTAATGATACATCTTTATAATTTTATTATTTAAAAAATCCTTCTAAATAATCATACATAAAACCCAATGAAATGTTTTTTAAAATGTGGGTTGATAAAAAATATTTCAGTAAGGGATTTAAAATTTAAGAAATAAATTATTGGACCATGAATAACTTTAAAAATTACACTTTTTTAGAAAATATTTCATATTGAAATAAAATTTTTTCCTTGTAAAGAACCTTTTATCCCTTCATATTTTCATAAATAGTTTCATAATAAATATTACGGTAAAAATAAAACTCTTAAAGGTTTATTTGAACTAATAAAAAACAAAAAACTATTTCATAATGTTATACTTTTCATCCGTAAAATGTAGTATATGCAGTTTTTTAAACTTAATATTGTAATATTAAATTGATAAATCATAATATTTAATTAAAAACTCAGATAAAGTATAGATAAAATATATAGGTAAAATGGGAAATCATTTTCTATAACACGGTTACAATTACTCTTAAATATTAAATAACCATACGGCTAACTTCTTTACCCAATGTGTTGGAGGGATATAACAGAACCAACTAATAGATTAAGAAAACTACATGTACTTGGTTTAAACAAATCCACTGATAATTTGAAACAATTACTAATAACCATAACATAATTATAAAACATACATGCTTCTATTTTCATCATACAATATTTAAAATTATTATTAAAACCCATAAGAAAACATTTCTAGATATTAAAATATCCATTAACTTTAAAACAAAATTTTTAAAAATAAAACTTATAGAATAAAGGGAAAGAGGGATTTTCTTTTATGAAAACATTGAATCCTATAAAATAATTAAAATATAAAATAACAGTTATGGTAGTGGGTAAAAGTCATTGTTTCCATATATGCTAAAATATAATATTACTTTTATCTTTTGTAATGAAATGGAAAACATTTCATATAAAATATGTAAAAATACTCTTTTTGAAAACTTTGGAATGAAATTAAAAATTAATATATATTTTATTTCTATATAAATATATCATTAAAATAATTTAAAAAATATAGACATGGATGGATTTTTTATAGAAAACATTAAGTGAGTAATTTTTAAAAGAAATTTTTTTCCCTTGAGTTTGAAACATCACATACATTCTTTACATTCAAGAATAATAAAAATATTTTAAATATTTTCTTGATTAATAATGATTTTAATTTTTTTATTTTATATCATACCATGATATATTGAATTATTCATTCAACAAAATTCAAATTTTATATTTTGATGATATTCAGTTAGTCAATCCAAAATGACTTATGTAAAATGACTATGGCCAAAGTGGTAATATTTACATAGTCTCTAAAATAAGAATCATGAAATAATTATAAATTATATATATAAATTATTCTTTAAAATGAATCATGAAATATGTTTAGGAAAAATGAACTATGTTATAATCATGGAGAAGGTTGATCATACATACGCATAAGTAGTGTTTCCATTTTGATAAAATAATTATAGAAGAAGGTAAGTACTATTTTATCTTTACAAAATGATAATTATATATTAAATAACATATTAGTTCTTTTAAAATATTTATATATATCATATATGTGATTTTGTGATAAAAATATCATATCGCTTTGTATAGGTGGAAGTCCATATATACGCACAAAGGACGTTATCATTCTTCAAGGGATTGAAAGGTATGCAATCAAATGATATATTATCTTTTATGAAAATAAATATATAATTAAAATAATATATACAAATTAAAACCATAATTATAACGATCTATGAGATATGGTAATAGAAAACAAATTACATCGGTTTGTGAGGAGGTAGTCCACTATACATTTGAGATATAGTTTCATTTCCCATTTGATGGAAGAGGATATGGATATAGATTGTGAAATTAACATAAAAAAATATATTTATACAGAAGATATAGGTTTTTTATTTCTTTTTGGTTGAATAATATTTTAAGGAGGTGGAAAAACAATTAAAAAAAATTATTGGTTATGAATTTCATCTCTTCTTTAGACAACATGTTAAGGTTTACACCAAAATCCTATAAAGATAGGTTTTATGGTAAAACAAGGACTTCTAAGATTTGAGGATGGATATAATTAAAATATTTGGGAAGGTATTTTCCCAACCAAATTCCTTACAAATTTTAAATATATGAGAAGAATATGTGTCCTTTTATAATAGAGGGGAGGAACAATTTTGGAATTTTATAAAATATTAAAATAATATAAACTACTTTAAATTTCCGAATTGCTCAAAATTTATACTTTTATAATATAATATGATTATTATCCTAATTAATCTCACAAATATGATTTTGTGAAGTTTAGGATAATTTTTTTTACCTTTTTTGGGTTTTAACCCTTCATTAACCCTTTTGAACATTAAAATGGGATTAGTGTTTTTTATAGTTAAGGGGTTAAAATTGTTAATATAATAGGAAAAATTCCTATAATTGGTCTATGTTTGACATAATAAACCATATCCCTTTAAATTTTCATAATATTATATTTTTTTTAAATTTTAATGAATTTAAGTAAATATTATTTATCTTAAAATATCATTAATGCTAATTTTTGAACTATTAATTTAATTTGGCTTTTAAAACCAAAATAAAATTATGAAATTATAATAAAATAAATAAAAAACAATATAATATTTAATATTCACTAAAAAATAATGGAAAAAAATAGAATCAAATAATATAATTTTTAGAGTTTTCATAATCACTTTATGTATTTTTTATGACTTGCACAAGCACTGTTTCAGTGTTACATAAAAATTTAAGATGATAATTTCTTCACTAACAAACTAAAAGTAAATTACCATGATGAATTAAAATAATTTATATTTAAAATTAATATTTATAATCAAAAATATACTCTATATATACCTATGTCAATAATTTAATGATAAAAAAAGGAATTGAAAATTTACACTTTTCTTCAAATAAAATAATATAAGGAGTCAAAGTCCTTGAAATATAAAAAAATAACATATATCAGAATTTTTGATGATTATGGATGAAATATACACATAAAAAAAGAATTTTTTATTATCATTATTTAGTCCTTATCATTTTATTTTTAAACTTAATAAACCGATTTTCCTTTTACAGTGGTTACAAATATTACTAATGTTATTATACATAATGTCCAAAAATGAAACAATTTGTTTACCAAATTTTGATTCCATTATTAAAAATATGGAATCTATTATTCATGATTCCAATCTTATAAGTGGCATAATTAAATTTATAATTAATTTGAATAAACATGATGAAAAAGAGTTTTAAAAAAATGAATTTCCAAGTGTAAAAGGTTTTTATTCAAAATTAAAATATAAAATTAACATAAATAATATATAATTGAATTGTTTTAAATTAAAATTAATTAATTAAATACTAAAACTATTCCAAAATATAATTTTAATTTGTCAAAAATCTAAAATAAAATAAAATTTACAAAAGAAATATGCATTTGTCGCAATTCATTGGAAAATAAATATTTCCGGAGAATTATTACAAAATCATTATAATATAAATTAGAAATTAAAAATTCAAAAATGATTTTTATTTTTGAAAATTAAAATTTTATTATTTTGAAATTAATTTTTTAAATAAAACAATATAATACATGAAAATCCAATTTGTTTAGAAATAATGATTTTCCCATTTTTATTGAAATATTACATATTATTATTAAAATGAATATACATCAATAAAAAATAACTAATAAATATCAATAACACATGAAGACGTTTTATTCTAACAAGACATGGGTTATTACAATATTAATTTAATGGATAGAATAATATTTCAAAAATAACCATAAAAAACATCCATCTATAAAGGGAATAACAAAGATAAGATTTTGAGATTAAATATAATTTAAAATACTAAGTGTTAGATTCATTCCAAAGTGACCCTAATAGAATTTCATGCATGCTACATTTTTCATCATTTTTAATATTATAATTATTTTTTTATTATATTAACTATTATTTATATTAAAATTTTATATAAAGTGTAACACCACAATATTTCATATTATGTTATCACTCTAATGTAATTTAATATCTTATATTTCATGTAACACCCACTTGGCTTGTGTTATACGCAAGATTGAGTTTCAGCAAAACAACACATTAGTATTATAATTATTTAAATAATATATAAATATATATATTAAATATTGTAATATGAAAAGTAATAATTAATTTTTAAATGTTATTTATAATGTTTTCACATAAATAAAACATATTTATAATGAAGTGTATATGTTTTGTTAAAATAGTTATATATTTAGAAAAACAATTTTCTTAAAATAACTAATTTTTATGTCCTTTTTTGAACAATAATAAAATTTATTTTAGACACTATTAAAAATTTAATTTGGTAAAACAGAATTCGGTTTTTAATTTAGAATAACAAAATTATCTTAGGGTGAATTTTTTATATTTTTCGAAAAGCATTCAATTTTTTATGAATAGTGAAAAAAACTCCCTTATTGTTTAAAACCTAATTCTTAGTTAAATAATTATTTTAAAATTTAAATTTATTTTAAAGTCAAAATAGATACATAATAACAATATTAATCCAATGTAATTTGTTAGAGTCATTTTATAATATGATTAGGTATATAAAATGCTATTGATATTTTCAAAGTCTTTTACCGTCCTTCTAGGCACATTTTCAAATTTGCATAAAATATAATTTTACAGCTTCTGTGAATTCAATTTCAAAAATCCGATAGACAAAGTTTTCATTAGAATGTAATATGT
The DNA here is from genome assembly GCA_963277665.1 of Viscum album. Taxonomy (NCBI): domain Eukaryota; kingdom Viridiplantae; phylum Streptophyta; class Magnoliopsida; order Santalales; family Viscaceae; genus Viscum; species Viscum album. The sequence goes on along the minus strand of OY728132.1, from coordinate 266,882,134 downwards.
GGTTCAGTAGGATGAAAATAATTTCTAGTGAATAGTAACTTTTTATTTTTATTTTCCATAGTTGAAAGTAAATATGGCCATTAAAGGTAAAAATTATATTATAATAATATCAAATTACACAAACACATGTCCTAATTGTATTGGATAAGTGTATTTCGACCAAAATTAACCTTAAGAAAAAAAAATTGATGATTTTTGATCCACATGGAATATATTAGGACATTTATTATATTTTATTTAAAGAAGTGTTCAAAGTGTTAAATTCAAATTTTATTAAGTAAACAATTTTTTAATATAGAGTTATACATAAAATAACTTCCAAAATAAATATTAATTAGTAATATAAATATATTTCCTACAGCCTGGTGTATTATATATAATTTCTAGACATTAAATAATTAAATTTATTTGTGACACAATGATGATGCATTAATTATCATAATTAAGAAGGATTAAAACAATTGATGTTATAAATATTAAAATAAATGTAAATTGAATCTTTTTAGCCGTACACAAATTTTCTAAGTGAATATGAAATTTTATGGTTGATTCAATGTATTTTTTTAAGTAATAAACTTTTTATTACTTTCACAAAAACTAAATATTAAATAGTGTCAAAATTGACCTAAATGATTTTTTAAAACAAATATTATTTTATTAAATGATTTAATATTTATAATAATATAATATTCATCCTAAGAAGTTATATAATGATATATATGTCATTAATAAACCTCTTTCAGTTTTTTTGGCATTTTATAGTAACTACATTTACCAAGTAATATAAAAATACCCGAAAACATGGTAAAAGTTAACCCATTTAACTAAAAGTTAAATATAAAATATAAGGTTAATATGTTGAACTAAAATTGTATAAAACAAAATGGTTGAGAGTATTTCGACCCATACCCACCTTATCCTCGAAATAAACCCATTTAGATCTATTATAAACTGAAAATGAATCTATAATAAATTTATCTTTCAAGCTATTCCTAAAGTGCCCCTCACCTCTCTTATAAGAGGGTACTTCCCCTTCTCTCAAATTTACACCTCCAAATCCATTTTTATCGGCCAAAACCTACTCAAATATCCTACCAAAAACTCTCAATTCAACCTAGATTCCTTACATTGATCATATATCCATCTTATGGAACACTTTTGTTCAAGTCAAAAGAAAGCACCTAAAGAATAGGCAAGTATTTCATCACCTCTTTCAAAGATCTTTTCTTGTTCCACTTCCTCTTTCTTTGATTTTTCCATACTAAAATAACTACTCCAATACCTTATATATACTAAGATGTTATTATAAATATGTTACAATGATATTCATTATTCTATCCATCATATGAATGATAAAGTCACCATACTTGTGTACGTACGACTTACCGTCTCCACGTTATGGTGTAGTTTATTATTTAACACTTAATTATTTGGATGGATATAATAATGAGTATAATTGATTTAAATAATAAATATAACATGTTATTGATTATTTATATATAATATACCATCCAATTACATACAATTTCTCCATTAATAGAATGATATTGTCGCTCATGTGTACGTACGGATAACCGTCTCCAGGATGCGATGAGACTTAGTTATCCATCAAATCCATTCAAGAATAATTTTCATTTGATGATTAAAAGTAATTTTTAAGAACATAATATCATTATTCATGTGAATAAAAAAAATCCTATCCTTAATAAACTTGAATTAAGTAACAAAACATATGAAGGGAAATGAATCAAATAACACTAAAAACAATGAAACTACTAAAATATTATTAATAAAGAAAGAATATGGAATCATATATGATATCATATTAATGTATGTGGTTATTTTATAATTTAATAACAGTTATTTAACCATTATACAGGAGGTTAACGTACCATCGTCTAATGAAAAGTGAAAGGTAAGGGGTTTTCAACTCACTTTTTGTTCCCGCGAGATTCATGCTCTATTTTCCACTATTTCCTTTTGTGTGGTGTACAAACATCCCATGATTGTATTATTTGTGTAATATAATTTAATTTATGGGTAATAATATATTAATTTCATGATACTTCTTTCATGGGGTGATGTTTCGTAAGTTACCAAATCGGTATGGGAGTTTCAAATTTCAATTTCCACTCATTGGGTTTTAAGCATACTTCATTGATTATTTCACTTAATGATTATGTGTGGAATCACAATTTATTTATTAATGTTGTAATTTTAACTCCCCTTTGTCTGGATATACTTTTGATTCACATAATCATTCCATTTATAAATTCACAAGTCATTGATATGAACTTGATAAGGGTAATATTAACTCAATTTCCATTCATTGAGTTAAACATCCAATTCAATGGTTTGGTTTTTACAAGAACATGTGTGAATTTACTCTCATTGAATTAAAATTAATATCAAATAAAATTTAGTGTATTTATATTTGTCACACATAATTATGTTGTTGATTTATCCTTAATCTATGGATACAGTCTTTACACGGGATTTCGTGTCAATTTACATTCCATTCAGAATTCATTGTTGTTATACACCAATTCAGTTTTATATAGTGTATATACTATCCTGTAACATATTATATCATGAATAATTTTATTCTCATGAAATTATAATGTTTTTACTAAATTTTATTCCTCAATTATTTGTATCCATGTATCTCTCATTTGGTTATGAACTCTTTTACTAAAATCTCGTTTTAAAGATTTATTATTCTAAATCTTTCTCATTAATGTTCATGTTTTAAAAATGGTTTAAGGGATTTATTTATATGGACCTTAATGTTTTCAAATTAAAATTTCTTTCAAAAGTTTCAAAGTGGTATGGTACACAATGATTCAAAAATCTCTTATAAATTACTTCTTTGATAAATAGTGGGACTTATAAATTTTTTCCAGAAAAGGGGATATTTCCTCAAAAATAGTTTTACTAATTATTTTCATCTAGGTAAATATCCTTCATTGTATTTTATTTTTGATTGAGGTTTATTTATTATAATAAAATAATCCATATTTTATTGAATGAGTTACGTTTGAATTTGGATACGATATTTTTATACCATTCATGGTTTGTGGTCAATGTATTGACTTTTTGTATGCCAATATTAATATGAATGTTTAGATTATGTTTCACCAATTTCATCTGAGGAATACATTGGACATAGTAAGTAAAGGGAGAGGCCCTCTATAGCCCCTCGATGCATTAACATGTCTAATGAGACAAACTAGTTTCTTAGAACATGGCCTTGACAAAATTTATATTTAGGGTCCTGGAACGGGGCCTTGACTTTGTGGTTAAGATGTATGGAATTATCCATTACATCATTATGAGATTGTCTATTGATATTATGAGTGATTATTAGACTAGTAAAATATCCATGTGAATATGTAAATGTAATTTTTTGATTTACCATTTCCATATTATGATGATGTTTATTTTTAAAACGTTTTTGTTTGAGTCTCATACATTGGATTAAATGTTTATGCTCACTTATGATAGTTTCTACTATGTTGTTATCTTTACTGAGAATTTGAGCTAAAACCATTATTATGTTTCATTTTTTTCAGAATGAGAATATGCATATTATGAATGACCTATAGGGATATGATAAAGGATATGAGTGTGTTCAAAGGAGACACAATGTTTTTTCATTTCATAATGTAATGTAAAACTTATGTATGTATCTAGTACTTCCAACGATACTAAACGGATTGGTCTACGGAACTTGATCTCTTGTGACCAGACCAATGTTATGTAATAATGAACCGACTATGGGTAACTATGTTTGAGGTGTTACAGTTGGTATCAGATAAAGATTTCTACAATCCTTGGAATCTATATTTAGAAAAAACTCTGACTAGAGAAAATTACCCAAATATAGACATTGAGGATTAGTATTGAAGAACGTCCTAGAATTTTGTTAATGTAGAGATTTTTTGAGTTTTACAAGAAATACATACATGTATGGATACTAAAAGTGGATGTGGTTCTGGAATATATGTACCTATGAGTGAAACATATGACAAGGAGTTTTGGGCTTGACCTGGGATATCCTGAAACGTGACAACGTGCCTTACTACGCACCTGGTTTGACACTCTCATGGGATATGCATAGGATAATTCACATTTTCTTTTCAAAAAAATTTGAAGGATTTTAATATAATATGAGAATAAATAACCTTGGTTAAATACTAAGGTGTTTTATATTGAAAATAACATGTCATGATATTATCTAAATTATTTTAATGAGTATTTTTACTCACACTATTCTTTCTAGTTTTTGTCAACGGTCGGATTCCAAGGAATTCATAATAGCATTGAACATGATGTACATGGTGGGAATGGTGGTGTAAATGAGGAACTAAATGGAATGTTGATAGGTGTAAAAGATATGATTTTCATGATGAATCATTGTTCCAAAAATATGATCAACAACATATATATTAACCAACTCTTGAACTCAATAAAGAAGAGAAAGGAAGAGAATTACAAGAGCTCTAGCCGTGGAGACCATGGAGAAAAATATCAATTTCCATCATTCAGGATATGTGGAAGGAAACACCTTGGAAAGTGTCTCAATAGAATAAATAAATGATTTATGTGTGGGAAATAAGGACATAAATTAAATAATTGGTGATTAAAAATGAATATTACTATAGAAGAACATAAAAATGATCTTAATAATCCATTTATAGTCTTTTTATATAAATGTAAGGGTTCTGGGAATTACCCTAGTCAATTATCTATTCTATAGGACAATCTCTAGTTTGAGGAATAACCGATGTTGAAATAAATAGATAGAGAAATGTTTAAAAGTATAAATCCTCTTTGTTTATGAGATTACATTGGAAGAATTTTCTATTTTCTGTGTAACCCTGCAGTTTGTTATGTGAAAATTCTATTTGAGGAAGAATTATCTTTTCTTTTTTTTGGATATAGTTATAAAAAACAATTTGTGTTTATATGATCCTTGAATTTGAGACAATTTTAGGTTATTACATTTTTGGAAGAAAATGTTTTGTATGAGATAACATTTATGATTAAAATTTGTTATCATTATTTTTGCGGAATGTTATAAAATTGTATAGTTTTTGAAAAAGGACATCACATAGACCATGTGACAACAAGTCACGTTAGACAAATCCATAGGAATCAAACCCACAACCAAAGTGCGATTGGGATTTGTTTCCTACCACCAGACTATGTGAAGTCCCTGCTTAGTATGATTAATTCATTTTTGTTAAATGATTTTATGGGCCAAGATTATGATGATTTAAGGAACTTATGATTTATAAAATGGATATCCTTAGTATAGGAAAATGATTTGTTGATTAAGTGATAAATATTATTTTGGAAGATGTTCCCTATTTTTGGAATACTATATGCCTACGGAAAATAGAATACTAAGGGATTTCATTTGAGGAGTAATGGTGATTTTTTTATTTTGGAATAATATATGTTTTTTATGGACTTATAACTATTTTGGTTATCTATGGAAATGATTAACCTATCATAGAGAATATTTAAATAGGTTAATTACTTTTAAGTATGTGACTTCAAGAGTTGTCAATGTCATTTGGAGATAAATGTTAAGATTTATCATGGAAGACCATGTGATCAAATATTTCTGAATTTTGGGATTGAAACTTAGTTTGGATTATTTTGAATAATTTTATGGAAATTTTTTTATTTAATGGTATTTATTGAAATTTGAGTATTGTTTGTTTAATTTTGGAGATTAAGAGTAGAATTTATTTTTGTAATGGATTATCATTTTTAGGGATCATCTGATCCTGTACTAACCATTTTGGTTATTTTTAATGTCTAAAGACAAGGTAAATATTTAGTTTATATTTTTTTATTATGAGATTCTATAGAAGTTGATTCTAACACTTCAGGTGTGACCATGTCATCTTCAACACTCATCATTTTGAGAAAAGATGAGTTTGTGGTAGAAATTTATTTAATGATGAAACTCTACTTAAATAGCAAGTATGTATCCTTATGTTCATCGTAAATCTCATAAATAAATTATTCAACATTATGAAAAGGAACTTAAAACAAAAGCTTTTTCCGTTTACTCTTCCTACTGGGTAATCAAAGACTATTTAGCCAATCACAAATTTATGGCTTTCATATTATTTACTTTCTCCTAATAATATTATCTATCACTGTTCATCAGAACTTGGTGGTGAGTAATCTCTTCCATATACATGTTTTCCTACATGGAAACCTAGTACGTGTTATTTTTGGAAACCTGCATACTCACCTTTATTTATTTTAAAAAAGAGGCCTCATTAATCCATTTTTTGATGTGAGATTTCGACTAAGATATTTTGAAATGTCAAACCCCTAGTTTTCAATCCTGAGTATAAATTTCGAGAACAAATTATTGAAGTTGGGGAGCATATAACACAACAATATTTCGTAGTAAATTATCACCTTGAAGTAATTTAATAGCTTATACTTCATGCAACACCTACTTGTCTTGTGTTATATGAAAAATTGTGTTTATGCGAAAAAACACATTAGTATTAAAATTATTTAAATGATATATTTATTTATCAATTAACTATTGTAATATTTAAAGTAAAAAATTAATTTTAAATGTTATTTATAATTTTTAAACATAAATAAAACATATTTAAAATGAAATGTATAAGTTTTGTAAGAATAGTTATATATGTAGATAAACGATTTTTTAAAAATAACTACTTTTTATGTTCTTTTGTGAACAATAAAAAATTTAATTTTAGACACTATTAAAAATATAATTTGGTAAAATAGACTTTATTTTTGATTTCAGAATATCAAAATTTTCTTATGGTCAATTTTTGACTTTTTTTTTAAAAACATTCAATTTTTTATGAATAGTGAAAAACACTGCGTTAATGGTTTAAAACCAGATTTTTATTTAAATATTTTTTCAAAAATTAAATTTATTTTAAAGTCAAAATAGATACATAATACCTATATTAATAAAATTTTATTAGTTGGAGTCATTTTATTATAAGATTAAATATATAAAATTTTATTGAACTTTTTAACGTCTTTTCCCACCTTCTAGGTAGATTTGAAAATTTTCATAAAATGTTATTTTACTACTTCTGTGAATTGAATTTCCAAAAAAAAGACACGGTCGTCATCATTAAGGAAAATTTGGTTCAATATGATGAAAATAATTTTTGTTGATTAGTAACTTTTGAACTTATTTAACACGATTAAAAGTAAATAGGGTAATTAAATGTAAAAATACTATTATAATATTATCAAATTACCCCAAAACATATAATAATTCACTTGTATAAGTGTATTTAGATAAAAATCATCCTTAGTAAAAAAATATTATCCTTTTTGATCCATATGGATTAGATCAGGGCATTTATTATACTTTATTTAAAGAAGTGTTAAAAGTGTTAAATTCAAATTTTATTAACGAAATCATTTTTTAATATTGAGTTATACATATGATAAATTAGAATTTAAATATTCGTTATAAAGATAAAAATATATCATACATAATATTATTTTATTTATAATTTTTATACATTAAATAAGTATGTTTCTTTATGACACAATGATGATGCAATAATTACCTTATTAATGAAATATTAAAATAATTGATGTTATAAATATAAAAATAAATGTGAATTGAATCTTTTTATGACATAAACGAATTTTATAGGTGAATATTACATGTTAGGTTTTATTCAATGTTTTTTATGTGATAAAGTACTTATGACTTTCACAAATACCAAATACTAAATAGCGTCAAAATTGAGATAAATGAGTTTTTTAAACAAATACTATTTTATTAAATGATATAAATTTTTTAAAAATCGGCGATTCATCCCAGTGACTTATATAATGTTAGGTATCTAATTAATGAACCACTTTACGTTATCTTGGCATTTTACAGTAACTATATTAAGTATGAAACATAAAAATACAAGAAGATATGGTTAAAGTAAAATTATTTAACTAATAGTTAAATCTAAAAGATAAGGTTAATATGGTGATATAAACTTGTATAAAACATTTTTTCTGAGAGTATTTCGACCCATACCCACCTTATCCTATATATAAATCCATTTTTAGATATTAGAAACTCAAAAAAAAAATATAATAAATTAATATTTCAAGCTCTTCCTAAAGTTCCCCTCACCTCTCTTATAAATTAGTACATCACCTTGTCTTAAATTCACACCTCCAATGTGATTTGGATCAGCCTAAACCTACTCAAATATCCTCTCAAATAATCTCAATTCAACCTAGAGGCCATAATGTTATCATAAATACAACCTAAGAAGCCATTTTGTTCAAATCAAAAGGAAGCACTCGAAGAAGAGGTAATTATTTCATCGCCTCTTTCAAAGTTATATTCTTATTTCACTTCCTATTTCCTTGTTATTTCCATAATAAAATAATAAATAATGTACCATATAAATACTTATTTGTTATTATAAATATGGTACAACCATATTAATTATTCCATCCATCCTATGAATGAAAAAGTCACCATACGTGCATACGTGCGGCTTACTGTCTCCACGTCGTGGTGTAGTTTTTTATTCAACACATAATTATTTGGATGGGTATAATAATGAGTATAATTGATTTAAATAATAAATATAACATGTAAATTATTCTTTATACGTAATATACCATACAATTACATATAATTGTACCATCAATAGAATGACATTGTCACTCGTGCTTACGTAGGGCTTACCGTCTCCACGACACGACGATATTTCATTCCCCATCGTAACCATTCATAAAATTTGTTTATTTTATGATTAAAAATAATGTTTATGAACTTAATATAATTATCTATATGAATCAAATATATTCAATCCATAACGAACACGACTTTGTAACAAAACATATGAAGGAAAAGGAATAAGTTAAAACCCAAAACAAAGATTCTACTAAAATATTATTAACACATAAATATTAGAGGACAATATATGATATAATATTTATGTATTTGGTTATTTCATAATTTAATAACAATGATTTAATAATTATACAGGATTCTAACATACCCTCGACTATGGAAAAGTACAAGGTAAGGGGTTTTTCATCTCACTTTTTATTCCTGTGAGATTAATGCTATATTTTCCACCATTTCCTTTTGTGTGGAGTACCTACTGCCTATGATTGTAATATTTGTATAATATAAATTAATTTATGGGTATTTACATATTAATTTTATGTTCCTTCTTTAACAGGGTGTATGTTTCGTAAGTTACCAAATCCGTAAGTGAATTTCAAATTTCAATTTCCACTCATTGAGCTTTACGCATACTTCATTGATTATTTTACTCCAAGATTATGTGTGGAATGAATATTTATTTAGTTATGTAGTAATTTACACTACCATTTGTGTTTATATACATTTAATACACATAATCACTACATTAAAATTTTCTCATGTCATTGATATGAACTTGATAAGGGAAATCTTAACTCAATTTCCATTCAATGAGTAAAACATCGAAGTCATTGGTTTTGTTTTCACAAGAATATGTGTGAATGTCCTCTAATTAATTTACAATAATAATCCAGTCATATTGAGTGTATTTATATTTGTAACACATAATTATTCCATTCATTTGTCCTTAATCTAAGGATACAGTCTTTATAAGGGATTTTTTCTCAACTTAAATTACATTGAGACTTCTTTGTTGTTATGTGTCAATTTTCTTTTATAGGGTGTATATACTATCCTTTGAAATATTATATCATGAATACTTTTATTATCATTATATTATAAATTTTTGATTAAATATTATTCATCAATTATTTGTATCCAAGCATCTGTCATTTTTTTATGAACTCTTTATCTAAAATATCATTTTAAAGATTTATTATTCTAAATATTTCTCATTAATGCCTATATTTTAAAAACCATTTTGAGGATTTATTAATATGGACATCAATGTTATGAAATTAAAATTCGTTTAAAAAGTTTCCAATTGGTATGGAATACTTTGATCCAAAAATCTATTTTAAACAACTTCTTTGTTAAATAGTGTGACTTTTAAATGTTTTCATGAAAAAGGGGATATTTCTCTCAAATAGTTTTACTAATTATCTTCATCTATGTCGATATACATAATTTTATTTTATTCTTTATTAAGGTTTATTTATTATAATACAATATTCCATATTGTATTGATTTTTTTACATTTGATTGTGGATGTGCTATTTTTATACCATTCCTGGTTTGTGGTTAAAGTATTGACATGTAGTATGCCAATTTTAATACAAATGTTTAGATTATGTTTTAACCTTTTCATGTGAGAAATGGATTGGCCTTATTAAGTGATGGACTCGGCATGCTATATCCCCTCAATGAATTGGTAGGTCTCATGAGACAAACTGGTGTCTTGGAACAAGGACTTGAAAAAAATTATATTTGGGGTCTTGGCACAAGACCTTGAATTTGTTGTTAAGTTGTTTGGCATTATGAATTCCATCATTATGAGATTAGCTATTGATATTATATGTAATTATTCGAATAGTATAATATCAATGTGAATAACTAAATGGAATTATTTGATTTATCTTTTCCATATTATGTTGAAATTTATGTTTAAAAGGATTGTGTTTTAATCTTATACATTGGCTTAAATTTTTATGATTATTTATAATAGTTTCTACTATATTGTTATCTTTACTGAGCATCTGATCTCCCACCTTTATTATTTTTAATTTTTCCCCAGGATGTGAAGATGAATATTATAACTGACTTGTAGGGATAGTCTAAGGGATATGAGTGTGTTTAAAAGAGACATAATGTTGCATTTTCATTAAATATTGTATAATAAAGCTTATGTATGTATCTAGTACTTACAGGGATACCAAACTAATCAGTATTTCAAAACATGATCTCCTGTGATCATGCCAATGTTATGTAATAATGCACTAACTCTAGGTAACTAAGGATACGGTGTTACATAAAACTAATATATATTATTTAGAATTTATGAAAAAGTTTTAAGAAATATTTCTAAATAGTTTTTAAATGTCAGTAAATTAATTTATTATTCATGTACACACATAAAAAATATTTCCTATATTTCAAATTTCTATATTTTTAACTTATTTTCTTCAGTCTATAATTTTAATCATGCTCTTGTTTTCATAATTTTTGATATTATCATTAACTTCATGAATATATTAATTATTTTATGAATTTTATTATTTTATAAAACTAATATATATTATATATATTCTTTCCTCAACGTTTCATATATACTTATAAATTTTTTAAAAATTTCATTAAATTTAATCAATATTAATGTGTAAACAAAAAAAATATTTCCTATATTTAAATTTTTTTTAGGATTTATTTATTTTATTTTTTGTTTAATAAATTAATATTATGTTACAAATAACTTATTGAAATAAATTTTTTGGTACTTAATGGTTGATTATTAAATCCTTTAATTATTATGTGATGCCCTCATAAATAAATTATTCTAAAATTTGAATTTAAATAGTCGTATTATCTTTTTTTTTAAGAAATTTATTTGATGTTTTATTATAGAGACATTTTGAATTATTTAATGCGAAATCCAAAATGAGTTTAATTGGTTATTAAAATTTGACTCAAATGATTATTGTTACGATTATTCAGATGATAATTTATCTCTCTTCTTCATAATTATATGTAATGAATATGGGTGAATAATAAACAACAAAACAAATTTTTCGTCAATTCACAAGAATTGAGAATGGAATGAATTCCCTTAGAGATGATTTAGAAAATACAATACATGTTGAACGTCCTCTAAGAGTCCTACTGATGAAATGGAATGCCAAGAGGGGTTTCATAGAAAATAAAAAAAATTGTATTATTTAAATCGGTGAATGTTATTTATAATAACTATTTTGATTCTCATATATGAGATATTGAAAACAAAGATATAAAACATATTGTGACTAGAGTTTATAAAATAATGAAAAATTATAGATTCCAAAACTGATTTAGAAGACACCCATAGATGAAAATACCCAAGGGAGATAAGAAAGGTAGTAATAATTATAATGCTTCAGAAGTTACTTGTTTTGAGAGTCGAAAGAAAGGGAATATCAAACCCAAATATCTAAAATAGAAAAATAAAGTGGAATAAAAAAATAAAAAATGATTTAATATTTGATTTGAGTTTTATAGAAGAATCTATTTCTATTGAAAAATCTGTAAATTGGAACGAATATTCTAAATTTTTTATTGATAGACTCTATAGATAGGTTTAATAATTATTTATTTTATTCTAGATGTTTTTATTTTGACTATGATTATGAAAATATGAATATATTCGAAATTAAATGATGAAACTATAATATTGAGAGAAGATGTTTTCAAAGATACTAATTTATATAATAAGCTTATGGAATATATTGAAATCCATTTTTTTCAGAAAATAATTTTGTTTTATATGAAAATTAAAAACTAAGAAACACTACCTTTGGTTCTCGACCTATATTTTAAGGTAATTTGAAAAAATAAGTTTAAAGTCAAAAGAAAAGTTTATCTTCATTTATTCAAGGTCATAAAAAATGTCATAAAAATTAGTATATTAATAAAATAAATAAAAATTAATATGGTATTGAATCTTTAATAATACCACCTAAAATTTATAAAATTCAACTTCTGAAAAGAAAAAATGGTTATACTTATTCTATTGCATTTATTAAATGTGGCATGAAAGGACACTATAAAAGTGATTATTCCCTAATATATAAATAATAATTGGGAATTATGAAAAAAAATATTTATAAAACATTATTATCCTGAGTTCCATACAATACTCGTTTAACTTCAGTGTGGGAAGATAAAAATTATATTACTATTCCTATTGGACACAAATTAGCTTTGGTAACAAAATTTTAATGTAATTTATTTTTATATGAAAAATGTCTTGGACGTATCAAGAATGAAATAAGGTACAATCACAGTGGATTATATAGGAATATGATTAGAGATAAATCAAAGTGTACATCATACAACACATGTGATGGAGGACCTATTAAATATATAGACCATTTTAAATGAAAAGTAAAAGGTTTTGGTAAATTTGGTAAATCTAATTCTATATTTACTTTTAATGTTTTATTTCTTTATGGTTTAAAAAATAATTGAATATGTATATGTAAATTATGTGATGATGGAATAGAACTTAATATTAAAAATGATGAGTGTTTAGTTTTTAATGATAATTCTTTACTATTTTAAGCTAATCAATTCTAAAATATTATAAAATTGGTTTTTCTGAACAAACTATTCAACATGTAAAGTGTTTGATTGCTGTGAAAATTGAAATCATTATATGAAATTGATTATCTGGTCATGTTAATTTCAAAATGTTATATACACTCTATAAACAGGTGCATGAGCTATAGTTTCCAACCTTGAAGAAAGAACAACATTATGTTTTAGATTCTTAAATGAAAGGAAGAAATATAAACTTTTATTCACACTTATCTATTAGATAAGTACTAATAGACATTTATAGTTAGTACCTCATGATTTATTTTTTCAAAAAAAAATAGAGTCTTTAAGGAATGAAATATACTTTAGATATTATTGATGATTATAGTATATTTATGTGGGTTTACATTCTTACACATAAAAATGATACTTTGTCACGATTTATTTATTGTTATAATTTACTTCAACACAAAAAAACTATGATTTTTTCTAATCATAGTGATTGAGGAGGTGAATTTCATAAATTAAAATTTAAAATACACTGTAAAAAAATGGTTATTTTCATAATTTTTCCCACTTAAATCACTAGAGGAAAATAGTTTTATTGAATAAAATAATATTACACTTATTAAAATGAATTAAAAAATATTAACTGATGTTAATTTTCATATATATTTTTGATATGAAGCTATTTTTTCTTCTTGTAATATTTTAAATATATTTATTCTTAGATTTTTTTTTTGAAAAAAACACATTATGAAATTTTTAAAAATAAAAAACATAAGGATGGTTATTTTAGAGTTTTTGGATGTAAATATTTTATTTTTAAATTTAAATGGAAATTTAAGTAATTTGATTAAAAATGTAATGAAGGTATTTTTATTTGTTATTATATAAATAGTAAAGCTAATAGATTTAATTAAAAATGAACCACGATTGTTGAAGAATCTGTTCATTTTTATGCCTGATGAAAATAATGTAAAATTAATTTCTATTTCTAATGATCTTATTGATGATTTTATAAATTTTAATTTTGGTGGAGAAAATATTCAAGATTATGATGATTCAATTTAGGGGAAACATAATCTATATTTACTGGATTCATGATAATAGAATATTCATAGATATCATCACGATGACTATATTATTGGAAATGATGATTTTGTTATTAAATCTAGAAAAATTGTTTAAATTTCTTTTTTGCTAATTCTACCATTTTTTATGATTGTTTTTATAATAATAATATTGATGATCCTTTAAATGATTTTAATTGGATTACTAGTACTCATGATGAAATAATTTTTTTATAGAAATAATTTTTGGAATTTATTTTAACCCACTAATGAGAATAATGTTATAGGAACTAAATGGATTAATAGAAATAAAATGGATGAATCTGGAAAAGTTTCTAAAAATTAAGATAGACTTTTTCTCAATGTTATTATCAAAATAAATGTATATATTTTGATGGATATTTTTCTACTATTTCTATAATTGAATATATTATAATATTATTTTCTTTTCATACTTTTCAAGAATTTTAATTATTTCAATTGGATATAAAAAGTGCATTTTAAAATGGTTTTATTTCAAAACAAGTTTTGGATTCACAAGCCACTAGTTTTGAAAAAGAAAAATTTTCTAATCATGTTTTAATGTTATATAAATATTTATATGGTATTAATCACGTACCTCATTTTTAGTATAATATACATACAATATTATTTTATGAAGAATGACTTTTGGAAGGTAAAATAGATCCAAATTTGTTTATTAAAATTATTTATAATAATAGTTTGATTATAAAAATTTATATATATGATATTTTTTTGGGATGTTAAAATTATTTTCTTTTCAAAGTGTATTCGAATATGATGGTTTGTAAATTTTACATGAGTCCTATAGGAGAATTGAAATTCTTTTTGGGATATCAATATTTTCATAGAAATGATCAAATATTTTCAAATCAATCCAAATATAATAGATATTCATTGAAATGATTCAGTCTCGATTCTTAGAAATCTTAAAAAACCTCTATTGGAATTTATTGTAAATTATTTTTTGATGTTTCTTGGAAAATATGTTAAATATAAGTTATTTACAAGAATTATTGAATGTTTATTGTATTTAACTCCTTCTAGGCCGATGTCATTTTTTTTCTTTTGTTCATGTTCTATATTTAAATTTCATCCTAAATAATCTCACCTAAAAGTAGTTAAGCATATTATTATATATATTAAATGGATTTATAATTGAGTATTATTTTTTATTGAAAGTTTTATTTTGATTTTGGTAGTTACCATGAATCAGATTTTGGAGGATATCGACTTGATAGAAATAACAAATCTAGTGTGTGTTACTTTCTCTGCAAGAATATAGTTATATGGAGTTCATGAAAAGAAATATATGTTTCTTTTCAATAAATGAAAGTTATTATTTATCTATTTTGTCTTAATTCATATCATATTTATAGATTAAAAATACTTTATCGAATTATGGTATTACTTTTAAAAAACATCCTATTTACTATAATAAATCATGCACTCCTTCTATTTGAAATAACCAATTAATGCATTCAGTAACTAATCATATAGACTTTCACTTTCATTTTATTTGATATTATTTTAAAAAAGTTTATATTACTCTTGAATATATTCCAATTGGAAATAAACTAGATGATATTTTCACTAAACCATTAGATTTTTAAATGTCTTCTAAAATAAAATTCGAACTTGATATGTTTGAAATTAATTTTGAAAATTTTATTAATAATTTGAAACATACATTAATATGCACTTATTAAGGGGGCTTCGTTGTTTTTCAGACTTTTTTTATTCATATTTGTTAAATTTTGTATTTTTTAAATATTTCAAAATGGGGGATAATTTTATGAAATCCTATTTTTGTTATTTAATTTTCAAAAGGGGGTGTTTTTTTATTTTATTTCTTTGAATATTAAAAATCCTCTCATTATTTCCTAGGAAAAAAAGTTTTTATTATATCTATGTATTTTTCTACATCAAGAGTTATGCATATTATATTATTATAATTTATATTTAATAATATGGATAATTAGTTTGCATGACTTTTATTCTACTTAGATGTAGTGTAATTGAATATGTAGGATGTTTGCATTTTTCTCTAAACATATTGCAATCTTTATTTTTCAAAAATAATGTTCTTTTCATAGAGTTTCTTAGGTTGATTCAGTATTTATATTATAACATGAGTTATATATCTTGGATATCAGTGAAAATTATTATTTTTAGATAGATAACATATTTTTTTATATTTCATTCAACTATGTGGATGTCTGAATCTGTTGTATCAGTGGTATAAAAATCAACAAATTTTATGAAAAAATTCTTGAATTCTAAATTTTCTGGAATAATGTTTCCTCTTTATTTTGTTAATATCTATCATTATACATACTAGAACCACATTCCATTTTTCATGTAGGAAAGATAGGAATTTTGTACACATTTACTTAAACTATAATGAAGTATACAATGTTATTTAAATACATTAAAAATAGGATAAAATACTGAAATATTTTCATCCATTTTTCTATAGTTTTTAGATGATGTTCATTAATATTTTCCAATAAAATATCATGGATTACTTTTCACATTGATAATTTGTTTGATCGATATAAAATACGTAGATTTTTTCTTCACTTAGGTATATTTGATTGAATTATAATTATTATTTTTAAGTAGCCTTAAATTTAGCTGATGTGAGAATTATTAGGTTGTTTCAATTTCTCTCTCATATTTTTAGTACCTATCATGAATTCTCCTCCTTACTACATGTGAATCACAAACCTACTATGAGTATGATATCCATGTGACCGTCAAACCCCTATTAATAACCATAAGTGAAAACTACATATCATAAACCATTATCAAAGTTTCCTATAATCCACAAGATAGTTTACATTATAAAAATGAAGAACTTAGGTGTGGAGCCTTTACGTTTCTTACTAAAAAACTCGAGTAATGGTGTAGTGATTTTTCAGAATATAAGTGATGTTTATTTTTCTGAAGACTATCTATCATACCGCTTGAAAAACCTATAAGAAGGTTGATCCGAGTAGTCTACAAAATAATGCATATCTGCACTTCATACATATTGAAATAAGTTCTCAAAAGGGGAAATAACATTTTATGCCTCCGTGAGTATTATCAAAACATTGGTCATCCAAATTTGACATGATTCTATCTTCTATAAGAGCCATGTATGTTACTGGTATCTTGTGAAATTTAATGTTTGAAGATAACTTGAAAAAACATGGAATGTATAGTTTCCACACATTAATTACTCATGGTTAGCATACCAACCATGCATTCACGGTCATTATACCTACTATATAATTTTTTAAGGGAATTAATGATATTCACACAGTCAGTATAATGCCCACATGCTATATTGATGTGACCGAATGTTATTTTTAAGTGATCACACCTTATTCACATGGTCAATATAGTGACTGTGTGCCTAGTTTAAATTACCACATGTTATCGACATGGTAATCATACCAACCACACAACCACATTGCAAACATGGTAAGTTATTTCTTTAATTCGCTTATGCTATAATATGTAATTTTTTTCATGATCTATTTGTAAGGTTTGGGGTCCTGAGAACCAACTATTTTTTACTTTGAATAGATTAATGATTCACTTGTTATATATTGATCATTGTTCTGCATGACTATAATATAATAACGTCCTGGGATATTTGTTGCATTAATAAGGTTATTGAAGATCCCTGCTATGATGGGATCCTTGAAATTCTATAACAATATTCTTAAATAATGTTCTACGGTTGGATGAAATACTATTATAGGACACATAGTATACAGACCGTCATGTGTGAGTACTCGTAAGAAGACGAGACTCTCTCTCATAGAGTTTGCACTTGGTAATCTCCAAGATGGGAGATTATGAGAACAGACCTGCTAGTAGTAATTCTACATGACTTGGTGTCATTAGATATTGCTATCTGCGAGCATTTTTAATGGTCTTTAGACTGGAAGATTATCATTAAGTCATGTGATGACTCACGCACTTAGATTTACTGAATAAAATCATCATGTAGATAGTTGGTAGGAAGTTGGGTATGTTGGGTGCATCATGAATGACATATTGTTAATGGATAAGTCGAGGAAGGATCTGTCCCTTCCATTTATAGAAGTTGATATATTGGACCTTTGATTGAAATAGAACTATTTCATGAAATTCCATGGCCATAGTGTAAAACTATGAGTTTGTTTCAGGTAGTCAAAGAACGACGGATCAAGAATATAGGTTTATGACACTACTATGAAACCTTCTTGATGAGATATTGAGACAAAGGGATTAAACTATATAGTAAGTGTTCGTATGAGGTGATACGTCAATGCGACGTCAACTTCATTCTCTTGGGTGCCTTGACCCATTGCTAGACAGTAATCTTGGACTTTAGGCAAACCTGCCTAATTCCAACGAGAAAGAGGCCTAGAAGGTCACACACTAAGTGTATTCAAGTATCTCAAGTAGAATAAAGATTATTCCTGTACATGGTTTAATAATTATTCAAGGAAGCCTAAATCGTTTTAATGTTGGAGGAAGAATAAAATAAAACAAGTACACACCGTGAATCAGTAATTACACATCGTGTAGTTTTATTTTGAAAACTAGTACGCACCGTGTATTATTAAATTTACACGCCGTGTCATTTTCATTTTGGAAAGAAAATGAATAAATGAAAACAAGATATACATGCCATGTACATTTAATGTACACACCGTGTATTTTTCAATGAAAAACAAGTACACACATTGTATTTATTAATACACTCCGTGTAGTTTTTCCAGTCCGGATTTTGAGGAAATATCGTTTTATTAAATGATATTTATTATAATCAGTGTGGGAACATGTCAAGGAATTAATAACATGACATGGGGTTTTCAAAAGGGAGTTAATGAAATAAATAAAACATGTAACACATTTATTTATTGTCATAACTCTACATCCTCAAACTCGATTATAAATATCCTCACAACCCCAACTCTTTTCTGACACCCAAGAGAATCGTTGTGCACAACAATTATAGAGAATTATTTCAAGGCCTAAAGAACCTCCTCCTCCCAGAACTCTCTCAATACTGAGGGAGATCCTCTTCCATCAGATCAAGAAGATCTAAGGTAGACAACGCAAGAAAATGTTTCTCCATGCTAGCACCCGGAGACCCCTTTGGCAACGTCCAAAGATACAAGGTGCACGTGTGGATCACTGCTAGAGGAAGTCTACACTTGGCTTCTGTGACACAACGATGAATCACATCGGAACTTGATTAAGAACATCAATGAAGAAAGAAAACCAAAAAAGGTATTTGTTTTCAATTGATTAAATAAATTATAATTAACCTGTAACGATCCTTGTTTGTGGTTCCAAAACAAACCTTTTTCTCTGTCTTTTTATGTGATTTGATCCGTGAAGACTGGCGTTTATCTTCGTATTGATCCCAGATTGATCATTTCTAATGAAAAAAAGACAAGTGGGAACATCCACCCATGTGCTTATGCTGTTCCTGGAACCTTCAAATGGTATTAGAGTGAGGTTACAATGTTGATTATAGTTATTTAATTTTCGTTGATAATTTATGCATTTATATTTGATTCAATTGAAAGTAAATCGTTCTATAAATCTGAATAAATGAGATCTGTTCTTCCTCCTTCGTTTCTAGATTCATATCACATAAATGGCCTTTTAATTTTAATTTTTGATTAAAATAAAAAATGAGGAACTCATCCAGAGGATCCGCTCTTTCTATCTGTACAACATGTGATTACAAGGTGTGTAATTAAAACTACACGCCGTGTACTTAGGTTCAACGAACCAACACTGGTCTGCCAAACCACGTCGTGTAAATGGTTTATGCCTAATTCTTAGTCATGTCATGTTGACCTGAATTGAACAGCACGTGGAAACTAGAATACACGGCGTGTATGTTAGAGAAACAAGCCATGTAGTCCATTCAAGCCCAGCTGAAACCATGAACAAGGACAAGCTGCGTACCGCATACACGGGGTTGTTAGGCCGGTAACTGTGTAACAAGTAAGTACACACCGTGTATGATTTATCTACACACCGTGTACTCAAAAATTTCCAAAGTACTGAAAACATTCCAAATCCCCTGAAGTGTACTTTGGATAAAAGGTGAAAAGAAATACACGCCGTGTAAATATAAACTAAATACCGTGTACTTTCCAGAATTTTCACCCGGTTTCCTCCAAAAGTACAAAGACCTGTACAAGGAATATAGATGAGAAGAATCTCAAGAAAATTCATAAAGTAATTTAAGATAAATAATTGATTAATAATAAGATCATAATTAATTGAATTGGAGCACGACTTATCTTAAATGAAAGAATGATTAAAATAATTTGAATTCAAAATATGCGAAAATTTTCATTACATGCTATGGATGATCATGAGGTAGACTAAAGAACCTTTGTATATGTGTATGGTTTCATTTAAATTTGTTGGCCTGCAAGCCTTCTTCCAATAAAATTTAGGGCATGTGTGCCCATGGTTTCTTTATGTAAACCCATGTAATGGAGGATCTCCCAAGCCGGAGGAGATGATTCAAAATCCTAAGCTGAGGTGAAACCAACATAGGAAGATACAAAGGTGGACAGGTGGGAGATACAAATCACGAACCATCGGGTTCAAGGTGTTTTCTCTAAGTCAAGGTTAGCTTATCAAAACTGCTAGATAAGCTAACCAATAGAAGCTCATGATCATGCCATCTAATTTTTTTCTGTCTGATTGCATGGTTTATTTATTATGTATGTGTTTTCATGATCACATAATTAATGAAGTAAACAAGCATGCAAAGATGGAATAAAATTAAAACTGGACTATGTGTAAACATTATCAGAACATGGTTAGTCACTTAATAAAGCAACACTTAATATTAATAGGGATATGATAATGAAAAACTACGCATAAAAGATTACAATCCCTCAATACCATATTAAGTCAGACCAAGCCTTCCATTACTTGATTAAGGGAAAGACTCAATAAAACTATGTGTTTGACCAACCCTTGTTGGGACACTTAATTTTATAAAGAAATCCCTTATGAAAGGTTTCTAGTTGACTTAACCATATTACATCAAGAAGAGTAGCCCTTGCTAGACCTGATGTAATATTGGAGGAAGGAGTTGAGGAAATCCAAGTCAGGATTTCAGGATTGGGGAGTCTACTTACCAGATCACGAAACTGTAAGTTCACAGTTCTCAATGACCTGCCTACCCAAATACCTTCAAAAATCTTGACCAACCCTTGGTGGGGTTATGAGAAGGGGAATATGGATCCTTTCCACTAGAATGTCAAAGAAACTGGACATTCCGATTTCAATGGTGAGGGCCATTGGGACTTGATAAAATAGTGGGAGAATTAATTCATTTATAAAATTTAATCAAGAATGTACTGATAAATATGGTCTTTTAATTTGTAGAATCAAAATGACAAACTCATCAACCACATTTTCTCTACGATCAATTCTGGAGAAAGACAATATCCTCACCGGTAGTAACTTTCAGGAATGGATTAGGCTCCTCCGGGTTATCCTACGCCATGAATGAAAGTTTTACGTGCTGGAGTCCTAACTTCCAGATTATCCTACCCCAGGGGTGAGTGATCAATATTTCCTGGTCTATGATCAACATTTGAACGACGCTCTTGACGTTCAATGTTTGATGTTATCATCGATGTCTAGTGAGCTCATGAAGTCTCAAGAAGACAAGGATGCCTATAGAATTCTCGAGCACCTCCGTGGTCTATACCAGGAGAGAGCAAGACAGGAAAGGTTTGTGATCTCCAAGGCTCTATTTTAGAGCAAGCTTGGACAGGGTGCCCCAGCTGGGCCTCATGTAGTCAAGCTCATTGGCTACATTGAGTGCGTGGAGGTTCTAGGGTTTAAACTCCCCGACGAATTGGGCACCGATCTCATTCTTGCATCACTCCCCCAGAGCTTCTCGAACTTTGTTGTTAATTTCAACATGAACAACATTGAGAAGTCTCTATCTGATCTTCTTATCCTTATTCTCCAAGTAGATAATGACATGAATCGTGAAAAGCCTTTTGTCCTTATGGTGAATAAAAGCAAAGGGATGGTGAAGAGAATTAAGCCCAAAGCTTGTTCACGTCCTTCCAAGAAAAAGAAGATCAAAGGGGAGGAAAGAGAATAGGAGGCTGTTTGTTTTGCATGTGGCAAGAATGGCCACTGGAAGAAAAACTGCACCCATCCTAAGAAGCAATGGGAATCTTCAGGTGTGTTTGTCATCAAATTCAATCTATCTGTTTCTACAAATTGGGTATCAGATACTGCTTGTGGTTCTCGCATCTGTATCCAAATATAGAAACCAAGTAGATTCAAGAAGATTGATCGAGGGGATTTAGATCAAAGAGAAGCCAATGGAGCCAGACTCGCTGTTGTAGCTGTCAGTGACTACCTTCTCACATTGCCTACAGGGATGGTCTTGGTTTTGAAAGGATGTTATTATGTACCCTCTGTAACCAAGAACATTACTTAGTTATCTAGATTAGATAATGATGGATTCATCTTCATGTTTTGAATTGGATGTTGCTACTTTTATAATGATTGCATTTGTTTTGGTATGGAACATTTATATAACGGCCTTTATGTGTTAGACTACACAAACCAAGTAATGGAAATCAGTGACAAAGTTAATTCACATGACTCATACCACACCCAACTTTGGCATCAGTGGCTAGGTCATGTCGATGATAAAAATTTGACAAAATTACATGAAGATGGGTATTTAGATTCTTTCAAACTAAAACCACTTGGTGTATGTAATGTGTGTTTAGAAGGCAAAATGACTAAAGTCCCATTTAGTGGGAAAGTTGAAAGAGCTAAAGAGCTTCTAGAATTAGTTCATAAAGATGTGTGTGGGCCATTTCCAGTTGAGGCAAGTGGTGAGTTCTCATACTTCATAACTTTTACTGATGATTTTAGTAGATATGGATATATCTACTTAATGAGGTATAAGTCGGATTCTTTTGATCGGTTCAAAGAATACAAGAATGAAGTTATGAACCAGCTTGGTATGAAGATTATGAAACTCCGCTTAGAGAGAGGAGGAGAATATTTTAATCAGTACTTCATTTATTTCTTATGGGAGTTTGGGATTCTATCTCAACTCACTCCTCCTTACACGCCACAGTGTAATGGTGTAAGAAAAAGGAGGAACCGCACCCTGTTGAACATGGTGAGATAAATGATGAGTCCTGCAAGTCTTCCATTATCCTTTTGGGGATATTCATTACAAACAGAACCACAAATGCTAAACCAAGTACCAACTAAATCGATAAATGGTATTCCATACAAGTTATGGAGTGGACGCAAATCCATGTTATCGAATTTACTTGTGTGGGGTAGTGAAGCATTTGTTAAGGCCTCTTTAGGTAAGAAACTTTCACCCCAAGGCACAAAGTTTATCTTTATAGGATATCCCAAGGAAACAAGGGGATATTAACTAAACAACCCCTGAGGAAAAAAGGTTACAGTGGCAAGAAATTCCAAATTCCTTGAGAGGGAGCATATCTCCAAAAGAGATAGTGGGAGAAAGATAGACTTCGATGAAGTCGAGGCTCAAGATACACATGAGATGGTACACGAACAGATTCCACAAAGGCCCATGGAAGAAAAATCTGTTCCAGAGACACAAGAACTGCGTAGGAGCACGAGAGATGTGAGAGAACCAGAACAATATGGTTTTCTTGTCACCGAGGATGGTGACTCATTATTTGTTGACAATGATGATCCTCTTACCTACAAGGAAGCAGTTGAAGGCACAAACATTGCCAAGTGGCAAGAAACCATGAATTCTGAAATGGATTCCATATACCAAAACCAAGTCTGGATTTTGGTAGATCCTCCAGTTGATGTAAAGCGTATTGGTAATAAATGGGTATTCAAGAAGAAACTGGACATAGATTGGAAAGTCCGTACCTACAAGGCACGACTGGTTGCAAAAGGTTTTAGACAGCGTCATGGAATTGAGTATGATGAAACCTTTTCACCAGTTGCGATGCTGAAATCCATCATAATCCTATTGGCCACTACATCTTACCATGACTATGAAATTTGTCAAATGGATGTCAAAATAGATTTCTTTAATGGAAACCTCCAGAACGATGTCTACATGACACAACCTGAAGGGTTTGTGACTCTAAATGATTCCAACAAGGTATGCAAGTTGCAGAAATTCATTTATAGATTAAAGAAAGCATCAAGGTCATGAAACATTCGTTTTGATGAAGCTGTAACGAAATTTGTCTTTATTAAGAACGAATGTGAGCGTTGTGTCTACAAAAGGTTTAGTGGAAGTATAGTCGTTTTGCTAATTGTATATGTTGATGACATATTACTAATTGGAATCGAGGTACCTATCTAACAGTCAGTTAAGGCATGGTTTGATAAATGATTATCCATGAAAGAATTGGGCGAGGAAGCATATATTCTTGTGATTAAGATCCATCGTGATAGATCCAAGAGAATTCTAGGCCGGAGTCAAAGTACATACATTAAAAGATACTGAAGATATTTGGTATGGAAAAGTTCAAGAGGGGATTATTTCCAGTGTCACATGGCATTCAACATTCCATGAAAATGTGTCCTCATACACATGAGGAAAGAAATAGAATGGCAAGGATCCCTTACGCATCCGTGATTGGGTCAGTCATGTATGATATGCTAAGTACGAGGATAGAAGTTGCTTACGCATTAAGTTGGTAGGAAAATATTAAGATGATCTAGGAGACCGCCATTGGATGGTAGTCAAGACTATCCTCAAGTATCTGAGGCGTACTAAGGATATGTTTCTGGTTTATGGAGGAGATGAGGAACTAGTCATCGGAGGACATGTAGATGCTTGTTTCCAGACTGATCAAGATGACATGAAGTCACAGACTGGATACATCTTCAGTTTGAATGGAGATGTAGTTAGCAGGAAGAGCTCAAAGAAATGTGTTGTTGAAGATTCTACAGTAGAGTCCGAGTATATTGCAGCTTCTGAGGCAGCTAAAGAATCCGTATGGATGCGAAGCTTCATCTAAGAGCTAGATGTAGTGCCGAGTAGTAAAGATCATATCACACTCTATGGTGATAATACTGTAGTGGTGGAACATACAAAATATCCAAGGTCACATCAGCGGACAAAGCACATACTTCGGAAGTATCATCTCATGAGGGATTTTTCTTAGAGAGGTGAAGTTGCAGTGGGCGGTATTTCCACAGAAGACAACATGGTGAACCCATTGACTAAAGCCTTGACTCAGTAGAAACATGATCATCATGTGAGTTCTAGTGGACTAAAAGTCATAGGCAGTTGGCTATAGTCCAAGTGGGTGTTTTTAATGGTTGGTTTCCAGAGAACCAATTGTTTTTTACTTTGATTACATGAATGATTCACTTCTTATATATTGTTCATTGTTCTGCATGACTATAATATAATAATGTCCTGGAATATTTGTTTCATTAATAAGGTCATGGAAGATCCCCGCTATGATGGGAACCTTGAAATGCTGAAACAATATTCTTAAATAATTTTATGCGGTTGGATGACATACTATGATAAGACATATAGTATACAGACCGTCATGTGTGAGTACTCGTAAGAAGACAAGACTCTCTCCCATGGATTTCGCACTTGGTAATCTCTAATATGGGAGATTATGATAACATGTAACAACCCAATCTTTTGTAATAGTATATTAACTTACTCTTAATGATTTAATGGAGATGATAATGGTAAATGCAGAAAGAGGAGTCGATGGATTCATCTAGTAGACTCGATCCTTATAAATCCCACTTATCAGAGCTTGGGAAGGAGGTGGAATATTTGGTCTTCGCTTTGGACCAAGCCCAAGCTGAACTCCAGCGTGTCAAGTTTGAACATAAACACATGTGGGAGAAGTTCAAGTTAGTAGAGATTACTACTAGGGCAATGTTATCTGAGCCTCCCTCAGATTCTCTCACCATATCACACATTACACTTAGGCCTTATGCTGGTGTTATAAGGGGCTATGTGACGAGACCATAGCTTTTTTGTGTAATCCTTTGGGATGAATAAATTGAGATTTCTTCCTTTACTAATGTTTGTGAAATTTCAAATGTCTGGATAATTTTAGGATGCATTTTATTGATGAATTTTGAAAGAAAATGGATATTTTAAAATAATTATGTAAACCTTAATAATTAATGATGTTTAATGATTTTCAAATAATAGTCTTCTACAATTATGTACAGTATGAAATTTAGACTCTAATAAGATCAACATAATTTTTGATGAATAGTAAATTATGAATAGTGATTTTATGGTTAGGATTAGTAATGTGACAAAATGGATTAGTAATCTCACTTAACGAAAGTTTTAATATAATTTAGACAGCTTGATTAATTAATGTGATTTAATAAAATGGGTAAATAATGGTTTCATAAATTATTAATCAGGTATCAGTTTTTTCAGGTGAATAGTTTTTTTTAATTAAAAATTTAATTAAAAATATTTAGAAAATTATTTTTATAAAATGGACTTTATTTTTATAAATTGGACTTTATTTTTGAACTTAGATCATCGATATTATGTTATGGTAATTTCTTGTGATTTTTTTGAGAAAAATGAATTTCCAGTGAATAGTAAAAATGCAGTTTTAGGGTTTCGGTATGTTAAATGACATAATAACTGTGTCATGATGATGTCATGAGAATTTTTAAGGGATGGTCTACTAAAGGGGAGGAATTATTGTATGAGGTGTCCCAAGTGGCCAATACCATGGGAAAATAACATGGGAAAGCCTGTGGTTTTTCCAATACCACCAATGAGGTGTCAATTGGCCATTAATGCCTTGTCCCCTCACTTTCCCTATAAATACCAAGCCATCCTCTCATCCTTTCGACTCCAAAATCATCATCAAAGATTTTATAGTCTCCTTACCTCCCATGGAGTCCTCCCAAGGTTCCTCTAAGCCCTCAAGGTCCCAACCTTCGAGTTTTAAGAGTTACGTTTAAGGTAAGGGATCCGTCCTCTCTATTTCTTTTCAAGTAATCTCTTTTGTGTCATTTATTGTATGCTCCATGTTCTTATGTTAGAGGATATTATTTAATATTATTCTTACTTCCCTTTTTATGTTCATATGATAGGATACCCCCTATTTCCCTCATGAATTCGTTTTACAAATGTTTAAGTGGCACCGTTTGGCTGCCGAATTTTTAAGGGGATTCTTTCACCCTTCTCATTCTTTTCAATGTTCTACTTTCATGTCAAGTCTTTCAAGGTACTTTTTAAATATGTTGGGGTATGATATCTTTATCTATCATACTGAACTCTTATGTTCATATGATTAGAGACCCTATTTGATCTTGTCAATTAATTTTTATTAAAGTTTAAGTGACACCGTTAGGCTGTCGAATTTTCATAAGAGAAATCTAATTTTTGTCTTTCTTCCATGTTTTTCATTTAAAATGTTATCTCCTTAAAATTTCATTACAATGTTCATATATCCTTTATATTCTGTCCCTATACTGTTCTTTGGATCATTTATGAGTGGGTGACCTATGTCCCCTCTCTTTTCAATGTTTTCTAAAACCCCGAAGCATAGCCGTTATGCTGCAGAATTTCCGTCTCAAAATGTCTCTCTATTATTCTCAAATTCATTTATTTTATTTAGTGAATACTCAAATCTATTTCATCTAAAGGGTTATTCACATATATACCAAAATATTTTATTTTATATTCTGGGATTTACATACATGATACCCGCTCTCCATTTCTGTGGGTTTAAAGTGACGTAAAGATCATGTATTTAAAGCAGTTTTTAAAACGTTATGATTATGAAATGAAAGCCATTTTATTTTATGCTATATGGGTTTTTTATGAAATTATTTATGATGATATATGTGGCCCACATGATAATTAAGACATGTAAAGGGTGCACCCTTATAGCGCTCTAATGCATTGGGTAAAGACGTAATCTCTAGAGATGACTATTTTTAACGACGCCTTGGTGAATAACCTTGGTAATTTTTAATGAAACCTTTGGGATGGAACTTGGTGAAATAGAAATGATTGTCAATATTTAATGTTGCAGACACATCTTTAAGTTATGGAAAATGTTATTTTTATTATGATATGCCTCCTGATTTCATTCTCATGCCTTGATGTTATTTTCATGACCTTATTAAAGTATATCAATTTCACATTTAAAATGTTTCTATTGTTTTCCTTACTGGGCCTTCTGCTCACCCTTTCTTTTGATGTATGTCCCCAGGTTATGAGATGCAGTAATAAAACTAGGATAAACTTTAGGAGAAGCTTTTAAAGTGTTTAAGAAGAATGTTTTATGTTGTTTTCAGGTATTATGTTCCAGGTTTCCCAGACACTAAACCTTAATGATCCTTAGTATTGTATAATGTAATGAAAGTTATGTTATAAAAAGGTAGGATGCCATAGTTGGTATCAAATGATGGTTTAGTTATTTGTGAAAATTAGGATATAAAAACATTAGGAAGAACCCTATAGAAAAGTTTAAATATAGGAAAAATTCCTGTTATTTTGGTAAGTATTGAGTAAGTGCTTTATCAAACAAATACATCTCTGTCCGGATACGAGCAGGTAGAGGTGGCTCTGGAATAGATGTACATAGGGGTAAAACCCAAAAACACCACTTTGAGATAGACTCGAATGGGAACTGGTGCAGGATAACAGGACTTGCTGCACTCTTGGTTACGACACTCCTGGGGGATATGTTTGGTTAATCACAAACTTTTTATGGATCATTATGAAGGAATTATAGATAAATGTAATTGTCTAAGAATGAAGTCTTAGTTAAAAGATTCATAAATAAAATAAGTTTCTCACTATGGTTTTATCCTTTTAGAAAATGGCGGGCAATAGGGGGAACCGTGCAGATGATGACCACAATGCACCATGTGCTGAAAACCCTCCAATGGAAGATGGAATGGAAACATTCATGCGAATGATGAACCAACTGACTCAATTTATGAGTAATAACTTGAATTAAGCTAGGAGTCCGACCTCACCACAAAGGGAAAAACATTCTGGTGAGTCCTTCATGTGTCAACGACCACAAACATTCAATGGATCTACTGACCCATTGGTTGCGGAACAATGGATAAGCTCCATTGAAAAGATCTTTTCTGTAATCCTTTGCTCAGAACAAGAAAAAGTCACCCTTGCTGTTTACCGCCTAGAGGGAGAAGATAATCAGTGGTGGTCACTGGTCAAAAACACGAAGCCACGAGGAGAGATAGATGCTATGTAGTGGGAAGAGTTCCAGGGAATATTCTTTAATAAGTATTTACCTCATTCCAAGAAAATGAGAATGGAGAAAGAGTTTCTCGAGCTGATGCAGAAGGAGAATGAATCTGTCGGAAGCTATGAGATGAACTTCACCCGACTTTCATGATATACCTCTAGCTTTGTCATGGATCCAAGTGGGAAGGTTGACAGATTTTTTGGTGGACTGAGACCTCATCGGCGGAAGAATCTAGACAACCGGGACTACGATAGCTATGAGGAGATCGTGCAGAGTGCAATGAAAGTCGATCTAGAGTTTGGTGAGACACAGTGGTCTCACAAATAAAATGACAAGAAGAGATTGTTAGAGCCCAGTCTAGGGAATACTTTTGATTAGGGAAGAGGTGGAAAGAAAATTAAACTTACCACATGCGTTAAATGTGGGAAGAAGCATCCGGGTCACTGCTTAATTAGAAGTGGAAAGTGATACAGGTGTGGAATGGGAGGCCATGTTGCATGGAATTGTCATAGTGAGGTGAACCCTCAACTCCCCAACACTAACGATAGAGGAATTATGGTTTCGGCCCTACCTGAAGTCAAATGCTTCATGTGTGGACAACTTGGGAACTTTGCGAATCACTGTCCAAATCCGAGGGCAGTGGAGGGGAATCACCATCAACCTCAGCAAAGTCCAGGGGAGCAAGGTCATGATTTTTCTATCACAACAACTGAAGTTGAAGCTCCAAATGACATTGTAGTAGGTACTCTTGTTGTCCTCTCAAAACTAGCAACTACTTTGTTTGATTCCGGTTCTATGCATTCCTTTATTTCCTCCATGTTTGCAAAGAATATAGAATCAATCGCTGAACTGCTTGAGGTAGAGTTGTTAGTCAAGACTCCAAGTAGGATTATCCATGCATCAACAGTTTTTAGAGACTCTAGTGTTTACTTTAGTGAGCACAATCTTATCGCAAATCTAGTAGTCATTCCCATGTTGGAATTCGACGTTGTACTAAGGATGGACTGGATCTCAAAGTATAATGCTAAGATAAAATTCAGAACTAAGGAAATCTCAGTAGTCTTGGATGAACGACCTATAATTATCTTCCAAGGAGAGATATCCTGAACCGATCCCTATCTAGAAGCATCTCCTATAGCTTTATTTATGGATTTAATCAGTGATGATGAAGAAAGAAAAGGGATTATACAAATAGAATATGTTCTGATTGTTCAGGAATATATGGATGTATTTCCTGAGGAGTTACCAGGACCTCCCCCAGAAAGAGAGGTAGAGTTCTCCATTGAACTCGTACCTGGATCTCAACCGATATCAAAGACCCCATATAGAATGGAAAATGTAGATCTATAAGAGTTAAAGAAACAACTCCAAGACTTATTGGAGAATGGGTTTATCCTACCGAGTGTGTCTCCTTGGGGAGCACCAGTTCTCTTTGTGAAGAAGAAGGATGGATCAATGCGGCTATGCATTGATTATAGAGAACTGAACAGGATCACAGTGAAGAACAGATACCCACTTCCAAGAATTGATGATTTATTTGACCAACTTCGTGGGGCTCAATTATTCTCCAAGATTGACCTTCGATCTGGTTATCATCAACTGAGGGTGAAGAAGGAAGATATTCCAAACACTGCCTTCCGATCAAGATATGGGCATTATGAATTTACTGTTATGACCTTCGGCTTGACTAATGCTCCTGCTATTTTCATGGATTTGATGAATAGAGTCTTTAAGGACTACCTTTATAACTTTTTGGTAGTTTTTATTGATGATATTTTGATATATTAAAAAATTCATGAGGATCATGAAGATCACTTGAGGGTTGTTTTGAAAACTCTGTGGAAGGAGAGGCTCTTTGGAAAGTTCATCAAGTGTGAGTTTTGGTTGCAACAAGTGGATTTCTTGGGTCACATCGTATCCAATGAAGGAATCTCGGTTGACCCTGCAAAGACAATGGTTGTGGATGAGTGGCCCCAACCCACAACAGTAACTGAGATTTGTAGTTTCCTTGCTTTAGCGGGATATTATCGGAGGTTTGTGAAAAACTTTTCTTGTCTTTCTAATCAACTAACCAAGTTGACTCGAAAAGGGGTTATGTTCATTTGGAAAAAGGAATGCGAGGAAAGTTTCCAAGAGCTGAAGAAGAGATTGGTTACTGCACCTGTGTTAACACTACCCTCTATCATAGAAGGATTCGTTATTTCTAGCGATGAATCTCTGAAAGGGCTTGGGTGCATCCCCATGCAAAATGACAAGGTAATTGCTTATGCATCTCGACAGTTGAATATTCATGAGCATAATTTTCCTACACATGATCTAGAGCTAGCGGTAGTTGTTTTTGATCTAAAGATACGGAGGCACTATATTTATGGGGAGAAATGTGATATATACACCGACCACCAAAGTTTAAAGTATATTTTCACGTAGAAGGAATTGAACATGAGACAAAGGAGATGGTTGGAGCTTATTAAATGCTATGATTATTCAATTCATTATCACCCTGGAAGAGAAAACAATGTCGCGAATGCGTTAAGCAAGAAAGATCATGTTGTTCTGGCAACAATGAGTATCCTTGGAGATCCCTTGATTAAATATCTAGTAAAACTGGACATGGGAATATTAAGGGAAGGGACATCATCAACCTTATCCCAAATGATTTCACAACCTTCATTACTAGAGAAGATCAAGAAGGCACAAAAAGACGATCCTTTGCTGCAGGAGAAGTTTGAGGCTGTAAAGGATGGAAAGTTCCAAGATTTCAATATTGATCAAGAAGGTGTATTAAAATTTCATACGATACTATGTGTTCCATCTATTATGGAGATAAAGAAAGAACTGATGGATGAAGCTCATAGCTCTACTTTATCTATACATACGGGAAACACTAAAATGTATAGAGACCTTTGTTATCATTTTTGGTGGGAAAACATGAAGAGGGAGATTGATGATTGCACTACAAGGTGCCTGGTGTGTCAACAAGTAAAGGAAGAACGACAACTCCCTAAGGGGGTATTACAACCGCTCCCTATACCAGTATGGAAGTGGGATAATATCACTATGGACTTTGTAACTGGTCTCCTGAAAACATCCAAAGGAAACAATGCGATATGGGTTATTGTGGACCGTCTCACCAAGACCGCCCATTTTATCTCTATTCGGGAATATTTCTCTCTAGATCATCTTGCCAAGATATACGTAAAGGAAGTGGTAAGGCTGCATGGGGTACCACTATCCATCATGTCTGATCATGATCCAAGATTAACATCAAAATTCTGGAGAAGTATTCAACATGATCTGAATACTGAATTGAATTTTAGTACGGCCTATCATCCTCAAACTGATGGCCAACCTGAAAGGACTATTCAGACACTCGAAGACATGCTGAGATTATGCTCAATGAAATATAAATGTGTATGGGATCAACACCTCCCATTAGTTGAGTTCTCCTATAACAACAGCTTTCATTCGAGTATTCATATGGCACCCTATGAAGCTCTGTATGTAAAGTGATGTAGAAATCCTACTTGTTGGGATGAAACTATTGAGAGAAAGCTTCTTAGGCCTGATCTTGTGCAAGAGATGACAGAACAAGTTCATTCCATCCAACAACACATAAAGGCTGATCAGAGCGGCAGAACAGCTATGCAGACAACAGTCGAGGTGACCTGGAGTTTGGTGTTGGTGACAAAGTCATCCTTAGAATTTCTCTATGGAAGAGAGCCATGCGGTTTGGGAAGAAAGGGAAGCTCATCCCTAGGTACATTGGCCCATATGAAATCCTTGATTGCATAGGAGCAGTGGCCTATCGTCTAGCACTTCCACCGAACCTAGCTCAAGTTTATGATGTCTTCCATGTATCTCTCTTGAAGTAGTACATACCTAACCCTTCGCATGTACTAAACCCAAAGGTGGTACAAATGGAACATGGCCTCTCTTATGAGGAGCAGCCAGTGGAGATCTTAGACCGTAGAAACAATGTTCTACGAAACAAGACTACCCACCTTGAAAAAGTGTTATGGAGGAATCATAAATATGAAGAAGAGACTTGGAAGCCTAAGGAAACAGTGAAGCAAAAGTACCCTCACCTTTTATACTAG
Source organism: Viscum album (assembly GCA_963277665.1). Lineage (NCBI taxonomy): Eukaryota > Viridiplantae > Streptophyta > Magnoliopsida > Santalales > Viscaceae > Viscum > Viscum album. The sequence continues at coordinate 266,848,455 of OY728132.1, read as the reverse complement.
GCCTCACGTATAAAATTTCGAGGACGAAATTTCTTAAGGGGGGAAGAATATAACGACCCAAACTTTTTGAATAGTATATTAACTTACCCTTAATGATTTAATAGAGATGTTAATGGTTAATGTAGATAGAGGAGTCGATGGCTTCATTCGGTAGACTTGAACCTTATGAATCCCACTTAGCAGAGCTTGGGAAGGAGGTGGCATCTTTGGGCTTCGCTTTGGACCAAGCCCAAGCCGAACTCCAGCATGTCAAGCTTGAATGGAAACACCTGCAGGAGAAGTTCAAGTTAGTAGAGATTACTACTAGGGAAATGTTATCTGAGCCTCCCTCAGATTCTCTCACCATAGCACACCTTACACTTAGGTCTTATGCTGGTGTTATAAGGGTCTATGTAATGAGACCGTAGCATCTTTGTGTAATCATTTGGGATGAATAAATTTAGATTTCTTCCTTTATTGATGTTTGTGAAATTTCAAATGTCTGGATAATTTTAGGATGTATTTTATTGATGAATTTTGAAAAAAGGATATTTTAAAATATTTATGTAAACCTTAAATAATTAATGATGTGTAATGATTTTTGAAAAATGGTCTTCTGCAATTATGTTCAGTACGAAATTTATAGTCTAATATGATCAACTTAATTTTTGATGAATAGTAAATTATGAATAGTGATTTTATGCTTAGGATTAGTAATGTGACCAAATGGATTAGTAATATCACTTAAAGAAAGTTTTAATATAATTTAGACACCTTGATTAAGTAATGTGATTCAATAAAATGGGTAAATAACAGTTTTATAAATTATTAATCAAGTATCAGTTTTTTCGAGTGAATAGTGTTTTTTTAAATATAAATTAAATTAAAAATATTTAGAAAATTATTTTTATAAAATGGACTTTATTTTTGAACTCAGAGCATCGATATTATGATTTGGTAATTTTTTGATATTTTTCTGTGAAAGATGAATTTTCAGTGAATAGTAAAAATGCAGTTTTAGGGTTTCGGTATGTTAAATGACATCATAACTGTGTCATGATGTTTTCCTGAGAATTTTTAAGGGATGGTCGACTAAAGGGGTTGAATTATTGTATGAGGTGTCCCACGTGTCCAATACCATTGGAAAATATCATGGGCAAGCCCATGGTTTTTCCAATACTACCAATGAGGTGTCCCTTGGCCATTAATGCCTTGTCCCATCACTTTCCCTATAAATACCATGCCATCCTCTCATCCATTCGACTCCAAAATCATACTGAACGAAGTTATAGTCTCCTTACCTCCCAAGGAGTCCTTCCAAGGTGCCCCCAAGCCCTCAAGGTCCCATACTTTGAGTTTTAAGAGTTACGTTTAAGGTAAGGGATCTGACCTCTCTCTTTCATTTCAAGTAATCTCTTTGTGTCATTTCTTTTATGCTCCATGTTCTTATGTTGGAGGATGTTATTTTATATTCCTATTACTTCCCTTTTAATTTTAATATTTTGGGATACCCCCACTTTCTCTCATCAATTCGTTTTAAGAATGTTTAAGTGGCATCGTTAGGTTGTCGAATTTTTAAGTGGATTCTTTCACCGTTCTCATTCTTTTCAATGTTCTACTTTCATGTCAAGTCTTTCAAGTTCCTTTTTAATTATGTTGGGGTATGATATCTATATATATCATACTGAACTCTTATTTTCATATGATGAGAGACCCTATTTGATCTTTTCAATTCATTTTTGTTGAAGTTTAAGTGACGCCATTAGGCTGCCGAATTTTCATAAGAGAAATCTATTTTTTGTCTTCATTCCATGTTTTTCATTTCAAATGGTATGTGCTTAAAATTTAATTAACATGTTCATATATCCTTTATATTATATCCCTATAATGTTCTTTGTATCATTTATGAGTGGGTGACCTATTTACCCTCTCTTTTCAATGTTTTCTAAAACCCCGAAGTATAGCCATTATGCTGCAGAATTTCCGTCTCAAAATGTCTCTCTCTTATTCTCAAATTCATTTATTTTATTTAGTGAATACTCAAAGCATTTTCTTATAAAGGGGTATTCACATATATACCAAAATGTTTTATTTTAAATTCTGTGATTTACATACATGAGACCCGCTCTCCCTTTCCGTGGGTTTAAAGTAACGTAAAGATCATGTCTTTAATGCAGTTTTTAAAACGTTATGATTATGAAATGAAACCCATTTATTTTATGATATATGTGTTGTTTATGAAATGATTTATGATGATATATGTGGCTCACATGATAATAAAGACATTTCAAGGGTGTGCCCTGATATCTCTCCAATGCATTGGGTAAAGACTTAATCTCTAGAGATGACTATTTTTAACGACGCCTTGGTGAATAAGCTTGGTAATTTTTAATGACACCTTGGGGATGGACCATGGTGAAATAGAAATGATTGTAATTATTAAATTTTGTATCCACATCTTCATGTTATGAAAAATGATATTTTTATTATGATATGCCTCCAAATATCTTTCTCATGCCTTAAAGTTCTTTTCATGACCTTATTAAAGTATCTCCAGTTCACATGTAAAATGTTTCTCTTATTTCCCTTACTGGGCCTTATGCTCACCCTTTATTTTGGTGTATGTCCCCATGTTATGAGATGTATTAATGAACATAGGATGAACTTAAGGATAATCCTTCCAAGTATTTAAGAAGAATGTTTTATGTTGTTTTCATGTATTATGTTCCTGGTTTCCAAGACACTAATCCATAAAGATCCTCAATTTTATGTAATGTAATGAAAGTTTATGTTATAAAAAGGCGGGATGCCAAAGAACAGACCCCCAGTAGTAATTCTTAATGTCTTGGTGTCATTGTATATTGCTATATGCGAACGTGTGTAACGGTACTTAGACTGTAATATTATCATTAACTCATGTCATGACTCACGCACTTAGATTTACTGACGAAAACCATCACTTAGACAGTTAGCGGGAAGTAGGGTACGTTGGGTGTGTCAAAAATGACATGTTGTTATAGGATAATTAAAGGAAGGATTTTATACTTCCATTTATGGAAGTTGATATCTCGACCCTTTGATTGAAATAGAATTGTTGCATGAAATTCCATGGCCATGGTGTAAAATGACGAGTTTATTTCAGGTAGGTAAAGAACGACGAATCGAGCATATAGGTTTATGACCCTGCCATGAAACCTACTTGATGATATATTGAGACAAAGGGATTAAATTACACAATAAGAATTCATATGAGGTGATACGTCAATGCGGCTTTAACTTCTTTCTCTTGGGTGCCTTGACCCTTTGCTAAACAGCAATCATGGACTTTAGGCAGCCCGCCTAATGCCAATGAGAAAGAGGCCTAGAGGGTCACAAACTAAGTGTATTCAAGTATATCAAGTTATAATAAAGATTATTCTTGTATGAGGTTTAATAATTATTCAAGTAATCCTAAATCTATTTAATTTTGGACGAAGAATAAAATAAAACATGTACACGTCGTGTATCAATAATTACACGCCGTTTTGTTTTATTTTGAAAACAAGTACACGTCGTGTATTATTAAATGTACACGTCATGTAGTTTTCATTTTAGAAAGGAAATTAATAAATGAAAACAATATATACATGTCGTGTACATTGAATGTACACGCTATGTAGTTTTCAATGAAAAACAAGTATACACCATGTATTTATTAATACACGCCGTGTAGTTTTTCCAGTCGGGATTTTGAAGAAATATCATTTTATTAAATGATATTTATTATAACTAGTGTGGGAGAATGTCATGGAATTAATGACTCAACATGGGGTATTAAAAAGCGAGTTAATGAAATAAATAAAATGCGTAACACATTTATTTATTATCATAACTCCACAACATCAAACCTGATTATAAATATCCTCACAACCCCAACTCTTTCCCAACACACAAGAGAATCGTTGTGCACAACAATTCTGGAGAATTCTTTCAAGGACAAAATAACCTCCTTCTCCAAGAATGTTCTCAAGAACTAGAGAGATCATCTTCCATCGGATCGAGATGATCTATGGTGGACAACAAAAGAAAAGGTTTCTCCACGCTAGCACCCTGAGACTCCTTTTGCGACGTCCAGAGATACAAGGTGCGCATGTAGATCACAGCTGGAGGAAGTCTAAAATTGGATTCTACGACGCAACGAAGAATCACATTAGAAAGTGATCAAGAACATCAATGAAGAAAGAACACCAAAATGGTATTTTTTCAATTGATTAAATTAATTATAATCAACCTGTAACGATCCTTATTTGTGGTTTCGGGACAAACCTTCTTCTCTGTCTTTTTCAGTGATTCGATCCATGGAAACCAGAATTTATCATCGTATTGATCTCAGATTGATCATTGCTAATGAAAAAATTCCAAGTGGGGACATCCACCCACGTGCTTGCGCTGCGCCCGGAACCTTCGCTATTTTCATCATTTTTATTATTATAATTAATTTCAAACTTATATTGATTATTTTTATTGTTTTTATCTTCTAAAATTAATTTATATTATATATAATCTATGATAAGTGTTTTATAATTAATTTTAAATAGTTTTAAAATGTTGTTAAATTTATTCATTACTTATGCATACACATAATGAAGAATTCCAATATTTACATTTTTTATATTTTCAATTTATTTATTAGTGTTATTTTTTTCTAAATTAAAATTTAGTGACAACCAAATTATTCAAATTGATTTTTTGATATTTAAAAAAGGAAAATTAATTTCTTTAATTATTACATAGAGCATCAAATTAGAATGTTTTTTGAAATTTTAATTTAAAAATCAATTTATCTAATGATTTTATTGGGAATTCATTAATCTTTTATTATAGGGAAGTTTTGAATTATTTTAAAAGTAATTCAAAATGGTTTGAATCAATCTTTAACTTTTGAATTTAAATTATTACTATTAAAACTATTCAAAAGATACTTTTCTCTATCTTGGATAATTATCTATTTTGAATTTGAATTTATTTACCCAGTTTGAGTTTGGGATGTCAGTATTTACCGATTATATTTAATGAATTCAACACAAAATTCATAGCACAATAGAATGATGAAAAAATAGTAGCCAAACAATTTTTGTAATGGACCAAATGCTCCTTGGCCATTACATTGTCAAATTCTGGTGTTTGGGGTGTCATGGACCACATCGTTTAGTCTGGAGGGCATCCGTGTCAGTGGTAGGGTGTCACCGTGGTGTCACCTATCAGTGATACCGATCGCTACCAGTGAACAGTCTCACCATTCAGTGTGTCATCGACCGGTTCCACTGATATTTGATGCACCCGAACGGTGACACCATAGAGTGTTGGGGTTATTTCCCATAGTTTTACCGTAACAACTCTTTTAAGTTTTATTACCTCTATTAATGTGGTTTAATTCTATTTAATCCCATAAATGGTATCTTAAATCCTCTAATGGTGGTGTGACCATATGTCACACCTTTTCCACATGTCTGTTTTCCCCCTCTTACATATTTTCTCCGTTTAAAAGATATCCATGAGTTTTCTGGTTTATCTTCATAGTGTATAGGGAGAATTATTAAATATAAATTAATTCAATCATGTGTTACCTCCCAAACAAGTGTTAAAACCATGATCCGCATTTTAAGGAGTTTGATATTTCATATCTTGTAACCCCTAGATCGTGCCTTTTAATACATGAATATATTCTTCTTCTTTTGTCCCTTTCTTTAACTTAGGGAACTTGGAGTCCTTATTTTTGAGATGAGTCGTGCACCCATGCTAGAGACCTTTCTGTTCATCCTTGGAGCCCTTGGAGTCCTTTCTGTGTAAGTCACACATCCCCAGTTCTTGGCGTGAGAAGAAAACTTCGATCATTGATCATCCATGTATGGGTTTTTCCTTCATCTCCCATTAACTGTGCACCATGCGGGGAAAATATAATGATGTTCCCTTAGGAAGTAGATAAACCCAATGTTAAAGAAGATAATAATCAGGATTTTAAAGAATGAATAGGTGGGAATAATGATAATGATGATGTCATATTCTTTTTACCTTCGTTTTTATGTTGTGAGTTGTATGGGATTATGTCCACTGAAAATCGTGGATGTTGGTGGTCCTTTCTTGTGCAATAACGACGCAGTATTTTCCGGATGACCTTGTGATTGATTGGCCTTAACATGGAAACTGGTTAATCACATAATCATGGTTGATATAATGGATGCCTGATGAATATTAATCCTTGTGTGATCACCCCAGTTATCCAAACGGAATGAAGTAACTTAATGAATAGTGTCTTTCAATCTGAAAAAATCCATACAATGTTCTTGTATTATTCATGGTTGTTCTATTTTATGCCTTGTAGGGTGACATAGAGGGGGATAAAGTATTATGGTTGATAATTTATTGGGCTTGGAATCTGATGTCTCATGGAGATGAAAAGTTGGTGCCTAGTTTGGTTCCTATACAGTAAAGGATCTCACATATCCCTTTTGTTGTAGTGACATTATAAGAGAACAGGGTTGGAATGCTTAAATGTTTGCTTGGATGTTTTTTTCTTTAGTTGTTCTTTTTTATTGTGGCTATGCCTATTATTTTCCCAGTAGTAAAATAATATTTAAATGGAAATACTTGAAAATTTTAACGAGAATGGGTACAATGGAGGTTGTTTTCTAGAAATGTGTTGTGCTCTGGTTTTGGTTGTTGTGTATTTTTGCATGAAGGGATAGTAGTGAGAGTGGTGGTGTATGGATTGGTTGTCTATTTCGTAACCCTTGTGTTGGTATGAATGTTTGATTACCAATATGTATAATTTTTATTTCTTATTTTTCTTATACGTATCCCACTCATGTTTAGAACATTGTTCCAAACAACCCCATTTCATGGGGAAGGGTGTTTTTTCATGCAATCTTATGTGTGGCTGATTATTGTCTCTTTTCTCATCCCTTTCGTAGGTATCCCAACATCTTTTGGGTAGGATATGATGGAATGAGGTTCATTATATATATAGACTCTTCGGGAAGGGTTTGTTGTGGTGGTTGGACCAGGTGTGTGCGGGCATATTTATTTCCTAAGTGTCTTTAGGATGAGGTCCATGTGTTTTCGGGAATGGATGTAGTTGTTGAGGCCCTAGTTTATTTGGCCGTGGTAGTGGTTGTTGTGGCCTAGGAGTCTATAATCATGGTTATGAGTGTTTGGGGTGTCCCAGGTGTTTGCAGGTGGGATAGATGTGCAGTTGGGATGACCCATAAAGTTGTTATTGGGGAGAAAGTGAAACTTTAGTGGAACTAGTGGGGGAGGTCTGACGTGTAGGATGTCTTAAATAACCTATGGAAAAATGGTGGCTGGTACCCAAAAATCGATGGGCTATTACTATTACTTTACCTGACTTTCATTATTTGGGGATTGTGTCGTGAAGAGGCCGAGTGGATAGTTTCTTTACTATGTTCTTTGGTTATCTCTTTTTCTCAGGGGGAATTAGAATGACTCCCCACTTGTGCATGAGAGATTTTGGTATTCTCTATTGAGTATACCTGTATACTCACCCTACATATATAAAACTTATTTTAGGAATTCGGGAGTACATTGTGGACTGTGCTGGACCTTACTAGAATGGACTTTGGGACAATTTTCGTTGATGGTTTTCTATCATTTGGTACTTTTCAATCAGAGTTTTCTTGTAATTTTTATTAGTTTATTTTGAACATGCATATGGGAATAGATATTTGGATTTACTTTTACTTTCGTTTTTTGGAGTTGTTGGGATTTACAATCTTATCTCCAGATCCTATTCTGTAAAAAGAGTAATGCCTTACATATTATTTGTGATTCTATACCCTTGGTGCTAATCTCCACTCTAGGGCCAACTGAAGGCGGGACTCGGGGTCATTATCTCTCCTTCAACTTGAAGAAGGATGGTTCTGGCAATCCGTTGTCCATTCCCTCAGCATCGTGATGCCAGGTCATGATAGAATGATATCAAATTCTGATAGTTGAGAGATATAATGGAATTCATGATTAGACACAGTGAGGATTGCATGGTATGGTAGGGAATCAATGTTAATCAATCTTGGTGCATGAAATAGGCAAGGGAAGATCGACTAGGATGTCGGATTTTAGGGCCCCCATGATCTGATTCAAGGACTCTGACTGTAACACCCCAAGCTTCTACTGACGCTTCTCTTTGAATAATGTGATAGCGTGTGTTGTACGCAACACCGAGTTCTAACACACCATAACCAATCAAACTAGCCGTTATGAATAGTAATACCTAACTTTTGAAATTATATATATTTTATATTTTAAAATGGACTTCATTTTTGGATTCGGAATATCGAATTTAGCCTAAGGTGAAATTTTAGTACTTTTCGGATAACTTTAATATTTTGATGAATAGTGAAAATTACTAAATTTTAATTAAAAAGAACTTTTTTAATCAAAATATTTAATAGTGATAAATTATGAATTTGAGTGGTTTTAAAGTATATTTAGAATATATTTTTACCATTTAATATTATTTTGGTCATTGGACATAATTTTACAATTAAACCGAACATAAACAAGTGTCAATCTTTTGATAGTTATTATCTCTTAAAAACACGCTTTTTGTTTTGATAGCAGAAATTAATTTTAAATTAATTTCTGCCACTTCTGTGATTTGAATTTATAAAAATGGATTCCATATTTGGAATCAGGATTTCCAAATTGTGTAAATAGGTAACTTTTATTTTTAGACATTTTGAATAATTACTGCGGTAAATATTTTATTTACCATGGTTAAGGGTAAATCCGGTAAATAAGGGTTAAAAAATAATATTATAATGATACTAAATTACCCTAAAACGTGTCCTTGCCTTATTTGTTGATATATTTTCTACCATAGGCATCTTTGGGTCGATTTTGGGACCCCATGGTGCCACTTGTAGGTGATAGGGACACTTTTTTTAATTAAGTTAAAATAAATACAAAAATGACACAAGCATATATCTTTTAGAAAAACAATTATTACATAAGGTTATGTATGTTGGATTTTAGATTATAAATATTCATTAGAAAGATAAAAAGATTTAATACATAATTGTATTTTATTTATAATTTTTAGACATTAAATAATTTAATTTATTTATGACACAATGATGATGCATTAATTACTATAATAGTGAAAAAATAACATAATTGATATTATAAATACCCAAATAAATATAATATGAAACTTTTAATGAATTAAACTAATTTTCTAGGATACTATGATATATTAGGATTTATTTAATTGACTTTGTTCGAAGTAATCAATATGTTATGAGTTTCAAAAAAATCAACTATTGAATAGTGTCATAATTGACATAAAAGAGTTCTTAAAACAAATATTATATTATTAATTGATATTAAATTCCTAAAAATCTAAGGTTCGGCCAAGAGAATTATATCATGATAGGTTCATAATTAATGGACCACTTGGGGGTCTATTGGATGTATATAGTAAGTTTATTAACCATATTATATAAAAATACAAAGAGACATTGTAAAAGTGAAACTAATTAACTTAGAGTTAATACTTAACGATAAGGTTAATATAAGTACCCAAACCTGTCTAAATTCCATTTTTTGAGTTGTTTTAGACCCATAACTACCTTAAAATTTAAATAATCAACTTTGGAGCCATTAGAAGCCGAATATGAATTTATTATAAATTAATATTTCTAGCTTTTCCAAAGGTGCCTCTCACCCCTCTTATAAAAGGGCACTCCTCCTTATCATTTCTTCACACCTTAAAAGCCTTTTGGGTCGGCCAAAATCTGCCCAAATACTCTCCCAACATCCCTCACTACAACCTAGAGGCCTTAGTTTGATCAGAAATCCAACCTAAGGAGCCCTTTTGATCAAATCAAAAGGAAGAACCTGAAGAAGAGGTAATGTTTTCACCACCCCTTTTCAAGTTCCTTTCTTCTTCCACTTCTTCTTTCTTTGTTATTACCATTCTAAAATAATAACTCCAGTGTCATATATATACTGTGATGTTATTATAAATATGGTACAACCATATTCAGTATTCTATCCACCCTTTTAATAACATGTCACCATACGTGCGTACGTACGTCTTACCGTCTCCACGTCGTGGTGTAATTGTTATTCAATATAATATTATTTGGATGGGTATAATAATGATGTGTAAATCATGTAAATAATAAATATAACATGTTAATGATTCTTTATATATGATATACCGTCCATTTATATATTATTTTAATATTAAAAGAATGATATTGTCGCTCGTGCGTACGTACGGACTACCGTCTCCACGAACGCGATGAGATTCATTCTCCATCGTATCCATTAAAGTATAATTATCATTTGATGATTTAAAAATGATTTTTAAGGACTTGATATCATTATGTATATAAAAAATATACAACCTATCCATGAAAAACATGTCTTATGTAACAAAACATATAAAAGAAAACGATTAAGTTAACACCCGAAACGACGATAATTCAAAGATATTATTAACAAATCAATATTAAAAGATCATATATGATATCATATTAATATATATGATTCCTGTATAATTTAATAACAATTATTTCACCATTATACAGGAGTTTAACCTACCCCAACCAAGGAAAAGTACAAGGTAAGGGGTTTTCATCTCACTCCTTATTCCCGTGAGATTCATGCCATATTGCCACCATCACCTTTTGTGTAGTTTATATACTGCCCATAATTATATTCTTTGTGTAATACACTCTAATTTATGGCTATTTACATATTAATTGTATGATACCTCTTTCATGGGTTGTATGTTTCATAAGTTACCAAATTGGTAAGGGGTATTTCACAATCTCTTCATTATCCAAGGTTGTTTATACTTAATAATCTACTGGGATCTCTTTATCATCCACATCCATGTTTCTTCAAAATGTATTTCAAAACATTTTTATTATTTACAAGAATATGGGTTAAAGTCATTTATACCCTTGTTTGAATTTTTATAAGAGGAATATTTCCGTCGTTTTCAAAACAAGGTCATTTTTAACCTTTTCGACAGAATTAAGGTAAGAATGTTTTTTAACTTATACGGCGGGTGCGGTTATTTTCCGCCATTATATAATCTTCAAAGCTTTCCTTACAAGATTATAAGAATATTTTCAAGAAAATGTTTTATTTTATATGGCTCTTAAATGATTTCAAAAATAGAAAGAGATATTTCTCTAAAAAGTGTTTTGATTTCATCTATGTCAATATCCTTTGATGGATTTTACACTTATTTGAAGTTGATTTATTATGATACAAAACTTCTATATTGTATTGAAGTTTTTGTGATATGTTTGACTGTGGATGTGCTATTTTTATACCATTCATAGTTTATGGTGAAATTATTGAAATTTCGTATGCTAGTTTTAATACGAATGTTTATGTTATGTTTAAACCTTTTCATATGGGAATGCATTGGACTTAATATGTGACGGGTGGAGCCCGCTATAGCTCCTCGATGCATCGGTAGGCCTCATGAGACAAACTAGTGTCTTGGAACAAGGCCTTGACAAAATCTTATTTGTAGTATTGGCACGAGGCCTTGGCTATGTGGTTATGATAGTATGGCATTATGCATTCCAACATTATGAAAGTGGTTATTGATTTTTGCATGTGATTATTCGATTAGTAGAATATCCATGTGAATAAGTAAATGGAATTATTTTATTTTATTTATGCCATACCATGTTGAAAGTTCAATTTTGAAAGGATTTTGTTTTAGTTATACATTGCCTTAAATGTTTATTCTTATTTATGAATGTTTCGGCTATATTGTTATCCTTACCGGGCATTTGAGCTCACCCCTTTTCTATGTTTTATTTTTCCCAGGAAGTGAAGAAGTAAATTATGAATGAACTGCAGGGATATTATAAGGGGATATGAGTGTGGATTATGGAGACATTATGTTGTTGTAGTAGTTTTTCATTTTATGATGTAATGTAAGACTTATGAATATATCTAGTGTTTCCAAGGCTACTAAACCAATTGGTATTTCGAGATTTGATCTTTCTTGTGATCATAACAATGTTATGTAATAATGCACCAACTCTGAGTAACTAGGGTCGGGGCGTTATAGTTGGTATCAGTGGATGTTTAGTACAAAACTTGGAAGCTAGATTTAGATATATTCTGATTAGAGCACGTAGACCCAAGATGAACTTTGAGGATTAGTATAGAAGAACTTCCTAGAATTTTGGTATTGTAGTGATTTTGTGAGTTTTCCGAGCAATACATCCCTGTCTGGATACGAGAAGGTAGAGGTGGCTCTGGCACTGATGTACCTAGGGGTAAAACCCGAAAACCACGCTTTGATCTAGACTCGAACGAGAACTGCTGCACGACAACAGGTCTTGCTGCACTCTTGGTTACGACACTCCCGGGGGATTTGCTTAGGATAACTCTCATTTACATTACAAATCATTATGAACGGTTTATGAGTATATACTTCCTCAAAGAAAACATTTTTATGATAATGGATTATATCCACAAATAGTTCAATTTATGTTAAGTGTTTTATAAGTATGAGATTATGTATTTTGATTCATAAACTGATCTAGTTTATGCCATTGTTTAGAAATGGCGCCTAGTGGAAGAAATGGAAACCGTATCAATATACGAACTCCATGTAGGGATTTCCCTCCTGCTCAAGATAATTATAGTGGAGCAGGTGATGCAACTGGTGCAGATCAGCTAATCACCATACTGGGACAACTTACTCAGGTTATGAATAATAACCTTACCCGTATGGAGCACCCTGATCCACAACGTGGAGGATCAATGTTAGATCGATTCATGAGGAAACAACCACCAATGTTCAATGGAAGTACAAATCACTTAGTAGCTGAGCAATGGATAAATTCCCTAGAGAAAATATTTCAGGCTTTGGGGAGCAGTGAAAGGGAAAAAGTTATCATGGTAGTTTACTGCCTCACTGGAGATACTGATCAATGGTGGTCATTGATTCAAAACATGAAGGAAGATGATGAAGTATCAAATATGGAATGGAGGGAGTTCAAAGATCTATTTTTAGAAAAAAAATTTCCTCGCAACCATCGAGCAGATATGGAAAGGAAATTTCTGAGTCTGAGACAGAAGGAGGATGAGAATGTCGCAAAGTATGAGGCTAATTTTACAAGGTTAGCAAGGTATGCTAGAGATTATATATGTAACCCAATAAGTAAGATTGATCATTTCATTGATGGGTTAAAACCATTTCTTCGTTGAGCATTAGTCTCACAATACATTTCGTCGTACGAAGACATTGTCTCATGTGCTATCAAGGCCGAAAAGGAATTCTCTAAGTCTTATGACTTTAAAGCAAAGAAAGAGAAGAAGATACCTGCTGATCAATCTGGGAATGGAAATAAGGGGAAGAAGGGAAAGGTTGAATATCCATCTTGTGGTAAATACGGGAAGAAACATCCCGGTACTTGCTTGAAGGGAATGGGAGTCTGTTACAAGTGTGGAGAAAAAGGCCACCAAGCTCGTGATTGCAAGGGGTAGAAGGAAGCTACCAACGTTCCATGCTACAATTGCAGGGAGATGGGGAATTATGCAAATGAATTTCCTAAGCGTCAAGAGAACTTACCTCAGAAAAGGCCAAGGGATCAAGGCCAGGATTATGCTATCACTACTGCTGAGGTAGAAGCTCCGAAAGACGTGGTGGCAGGTAATTTAATGGTTTCCTCAAGTTTAGCAAATTCATTATTTGATTCTGGATCATCGCATTGTTTCATATCTTCCCATTTTTCTAAGAAAATTAGATATTTATAATTTGATTTACTAAGGGAGTTTTCAGTTAAAACTCCTAAGGGAAGTATCATTGCCACAAAGTTTTGTGAATCAGCCCCCATTAGAGCACATAAATGTTCTTTATCTACTGATCTCATCGTCATACCTATGATTGAGTTTGATATAATCCTCGGTGTGGACTGGCTTTCAGACTATGATGCGAAGATTTATTGTAAGAAGAGAGAGGTTACGATTCTTGATGATAATGATAAGGAACACCTTATCTTTAGAGCAGAATCGTCACCACTTAATTCTTATTTAGATCCACCCTCAATAGCTCAACTAAATTCAATTATTGGGGAGGAAGAGAATTAAATAACTATCGGTGAGGAACGTAATGTTCAAATATAGGATGTACCTGTTGTGAAAGAATTTTTAGATGTATTTTCGGAAGATTTACCTGAACATCCTCCAGAACGAGAAGTTGAGTTTTCCATTGATTTGATTCCTGGATCAAGGCCTATATCGAAGACCCCTTATAGAATGGCCACTGTAGAATTAGTTTAACTAAAGAAACAACTAGAGTAATTGAGTAATAAGGGATTTATTCACCCTAGTGTTTCTCCATGGGGAGCCCCTGATCTTTTTGTTAAAAAGAAAGTTGGATCTATGAGGTTTTGTATCGACTACAGGGAGATCAATGCTATAACGATAAAGAACAAGTATCCCCTACCACGCATTGATGATTTATTTGACCAACTGCATAGAGCTCAATACTTTTCAAAGATTGAACTTCGATCTGGATACCATAAGTTGTGTGTGAAGAAGGAAGACATTCCGAAGACAGCATTTCGAACCAGGTATGGGCATTACGAGTTTACTCTAATGCCTTTTGGATTGACTAATGCACCCTCTGTATTCACGGATCTGATGAATTGAGTTTTTAAGGAGTATCTCGATGCATTTGTGGTGGTATTTATTGGTGATATTTTGGTATACTCCAAAACCTACGAAGATCATTAAAATCACTTGCACATTATCTTGAAGACTCTGAGGAGGCATGAATTATATGGAAAGTTTAGCAATTGTGAATTCTGGCTCTATGAGATTTCTTTTCTTGGCCATATTGTCTCTAAAGATGGAATCTCTGTTGATCCTTCTATGACCAAGGCAATCCAAGAATGGCCAGCACCAACGAGTATAACTGAGGTACGTAGTTTTATTGGTTTGGCAGGTTATTATCGACGTTTCGTCCAGAATTTTGCCTAATTGGCTAACCCATTAACGAAGCTCACACGTAAAGGGGTTAAATTTGTTTGGAAAAAGGAGTGTGAATAATGTTTCGATGAACTGAAGAGAAGATTAGTCAATGCTCCTATATTGACTCTACCATCAGGGAATGATGGGTTTGTTATTTATAGTGATGTATCAAAGAAAGGACTTGGTTGTGTCCTTATGCAGAATTATAGAGTTATTGCCTATGCATCACGACAGTTGGAAATTCATGAACAAAACTATCCTACTCACGATCTCGAGTTAGCAGCTGTGATCTTTGCATTGAAGATATGGAGGCACTACCTCTTTGGTAAAAAATGTGAGATTTATACTGATCACAAGAGTTTGAATTATATTTTCTCACAAAAAGAACTCAACATGAGGCAAAGGAGATGGCTTGAATTACTCAAGGATTATGATTGCACGATACACTACCACCCGGGGAAAGAAAACAAGGTGGAAGATGCTTTGAGTAGAAAAGACCGTGGAGTTTTGAACAATATGAGAATTGAAAGGGATCCAATTTTCATGGATCTAGTGAATATGGACATGGGAATAACCAGGGAAGGTGAAACATCAATGCTTTTCCAAATGGTTGCCAAACAATCTTTACTAGAAAAGATTAAGAGTTCTCAGACCGATGATGAAGAATTTCAAAAGAAGATTAAAGCTGTGAATGATGGGAGATTGAGAGACTTTGTGTATGAAGATGGAATTTTGAAATTTGGGAAGAGACTTTGTGTTCCCGATATACCTGATCTAAAAAGGGAATTGTTGGATGATGCTCATAGTTACAATTTCTCTATACACCTTGGGAGCACCAAAATGTATAGAGATTTGAAGGAACATTTTTGGTGGGACAACATGAAGAGGGAGATTGCTGATTTTGTATCAAGATGTATGGTTTGTCAACAAGTGAAAGCTGGAAGGCAATAGCCTGGAGGAGTCATGAAACCTCTTCCCATACTGGAGTGGAAATGGGACAATATTACGATGGACTTTGTCATGGGGCTACCAAAGACTCCTAGAAGGAACGATGCAATATGGGTTATTGTTGATCGTCTTACCAAGTCAACACATTTTCTTGCTATAAGAGAAGATCTACACCTGGAACGTCTAGAAAGACTATATATTAATGAAGTTTTGAGACTTCATGGAGTACCCCTATCGATTGTTTCTGATCGTGATCCCCGTTTTACTTCAAGATTTTGGAAAATTCTTCAAAAATCCCTGGATACTGAACTTCATTTGAGCACTACTTACCACCCTCAGATAGACGGACAATCAGAACAGACTATTTAGACCTTATAAGACATGTTGAGATCTTGCTCACTTGACTTTCAGGGTATGTGGGATCAATATTTACCACTGGTAGAATTTTCCTATAACAATAGCTTCCATTCGAGTATTCAGATGGCACCATATGAAGCGTTATACGGGAAGAGATGTCGTACACCAACCTGTTGGGATGACGTTGGTGAAAGAAAACTTGTAGGCCCAGAATTGGTGGAGGAAACAGTGGAAAAGGTGAAGGTAATCCAAAATCACATCAAAGCAGCTCAAAGTAGGCAGAAGAGCTATGCCGATAATCGAAGGAAGGATTTGGAATTTCAAGTCGGTGATCATGTTTTCCTGAAGGTATCACCATGGAAGGGAGTCATACGTTTTGGTAAGAAAGGTAAATTGAGTCCCAGGTACATCGGACCCTTCAAAATTCTAGAAGGAATTGGGGTTGTAGCTAACCGATTGGCAATGCCGCCAAGTCTCTCCAAAGTTCACTATGTGTTCCACGTATCTCTGTTGAGGAAATAAATGCCTGACCCAACGCATGTACTCACCTATGAAGAATTAGAACTAGAACCCGATCTATCTTATTGCGAAGAGCCTGTCGGGATTCTTGATACAAGAGAACAAGTACTGAGAAACCGGACGACGCATCTGGTAAAAGTTTTGTGGAGAAACCATAAGATGGAAGAGGCAACGTGGGAACCTGAGGAACTTATGATGAAGAACCACCCGAGTCTTTTCATGTGATAAGTATTCTAGAAATTTCGAGGATGAAATTATTTGAAGGAGGGGAGAATGTAACACCCCAAGCTTCTACGGTACGCTTCTCTTTGAATAATGTGATAGCATGTGTTGTACGCAACACTGAGTTCTAACACACCATAACCAATCAAACTAGCCGTTATGAATAGTAATACCTACTTTTTGAAATTATATATATTTTATATTTTAAAATGGACTTCATTTTTGGATTCGGAATATCGAATTTATCCTAAGGTGAAATTTTAGTACTTTTCGGATAACTTTAATATTTTGATGAATAGTGAAAATAACTAAATTTTAATTAAAAACAACTTTTTTAATCAAAATAATTAATAGTGATAAATTATGAATTTGAGTGGTTTTAAAGTATATTTAGAATATATTTTTACCATTTAATATAATTTTGGTCATTGGACATAATTTTACAATTAAACCGAACATAAACAAGTGTCAATCTTTTGATAGTTATTATCTCTTAAAAACACGCTTTTTGTTTTGACAGCGGGAATTAATTTTAAATTAATTTCTGCAACTTCTGTGTTTTGAATTTACAAAAATGGATTCCATATTGGGAATCAGGATTTCAAAATTGTGTATATAGGTAACTTTTAGTTTTAGACATTTTGAATAATTACTGCGGTAAATATTTTATTTACAATGGTTAAGGGTAAATCCGGTAAATAAGGGTTAAACAATAATATTATAATAATAATAAATTACCCTAAAATGTGTCCTAGAATTATTTGTTGATATATGTTCGACCATAGGCATCTTTGGGTCGATTTTGGGACCCCATGGTGCCACTTGTAGGTGACAGGGACACTTTTTTTTAATTAAGTTAAAATGAATACAAAAATGACACAAGCATATATCTTTTAGAAAAACAATTATTACATAAGGTTATATATGTTGGATTTTAGATTATAAATATTCATTATAAAGATAAAAAATTTCCTACATAATTATATTTTATTTATAATTTCTAGACATTAAATAATTTAATTTATTTATGACACAATGATGATGAATTAATTACTATAATAGTGAAAAATTAAAATAATTGATATTATAAATACCCAAATAAATATAATATGAAACTTTTAATGAATTAAACTAATTTTATAGGATAATATGATATATTAGGATTTAGTTAATTGACTTTTTTTAAAGTAATAAATCTGTTATGAGTTTCAAAAAAATCAACTATTGAATACTGTCAAAATTGACATAAAAGAGTTCTTAAAACAAATATTATATTATTAATTGATATTAAATTCCTAAAAAACTAAGGTTCGGCCAAGAGACTTATATCATGATAGGTTCATCATTAATGGACCACTTGGGGGTCTCTTGGATGTATATAGTATGTTTATTAACCATATGATATAAAAATACAAAGAGACATTGTAAAAGTGAAACTAATTAACTTAGAGTTAATACTTAAAGATAAGGTTAATATAAGTACCCAAACCTGTCTAAATTCTATTGGTTGAGTTGTTTTCGACCCATCCCTACCTTAAAATTTAAATATTCAACTTTTGAGCCATTAGAAACCGAATATGAATTTATTATAAATTAATATTTCTAGCTTTTCCAAAGGTGCCCCTCACCCCTCTTATAAAAGGGCACTCCTCCTTCTCATTTCTTCACACCTTCAAAGCCTTTTGGTTCGGAAAAACTCTGCCCAAATACTC
The DNA here is from genome assembly GCA_963277665.1 of Viscum album. Taxonomy (NCBI): domain Eukaryota; kingdom Viridiplantae; phylum Streptophyta; class Magnoliopsida; order Santalales; family Viscaceae; genus Viscum; species Viscum album. Next base: position 266,829,700 of record OY728132.1, on the reverse strand, counting down.
TCCCAACTTCCCTCACTACAACCTAGAGGCCTTATTTTTATCAGAAATCCAACCTAAGTAGCCCTTTTGATCAAATCAAAAGGAAGAACCCGAAGAAGAGGTAATGTTTTCACCACCCCTTTTCAAGTTCCTTTCTTCTTCCACTTATTCTTTCTTTGTTATTACCATTATAAAATAATAACTCTAGTATCATATATATATTGTGATGTTATTATAAATATGGTACAACCATATTCAGTATTCTATCCACCCTTTTAATAACGTGTCACCATACGTGCGTACATACGGCTTACCATCTCCACGTTGTGGTGTAATTGTTATTCAATATAATATTATTTTTATGGGTATAATAATGATGTGTAAATCATGTAAATAATAAATATAACATGTTAATGATTCTGTATATATGATATACCATCCATTTATATATTATTTAAATATCGAAAGAATGATATTGTCGCTTGTGCGTACGTACGGACTACCGTCTCCACGAACACGATGAGATTCATTCTCCATCGTATCCATTAAAGTATAATTATCATTTGATGATTTAAAAATGATGTTTAAGGACTTGATATGATTCTTTATATAAAAAATATACAACCTATCCATGAAAAACATGGCTTATGTCACAAAACATATAAAATAAAACGAGTAAGTTAACACCCGAAACGACGATAATTCAAAGATATTATTAACAGATCAATATTAAAAGAACAAATATGATATCATATTAATATATATGATTCTTGTATAATTTAATAAAAATTATTTCACCATTATACAGGAGGTTAACCTACCCCAACCAAGGAAAAGTACAAGGTAAGGGGTTTTCATCTCACTCCTTATTCCCGTGAGATTCATGCCATATTGCCACCATCACCTTTTCTGTGGTCTATGTACTGCCCATAATTATATTCTTTGTGTAATACAATCTAATTTACGTGTATTTACATATTCATTGTATGATACCTCTTTCATGGGTTGTATGTTTCATGAGTTACCAAATTGGTGAGGGTTATTTCACAATCTCTTCATTATCTGAGGTTGTTTATACGTAATAATCTACTGGGATCTCTTTATTATCCACATCTATGTTTCTTCAAAATGTATTTCAAAACATTTTTTTTATTTACAAGAAAATGGGTTAAAGTCATTTATACCCTTGTTTGACTTTTTATAAGAGGAATATTTCCGTCTTTTTCAAAACAAGGTCCTTTTTAACATTTTCGACAGAATTAAGGTAAGAATGTTTTTTTTTAACTTATACGGCGGGTGCGGTTATTTTCCGCCATTATAAAATCTTCAAAGTTTTCCTTACAAGATTATAATAATATTTTCAAGAAAATGTTTTATTTTATATGGCTCTTAAATTATTTCAAAAATAGAAAGAGATATTTCTCTAAAAAGTGTTTTGATTTCATCTATTTCAACATCCTTTGATGGATTTTACGCTTATTTGAAGTTGATTTATTATGATACAAAACTTCTATATTGTATTGAAGGTTTTGTGATATGTTTGACTGTTGATGTGCTATTTTTATACCATTCATAGTTTATGGTGAAATTATTGACATTTCGTATGCTAATTTTAATACAAATGTTTATGTTATGTTTAAACCTTTTCATATGGGAATGCATTGGACTTAATATGTGACGGGTGGAGCCCACTATAGCTCCTCGATGCATCAGTAGGTCTCATGAGACAAACTAGTGTTTGCCACAAGGCCTTGAAAAAATATTATTTGTATTCTTGGCACGAGGCCTTGGCTATGTGGTTATGATAGTCTGGCATTATACATTCCAACATTATGAAAGTTGTTATTGATTTTTGCATGTGATTATTCGATTAGTAGAATATCCATGTGAATATGTAAATGGAATTATTTCATTTTTTTATGCCATACCATGTTGAAAGTTAGAGTTTGAAAGGCTTTTGTTTTAGTTATACATTTCCTTAAATATTTATTCTTATTTATGAAAGTTTCCGCTATATTGTTATCCTTACCGGGCATTTGAGCTCACCCCTTTTCTATGTTTTATTTTTCCCAGGAAGTGAAGAAGTAAATTATGAATGACCTGCAGAGATATTATGAGGGGATATGAGTTTGGATTATGGAGACATTATGTTGTTGTAGTAGTTTTTCATTTTATGATGTAATGTAAGACTTATGAATATATCTAGTGTTTCCAAGGCTACTAAACCAATTGGTCTTTCGAGATTTGATCTTTCTGGTTATCATGCCAATGTTATGTAATAATGCACCAACTCTGGGTAACTAGGGTCGGGGCGTTACAGTTGGTATCAGAGGAAGTTTAGTACAAACCTTGGAAGCTAGATTTAGATAAACTCTGATTAGAGCACGTAGACCTAAGATGAACTTTGAGGATTAGTAGAGAAGAACTTCATAGAATTTTGGTATTGTAGAGATTTTGTGAGTTTTCCGAGAAATACATCCCTGTCTGGGTACGAGAAGGTAGAGGTGGCTCTGGCACAGATGTACCTAGGGGTAAAACCCGAAAACCCCTCTTTGAGCTAGGCTCGAACGAGAACTGGTGCACGACAACGGGCCTTGCTACACTCTTGGTTACGACACTCCCGGGGGATATGCTTAGGATAACTCTCATTTTCTTTACAAATCATTATGAAGGGTTTGTGAGTATATACTTCCTCAAAGAAAACATTTTTATGATTATGGATTATATCCACAAATAGTTCAATTTATGTTAAGTGTTTTATAAGTATGGGATTATGTATTTTGATTCATAAACTGATCTAGTTTATGCCATTGTTTAGAAATGGTTCCTAGTGGAAGAAATGGAAACCGTATCAATGTACGCACTCCATGTAGGGATTGCCCACCTGCTCAAGATAATTATAGTGGAGCAGGTGATGCAACTGGTGCCGATCAGCTAATCACCATACTGGGACAACTTACTCAGGTTATGAATAGTCACCTTACCCATATGGAGCACCCTGATCCACAGCGTGGAGGATCAATGTTAGATCGATTCATGAGGTAACAACCACCAACGTTCAATGGGAGTACAAATCACATAGTAGCTGAGCAATGGATAAATTCTCTAGAGAAAATATTTCCGGCTTTGGGGAGCAGTGAAAGGGAAAAAGTTATCATGGCAGTTTACCGCCTCTCTGGAGATGCTGATCAATGGTGGTCATTGATTCAAAACATGAAGGAAGATGATGAAGTATCAAATATGGAATGGAGGGAGTTCAAAGATCTGTTTTTAGAAAAATAATTTCCTCGCAACCATCGAGCAGATATGGAAAGGCAATTTCTGAGTCTGAGAGAGAAGGAGGATGAGAATGTCGCAAAGTATGAGGCTAATTTTACAAGGTTAGGAAGGTATGCAAGAGATTATATACATAACCCAAGAAGTATGATTGATCATTTCATTGATGGGTTAAAACCATTTCTTCGTCGAGAATTAGTCTCACAATCCTTTTCTTCGTATGAAGACATTGTCTCATGTGCTATCAAGACCGAAAAGGAATTCTCTAAGTCTTATGACTTTAAAGAAAAGCAAGAGAAGAAGAGACCTGCTGATCAATCTGGGAATGGAAATAAGGGGAAGAGGGGAAAGGTTGAATATATCTTGTGGTAAATGCGGGAAGAAACATCCTGGTACTTGCTTGAAGGGAATGGGAGTCTGTTACAAGTGTGGCGAAAAAGGCCACCAAGCTCGTGACTGCAAGGGAAAGAAGGAAGCTACCAACATTCAGTGCTACAATTTCAGGGAGATGGGGAATTATGAAAATGAATTTCCTAAGCGTCAGGAGAACGTACCTCAGAAAAGGCCAAGGGATCAAGGCGAGGATTATGCTATCACTACTGCTGAGGTAGAAGCTCCGAAAGACGTGGTGGAAGGTAATTTAATGGTTTCCTCAAGTTTAGCAAATGCATTATTTTATTCTGGATCATTGCATTGTTTTATATCTTCCCATTTTTCTAAGAAAATTAGATATTTCCAATTTGATTTACTAAGGGAGTTGTCAGTTAAAACCCCTAAGGGAAGTATCATTGCAACAATGTTTTGTGAATCAGTCCCCATTAGAGCACATAAATGTTCTTTATCTGCTGATCTCATCGTCATACCAATGATTGAGTTTGATATAATCCTCGGTATGGACTGGCTTTCGGACTATGATGCGAAGATTTATTGTAAGAAGAAAGAGGTTATGATTCTTGATGATAATGATAAGGAACACCTTATCTTTAGAGCAGAATCGTCACCACCTAATTCTTATTTAGATCCACCTTCAATATCTCAACTAAATTCAATTATTAGGGAGGAAGAGAATGAAATACCTATCAGTGAGGGAAGGAATGCTCAAATATAGGATGTACCTATTGTGAAAGAATTTGTAGACGTATTTCCAGATGATTAACCTGGACATCCTCTAGAACGAGAAGTTGAGTTTTCCATTGATTTGATTCCTGGATCAATGCCTATATCGAAGACCCCTTATAGAATGGCCACTATAGAATTAGTTGAACTAAAGAAACAACTATAGGAATTGAGTAATAAGGGATTTATTCGCCCTAGTTTTTCTCCATGGGGAGCCCCTGTTCTTTTAGTTAAAAAGAAAGATGGATCTATGAGGTTATGTATCGACTACAGGGAGATCAATGCTATAAAGATAAAGAACAAGTATCACCTACCACGCATTGATGATTTATTTGACCAACTGCATAGAGATCAATAATTTTCAAAGATTGAACTTCGATCTGGATACCATCAGTTTTGTGTGAAGAAGGAAGACATTCCGAAGACAACATTTCGAACCAGGTATGGGCATTACGAGTTTACTGTAATGCCTTTTGGATTGACTAATGCACCCTCTGTATTCATGGATCTGATGAATAGAGTTTTTAAGGAGTATCTCGATGCATTTGTGGTGGTATTTATTGATGATATCTTGGTATACTCCAAAACCTACAAAGATCATAAAAATCACTTGCGCATTATCTTGAAGAATCTGAGGAGGCATGAATTATATGGAAAGTTTAGCAATTGTGAATTCTGGCTCTATGAGATTTCTTTTCTTGGCCATATTGTCTCTAAAGATGGAATCTCTGTTGATCCTTCTAAGACCAAGGAAATCCAAGAATGGCCAGCACCTACGAGTATAACTGAGGTACGTAGTTTAATTGGTTTGGCAGGTTATTATCGACGTTTCGTCCAGAATTTTGCCCGACTGGCTAACCCATTAACGAAGCTCACACGTAAAGGGGTTAAATTTGTTTGGAAAAAGGAGTGTGAAGAATGTTTTGAAAAACAGAAGAGAATATTAGTCAATGCTCCTATATTGACTCTACCATCGGGGAATGATGGGTTCGTTATTTATAGTGATGTATCAAAGAAAGGACTTGGTTGTGTCCTTATGCAGAATGATAGAGTTATTGCCTTTGAATCACTACAGTTGAAAATTCATGAACAAAACTATCCTACTCACGATCTCGAGTTAGCAGCTGTGATCTTTTCATTGAAGATATGGAGGCACTACCTCTATGGTGAAAAATGTGAGATTTATACTGATCACAAGAGTTTGAAGTATATTTTCTCACAAAAAGAACCCAACATGAGGCAAAGGAGATGGCTTGAATTACTCAAGGATTATGATTGCACGATACACTACCACTCGGGGAAAGCAAACAAGGTGGAAGATGCTTTGAGTAGAAAAGACCGTGGACTTTTGAACAATATGAGAATTGAAAGGGATCCAATTTGCATGGATCTAGTGAAGATGGACATGGGAATAACCAGGGAAGGTGAAACATCAATGCTTTTTCAAATGGTTACCTAAATATATCTACTAGAAAAGATTAAGAGTTCTCAGACCGATGATGAAGAATTTAAAAAGAAGATTAAAGCTGTGAATGATGGGAGATTGAAAGACTTTGTGTATGAAGATGGAATTTTGAAATTTGGGAAGAGACTTTGTGTTCCCGATATACCTGATCTAAAAAGGGAATTGTTGGATGATGCTCATAGTTACAATTTCTCTATACACCCTGGGAGCACCAAAATGTATAGAGATTTGAAGGAACATTTTTGGTGGGACAACATGAAGAGGGAGATTGCGGATTTTGTATCAAGATGTATGGTTTGACAAAAAGTGAAAGCTGGAAGGCAATATCCTGGAGGATTCATGCAACCTCTTCCCATACTGGAGTGGAAATGGGACAATATTACGACGGACTTTATCATGGGGCTACTAAAGACTCCTAGAAGGAACGATGCAATATGGGTTATTGTTGATCGTCTTACCAAGTAAACACATTTTCTTGCTATAAGAGAAGATCTACCCCTGGAACGTCTAGCAAGACTATATATTAATGAAGTTGTGAGACTTCATGGAGTACCCCTATCGATTGTTTCTGATCATGATACCCGTTTTACTTCAAGATTTTGGAAAAGTCTTCAAGAATTCCCTGGATACTGAACTTCATTTGAGCACTAATTACCACCCTCAGACAGATGGACAATCAGAACGGACTATCCATACCTTAGAAAACATTTTGAGATCTTGCTCACTTGACTTTTAGGGTATGTGGGATCAATATTTACCACTGGTAGAATTTTCCTATAACAATAGCTTCCATTCGAGTATTCAGATGGCACCATATGAAGCATTATACGGGAAGATATGTCTTACACAAACATGTTGGGATGACGTTGGTGAAAGAAAACTTGTAGGCCCAAAATTGGTGGAGGAAACGGTGGAAAAGGTGAAGGTAATCCAAAATCACATCAAAGCAGCTCAAAGTAGGCAGAAGAGCTATGCCGATAATCGAAGGAAGGATTTGGAATTTCAAGTCGGTGATAATGTTTTCTTGAAGGTATCACCATGGAAGGGAGTCATACGTTTTGGTAAGAAAGGTAAATTGAGTCTCAGGTACATCAGACCCTTCGAAATTCTAAAACGAATTGGGGTTGTAGCTAACCGATTGGCAATACCGCCAAGTCTCTTCAAAGTTCACGATGTGTTCCACGTATCTCTATTGAGGAAATACATGCCTGACCCAACGCATGTACTCACCTATGAAGAATTAGAACTGGAACCCAATCTGTCTTATTGCGAAGAGCATGTTAGGATTCTTGATACAAGAGAACAAGTACTGAGAAACCGGACAACGCATCTGGTAAATGTTTTGTGGAGAAACCATAAGATGGAAGAGGCAACGTGGGAACCCGAGGAACTTATGATGAAGAACCACCCGAATTTTTTCATTTGATAAGTTTTCTAGAAATTTCTAGGATGAAATTATTTGAAGGAGGGTAGAATGTAACACCCCAAGCTTCTACGGTACGCTTCTCTTTGAATAATGTGATAGCGTGTGTTGTACGCAACACCGAGTTCTAACACACCATAACCAATCAAACTAGCCGTTATGAATATTAATACCTACTTTTTGAAATTATATATATTTTATATTTTAAAATGGACTTCATTTTTGGATTCGGAATATCGAATTTAGCCTAAGGTGAAATTTTAGTACTTTTCGGATAAATTTAATATTTTGATGAATAGTGAAAATTACTAAATTTTAATTAAAAACAACTTTTTTAATAAAAATAATTAATAGTGATATATTATGAATTTGAGTGGTTTTAAAGTATATTTAGAATATTTTTTTACCATTTAATATAATTTTGGTCATTGGACATAATTTTACAATTAAACCGAACATAAACAAGTGTCAATCTTTTGATAGTTATTATCTCTTAAAAACAAGCTTTTTGTTTTGACAGCGGGAATTAATTTTAAATTAATTTCTTCCACTTCTGTGTTTTGAATTTAGAAAAATGGATTCCATATTTGGAATCAGGATGTACAAATTGTGTAAATAGGTAACTTTTATTTTTAGACATTTTGAATAATTACTGCGTTAAATATTTTATTTACCATGGTTAAGGGTAAATCCGGTAAATAAGGGTTAAAAAATAATATTATAATAATACTAAATTACCCTAAAACGTGTCCTATCCTTATTGGTTGATATATGGTCGACCATAGGCATCTTTGGGTCGATTTTGGGACCCCATGGTTCCACTTGTAGGTGATAGGGACACTTTTTTTTAATTATGTTAAAACGAATACAAAAATGACACAACCATATATCTTTTAGAAAAACAATTATTACATAAGGTTATATATGTTGTAATTTAGATTATAAATATTCATTATAAAGATAAAAGGATTTACTACATAATTATATTTTATTTATAATTTTTAGACGTTAAATAATTTAATTTATTTATGACACAATGATGATGAATTAATTACTATAATAGTGAAAAATTAAAATAATTGATATTATAAATACCCAAATAAATATAATATGAAACTTTTAATGAATTAAACTAATTTTATAGGATAATATGATATATTAGGATTGATTTAATTAACTTTTTTAGAAGTAATAAATCTGTTATGAGTTTCAAAAAAATCAACTATTTAATAGTGTCAAAATTGACATAAAAGAGTTCTTAAAACAAATATTATATTATTAATTGATATTAAATTCCTAAAAATCTAAGGTTCGGCCAAAAGACTTATATCATGATAGGTTCATCATTAATGGACCACTTCGGGGTCTCTTGGATGTATATAGTAAGTTTATTAACCATATTATATAAAAATACAAAGAGACATTGTAAAAGTGAAACTAATTAACTTAGAGTTAATACTTAAAGATAAGGTTAATATAAGTACCCAAACCAGTCTAAATTCTATTGGATGAGTTTTTTTCGACCCATACCTACCTTAAAATTTAAATAATCAACTTTGGAGCCATTAGAAACCGAATATGAATTTATTATAAATTAATATTTCTAGCTTTTCCAATGGTTCCCCTCACCCCTCTTTTAAAAGGGCACTCCTCCTTCTCATTTCTTCACACCTTCAAAGCCTTTTGGTTCGGCCAAAATCTGCCCAAATACTCTCCCAACTTCCCTCACTACAACCTATAGGCCTTAGTTTGATCCGAAATCCAACCTATGGAGCCCTTTTGATCAAATCAAAAGGAAGAACCCGAAGAAGAGGTAATGTTTTCACCACCCCTTTTCAAGTTCCTTTCTTCTTCCACTTCTTCTTTCTTTATTATTACCATTCTAAAATAATAACTCCAGTATCATATATATACTGTGATGTTATTATAAATATGGTACAACCATATTCAGTATTCTATCCAACCTCTTAATAACATGTCACCATACGTGCGTACGTACGGCTTACCGTCTCCACGTCGTGGTGTAATTGTTATTCAATATAATATTATTTGGATGGGTATAATAATGATGTGTAAATCATGTAAATAATAAATATAACATGTTAATGATTCTGTATATATGATATACCATCCATTTATATGTTATTTTAATATCAAAAGAATGATATTGTCGCTCGTGCGTACGTACGGACTACCATCTCCACGAACGCGAGAAGATTCATTCTCCATCGTATCCATTAAAGTATAATTATCATTTGATTATTTAAAAATGATGTTTAAGGAATTGATATCATTCTGTATATAAAAAATATACATCATATCCATGAAAAACATGGCTTATGTAACAAAACATATAAAATAAAACGAGTAAGTTAACACCCGAAACGACGATAATTCAAAGATATTATTAACAAATCAATCTTAAAAGATCATATATGATATCATATTAATATATATGATTCTTGTATAATTTAATAACAATTATTTCACCATTATATAGGAGGTTAACCTACCCCAACCAAGGAAAAGAACAAGGTAAGGGGTTTTCATCTCACTCCTTATTCTCGTGAGATTCATGCCATATTGCCACCATCACATTTTGTGTGGTGTATGTATTGCCCAAAATTATATTCTTTATGTAATACACTCTAATTTATGTGTATTTACATATTCATTGTATGATACATCTTTCATTGGTTGTATGTTTCATGATTTACCAAATTGGTAAGGGTTATTTCACAATCTCTTCATTATCCGAGGTTGTTTATACGTAATAATCTACTGGGATCTCTTTATCATTCACATCCATGTTTCTTCAAAATGTATTTCAAAACATTTTTATTATTTACAAGAATATGGGTTAAAGTCATTTATACCCTTGTTTGACATTTTATAAGAGGAATCATTCTGTCATTTTCAAAACAAGGTCCTTTTTAACCTTTTCGACAGAATTAAGGTAAGAATGTTTTTTTAACTTATACGGCGGGTCCGGTTATTTTCCTCCGTTATAAAATCTTCAAAGCTTTCCTTACAATCTTATAAGAATATTTTCAAGAAAATGTTTTATTTTATATGTCTCTTAAATGATTTCAAAAATAGAAAGAGATATTTCTCTAAAAAGTGTTTTGATTTCATCTATGTCAACATCCTTTGATGGATTTTACGCTTTTTTGAAGTTGATTTATTATGATACAAAACTTCTATATTGTATTGAAGGTTTTGTGATATGTTTGACTGTGGATGTGCTATTTTTATACCATTCATAGTTTATGGTGAAATTATTGACATTTCGTATGTTAGTTTTAATACGAATGTTTATGTTATGTTTAAACCTTTTCATATGGGAATGCATTGGACTTAATATGTGAAGGGTGGAGCCCGCTATAGCTCCTCGATGCATTGGTAGGTCTCATGAGACAAACTAGTTTCTTGGCACAAGGCCTTGACAAAATCTTATTTGTAGTCTTGGCACGAGGCCTTGGCTATGTGGTTATGATAGTCTGGCATTATGCATTCCAACATTATGAAAGTGGTGATTGATTTTTGCATGTGATTATTCGATTAGTAGAATATCCATGTGAATAAGTAAATGGCATTATTTCATTTTATTTATGCCATACCATGTTGAAAGTTCATGTTTGAAAGGCTTTTGTTTTAGTTATACATTGCCTTAAATGTTTATTCTTATTTATGAAAGTTTCCGCTATATTGTTATCCTTACCGGGTATTTGAGCACACCCCTTTTATATGTTTTATTATTCCCAGGAAGTGAAGAAGTAAATTATGAATGACCTGCAGGGATATTATGAGGGGATATGAGTGTGGATTATGGAGATATTATGTTGTTGTAGTAGTTTTTCATTTTATGATGTAATGTAAGACTTATGAATATATATAGTGTTTCCAAGGCTACTAAACCAATTGGTCCTTCGAGATTTGATCTTTCTTGTGATCATGCCAATGTAATGTAATAATGCACCAACTCTGGGTAACTAGGGTCGGGGTGTTACAGTTGGTATCAGAGGAAGTTTAGTACAAACCTTGGAAGCTAGATTTAGATAAACTCTGATTAGAGCACGTAGACCAAAGATGAACTTTTAGGATTAGTATAGAAGAACTTCCTAGAATTTTGGTATTGTAGAGATTTTGTGAGTTTTCCGAGCAATACATCCTTGTCTGGATACGAGCAGGTAGAGGCGGCTCTGGCATAGATGTACCTAGGGGTAAAACCCGAAAACCCCGCTTTGAGCTAGACTCGAACGAGAACTGGTGCACGACAACGGGCCTTGCTGCACTCTTGGTTACGACACTCCCGGGGGATATGCTTAGGATAACTCTCATTTTCGTTACAAATCATTATGAAGGTTTTATGAGTATATACTTCCTCAATGAAAACATTTTTATGATTATGGATTATATCCACAAATAGTTCAATTTATATTAAGTGTTTTATAAGTATGGGATTATGTATTTTGATTCATAAACTGATCTAGTTTATGCCATTGTTTAGAAATGGCGCCTAGTGGAAGAAATGGAAACTGTTTCAATGTACTCACTCCATGTAAGGATTGCCCTCCTGCTCAAGATAATTATAGTGGAGCAGGTGATGCAACTAGTGCCGATCAGCTAATCACCATACTGGGACAACTTACTCAGGTTATGAATAATAACCTTACCCGTATGGAGCACCCTGATCCACAACGTGGAGGATCAATGTTAGATCGATTCATGAGGCAACAACTACCAATGTTCAATGGGAGGACAAATCCCTTAGTAGATGAGCGATGGATAAATTCCCTAGAGAAAATATTTCAGGCTTTGGGGAGCAGTGAAAGGGAAAAAGTTATCATGGTAGTTTACCGCCTAACTGGAGATGCTTATCAATGGTGGTCATTGATTCAAAACATGAAGGAAGATGATGAAGTATCAAATATGGAATGGAGGGAGGTCAAAGATCTGTTTTTAGAAAAATAATTTCCTCGCGACCATTGAGCAGATATGGAAAGGCAATTTCTGAGTCTTAGACAGAAGGAGGATGATAATGTCGCAAAGTATGAGGCTCATTTTACAAGTTTAGCAAGGTATTCTAGAGATTATATACATAACCCAAGAATTAAGATTGATCGTTTCATTGATGGGTTAAAACCATTTCTTCATCGAGCATTAGTCTCACAATCCTTTTCGTCGTACGAAGACATTGTCTCATGTGCTATCAAGACCGAAAAGGAATTCTCTAAGTCTTATGACTTTAAAGCAAAGCAAGAGAAGAAGAGACCTGCTGATCAATCTGGGAATGGAAATAAGGGGAAGAAGGGAAAGGTTGAATGTCCATGTTGTGGTAAATGCAGGAAGAAACATCCTGGTACTTGCTTGAAGGGAATGGGAGTCTGTTACAAGTGTGGCGAAAAAGGCCACCAAGCTCTTGATTGCAAGGGGAAGAAGGAAGTTACCAACGTTCAGTTCTACAATTGCAGGGAGATGGGGCATTATGCAAATGAATTTCCAAAGCATCAGGAGAACGTACCTCAGAAAAGGCCATGGGATCAAGGCCAAGATTATGCTATCACTACTGCTGAGGTAGAAGCTCCGAAAGAGGTGGTGGCAGGTAATTTAATGGGTTCCTCAAGTTTAGAAAATGCATTATTTGATTATGGATCATCGCATTGTTTCATATCTTCCCATTTTTCAAAGAAAATTAGATATTTCCAATTTGATTTACTAAGGGAGTTGTCAGTTAAAACTCCTAAGGGAAGTATCATTGCAACAAAGTTTTGTGAATCAGTCCCCATTAGAGCACATAAATGTTCTTTATCTGCTGATCTCATCGTCATACCTATGATTGAGTTTGATATAATCCTCGGTATGGACTGGCTTTCGGACTATGATGCGAAGATTTATTATAAGAAGAAAGAGGTTACGATTCTTGATGATAATGTTAAGGAACACCTTATCTTTAGAGTAGAATCGTCACCACCTAATTCTTATTTAGATCCACCCTCAATAGCTCAAATAAATTCAATTATTAGGGAGGAAGAGAATGAAATAACTATCGGTGAGGAAAGGAATGTTCAAATATAGGATGTACCTACTGTGAAAGAATTTGTAGATGTATTTCCGGATGATTTACCTGGACATCCTCCAGAACGAGAAGTTGAGTTTTCCATTGATTTGATTCCTGGATCAAGGCCTATATCGAAGACCCCTTATAGAATGGCCACTGTAGAATTAGTTGAACTAAAGAAACAACTAGAGGAATTGAGTAATAAGGGATTTATTCGCCCTAGTTTTTCTCCATGGGGAGCCACTGTTCTTTTTGTTAAAAAGAAAGATGGATCTATGAGGTTATGTATCGACTACAGGGAGATCAATGCTATAACGATAAAGAACAAGTATCCCCTACCGTGCATTGATGATTTATTTTACCAACTGTATAGATCTCAATACTTTTAAAAGATTGAACTTCGATCTGGATACCATCAGTTGTGTGTGAAGAAGGAAGACATTCCGAAGACAGCATTTCGAACTAGGTATGGGCATTACGAGTTTACTGTAATGCCTTTTGGATTGACTAATGCACCCTCTGTATTCATCGATCTGATGAATAGTGTTTTTAAGTAGTATCTCAATGAATTTGTGGTGGTATTTATTGATGATATCTTGGTATACTCCAAAACCTATGAAGATCATGAAAATCACTTGCGCATTATCTTGAAGACTATGAGGAGGCATGAATTATATGGAAAGTATAGAAATTGTGAATTCTGGCTCTATGAGATTTCTTTTCTTGGCCATATTGTCTCTAAAGATGGAATCTCTGTTGATCCTTCTAAGACCAAGGCAATCCAAGAATGGACAGCACCTACGAGTATAACTGAGGTACGTAGTTTTATTGGTTTCGCTGGTTATTATCGACGTTTCGTCAAGAATTTTGCCCGATTGGCTAACCCATTAACGAAGCTCACACGTAAAGGGGTTAAATTTGTTTGGACAAAGGAGTGTGAATAATGTTTCGAATAACTGAAGAGAAGATTAGTCAATGCTCCTATATTGACTCTACCATCAGGGAATGATGGGTTCGTTATTTATAGTGATGTATCAAAGAAAGGACTTGGTTGTGTCCTTATGCAGAATGATAGAGTTATTGCCTATGCATCACGACAGTTGAAAATTCATGAACAAAACTATCCTACTCATGATCTCGAGTTAGCAGCTGTGATCTTTGCATTAAAGATATGGAGGCACTACCTTTATGGTGAAAAATGTGAGATTTATACTGATCACAAGAGTTTGAAGTATATTTTCTCACAAAAAGAACTCAACATGAGGCAAAGGAGATGGCTTGAATTACTCAAGGATTATGATTGCACGATACACTACCACCCGGGGAATGCAAACAAGGTGGAAGATGATTTGAGTAGAAAAGACCGTGGAGTTTTGAACAATATGAGAATTGAAAGAGATCCAATTTTCATGGATCTAGGGAATATGGACATGGGAATAACCAGGGAAGGTGAAACATCAATGCTTTTTCAAATGGTTACCAAACCATCTTTACTAGAAAAGATTAAGAGTTCTCAGACCGATGATGAAGAATTTCAAAAGAAGATTAAAGCTGTGAATGATGGGAGATTGAGAGACTTTGTGTATGAAGGTGGAATTTTGAAATTTGGGAAGAGACTTTGTGTTCCCGATATACCTGATCCAAAAAGGGAATTTTTGGATGATGCTCATAGTTACAATTTCTCTATACACCCTGGGAGCACCAAAATGTATAGATATTTGAAGGAACATTTTTGGGGGGAAAACATGAAGACGAAGATTGCTGATTTTTTATCAAGATGTATGGTTTGTCAACAAGTGAAAGCTGGAAGGCAATAGCCTGGAGGAGTCATTCAACCTCTTCCCATACTCGAGTGGAAATGGGACAATATTACGATGGAGTTTGTCATGGGGCTACCAAAGACTCCTAGAAGGAATGATGCAATATGGGTTATTGTTGATCGTCTTACCAAGTCAACACGTTTTCTTGCTATAAGAGAATATCTACCCCTGGAACGTCTAGCAAGACTATATATTAATGAAGTTGTGAGACTTCATGTAGTACCCCTATCGATTGTTTCTGATCGTGATCCCCGTTTTACTTCAAGATTTTGGAAAAGTCTTCAGAAATCCCTGGATACTGAACTTCATTTGAGCACCACTTACCACCCTTAGACATACGGACAATCAAAACGGACTATTCAGACCTTAGAAGACATGTTGAGATCTTGCTCACTTGACTTTCAGGGTATGTGAGATCAATATTTACCACTGGTAGAATTTTCCTATAACAATAGCTTCCATTCGAGTATTCAGATGGCACCATATGAAGCGTTATACGGGAAGAGATGTCGTACACCAACCTGTTGGGATGACGTTGGTGAAAGAAAACTTGTAGGCCCAGAATTGGTGGAGGAAACGGTGGAAAAGGTGAAGGTAATCCAAAATCACATCAAAGCTGCTCAAAGTAGGCAGAAGAGCTATGCCGATAATCGAAGGAAGGATTTGGAATTTCAAGTTGGTGATCATGTTTTCCTGAAGGTATCACCATGGAAGGGAGTCATACGTTTTGGTAAGAAAGGTAAATTGAGTCCCAGGTACATCGGACCATTCGAAATTCTAGAACGAATTGGGGTTGTAGCTAACCGATTGGTAATGCCACCAAGTCTCTCCAAAGTTCACGATGTGTTCCACGTATCTCTGTTGTGGAAATACATGTCTGACCCAACGCATGTACTCACCTATAAATAATTAGAACTGGAACCCGATCTGTCTTATTGCGAAGAGCCTGTCAGGATTCTTTATACAAGAGAACAAGTACTGAGAAACCGGACGACGCATTTGGTAAAAGTTTTGTGGAGAAACCATAAGATGGAAGAGGCAACGTGGGAACCTGAGGAACTTATGATGAAAAACCACCCGAGTCTTTTCATGTGATAAGTATTATAGAAATTTCGAGGACGAAATTATTTGAAGGAGGGGATAATGTAACACCCCAAGCATCTACGGTACGCTTCTCTTTGAATAATGTGATAGCGTGTGTTGTACGCAACACCGAGTTCTAACACACCATAACCAATCAAACTAGCCGTTATGAATAGTAATACCTACTTTTTGAAATTATATATATTTTATATTTTAAAATGGACTTCATTTTTGGATTCGGAATATCGAATTTAGCCTAAGGTAAAATTTTAGAACTTTTCGGATAACTTTAATATTTTGATGAATAGTGAAAATTACTAAATTTTAATTAAAAACAACTTTTTTAATCAAAATAATTAATAGTGATAAATTATTAATTTGAGTGGTTTTAAAGTATATTTAGAATATATTTTTACCATTTAATATAATTTTGGTCATTGGACATAATTTTACAATTAAACCGAACATAAACAAGTGTCAATCTTTTGATAGTTATTATCACTTAAAAACACGCTTTTTGTTTTGACAGCGAGAAATAATTTTAAATTAATTTCTGCCACTTCTATGTTTTGAATTTAGAAAAATGGATTCCATATTTGGAATCAGGATGTCCAAATTGTGTAAATAGGTCACTCTTATTTTTAGACATTTTGAATAATTACTGCGATAAATATTTTATTTACCATGGTTAAGGGTAAATCCGGTAAATAAGGGTTAACAAATAATATTATAATAGTACTAAATTACCCTAAAACGTATCCTAGCCTTATTGGTTGATACATGTTCGACCATAGGCATCTTTGGGACGATTGTGGGACCCCATGGTGCCACTTGTAGGTGATAGGGACAATTTTTTTTTAATTAAGTTAAAATGAATACAAAAATGACACAAGCATATATATTTTAGAAAAACAATTATTACATAAGGTTATATATGTTTTATATTAGATTATAAATATTCATTATAAAGATAAAAATATTTCCTACATAATGATATTTTATTTATAATTTTTAGAGATTAAATAATTTAATTTATTTATGACACAATGATGATGAATTAATTAATATAATAGTGAAAAATTAAAATAATTGATATTATAAATACCCAAATAAATATAATATGAACCTTTTAATGAATTAAACTAATTTTATAGGATAATATGATATATTAGGATTGATTTAATTGACTTTGTTCGAGTAATCAATCTGTTATGAGTTTCAAAAAAATCATCTATTGAATAGTGTCAAAATTGACATAAAATAGTTCTTAAAACAAGTATTATATTATTAATTGATATTAAATTACTACAAATCTAAGGATAGGCCAAGAGACTTATATCATGATAGTTTCATCATTAATGGACCACTTGGGGGTCGCTTGGATGTATATAGTAATTTTATTATCCATATTATATAAAAATACAAAGAGACATTGTAAATTGAAACTGATTAACTTAGAGTTAATACTTAAACATAAGGTTAATATAAGTACCCAAACCTGTCTAAATTATATTGGTTGAGTTGTTTTCGACCCATCCTTACCTTAAAAGTTAAATAATCTACTTTGGAGCCATTAGAAACCGAATATGAATTTATTCAAAATTAATATTTCTATCTTTTCCAAAGGTTCCCCTCACCCCTCTTATAAAAGGGCACTCCTCCTTCTCATTTCTTCAGAACATAAAAGGCTTTTGGTTCGACCAAACTCTGCCCAAATACTCTCCTAACTTCCCTCACTACAACCTAGATGCCTTAGTTTGATCAGAAATCCAACCTAAAAAGCCCTTTTGATCAAATCAAAAGGAAGAACCCGAAGAAGAGGTAATGTTTTCACCACCCATTTTCAAGTTCCTTTCTTCTTCCACTTCTTCTTTCTTTGTTATTACCATTATAAAATAATAAATCCAGTATCATATATATACTGTGATGTTATTATAAATATGGTACAACCATATTCAGTATTCTATCCACCCTTTCAATAACATGTCACCATACGTGCGTACGTACGACTTACCGTCTCCAAGTCGTGGTGTAATTGTTATTCAATATAATATTATTTGGATGGGTATAATAATGATGTGTAAATCATGTAAATAATAAATATAACATGTTAATGATTCTGTATATATGATATACCATCCATTTATATATTATTTTAATATCAAAAGAATGATATTGTCGCTCGTGCGTATGTACGGACTACCGTCTCCACGAACGCGATGAGATTCATTCTCCATCGTATCCATTAAAGTATAATTATCATTTGATGATTTAAAAATGATTTTTAAGGACTTGATATCATTATTTATATAAAAAATATACAACCTATCCATGACAAACATGGCTTATGTAGCAAAACATATAAAAGAAAACGAGTAAGTTAACACCCGAAACGACGATAATTCAAAGATATTATTGACAAATCAATGTTAAAAGATCATATATGATATCATATTAATATATATGATTCTTTTATAATTTAATAACAATTATTTCACCATTATACAGGAGGTTAACATACCCCAACCAAGGAAAAGTACAAGGTAAGGGGTTTTCATCTCACTCCTTATTCCCATGAGATTCATGCCATATTGCCACCATCACCTTTTGTGTGGTGTATGTACTGACCATAATTATATTCTTTGTGTAATACAATCTAATTTATGTGTATTTACATATTCATTGTATGATACATATTTCATGGGTTGTATGTTTCATAAGTTACCAAATTGGTAAGGGTTATTTCATAATATCTTCATTATCCGAGGTTGTTTATACGTAATAATCTACTGGGATATCTTTATCATCCACATCCATGTTTCTACAAAATGAATTTCAAAACATTTTTATTATTTACAAGAATATGGGTTAAAGTTATTTATACCCTTGTTTGATTTAAAGACCCGTAAAATTCAAGGGAATTTTTCTTTCTTAATTTTCTTTAGAATTTTACAAGAGCGCGGTTTCAGACGGCACCTGATTCCGAGGCCCGGAGTGCCCGGAATTAATTTCCGAAGTTTGGCTCGGGTACGTTCAGTGAACGAACGAGCGGGAATTCGTAACTTTTGATCTGGTGCTCGGAATTGAAATCCGAGGGCACCGATGAACTCGCAGTGCCGATTTTCGCTTAAAGAGACCTTTTCGGGAGTTGCGTTTGTTGCGGGTTGAAATTTAGTTTTAGGGGTTTTTAGTTTGAGTTAAATAAAATTGTGTAGAACAATTTTATTTTTAACTTGTTAAAACCTATCAAAGGAGGTTGGAAGTGGGACCCACACCCACTTCACCTCCCTTGGGAGGATTAAGTGTGGTGGGGCCCACACGAACCCCTAATCCTTTCAATTCTCCCAACTCCCTTAACGCCTCATTTAATGGCTTGAGTTACCTTTTTAATTATGGGAGTTAAACCTTTTGAATTTCAAACTTTTGAAATTCTTTTGTGTTATGTGCTAATAAAATAAGATGCTGTCTTATTTTATTTTGGGTTCTTTGTTTGTCTACTTGAGAGGTGGAGAGCTCTTCTTCTTATTCAACTCTGACGAAGAACTCGAAGAACGTTCATCTTGACGAAGAAAGCTCAAGCTCCGACGAAGAACGCCACACCTCCTTTCTTCGTTTACCGTGTCAACGAAAGGGGACACCACTTCTTCCTCGGACAACCTTCGTCGGCGTACAAGTTTCACCAACGACGTGACTCTTCGAACGCATCCCTTCGTCATCGGGTTTGACGAACGGCTACCGCGACGCCCGACCTCCGCGACGTCGTCTTCCGCGGAACGTTCACAATCTTCGAACCTTATACCCGAGGTAGGGGTTGTTGATTCAATATTTATTTATTCCATTTCTTGATCATGGTTTTCGCATGTCAAACATGAGACTTTTGAATGTTTTAAGTTGCGTTATTATTTTAACGTGAGGGCGGCCGGACCGCACGAACACGGCCGAACCCCCCTCCATCGTTCTTGTTTATTATTGCGGGTGGAAGCAAGTGGCGTGGTGCCGTCGCACCACGCGGATGATCGTGCAAATATTTTACGTGGCGCCGTCGCGCCACGCCGAGGAAAAATCTTCAAGAACGCGACGCCGTCGCGCCGCGTTGAATGGAATCAAGGCATGGCGAAAGGGGCACGGTGCCGTCGCACCGCGCCGGACGACGAACACCGCGGCCGGTTCCGGGCCGCGGCGGGACGAGGAGACCGCGGCCGGTTCCGGGCCGCGGCGGGACGAGGAGACCGCGGCCGGTTCCGGGCCGCGGCGGGACGAAAAGACCGCGGCCGGTTCCGGGCCGCGGTGGAAGAGAAGACCGGCGGCCGGGCCACCGGCGTCGGATGCCGAAGAGGGGACCGGAAATTCCGGTCCCGTTGGAGAAAACCGGCCGGCCAGCTGGCCGGCCGGATGCCGTTAAACCGGGGAATTAATTCCCCGGCCAGCATGTAAAACCCCCCTCTTTAAGAGGGGGGGCAGTTTTAATTAAAGGGAGGGGGGCAGCCGGCCCCCCGGTTCCGCGCCAGCAGGCCCCCCACGTGGGGGGGCGCTTTGAAAATAACGGCGCGGCTATGCCGCGCCGCCTGTTGAAAAACCGCGGGGCTTGCCCCCCGCGTGCCGACCGTGTGCGGCCCCTCGCGGCACCCCGAGCCGCCGCGGCACCTCGCGGCGCCAGGCCGCTGCGGCCCGCCGCGCCGCCCCGGGGGGGGGGGGGGGTCGGGCCGGGTCGGCCCGGACCCGGACCCCCCCGTTTCGAACCAGAATTGGTTTTTGGCCCATAACTTGAGCCTCGAACCTCCGAATGACGAACCGTCTGCGGGAATGCAATCCTTGGATCGAGACGGTCGTTTCGGTATATCGCACTCAAGGTTTCGGTTTATTTTGAGTTCGGCCGGGTTGGTTCGTTCACGAAACCAACCGGGCCTTCGGAGGGGAAACGCTCATATCTTGAGCTACGAACGTCCGATTGACGCGCCGTCAGTCGCGTTGTGTTCCTCTTAGTGAGACGGATCTTTTGGCATACTCCTCCCGAGGTTTGGACGCAGGTGGAGTACGGTCGGGTTGGTTTAGCCTTAAAAACCAACCGGGCCCCGGAGACGAAAATGCCAATAACTCTCAGACCGGGCGTCCGATCGACGCGCCGTCTGTTGCGTTGAGTTCCTGTTGACGATACGGAACTTTTGGATACATCAACTCTGGTCTTCGTGACAGTTGATGTATCAGCCTCTCGGCTCGTGGAGCGGACCCTCCGAACGAGCTTGCTATGTGCGGGAACCCTAGTGCTGGCTGCGACTGTGCTACGACTACGACTGCTACTGTGACTGCGACGACGACAGTACAGAGATCCTGTGTGGATTCGACGACGACAGTACAGAGATCCTGTGTGGATTCGACGACGACGACTACACCACTCAGCGATCCTACGTGGATCAGTGCTACAGGTCCTGTGTGGGCCCGATCCTGTGTGGGTCCTTGCGCTCAGCGGTTCTGTGTGAGCCAGCGCCTACAGGTCCTGTGTGGGCCCGATCCTGTGTGGGTCTTTGCGGGGGTTAGTTACCTATCGATCCTTCGTGGGTCCGACGACTTAGATGGACCAGTGATCATCTTTATCGTCCTTGAAGAAGTATACCTGTGTGAGCTGAATCCTGTTGCTTTCCTGTGTGGATTGTGTTGTGCAATCCTGTGTGGATTATGTTTTTCTTTCCTATGTGGAATACGTATACTTTCCTGCGTGGACTGAGTTGTACTTGGGCTCGGAGGTTGGAGCGTATTTTAATTGATGACTTAGGTATATGTATGGGAATATACCTAAGCAGTGTCGGTTGTTACTTCGTGATTGTACTTTTCTTCGTGGTTTATCCTTTGTGGATTTGAGAGACCTTCAGGGGTCTCGGGGTCCCTACTGAGTAGCTTATACTCACCCCTGCACGGGCTTCGCCCGCACTACGTTGTGTTGGTTGCAGACGACGGAAAGCGTTGACCTTAGCAGAGGCCTACAGAGCGGGACGGTACCCGGAGGAGGACCACTGGGCGAGACGTGCACGGAGCGGACGGCAGGACCCGTGGAGCAGAGGAGCTATCTGTACCCACCCTTCAGGTGGGATTTCCAGTGGACAGCTCGGTGTAGCGGCTTTTACTTTTCAGTTGCTGTTTTCCCTTTCGAGTTGTACTTTACTTTCAGTTTGGGTTTGTATTCTGGCCCATTTACCTTTCCGCACTTTCAGTAGTACTCTGCTTTTGTTTAGTGTTTACTTTCCGCTTGTTTACTCTGTGGTGTGTGTTTACATTTCAAAGGCAATGCCTTCCCTTTTTACCGGGATTTACACCTTGGTGCTAGTCGCCAGCCCCTGGCCTATGGAAGGCGGGCTTGGGGTAGTCACGGCACGGACCCCGTGGGCGGGTCGTGAAAAATTGGTATCAGAGGAGTTCGGTTCTACCGCGAACTCTGATCTTTTCTATGTGTGAAGAAATAATGTTTAGCGTATTGAGTGTGGATATCAGTCCAGGGAGTCCAGTGTTGGTGCGGCGGCCGACGTATCCGTACACCAGGACCCTGACTTCTGATTTCCGACTTAATGCACGAAAACATTGATTGCGTGTGTGTTTCAAAGTTTTCTTTGTGATTACTTATATCAGCTCACCAGGTATACTGTTCTGACCGTGGCGCACCTGTTTTCTTTTCAGGATGGCCCCACGACGGCATCCAGCTAGGGTTCCGAGAGTCGAGCGAGACGACAGCCCACCGAGCGACGAGGCCTCGGTGCAGGGCCCTTTTCCAGTAGTGGCACCGGCGGTAGCTTTACCCGCCGATTCCCCGATGCTTCCAGCAGCAGCCGCTGACGATGCACGTCGCCTCAGCGCACTGCATGAGTTTCAGCGCCAGCGACCGCCCAGGTTTCGCGGGGAGACGGATCCCCAGGCAGCATAGGACTGGCTGGAGGCAGTGGTTCGAGTGTTTAGGCTAGTGAGGACACCAGCAGACCTCATGGTGATCCTCGCTGCGAGCCTACTACACGCAGCAGCAGGACGATGGTGGAGGTTGATGCTCCAGGTGCACGATGAGGCATCTCTACTTTGGACGGACTTTGAGAGCTTCTTCCGCTCGGAGTTCGTCCCAGCCACCCTTCGTGCGGTGCGTATCCAGGAGCTTCTACAGCTGCGGCAGGGCAGCATGACGGTCGCTCAGTACTCGGTGAGATTTACCGATCTCTCGCGATACTCGACCGACATGGTACGGGACCCATTCTTCCGGGCCCGGACCTTCGAGCAGGGTTTGAGACACGAGATCAGGGCATCACTGATCTCCCTCAGCATACCGACTCAGACAGGAGTACTGGAGCGGGCCCTTCTGATCGAGAGCTTCCTTGCTGAGTCTACACCAGCACAGCGACCCACCGTAGGGCGGCACGTGGCAGAGTCATCCGCAGCAGGCAGTCGACGGATGACTCAGGGGTCCAGACAGACCAGACATTCGGGCAGACGATCTCAGGGCACTGGCTCAGCAGTGCGGGGCACACAACGCGGAGCCAGTCTTCCGAGAGGCAGACAGTGCTACTCGTGCGGCGGGCAGGGCCACATGGCTCGTGACTGCCCGACCCGTCGTGCCGAGGAGCAGCAGTCAGTTGATGGACCACCGAGGCAGAGGAAGAGGATCGATCGTGGCGGTCCGCAGGGAGGAGGCGGACGAGGCAGAGGAGCTGGACGAGCAGCTGGTGGTGGCCGACGCTTTGAGGCTCTACCACCACCACCACCAGGAGGTCCACCCCGACCACAGGGAGCTGGCGGGCAGCGACAGGCACAGCTCCAGGCAGCAGAGGCCTACGACCACGGCGCACCCGAGATGATTCGAGGTACTATCTGTGTCTATTCCACCCTTTCTGCAATTCTTATAGACACAGGAGCGAGTCATTATTTCATAGCCGCTGCCCTTGTTCGGAGCTCGGAGATTCCGACAGAGCCGTTGGCTCGATCCTTACGGCTAGAGACTCCTACGGGAGAAGAATCGACGATTACGCACTGGTGCCGGCAGTGTGAGCTTACTATAGGAGGCGAGAGCTTCGGCTGGGATCTTCTTGTAGCAGCGTCGAGGCCTTACGACGTCATCTTGGGCATGGATTGGCTATCTACGGTCCATGCACAGATTGACTGTTTTAGGCGCAAGGTGCGATGTGTACGCACCGACGGGAGCAGGTTCACCTTCACCGGCCAGAAGGGAGCCTTGGCAGCACAGGATGGACTTCCGCGGAGGAGAGGACAGCCCATCACTCATCAGTTGGCTAGCCTTATCCTTGGAGAAGTTGACGTGCGGAGTCCTGGTTTTCCTGCAGTGGTGGATCAGTTTGCGGACGTTTTTCCCGACGACGTTCCAGGGCTACCTCCTCGCAGAGAGTTAGACTTTTATATTGACTTGTACCCCGGGACAGCCCCGATATCCAATCCAGCATATCGGATGGCCCCCGCCGAGCTTCGAGAGCTACGGGTACAGTTGGAGGACTTGCAGGGCAAGGGGTTCATCCGACCCAGTGTTTCACCCTGGGCTTCACCGATATTGTTCGCCAAGAAGGTGGACGGGAGCTTGCGACTTTGTGTTGACTATCGTCGCCTGAACCAGGTGACAGTGAGGAACAAGTATCCGCTACCGAGGATTGATGACCTCTTTGATCAGCTCAAGGGAGCACGGTGGTTCTCGAAGATAGACCTCAGGTCAGGCTATCATCAGCTCAGAGTCAGAGACGAGGATGTGCAGAAGACAGCCTTCAGATGTCGGTATGGCCACTATGAGTTCTTGGTTATGCCTTTTGGTGTAACCAATGCTCCAGCAGTGTTCATGGCTCTCATGAACAGGATCTTTCAGCCATACCTCGATCGGTTTGTCGTAGTCTTCATCGACGACATTCTGATTTACTCTACGACAGAGGAGGAGCACGCCTATCACTTGCGAGTTGTTCTTGACACACTCCGAGAGCACCAGCTTTATGGTAAGCTCTCGAAGTGCCAGTTCTGGATACGTGAGGTCCACTTTTTGGGACACGTTATCTCTAAGGCGGGAGTTGCAGTAGATCCCGCAAAGATTGAGGCTGTGTTAGCATGGGAGCCACCCAGGAGCGTGACTGATGTTCGGAGTTTCTTGGGACTAGCTGGTTACTATCGGAGATTTGTGCCGAACTTCTCTAGAGTTGCGGCATCACTCACAGCTTTGACGAAGAAGGGGAAACCCTTCGTGTGGTCAGACAGATGTCAGCAGAGCTTCCAGGAGCTGAGACAGAGATTGACTAGCGCACCTATCCTGAGGTTTCCTGAGGAGGGAGTAGGGTACGTAGTCTACTGCGATGCATCAGGGACCGGACTCGGATGTGTTATGATGCAGGAGCGGGCCGTGATCGCCTATGGATCACGTCAGTTGAGGCCGCATGAGCAGAACTACGCTACCCATGACCTGGAGTTAGCAGCAGTGGTCTTCGCTCTGAAGACATGGCGACACTATCTGATGGGCGAGCACTTTACAGTCTTTTCCGATCATCAGAGTCTCAGGTATATCTTCTCGCAGAAGGACCTGAACCTGAGACAGCGGCGATGGCTCGAGTTCCTCCAGGACTATGACTTTGAGATAGTCTATACTCCTGGGAAGGGGAACGTAGTAGCCAATGCCCTCAGCAGGAGGACGGGCATTCAGCTACTCGAGGAGGCGACGAAGCAGCTAGCCTCTTTGCAGATATCCTTCGTGGATAGAGATGGAGCAGCCTTTCTTCAGTCTCTCACAGTCACTCCTCCACTACTACAGCGAGTCAGGGAGGCACAGCATGGGGACGCTGACTGTGAGACACGGCGTGCACAGATATCCTCGGGACAGGAACCTGATGGTTTCTCCCTTGGAGCAGAGCACGACATCCTTTTCAGAGGACGTACCATGGTACCAGTAGCTTTGCGAGAGGAAGTGCTGAGAGAGTTTCACACTTCTCCTTTGGCGGTACATCCTGGAGTGGCGAAGATGTACCAGGACATCAGACGACAGCATTGGTGGCCGGGTATGAAGAAGGTTGTAGCAGAGTTCGTTTCTCGATGTCTCACCTGTCAGCAGGTGAAGGCAGAGCATCAGGTACCAGCAGGCTTGGTACAACCCTTGGAGGTTCCGGAGTGGAAGTGGGACGGCATATCTATGGACTTTGTGACTGGACTTCCACGCACTTCCAGAGGTCACGACTCCATTTGGGTGATTGTTGACCGACTCACCAAGTCGGCACACTTCTTACCCATCAGAGAGCAGGGCTCAGTGGAGAGCTTGGGACGTCTCTACGTTCAGGAGATTGTGCGGCTCCACGGCGTGCCATCATCTATCGTTTCCGATCGAGATGCCCGCTTTACTTCCCGGCTTTGGAAGGGGTTGTAGGAGGCATTCGGGACGCAGCTACGTCTTAGCACAGCTTTTCACCCTCAGACGGATGGTCAGACGGAGAGGACCATTCAGACTCTCGAGGACATGCTCCGCGCATGTGTCCTCGACTTTGGTCATAGCTGGGAGGACCACCTACCCTTGGTGGAGTTCGCATACAATAACAGCTACCACTCCACCATCGGGATGGCACCGTACGAGGCGTTGTACGACCGACCATGTAGATCTCCTTTGTGCTGGACAGACCCTGGGGAGTCAGCACTGGTGGGACCGGAGATGGTCCAGGCCACGACAGAGAAGGTCCAGGTCATCCAGGAGCGGATGAGGACAGCTTAGAGCCGGCAGAAGTCATATGCTGACAGGAGGCGGGGGCCACTGGAGTTCGAGGATGGCGACCACGTCTTCTTGCGGGTCTCACCTCGACGTGGTATTCAGAGATTTGGCCGAGGCGGCAAGTTATCTCCGCGCTTCATCGGACCCTTCCAGATTCTCAGCAGGATTGGCGAGGTGGCTTATCGCCTGGCTCTACCACCTCAGTTGCACCGGGTGCACGACGTCTTCCACGTATCTCAGCTGAGGAGATACGTGCACGACCCGACGCACATCATTGACCATGGGGAGCTTGACGTTGACGATGGGAGACCTTTACGGAGGTCCCGGTGGAGATAGAGGATCGACAGGAGCGGGTCCTGCGTGGGCGATCGATTCCTCTTGTGCGCATCAGATGGCAGCACAGGAATCTCCAAGAGAGCACATGGGAGCGGGAGGCTCAGATGCGTGCTCAGTACCCTCATTTGTTTCCCTAGTTTTTGATGTATCTTTACGGGGACGTAAAGCCCTGAGGTGGGAGTAATGTAAAGACCCGTAAAATTCAAGGGAATTTTTTTTTCTTAATTTTCTTTAGAATTTTACAAGAGCGCGGTTTCAGACGGCACCTGATTCCGAGGCCCGGAGTGCCCGAAATTAATTTGCGATGTTTGGCTCGGGTACGTTTAGTGAACGAACGAGCGGGAATTCCTAACTTTTGATCCGGTGCTCGGAATTGAAATCTGAGGGCACCGATGAACTCGCAGCGCCGATTTTCGCTTAAGGAGACCTTTTCGGGAGTTGCGT
This sequence comes from Viscum album, assembly GCA_963277665.1. Taxonomy (NCBI): domain Eukaryota; kingdom Viridiplantae; phylum Streptophyta; class Magnoliopsida; order Santalales; family Viscaceae; genus Viscum; species Viscum album. Next base: position 266,801,992 of record OY728132.1, on the reverse strand, counting down.
TTGTTGCGGGTTGAAAGTTAGTTTTAGGGGTTTTTAGTTTGAGTTAAATAAAATTGTGTAGAACAATTTTATTTTTAACTTGTTAAAACCTATCAAAGGAGGTTGGAAGTGGGACCCACACCCACTTAACCTCCCTTGGGAGGATTAAGTGTGGTGGGGCCCACACGAACCCCTAATCCTTTCAATTCTCCCAACTCCCTTAACGCCTCATTTAATGGCTTGAGTTACCTTTTTAATTATGGGAGTTAAACCTTTTGAATTTCAAACTTTTGAAATTCTTTTTTGTTATGTGATAATAAAATAAGATGTTGTCTTATTTTTTTTTGGGTTCTTTGTTTGTCTACTTGAGAGGTGGAGAGCTCTTCTTCTTCTTCAACTCTGACGACGAACTCGAAGAACGTTCATCTTGACGAAGAACGCTCAAGCTCCGACGAAGAACGCCGCACCTCCTTTCTTCGTTTACCGTGTCAACGAAAGGGGACGCCACTTCTTCCTCGGACAACCTTCATCGGCATACAAGTTTCACCAACGACGTGACTCTTCGAACGCATCCCTTCGTCATCGGGTTTGACGAACGGCTACCGCGACGCCCGACCTCCGCGACGTCGTCTTCCGCGGAACGTTCACAATCTTCGAACCTTATACCCGAGGTAGGGGTTGTTGATTCAATATTTATTTATTCCATTTCTTGATCATGGTTTTCGCATGTCAAACATGAGACTTTTGAATGTTTTAAGTTGCGTTATTATTTTAACGTGAGGGGGGCCGGAGCGCACGAACACGGCCGAACCCCCCTCCATCGTTCTTGTTTATTCTTGCGGGTGGAAGCAAGTGGCGTGGTGCCGTCGCACCACGCGGATGATCGTGCAAATATTTTACGCGGCACCGTCGCGCCACGCCGAGGAAAAATCTTCAAGAACGCGACGCCGTCGCGCCGCGTTGAATGGAATCAAGGCATGGCGAAAGGGGCGCGGTGCCGTCGCACCGCGCCGGACGACGAACACCGCGGCCGGTTCCGGGCCGCGGCGGGACGAGGAGAACGCGGCCGGTTCCGGGCCGCGGCGGGACGAAAAGACCGCGGCCGGTTCCGGGCCGCGGCGGAAGAGAAGACCGGCGGCCGGGCCGCCGGCGTCGGAAGCCGAAGAGGGGACCGGAAATTCCGGTCCCGTTGGAGAAAACCGGCCGGCCAGCTGGCCGGCCGGATGCCGTTAAACCGGGGAATTAATTCCCCGACCAGCATGTAAAACCCCCCTCTTTAAGAGGGGGGGGGGGGCAGTTTTAATTAAAGGGAGGGGGGCAGCCGGCCCCCCCGGTTCCGCGCCAGCAGGCCCCCCACGTGGGGGGGGGGGGGCTTTGAAAATAACGGCGCAGTTATGCCGCGCCGCCTGTTGAAAAACCGCGGGGCTTGCCCCCCGCGTGCCGACCGTGTGTGGCCCCTCGCGGCACCCCGAGCCGCCGCGGAACCTCGCGGCGCCCGGCCGCCGCGGCCTGCCGCGCCGCCCCGGGGGGGGGGGGGGGTCGGGCCGGGTCGGCCCGGACCCGGACCCCCCCGTTTCGAACCAGAATTGGTTTTTGGCCCATAACTTGAGCCTCAGACCTCCGAATGACGAACCGTCTACGGCAACACAATCCTTGGATCGAGACGGTCGTTTCGGTATATCGCACTCAAGGTTTTGATTTACTTTGAGTTCGGCCGGGTTGGTTCGTTCACGAAACCAACCGGGCCTTCGGAGCGGAAACGCTCATATCTTGAGCTACGAACGTCCGATTGACGCGCCGTCAGTCGCGTTGTGTTCCTCTTAGTGAGACGGATCTTTTGGCATACTCCGCCCGAGGTTTGGACGCAGGTGGAGTACGGTCGGGTTGGTTTAGCCTTAAAAACCAACAGGGCCCCGGAGACGAAAATGCCAATAACTCTCAGACCGGGCGTCCGATCGACGCGCCGTCTGTTGCGTTGAGTTCCTGTTGACGATACGGAACTTTTGGATACATCAACTCTGGTCTTCGTGATAGTTGATGTATCAGCCTCTCGGCTCGTGGAGCGGACCCTCCGAACGAGCTTGCTATGTGCGGGAACCCTAGTGCTGGCTGCGACTGTGCTACGACTACGACTGCTACTGTGACTGCGACGACGACAGTACAGAGATCCTGTGTGGATTCGACGACGACAGTACAGAGATCCTGTGTGGATTCGACGACGACGACTACAGCACTCAGCGATCCTACGTGGATCAGTGCTACAGGTCCTGTGTGGGCCCGATCCTGTGTGGGTCCTTGCGCTCAGCGGTTCTGTGTGAGCCAGCGCCTACAGGTCCTGTGTGGGCCCGATCCTGTGTGGGTCTTTGCGGGGGTTAGTTACCTATCGATCCTTCGTGGGTCCGACGGCTTAGATGGATCAGTGATCATCTTTATCGTCCTTGAAGAAGTATACCTGTGTGAGCTGAATCCTGTTGCTTTCCTGTGTGGATTGTGTTGTGCAATCCTGTGTGGATTATGTTTTGCTTTCCTATGTGGAATACGTATACTTTCCTGCGTGGACCGAGTTGTACTTGGGCTCGGAGGTTGGAGCGTATTTTAATTGATGACTTAGGTATATGTATGGGCATATACCTAAGCAGTGTCGGTTGTTACTTCGTGATTGTACTTTTCTTCGTGGTTTATCCTTTGTGGATTTGAGAGACCTTCAGGGGTCTCGGGGTCCCTACTTAGTAGCTTATACTCACCCCTGCACGGGCTTCGCCCGCACTATGTTGTGTTGGTTGCAGACGACGGACAGCGTTGACCTTAGCAGAGGCCTACAGAGCGGGACGGTACCCGGAGGAGGACCACTGGGCGGGACGTGCACGGAGCGGACGGCGGGACCCATGGAGCAGAGGAGCTATCTGTACCCACCCTTCAGGTGGGATTTCCAGTGGACAGCTCGGTGTAGCGGCTTTTACTTTTCAGTTGCTGTTTTCCCTTTCGAGTTGTACTTTACTTTCAGTTTGGGTTTGTATTCTGGCCCATTTACCTTTCCGCACTTTCAGTAGTACTCTGCTTTTGTTTAGTGTTTACTTTCCGCTTGTTTACTCTGTGGTGTGTGTTTACTTTTCAAAGGCAATGCCTTCCCTTTTTACCGGGATTTACGCCTTGGTGCTAGTCGCCAGCCCCTGGCCTATGGAAGGCGGGCTTGGGGTAGTCACGGCACGGACCCCGTGGGCGGGTCGTGACATTTGACTTTTTATAAGAGGAATCTTTCCATCGTTTTCAATACAACTTCCTTTTTAACCTTTTCGACAGAATTAAGGTAAGAATGTTTTTTTAACTTATACGGCGGGTGCGGTTATTTTCCGCCGTTATAAAATCTTCAAAGCATTCCTTAAATGCTTATAAGAATATTTTCAAGAAAATGTTTTATTTTATATGGCTCTTAAATGATTTCAAAAATAGAACGAGATATTTTTCTAAAAAGTGTTTTGATTTCATCTATGCCAACATCCTTTGATGGATTTTACACTTATTTGATGTTGATTTATTATGATACAAAACTTCTATATTGTATTGAAGGTTTTGTGATATGTTTGACTGTGGATGTGCTATTTTTATACCATTCATAGTTTATGGTGAAATTATTGACAGTTCGTATGCTAGTTTTAATACGAATGTTTATGTTATGTTTAAACCTTTTCATATGGGAATGCATTGGATTTAATATGTGACGGGTGGAGCCTGCTATAGCTCCTCGATGCATCAGTAGGTCTCATGAGACAAACTAGTGTCTTGGCACAAGGCCTTGAAAAAATCTTATTTGTAGTCTTGGCACGAGGCTTTGGCTATGTGGTTATGATATTCTGGCATTATGAATTCCAACATTATGAAAGTGGTTATTGATTTTTGCATGTGATTATTCGATTAGTAGAATATCCATGTGAATAAGTAAATGGCATTATTTTATTTTATTTATGCCATTCCATGTTGAAAGTTAAAGTTTGAAAGGCTTTTCTTTTATTTATACATTGCCTTAAATGTTTATTCTTATTTATGAAAGTTTCTGCTATATTGTTATCCTTAATGGGAATTTGAGCTCACCCCTTTTCTATGTTTTATTTTTTCCAAGAAGTGAAGAAGTAAATTATGAATGACCTGCAAGGATATTATGAGGGGATATGATTGTGGATTATGGAAACATTATATTTTTGTAGTAGTTTTTCATTTTATGATGTAATGTAAGACTTATGAATATATATAGTGTTCCTAAGGCTACAAAACCAATCGGTCTTTCGAGATTTGATCTTTCTTGTGATCATGCCAATGTTATGTAATAATTCACCGACTCTGGGTAACTAGGGTTGGGGCGTTACACTGACCTACTGGACGTCCATGTGAGGCTACACTGATTATAGGTTAGAGACACTACAAAAGGTACATTCATCATAATGACTTGTGTTCTTCTGTGTCTTGATAATTTTGATAATTTATAATAAAAAAAAGTTTATGAAAAATTTAAAAGAAATATTATACACTATTCGGGATTAGGAATTCCTCATTTACCATGATCTTATAGAGCCCTTATGAAATCCATGAGTAGTGCGGGAGATCGAGGCCTAGGAGTTTGATCTATTCGATCAGTAAAGGATTGAATTAGAGGAAGCGGATGAAAACTAACCTAAGTCTATACATTTCTTTCCAGCGGTAGACCCTAAGGATGTATGAGGGAAATGATTCCAACATGGAGACATAACAATGGATTGAAGAGATGGTGATCACCTTTATTCTGATCTGTTCCCCAAGGGAGTACTAGGTTTCATTGGAAGTCATTTTGATGAGGGGATCTACGTGTCAGTGGTGGATGCTCTACCTTAGAGAGAGGATGGAGACTGATGTTTTCTGGTATGATTGTGAGAAGTAGTTATGGGAATAATTCCATTATTATATGATGAATAATGAAAAGAGGCAATATATTCTCTCCCTAAAGAAAACGAGTGTGTTGGTAAGGGATCTAGGGATCAGGTTCAAGGTCCTCCTTCACTTTTCTCCTGACCTCTATCTAGATGGGGAGTCTCAAGTGAGTCATTTAGTGGAGGCACTCCAACCCTCCCTTCAGTATGTTGTCAATCCCTTCACTCTATCGATGAACGTGAAGGCCAAAAGGAAGGCTGAAGTGGTGTATAGGATGAAAACACTGGGAGGTGTTCCATGAGAGGGGATTTAGTGACCTCATCAAAGTTGAATGCCATTCTTAGTAGGCCTCCAGCATCTGGGAAACCCAGGTTTCGGCCAACCGGGAGTAGGCCCTAGCAGTTCAAATTTCAATATCCTAGTTCACTACCTTTCCTTACATGCCTAGGAATAAGATGATTTATCTGTGGTATTTGTGGGAATCATCAAAATTAGTGTCCAGACCAAGTGAATTACAATGGTGGTGGGTAGGTTCAGCACCCACATCTGCAGCAGCTGTTTCCAACTAGGCCTTTTCAGCAGCAGCAGGTGGGACATCGACCTCACGATCCTCTAATAGTAGACATTACAGGAGGAGGACGACCTCAAGGAGCTCCTTAGGGACCTCGACCAGGGAATGGTATTTGTGGTAGATGATAGCCGAGGGTCAGAGAAGATGTGTCTGGGTAGTTGTAAGCCGCAAAGGTAGTATTTCTAGTTCGGCTAGAGGTCGTTTGAAGTATGATTAGCTTTTTTAGAACTCTTTCCCATGACATTTTTGATTCAAGATCTTCACACTCTTTTTTTTGCCCAGTTTGTCCCATGTCTTGGGCCTATACTTAGAGATACTCTCTATTCCCCTGGTACTGAGTACTCCATTTGAAGGCTAGACTAGCTTGTGTGATGTTTGTAAGAAATGTAAACTAATGTTCGGACCGTATTGCACCCATAGAGTCCTATTTTTTTTCTTATAATTCAACCATACAATATCATCCAGGGTATCTACTATTATTCTCTATTTAAACTATTATCAAATACTTACGGAGAATGGTATGTTCTCATATATGGGAGGCCAGCGTGTAGCTTTCATTGGTGAGTGAGGTTTCCAATAGGGCAGCCAGTGAGTTGATCCCCTCCTTTTTTTATTAGCCGAGATATCAGTGGAGTAAATAGAATTAGATATGGTGTATGTTTTGGGAGTTTTTGGAGAGTTCCTAGGCATTTTTACTAAGAGGTTATGGCTCTACCCCCTCGACGTGATGTCGTGTTCGAGATAGACTAACAACCTGATTCTCATTCGATTTCTTTGTCTCCCTATCAGATGGCACCTTATGAGTTGGGGTGTTTGAAGATCTAGGTTGATGACCTAATGAATAATGGTTTTATCTAACTGAGTGTGTCCCCATGGGGTGCTCGAGTATTGTTCACAAATAAGGTAGATGGTGGTCTTGGATTGTCTGTAGAATATCAAAGACTGAATCAGATGATGGTCAAAAACGGTTACCCCTCTCATGGATTGATGAACAATTTGACTAGTTAAATGGATCAGGTTGGTTCTCTAAGATCAACCTGAGATCATGATATCACTAGTTGAGTGTGAAGGAGGGAAACATCTTGAAGACTGCTTTTAGGTGTAGATATGAGAACATTGAATTCGTTGTCATGTCGTTCGGCATTACGAACGCACGAGGTGTGTTCATGGGGCTCATGAGCTCTGTTTTATGCAAGTATCTAGACAAGTTCATAGTTTTGTTCATCGAAAACAACCTAATATACTCATGATCAGAGGATGATCTTGCTGAGAATCTAAGGATAGTGTTGGAAATCCCCTGACACCACTATCTCGACGGGATGTTGTACAAGTGCATGTTGTGGCCACGAGAGGTGCACTTCCTTGAACACGTGGTGTCCCGGTAGGGAATAAAAATAGACCCATCAATAGTCAAAGTGATTTTTTCTTGGGAATCACCCAAGAATGATGAAGAGGTTCATATTTGTTTTGGGTCTAGTTGGTTACTACTTGAGGTTCTTTCCTGAATTATCTTGATTTACATAGCCTTTGATAGCCTTGACCATGAAATACTAGGATTTAGTTTGGATTGAGTGGTTCCAGACATCCTTCAATAATATTAATGGGAAAATGGTCTGTGCCCTAGTACTAACATTTCTAGAGTTTGGGGTAGCATTTGAAGTGTTATTTGATGCTTATGGTCTTGGCTTGGCGTGCGTGCTGATGAAACAGTAGAGAGTGATCTCTTATGGGTTTAGGAATTTACATCCTCAGGATTGTAACTATGCCACCCATGACCTAAAACTTATAGTGGATATGGTCACAATCATGTTTTAGAAGACTTAATTAATTGTGGAACACTTTATGGTCTTCACAGATCATAGGATCTTGAGGTATGTCTTCTCCCAATGTGACCTAAATTTGAGGAAGCGGAGGTGGATGGAGTTTCTTCAGGATTAGGACTATGAGATATCCTACACCTCAAGAAAGGGGAACATGGTGGACGATTCCTTGAGTAGTAAATTGTATAAGGATGTGGTTCGAGAGTCGTTGGATTCTTGGAAGGTGATGGAGGAGTTGGCAACCTTCCTCTGAGATGTATGTGTGAAGGATGGTAGGGGATTCCTATTTCAGATGATAGTGTAGTCTTCCATGGTACAGAAATTGGTGGAGTCTCAATGTGGAGACTTATAGGCTGAAGTGATGTGTGATTGTGTTAGCTAGGGTGATTCTCCAGAATGATGGTCGGATGATATTCAGAATATGGTGTTGTTTTTTGAATGTTGTTCGTCCTGATGACAATGCATGAGAGTGTTCTTGGTGAGTTCCCTAACTCACCCATGGTGTCACAATCAGGAGAATCCAAGATGTACTGGGGATTTAGGGGTCATTTTTGGTGGCTTGGTATAAAGTGGGAAGTGGCATAGTTTGTGGAAAAGTGCCTCTTATGTCAGTTGGTGAAGGTCGAGCACCGTGTTTGGGGCAGTCTATTGTTTCCCTTAGACATTCCTGAGTGGATGTGGGATGTCATCTCGATGGATTAAATTATATGAATACCTATGGTCGAGGGAGGTTGGGATTCTATCTAGGTAGTAGTGGACCTACTGAAGAAATTGGCTCACTTCTTAGTGGGTAAGGATTAGAGCGTTGTGGATTCCTTTGCACAGAAGCATATTGGTGAAGTTGTGTTGTTACACGGAGTTCCAATATCCATCGTTTCTAATCAGGATACTTGATTTACTTCATGGGTCAGGAAGGTATTACATCTTTATTTTGGCACCCAACTATGCCTTAGCACTTCATTCCACCACCAAACAAATGGGTAGACCGAGAAGACCATCCAGACGTTGGAGGATATGTGTTGAGGGTTTCTTTTGGAATTTTTAGGATCATGGGCATGACACTTTAAACTGGTAGAGTTTTCCTACAATAATATATATCACTCTACCATTGGTATGGATCTGTTTGAATCCTTTTATGGGAGACCATGTCATTCACCCGTGTGTTGGATAGAGGTTGGGGAAGCTGCTGTTGTTGGCCCAGAGGTGGTGCTGAGCACAACAGAAAATGTTTAGCATGTGCGTGGGAGTATGATGGTGTCATGGGGCTGACATAAGTCGTATTCCAATCATAGGAGGATACCATTGGAGTTTGACGTTGGGGGAAACCTGTCCTCAAAGGTCTCCCCTCAGTGTGGGCAACTAAGGTTCAGTGAAGGAAGTAAGATTTGTTCCAGGTTTATCAGACCCTTCGTGGTGTTGAGATGAGTTGGAGAGGTGGAATATCATCTACCCTAACCACCATGGGTTTAGAGGTTCCACGACGTCTTCCATGTATCTCAGATTCTTTAGTATCTATATGATGACTCCCATGTCCTCCACTGGGGAGATATGGATATCGAGGATTATGCGACATTTGTGAAGAAACCATTGAGAATCGAGGATTATAAAGAAAAGGTGTTTTGTGGGAGGACCATTCCCTTGGTTCGTGTGTTTTCGAGGCATAGTGTCCTTGAGGAGAGTACTAGGGAACAAGAGACACTGATCTATGCCTGGTTGCATGAGCAGTTTTGAGTTTTGATCTCGTGTTTTCCTTGTACTTTGTTATGATGTGATGCATGACTCTATTTTCTAGGAGATGGGCATTTTCCCTTTTTTCTTAGAATGTGTACGAAAATTACTAATTATGGTAAGGGGAGAACCAGATCCCTAATCAAGACACATTTACAGTGGATGCGATTAAATCTTCATGGGCAAGTCATTTCCACCTAAAGTAGATAGTATCTTGACATGGAAGAAGGAACACCGTAATCCATATATCTAGATGGTTTATCTTTTCTATTTGACTGGTTTCTTATTTTTTCAACATTTCTTCAGGTGATGGGTGAGGGAAATGATCCTAGGTGTCAAGGGTTGATCTGGCTTTCAAATGACTCTAGGGTGGTTTTCCCTTTAGAGGCATCTTACCAGGTGGTTGTTCGGGCCCCTTTCCTTCTTTGGGATTAGTCTTGATTCTCATGGGTGATAATAGTTTGAGAAGAAGTGGGACTGGGGTGGAACTTTTGGGGGAGGTCTGACACGTATGATGTCCTAAATAACTAGTGGGAAAGCATTGTGGGGTCCCAAAACATCGATTTTGATATTACTATTACTTTACATAACTTGAGTTATTTGGGGGGTGTTCCTTGGTGAGGATAGGTGGATAGTTTCCTTGTTAGGTTCTATGGTATTCTCTATTTCTCATGGGGAATTAGAATGCCTCTCCAATTGTGTAAGAGAGATTTTTATTTTCCCTACTGAGTATACTTGTATAATCACTATACATATATAAAACTACTTTTATGTTCCTAGGAGGTCTTTGAGGACCATGTCAGACCTTACTAGCTCCAACGCCAAGACATTAGTCATTGTTGTTTTTCTTTCTTTTGGTACATTTCCTTAAAGTGTTCTTGTACTTTGTATCAGTTTATTTTGAACTGCATATGGGAATTGATTTTTTATTTACATTTAATTTATTTTTTGTATATGCTGGTATTTACCATCTTACCTCCCATTCTTGTTCTATAAAAAGGGTAATGCCTTCCATATTACATGTGAATCTATACCCTGGGTGCTAATCACCACTCCTGGGACTACTGGAGGCAGAACTCAAAGGTTATAATATCACCTTAAACTTGAATAAGTAAGGGTCTAGAAGTCTTTTGTCCCTTCCAACATCTTCGTGAATGTGGTTCATGACATTTTGACCACCAAAGCTCGACACTGAACAATTACATTATGTGATATCATTCATTCTACCACTAGACTGTCTCTCATGGTTAACGAAAACATTTACCAATACTTCATCCTTAATAAGACATGCACATTTATGAAGTCCATGTACCTATTATTTCTTTGTTTATCTTATACTTTTTCTAGTTACTTGATTCTGTAACTCTATTTCTCATCACTTTTAGCACACTTTTATTTTCTATTTAAGATTTTACATAAAAAATTAATATATTCCTATCTTCTTTAGGCGGTGACACCCAAATTATAAATTCAAGAATGTTTAGGATTTGAACCCCATAGTATAAATTCAATGTTTTATTGGGGTTGAAAACCCCATACAAAATTTAGTGCATCATGGTTATCCCCCCACTTTGTAGAAAATGATTTTAAAATAGGGTTACGATTACCATTTAAAAATCATGTCATGAACAATGTATCTTATTTTGGGAAGAGATTTATAATACTAGAGTAGGCCCAATTTAGATAGGACCATTATAAAAATCATTTTTTTCCTTCATTTTTTTCTGCTGCAAATTCACTCTCTTAATTAACATTAAAAAGTGGTTCAAAAAATTCATCTATTTCAAGAAAAAAATTAATCTGGTCTATTAAAATCCTCTAGACCGTCTAGTATTACCCACTATGACCTGTCATTTTGTATAAAAGGTTGTTAATTTTGGAATTCAGTGAACCCTTTTATAGAATATATTAATGTTTAATTTTGAAAAACATTCATAGACCTCACAATCAAAATAAAATATATTTAATATTGAAATAATACATTTAAATGATTCTTGGATCCCTTAAAATCCACCAAACTTTTATGGAAATGACTATGGTTATTGGAAATCTATAATGGTGGAATAGTTCAGAAAATTGAGCATTGAACACTAATCAATCAGGAAAAAATTGTACACATTTTCATAATCTTACAGAAACACTCTTATAGAATTGGTTATGGAAGATATGTTTTAAATTATAAAATTGTGAATATATTATTCAAATCTATTAACAATTTTTTTATTCATGTATTTTCTTATAAGATAGCTCTAGATATATAGAATATTATACAGGTCACTCACCTTGGTTGAGGTAGATTAATTTGAAATTAGCATAGAATGCTTTGAGTGGAGTGAAAAGGCTTCAAGATGGGTGACTAAAACACAGTTAAACAAATTTTCCACCAATTCATAGTTATTATGAATGTAATGAATTCCCTTGGATAATATTTTTAAAATAAAATACTTATTGAATGAGTCATAAGAGTACTATCAATAAAATTTTATGAAGAGAAGGTTATAATTGATGAATTAAATAACATCAATGAGTACACTCTCAATTAATGGATTTGAATACTACTTCAATATGAACTAAAACTGAAACAAATAAACAAAGAAAAAATAATAAAAAAGGTGAAACATTTAAATATATGAATCCCTTTTCTAAAGTATCTTTTGATTATGATCTATATGATAGTGAAAAATATGTTATGGAATTGATTGTGACTAGATTCTATAAACAAATGGAAAAAAAAGGATTCAAGAACCAATTTAGAAGAAACCCAAAAAATAAAAACACAAGGTAGATAAGAAAGGAACAATTAATTATAATGATTTATATTTTAATTTTTTATGATTAAATAATGAATGGGAATCTCAAATAAGACTTTATAAATTTGAAAAATAAATATAAATAAAAAAACAAAGACAAAGGAATTAACAACCATTGGAGTTTTATAGAGGAATATGATACCAGTGAAGAATTTATACAAGATAAACACTCTTCAAACTTATACATCATGGATTATATGGATAAGGTTAGTGATTTTGTAATTTATTCTAGATCTTCTGATTTTGACTACGATTCTGAAAATCTAAATATTTCTTAATTAAATGATGAAATTAGAAGGTTTAGAAAATTTTCTTTTCAAAGTTAATGATTTATATAATAATATTATAGAAAATAATTAATTTTTTTTCTAAAAATAGAGTGTTTTACAAGAGAGTGAAAGATTAAGAAACACAACCTCTGCTTCTCACTCTAAAATTTATGATAATTTGAAGAAGTTGGATGTCTTAGGAGAAGTTTATTTTCATTATTCAAGGCCATGAAAAAATAACAAAACAATGTATTTCAATAAAATAAATAAAAGGAATGATTTTATTTTATATGATAGTAGATCACCTCAAAGGAATTAAAATAATTTTATGGAATGTATAAGTGGTTGCACTTATACTGTTAAATGCTTTAAATGTGGCATGAAATGTCACTAAGAAAATGATTAATCTCTTAGATTAAAACATCTTTTATGATTTAAGTAAACACATATTTCTAAATATTTTTTAGAGTTCCTTACAAAAAAATTTTAAATTCAGTGTGGGTACGTAAAAATTATATTAAAAATTCTATTGAACCAAAATTAGCTTGTGTACCAAAATTAACAATTAATTGGTTTTTGTAGGAAAAATAACTTCTATGTAGAAAGAATGACATATGGTACCTAGGAAGTAGAAGATCGAGGAATATGATTTGAGACCTGTAAATATTAGAAGTTAAAACACATGTGATGGAGGTAATATTACATTTAGAGATAATTTCAAAGGAAAAGTATAATGTTTTGGCAATGACGGTATTTATAATAATACCTTTATTTCTGATGTTTTTTATTGAAGGTTTAAAACATAATTTCATAATTATATCTTAGTTATATGTAAATTGAATGGAAGTTAAATTTAAAAATGAAATTATTTACTTTTAAAATATGATTCTCTATTAGTCAATGGTAATAAAAAAAGAAAATATTTATATTATTAATTTTGATGAACTAACTATTTAGCGTGTTATGTTTTTGAGTACTGTGTAAAGTGAAAGCATTCTTTGGAATCGATGATTTTTTCATATTAATTTATTAATGTTACATATGATCTCTAAACATGAGAATGTTCTATTGTTTCATACCTTTAAGAAAGAACATCTTTTTGTTTGTGATTCTTTCATAAAAGGAAAGCAATGTAAATTCAATTAAGGAATATCAATCATTTAAGTACTAATGTTTTCATATAGTTAGTATATCTTCATTTATTTGGTCTAACTAAAATTTCTAGACTTTGAGGAAATAAATATAATTTAGTTAGTGTTGATAATTATAGTACATTTACATGAATTTACTTTCTTCCACATAAAAATGATAATTTATCAAAATTTATTTCTGTTTGTAATTTAGTTCAAAATAAAAAAGGTTGTATGTTTTTTCTATTCATTGATATAAACTAAGTGATTTTAATAATTTAAAATTTAGAATAATTTGTGAAAATAATTGTTATTTTCTTAAATTTTCTTTATTTAAAACACCACATAAAAATGGTGTTATATGATAACAAATAGAAGTCCTTATAAAATGGAATTAAATAATTTAAGTGAATATAATTGGATTGATATTTTTGGGTTAAACCTATTTTTATTCTTGTTATATTTAAAATTTAATTCTTATTAGTCCTTTGTTGAAGAAAAGTCATTAAAAATTTTCTAAAAATGAAAATCTTAAATTTGGTTACTTTACTATTTTGGGATGGATGTTTCTATTTTAAATTAAAAAAAGATAATTTTGATATTTGTTGATGTTAAATGTGAGGAATGTACTTTTCTTGGTTATTATAATAATATTAAATCTTATGTAGCATATAAACAATGAAATGTGGTTATTAAATAATTTTTTCATTTTACGTTTGATTAAAATAAGGTATAATTAATTTCAAATTTTAATGATTTTTTATGAGTTTAGATAATTTAATGTTGGTGTGGAAACTCCTTATAATAATGATGAATCAATTGTGAGGGGAGTATAATTATTCTCGATCTAATCCAAGATAACCATGTCAAAAATGTTATTGGTAATATTGATTATGATATTAAAACTAGATACTATGTTTGGAATTTCTATGATAAATCTACCTTCATTTCTGATTTTTTCCATAAAATTATAGTAAGTGTTTTTAATGATTATAATTGTATTATTCCTATACAAGATTATCAAAATAATATTTCATGAAATAATGTTTGGTGTTTAGTATAATTTCCTAATGAAAATAATGTTATAGGTACTAAATGAATTAATATAAATAAAATGGATAAATCTGGACAAGTTATTATAAATAAAGAGTGAATTTTTTATCAAGGTTATTTTTAAGAATAATGTATAGATTTTTATGAATCTTTTGATCCTTTTTCAAGAATTTAATCTACTATAATATTATTATCTATTACCACTTTTCATGGATTTAAATTATTTCAGATGGACGTGAAAAGTATGTTATAAATGTTTTTTATTTCTATAGAAGTTAATGTTTTATAACTACATAGTTTTCAAAAATAAAATCTACCTAATCATTTTTTAATGTTATCTATCGATTGATATGGAATTTAGAACACACATTCTTCTTAATATGATAGAATCAAAATATTTTTATTGAAAAAATGTTTTCCGAAATATATAGTAGATCCTACATTGTTTATTAAATAAATTTCTAATTGTATTTTAATTTAAAAAATTTATTTTGATTATTTTATTTTAATATTAAAATAATTTTCATTACAAAGAGTTATCACTTTTAATGGAAAATTAATTTTTATGAGTCATATGGGAGAATTGAAATTCTTTCGGTGACTTCAAAAATTTTCAAATAAATGAATTTTTTTAAATAAATCGAGATATGATAAATATTTAATTAATTGATTAATTCTTTGTTATTTTAAATATAATAAAACCCCTATGATTATTTATCTTAACTTAGATTATGATGTTTCTGGAAAAAATATTAAATCTAAATTATTTTTAAGAATTATTTATTGTTTGTTGTATTTGACTAATCCTAGACCTAATATCATGTTTAGTGTTTTTATGTGAAAGATTTGAATATTATACTAAGGAATCTAAATGAAAATACATTATGAATAATATTAGATATTTTAGATGGAGTCCTAATTGTGGATTATTTTACTCTATAAATTTTCTTATGATTTTATTACTCACACTCACTCCAGTTTTTATGGATTTTGAATTGATAGAAAAAATCAGGTTTGTGTCACTTTCTTAGGAAGAATTTATTTTATTGGAGAAGAAGAAAAAAAATACATTTCTTTTTAAAATACAGAATTTGAGTATATGTCTAGTGCATCTTGTTTCTCTCGGCCTTTAGGGATTATATAAACATTATGTAAATATTATTTTACTTTTGAAAAATTCCTATTAACTGAGATAATTCCTCCACTATTTCTATTTCAAATCACCCTTTATATCATTCTATAACTAAGAATATAGACATGCACTTTCATTTCCTTCCTGAGTATGTTAATAAAGGTGTTATTTTTCTGGAATATATTCCAACTAAAAATAAACTGGAAAATATTTTTAGCAATCCATGTAATTATAAAATTTTTATTAAAATAATAGTTTCTCCTGATATTTAATAAAATTATTCTGGAAATTATATTTTATTTGTTTTTAACTTACCTATTTATGAACTTATAAAGGGGTGTTTCTTTGATCTTCAAACTATTTGTTTTTATATTTATTAAATATTACCTTTTAGAAATATTTTAAAAAGTTGGAAAATTTTATGAAGACCTATTTTGGTTTTTTAATTTTTAGAGGGGGGTGGGTTGGGATTTTTTTTATTTATTATTATTTTATGTTTTTGAATATTACAAATCCCCTCATTATTTCATGTGAAAATTGTTTTTATTACCTCTATTTAGTTTCTAATATCATTAGTTATAATGATCAGATTTTTATTAATCATCTTTAATATAAAATATATAGAGTATATAAAACATTTATTCGAATATAAAAAAATATTAATTCAATATATTATATTTTATCATTTTGGTCTAAAAATATTTCATGCTTTTATAATTGATAATAATATTCCGTTGATAAATATATAATTTTTTTTTTCAGTATTTCTATTATAAAATGAGTTATATAGATTATAAATTTTTGAATGATATTTATTTTGATATATGAAATAATTTTTTCATTTAGTTAGAATTTGTAAATGTTTGAATATATTGTATAAGTGGTCAAACAAATCACCCATGTTTATGAAATAATTCTATAATTCTAAATTCTCTAGAATATATTTTATTCTCTATTTCTTTGATATCTTTCACGATACACAATGAAATCACACATCCTTTGTTATGTTGTAATGATAATACCTTTATATATATTTTATTAGACTGTAACAAAGTATAATAATTTTTTCTAGAGACCAAATTTTTTTCCGAACTACAAAAATATTTTCATCATTTTTTTAACTATTTTTATATCATATTATTCAGTATTTTCCAATAATATGTCATTCTATACTTTTAGGAATGATATGTTATCCAATAAATTATAAATATATTGAGTTGATATACATTTATGTTATCTACATTAACTAATAATTATGATGTTTAGATAGGCTAAGAATTGTCTGATTTCTAAATTATCATGCTAATTCAGTTTCTCTATCATATTTTCAGTACCTAACAAGACTTTTCCTCCTTACCTCATGTGAATCGTAAATATATTATGAGTATGATATCCATTTGATAGTGAAATCCCTATTAACCTATTACAAGTGAAAAATACCTATTGTCAACCCTTGTTGAAGCTTCATAGTTATTGCATGATGGTTTGAATTCGGAAAATGAAGACTTGGTGAGTGGATCCTTTACCTTGCTTGTAGCAAAAAACAAATGGATTGGTTACATGATTTCTCAGCATATATGTTCAACTCATTTTTTTGAATTATATATAAAATGACTCATGAAAAAAAGTAAAATGATGCTCGAATAATTTTCTAATGCATCGATATCATTACCTCTTTCATGTTGAAACAGGTTCATAAAATGTTTAGTGCCTTTCCATGCCTATGTGAAATATTATATGAACCTCAGTCAACCACAGTTAACCTACTTCACTATTTTAAAGGAGCAGCATATATTAAAGTATCTAGTGCAATCCATTCATTGAATATATCATAAAAAATCATGGTATATATAGTTAACCCACTATAATTATTCACGGTTAGTATACTAACCATACATTAATGGTCAATATACCTACCACATGGTATTTTAGTGAATGAAAGTAGTTCACACGATTAGTATGATGAACTCATGTTATATTTTATTCACCACGTGTAATTTTTAAGTGATCTTACATTTTTTGTATGGTCATTATAACGAATGCAAGCTTACTTGAAGCAACCACACATTATCATCACATTAAGAATATCGATTACACAACCAAATAATATTCATGGTCAATTAGTTCCTTTATTTTTTCTCCAATCTAGAATTTTATGGAAGCTATATTTTTTCATCATGTTTTATATTATCATTAAATGCCTGCTTATATTAACTATTTTATGTACATTTTATATTTTAAAATTAATAAATATTATATAAAATCTATATGAAGTGTTTTAAAAATATTTTTAATTTTTTTTAAATTCTCATTATATTTATTCATTTTTCATTAATACACATACATCATATTTCCTATATTTATGTTTTTTATATTTTGAATTGATTTTGTGGTAATATTATTTTCTATAATAAAATACAGCGATGTATAACTTATTCAAAATAATTTTTTGGTATTTAATATAGGATAATTAAATCCTTAAATTTTTATTCACTACATGTAATTAGAATATATTTTAATGTTTTAATTTAAATAGATAATTAGTCTTATAATTTTGATGTGATTTATTTGATATTTTATTATAGAGGGGGTTTGAATCATTTAATAGGTAATTAAAAATTCATTCAGTCAGCCTTTAACCTTTTAATTCAAATGATTATTATTACAATTATAGAGATGATATTTTGTTATCCCTCCTAGATAATTATCCTTCTTGAATTTGAATTTCCTTACCCATTTGTGTTTTGGTTTTTTAGTATTCATAGATTGAATTTAAGTAATTCAATAGAAAATTCAAATTATTATACTGAGATGAACAACAATTACATAAACCGTTTAAGGATAAAAACATGATGTTGATCATTGATGCCCAGTGCAATCATTATTTATACTACGGGATAGTCTCTCAAGATAAAGGAAAAGTTATACCACTGTAATTTATATGACAGTACATCCATATTGGTCAATTTCTAGTACATTTTCTTTCTTCATTTATCTTATTATTTTCCATGTTTTCTAGAGTTTATAACATTATTTCCCGTCTCTTTCACATACAATATTATTTTTTGTTTGTGATTTTACATACAAAATAATTTATTCTTATTTTATTTAGGTTGTGAGTCCTATATTCTAAAGATATGAATCTTTGGTTTTTGACTACCATAGTCTAAATTCATATTAGTATTTGGGTTGTGACTCCCATAAGAAATTCAGTGTGATGTGGTTATCAGTTCACATTGTAGAAAAATATTCTATAATTGGGTTATGATTCCTTTTAAAAATCATGTTGTTCAAAATATATCTCTTGATGAGAAAAGAGGTAAAATAATAGACTAGGACCCCATTGGACTGAACTAGTATAAAAATCTGTGTGTTCTTTCTTTTATATCCACTGATAATTATCTCTCTTAATTAAAATTAATGATTTGTTTCGATAATTAGTATATTTCATTAAAAATATTAATTTGGTATATACCCCCTCTAAACCATCATCCATTACCCATTCCGACCTAAAAATTTTATAACAGGTTGTTCCTTTTTTAATTCAGCAATTCAATATATAGATTTTATTATATTTTATTATGCTACCCAATTCTTAGACCCAACTATATATGGAAATAAACATTAAGATGGAATGAGTGAATGTATATAATGTTGGGATCCCTTGGAAGCCACCAAAAATTAATGATAATGATTATGATTAATGGTGACTTCGAATGGGAAAATATTTCAAAAATATGAGCACTGAATGCTATTAAAAAATGGAGAAATTGGACACACTTCCAGAAGATTACATAGAAACTCTTATATGAAACAATGTTGCTTCATATGTTTTTAATTATAAAGTTATGAATATCTTATACTTTCACTATTAGAAATATGGGTTTTTGAGCCCCTTAACCTATAGCGACCGCCATTGGCGGTTGCTACATTTCCTTAAAAAAGGGGGCTTCTGTGCCCCCTCCTCTCATGAAGCGCCCCCCCCAATTCCCCCCTCCCATCACCCGTGCTCTCCCCAACGTCGTGTGCCCTCCCCGCCACCCCGCCCTCCCCGCCGCCCCCTCCCTCCCAGCCGCCCCGCCCTCCCCGCCGGCCCGCCCTCCCCAGCCCCGCCCTCCGCCGCCCACCCTCCGCCGCCCCGCCCTTCGCCGCCACGCCCTCCGGTCGGCCGCCCTCCGCCGCCCCGCCCTCCGGTCGGCCGCCCTCCGCCGGCCCCGCCCTCCGCCGGCCCTGACCTCCTCTAGCCGCCCTCTGGCCACCCTCCACCCTTCGTCCGCCCTCCGTCCGATCTCTGTCGTCCCCGTCCTCCTCCGGCCGCCCTCCGCCCTCTGGCTGCAGCTGCCTGGCAGCCTCACTCTACCCTCGGGCCTCCCGCCACCTGACTCTGGCAGCCCGGCATCCCTCCGGCAGCCCTCCGGCCGCCCTCTGGCCTTCAGCCTCCTGCCCCTACGGCCTCCGACCTCTGCCCTCGGCCCTCCACCCCCTCGTCCCTCCCCCCCAGCACCCCGAACACCCACCCACTCCCCACCCCGCAGCCCGTCAACCCCCGTCCCCTTCCTCTTCGTCCCCTCCCTCGCCGCACCAGCTCCGGTTCCGGCTCCCCACCGCTGCCTCTCCTCTCGCAGCACCGCCTTCGGCTCCCCTCACTTCCTGGTTTGTAGCGCAATCAGGTATGACATGTGATTTCACTTACATTATTATTTTATAAATGGTTCAAAAAAACTTAATTAGTATTTATTTTAAATACATTTGATATGAAAAATGAAAATGTAATAAGTCTTGTGTAAATGTTTGTTATAGGGATCTTATTATGGATAAGAGTTGGATTGATCTTCCAAATCAGACATCTAGAGAGTATTTTAATGGCATTATGCAGTTTATTGAATTCACCAGAGGATTTGAAAGTGACTATATTAGTTTTCCATGTAGAAAATGTGCTAACAGATATCAATTCACTAGAGATAATGTGAGGGAGAACCTATTATTTAATGGATTTCTGAGAAATTATAAGAGTTGGACTCATCCTAGAGAAGAATATGTTCATTGTGAAAATATCGATACAGTTGAGATGGATGTTGATGCAAGGATGAATGATCCAATGCATGAAATGCTTACTGAAATGGTACGTGGGTTGGATCCTAAAGGCATTGACATCCAGAATCTTGAGACCGGTTAGATAAATCTTCGCTCTGGTGCAGATCGTGATTCTAGGAGGTTTTATGTAACAATTGATGATGCAAAAAAATAATAATATCATGGATGTACATCTTTCAATAAATTGTCATTTATCGTGGAGTTGTTGCATTTGAAAACATTGTATCATTGGTCAGACACATCATAAAACGACACGTTGGGGGGTCAAAACCACCCGAATGACCTCAAAATACCATTAAACCATTTGAAAATAGCCGTTGTGCGATTTGTGAAATGGTCGGGCAGACGAAACATCAATTGGAGGTTCCGTTTGACCGTGGTGACCGGATACGCGTTTTCGGTGTCACAAAACACCAAAAACGGCGCGAGATGGTCGAATTCAGAGCAAATGTGCTCCGAATGACCTGAAGCCACACGAAAACATTGGGAATATTATTCTTGACATGTAGGAGGAGACGGCGCGCCTAGCGGACGTGCGGTGCGCGCGTTACATCTGAATGTGTCGTTTTCAGCAGCTCGACCCACGCTAAAACGGCGCATTGGGGGGGTCAAAACCACCCGAATGACCTCAGAATTCCATGAAACCGTACGAAAAGAGCCGTTGTGCGATTTTTGAAATGGTCGGGTAGACAGCACATCAATTGGAGGTGTTGTTTGACTGCGGTGACCGGAAATGCGTTTTCGGTGTCATAAAACACCAAAAACGGCCCGAGACGGTCGAATTAGGAGAAAACGTGCTCTGAAAGACCTGAAACCACACGAAAACATTAGTAATATTCTTCGTGACGTGAAGGAGGAGACGACGCGCCCATCGGATGTGCGGTGCCCGCGTTACATCCGAGTGTGTCGTTTTCAGCAGCTCTGTGCGCGCTAAAATGGCGCGTTGGGGGGTCAAAACCACCCTAACGACCTCAGAATGCCATGAAACTGTAAGAAAACAACCTTTGTGTGATTTGTGAAATGGTCGGGTAAACGAAACGTCAATCGGAGTTTCTGTTTGACCGCGGTGACCAGACACGTGTTTCCGGTGTCATAAAACACCAAAAACGGCGCGAGACGGTCGAATTCAGAGCAAACGTGCTCTGAATGACCTGAAACCACACGAAAACATTAGGAATATTATTCATTACGTGTAGGAGGAGACAACACGCCCATCGGACGTGTGGTGCGCACGTTATGTCTGAGTGTGTCGTTTTCAGCAGCTCGGCGCGCTCTAAAACGGCGCGTTAGGGGGTCAAAACCACCCGAATGGCCTCGGAATGCTATGAAACCTTACGAAAATAGCAGTTGTGTGATTTGTGAAATGTTTGGGTGGAAAGAACGTCAATCGGAGGTTCTCTTTGACCACGGTGAATGGAAATGTTTTTCCGATGTCATAAACCACCAAAAACGGCGCGAGACGGTCGAATTCGGAGAAAACGTGCTCCGAATGACCTAAAACCACACGAAAACATTAGGAATATTATTCATGACGTGTAGGAGGAGACAGAGTGCCCATCCGACGTGTCGTGCACGCGTTACGTCTGAGTGTGTCGTTTTCAGCAGCTCGGCGTGCGCTAAAACGGCGCGTTGGGGGGTCAAAACCACCCAAACGACCTCAGAATGCCATGAAACCGTACGACAATAGCCGTTGTGCGATTTTTGAAATGGTCGGGCAGACAACACGTCAATCAGAGGTTCCGTTTGACCGCGGTTACCGGAAAAACATTTCTGGTGTCATAAAACACCAAAAACAGCGCGAGACGGTCGAATTCGGAGCAAACATGCTCTGAATGACCTGAAACCACACGAAAACATTAAGAATATTATTCTTGATGTGTAGAAGGAGACAGCGCACCCATCGGATGTGCGGTGCATGCGTTACGTCCGAGTTTGTTGTTTTCAGCAGCTTGGCGCGCACTAAAACGGCGTGTTGGGGGGTCAAAACCACACGAAAGACCTCGGAATGCCATGAAACCATACTCCAACAGCCATTGTGAGATTTTTGAAACGTTCGGGCTGACGGCATGTCAATCGTAGGTGCCGTTTGACCACGGAGACCAGAAACGCGTTTCCGGTGTCATAAAACACCAAAAACGGCGCGAGATGGTCGAATTCGGAGCAAACGTGCTCCAAATGACCGGAAACCACACGAAAACATTAGGAATATTATTCGTGACATGTAGGAGGAGACAACGCGCTCATCGGACGTGTGGTGCGTGCGTTACGTCCGAGTGTGTCGTTTTCAGAAGCTCGCCGCGCGTAAAACGGCACGTTGGGGGGTCAAAACCACCCTAACGACCTCAGAATGTCATGAAACCGTACAACAATAGCAGTTGTGCGATTTTTGAAATGGTCGGTAGACATCATGTCAATCGGAGGTGTCGTTTGACCGTGGTGACCGGAAACACGTTTCCGGTGTCATAAAACACCAAAAACGGCGCGAGACGGTCGAATTCAGAGAAAACATGCTCCGAATGACCTGAAACCACATGAAAACATTATAAATATTATTCGTTACGTGTAGGAGGAGACGGCACTCCCATCGGACGTGCGGTGCGCGTGTTACGTCCGAGTGTGTCGTTTTCAGCAGCTCGGCGTGCGATAAAACGACGCGTTGGGGGGTTAAAACCACCCGAATGACCTCATAATGCCATTAAACCATACGACAATAGCCGTTGTGCAATTTTTGAAATGGTTGGGTAGACGGAACATCAATCGGAGGTTCTGTTTGACTGCGGTGACCGGAAACGTGTTTCCAGTGTCATAAAACACCATAAACGGCGCGAGACAGTCGAATTCGGAGCAAACGTGGTTCGAATGACCTAAAACCACACAAAAACATTAGGAATATTATCCGTGACGTGTAGGAGGAGATGGCACGCCCATCGGACGTGTGGTGCGTGCTTTACATCTGAGTGTGTCGTTTTCAGCAGCTCGGCGCGCGCTAAAACGGCGCATTGGGGGGTCAAAACCAAACAAATGACCTCGGAATGCCATGAAACCGTACAAAAACAGCCTTTGTTCGATTTGCAAAATTTTTGGGCAGACGGCACGTCAATCGGAGTTGTCGTTTGACAGCGGTGACCGGAAACGCGTTTCCGGTGTCATAAAACACCAAAAACGGCGCGAGACGATCGAAGTCGGAGCAAACATGCTCCAAAGGACCTGAAACCACATGAAAACATTAGGAATTTAATTCGTGAAGTGTAGGAGGAGACGAAGCGCCCATCGAACGTGTGGGGGGCACGTTACGACCGAGTGTGTCGTCTTCAGCAGCTCGGCGCGCGCTAAAACGACGCGTTGGGGGTCAAAACCACCCGAACGACCTCAGAATGCCATTAAACCGTACGAAAACAGCTGTTGTGCAATTTTTGAAATGTTCGGGTAGACTACACGTCAATCGGAGGTGCCGTTTGACCACGGTGTCCTGAAACGCGTTTCCGGTGTCATAAAACACCAAAAAAGGCGCGAGACGGTCGAATTCGGAGCAAACGTGCTCTGAATGACCTGAAACCACATGAAAACATTAGGAATATTATTCGTGACGTGTAGGAGGAGACGACACGCCCATCAGAAGTGCGGTGCGTGCGTTACGTCCGAGTGTGGCATTTTCAGCAGCTCAACGCACGCTAAAACGACGCGTTGGGCGGTCAAAACCACCCGAACGACCTTGAAATGCCATGAAACAGTACGACAACAGCCGTTGTGCAATTTGTGAAATGGTAAGGTAGACGGAAAGTCAATCAACGGTGTCATTTGACCGCGGTGACCGGAAACACGTTTCTGGTGTCATAAAACACCAAAAACGGCGCGAAACGGTCGAATTCAGAGCAAACGTGCTCCGAATGACCTGAAACCACACGATAAAATTAGAAATATTATTCGTGATGTGTTATAGGAGATGACGCACCCATAAAACGTGCGGTGCGCACGTTACATCCAAGTGTGTCGTTTTTAGCAGCTCGGCGCGCGCTAAAACGACGCTTTGGGGGGTCAAAACCACCCGAACGACCTCGGAATGCCATGAAACCGTACGAAAACAACCGTTGTGCGATTTTTAAAATGGTCAGGTAGAAAACACGTCAATCGGAGGTGCCGTTTGACCACGGTGACCAAAAATGCGTTTCTGGTGTCATAAAACACAAAAAACGGCACGAGACGGTCGAATTCGGAGCAAACGTGCTCCGAATGACATGAAACTAGATGAAAATATTATGGATATTATTCGCGATGTGTAGAAGGAGACGACACGCCCATCGGATGTGCAGTGCACGCGTTACGCCCGAGTGTGTCATTTTCAGTAGCTCGTCGAGCGCTAAAACGGCCCGTTGGGGGGGTCAAAACCTCCAGAATGACCTCGAAATGCCATTAAACCGTACGACAAAAGCAGTTGTGCAATTTGTAAAATGGTCAGGCAGATGACATGTCAATCGGAGGTGCCGTTTGACCGCGGTGACCGAAAACACGTTTCTGGTGTCATAAAACACAAAAAACGGCGTGAGACGTTCGAATTCGGAGAAAACGTGCTTCGAATGACCTGAAACCACACGAAAACATTAGGAATATTATTCGTGATGTGTAGGTGGAGACGGAGCACCCATCAGACGTGTGGTGCACGTGTTACGTCCGAGTGTGTCGTTTTCAGCAGCTCGGCGCGCGCTAAAACGGCGTGTTGGGGGGCCAAAGCACCCAAACGACCTCAGAATGCCATGAAACCATATGACAACATCCATTATGTGATTTTTGAAATGGTTGGGCCGACAGCACATCAATCAGAGGTGTCGTTTGACCGCGGTGACCAGAAACGCGTTTACGGTGTCATGAAACACCAAAAACGGTGCGAGACAGTTGAATTCGGAGCAAACGTGCTCCAAATGACCTGAAACTACACGAAAACATTAGGAATATTATTCGTGATGTGTAGGAGGAGATGGAGTGCCCATTGGACGTGCGGTGCGTGCGTTATGTCCGAGTGTATTGTTTTCAGCAGCTCGGCGCGCGCTAAAACGGCGTGTTGTGGGGTCAAAACCACCTGAGCGACCTCAGATTTCCATGAAACCGTATGACAACAGCCGTTGTGAAATTTTTGAAATGTTTGGGTAGAAGACATGTCAATCGGAGGTGTCGTTTGACCGCAGTGACCGGAAACACATTTCCAGTGTCATAAAACACCAAAAACGGTGCGAGACGGTCGAATTTGGAGCAAACGTGCTTCAAATGAACTGAAACCACATGAAAACATTAGTAATATTATTATTGATGTGTAGGAGGAGACGACGCACCCATCAGATGTGCGGTGCGCGCGTTACGTCTGAGTGTGTCGTTTTCAGCAGCTCGGTGCGCGCTAAAATGGCGCGTTGGGGGGTCAAAACCATTCGAACGACCTCAAAATGACATGAAACCGTACAACAACAGCCGTTGTGAAATTTGTGAAATGTTTGGGTAGACGTCTTGTCAATCGGAGGTGTCGTTTGACCGCGGTGACCAGAAAAACGTTTCCTGTGTCATAAAACACCAAAAACGGCTTGAGACGGTCAGATTCGGAGCAAACGTGCTCTGAATGACCCGAAACCACACTAAAACATTAGGAATATTATTCGTGATGTGTAGGAGGAGACGGAATTCCCATCGGACGTGCGGTGAGCGTGTTACGTCTGAGTGTGTCGTTTTCAGCAGCTCGGCGAATGCTAAAATGACGCGTTGGGGGGGTCAAAACCACCTGAACGACCTCGGAATACCATGAAATCGTACAAAAACATCCGTTGTGTGATTTGTGAAATGCTCGGGTAGACGACACATCAATCGGAGGTTCTGTTTGACCGTGGTGACCATAAATGCGTTTCTGGTGTTAAAAAACACCAAAAACGTCCGAATGGCATGAAATGATAGCATTTCTTAAATTGGGGGTTTCAAATTATTATAGCACCATGATTTGATGTCAGATTTAATTTTATTATATGTATATAATAACTGATAATTATTTTTAATTTACGTTTGTTTTGTTTTGTTGTTTTTTTTGTCTTATTGTAGGTTTATTGAAGTAGAAGATTGAAATATATGGACCTGCTCGGATCATTGAAGCATGTTTATCGTTTATGATGATATTTATGTTCATGATGTTTGAAATTGTTTTCCATTTTTTATGATTGTTATCTTGTTTTATCTCTGATTTTGCACCGTGAAGAAAAGAAAAACAAAATTCGTACATTTCATTAAAAGAATGAAGAATATTTAATTTAATATTATATATATATATATATTGAATTATTTTATTTAATATATATATATATATATTAAGATATTTTATTTAATATACATATATATTTTAAAATATTTTATTTAATATATATAAATATATATTATTTAATAAATATATATAAAAATGAAAAATAGTTTATTTAGTATTATATATATATATATATATTTCTTTAATATATATATATATATATTAAAATATTTTATTTAATATTATATATATAAATATTTTCTTTAATATATATATATATATATATTTTCTTTAATATATATATATATATTTTTTATTTAATAAAAAATATATATATTTCTTTCGGTATGAATTTTATTTTAATTTTTTTTTCCAGTGTAGCGATAGCCTTTGGCGGTCGCTATAGGCTGGCATTTCAGCTACCTATAGTGACCGCCATTGGGGGTCGCTATTGGCCTACACCGACGGAGCAGATGTGACCGCCAATGATAGTCACTGGGCGGTCTCTATAGCCCCATAGCGACCGCCAATAACGGTCGCTAATAACCTTATTTTTAGTAGTGTTTTTTATTAACAGATTCATTGTTGTCCACGTATATTCATGTAAGAAAAATCAAGAGATATGAAAGATTCTACAAATCACTCTCCTTGGATAAGAAAAATTATTTTAAACTAATCTTACAATACATCAAGAAGAGTACAAAGACTTTAATATGGGTGAAGATGAAATATTAAACCAAA
Organism: Viscum album; assembly: GCA_963277665.1. NCBI lineage: Eukaryota > Viridiplantae > Streptophyta > Magnoliopsida > Santalales > Viscaceae > Viscum > Viscum album. The sequence goes on along the minus strand of OY728132.1, from coordinate 266,774,498 downwards.
CATTCCACTAATTCAGAATAATTGTGAATGGAATGAATTCCCTTTATGAATTTTTGGGAAATTATGTACTTGTATAACATGTCCTATGATCAATACCGAATAAATTTACTGCAAAGATGGTTTCCATTTATGAAATAAAGAAATTCCATGTGTGCACTCTTTATGAATTGATTAAATTACTTATTCAGTATCAACTGGAACTGAATAACATAGATAAATATGAGACAAAAAAATAAATGGTGTAGCCATTAAATATATGAATGATATTTTTATTTACTTTTATTTTTATGATTTACATTATATTGAAAATGAATATATAGATCATATTATGATTGGATTCTATAAATGAATGAAAAAGAAAGGATTCAAGAACTGTTTTAGATGTAACCAAGAAAAGGAAAAATTAAATTGTGACAATAAAATAAGTAATAATTACAATGCTTTAGATGACACTAATTTTTTGTGCATAAATAACGTGAATAAAACCCCAGCTTTTTAAAATGGAAGAATAAAGATAAATTCAAAAACCCAAAGAAAAAGGATTTCAGAACCAATTGTAGTTTTATAGAACAACATGAATCTACATAACAATATAGAGAGACAGAATATGCTAACTAATGTTTTATGGGTTCTCTAGAAAAGATTAGTGATTTTGTATTTTATTTTGGAATTTTTTATTGTAAACAGGATTCTAAAAAATAGAATATTTCTAAATTAAATGATGAAATTAAAATATTCAAAAAATATTATTTCAAATATAGATATTTTTATAATAAGATTATGGAAAATAATGAATAACATGTTTATGAAAACAAAGTGGTTTTATGAGAGCATGGAAAATTATTAAACACTAACACTTCTTCTTATTATATATTTTATGAAATTTTAAATCTACTCAAGATTTTAATGAAAATAGGAAATAGGATGTTGAAAGTCATAAGAAATTTTAATATTATTTTATTCAATTTCATAAAAAATAAAATAAAATATTGTCTTTAAATTAAATAAAAAATTAAATATTTTATTGAATATTTCAAGATATTTCCTCAAATGTATAAAATCATTTCGTGAAAGTAAAAATGGTTTTACTTTTACTACTACACGTTTTAAATGTGGAATGAAAGGTCACTATGAAAATGATTTTTCACTTAGTTAAAAAACTCTTTTTCATTTCTGAGACATATTATTTCTAAATCATTATTATCTATATTACCATAAAATAATCATTTAAATTCTATGTGGGAAACACAAAATTATATTACTAAACCTATTGGACCCAATGTAGCTTGGTTACCAAAATTATTTTGTAATTGATTTTTATACGGAAAATGCCGAGGATGTCTCAAGAATGGAATATTATACATGGATAATTGATGATATTGGTATATGACTAGAGTATATAAATGTTTACCACTTAAAATACAGGTGATGGGGGTCATATTACATTTAGAGGCAATTCCAAAGGCAAAGTAGAATTTTTTGGTAAAGATAGTATTTACAATTATACATTTTTTTTATAAATGTATACTCATTAATGGTTTAAACATAATTTAATAAGTATGTATAAATTATGTGATGATGAAATGGAATTAAAATATGAAAACAATAATTTATTGGTTTTTAAAGATGGTTCTTTATTATTATATTCCAATCGAATGGAAAATATTTATATTATTGATTTTAATAACGACTTTTTCAACGTGTTAATTGTTTAAATGCTGTGTAGAGGGAAATAATTTTTTGGAATAAATGATTAGATCATATTAATTTCATAATGTTTTATAATATCTCTAGATATTAGAATGTGTTAAATTCTCTTACCTTGAAGAACTAATAACTTCATATTAGTGACGCCTACATGAAAGTTATTCAACATGAAATTTAATTCACACATATCAATAAAATATGTTCTAATATACCATTACTGTTAGTAGACCATGATTTATTTGTTTCAACTAAAATTTATATTATTAGAGGGAAGAAATATACTTTATTTATTTCTGATTATTATAGTATATTTCAATTGTTTTACTTTGTTAAAAAATAAAAAATGACACATAATTAAGATTTATTTCTTTTAGTCCAAAAAGAAAAATGATGTATGATTACATCCATTCATAGTGATAAAAGAGCTGAATTTCATAATTATAATTTAAATTTTTTGTGAAAATAATTGTTATTTTTATACTTTTTATTCTCATAAAAAACATTGAAAAATGGTTTTGTAGAAAGAAAAATCAGAGCCCTTATTAAAATTTCTAATACTATGTTTGGTGAATATAATTTACTAAGATATTTCTGGGATGAATCCATTTTTTCAGATTATTATATTTCAAATAGAATTCTTCATAGATTTTTTTTAAAGAAAACTACATATATATTGTTTAAAAATAAAAATAATAAAGTTGGTTTTTTAATTGTTTTTGACAAAAAAATATTTTAAATTCCAATGATACTTTAGATAAATTTGAAGCTAAAAGTGATGAAGATATTTTTCATGGTAATTATAAAAATAGTAAATATTTTACAGGTTATAAAAATTGATGTATTATTAGTAAATAATCAATTAATGGCATGTTTGAGGAAAATAATGTAACATTATTTTTTATTCTATTTATTTTGTTGATGAGTTTATAGATTTTAATTTTGGAGAAGAAAATACCTAGGATTAGGATAGATCCATTGAAAGGATGCGTACTCCTTCTCAACCTGATCTAAGATCATGGATGATCTATAGAGTTCATCACATTGAAAATTTAATTAGTATTATTTATTTTGTTATTAAATATAGAAACTAAATTTTGAATTTCTTTACTAATTCTAATTTTATTTCTAATTTTGTTATTAATAAAATAGATGATGCTTTCAATGATTCAAATTAGATTTTTTCAAATTAAGAAGAACATAATTAGTTCTCTAGAAATAATGTTTTTAATTTAGTTTAACTCCCTAAAAATAAGAATTTTATAGGTACTAAATGGATTTATCGAAATAAAATCGATGAATCTAAAAAGTTTTAAAAATTATAGATGGACTTGTTGTTAAATATTATTTTCTAGAAAATGGTATAGAGTTTGATGAATACATCGCACCTGTTTCTATATTTGAATCTATTAAAATATAGTTAGTTTTTTTCACTTTCAAGGGATTTAAGTACTTTCAAATGGATGTGAAATGTGTGTTTTTAAATTGTTTTATTTCAAAATAATTTTATTTTTGTCAACCATATGGTGTTTGGAAGTCAAATTTTTTCTAATCATGAGTTAATGTTATGTAAATATTTAAATTGTCTTAATAAATCACCTCAAGTTTGATATGATAGATATTCAATATTTTTATTGGAAAAGGTAAGGTTAATCATACATGATTTATTAAAAAAAATTAGTGAACTTTTAATTGTATAAATTTATGTTCAAGATATTATTTTTGTATCTTCAAATTATTTGATTCAAAAAGTGTTATCTAATTTTATGGAAAGTTAATTTGAAATGAGTATTTTGGGATAATTGAAATTATATTTATGACATTATGTTTTTCAAATATATAAGGGAGTGTTTTTATATCTATCCAAATATTCTATATATTTAGTAAACCAATTTAGTCTTAATTATTTGAAATGTTATAAAACGCCTTTGATTATTTATTGTATACTTGATTATTATGTTTTTGGGAAAACATTTGAATCAAAATTATTTAGAGAAATGCTTATATGTTTGATGTATTTAATATCTTCTAGACCCAATATCATGTTTAGTGTTTTATTATGATCTTGATTTCAATATAATCCAAAGGAATCTCATTTAAAATCTTTTAAGAGTTGTATTATATATATTAATGTCACTATAAATTGTGGATTATTTTATTCTATAAAAAATTGTTTTTATTTTATTAGTTTATTTGAATATAATTTTATAGGATGTGTAATTGATAGAAAAATCACACTTGTTATGTGTCATTATCTGAATAAGAATTTAGTTTCTTGGAGTTCAAAAAATAAAACTCCTTTGTATTTTCAAATACTAAAATTGAAAATATCTCTAATACATTTTTTTTCTATTTGACTTTATGGTTAAAAAAACATTTTATGACAATGTTTTTCCTTTTTAAAAATTCTTATTTACTATGATAAATAATCTATTATTTCTATTTCAAAGAACCCTTTAATGAATTATAGAACTAAGCATCTAGACTTGTGATTTCATTTTCATCGAAATTATGCTAAAAAATGTGATAATAATCTTGAATATATTCGAACATAAAATCAACTACAAAAAATTTTCAATAAATTGTTTTATTATGTAAAGCTTGATAAAATAACGTCTGAAATTTTTAATTGAAAATTATATTTTTAAAAAGTTATTATTTGTATTTTAGATACTTTAATATTCAAAATTTAGGGGGTGGGGGGTTCTCAAACAATTTTTTTTATATTTCATAAATATTTCCCTTTTGATAAACTTCAATAATAGGGATTTTTTTTAAAATCATGTTTCTGTTTTTTAAAATTTTAAAATTGGTAGTTTTTTTATGTTCTTTTATTATTTATTATTATTTTAGGGTTTTCAATATTGCAATCCATATTTTTATTTAAATGGAGTTTTTTAATAATTATATGTATTTTTACTATATCTTGAGTTATATTGATATGAGTTTTATAAGTTTTATTTAATATGAATTTTAAGAAGTTAATATAAATTTTATTCAACTATAATTAAGTCTGATTCAATCTTTAGGATATTCTAATTTTTGTCCAAACATATTTCATGCTTTTGTTTTGAAGAATGGTCTTAGTTTTAAAGATTTTTTAAGATTTTTTTAGTAATTCTATTATATAATCAGTTATATAGCTCAGATATTTGTGAAATATATTTTGTTTTACATTTAAAATATATTTTTTACATTAAATTTAACTATGTAGAAGTATTAATCTATTGTATAAGTGGACTAAAAAATCACCAATTTTTATAAACTACATTCGTTAAAGCTAACATGGAAAATCATGGAAAGTATTGTTATCGTGCTTTACTTTTTCAAAGTTGGTATACTGGCCATGCATTTACTATTAGAATATGTAATATAAGATATTTTAAGCCATTTTATGTTTTTCAGATGGTTAGTATAATGAATTAAGGTTATATTGAAGTGAAAAAATGTTATTTTTTTGGGATTTCACCTAGTTTTCATGGTCAGTATAGTGACTACATGCCTTCTTGAATGGAATTCACATTATTGGAATGGTAAGAATACCAACCACACTACCAGTTAGTATACATGTTTAGTTGTATCATTTATTTATTTTTTCTTCAATTTATAATTCTATGCATGCTCTATTTTTTTCATTCTTGATATTATATTATATTGAATGAGTATTTAAATTATTCTTAGTGTCTTATTATTATCTTAAGTTAATATATATTATATATAATCCATTTAGTGTTTTTTAGAAACTATTTTAAACTATTTTAATTTTTTTTAAATTTATTTATTATTCCTACAAATACGTATAACAAATTACGTATATTAAATTTTTTATATATTGAATTGATTTGTTGGTCTTATTATATATTAATTTAACATCCAGTGAAGAAAAACATATTCAGAATTATTATTTGTTGTTTAATGAAAGATAATTAAATCCATTAATCATTACATTATAAATGTTATTTGAAAGTATTTAAAAATATTAATTTAAAAAATCAAATTATCTTATTATTTTTATGGGATTTCTTTGAACATTCATTATGATGACTTTTAGATTAATTTAATACATAATTCAAAATGGTTTTAATCAACCTTTAACACTTTAATTCAAACAATTATTATTACAATTATTCTAATGATGATTTTATTTTTCAGTAAACATTATCTATTTTAAATTTGAATTTATTTACCTTATTGGAGTTAGGTTTGTTATTATTTACAAATTATATTTAAGTCCTTTAATATGAAATTCTATGTGTGATACCAAGACAGACTATGAGTTCACAAACCTTTTGTGAACCAAAAAATGATGTTGAAAAATGATGTCATGTGTTATAATTCATTATACTACTAGATAGTCTCTCAAGCTAAATGAAAAATTATACCACTACAACTATTGTGGTGAGACATCCATGTTTCTCAATATCTAGTAACTAGGATTTATTTATTTATCTTTTAATCATCCTAGTTTCTTGAGTATGTAAGACTATCTCCCATATCATTCATATACACACTGTTATTATATTTATGATTTTATTTAAAAAAGAATTTATTATTGTCTTCTTCAGGTAGTGATTACTTGATACTAATGTCAGGATCATTTGGGTTGTGAATCCTGTAGTCTAAATTAAGAGTTGTATTTGGGTTGTGAATCCCCATTCAAAATTTTGTGTGTGATGCTTATCCATCCACTTTTTAGAAATGGATAATGTAATTGTGTTATATTTCCCCTTTAAAGAACCACATAGTTCACAACATATATCTCACTAAGGATGGATGCATAAGACTAGAATAGGTTTAATTGGGACTGAACTGTATAAAAATACACGTTTTTTCATTTATTTCAATGATAAATTAACTCTATTAATTAACATGATGACATATTTTAGAAAATTATTCTATTTCATTAACAGTTTTAATCTAGTCTATTAACCCCATATAGACCATATGCCATTACCCATTCTGACCTAACTGATGTGATCCCCCTTTTTTGAGATAATTAAAGGTTATAGTGATCATCAATGTGATGAAAACATCTTCATTTACATAGCATAATTTTTCCAGAATAATGAAGTTACCAGAACCTGTCATTATTAAATAGAATCCACTGGTATAGAACATGGATACAAAGGATAGTAGTTTACCTACGAAGGTGGGATACCAAAATTTTCTACTCCATTAACATTTATCATGAAATATCCACTAAGATGGAGGCTATTTAAAAAATTATACGTGTATTATTGTTCTTGTTTTTCTTTCATGCTGATTCTGTTACTAATGGATAGGGTATATATAGATTTTCATCCATGACCATTGTTCATATGATGAACACATAAAACCCATCAGTGGTACCAGATCCTCCTTATTTGATTAATCAACTAGTTTCTTTAATTATTAATGAAGAACAAAATTTATGAAATGTAAACTAGGTTTTTATCGCTTAACATTTTATTATATGATAACATAATTATGGGTTCTACATATGAAATTATGTCAACCAGTTAATGTAATTTGGAGTAAGTTGCAACATTATGCTTAGTTTCTAACACAATGTAGAGTATATGTTTTGAATTACATTAAGTAATTAGCATATCTTGCATTATAGCTTCAAAAAATAGAGTAGTGTTTTCCACTATCATAACAATATAATGAATATCAATGTAATATGGAATGTTGGAAGGACATTACATTGTGAGATAACATAATTTCATACATGGAATGAAATTTGATTATTTAATTGATGAACATTTCCTTCTACTGAGTGAGTCCCACATCAATCTTTAACTCGATATCACTATTCTTCATTACCATGGGTTTACTATAGTGGGTTATTGAATACATACACAATCATCCCTATACATAGACACTCCTATTGTTTTACCCAGCATGGTGGCACTGCGTTGTTTCACTACCTCTTAGTCTTCCTCCCAGTTCCAACCATCATTTCCCCTCCATATTTCAACACTATGTTTAGTGTTAAAGAAATGTTGTTTATAAAAAACTAAATTTTTATATTTTTTATGTTTTTATTATAATTTTTATCTTTTTATATATAATAAGTGTTAGGAATGATAAAATGGGATTTTTTGTGCCTAAAAATTATTATGGATATTTTATTTATGTTTATTGTGTTAAATAAAGGGATTATATAATTATTTATTCCTTTATTTTATTAATGTTTTTAATTTTTTTAAGAAAGTGAAGAATGTGCTTGTATATATTTATTCAATAAAATATTTCTAAGGTATAAATACTTTAATTTTTTTCTAGGGAAAACTAGATATGATTTGTTCTTTCATTTATCTTAACCTCGTATTGTTTTTAGAGTTATAAACTACAAAATAATTATTAAATATAGTTTTTATGGATTAGTAATTAGAGATATCATGCGTTGAATCATCTATTGTGTAAAGTATCTCCATGGATAAGGATTTTGGATAAGATAATCCACTGGCCTAAAGGTTAATTTAGTGATAGAAAGATGATGGGTTATCTATCTTTTTTTAAGGCTTACACATTTATATATTTTCAATCACATATAACTCAATAATTTTACATGAAATGCTCATATACCTTATAACTAAGATGGACTCAAATATTTTTTAATATATTTAACTTCTATTTTAGGGTAAGAAACACAAACATGATGTTTGTATAAAAAGTTACACATTAATTTTGTTAGAGCACATTAATTTCGCGGAAACAACAGATATTCCAAATCTAAATATTTAAAATCATGCATAAATAAAGGAATAAAAAATGAGAATATAATGATTTCATGTGTTTTAGTAGTTATGAGTTTAATATTAATATAATATAGATAATGTTGGAGATAATTTTAAAAGTAAACCCTTAAAATATTAAGAGCGAGATTCCTTCTAAAGTTATCAATCCCTTTATCATGTAGATTGGTATTTATTTAAAAAGAATGGAACTTCTAGATTATTTTGAATAAGGAAAGAAAGAAATAAGTATCACCGTATTGTACTTAGGTAGGTTATTACAATGTTTTGTTCCCCTATAATGGTTATTGTAAGGATATTATTGGTCTTTTATTTGGGTGAAACTTAAATGGAAAAACCCTAAGAGTTAGAGTGTTAGTGTAATAGAGTTGAGTTTTTCAATATGATTGATATGGGAAAATAGTTTCCAACTAAACTATGAAAGAATAATAATTTTTAGGATTGGTATGCTCCCCTGCCTAAATTACTACGTGGTAAGAGAAACATCAAATCATACTCATTACTTGGTGAAACATGGATCATGGATTAAAAAGTAAATGTGATTTTTGGGGTCATAATTTTTAGTTGGTATGGATATATGTATTTGATGAGACACAAGTATAAAATATTTTACAAGTTCATAGATTTTTAGAATAATGTATATACCCAACTTGGAGAAAGTATAAATATTATCCAATTGGATTAGGTTGGTGAATATTTGATCCAATAACTCCTTGATCATTTGTGGTATTGTGAAATATTTTCACAAATCACTCCTCTTGGACCACCATAATGGAATGGTGTGTCCAAAATAAGGAATCATACCTTGTTAGAATTGTCTGAATTTTAATGATTCAATGTGGCCTTTCAATTTTATTTTGGATTTATCCTCTTGAGTCCCCAAAATTTTTAAGAAACCACATTCCTTATAATGTATTCGTAAAGAAACAATATTAGATATTAATTGTGATGTTCCCCATAATTTTTTTTATTAAGATATTGGGATGTAAATAATTTATATTGTGATTGTATTATAATAATATTGACCTGAAATAGGAAAAATGATTAATTTTTCGTTATCCCAAGGAAACTAAGAGACATTTTTTTAATAATCCTACTGAACAAAAAGTGTTTTCCGGAGATTTTTTATTCCTTTAGAAGGTATTTATCAATCATAGAGTCAGTGAGGCGAGTGTTTAACATGGAGAAGTTCGAAACTAATAAAACAATAAAAGTTCCTCATATGGAAGTTTAGTTGGTTCTATAAAGAGTTGTAGAAGAAGGACTCAATCTCTATAAGATCCCAAAAGGTTTGGAAGAATTCATCAATAAAATGTATGTTTTAATTTTTCTGTTAGATAATGATGATGACTTTATGTTCATAAGAGATAAACATACCACATATCGGGAGTCTATATAGAGTTATGATAATGTGAAATGGAAAAAATCCATGGAATCTAAAATTGATTCCAAGTACACTAACCATGTTTGTAACTTTGAAGATCCACCTAAAGGGGTGATACCTATAGGGATAAAGTGGGTTTTCTATAACAAAACTAACATAGATGATACATTTTCTTCTTATAAAGAATGCTTAGTAGCAAAATCTTATAAACAAATTATTGTATTGGGTCTGATGAAACCTATCTACCTATTGTGATGATATATTCCAATAATATTTTTTCTTATGATAACACATTAAATTTATTAGGAAATATATCAAATGGATTTCAAGACCGCTTTCCGTAAAAATATTTTATTCAAGAAAATGTATATGATATTTCTTACTGGTTTTGAAGTGAAAAATGTGGCCGCTATGGTATGGAATCCACAAAGTTCCATTTATGGATTCGAGCAAGCATATTGAATTTGAAATATCCATTTTAATAATGTAATTAAATTTTTTTATTTCATAAAAAATTTAGATTATTATTTTCTAGACAAACAGAGTAGTTGGAGTGTTGTAGGTTTTCTATTATTAATGTAGATGACATGATACTAACCAATAATGAAATACCGACTATTCACTCCATGAATATGTGGTTGGTAAAATACTTTTCAATGAACTACATGGGATAATAAACCTACATACATGAAATTAAGATATATATAGATTGATCTAAGAAGTTACTTGGAAATAATTTGGAAAATTACATTGGTAATGTTCTAAAATGATTTAGTGCAGAGAACCCTAAGAACGAGTCATTAACATTGTCACATGGAATGGATCATAATATGTTTCATGGTCCTTATAATCATTTAGAAAGGATGGACTGAATTCCTTATGTATCCTTCGTAGGATTAATTATATATTCTATTTTTTGTACTCATCCTGATGTTGCATGTGATCTTATTATTACTTCAAGATATCACTATAATCCTGGTGGGAGTCACAAAATTTATGTGAAAATCATACTTTAGTATTTGATAAATACTAAGGATTGTTCATGGTATTTATATCAAAGGATGAACTCTATGAAATGTGTTACACTGATGCTAGTTTCCAATATGACAGATATGATATGATTTATCAGCATGACTTCATGTTTTTCTAAATAGTTGAACTATAGATTAGAAGAGTTACAAAAAATCCATCATAGTGGACTTGTAAAAATAGATAATGTTCACAATTTCATCAAATTCTATGAAGGATGTTGTTTTTATCAGGATGTTCATCCTAGAATAGGAGTTGGTTTCTAGAATCAAGGGGGAAATCGAGATTTACAGTGATAATAATAGTGATATTTCTTAGGATAAGGAACCCTATTATTACTAAAGGACCAAAAAATCCTCTAAAATTACTATATTATATGAATGATCATTGAGAGTGGAGATTTAATTATTAGTTTGGTGGTTACATGTGGTAATTTAGTAGATCTGTTGAGAAGACTATTATCATAGTGAAAAAATGAGGGCAATATAGAAGCCTTGAGTGTTAGGTACATGAGATGTTAGGTTTAATAATTTTAAATATATAATGGTATTATAATAAAGAAAATTTCCAATTTACATCCAATTATGTGTGAGAAAATTTAATTTACATGAATAGTAGAATTATATTATCTTCTTAAATTATAACTTTGAGTTTCCCATAATTAGTGGCTATCAAAAATAATTTTTGTTTTTGTTGATATGTAAGATTATCATGAATATATTCTTGTTCTTGATAGAAAGGGCTGTATATCAGATATGTATAATTGATTCATGAGGTAATAAGTAGAGTCTTATTTCTTGGATTGACACCCAAAAAATATATCTATTAGAATTTCATACAATAATTTATATACTTATGGGTGTATTCTAAATATCAATCCTTCTTTCCTTAGTGTAGAAAGATACCTAGGATGAGAAAATTTATACTTTTATACCTTTAAAATTAAAGTTATATGTGACCTACCTAATTAGGGGTAGTTGGGTATGTTTCTGATCATGTCAATTCCTAAAGTGAAACTGTGATAAGGTTTTTCTACTTGTATGATGAGAAAAGACAACTATCCCTTTATTTAGTTAGGATGAGTAATTTCATGAAAATGATTAGTTAAGTCACATATTATGTATTCAAATGCTTGTATGAGGGACATGTGATGTACCTGACAATTATATGAAAACCATTTGATGTATTCATAGACACGGTCAATATGTTTTTATAGAATTACGAAAATGTGATATGGTCTATACTAGAATGCCATTTTTATATGTCAAGTGTCCTCCCAAAATCAGTGAAAAATATATTATATATGCATAAATATGTTTTTATGACAAACATTGAGGATGTAATGTTTATATATAGATATGAGTATGTTTAATAGAGATCACACGAACCTCAATAGCATGATTAGTACAATTGCTTTTCCAAAGGCTGCTCTTTTCTTACATATATGAAATAAGGATTTTCTATTTTTTCAATGATACTAAGGACCTTATAATCACATAGTTAAGTAATTGGATAAATATTATGTTTTTTAAAAAGTGTTCTTTCCAAAATAATGATATTTCTATGACACCATTTCCAAAAACAGTCATGGATGGATTAAAAAAGAGGTGTGCAATTATGAATTGATTCTTTATGGATTTTAGAACATTTGAGAGATTATTGTTTATGTACAAAAAACATATGTATATAGAACAAATTAATCAATGGTATAGTTTTTTATAACAGATACTTATGCTAGAGATCAATATTACCTTGGATGCATCGTTATTTGGTTGCACGTGATGCAACCCAATACTACATTACACCTAATGTAATGTAGGTTGAGTGCATGAATCTATGACCTTGATTCCACATGGTTTATTTCATTCACTAATCCATTATGAATTGATAAAATATTTTAATATATTCCTTTAATGATTTCAATATTTACATTAGTGGGATATAGTTCAATGGGTGGTATTTGATGGCTCATGATATGGTTGACATGTTCTTTATTCAATCAAACACATTAAGGAGTCTTATAAAAGGGATGAAATACTTCCTATTAATGGAAGTGTTGAATGTGATGGTTATCATCAATTTAATGAATTTTTTTAAAAAATAACAATATTCCCAATGAATGCTTTTTCATGAACATTGAAGGCGCTATCACCCCCACTCAGTGAAAGAGAATCACCAGGTTGTGAATTGGGATACAAAGGCTAGTGGATTAACAATGGAGGTAGGAATACTATGTTTATTGCTCAAATGATCTTAATTAAAAAAATACATTGAGATGGAGGCTTTTGAAACTGTGATATAGGTACACTTTTTTTCATTTTTAATGACATTGATTTTATATTGGATTGATCACATGTATATGGGTTTATTTCTCGATCAGTGTTCTTATGATGAACATCTAGAACCCCTCATATGTATATATTGATATACGTAAAAATAAATTTAATGACAGTTGAACTCTCAAAGTATAACTTTGATTTATCCATAACTGATATTTTCAATGGTTTTTTATATGTTTTGATGAAATGTTAAGGACAACATAAGTAGTACTATTGCATGAGATATAAATTATGATCCTAAGGCACACAAAGTGTTTCTGGGTATTGGATGAACTATTAAGTATACCACTTATAGTTTCATATACTATGAATTTTGTATACTAGGGGTGTGTATATTATATAAACTTCCATGTTATTCGAGGTTGGCAAGATACCTGGCATGAGAGCCTTTATACTTTGACACCTTTCATATGCATTACTCGTGATATAAATAATACAGTGGTGTTTAGGTATGCTTTTGATCATACTATTAGTTAGAGACCAAACCAAATGGTAATTTTCCTCGAATATGAAGAGTTTGACATATTTACCCTCAATGTAGATATATTTGGGAGTGTGTGGTTCCACCTAGACAGTACATATGATGTTATATCTACTTCTGTGAGATACTTGTGGTGCTCTCATCTATATAGACGAATGGAATGTGTTTTTCTAGTCCTATGTGGGAAATATATACTTGGATAATCCAGAACATATGCGTTATCTATTTGGGATTTATATAATTTATATCCAATGGACACTCAATGCCTTAAAAAGGGAACATGTTAGAATGATTCAAGCTTGTGATACGAATGGTGTACACAAGTATAGAGATACATGTGATCGATAGAGATGATGTCACATTGGCCCAATATCATTGAATAATTATATTGTATCATGAATCATGGAATAAGATATACCCTAATTAATATTTTTATATGCTATAACTGTCCCAACATCTTTTAATGATTAAATCATATCATAAATAATGGAATATGATTCTGTGAAACTTCATATGGCCAATTGTCTGATGTGATTGGATCCTTTTTATAAGACAGATATTTCACCACCTTCCATTAATTATACCAAATATAAGTCATGATTGGATGATGTTGAAAGGTAGTTGAATGGGGAAATCATTACATAAAACAATAATATCATATGTAGAACTCTATAGAGGGTGAATGATAAAAGTCACCATTTAAATAAGTCATTTCTCATTATGGATATCTATAACATCCAAGGTAAATAAATAATATTACATTCTAATGTTTATCAATATATGTGAATAAAATGTTAATACTACTTTAAAGGGAATTCGATTCTCGATGGCGTACCCTATACGCAACAACGAGTTTCTTTGAAATCTTACGTTGCACACTAATAATATAATAATATTATAATAGTTAACGTCTAGCCGTTGTAATGGAGGGAATGAACAGAAGTAACTAAAAAATTATTAACTATGTTCGTCAAATATTTTTACATTTATCCAATAAATGTTAGAGGCTTAAAATCCAAATGAATCCATTTTTAAGAAATAAATACTCTAATATTTTTACAAGATTGTTTTACTGCCTTTTGATGGCGAACCTTTTTTAAATCTTACTTTTGATAATTTTATGAGCTCTATTTGTCAAAATAAACTTATTCTTTATGATTGGGATATTGAAATTTACTTTGGTTAAATTTATTGTATGTTTCTGACAATGTTCATTCTTTTTAATGAATAGTGAAAAATATTGCATTTTACATCAAAACTGATTTTTCATCTAATTTAAATATATGGATAGATTATATTTTTAATTGGTATTAAATTTTAATTGGAATATAATTTTACAATTTAATCCAATAGTGGTCATTATAATTAATTTCACTTTGGAATTGGGCATAAACTAATGCCAATCTTTTCATAGATATTGTTTCAAAAAACCCGCTATTTGTTTTGACAACGGGAATTGTTTTTAAATTAATTATTGCAATTTATGTGTTTGGAATTTGGTAAAATGGATTCCATATTTGGAATCAGAAAGTCCAAATTATGTAATTAAGACTCTTTTATTTTTGGACTTTGTGAATAGTAACGACGGTAATTATCGTTAATTATCTTGATTAATTAGTAATCAGGTAGTTAAGGATAATAAAATAATATCATAATAATAAAAAAATGACACCAACATGTGTCCTAATATTACTGGTTGTGTCATGGACAACCATGGTATGCCCTGTCCCAAACTTGGGGACCCCATGGAATAACTTTTGTGTGATAATGACTTTTTATATTTTTATTTTTAAAGAAAGTAAATATAACAAAGAATGTATAACCTGAGTAAAACATTTATAATTTTGTCTACATCAATGATCTCTTGGAATATAAATAGTCATTTTAAATATAAAAATATTTCCTACATCATGGTATTTTTTTTATAATTTCTAGACATTAAATAAATTAAATTATATATGATACCATGATGATGCAGCGATTACATCATTATTTAACGATTTAAATAAAATGAAAAGATAATGTAAAATCTAAGACCTAAACCTATCAAAAACCTATTTGATGGGTGGATTTAGAACCCTTATCACCTTATCCTATAAATACATCAATCTGGGACCTTTAAAATCTGAAACTCATTTGAAAATAAAGCAACATTTTATACCTTTCCAAGAGTGACCCTCCTCTCCTCTTATAAAAGGCCCCCACCTCTACCTCCTTACCCACAGCTCTCAAACCTTTGGATCGGCCAATATATGCTCATTTTGTCTCTCCAAATCCCTTTCCTCATCCTAGAATCCTTACCTTAGGCTGGAAGCTCTTCAAGAAACCTTTTTGGTTCAATCCAAAGAAAGTTACCTGATTTAAAGGTAATGTCTTCACTTGGGTTCTTTTGTTTTATTTTGATTATCCAACCCCTAAACACTTTTTATTCATTTATTTTGTAACAACACCAGTATATTCCATATACTAGGATATTTTTTAAAAGAATTATTAGATCTACACTTACACACACCTACATCTAATGGTTAAAGAGCATATTCTTTCCGTGGATGGTAAATTTCTGCATCATGAAATGATGATTGCTCAATATTCTTCTAACAACTTCAAAGGTGGCCATTAATATGACACTATATTTATATATGATATATAATATGTATATGTTTTCCTTAATCTTCTGTATTTTTCATTTATGTCATACCTTTATGGTTTCCATTATGGGTAAAGGTGATATCTTCATTTTAGGAAGTGCGGACTACCGCCACCTCAAAATGATTTGATTCGTTAATGCCATATGTGGGACATATAAAGGACAGAGTTAATGATATTATATATGATATTATACTATAATTATAATATATCTTTATAGCATTATGATTTCACTCCATTAAGTAAGAAATAGAAATGAAAGTAGTGTTCAAGCATACGTACGGCCTACCGTCTCCATAAACGGTGCATTTCATTTCTTTTTATCTCCAAATGTTATGGGATAGTATAAAATGAATATGTACTGGATATATATGATATTTAAATCATTAATACTATTATGTAGATGATTTAATTATAACTACATGGAAAATCATTTTCAAACAAGTTCATTTTTGACTCATGTACCAAACATCGACAAAAACGTCTGATATGAACTCACATTATTAACCATTTATTATAACATTGTAATATGTGATATGAACTAAGTAATAATATTTAAAATATGACTTAATCAATTATAAATTGACCAAAGTTTATTATTCAGGAATATAGAGAAATGAACAAGACAAGTCGGACTTGAGGTAAGGGATCCTACCTATCTCTTTCTTTTTAAGTAGTTTATTTATGTCGTTTATTTTAAGATCCTATTTTTTATGTTGGCGGATGTTATTTTATATTCCTCTTACTGTAATTTCTATGTTCATATTATGAGAGAACTTATTTTATTTCATCAATCCATTTTTTGGACATTTTAAGTTGTGCTGTTAGGCTACCGAGTTTTCGTAAGGGTTTTTTCATCTCAATTTTATTTCCGTGAGATTTATGCTACATTTTCCACCATTTACTTTGAGTGGTATATGTACTGCCCATTATTATAATCTTTTTGTACTTTATTTTATGAGTATTTACATCAATGTTGTATAGTCCTTCTTTCATGGGGTGTATGTTTCGAATGTTACCCAAATCGGTAAGGGAACCTTTCGCCCTCCTCTTTTTAAAAGACTTCTTTTGTTATATCTTTTAATTTACATCTTATTATGTTATGATATGTTATTCTATATCCTTTTTGATGTAAAATTTAT
The DNA here is from genome assembly GCA_963277665.1 of Viscum album. NCBI lineage: Eukaryota > Viridiplantae > Streptophyta > Magnoliopsida > Santalales > Viscaceae > Viscum > Viscum album. The sequence goes on along the minus strand of OY728132.1, from coordinate 266,757,033 downwards.
TTCTAAGTGATGAGATACATTTTTGTCTCATCAACTCATTTTCTGAATTTTAAGGTGACGTCGTTAGGCTGTCGAATTTTACCAAAGGAACTTCTTAACCCAATTTCGATTTCTTTGGGTTCAACATGTAGTTATTGAATATGTCATCCTATGAATATGTGTGAATGACCTCTGGTTGTTTTAAACATAATATTCACTTATATTGGGTGTATTTATATTTTTCACACATAATTATGAGATTGATTTATCCTTAATTTAAGGATACCTTCTTTATAAGGGATTTCATCACAATTTACATTTCTATTGAGACTTCATTTTTGATATGCACCAATTCCCTATTATATGTTGTATATAATGTCCTTTGACATATTATATCATGAATCCATGTATTCTCATCATATTATAAAGTTATGAATAAATGTTATTCCTCAATTATTGTATTCAAGTGTCTCTCATTTTGTTAAAAACCCTTTAACTAAAATATCGTTTTAAATGTTTAAATGATTTATTCTTATAATTATTTCTCCTTAATATCCCTGTTTTAAAAATGGTTTTAAGGATTTATTTATATGGATATTAATGGTTTAAAATGTTAAAAGCATCAAAGTGGTGTGGGACACCTTGATTAAAAAATCTCTTTATTAAATGTTTTAAATGGTTTTGAAAATGGATTTTAGAATGGATTCATTATTTCAATACCTTAAAATGTTATATTCTTACTACAATGTGGGAATGTTATCTTTCATTTATGCTTAAGTTATGCGCTATGATTATGTTATATTTCATGGAAATTTTTTATGAAGACGGGTGGTTCCGTGATAAACTAAAGGCGGGTGAGCCCAATATATCTCTCCAATGCTTTGGGTAATGCGAAGGGGTTAAAAGATAAGGTTTCTCCGAAGAGATTTACTGAATATACTATTATGGGTATTCCAAACGTAACCATGAGGTTTAATCCCTATGTAAGAATGTTATGAATGCCTCATGTTACCTTTATGTTTTATGATTCCTATGATTTATTCATGATTTGATGAGGTATGTTAAAATGATTATGTTTTATGAGTAAAGTATGATTTCATACATGGAATAATGTTTTATTTTCATACATTTATATCCCTTACTGAGATTTTTTTTCTCAACCCAAGTTTTGGAAATGTTTTTCACAGGTCAAGGGAAAGGTACATGATGCGATGATAGTGTCAAGGAAGTGTCAAGAAATAATCCATGTTTTATTTTAAATATGTTTCTGTTGATGGGAAAAATGAGTACTATCTTTTATGTAACCACTTTTTTAAATTTGGAATGTAATGCATGTATTATGATCTAATTCTCTAAAAATCTAAACATGAAAAGATTCTTAACGTTTATTCTTGAAATAACTCAAGATTAAGTAATTTTTAAGGTTGGTTCCTTATAGTTGGTATCGGAGTTTGGTTTAGATAACTTTAGAGGTTAGAGGGTTGTTTTAGCATAAGTGACAAGTTGTGTATGACCACAATTGTTATTATATTGGATAGAGTCATTGTTATTTTTTCAGGTTGGAATGAGTTTGAGATAACTTGGATAAATATATGTTAGTGTTTATCTTCCTCTTTTTTATATGATGCTTTTACTGATATACTCACACTGACCTTTTTGGTTTTAGAAAATGGCTGGATCTAGCAGGCACCAAAGTAACAGTGGATTTGAAGAAAACTGTGACAGTTTTAAGAAAGAACAACTGAATGATATGGGAGTTGCAATGAGAACTCTTGTGGTTATCCTCAACCAACTATCTAGAGTCATGATTAACCACCTGAACCTTAGTGATTTTTATAAGGCATCGTATATTAGAGAAACAAATCCCTACGGAAGTTGAGGTAATAATCATAAAGGTAAGTATGTTAAAATACCTATTTGTCAAAGATGTGGAAATAAACACATAAGAAAATGTTTCAAAGGGACATAAAGATGCTATAGATGTAGAAATGAAGTTCATAGAGCAAGAACCATCCAAGGAAAAAGGAAGCATCTAGTTGATTCTAGGAAAGGGATAGAAGTTCTTTCTGAAGGATCAATTGAATGTTTCAAATGTGGTGTGCATGGTCATTATGAAAACACTTTTACTACGAAGAAGTTTCGGGAATGGGGTCACCAAGATCTTACAAATATCCGTTTACCAATTCCTAATGCCATTCCAATTGAGGATGAAGAAACTGACAATAACCAATGAAAGGTATGGATTATTTCTTAACATATGTTTTCCTATAATTGGAATATTAGGATATGATTCATGATTTTGTTTGTATGAAATAAGTATTTCAGAATATGTTGAAAATGAATCGTTAATGGATCATGAAAAATGTTGAATGATTAAGAAGTCAACATATAAGGTATTTAAGAGTTATGGTAGATTTTATGATGGTGAAACTCTTGAATGCATTAAGTCTCTTTTGATGATGGGGTTACATTAGAAGACTTTTTATAGTATATGTGACACTGATTTTTGATATATGAAAATTTTATTCAAGGAATAATTATCCTTTCTTTTGTGTATATAGTTATAAAGAACCATTTGGGTTTATATGATCCTTGAAATTGAGGAAATTACAGGTTATTACATTTTGGGATGCAAAATGAAAGTTATTAGATAACCTTTGTGGTTAAAATATGTTATGATTATTTTCGAATATTTTACCTCGTTTTGGGGAATGATTTAATAATTATATAGTTTTGGAAAAAGGACAACACACAGATCGCGTGATAACCCGTCACGTTGGATGAAGCTGTGAGAATCGAACCCACAACCAAAGTGCAACTGGTATTTATCACCTACCACTGGACTACGTGTAGTCCCTAGTTAGTTTGAATGATTCTTTTTAGTTATATGATTTTATGAATTAACATTAAGTTGATTTTGGGTTATCTATGAAAAATATTAACGTATCGTGGAGGATGTGTGATTAGGTTAATTACTTTTCAGTATGAGACTTTAAGAGAAACTTTTGTTATTTGGAGATAAATGTTAATTCGTACCTTGGGAGACTATGTGATTAAATCCTTCAAATATTTGGGTTTCAATATTAGATGGGTTTAATTTGAATAATTTTATGGATATATGTTTATTGAATGGTCTTTGTTGAACTTTGGGTTTTGTTTGAAAAATTTTGGAGATTAGGAGTAGTTTTTCTTTTTGTAAAAAAAATTATTTTTGGGTATTATCTTATCTCATACTAAACTTTTTGGTTTGGTTTTGGTTGATATCTAAAGACATGGGAAATATATAGTTCTCTTTTGTGGATTAGTTGATTCTCAAGAAGTTGATTACAATACTCTTAATGCGAACAAGTCTTCCTAAATACTCATCTTTTGGAGAAAATATGAGTTTGATTAAAGAATCTAGTAAAAGTTGAAAGTCTACATGAAAATAAGTATGTTTCATTATGATTTAGTTAACCTCAAAAATAAATTCCTCAATTAAGAGTAACTTAAAACAAAAATGTTGTCTGTTAACTTTTCCTACTGGGGAATAGAATACCGTTTAACCCATCGCATGTTTGGGATTTTCTTGTGGTTAACTTTCTCCTAGACTTGTTTACTATCAGTCTCCATCAGAACATGACCATTTGGTTTTTCCTCAATATCCATATTTTCCTACATGGAATCCTAGTATGGGTTAACTCGGGTGACCTTTGTACTTCTATCCCATTCATTTAAAGTGATAGTTTTACTGACTCTTGTTCCAATTTGGGACATTCAATGAAGATTCCATTCCAAATTTTGAAATTGCGATGACACAATTCCGAAAATGGGGGAAGGATGTAACATCTGAGGTAAATAAATAATATTACATTCTAAGGTTTATCAATATTTTTGAATAAAATGTTAATACTACTTAAAAGGGAACTCTTTGCTCGATGGCATACACTATATGCAACAACGAGTTTCTTTGAAATCTTATGTTGCACACTAAAAATATAATAATATTATAATAGCTAATGCCTAGCCGTTGTAATAGAAGGAATGAACAAAAATGACTACAAAATGATTACATATGTTTGTAAAATATTTTTACATTTATCCAATAAATGTTAGAGACTTAAAATCAAAACGAATACAATTTTAAGAAATAAATACTCTAATATTTTTAAAAGATTGTTTTACCCCCTTTTGATGGAGAACCTTTTTGAAATCTAACTTTTGACAATTTTATAAGCTCTATTTGTAAAAATAAACTTACTCTTTATGATTGGGATATTTAAATTTACTTTTTTTTAATTTTTGGTATGTTTCTGACAATGTTCATTCTTTTTAATGAATAGTGAAAAATATTGCATTTGACGTCAAAATTGCTTTTTCATCTAATTAAAATATATGGATATATTATTTTTTAATTGGTTTTAAAGTTTAATTAGAATAAATTTTTACAATTTAATTCAATAGTGTTCATTATAATTAATATCATGTTGGAATTGGGCATAAACTAATGCCAAACTTTTCATAGATATTGTTTCAAAAAAACCCGCTATTTGGTTTGACAAGGAGATTTATTTTTAAATTAATTATTTCAATTTAAGTGTTTGGAATTTGGTAAAATGGATTCCATATTTGGAATCAGAAGGTCCAAATTATATAATTAATACACTTTTGTTTATCGTTAATTATCTTGATTAATTAGTAATCAGGTAGTTAAGGATAACAAAATAATAACATAATAATAAAACAATGGAACCAACATGTGCCCTAATACTACTGGTTGTGTCATGGATGACCATGGTATGCCATGTTCCAAACTTGGGGACCCCATGGAATCACTTTTGTGTGATAATGACTTTTTATCTTTTTTTTAAAGAAAGTAAATATAACAAAGAATGTATCACCTGAGTAAAACATTTTAAATTTTGTCTACATTAATGATATATTGGACTACAAATATTCATTGTAATGCTAAAACTATTTCCTAAATCATAGTATTTTTTTATAATTTTTAGACATTAAATATATTAAATTATATATGAGACCATGATGATGCAGCGATTACCTCATTATTTATCGATTAAAATAAAATGAAAAGATAATGTAAAATATAAGACCTAGAAATGTCAAAAACCTATTGTATGGGTGTATTTTGAACCCTTATCACCTTATCCTCGAAATAAATCCATGTGGGACCTTTAAAATCTGAAACTCATTTGAAAATAAAGTAACAATTTATACCTTTCCAAGAGTGCCCCTCCTCTCCTCTTATAAAAGGCCCCCACCTCTACCTCCTTACCCAAACCTCTCAAGCCTTTGGATCGGAAAATATCTGCTCATTTTGTCTCTCCACATCCCTATCCTCATCCTAGAAGCCTTAACATAGGCAGAAAGCTCTTCAAGAAACCATGTTGGTTCAAACTAAAGGCAGTTACCCGATTTAAAGGTAATGTCTTCAATTGTGTTCTTTGGTTTTATTTTGCTTCTCCAACCCCTAAACCCTTTGTATTCATTTTTTTTGTAAAAAACCAGTATATTACATATACTAGATGTTTTTATAAGAAGTATTCGAGATACACTTACACACACCTACATCTAATGGTTAAAGAGCATACTGTTTCCGTGGATGGCGAATTTCTGCCTCCCGAAACGATGATTGTTCAATATTATTCTAACACCTTCAAAGTTGGCCATTAAGATGTCACTATATTTATATATGATATATAATTTTTTTATGTTTTCATTAAGCTTATGTATTTTTCATTTATGTCATACCTTTATGGTTTCCATTATGGGTAAACGTGATATCTTCATTTTAGGAAGTGCGGACTACCGCCCCCTCAAAATGATTTGATTAGTTAATGCCTTATGTGGGACATATAAAGGATAGAGTTAATGATATTATACTGGAATTATAATATATCTTTATATCATTATAATTTCAATCCATTAAGTAAGAAATTGAAATGAAAGTAGCGTTCATGCGTACGTACGACCTACCGTCTCCATGAACGGTGTATTTCATTTCTTTTTATCTTCAAATGTTATGGAATAGTATAAAATGAATATGTACTGTATATATATGATATTAAAATCATTAATACTATTCTGGAGATTATTTACTTATAACTACATGGACAATCATTTTTAAACAAGTTCATTTTTGACTCATGTACCAAACATCGACAAAAACGTATGATATGAACTCACATTATTAACCAATTATTATAACATTGTAATATGTGATATGAACTGAATAATAATCTTTAAAGGAGGAACTTAAGCAATTATAAATTTACCAACATTTATTATTTAGGAATATAAAGAAATGAACAAGATAAGTCGGACTTGAGGTAAGGGATCCTGCCTATCTCTTTCATTTTAAGTACTCTTTTTTATGTCGTTTCTTTTAAGCTCATTTTTCTTATGTTGGGGGATGTTCTTTTATATTTATCATACTGTAATTTCTATGTTCATATGATTAGAGACCCTATTTTATTTCATCAATCCATTTTTTGGAAGTTTTAAGTGGTGTTGTTAGGCTGCCGAATTTTCGTAAGGGGTTTTTCATCTCACTTTTATTCCCGTGAGATTTATGCTACATTTTCCAAAATTTCCTTTGAGTGGTATATTTACTGCCAATTATTATACTATTTGTGTAATATAATTTCATTTATGAGTACTTACATAAATTTTTTATAGTCCTTCTTTCATGGGGTGTGCGTTTTGAATGTTACCCGATTCGGTAAGGGAACCTTTCACCCTCCTCTTTTTAAAAGACTTCTTTTGTTATGCCTTTTAATTTACATCTTATTATGTTGTGATATGTTATTATATATCCTTATTGATGTAGAACATATTTACAAGTGAGGAGATACCCTTTTTGTCTCATCAACTCATTTTCTGAATTTCACGGTGACGCCGTTAAGCTATCGAATTTTACCAAAGGAACTTCTTAACCCAATTTCGATTTCTTTGGGTTCAACTTGTAGTTATTGAATATGTCATCATATGAATATGTGTGAATTAACTCTGGTTTTTTTACACTTAATATCCACTTATATTTGGTGTATTTATATATTTTACACATAATTATGATATTTATTTATCCTTAATTTAAGGATACCTTCTTTATAGGGGATTTCATCTCAATTTACATTTCCATTGAGACTTAATTTTTAATATGCACCAATTCCCTATTATATGGTGTATATAATATCCTTTGACATATTATATCATGAATCCATTTATTCTCAAAATATTATAATGTTATGATTAAATTTTATTCCTCAATTATTGTATTCAAGTGTCTCTCATTTGTTAAAAACCCTTTAACTAAAATATCTTTTTAAATGTTTAAATGATTTATTCTTATAAATATTTCTCCTTAATATCCATGTTTTCAAAATGGTTTTAAGGATTTATTTATATGTATATTAATGGTTTAAAATTTTAAAAGCTTCAAAGTGGTGTGGGACACTTTGATTCAAAAATCTCTTTATTAAATGTTTTAAATGGTTTTGAAAATGGTTTTTAGAATGGATTCGTTATTTCAATACCTTAAAATGTTATATTGTTACAGCAATGTGGGAATGTTATCTTTCTTTTATGCTTAAGTTATGTGTTATGATTATGTTATATTTCTTGGGCATTTTTTATGAATATGGGTGGTTCCGTGATAAACTAGGGCGGGTGAGACCGATATAGATCTCCAATGCATTGGGTAACAGGAAGGGGTTAAACGTTAAGGTTTCTCTGAAGAGATTTAGGGAATATACTGTGATGGGTATTCCAAATGTAACCATGAGGGTTACTCCCTACGTAACAATGTTATGAATTCCTCAAGTTACCTTTATGTCTTATGATTCCTATGATTTATTCATGATTTGATGAGGTATGTTAAAATGCCTATGTTTTATAAGTAAAGTATGATTTCATATATGGACTAATGTTTTATTTTCGCACTTTTATATCCCTTACTGAGCTTTTTATGCTCATCCAATGTTTTTGGAATGTTTTTTACAGGTCAAGGGAAAGGTACATGATGTGATGATAGTGTCAAGGAAGTGTCAAGAAATAATCCATGTTTTATTTTAAATATGTTTCCGTTGATGGGAAAAATGATTACTATCTTTTATGTAATGACTTTGTTTAAATGTGGAATGTAATGCATGTCTTATGATCTAATTCTCTAAAACTCTAAACCTGAAAAGATCCTCAACGCGTATTCATGAAATAACTTAAGATTAAGTAATGTTTAAGGTTGGGGCCTTATAATATCATTAATGAAACATTACATAAGTAGTAATTCATAGATGTAAAATTTATACATGTGTTTCATATGTTTGCTCCAATTGAATTTTTAATATTTAGAATAAAACCAATTTATGGTAGGTGCCACAATATTTTTATAGAAAGGCCAAAAGAAAAACACTAAAGAACCAAAATGAATAATAAAAAACAAAAAACCTTGAACTTTTAGCACACAAAAACATAAACCAAACTCTTGGAACCGGTAACATACCTTAAAGCATGAAATTAAAAGAAAAAAGAATATTGAAAAATCCCAGAATAATAGAAATCATGTAATTTCAGAGAAACCATCAACCAAAAAATGAATAGAGCTTAGATACTACCAAAAAAATATTAAACCACTTCCCAAAACATAGTTTAACTAGATGGTAGAACTATAAGAATAGATAAGTAGGAAAATGAAAAATGGAACCAAACTGAATATAATATAGCCCAACTGAGTTTCATGTTAGTGTTTTAGGAACATTAATTTCATATTGATATTTCTAGGATTAATCCTTAACATAAAATTTCAGTTTACACTGCATGGTATCCTCTAAAATACAACTTTAGATGTTACAAATGAATAAAATATCTGCAATAAGGAATGGTGTGGGGAAAAATCCCACATAAATGAAATTATTATTTTTGGAAGAACATTGGTGAGGCTCCTCATTATGGCTCTTAAGATTGGGTATCTTTGTAATTTTATTTACATATTATAATGTAAGATGTAATTGATCATGAAAAATTAAATGGAGTTACACCGCATATTCCTATTCCAATTTATCATTTTTAGATTTCATATTTGTATAGAAATCATTGGGGTAAGAAAAATACTAGGATAAAGAATTATCTGAGCAATATTAGACATTAAATTTGTGTAAAATTAATTTTACAAAGGTATAAAACATGTAATTCATAAATTGGGTTTCATATTTATAATAATTGGTTGACAATTATCTAATAATACTCGTTTATTATTAGTCTTAATGGATAAATTACCTATGAAAATAAAAAATTAGTTTCCATAGTGAAAAAATGGTAAAAGTGAGTAACCTTAGGTGTTAATGAAATAAAATGTTTAAAACATGTTCATTTTTTGGTGTTGGATGCGTGGATTTAACTTAACTTCCCTAAAATACATTATTTATGAATTTTGGAGGCACTTGGGTTGAGTGTTACTTCCCATTGTTGAATAGTTTTGGGTATTTACAAAATTCCACTCCTCTAAAAGTATAACATGGAACCTCCTCCAAAAACTTATTCACACCTATTTATCGATTTATCTTGATCCAAACCTAAAAAAATATCCCCGAAAAAATTATCCACTATATTTAGTATTTTATTCCCAAACTCCAACCCTATTTTCCTTAATAAGGGATCCAATGGAGATTTTCTATGTGAAGGTAATTGGTTTCACTAAGCTCTATATGTATACTAATTCTATTACAAAATTAATTAATGTAAAAATGATTAAAATATAATAACACAAATATCTATAATAAAATTATATGTCATTATGTTTATGGAATAACCTATATCCATTTCCTATTCCATCAAACTGGAAACATGATGGTCTATATGTGTATGGTGGACTACCACCTCATGAGATGATGTAATTGATTTTCCAAAAAAAACTCTCAAGGGTGGATATAATATTTAATTTAATGTGTTTCAATTTTATTGGTGGAATAATTATACTTCTGGAATTATAATTTGTCATCTAACATATTATCTTTCATTCCATTAGAAAATTTTAACGTCGCTCATGAATATTTGTTGACTACTGCCTCCACGAAGCGATGAAAATTGTTTTTTTTGTTTCTAGTTAACACTGATGGTAATATGGATATATTTAATGAATATATATATATATATATCATATATATATATATATATGATATTATACTTATTTTTTAATGTTTAAATATTATCTAACGTTATTTCATTCCATCTATTAAAAATGGAAACAACGTTCATGTGTACGTATGACCTATAGTCTCTATGAAGGATGTAATTCATTCTTCTATATATAACCCTTAAAAATGACACTAAATGTGTATATAATTAAATTAGATGATATTTATATCATATTTAAAATTTTTAAGATTATTTAACCATAACAAAAGTATAATTACCAAAACTAATGAATCAAAACATATATGAAAAATGAAACAGTTATCACACAAAACAATTATTTTAATAATGAATTGATAATAAATGGATGATAAAAGGTTATTGGTATATAATATATGCTATAATATATTTGATTATGGTTATTTAATATATGTATCATAAATCTATATTTGTTATATAGGATTTCCAAACACATACAATGGAATTCAGACCTGGGGTAAGGGTTTCTTGTCATAGTTTTACTTTTGTGAGACATATGCCATATTCAGAACTTATTTCATTGTGTGGTGTGTATAATGAAACTTTTATATGTTATATCATGAATATATTTGTCTTTATAGTATTTAATGTTTCATTTTATGTTATTTAATTCACGGGGGTTATGATTCAAAATATTCCAATGTGGTAAAGGTATTATGTTATAATTTCATTGTTCATCCAGATTGTTTATGATTATGATTCTAATGACAAAATCTCATTATATAAATAATAATAAACTCATTATTTTTATTATCCTATATATATATATATTTAAATTTCATATTTAAATTTCATTATCCTATCTTTGTATACTCAATAGTCTGAAAGAATGTTTTTAGGAAAAAAATGAATTATTTATTTCTTCATTCAAAAATCCTTTATTCTACATGCACATGTTTTCAGAAAATGTTTTAATGATGGTTTTTTATTTTATAAAATTATTAAGTAATTTAATTTTTAAACTTATTTTTATTTTTTATAAAATGATTTAAAATTTATCTTATTGATATTTATGAAATGAGTTAGTTTTGACTTTATACAAAAAATGTGAATGTAATCATAGTTTTAACATGTACAAGATTAATGGAATTTCCCACCATCATGATCGATAAATTATTTAATTATTTATTTACATGTATAAAAGTTTATTATAAAGTGATATTTTTTCATTATTATTTGGGAAATTTTTTTATTTTAAAAAGTTATTTTCAAAGTGGAAAGGGTATTATTGTCAAAAATGTTTGAGTATATTTTAATAGTATTTCTACTCTTCAGTGGAAACAAGGTAAATTTTTTCTTATGTTTAACTAGGGATATGGTTCAATGGTAACATTTTTATTATTTCTTCTTATGGTTTTTTGTTAGGATTAAGGGATGATTATGAAACTTATTTTCTTGACATGAGTTATGATGCGATGATATGATGAATGATTAATGATTTTACGGAGCTCATATGTATGTTTTTAATTATGTGATTAGTGGGAATGGAATTATATATCCCTTCAATTATTCGGGAAAATTATTATATCTAATTAAATAATTCTGTGAAAAATGTTGATGTGTGTGATCCGTTATGGGAAACAAGTCGATGTGCTTTCTTCATAATTGGAAACTTGTTGATATGCTTGATCCACTACGGGAAACATGTGTTGATGCCTAATATATTTTTCTTTTATAGTCTTGGTAGTTAATATTTACATATAAAATGGTTTTTTATACTTATGATGATTCCGATCCTATATGACATAAAATAATGGGTTGTGATTGATTTAAGATTATTTATCACTCTTTTGATTCATATCTTTTGAAATTATAATGTTTTATACCATGAATCATGTTTACAGTCCCAAATGGATTTGGTTTTAACCTTTTTTGTTATATTCATGATCTCATACCCTTATTCTTATCTTATTCCATCATATGTTCAATAATTGATATCTAAATTTCTCGCACATAATGAGAAACTAAGATCACCCTTATTTATGTTTCCTATCACGAGGTTATAAATGAATGTTTTAGTATGGAATTCCATTTAAATATAAAAATGGGATGACATTTGTGGGAGATGTTCAATATCTTTCATGAAATAAAAATTTTGTATTTCTAGTCTGGAAATCCACTAAACCATTTTTGTCCTTGGGTGAGTATTTATTAAATGTATTGAGTATTCAGCTAAAATGAGTTAATATATATATATATATATATATGAAAATTCTCTATCACTATTGTTGGTATCAAAGAATGGTTTATTTGACCTTTGGAAATATGATGAGAAAATTTGATGATATCCTTAAGGATAATTCAAAGTATATAAAAATTTCATGGAATTTTGGTAAATGATAGTGTGAGTGGTTTCTAATCAATTCCATCCATCTATGGATACAACAAGTGGATGTGGCTCTGATATAATTATAACATGTTTTAACAAATATAAAAAAGGATATTTGTGATTTGACATGATCATCACATAGTGAATGACAATAATCATTTTTGTGCACCTGGTTTGACACTCCCTGGGGATATGTTTTGGAAATTCAAAATCTATTTATGAAACATCATGAAGGATTTGAAAATAATGATGACCAAAAATGACATAAGTTAAATCTACGGAGTCAAAGATGGAAAAAGTGTTAATATATAGATATCCTAAATAATTCCCCTAATTATATGGGTTCCCACTATGGTTATAGTTTATAGCACTTTTATTTTATGTCTTAATCAGCAGATAGAACCAGAATACATCTTAATTACAATAAATGTGATGGAAAGTGAAATGATATTCCCCATGAATAACTAAATTCTAAAGGTGTTAGAATATAGAATATGATTTATATTACTATTCAACTGTATTAAGATATAAAACATTTTGAACTTACAAATGATAAAATTTGTAAACAAAATTCTATTTAGTCATTCATGATGCAACATCCATATTTATTTAATAAGTACACTAATACATTAGTCACTAAGAAATGGATCATTACTATTGAAAATTTATTTACTATTCTCCAGAGTTTGAATCTTGATAAATAAATTTTGGTCATCTATTGCTAGGATGGGGAAAGAGATCAATGGAATCATACTATAAATATGAGGAAATAAGACGAAATTGACTCTATTGAGTGGGATGAGTTTAAGAGCATTCTTTTTCAATAAGAAATTTCATAATTTTTTTGTATGAAAATGGTGGTGGAATTACTTGAGATAAAGTATAATGAGGATGAATATAGTGGTACCTATAAGGAAAATTTTACTTGAATTGCAAGGTATTTTTCTACTATAATCATCCATCCTAAATGTAAGGTTAATTGATTCTTTGGTGACATAAACCAATATCTATGAAAGGTATTATCTATAAGAAACATTAGTATCTAGAAAGAAATAATTTTATGTGCACTTAAGGTATAAATGGAAAATTGATATTCCCATGATTCTCATGGTTTTGATATGGAATGTAAGATTGGGTATCATGAAAACATGAATAAATCACACAGAGGGAAGATATTCAGGTGATCTACATGCCACAAATTTTTAATTAAACATCATGTCAAATGATGGATATAAAATGGGAGTTTCTTTAAATATAGAACATTGGGACATAAGTCCCATTTATATTTAAATACAATGAATGGTCTTGTTAACACATTAGAAGAGAAAAATACACCCAGTAATGAACCACCCATGCTACATAGCTTTAGATTAAATGAGTATGTTAATTATGTAATCTAGTGTATGAATGTTACGGTTTATGATGATGATTAGTATAAAAAACCACTTAAGATAAAATTAAAAGGTAAATATTATGTGATCACGACAACCGATGTGGGTTATGAGAATGACATGGTGAAATGTATACTTATTATCCACTATAGATCATCCACTGTACTATTTGATTATGAATCTACCAACTCTTATCTATATAAGGAATTTAATAATGGTTTTAAATTATATGATCACGGATTAAATATTGTGTTAGTAGGGAAAACACTAAATTGTACAATGGTCACATATCATGTCTATAGTTAGTCTCAAATTGATGTTTATGGGAAAATGATTCTTGAAAATATTATAATTATCCCTTTCCTTGAATTTTATGTGATTCTGGTCATGAATTAATCATTCTTTATATAGATACCATATCAATTTCTATGTGAGTGAAGTCATATTTCATATTACAAACGAACCCATTCTCATTTATTCGTGTAATAATTAATAAAAACATCCAATATAAATTTCATCCATTGTATGGGTATTGATTTTATTCAAAATGATTATTTATCTCATATGGTTAGGGAGAGACATAACATCTATAATATGCCTATTATATGAGAGTTTGGTTTTTTTATTTCCAAATTAGTTTCCCAGTCTTATATGAAACTATGAAGTTATGTTCTCAACAAAATGAATATATGGTGGTAAACATATTTCAAAGACTCTCAATAGAATGACCCCGATTGAGTTTCCTAAATTGAATAAGAAAATCCTAGAGAATGTTTAAAAGGGATTTATTTATCTAGGTGTTTCATCATGGGGTGCACCTTTTCTTTTTTGTTAATAGGAAATATGGATCTATGTGACTCTATATTGATTATCGAGAATAAAAATAGATACCAATAAAGAAATGTTATCTGATACCCCATATTTATCATTTAATTGATTTAAAAAGTATCATATACCCCATATTGATGACTTATTTAATCAATGAAATTGAGCTCAATACATTTCCAAGATTGACCTTTAGTCTATATATCATGAGTTGAGGGTCAAAAAAGAGGATATACCCCAGAAAACATCCGATATAAGGTGTGGACCCTATGTACATATAGAGATTCCATTTGCTGTTACTAATTCCCACAATATCTTCATGGATTTAATGAATAGAGTATTCAATGATTATCATGATCAGTTAATGGTAGTATTTATATAACTCTATTATTATATACACAACGATAAACGAAGAGAATGAATATCAGTTTATAATTACATTAAAGGCCTCGAGGAAGGATAATTTGTATGAAAAATTTACTAACTATAGATTTTGGCTCCAAAAGGATTCATTTTGGGGTCATATAATCTCATGGGAGGGTATATCTACAGATCCATCAAAGATTCATGTTCTTGAATGTTGTAATATGACAACCACTATGTCAGATATCCATAGTTTTCATGTTTTTTCTAGATATTATCAATGGTTTTTATATAATTTCTCACGTATATCTAATCCTCTCACAAAATTAAACCAAAAGGGATCCAAGTTCCTTTAGATAACTGAATATGAAGAAAATTTCAAGGAACAAAAGAGAAGGTTAGTCAATACACCTATTCTTGAATTAGCCTTATTTAGATAAGGGGTTCCAATCTATAATGGTGGATCAATAAAGGGATTTGGATGAATTCTCTGGCAGAATAATATAGTATTAAATTATACATCATGAAAATTTATGGTTCAGGAGAAAAATTGCCCAACTCACTATTTGGAGTTATCTATGGAATTTTTCTCATTAAATATATATATGAATTATATTTATATAGAAATATGTGTTATATATACTGATCAAAAAAATGTTGATGTATATATTCCCTCAGGTAGAGCAGAATATATACCAATGAATGTAGTTGGATTTAACTAAATATTATAAAAACTAAACAATTTATCACCCAATGAAGGTGAATAAGGTGGACGATGATTTGATTTGAAATGATTATGCTAGATTATCTCAAATGAGGATCACAGAAGATCCAATATTTCTGTATTTTCAATGTACATATATAGAAATCCTGAATGATCAAGAAAACTATTATCTTTATAAAATGATTTTTTCAACCATTTATCTGTGTCGAGACTAAAGAGGCCAAAACATAAGATGTATTATTGTTTAAGAATCTTATAAATGGTCCCATGTTTAGCTTTTATTATGATGGAATAATAAGTTTCAGAAACTATGTATGTGTTCCATCCATACCATATTTAAAGAAGGATATGTTTTAAGAATATCATTATTCTTTATTTTCAATTCATTCTACAAATACAATAATGTGTTGAGAGCGAACAGAGTATTTCTAGTGGGATGTAATGAAGTGAGATATTAGATAATATGTATAATGGTGCTTGGTATTCTAGATAGTTGATGTTTGTAGAAAAAATTATAATGTGAGGTTACAAACATAAACCATACAAGAATGGAAATATAAAAACAACACCGTGGATTTAGCCGTTAATCTCCCCAAAACATCTGATGGTCATAATTCTATATGGGTTTTAGTCAATCACTATATGAATTCTAAACATTTCCCTACTATCAACGTGAATTTATCACTTTATTAGTTTTCCAGGATATTCACTAATAAGGTGGTATAGTTTCAGGGAGTACAAAATTATATTATATTTGACTGGGATCTGAGATTTACCTGGATGTTATGGAGAAGTATTCAACATTCTCTAGATATAGAGTCAATTTTGAGCACAAATTTAAATCATAAAAAATATGGTTATTATGAGGGAATAATTAAAACCCTATAGGATATGGTAAGATATTTTTCTATGTATTTTAATGGTGGTTGAGATCTACACCTTACTCTAGTTTATTTTTCATACAAAAATAAATTGCACCAAAGAATTAAGATGTCTCCTTATGAATCCCTATATTTAAAAATGTGTATAACTCCAATGTTTTAGGATGAAGTTTTAGAAATAAATTTATTGGGACCTATACTGGATAAGGAAATGAAAGATAAATTTAAATCCATTCAACATCAAATCAAGGTAACTTAAAGATGATAGATAATTTTTGATGACACTAGTTAGTTTGATCTAGAATTTGATGTTGGTGATATGGTATTTATGAAAATATACATATGGAATAAGGATATAAGATTTAGAAATAAGGGAAATCTGATCCCTATATATCAATATTCTTCATTGAGTAGGTATGGTAGATTATTTCTTGGTGCTCCGACCAAACATTTCTCAATTTCACGATTTGTTCTATGTATCTCTCCAGAGGAAGTATATACCTAATACATAATATGTATTTAAATCATAGATCATACCATTGGATCAAGATATATATTATGAGTAATAACCACTAGAGATTCTATATCATAGAGAAAAATTTCAACAAAACAATACCACTCACATGGTCAATGTTTTGCGGAAAAATATGAAGAATATAAATGAAATAATAATGATATAATGTGGTTGAAGTATACTTTTTTGTTTATATCCTAGTAAATTAAGGGTTAAATTCATTTTAATGGTATATAATGTGACACCCTTATATTTTATGTCATATTTTTTCTAACAAATTTAATTACATTGATAGCTTGCATTACACACATCACTAAGTTATAAAGAACTGAAATATACAATTAAAAATATTAATATAATATTTCCATTAAATTGGTTTTGTTAATATTATTTTTTTTAAAAAATATGTATTATTGTTTTAGATAAATAGAACATATTGATAAATAAGAACATAATTTTTAGTGAGGTCTTTATGTGCTTCAAAAATAGTTTTAAAAAATGTTATTTATTAATTTGTATAAACAAATAATAAAATACATTTTTGAAACATTAAGAAAATATATTTTAAAATTTAACATAACTTTTAGAATCAACATGTTAAAATTATCCTAGAACTAATTTTTTTGTTTTTTAAAATATTAATTTTATGATGAATAATGAAAAATGCTGATTTTAATTTAAAACACCATTTTGGTTAAAATTGTTTAAAAATTTAAAATTATTTTAAATATTTTTTAAAAGTAAAATTTGGTTAATTATATTATTATTAATCTAATTCAGGTCATTTTTATCAATTTCATGTTTTTTATATAAATTTTTTTTTACTTATGTAAACGTTTTCATTTTAAAACTGCATTTTCATCGTGTCTATGAGTTTGGATTTAAATTACATTATACGAATTATGTTAATTTATTTTGGTAAAATGGATTAAATATTTTTAATTATAATAATTAATATTATAAAATAATTTCAAATTAATTTTGGGTCATAATTTATAGTAAAATAGTAAAAATAAATTTCAAATATTAAGGTTAAAACGAGGTTTTACGTGTTACATGTTCTTAAGTTGAAATTAGATTTCCACATGCATAAGAATTTTATTTGATAAATTTGATTTAATATTTAGAATCATTGGGTTCAAATTATATAATAATTATAAATTATATTTAGTCTTATAGGATAAATTACAAGGAAAAAAATCTAGTTACAGTAGTGAAAACTAAAATAGTAAAAGTAAGTGACCTTAGAGGTTAAGGGAATAACATATTTAAAAAATAATAATATATTTTTTTTGTGTTGGAGGTTTTTAAAGGCTGCATATTACCTCCACTAAACTTTTTATTCATTTTGGAGGGACTTGGGTTTAGAGTGACTTCCCATTATTGAATAATTTAGGGTATTTACCAAAATGTCACTCCTCATCAATTTTAAAAGGGAATATCCTATGCACCCTACTTCACACCTCTTAAGACATGTTTATCAACAAAAAAATAACAAAATATATCCAAAAAATAAATATACACGTTCTATGACTTCTTTTATTCCTAAAATACCAACCTTATGGTCTTTTAAAAGAGATCTAATGAATGTTTTTCTACGTAAACCTAATTATCTTCACTAAGCTCCTTTTGATAACTTCTTATCCAACCAACATCATTAATGTCTTAATAATTTCAATATAATAACATAAGTACATAAAATATAATGATATTTTTATTATATTTATTACGTAACATATGTCTATCAACTCTTCAATAAAATGGTATACGAAACTGTTTATCGTGTGTACAACAGAATATAGCCTCATGTTCCGATGTAATTTATTTTCCATCACCTTCTATAAAGGATGGATATAATTATGGATTTAATGTATTATTATTATATTTATTACATTATTATACTTTAATAATTATAATATCACATATACCTTATTACCTTAAATTCTATTGGAAAATGATAACGTTGTTTGGGCGTATATGTGGAGTACCTCCTCCACAAAGTAACGAGACTCGTTTTTTATTTATATTTTTCCTGGAGGGTAATAAGGATATATTTAAAATTTCAATATCATATATATAATATTATGATAATTTTTTATGATAAAATATTTTATACCTTATATATTCCCTTAGTTAAAATTAGTAACATTGTTAATGTGTACGTACGACCTATCGTTCCCAGGAATAGTGTAATTCATTTTTGAATCCATAACTCTTAAGGATGACTAAAAATAATTATATAATTTATTTAAATTATATTTGTATAATTATTAAATTATATATATTATGGAACTATAAAAAAAATTACAAGGAAAAAACTACTGAACCAAAACATACATGAAAAATAAAAGAATTATCACCCAAAACAATGGTTTTAATAAAAATTATCAATAAACAGGTTATTGAAGGTTATAATAAAATCATCTAATGTGTGATATACATTATTATGGTTATGTATTATATTTATAATAAATTTATATTTATTATTCTGGAGTTTCATACACATATAAATGAATTCAGACTTAAGTTATGGGTTTTTCGTCTCACTTTTACTTCCATGGTACATATTATATTTTCAAAATTTATTTCTCTTGTGTGGTGAATATACTAGAACCATGATATTTTATATCATGAATATATTTATCTTAATATTATTTAATATTTAATTCAATGTTATTTCTTTCATTGGGTTTACTATTCAAATGTTACCAATGTGGTAAGGGTTTTTTGATACAATCACATTGTTTATCAAGATTTCTTATTATTATGCTTCTAATAATTAAATTTCATGATATAATTCACAATAAAATCATTAATTATATTATAATATGTTTATTTATAGAAATCACATCATTTAATTTTATTTCCATCTCTTTATATACTCATTATTCCAAAAGAATGTTTTTTAAGAAATTTGGCTTTATTTTCGCTTTGATTGAATGTACATTCTCTTAAATATCCCTGTTTTATAAAAATGTTCTAAATAATATTTTTACTATTATAAAATAATTTTTCAAATTGATTTAATTTTTTTTATTTTTAAATAATGGATTTAAAGGAATATTATTTTCACTTTCATGACGAGGTAATTTTTATTTTTTTACGAAAAAAGTAATAGTATATATTTTAATGTGAATAGAATGAATGATATTTCTCATTTTAATGAATTATAAATTATTTAAATTTACCTTTAAAAATATATAGTTTTATTTTAAAAGAAAAAATTTTACATTTATATTTTTTAAATATTCATTTTTTTAAAAGTTATTTTCAAATAGGAAAGGGTATTTTCCTTAAGGACTATTCAATGATATTTTAATAATATATCTACTCATAAATGACAAAAAACATTCATTTTGATTATGATTTATTGGGGATATGATCAAATAGTTCCATCATTATTCTTTCTCTAATTTGTTTATGGTTATGATGATGAGATGTTTATAAAAGCAATTTTCGTTGAAAAAAATATTATATGATGATATGATGAATATTTAAATATCTTTTGACACTCGTATGTATGGTTTTTATTTTTTGATAGTTGGGAATGGAATTATATATCCTTATAATAAATTGGTTAAATTATTATATTTCATGTGTTCATTATTGGAAACAATTTGATGTGATTGATCCTCTATGGTAAACACGTCGATGTGTTTGATTAGTTATGCGTAACATGTTTATATTCTCGATCCACTAAGGGAAACCTTTGTTTATTATTGAACAGTTTTGATTTCTTGGTCTTGGTAGTTAATCTTAACATATTAAATTTTTTGTATACTTATTATGTTTCTACATTTATATGACATGGAAATCTTGTTTTTGACTTATTTATGATGATTTCTCACTGTTATGATTCATGTCTTTTTAAATGAAAATGTTTTAAGACATGAATCAAGTTTATAGTCCAATATAGATTGGGTATGAACATTGTGAGTTATTTTCATGATCTCATACCCTTATTATTATCTTATCTTTCATATAACCAACAATTTAAATCTCCAATATTTTCCCTTACTGAGCATTTTTTCTCTTCCTTTATTATGTTTCATTTCCCTAGGTTTTGAATAATGGTCATAATTAGGGAATGTATATGATGTCTACTAAATGGGAGGATATTTGTGGGATATATGGAATATCTTTGATGAAATACAAATATTTTTTCTAGTATATAAAGAAAACAAGACATTACAGTCCTCAAGTGAGTATTGGTGGAATGTATTCTATATTCATAAAAAAGATTTAATATTTATGCCTTAAAAGTTTTTGTTTCATTATGGTTAATCCTAAAAACCATAACCAAACATTCATTGAATTAAATCATATCCCATATTATAATTAGTGGACCGTATTAAGATAATGATCCAAAATGAAAAAATAAACCTGGAAGATCTCGAACACACTATCATGAAATCATCATCCCCTTGAATATAAAAATTATCTCTTTCCATCACGGATCTAAATAGTTTACTTACTCTATGAGAAGAAATATTTATTAACATGGCCATCAAAATACCACCATGAAGACCATGAATTGATGAAGAGATAAATCAATGAAAATCCATCGAGGTCTATAGCCTTTGATAACTCAATGGTCAAGATCTCCATTGCTTGCCTCACATCTATGATAACATGTTCCTTTGGGGAAATTCTAATGACTAGTAAAAAAATTGTGGAATATGGATAGGTAATAAATAGTAGAAATTTTTATCTTACCACAATGGTAGGAGAGGTATCAATGGACCTAGAAATATTGAGGTTACCATCCTTCAGTATTCTTTATAACTTTTTTTCTAGATTTTGGAATGATATGTTTTAAGTATTTTTTTAATAAAGTTCACAAGGGGGTGGATAAAAATAAATTAAGGATAATTTAACTCATTAGAGAAACCAAACCTAACACTTAATTTAGTGTAAGGAACTCCGTTAACACTATACCATATGATCATGGGATATGTTTTTCTAGGATTTAGGTGATATATTTTAATGACCTGAACTGATATAACTAAAATTAACCATTTTTTAAATAAATTTTATATTATGTACTATGTTTATATAAAACACATGAACTCTTTTAGTTTTATCCTATCATATTTAAATGAACATTAAACATATTTACCATTTATAATATATCAATCGAAGATTGATAACATGAATAGTATATGTGTATGGTTTTAACAAATCTAATTGACATCGAAAAAGGAAGTGATTGGCTCAACCAGTAATTGTACCCTATTAATCCAATTTATCAGATCTTGTGAGGGAGATTGAATCATTGGGATTTTACATTAACTAATCCTAAGATGAGATCTAACTACTTATGCATGAGAAAAACCATTTATGGGAGAAGTTCAAGCTCATCGAGAACTCGTCACAAACTATGCTTACCGAACAGCCTCATGAAAATCTCACTATCACTTACAAAAATTTTAGGGTGTTTGATGGTGTATTAAATAGATACATATCAATTCCATATAAATAATATTATGACCATTATTTTTTATGGGATAATAATATTTTTTCATCCCATTATTATTACTTTATAAACGATTTTAATTTTGATACAATAAAAATCAAATTGTATTTTTGGGTTACATTCAAATTCAATTAATGATTTTTTTGGATGAATTAATATATTTATGAAATAAATAATATTTTAATAAATTATTATTATCAAATAAATTTTAATTCATATAAATGATCATATAATTTTTAAGAAGTCAAAATTAATTTTTATAAGGGTTCAAAACCTGTTATTGTAAAAAACCCAGCATTTCTTAATAAATATATATTATTCTTTTACAAGTGAAAATAAAAATATTGATAAAATTATTTAGATAAAATGAATATTATTTTTTAAATTTGAATTTCAAAATTATCCAATTTTAAATATTTGAAAATTTTCTATAGTAGTGTAATTTGCGGGTAAAAATTAAATAGTTTATAAATAAATGGTGTGTATTATGACATCATAATGACAGAAAAGTTATGTAATGAATAATACAAATGGTATCCATGACCAAATATATGCTTAAATTTTAAAATTATTTTATTTTATGTTTATGTTTTATATTTTATAATGGAATTATGAATCCTCCAAAGCTATATAATATATTTTAATGTTTTAAAATCATTTCTGTAAGAGTATAATCACTTCCACATAAGAAGGGGTGTTATTTTTTACATTTTGGGACCTTAAACATATAAAATAATTAAAAACACTCCAAATTTTCGAGAAACCATTTGAAACTTCTAGGAGAAGGTTTGTGGTTTTGGTTATTTTATTATATAGATTCCAAGATATATTTTTGTGAAATATTAATGAATTCCCCAATAAAATACTATATAAACCCACACAAGATCCCACTTATTATCACTAAATATACTTGGAGCACAAAATTACTCTTATCTACCCTCTCTTAAGTCCTACCAAGGTTCCTCCAAGCTCCCAAGAATTTCCTCCAAAGAATTTGGAGTCACACAGTCCAGTAAAGGATCTTTTCATTTCTCCTCTTTATTCAAATATATTTTTTAACTTATGTCTTTTGTCATTATTTTCATATGATTTGATATGTTATTACATATTACAATTACTATACAATTTATTTCCATATTTTTAGATACCCCTTTCTCTCTCATTAACCTATTTTATGAAATTTTCAGCGATGTCGTTATGCTGCCGAAATATCCCCTCGATTTTCCATGCCAAAACAATTGTATAGTGAATTACATACCCATTTCATATCACGTGTATCAAACATTATAAACTTATAATTATTTGAATTCAGTCTTACATGTATTTATTCATCAATATTTTATCATGGAATAAAATAGGATTATGAATTAATCAATGTTGTATGATCTATGTGGAACAAATAAGCATGAGAATGAATTGGAAGTGATGAGTGTGTTAGGAATTATATAGTGCTCTCATGAATTGGGTCATGTTTAGTCTCATTTGATCTCATGGAGTGATTAGTAGTGAACCTAATTTATTTGTGGGACTTTTCCATCATGATATCTTGGAAGTTATCCTTGACCTATGTTTATGATGTTCTGTTTTAAGTTGTTTCCCCATTTCCCATTTTATGATTATCATGCCATATCATGACTTATTATTCATGTTCATTTTACTCCCCATTAAAAAGAATATTTTCTAAAATTAATTACCTTATGAAATTATTATTCCTTTACTAATTTTAACATCTAATCCATTTCTTATGTATAACCTTAGGTTATCAAATTCAATTTTAAGTTTGAACATGTGAAGGTTGTTTTCAAAAAAGATAATGGTTTCCATAATTTAAATTATTATGTAATATAACTAATTCCTAAATACAAGAAAATTTAAATTTCCCTTGTTGTATGAAGTGTATTATTATGTAATAAATCATGAAATAATGTGAAATGAAGACCAAGGTTTTTATAGTCAGTATGAAAGTAGAATTTCAGTTATTTTTTCAACTGGGGGATGAAAACTATCGATAATGCATTATAGTAAAAAATAAATACAAGAAAACGTCCCTAAATTTTGGTAATAATATTTTAAGTAATGAATGTGAACGAACCTAGATAAAAAATGGAGTATATTATCCAATTTGGATTAAAAATAATGTACATTTATTCTATGAATCCACTCCAACAAGAAAGGGTGGAATTCCTCAGATAACTAATAAAAGAAACATGAATAAATAATTATTTTTAAAATTAACTTCTCATTCTACATGGAAAATTGTGACAGATTGGGAAATATTCTTCCAACATGGGAATAAGAAAGATATTATGACTAGTGGATTATGTCTGGAACAAAGTACGAGTAATGAAAATTGGTATATCAGCAAAACATAAAAGAGAGAAATCTATAAAAAAGGGTTTAAACAAAAAATTGTGAAAAATAAAAAGACTACATATTCTAATTATCAGAATAAGACTCAAAATGTGGGTAACAAATGTTTAGTCATATGGCCAGAACTATTGAAGTTGTATGGGAAATTGGAACAAGAACAAAAATAGTATAGTGATTTTTAATAAAGTATCAATGTTTAGATCCATTAGGATTGACCACAATCATCTTATTTTGTATTTTGGAGGATCCCCTGTCCCTATGTTAATAAATTTTATTAACTGATGTTCAATTGTTTTAGGTTTAAGTAGAGATATAATCCAAAGGTAAGTGGAATCCAAAGATGAATAATGGTAATGTGATGTGCTCTTTAATGCCAAATAATTCAAATCATTCACTATAGATAAATAATAAATCATGAATAATTACTTAAAATGAGTTATTGGTTCATGTATGCTTTAGGTGTATGGATGTAATTGAGTTCAATGGATAGTGATGGAGTTATTAAAATTATCTCTTGTTTCCAACACCGTGTTCTAAATTGGTAGGCTTTGAGGTTTTGTTAATGGCTCATTGTAAAGTGGAACTTGTGAATAAATGATACAGGATAAGAATAATGTTTGTTGGTCTAAAGAGAGGGTTGAAAAATAGAAAGAGTTGCACATCATAGGGGGATCATTCTATCTCCTAATAAGATGCAAGATCTCAATGGTAAAACAGGATAAAAGTTTATGTTGTTTGGAATCTATAAAAATGATTGGGGGAGAAGAAACAATATTCATGGTCATCATGATTATCAATTTTGTTCAAACATTACGATATAAATTGACTATTTTTAGGATACCAAGAAGTTGTGAGAGAGTATTAAAACTATTTCCATCATGTGGTCTACCCATTCTGAAAAGTAATTCAATATATTAAATTATTATAAAATTGGTATTAATGATAAATATCAGTCCAATGATGGAGGTTTAATGGGAGATTATTTTGAGACCAAAAAATAAGAGTTTAATTAGGTAAAAATGGGTATTTCACAATAAGATGAATGAAGACGGTGCAATGATTCAAAATAAATAATGACAGGTTTGAAAAGGGTACCTCATGATTGAGGGTATTGATGTTGATGAAACATTTGCAACTGTTACAACACTATAGAAAATAAGATTATTCATGTCCATGGTAGTGAAAAGAAGGTTCAATATTTTCTAGATGGATGTCAAGCCAGTATTTACAATGGTTTTTTGGAATAATAATTTCATATTGTGTAGCTAGATGGTTTTATCATTCTTGAGAATTAGAACATATTTTTCAGTGGATGATGGCACTATATGGTTTGAAGCAAGCACCAAGCGAATGGTATTCAAGACTATATCTAATTTGAAAGAAGATCAATTTTAATCATGGTGGAGTTTATTAAAATATATATGTCTACAATAAAATTAATTAATGTATGATGGTGCTGGTGTATGTTGATGACATAATATTTGGTGGCTTGGATGAGGCACAGTGCAATCAAATCATAGAATTAATGAAAAGATAATTTGAAATGTTAATGATTTGTGAACTATCGTTTTGATTGGTTTATAGGTGGAAAGACAAGATATTATTTTTTCTACATTCTCAGTAGCATGATATCAAATAAAACCCTAGGAAACCCACTTGATGGTAGTAAAATAATACTTTTTTATATCAATGGAAAGGTGGATTTAAATTTGATGTAAAATGAAAATTCTCTGAAAAATTTAATGGGCTATAAAGATAGAGATTGGGATGGATCAGCTGATGATAAAAAATAAACATTAGTTGGTGAATTTTTTCTTGGAGGATTTTCTATTTCTTGGATAAAAAGGAAAAATGATTCCATTTAGTTGATCACCAAATAAGCTTAATATATTGTGTCCACTCAAGCTTGCACACCGTTATCATGGAAAAAGTAGTAGCTTGATGATATGGGAGTTGAAGTGAAATATCTGACCAGAATCCATTTTGATACTTTATTTTCTATAAATATCAGTAAAAGTTTAGTTCATCACTCAGGGAAAATCACATGGAAATCAAGTATCATTTTATAAAGGTGAAGATGGAGCAAGAGCTTGTGAAGTTGAAATATGTGCCTACATAACTACAGGTTGAAAACATTCTTACAATGGTCTTACCCAAATGAAGATTTTGGATGTCATCAAATAGATCTTGGAGTTCATTCTACTCATCGTACTTGAAAAGGTGTTGATGTAGTCCCCATTTCCCCATGGTATGATGTTTTTCCCTGATATGTTGATTTGTGTTATTTACCCTATTGCTGACCATAATGAAGTAACCTTCAGGTTAGTTGAAAAATATAGAGAAATTGTGTTTATAAAAGGGAGAAAATGTCATGGTCAAGTAAGGGAGAAACTGATAGTGGGATCAGGGATGTATGGGGATCTTTAAATATGATGATGCTAAAGATGATCGATCAAAGGTTATATATCATGAAATATGAGGTAAATGATGAAATAAACTAAATGGATTTGGAATTAAGTGTTTAATTAATGAAATTTACATTCTACTCTTGTTTCTGATGCCGGGCATGACTCATGTGGTCTTATATTGTGTGTTGAGTAAATTTATAATCACTATTAGAATCACATGAAGTGATGTTTTTGAAGTATATGGATGAAGCATTAATGTAATATCAAAATGATAAGAGTTGTGAACTAATTCAAATAAGGAAATTGTTAAAAAAAATTCCCTCACGATGGTGGTTTTAGGTTTATTGTGTTTGTTGAGAAGGTTTGAGGTTGTTGAAAAAGGATGGTTTTAAAATAGGTAATGATGAGTTTGCTCAAATGCTGAACTAAAAATATGGAGCATGAATGCTGAACTGAACTCGTGAAGCACTGTAACACCCCATGCTTCCACGGTACGTTTCCCTTCGAATAATGCGATAGCGTGTGTTGTACGCAACCTCGAGTTCTAACACACACCACAACTAATTAAACTAGCCGTTGTGAATAGTAATACCTACTTTTTGAAATCATATATATTTTATATTTCAAAATGGACTTCATTTTTGGATTCGGAATATTGAAATTAGCCTAGCGTGAAATTTTGGTACTTTTTGGATAACTTTTATATTTTGATGAATAGTGAAAATTACTAAATTTTAATTAAAAACAACTTTTTTAATCAAAATAATTAATATTGATAAATTATTAATTTGAGTGGTTTTAAAGTATATTTAGAATATATTTTTACCATTTAATTTAATGTTTGTCATTGGACATAATTTCACAATTAAATCAGACATAAACTAGTGTCAATCTTTTGATAGTTATTATCTCTTAAAAACACGCTTTTTATTTTAACAACGGGAATTAATTTTAAATTAATTTGTGCCACTTCTGTGTTTTGAATTTGGAAAAATGGATTACATATTTGGAATCAGGATTTCCAAATTATGTAAATAGGTAACTTTTATTTTTACACATTTTGAATAATTACTGCGGTAAATATTTTATTTACCATGGTTAAAGGGTAAATCCGGTAAATAAGGGTAAAAAAATAATATTATAATAATACAAAATTACCCTAAAACGTGTCCTAACCTTATTGGTGGACACATACCCGACCATGGGCATCCTTGGGTCGATTTGGGGACCCCTTAGAGCCACTTGTATGTGGTAGGGACACATTATATTAAAAAAGTTAAAATAAAAATAAAAATGGCATAAGCTTACATCTTTTAGAAGAACAATTTTTACATAGGGTTATACATGTTTGATTTTAGATTATAAATATTCATTAGAAAGATAAAAAGATTTCCTACATAATTATATGTTATCTATAATTTTTAGACATCAAATAAGTTAAATTATTAATGACACAATAATGATGCAATGTTTACCTCATTAATAAATCATTTAAATAAATAAGATTATAATGATTAAAATATTATCTAAAACCTGTCCAATTCTTATTGGTTGATGTAATTTAGAAAATTAGTCATCGTATCTTCTACCTCAATGATTTTTGGACCATTATAAACCGAATATATTTATATTATAAAGTAATACTTTCACTCTTTCCTAAAGAGCCCCTCCTCTCCCTTATAAAAGGAGACCACTTCTACTCATTACTCACACCTCTGAAGCCACTTGGCTCATCCAAACCCTGCCCAAATAAGCTCCCCACAACCCTCTCCTCCTTTTTGAAGCTTCCCCTTAGGCAGACAGCATTTCAAGAAGTCCTTTGGTTCCAACCAAAGTGAGTTACCTAAATTAAAGGTAACGATTTATCTTAAATTATTTTCATTTATTTTGCTTCTCCAACCCCCAAACTCTTTTTATTTCCTTTCTTTTGTAACAACACCGGTATCCACAATATACTAATATGTTGTTATAAGAAGGATTAAAACTACACATACACACAACTCCATCTAATGGATGATGAACATAATGTTTCTGTGGATGGCAAACTAACGCCTCACGAAACGATGATTATTCAAATACATCTTACCGCCTCTCCAGGTGGCCATTATAATGGAACTGTAATTAAATATGATATTAATGACATATATTTTATATATAAGCTTCTGTAATTCCATTTTATTTCATATCATTATTCGTTTCATGTTGTATATACATACAATAATTTCATTTGAGGAAGTGCGGACTACCGCCCCCTAAAAATGATATGACTCGTTCATACCACACATGGAACGTATAAAGGATGGTGTTAATGAACTTAAGTGACATATATAAAATATTATATTATACTGGAATAGTAATATACCTATGTATCATTTGTATTCTATTCTTTTAAAATAAAAATTAGATGGAAGTAGCGTTCGTGCGTACGTACGGACTACCGTCTCCACGAACGCGATGAGATTCATTCTCCATTGTATCCATTCAAGTCTTATTCTCATTTTAGGGTTAAAAATAATGTTAATATCATTCTGATTATGAATAAGATATAATCTATCCATTACAAACATGTCTTACGTAACCAAACATTTAAGAAGAACGAATCGATTATCACCCGAAACGACGATAATACTAAGATATTATTAATAAAGCAATGATTAAAAGATCATATATGATATCATATTAATGTATATGATTCTTGTATAATTTAATAACAATTATTTCACAATTATACAGGAGGTTAAACTACCCCAACAAAGGAAAAGTACAAGGTAAGGGTTTATTTCGCAATCTCTTCATTATCCGAGGTTGTTTATACATAATTATCTACTGGGACCTCGTTATCATCCACGTCCATGTTTCTTCAAAATGTATTACAAAACATTTTTAATATTTAAAAGAATATGGGTTAAAGTCATTTATACCCTTTTTTTACTTTTTATAAGAGGTTTATAAGGGAATATTTCCGTCGTTTTCCAAACAGGGTGCTTTTTAACCTTTTCGACAGAATTAAGATAAGAATGTTTTTTTAACTTATACGGCGGGTGCGGTTATTTTCCACCGTTATAAAATCATCAAAGATTCCCTTACAAGCTTATAAGAATATTTTCAAGAAAATGTTTTATTTTATATGGCTCTTAAATGATTTCAAAAATAGAAAGAGATATTTCTCTAAAAAGTGTTTTGATTTCATCTATGTCAACATCCTTTGACGGATTTTACCCTTATTTGAAGTTGATTTATTATGATACAAAACATATATATTGTATTGTAGGTTTTGTGATATGTTTGACTGTGGATGTGCTATTATTATACTATTGATAGTTTATGGTTAAATTATTGACATTTCGTATGCTAGTTTTAATACGAATGTTTATTTTATGTTTAAACCTTTTTATATGGGAATGCATTGGACTTAATATGTGACGGGTGGAGCCCACTATAGCTCCTCGATTCATCGGTAGGTCTCATGAGACAAACTAGTGTCTTGGCACAAGGCCTTGGCAAAATCTTATTTGTAGTCTTGGCACGGGGCCTTGGCTATGTGGTTATGATAGTCTGGCATTATGCATTCCAACATTATGAAAGTGGTTATTGATATTGCATGTGATTATTCGATTAGTAGAATATCCATGTGAACAAGTAAATGGCATTATTTCATTTTACTTTTTCCATACTATGTTGAAGTTCAAGTTTAAAAGGCTTTTGTTTTAGTAATTCATTGCCTTAAATGTTTATGCTTATCTTTGAATGTTCCGCTATATTGTTATCCTTACTGTGCATTTGAGCTCACCCCTTTTCTATGTGTTATTTTTTCCAGGATGTGAAGATGTAAGTTATGAATGACCTGCAGGGATATTATGAGGGGATTATAGTGTGGACTGTGGAAACATTATGTTGTTGTAGTAGTTTTTCATTTTATGGTGTAATGTAAAACTTATGAATATATCTAGTGTTTCCAAGGCTACTAAACCAATCGGTCTTTCGAGATTTGATCTTTCTTGTGATCATGCCAATGTTATGTAATAATGCACCGACTCTGGGTAACTGGGGTCGGGGCATTACAGTTGGTATCATAGGAAGTTTAGTACAAACCTTGGAAGCTAGATTTAGATAAACTCTGATTAGAGCACGTAGACCTAAGATGAACTTTTAGGATTAGTATAGAAGAACTTCCTAGAATTTTGATATTTTAGAGATTTTGTGAGTTTTCCGAGCAATACATCCCTGTCTGGATACGAGCAGGTAGAGGCGGCTCTGGCACAGATGTACTTAGGGGTAAAACCCGAAAACACCGCTTTGAGTTAGACTCGAACGGGAACTGGTGCACGACAACGGGCCTTGGTGCACTCTTGGTTACGACACTCCCGGGGGATATGCTTAGGATAACTCTAATTTTCTTTACAAATCATTATGAAGTGTTTATGAGTATATAAATCCTCAAAGAAAACATTTTTATGATTATGGATTATATCCATAAATAGTTCAATTTATGTTAAGTCTTTTATAAGTATGGGATTATGTATTTTGATTCATAAACTGATCTAGTTTATGCCATTGTTTAGAAATGGCGCCTAGTAGAAGAAATGGAAACCGTATCAATGAACGCACTCCATGTAGGGATTGCCCTCCTGCTCAAGATAATTATAGTGGGGCTGGTGATGCAACTGGTGCCGATCAGCTAATCACCATACTGGGACAACTTACTCAGGTTATGAATAATATCCTTACCCGTATGGAGCACCCTGATCCGCAGCGTGGAGGATCAATGTTAGATCGATTCATGAGGAAACAACCACCAACGTTCAATGGGAGTACAAATCCCTTAGTAGCTGAGCAATGGATAAATTCCCTAGAGAAAATATTTCAGGCTTTGGGGAGCAGTGAAAGGGAAAAAGTTATCATGGCAGTTTACCGCATCACTGGAGATTCTGATCAACAGTGGTCATTGATTCAAAACATGAAGGAAGATGATGAAGTATCAAATATGGAATGGAGGGAGTTCAAAGATCTGTTTTTAGAAAAATACTTCCCTCGCAACCATCGAGCAGATATGGAAAGGCAATTTCTGAGTCTGAGACAAAAGGAGGATGATAATGTCACAAAGTATGAGGCTAACTTTACAAGGTTAGCGAGGTACGCTGGTAATTATATACGCAACCCAAGAAGTAAGATTGATCGTTTCTTTGATGGGTTAAAACCATTTCTCCGTCGAGCATTAGTCTCACAATCCTTTTCATCGTACGAAGACATTGTCTCATGTGCTATCAAGACCGAAAAGGAATTCTCTAAGTCTTATGACATTAAAGCAAAGCAAGAGAAGAAGAGACCTGCTGATCAATCTGGGAATGGAAATAAGGGGAAGAAGGGAAAGGTTGAATATCCATCCTATGGTAAATGCGGGAAGAAACACCCTGGTACTTGCTTGAAGGGAATGGGAGTCTGTTAGAAGTGTGGTGAAAGGCCACCAAGCTCGTGATTGCAAGGGGAAGAAGGAAGCTACCAACGTTCAGTGCTACAATTTCAGGGAGATGGGGAATTATGAAAATGAATGTCCTAAGCGTCAGGAGAACATACCACATAAAAGGCCAAGGGATCAAGGCCAGGCTTATGCTATCACTACTGTTGAGGTAGAAGCTCCGAAAGACGTGGTGGCAGGTAATTTAATGGTTTCCTCAAGTTTAGCAAATGCATTATTTGATTCTGGATCATCTCATTGTTTCATATCTTCCCAGTTTGCTAAGAAAATTAGATATTTCCAATTTGATTTAATAAGGTAGTTGTCAGTTAAAACTCCTAAGGGAAGTATCGTTGCAACAAAGTTTTGTTAATCAGTCCCCATTAGAGCACATAAATTTTCTTTATCTGCTGATCTCATCGTCATACCTATGATTGAGTTTGATATAATCCTCGGTATGGATTGGCTTTCGGACTATGATGTGAAGATTTATTGTAAGAAGAAAGAGGTTACGATTCTTGATGATAATGATAAGGAACACCTTATTTTTAGAGTAGAATCATCACCACATAATTATTATTTAGATCCACCCCCAGTAGCTCAACTTAATTCAATTATTGGGGAGGAAGAGAATGAAATAACTTTCAGTGAGGAAAGGAATGTTCAAATAGAGAATGTACCTATTGTGAAAGAATTTGTAGATGTATTTCCAGAAGATTTACTTGGACATCCTCCAGAACGAGATGTTGAGTTTTCCATTGATTTGATTCCTGGATCAAGGCCTATATCGAAGAACCCTTATAGAATGGCCACTATAGAATTAGTCGAACTAAAGAAACAACTAGAGGAATTGAGTAATAAGGGATTTATTCGCCCTAGTGTTTCTCCATGGGGAGCCCCTGTTCTTTTTGTTAAAAATAAAGATGGATCTATGAGGTTATGTATCGAATACAGGGAGATCAATGCTATAACGATAAAGAACAAGTATCCCCTACCTCGTATTGATGATTTATTTGACCAACTGCATGGAGCTCAATACTTTTCAAAGATTGACCTTCGATCTGGATACCATCAGTTGTGTGTGAAGAAGGAAGACATTCCGAAGACAGCATTTCGAACCAGGTACGAGCATTACGAGTTTACCGTAATGCCGTTTGGATTGACTAATGCACCCTATGTATTCATGGATCTGATGAATAGAGTTTTCAAGGAGTATCTCGATGAATTTGTGGTGGTATTTATTGATGATATCTTGGTATACTCCAAAACCTACGAAGATCATGAAAATCACTTGCGCATTATCTTGAAGACTCTGAGGAGGCATGAATTATATGGGAAGTTTAGCAAGTGTGAATTCTGGCTTCAGGATATTTCTTTTCTTGGCCATATTGTCTCTAAAGATGGAATGTCTTTTGATCCTTCTAAGACCAAGGCAATCCAAGAATGGCCAGCACCTACGAGTATAAATGAGGTACGTAGTATTATTGGTTTGGCAGGTTATTATCGACGTTTCGTCCAGAATTTTGCCCGATTGGCTAACCCATTAACGAAGCTCACACGTAAAGGGGTTAAATTTGTTTGGACAAAAGAGTGTGAAAAATGTTTCGAAGAACTGAAGAGAAGATTATTCAATGCTCCTATATTGACTCTACCATCGGGGAATGATGGGTTCGTTATTTATAGTGATGCATCAAAGAAAGGACTTGGTTGTGTCCTTATGCAGAATGATAGAGTTATTGCCTATGCATCACGACAGTTGAAAATTCATGAACAAAACTATCCTACTCATGATATTGAGTTAGCAGCTGTGATCTTTGCTTTGAAGATATGGAGGCACTACCTCTATGGTGAAAAATGTGAGATTTATAATGATCACAAGAGTTTGAAGTATATTTTCTCACAAAAAGAACTCAACATGAGGCAAAGGAGATGGCTTGAATTACTCAAGGATTATGATTGCACGATACACTACCACCCGGGGAAAGCAAACAAGGTGGCAGATGCTTCGAGAAGAAAAGACCATGGTGTTTTGAACATGATGAGAATTGAAAGGGATCCAATTTTCATGAATCTAGTGAAGATGGACATGGGAATAACCAGGGAAGGTGAAACATCAATGCTTTTTCAAATGGTTGCCAAACCATCTTTACTAGAAAGGATTAAGAGTTCTCAGACCAATGATGAAGAATTTCAGAAGAAGATTAAAGCTGTGAATGATGGGAGATTGAGAGACTTTGTGTATGAAGATGGAATTTTGAAATTTGGGAAGAGACTTTGTGTTCCCGATTTACCTGATCTAAAAAGGGAATTGCTGGATGATTCTCATAGTTCAAATTTCTCTATACACCCTGGGAGCACCAAAATGTATAGATATTTGAAGGAACATTTTTGGTGGGACAACATGAAGAGGGAGATTGCTGATTTTGTGTCAAGATGTATGGTTTGTCAACAAGTGAAAGCTGGAAGGCAACAGCCTGGCGGAGTCATGCAACCTCTTCCCATACCGGAGTGGAAATGGGACAATATTACGATGGACTTTGTCATGGGGCTACCAAAGACTCCTAGAAGGAACGATGAAATATGGGTTATTATTGATCGTCTTACCAAGTCAGCACATTTTCTTGCTATAAGAGAAGATCTACCCCTGGAACGTCTAGCAAGACTATATATCAATGAAGTTGTGAGACTTCATGGAGTACCCCTATCGATTGTTTTTGATCGTGATCCCTGTTTTACTTCAAGATTTTGGAAAAGTCTTTAGAAATCTCTGGATACTGAACTTCATTTGAGCACTGCTTACCACCCTCAGACAGATGGACAATCAGAACGGACTATTCAAACCCTAGAAGACATGTTGAGATCTTGCTCACTTGACTTTCAGGGTATGTGGGATCAATATTTACCACTGGTAGAATTTTCCTATAACAATAGCTTCCATTCGAGTATTCAGATGGCACCATATGAAGCGTTATATGCAAAGAGATGTCGTACACCAACCTGTTGGGATGAGGTTGGTGAAAGAAAACTTGTTGGCCCCGAACTGGTGGAGGAAACGGTGGAAAAGGTGAAGGTAATCCAAAATCACATCAAAGCAGTTCAAAGTAGGCAGAAGAGCTATGCCGATAATCGAAGGAAGGATTTGGAATTTCAAGTCGGTGATCGTGTTTTCCTGAAGGTATCTCCATGGAAGGGAGTCATACGTTTTGGTAAGAAAGGTAAATTGAGTCCCAGGTACATCGGACCTTTCGAAATTCTAGAACGAATTGGGGTTGTAGCTTACTGATTGGCAATGCCGCCAAGTCTCTCCAAAGTTCACGATGTGTTCCACGTATCTATGTTGAGGAAATACATGCCTGACCCAACGCATGTACTCACCTATAAAGAATTAGAACTGGAACCCGATCTGTCTTATTGCGAAGAGCCTGTCAAGATTCTTGATACGAGAGAACAAGTGCTGAGAAACCGGATGACGCGTCTGGTAAAAGTTTTGTGGAGAAACCATAAGATGGAAGAGGCAACGTGGGAACCCGAGGAACTTATGATGAAGAACCACCCGATTCTTTTTATGCATTAATACCCTAGAAATTGCAAGGACACAATTATTTGAAGGAGGGGAGAATGTAACACCCCATGCTTCCACGGTACGTTTCCCTTCAAATAATGCGATAGCGTGTGTTGTACGCAACCTCGAGTTCTAACACACACCACAACTAATTAAACTAGTCGTTATGAATAGTAATACCTACTTTTTAAAATCATATATATTTTATATTTAAAAATAGACTTCATTTTTGGATTCTGAATATTGAAATTAGCCTAGGGTGAAATTTTGGTACTTTTCAGATAACTTTTATATTTTGATGAATAGTGAAAATTACTAAATTTTAATTAAAAACAACTTTTTTAATCAAAATAATTAATATTGATAAATTATGAATATGATTGGTTTTAAAGTATATTTAGAATATATTTTTACCATTTAATTTAATGTTTGTCATTGGACATAATTTCACAATTAAATCAGACATAAACAAGTGTCAATCTTTTGATAGTTATTATCTCTTAAAAACACGCTTTTTATTTTAACAACGGGAATTAATTTTAAATTAATTTCTGCCAATTCTGTGTTTTGAATTAGGAAAAATGGATTACATATTTGGAATCAGGATTTCCAAATTATGTAAATAGGTAACTTTTATTTTTACACATTTTGAATAATTACTGCGGTAAATATTTTATTTACCATGGTTAAAGGGTAAATCCGGTAAATAAGGGTAAAAAAAATAATATTATAATAATACAAAATTACCCTAAAACGTGTCCTAACCTTATTGGTGGACACATACCCGACCATGGGCATCCTTGGGTCGATTTGGGGACCCCTTAGAGCCACTTGTATGTGGTAGGGACACATTATATTAAAAAAGTTAAAATAAAAATAAAAATGGCATAAGCTTACATCTTTTAGAAGAACAATTTTTACATAGGGTTATACATGTTTGATTTTAGATTATAAATATTCATTAGAAAGATAAAAAGATTTCCTACATAATTATATGTTATCTATAATTTTTAGACATCAAATAAGTTAAATTATTAATGACACAATAATGATGCAATGTTTACCTCATTAATAAATCATTTAAATAAATAAGATTATAATGATTAAAATATTATCTAAAACCTGTCCAATTCTTATTGGTTGATGTTATTTAGAAAATTAGTCATCGTATCTTCTACCTCAATGATTTTTGGACCATTATAAACCGAATATATTTATATTATAAAGTAATACTTTCACTCTTTCTTAAAGAGCCCCTCCTCTCCCTTATAAAAGGAGACCACTTCTACTCATTACTCACACCTCTGAAGCCACTTGGCTCATCCAAACCCTGCCCAAATAAGCTCCCCACAACCCTCTCCTCCTCCTTGAAGCTTCCCCTTAGGCAGACAGCATTTCAAGAAGTCCTTTGGTTCCAACCAAAGTGAGTTACCTAAATTAAAGGTAACGATTTATCTTAAATTATTTTCATTTATTTTGCTTCTCCAACCCCCAAACTCTTTTTATTTCCTTTCTTTTGTAACAACACCGGTATCCACAATATACTAATATGTTGTTATAAGAAGGATTAAAACTACACATACACACAACTCCATCTAATGGATGATGAACATAATGTTTCTGTGGATGGCAAACTAACGCCTCACGAAACGATGATTATTCAAATACATCTTACCGCCTCTCCAGGTGGCCATTATAATGGAACTGTAATTAAATATGATATTAATGACATATATTTTATATATAAGCTTCTGTAATTCCATTTTATTTCATATCATTATTCGTTTCATGTTGTATATACATACAATAATTTCATTTGAGGAAGTGCGGACTACCGCCCCCTAAAAATGATATGACTCGTTC
Source organism: Viscum album (assembly GCA_963277665.1). Taxonomy (NCBI): domain Eukaryota; kingdom Viridiplantae; phylum Streptophyta; class Magnoliopsida; order Santalales; family Viscaceae; genus Viscum; species Viscum album. Next base: position 266,718,726 of record OY728132.1, on the reverse strand, counting down.
ATACCACACATGGAACGTATAAAGGATGGTGTTAATGAACTTAAGTGACATATATAAAATATTATATTATACTGGAATAGTAATATACCTATGTATCATTTGTATTCTATTCTTTTAAAATAAAAATTAGATGGAAGTAGCGTTCGTGCGTACGTACGGACTACCGTCTCCACGAACGCGATGAGATTCATTCTCCATTGTATCCATTCAAGTCTTATTCTCATTTTAGGGTTAAAAATAATGTTAATATCATTCTGATTATGAATAAGATATAATCTATCCATTACAAACATGTCTTACGTAACCAAACATTTAAGAAGAACGAATCGATTATCACCCGAAACGACGATAATACTAAGATATTATTAATAAAGCAATGATTAAAAGATCATATATGATATCATATTAATGTATATGATTCTTGTATAATTTAATAACAATTATTTCACAATTATACAGGAGGTTAAACTACACCAACAAAGGAAAAGTACAAGGTAAGGGTTTATTTCGCAATCTCTTCATTATCCGAGGTTGTTTATACATAATTATCTACTGGGACCTCGTTATCATCCACGTCCATGTTTATTCAAAATGTATTACAAAACATTTTTAATATTTAAAAGAATATGGGTTAAAGTCATTTATACCCTTTTTTTACTTTTTATAAGAGGTTTATAAGGGAATATTTCCGTCGTTTTCCAAACAGGGTGCTTTTTAACCTTTTCGACAGAATTAAGATAAGAATGTTTTTTTAACTTATACGGCGGGTGCGGTTATTTTCCACCGTTATAAAATCATCAAAGATTCCCTTACAAGCTTATAAGAATATTTTCAAGAAAATGTTTTATTTTATATGGCTCTTAAATGATTTCAAAAATAGAAAGAGATATTTCTCTAAAAAGTGTTTTGATTTCATCTATGTCAACATCCTTTGACGGATTTTACCCTTATTTGAAGTTGATTTATTATGATACAAAACTTATATATTGTATTGAAGGTTTTGTGATATGTTTGACTGTGGATGTGCTATTATTATACTATTGATAGTTTATGGTTAAATTATTGACATTTCGTATGCTAGTTTTAATACGAATGTTTATTTTATGTTTAAACCTTTTTATATGGGAATGCATTGGACTTAATATGTGACGGGTGGAGCCCGCTATAGCTCCTCGATTCGTCGGTAGGTCTCATGAGACAAACTAGTGTCTTGGCACAAGGCCTTGGCAAAATCTTATTTGTAGTCTTGGCACGGGGCCTTGGCTATGTGGTTATGATAGTCTGGCATTATGCATTCCAACATTATGAAAGTGGTTATTGATATTGCATGTGATTATTCGATTAGTAGAATATCCATGTGAACAAGTAAATGGCATTATTTCATTTTACTTTTTCCATACTATGTTGAAGTTCAAGTTTAAAAGGCTTTTGTTTTAGTAATTCATTGCCTTAAATGTTTATGCTTATCTTTGAATGTTCCGCTATATTGTTATCCTTACTGTGCATTTGAGCTCACCCCTTTTCTATGTGTTATTTTTTCCAGGATGTGAAGATGTAAGTTATGAATGACCTGCAGGGATATTATGAGGGGATTATAGTGTGGACTGTGGAAACATTATGTTGTTGTAGTAGTTTTTCATTTTATGGTGTAATGTAAAACTTATGAATATATCTAGTGTTTCCAAGGCTACTAAACCAATCGGTCTTTCGAGATTTGATCTTTCTTGTGATCATGCCAATGTTATGTAATAATGCACCGACTCTGGGTAACTGGGGTCGGGGCATTACAGTTGGTATCATAGGAAGTTTAGTACAAACCTTGGAAGCTAGATTTAGATAAACTCTGATTAGAGCACGTAGACCTAAGATGAACTTTTAGGATTAGTATAGAAGAACTTCCTAGAATTTTGATATTTTAGAGATTTTGTGAGTTTTCCGAGCAATACATCCCTGTCTGGATACGAGCAGGTAGAGGCGGCTCTGGCACAGATGTACTTAGGGGTAAAACCCGAAAACACCGCTTTGAGTTAGACTCGAACGGGAACTGGTGCACGACAACGGGCCTTGGTGCACTCTTGGTTACGACACTCCCGGGGGATATGCTTAGGATAACTCTAATTTTCTTTACAAATCATTATGAAGTGTTTATGAGTATATAAATCCTCAAAGAAAACATTTTTATGATTATGGATTATATCCATAAATAGTTCAATTTATGTTAAGTCTTTTATAAGTATGGGATTATGTATTTTGATTCATAAACTGATCTAGTTTATGCCATTGTTTAGAAATGGCGCCTAGTAGAAGAAATGGAAACCGTATCAATGAACTCACTCCATGTAGGGATTGCCCTCCTGCTCAAGATAATTATAGTGGGGCTGGTGATGCAACTGGTGCCGATCAGCTAATCACCATACTGGTACAACTTACTCAGGTTATGAATAATATCCTTACCCGTATGGAGCACCCTGATCCGCAGCGTGGAGGATCAATGTTAGATCGATTCATGAGGAAACAACCACCAACGTTCAATGGGAGTACAAATCCCTTAGTAGCTGAGCAATGGATAAATTCCCTAGAGAAAATATTTCAGGCTTTGGGGAGCAGTGAAAGGGAAAAAGTTATCATGGCAGTTTACCGCATCACTGGAGATTCTGATCAACAGTGGTCATTGATTCAAAACATGAAGGAAGATGATGAAGTATCAAATATGGAATGGAGGGAGTTCAAAGATCTGTTTTTAGAAAAATACTTCCCTCGCAACCATCGAGCAGATATGGAAAGGCAATTTCTGAGTCTGAGACAAAAGGAGGATGATAATGTCACAAAGTATGAGGCTAACTTTACAAGGTTAGCGAGGTACGCTGGTAATTATATACGCAACCCAAGAAGTAAGATTGATCGTTTCTTTGATGGGTTAAAACCATTTCTCCGTCGAGCATTAGTCTCACAATCCTTTTCATCGTACGAAGACATTGTCTCATGTGCTATCAAGACCGAAAAGGAATTCTCTAAGTCTTATGACTTTAAAGCAAAGCAAGAGAAGAAGAGACCTGCTGATCAATCTGGGAATGGAAATAAGGGGAAGAAGGGAAAGGTTGAATATCCATCCTATGGTAAATGCGGGAAGAAACACCCTAGTACTTGCTTGAAGGGAATGGGAGTCTGTTAGAAGTGTGGTGAAAAAGGCCACCAAGCTCGTGATTGCAAGGGGAAGAAGGAAGCTACCAACGTTCAGTGCTACAATTTCAGGGAGATGGGGAATTATGAAAATGAATGTCCTAAGCGTCAGGAGAACATACCACATAAAAGGCCAAGGGATCAAGGCCAGGCTTATGCTATCACTACTGTTGAGGTAGAAGCTCCGAAAGACGTGGTGGCAGGTAATTTAATGGTTTCCTCAAGTTTAGCAAATGCATTATTTGATTCTGGATCATCTCATTGTTTCATATCTTCCCAGTTTGCTAAGAAAATTAGATATTTCCAATTTGATTTAATAAGGTAGTTGTCAGTTAAAACTCCTAAGGGAAGTATCGTTGCAACAAAGTTTTGTTAATCAGTCCCCATTAGAGCACATAAATTTTCTTTATCTGCTGATCTCATCGTCATACCTATGATTGAGTTTGATATAATCCTCGGTATGGATTGGCTTTCGGACTATGATGTGAAGATTTATTGTAAGAAGAAAGAGGTTACGATTCTTGATGATAATGATAAGGAACACCTTATTTTTAGAGTAGAATCATCACCACATAATTATTATTTAGATCCACCCCCAGTAGCTCAACTTAATTCAATTATTGGGGAGGAAGAGAATGAAATAACTTTCAGTGAGGAAAGGAATGTTCAAATAGAGAATGTACCTGTTGTGAAAGAATTTGTAGATGTATTTCCAGAAGATTTACTTGGACATCCTCCAGAACGAGATGTTGAGTTTTCCATTGATTTGATTCCTGGATCAAGGCCTATATCGAAGAACCCTTATAGAATGGCCACTATAGAATTAGTCGAACTAAAGAAACAACTAGAGGAATTGAGTAATAAGGGATTTATTCGCCCTAGTGTTTCTCCATGGGGAGCCCCTGTTCTTTTTGTTAAAAATAAAGATGGATCTATGAGGTTATGTATCGAATACAGGGAGATCAATGCTATAACGATAAAGAACAAGTATCCCCTACCTCGTATTGATGATTTATTTGACCAACTGCATGGAGCTCAATACTTTTCAAAGATTGACCTTCGATCTGGATACCATCAGTTGTGTGTGAAGAAGGAAGACATTCCGAAGACAGCATTTCGAACCAGGTACGAGCATTACGAGTTTACCGTAATGCCGTTTGGATTGACTAATGCACCCTATGTATTCATGGATCTGATGAATAGAGTTTTCAAGGAGTATCTCGATGAATTTGTGGTGGTATTTATTGATGATATCTTGGTATACTCCAAAACCTACGAAGATCATGAAAATCACTTGCGCATTATCTTGAAGACTCTGAGGAGGCATGAATTATATGGGAAGTTTAGCAAGTGTGAATTCTGGCTTCAGGATATTTCTTTTCTTGGCCATATTGTCTCTAAAGATGGAATGTCTTTTGATCCTTCTAAGACCAAGGCAATCCAAGAATGGCCAGCACCTACGAGTATAAATGAGGTACGTAGTATTATTGGTTTGGCAGGTTATTATCGACGTTTCGTCCAGAATTTTGCCCGATTGGCTAACCCATTAACGAAGCTCACACGTAAAGGGGTTAAATTTGTTTGGACAAAAGAGTGTGAAAAATGTTTCGAAGAACTGAAGAGAAGATTATTCAATGCTCCTATATTGACTCTACCATCGTGGAATGATGGGTTCGTTATTTATAGTGATGCATCAAAGAAAGGACTTGGTTGTGTCCTTATGCAGAATGATAGAGTTATTGCCTATGCATCACGACAGTTGAAAATTCATGAACAAAACTATCCTACTCATGATATTGAGTTAGCAGCTGTGATCTTTGCTTTGAAGATATGGAGGCACTACCTCTATGGTGAAAAATGTGAGATTTATAATGATCACAAGAGTTTGAAGTATATTTTCTCACAAAAAGAACTCAACATGAGGCAAAGGAGATGGCTTGAATTACTCAAGGATTATGATTGCACGATACACTACCACCCGGGGAAAGCAAACAAGGTGGCAGATGCTTCGAGAAGAAAAGACCATGGTGTTTTGAACATGATGAGAATTGAAAGGGATCCAATTTTCATGAATCTAGTGATGATGGACATGGGAATAACCAGGGAAGGTGAAACATCAATGCTTTTTCAAATGGTTGCCAAACCATCTTTACTAGAAAGGATTAAGAGTTCTCAGACCAATGATGAAGAATTTCAGAAGAAGATTAAAGCTGTGAATGATGGGAGATTGAGAGACTTTGTGTATGAAGATGGAATTTTGAAATTTGGGAAGAGACTTTGTGTTCCCGATTTACCTGATCTAAAAAGGGAATTGCTGGATGATTCTCATAGTTCAAATTTCTCTATACACCCTGGGAGCACCAAAATGTATAGATATTTGAAGGAACATTTTTGGTGGGACAACATGAAGAGGGAGATTGCTGATTTTGTGTCAAGATGTATGGTTTGTCAACAAGTGAAAGCTGGAAGGCAACAGCCTGGTGGAGTCATGCAACCTCTTCCCATACCGGAGTGGAAATGGGACAATATTACGATGGACTTTGTCATGGGGCTACCAAAGACTCCTAGAAGGAACGATGAAATATGGGTTATTATTGATCGTCTTACCAAGTCAGCACATTTTCTTGCTATAAGAGAAGATCTACCCCTGGAACGTCTAGCAAGACTATATATCAATGAAGTTGTGAGACTTCATGGAGTACCCCTATCGATTGTTTTTGATCGTGATCCCTGTTTTACTTCAAGATTTTGGAAAAGTCTTTAGAAATCTCTGGATACTGAACTTCATTTGAGCACTGCTTACCACCCTCAGACAGATGGACAATCAGAACGGACTATTCAAACCCTAGAAGACATGTTGAGATCTTGCTCACTTGACTTTCAGGGTATGTGGGATCAATATTTACCACTGGTAGAATTTTCCTATAACAATAGCTTCCATTCGAGTATTCAGATGGCACCATATGAAGCGTTATATGCAAAGAGATGTCGTACACCAACCTGTTGGGATGAGGTTGGTGAAAGAAAACTTGTTGGCCCCGAACTGGTGGAGGAAACGGTGGAAAAGGTGAAGGTAATCCAAAATCACATCAAAGCAGTTCAAAGTAGGCAGAAGAGCTATGCCGATAATCGAAGGAAGGATTTGGAATTTCAAGTCGGTGATCGTGTTTTCCTGAAGGTATCTCCATGGAAGGGAGTCATACGTTTTGGTAAGAAAGGTAAATTGAGTCCCAGGTACATCGGACCTTTCGAAATTCTAGAACGAATTGGGGTTGTAGCTTACTGATTGGCAATGCCGCCAAGTCTCTCCAAAGTTCACGATGTGTTCCATGTATCTATGTTGAGGAAATACATGCCTGACCCAACGCATGTACTCACCTATAAAGAATTAGAACTGGAACCCGATCTGTCTTATTGCGAAGAGCCTGTCAAGATTCTTGATACGAGAGAACAAGTGCTGAGAAACCGGATGACGCGTCTGGTAAAAGTTTTGTGGAGAAACCATAAGATGGAAGAGGCAACGTGGGAACCCGAGGAACTTATGATGAAGAACCACCCGATTCTTTTTATGCATTAATACCCTAGAAATTGCAAGGACACAATTATTTGAAGGAGGGGAGAATGTAACACCCCATGCTTCCACGGTACGTTTCCCTTCAAATAATGCGATAGCGTGTGTTGTACGCAACCTCGAGTTCTAACACACACCACAACTAATTAAACTAGTCGTTCTGAATAGTAAAACCTACTTTTTAAAATCATATATATTTTATATTTAAAAATAGACTTCATTTTTGGATTCTGAATATTGAAATTAGCCTAGGGTGAAATTTTGGTACTTTTCAGATAACTTTTATATTTTGATGAATAGTGAAAATTACTAAATTTTAATTAAAAACAACTTTTTTAATCAAAATAATTAATATTGATAAATTATGAATTTGATTGGTTTTAAAGTATATTTAGAATATATTTTTACCATTTAATTTAATGTTTGTCATTGGACATAATTTCACAATTAAATCAGACATAAACAAGTGTCAATCTTTTGATAGTTATTATCTCTTAAAAACACGCTTTTTATTTTAACAACGGGAATTAATTTTAAATTAATTTCTGCCAATTCTGTGTTTTGAATTAGGAAAAATGGATTACATATTTGGAATCAGGATTTCCAAATTATGTAAATAGGTAACTTTTATTTTTACACATTTTGAATAATTACTGCGGTAAATATTTTATTTACCATGGTTAAAGGGTAAATCCGGTAAATAAGGGTAAACAAAATAATATTATAATAATACAAAATTACCCTAAAACGTGTCCTAACCTTATTGGTGGACACATACCCGACCATGGGCATCCTTGGGTCGATTTGGGGACCCCTTAGAGCCACTTGTATGTGGTAGGGACACATTATATTAAAAAAGTTAAAATAAAAATAAAAATGGCATAAGCTTACATCTTTTAGAAGAACAATTTTTACATAGGGTTATACATGTTTGATTTTAGATTATAAATATTCATTAGAAAGATAAAAATATTTCCTACATAATTATATGTTATCTATAATTTTTAGACATCAAATAAGTTAAATTATTAATGACACAATAATGATGCAATGTTTACCTCATTAATAAATCATTTAAATAAATAAGATTATAATTATTAAAATATTATCTAAAACCTGTCCAATTCTTATTGGTTGATGTTATTTAGAAAATTAGTCATCGTATCTTCTACCTCAATGATTTTTGGACCATTATAAACCGAATATATTTATATTATAAAGTAATACTTTCACTCTTTCCTAAAGAGCCCCTCCTCTCCCTTATAAAAGGAGACCACTTCTACTCATTACTCACACCTCTGAAGCCACTTGGCTCATCCAAACCCTGCCCAAATAAGCTCCCCACAACCCTCTCCTCCTCCTTTAAGCTTCCCCTTAGGCAGACAGCATTTCAAGAAGTCCTTTGGTTCCAACCAAAGTGAGTTACCTAAATTAAAGGTAACGATTTATCTTAAATTATTTTCATTTATTTTGCTTCTCCAACCCCCAAACTCTTTTTATTTCCTTTCTTTTGTAACAACACCGGTATCCACAATATACTAATATGTTGTTATAAGAAGGATTAAAACTACACATACACACAACTCCATCTAATGGATGATGAACATAATGTTTCTGTGGATGGCAAACTAACGCCTCACGAAACGATGATTATTCAAATACATCTTACCGCCTCTCCAGGTGGCCATTATAATGGAACTGTAATTAAATATGATATTAATGACATATATTTTATATATAAGCTTCTGTAATTCCATTTTATTTCATATCATTATTCGTTTCATGTTGTATATACATACAATAATTTCATTTGAGGAAGTGCGGACTACCGCCCCCTAAAAATGATATGACTCGTTCATACCACACATGGAACGTATAAAGGATGGTGTTAATGAACTTAAGTGACATATATAAAATATTATATTATACTGGAATAGTAATATACCTATGTATCATTTGTATTCTATTCTTTTAAAATAAAAATTAGATGGAAGTAGCGTTCGTGCGTACGTACGGACTACCATCTCCACGAACGCGATGAGATTCATTCTCCATTGTATCCATTCAAGTCTTATTCTCATTTTAGGGTTAAAAATAATGTTAATATCATTCTGATTATGAATAAGATATAATCTATCCATTACAAACATGTCTTACGTAACCAAACATTTAAGAAGAACGAATCGATTATCACCCGAAACGACGATAATACTAAGATATTATTAATAAAGCAATGATTAAAAGATCATATATGATATCATATTAATGTATATGATTCTTGTATAATTTAATAACAATTATTTCACAATTATACAGGAGGTTAAACTACCCCAACAAAGGAAAAGTACAAGGTAAGGGTTTATTTCGCAATCTCTTCATTATCCGAGGTTGTTTATACATAATTATCTACTGGGACCTCGTTATCATCCACGTCCATGTTTCTTCAAAATGTATTACAAAACATTTTTAATATTTAAAAGAATATGGGTTAAAGTCATTTATACCCTTTTTTTTACTTTTTATAAGAGGTTTATAAGGGAATATTTCCGTCGTTTTCCAAACAGGGTGCTTTTTAACCTTTTCGACAGAATTAAGATAAGAATGTTTTTTTAACTTATACGGCGGGTGCGGTTATTTTCCACCGTTATAAAATCATCAAAGATTCCCTTACAAGCTTATAAGAATATTTTCAAGAAAATGTTTTATTTTATATGGCTCTTAAATGATTTCAAAAATAGAAAGAGATATTTCTCTAAAAAGTGTTTTGATTTCATCTATGTCAACATCCTTTGATGGATTTTACCCTTATTTGAAGTTGATTTATTATGATACAAAACTTATATATTGTATTGAAGGTTTTGTGATATGTTTGACTGTGGATGTGCTATTATTATACTATTGATAGTTTATGGTTAAATTATTGACATTTCGTATGCTAGTTTTAATACGAATGTTTATTTTATGTTTAAACCTTTTTATATGGGAATGCATTGGACTTAATATGTGACGGGTGGAGCCCGCTATAGCTCCTCGATTCGTCGGTAGGTCTCATGAGACAAACTAGTGTCTTGGCACAAGGCCTTGGCAAAATCTTATTTGTAGTCTTGGCACGGGGCCTTGGCTATGTGGTTATGATAGTCTGGCATTATGCATTCCAACATTATGAAAGTGGTTATTGATATTGCATGTGATTATTCGATTAGTAGAATATCCATGTGAACAAGTAAATGGCATTATTTCATTTTACTTTTTCCATACTATGTTGAAGTTCAAGTTTAAAAGGCTTTTGTTTTAGTAATTCATTGCCTTAAATGTTTATGCTTATCTTTGAATGTTCCGCTATATTGTTATCCTTACTGTGCATTTGAGCTCACCCCTTTTCTATGTGTTATTTTTTCCAGGATGTGAAGATGTAAGTTATGAATGACCTGCAGGGATATTATGAGGGGATTATAGTGTGGACTGTGGAAACATTATGTTGTTGTAGTAGTTTTTCATTTTATGGTGTAATGTAAAACTTATGAATATATCTAGTGTTTCCAAGGCTACTAAACCAATCGGTCTTTCGAGATTTGATCTTTCTTGTGATCATGCCAATGTTATGTAATAATGCACCGACTCTGGGTAACTGGGGTCGGGGCATTACAGTTGGTATCATAGGAAGTTTAGTACAAACCTTGGAAGCTAGATTTAGATAAACTCTAATTAGAGCACGTAGACCTAAGATGAACTTTTAGGATTAGTATAGAAGAACTTCCTAGAATTTTGATATTTTAGAGATTTTGTGAGTTTTCCGAGCAATACATCCCTGTCTGGATACGAGCAGGTAGAGGCGGCTCTGGCACAGATGTACTTAGGGGTAAAACCCGAAAACACCGCTTTGAGTTAGACTCGAACGGGAACTGGTGCACGACAACGGGCCTTGGTGCACTCTTGGTTACGACACTCCCGGGGGATATGCTTAGGATAACTCTAATTTTCTTTACAAATCATTATGAAGTGTTTATGAGTATATAAATCCTCAAAGAAAACATTTTTATGATTATGGATTATATCCATAAATAGTTCAATTTATGTTAAGTCTTTTATAAGTATGGGATTATGTATTTTGATTCATAAACTGATCTAGTTTATGCCATTGTTTAGAAATGGCGCCTAGTAGAAGAAATGGAAACCGTATCAATGAACGCACTCCATGTAGGGATTGCCCTCCTGCTCAAGATAATTATAGTGGGGCTGGTGATGCAACTGGTGCCGATCAGCTAATCACCATACTGGGACAACTTACTCAGGTTATGAATAATATCCTTACCCGTATGGAGCACCCTGATCCGCAGCGTGGAGGATCAATGTTAGATCGATTCATGAGGAAACAACCACCAACGTTCAATGGGAGTACAAATCCCTTAGTAGCTGAGCAATGGATAAATTCCCTAGAGAAAATATTTCAGGCTTTGGGGAGCAGTGAAAGGGAAAAAGTTATCATGGCAGTTTACCGCATCACTGGAGATTCTGATCAACAGTGGTCATTGATTCAAAACATGAAGGAAGATGATGAAGTATCAAATATGGAATGGAGGGAGTTCAAAGATCTGTTTTTAGAAAAATACTTCCCTCGCAACCATCGAGCAGATATGGAAAGGCAATTTCTGAGTCTGAGACAAAAGGAGGATGATAATGTCACAAAGTATGAGGCTAACTTTACAAGGTTAGCGAGGTACGCTGGTAATTATATACGCAACCCAAGAAGTAAGATTGATCGTTTCTTTGATGGGTTAAAACCATTTCTCCGTCGAGCATTAGTCTCACAATCCTTTTCATCGTACGAAGACATTGTCTCATGTGCTATCAAGACCGAAAAGGAATTCTCTAAGTCTTATGACTTTAAAGCAAAGCAAGAGAAGAAGAGACCTGCTGATCAATCTGGGAATGGAAATAAGGGGAAGAAGGGAAAGGTTGAATATCCATCCTATGGTAAATGCGGGAAGAAACACCCTGGTACTTGCTTGAAGGGAATGGGAGTCTGTTAGAAGTGTGGTGAAAAAGGCCACCAAGCTCGTGATTGCAAGGGGAAGAAGGAAGCTACCAACGTTCAGTGCTACAATTTCAGGGAGATGGGGAATTATGAAAATGAATGTCCTAAGCGCCAGGAGAACATACCACATAAAAGGCCAAGGGATCAAGGCCAGGCTTATGCTATCACTACTGTTGAGGTAGAAGCTCCGAAAGACGTGGTGGCAGGTAATTTAATGGTTTCCTCAAGTTTAGCAAATGCATTATTTGATTCTGGATCATCTCATTGTTTCATATCTTCCCAGTTTGCTAAGAAAATTAGATATTTCCAATTTGATTTAATAAGGTAGTTGTCAGTTAAAACTCCTAAGGGAAGTATCGTTGCAACAAAGTTTTGTTAATCAGTCCCCATTAGAGCACATAAATTTTCTTTATCTGCTGATCTCATCGTCATACCTATGATTGAGTTTGATATAATCCTCGTTATGGATTGGCTTTCGGACTATGATGTGAAGATTTATTGTAAGAAGAAAGAGGTTACGATTCTTGATGATAATGATAAGGAACACCTTAATTTTAGAGTAGAATCATCACCACATAATTATTATTTAGATCCACCCCCAGTAGCTCAACTTAATTCAATTATTGGGGAGGAAGAGAATGAAATAACTTTCAGTGAGGAAAGGAATGTTCAAATAGAGAATGTACCTGTTGTGAAAGAATTTGTAGATGTATTTCCAGAAGATTTACTTGGACATCCTCCAGAACGAGATGTTGAGTTTTCCATTGATTTGATTCCTGGATCAAGGCCTATATCGAAGAACCCTTATAGAATGGCCACTATAGAATTAGTCGAACTAAAGAAACAACTAGAGGAATTGAGTAATAAGGGATTTATTCGCCCTAGTGTTTCTCCATGGGGAGCCCCTGTTCTTTTTGTTAAAAATAAAGAAGGATCTATGAGGTTATGTATCGAATACAGGGAGATCAATGCTATAACGATAAAGAACAAGTATCCCCTACCTCGTATTGATGATTTATTTGACCAACTGCATGGAGCTCAATACTTTTCAAAGATTGACCTTCGATCTGGATACCATCAGTTGTGTGTGAAGAAGGAAGACATTCCGAAGACAGCATTTCGAACCAGGTACGAGCATTACGAGTTTACCGTAATGCCGTTTGGATTGACTAATGCACCCTATGTATTCATGGATCTGATGAATAGAGTTTTCAAGGAGTATCTCGATGAATTTGTGGTGGTATTTATTGATGATATCTTGGTATACTCCAAAACCTACGAAGATCATGAAAATAACTTGCGCATTATCTTGAAGACTCTGAGGAGGCATGAATTATATGGGAAGTTTAGCAAGTGTGAATTCTGGCTTCAGGATATTTCTTTTCTTGGCCATATTGTCTCTAAAGATGGAATGTCTTTTGATCCTTCTAAGACCAAGGCAATCCAAGAATGGCCAGCACCTATGAGTATAAATGAGGTACGTAGTATTATTGGTTTGGCAGGTTATTATCGACGTTTCGTCCAGAATTTTGCCCGATTGGCTAACCCATTAACGAAGCTCACACATAAAGGGGTTAAATTTGTTTGGACAAAAGAGTGTGAAAAATGTTTCGAAGAACTGAAGAGAAGATTATTCAATGCTCCTATATTGACTCTACCATCGGGGAATGATGGGTTCGTTATTTATAGTGATGCATCAAAGAAAGGACTTGGTTGTGTCCTTATGCAGAATGATAGAGTTATTGCCTATGCATCACGACAGTTGAAAATTCATGAACAAAACTATCCTACTCATGATATTGAGTTAGCAGCTGTGATCTTTGCTTTGAAGATATGGAGGCACTACCTCTATGGTGAAAAATGTGAGATTTATAATGATCACAAGAGTTTGAAGTATATTTTCTCACAAAAAGAACTCAACATGAGGCAAAGGAGATGGCTTGAATTACTCAAGGATTATGATTGCACGATACACTACCACCCGGGGAAAGCAAACAAGGTGGCAGATGCTTCGAGAAGAAAAGACCATGGTGTTTTGAACATGATGAGAATTGAAAGGGATCAAATTTTCATAAATCTAGTGAAGATGGACATGGGAATAACCAGGGAAGGTGAACCATCAATGCTTTTTCAAATGGTTGCCAAACCATCTTTACTAGAAAGGATTAAGAGTTCTCAGACCAATGATGAAGAATTTCAGAAGAAGATTAAAGCTGTGAATGATGGGAGATTGAGAGACTTTGTGTATGAAGATGGAATTTTGAAATTTGGGAAGAGACTTTGTGTTCCCGATTTACCTGATCTAAAAAGGGAATTGCTGGATGATTCTCATAGTTCAAATTTCTCTATACACCCTGGGAGCACCAAAATGTATAGATATTTGAAGGAACATTTTTGGTGGGACAACATGAAGAGGGAGATTGCTGATTTTGTGTCAAGATGTATGGTTTGTCAACAAGTGAAAGCTGGAAGGCAACAGCCTGGCGGAGTCATGCAACCTCTTCCCATACCGGAGTGGAAATGTGACAATATTACGATGGACTTTGTCATGGGGCTACCAAAGACTCCTAGAAGGAACGATGAAATATGGGTTATTATTGATCGTCTTACCAAGTCAGCACATTTTCTTGCTATAAGAGAAGATCTACCCCTGGAACGTCTAGCAAGACTATATATCAATGAAGTTGTGAGACTTCATGGAGTACCCCTATCGATTGTTTTTGATCGTGATCCCTGTTTTACTTCAAGATTTTGGAAAAGTCTTTAGAAATCTCTGGATACTGAACTTCATTTGAGTACTGCTTACCACCCTCAGACAGATGGACAATCAGAACGGACTATTCAAACCCTAGAAGACATGTTGAGATCTTGCTCACTTGACTTTCAGGGTATGTGGGATCAATATTTACCACTGGTAGAATTTTCCTATAACAATAGCTTCCATTCGAGTATTCAGATGGCACCATATGAAGCGTTATATGCAAAGAGATGTCGTACACCAACCTGTTGGGATGAGGTTGGTGAAAGAAAACTTGTTGGCCCCGAACTGGTGGAGGAAACGGTGGAAAAGGTGAAGGTAATCCAAAATCACATCAAAGCAGTTCAAAGTAGGCAGAAGAGCTATGCCGATAATCGAAGGAAGGATTTGGAATTTCAAGTCGGTGATCGTGTTTTCCTGAAGGTATCTCCATGGAAGGGAGTCATACGTTTTGGTAAGAAAGGTAAATTGAGTCCCAGGTACATCGGACCTTTCGAAATTCTAGAACGAATTGGGGTTGTAGCTTACTGATTGGCAATGCCGCCAAGTCTCTCCAAAGTTCACGATGTGTTCCACGTATCTATGTTGAGGAAATACATGCCTGACCCAACGCATGTACTCACCTATAAAGAATTAGAACTGGAACCCGATCTGTCTTATTGCGAAGAGCCTGTCAAGATTCTTGATACGAGAGAACAAGTGCTGAGAAACCGGATGACGCGTCTGGTAAAAGTTTTGTGGAGAAACCATAAGATGGAAGAGGCAACGTGGGAACCCGAGGAACTTATGATGAAGAACCACCCGATTCTTTTTATGCATTAATACCCTAGAAATTGCAAGGACACAATTATTTGAAGGAGGGGAGAATGTAACACCCCATGCTTCCACGGTACGTTTCCCTTCAAATAATGCGATAGCGTGTGTTGTACGCAACCCCGAGTTCTAACACACACCACAACTAATTAAACTAGTCGTTGTGAATAGTAATACCTACTTTTTAAAATCATATATATTTTATATTTAAAAATAGACTTCATTTTTGGATTCTGAATATTGAAATTAGCCTAGGGTGAAATTTTGGTACTTTTCAGATAACTTTTATATTTTGATGAATAGTGAAAATTACTAAATTTTAATTAAAAACAACTTTTTTAATCAAAATAATTAATATTGATAAATTATGAATTTGATTGGTTTTAAAGTATATTTAGAATATATTTTTACCATTTAATTTAATGTTTGTCATTGGACATAATTTCACAATTAAATCAGACATAAACAAGTGTCAATCTTTTGATAGTTATTATCTCTTAAAAACACGCTTTTTATTTTAACAACGGGAATTAATTTTAAATTAATTTCTGCCAATTCTGTGTTTTGAATTAGGAAAAATGGATTACATATTTGGAATCAGGATTTCCAAATTATGTAAATAGTCTTGGCACAAGGACTTGGCAAAATCTTATTTGTAGTCTTGGCACGAGGCCTTGGCTATGTGGTTATGATAGTCTGGCATTATGCATTCCAACATTATGAAAGTGGTTATTGATGTTGCATGTGATTATTCGATTAGTAGAATATCCATGTGAACAAGTAAATGGCATTATTTCATTTTACTTTTGCCATACTATGTTGAAGTTCAAGTTTAAAAGGCTTTTGTTTTAGTAATTCATTGCCTTAAATGTTTATGCTTATCTTTGAATTTTCCGCTATATTGTTATCCTTACTGGGCATTTGAGCTCACCCCTTTTCTATGTTTTATTTTTCCCAGGATGTGAAGATGTAAGTTATGAATGACCTGCAGGGATATTATGAGGGGATTATAGTGTGGACTGTGGAAACATTATGTTGTTGTAGTAGTTTTTCATTTTATGTTGTAATGTAAAACTTATGAATATATCTAGTGTTTCCAAGGCTACTAAACCAATCGGTCTTTCGAGATTTGATCTTTCTTGTGATCATGCCAATGTTATATAATAATGCACCGACTCTGGGTAACTGGGGTCAGGGCGTTACAAGCACGAATGTCTGAGCTGATCTCACAACATGATCACACACGACAAACATAGTTATATTTAGAACTCACGATGGGTCATGAAATGAACTGGAATACAAAAATAATGAAAATATCATTATTGATTTCTGATCTCATGATGGGATCTCATGAAGAAAATAATTTTCTAAGAGTATAGTGATGGGATATCACATAGTACTCATGTTTGTATTTGGATCTCCCGAAGGGAACTCACATAGTGCTCATGATTTTTTTTAGGTGATGCTCGAAACATGGGAAAAGGGAAAACAGGACTTGTGTAATGAACTAATGAGGACTAGGGACTCATGAAAAGTAGAAATTGGGATCAGGGACTCACGGAAAGTGAAAATAAAGGCTAGGAAGTCACAAAAATTGTGAATGAGAAAGGAAGCTAGGGACTCACACAAATCACGAATATAGGCCATGGAATGATGCTACGGGTTCATTCCCAGATCGCATGGAGCATGTGATTCCCATGATGTGGAAGGTTGTCCCTTATTTATGGAGTTAAGGAGGTGGATTTATGCCTATAAATACACCCTAACCTATCATAAATATTGATTAAGATTTTTATAATATATTAATCTATTTTAAAAATAAACTCATGGAGAGGTCTTGTGAAGTAGACTCTCAAAGAGATATCACAAAGGTGTATACACAATTGACATCACGTAAGTGTTGTTAATTATTTGAAAAGGGTCTTGTGAATAGTGTGAAAGAAGTCTCACACCATGAAATCATTCTCATCATGAAATAAGTCTCATGAAAAGGAATAAAACTTATAGTGAAAGAGGACCCATGGAAATAAATCTCCCTTAGCATGAAAGGAGGCTCACAAAAGGGCCTCGTGATAGGGTATCATGCTAGGGTCTTTTGACATGGTCTCATGCTAGGGTCTCACATCAAGGTCTTGTACTAGGATCTCGTGCAAGGGATTACAGACTATAATCTCATGAAAGGGGTTACACACTAGGATCTCGCACAAGGGGTTACATTACATGGTCTCAGATAGGTAAATCATACATGAATATTGTACATAAAGATGCTCGCTAACATTTTACTACGAATAGCATCAGTTCCATATCTGAATTTTGAAGGAGAAGAATAAGATAGAGGATCTTAACCATTTGAAAATATTCATAGAAGAAGGTTATCCACTTCTATATTCAGATATGTGAATGGAATAATTGGAATCTCTTGAAGATTCTTCCAAATTAGAGGTATTTTTTGTATCTACAATAAAGAGAATTATGTTTCAGTTCTCTAGAACGTAGAAGAGTTTCATTTAAGTATTTTGAAATAAGTTAAGGAGAAACCTAGAAAGAGATTCAAAAAAACATCTACCTAAAATTGAGGATTCATTCATTAGTTACAATGAAGGGACCTATATGTCCATAAAATCTGGGTGAACCCCTTCCAAGAGTATTGAGTAAAGGAAGAGAAATAAGGTGAACTATTCTATAAGAATTGATCCATAGAAAGAGAAAAAGGGATTGACCCTTGGGAAATTAGTGATAT
The DNA here is from genome assembly GCA_963277665.1 of Viscum album. Lineage (NCBI taxonomy): Eukaryota > Viridiplantae > Streptophyta > Magnoliopsida > Santalales > Viscaceae > Viscum > Viscum album. Next base: position 266,700,629 of record OY728132.1, on the reverse strand, counting down.
AACCCTAAAACATATATAGGTAGAGATATTATGCATAGAAGTGATATGTCCTAAACCCTGTATTGGTAGTAATCCTTTGTGAATTTGGTTCATCGACACGTTGTCATAGTATGCTCCTTAGATGTAGCCCAATGAGGGTTAGAAGAGTAAAAATTTATGTGTGATCACATTTTCATTCATTCATAACATTTAATTCATAATAATTAGATATAGAAGTAATTAATTAGATCAACATAAATAATTAATAGAAATTAAAGTGACCCTTATAATAAAGAGGTCAATATTCAGTCAGGTAGGAAGAATTAATGAAAATAATATCCATACCCAGATTCACCCCCTCTTAGGGTATCTAAGGTCATTTTGGACATAAAAATATGTAGAGAGATATAAATTAACCATATAATACACGTTCATGAGACCTATAATAGAATAAAAACACCATATAGGAAAATTTAAAAGGGACTGTTCATCTAAAAATACCCAAATAAGATATATATAAGACAATGTAAATCTAATCCTTGGTGTGTGTGTGTAGTCCTAGATAAATCTCCAGGTGAAACAGTCATCATCACCATCAAAAACCACCCCAACCCACTATGTCCTACAAAGGGCCACCATGTGATTTATCTATATATGAAACAATGACTCCATGGCCGTAAATACTATCCTCAATCCCTACATAATTTTAACAAACACAACACTTTTGGGAAAAAATACCATAAAGGGTGAGTATAGACTTTCTCAGAAGGGCATCTTGAAACATTAAAGGAAAGTAAAGATACAAGTAATCTAAAAATATGAAATAAAAAGGTAGATATTATTTTTGATAAAGAAAGATCCAAACATGCATTAAAATTATAATTCTTATATATTCAAAGATATCTTAGTCATCTCAACCCCAATCCTTGAAGGTAATATCTAAGGAAGAAACTATAGATACTCATAGCATAAAAGACCACAAAGTATGAAGTTGATTGCAAAACTGCATATCATATCCTGAAAGAATACCATAGGTGATTAATTAATCAAAATTGTTGAGCATAAAATATGATCATCATTTCCTTTACACCACCACTAGAATATATTATCGGAGGAATACTCCATGTGGAGTTGAACATAACAAATGTAGAGTTATATCACCTTAACATCCACCATCATCGAGTCACTGATCACGAAACCAATAGGTTAAACCCCACCTTAACTTAGGACATGTGTCATATAAGGTATAAATAACCCCTACCTTTATAAATACCATGCAATGTGTAAAACCATGTCACATCACAAACATTGTGGTGGAAGAATGAAACCTCACTTGAAGATAAATACTGGTTGAGTGGGTAACCGATCATAGTGGAGGACATGTGCCCTATTTAAATAATAGATTATTGGAAATCAATCTATATATATAATAACCACACCTTGAATATGTGGGGGGAGGAGGTACCAATTATATCCATGATTCGGGGGATCCATTCCCTAACATGAACTCGCAAATATGGGATACCCACATTGAGATCAATTTAATCACCACACAAGAACCCTATTATTATCCCTGCTAATTTAAATCCTAAAATTTTCTATCTCAAATATAAAATGACCTCATATTACTATTCCTCCATGTTCTAAATAAAAAAACTATCATGATAGGAAATTTTTTTTCTAAAAAACAACACATGGTGAGAACGATTATTGAACGGTCTATGTGGGTGAAACGTTGGGCCACATTGTAGCATCCTGGCATGCCACAAAGTGAACTGAAAGTGTGTATGTTCTTTATTGGAGAATTTTCGCCATGGATAATTTCCTAGGTTCGTTTAGGTGGACCTTATCTAGTGTACCAACCCAACACATTGGCTAGCTCCCAGGAAAACTCACTAGGGCCCATAAGGCCATTGGCCACTAGGCCGACATAGATGGCTTGATCTATGCATTTCTTAAAATAAAGGTAGTGATGGATTATAACATATACTATAGGGAGGACCTACTATTAATTCATTATTTGTGTGGGTTAATGGAAATTTTAGTTATCAGTGTGGTGTTGTGGCCTGCTACTCGAGCCTAGTTTTCATTAGGATGCATGAATGCCCTCTATAACTTCCCACTTTTCCTTATTCCATTGTGGTTGGCTATTATACCACTGACACCAACTTGGAATTATTTACACCACCACCTCCATTATCATGAATAGATGAATATGTTCTACATCTCCCATACTATATAATACTATTGTCACCCAAAGAACCAAAAAAATTATTAGAATAACGTTTCTAGCCCTTATATTTCATTATGTTCGGATGGAGATATATTCTTCATATATTAATGAATTATTTGTAACCCCTGGAAAATTTTTTGTAATAAAAATATCTAAGTATGGATATCATAGCATGAGGATTGGGAGATAAAAAATATGGAATAAAATTTTTGAACCTGTGTTCCAAAAATTAAAAAAAATGTTTTGAAGAATAAATCTATCATAAATCACTAATAACGGAGAAAAAATTCAAAATTTAGAGGCCCGACTTATAGAACAAAAATCAACTCTATAATCAATCATTTATTCCATGATTACCTTCATCATTTTAATATGGTCCAATTATTGATGTCGTTGTGGTTTTAGTCTTATTCTGTTGATCCAAAGTTAAATTCACTATGATCCAATCTTTCCTCTTCTCCATCTAAGGTTTATATTAACGAAAATACTAGAAAACCCCATATATTATCCATAATTGGAGTTTGTAGGTCTATATATAGGGTTCTCAAACTAAATCCCATCTAAATTAAATATTATACATCAAATTCCACCAACAACAACCTATACTAGGTGTCCCATGGGTGAAATGAACTTAAATTATCAATATGGTAAACCCACCATTCTAGAAACAACCACAATGTTGGTTTTCCCATTTGAAACAATGTTTAATAGATATAAAAATTTCATCAACAACATGTTATCACAAACTAAAAAATATATATTATTTTTAATATAATCTTTTCCAGCCTCTGTGGTGTTCAAAATAATAAAATGGATTAACATCCAACATTAATAATATGATAGAAGTACTCAAATGTATTGAAATGAAAAATACAAGGTCTTTAATATATCACCATGCGTTGTAAAATTATAAATAATTATTTAAATATAATAATATTATAAACCCCATCTAATTAAATGTGATCATAAATTCATAAAAAATTATTTCAAGTGTAAAACCCATATATCAAAGTCAAAAAACCATTAAAATTTTATAAGGTCGTTGATTAGTGTAAATTTATCATTTTATACTTGGTGATTTTTTGGGTCTCAGAAACCTCAAAATTGAGTTAAGAATTTATTATAAAAACATTTTTGTTATGTCATCCTCACCATTAAACCAATTCATCCCTAATAAAGAAAAAATTGTGGTTTGTTAATAAAAAAATTCCCAATAAAATTCAACCTAAAAAAATACCTTCACACACACTTACATTATCTTCAGAGGACCGAGCTCTAAAAAATTAGTTCAAAACCACCTATGAGAGGAAAATATTATCTCACTACTAATGTTAGTGAATACTATAAATTTTAAAGCATGAAATTAATAGAAACACACATCCGCTCTAGGAAAGCCTTTTCAAGACACAACACCATAATCATTTTTATCATCTCAAGTTAACCCATCACATGAAATTAATTGAATCCATGAATGAATGACATCAATATTAAAATGTATCACATAAAATGTTATCCTTGGTGGGAGAACATAACTCCCCACTATAAATATTATTTGTGATGTTTATTGTTTGCAGACAACCTACCTACCATGTACTCTACCACTGAAAGATTCACAAAAACATCACACTAATATAAGAATATTTGTAAGGTAGTATGAACCACTATACCTACATAAATTTCATCATCGTATCCTACCCACAAGGAATAGTCACCAATGTTATAAGCTCATATAAAAAATTGAATTTATCCTTCTTCGACATCCTTGCAAAAATCTATAATAATTTCATATCCAAATCCTGATATAGAATAGGTTTGTATAACTTTTATGTACAACCAAGTTGTTTAATTGTTTAACATTCAGGAAATTTAACTACAACAATATTAATAAATTCACCAATACCCTTAAATAGCTCAACATCACATATGTACACATCAATTGGTATAATATTCCATAATTTGAAGTGGAAGTTATGGACCATTTAGATGAATCTCGTCCATCAGCTCTAGACCCCAAGATAATTCATACTAAAACTCATGATACCCATATCCAAAACCTTCAAAAAAATCCCCCTCAAACATATATAAATAGTATTCATTTGATATACACACCCTTAAAGATATGTTATAAATACCACACTTAGGTTCACACTCCACTAAAGGAGTCTCCACTTAGGATGTTTAATATGAACACCTATGGAAAAACTCTACCCAACTATGGATGTTGTTAATGTTATCCCCAACTTATGGAAACACTTTAGGTTTGTCGATATAGAACATTATTTAAAAGATAATTACAAAGTCAATATCATCATCATGGTCCTCCCTTACATGAGGGAAGAGTATTGGGCCACCATTATCGATAAAATAATATAAATGTACCTCCTCTATATACAAGAGTCAAATAATCTGATTCGAGGTGCTTATTTGCATCATTCATTATCTAGACATAGAGTCCATTTTTAGAAGTTTTAACAACCTCAACACTATTATACCACCATGATATTACCATTACCCAAAGTAACATTTGAACACCTTGGAAATTCATGATGATGCATACATTAATCTCCCATTATGGGATAAACATTGTTTTCCCTTTAGAGGAAGTTCTACATTCTTTCACACCCATGTGAATTTAATGTTGATCCCTGAAATTAGTGAAAAAATTCATGTCTATAAAATGATGGGTAGTGGAATAAAAAAATTTGGGGTGGGATGCACTCACCACAACTCATGATACTATCAATGGGTAACCAATTAATATTGGGGTATTTACCCTTACATTAAATATTCTTCATGAAGGATTATCATAAAAGACATATTAACCTATTTAGGATAAGAATACATCACTATTTTGGGTGAGTTAAATATATTCACCATCAATGAAAATTACCTATATAATAAGGATTTGGCTAGGTGCTCCCATGAAATCTCTAACTCTGGTCTATACAGTTTAGGGATAATAAATGGTGGACGTTCCATCTAATATGAGGGTATGTGAAATGAGGACACAAATCATACTCTAAACTACACCAATTGATGCCTGACTATAGCCATCCATCGCACACATCTTCCCACATCTCTTATTATTGGCACCTTATGAATTATAGGAATAAACCAAGGGTGGTAATGATTAGATATGATTAATGTGTCATGCATCCCCACCTACTCCTAAAAAGCACACTCCCTACTATACCAATACCTTAAATAAGAAAATTTATAAATTTGGTGTTGTCATTAATATGGATATCCATTCATAATATCTCTCAGGAAATCCATAGGTGAAGCAATAGCCTACTTATAGAGATGAAGTACACTCCTATGAAGAATCCTCCATCAGTTAATGCTTAATTGGGGGTCTTGGACAGAAGAATTGTTGCAAAAAACACCATAAAATATGGGTAGATCAATCCCATCATGTGTTTTATAAAAACATTATCCACTAACATCTCAGTAGTCTATATATGAATATTATCATCAGAATAATCAAATGGTTAGAGAGAGCGTGAAGCATATTGAAGTGTGTGTCTCAAACTCCATCCAAACATATATTTTTGGTGGATTAGGATCTCCTCACAAACTAATGAGACCTTTACTAATAGAATTCCCAAAATATATCATGCATATATGTAGTATTTTCAACTTAGTGGAAACTACCATCCTCTCAACATGGAATATTTTTTCTAAGATAAAACAGTGTGTAAATTTACTCACATCATGGGTAAGGGAAATATCTCAAATAAGTCTCTGAAACACTACCTCATTGCTCACTAACTGATGATGAGAGGTAAAACTATAAGAATTATATTTTCATAACCCTACATATATATTAATGATATTTATTACCAGGTTGTAACCATTTTTGATAGTAATAACCCATAAATATTAGAGGAAATATGGATGAGATGACATTATAATGACATGAAATATCATAACTGACTGATATATGATGTATACACCAATATTCTTATAACTGGAAATGATATCTTATAGTTTTGGGTTGACTGATATATTATCTGAGTACTATAGAAAGGAAAGATAATTAAAAATACTCATAGTGGTCAACCTATTTTGATAACTAAAATCAAGATCCCCTAAACTGCATTTCCCTAAATTCAAAAACAAGTCCCCATATGAATAATAACTCAAAACCCATGTCCCATTGACCTGAGGCTAGTGAATGGAACTATGTAGTCATATAACACGATAAGAGAGGCCTATTACTATATAAAACTATAACAAAAAAACATCTTAAATAAAAAATATCCATAAGCACAATCATCACACACACACACAAACAAATTTACTATACATAGCACATGCAGGATACATAAAGTTTAAGAACAATGCAATATAAGAAAAAGCCAAAAGAACTATAAATTTGACTAGTATTTGAATCAAATAGAAACAAAATATTAGAAATATCCTCCTCACTATATCAACTATATGATTGATTTCCAAACAAAATATTCACCATAACCATCAAAACTCTCCATTCTCAACATTACCTCTCCATGAATCACATAAAGTAATCATAGAAAAAGTAAGATAAATCTAGAGAAACTAATAACATAAATAATACATGTTTTATCTAAACATACAAAACACATATGGTAACAAGACCCATACATGGGTTAATATAAATACACACAGTATGATCCTCAGAAACCAGGACGGAAATGAAAGAATATAGTCATCTTTAACACTAAAAGAAGAAGGAAAAAGGGATTAGGATCAGGAAATATCTATATATGATCTATATTCATATTTATTATGGATCCAAATAATTAACAATCATCAAAACTCTAATACTCAATGTTTGTATCTCATGAGAAAATATAGACAGTCAGAGTACTTAAATGTCTAAAAAGTCTAATGTCGATAGCCCAGCAGCATGCTGGATCTTGAAAGAAAACTATGGGATTCCAAAGTATTAAAATGGATTAAAATATTCAATTTTTATAATCATTAATCCGCATCTAAACTAGAATCTATCAAGTGGGAAAAAAATTTATCAGGTTACACATAATAGATGTTGGTGTACCACACCATAATATCAACTATCATCGAGTTGCTGATCCATAAACCTATAGGGGAACCTATTCCTTGACTAAGTATGGGTGTAGGATAAGGGAGATCTAAAATTACCTATTATAACTACTCAAATATAATAAAAAACACCTCACCTCATAGAAATATATCTGGGTAATGACTCCACGTCAAAGAGAGAGTATTATTTTATGGGTTAACTAAACCTAGTGGGTGACCCAAATCATCTATATGCTCTTAAATAAGGGGAGAGGGATACTAAATATATAGATAGAGGACTCATTCCTTGTGTGTGTTTATTTGAGGGTATCAACCACGTTTTTGTTTTGAGGGACCTATTCCCTGACATAGATTCATAACTATGGGGGTACCTACCCAGAAAAAACTCTATTATCAATGCATGTACCTCATCATTATCCCTATGAATATTAATCCTAAAAAATATTTTCTCACATCAAAATATGTCCTTATATGTATGAACATAAAATTCTATAGTGTTATTACAAAAAAATTATCAATATAGAATATTTTTTATCAAATTTGATACATGGGAATAATGGTCATGAAAAAAAACCCAAAAGAAAAAGTCAAGGGCACATGTTGGCCTCTCGATGTGCCCTGTGGCATAATAAAAGTGGGGTGAATTCCCTTATAATATGATTAAACTAGTTAAAATTTTCAATGTGCTATTTGGGTTAGGTTAGGAAGACCCAACCCAAAGTTACTTTAAACATACAATAAAATCCAGTTTTTTCCCAAAGATCGGTGCCTAGGATAACCCACATAGTCCTATTTGGCCATTGGATGTAGAACTAGACAGAGCTACCAGGTCCATGCACCTCCATGAATGATTCTTAGACTAGAATATGACATGGTCATTAGATCAAAACTACTATCAATCCATGTTCCTATTGTCCAGATAATCTCATCCATTTTGGGAAGAGTGTAATAGTCCACCCCACATCTCCCTGACTTGACTACATGGCATAGTCTATTTCTTTACCACCCACTGGAAATTGTTCATGTCATTCCATATAAAACTAAAACCACAATGTCGACCTTCCTAGATGGACTTACTCAAATTATTGATTTCATATAATTATCAAATGTAACTATACTATAATTTATAGACATAAAGAAAATATTTCATTACATACATTCCAACTACCTTTTAGTTTTAGAGATTCTGAAAAATATGAAAAAAATTAAAACTAATAAATACCATGTAATTCTAAACTAATGGATTTTTTTACTGTATTAGTCTTCAATATCTCATTCAAATTTTACACACATGTTGTTCTCTTATAGACATATCATTTGTAATATTTTCTTTATAACCTGAAGAAATGGAAATAAAATAAGGGTGAGCTCAAACACTTAGTAAGGAAAAGTGTATAACAAGAAGATATCATTAAATAAGAAATACTTGAATAATGCGGATAGAATTAAATGATAATAAATTTATCCCATATAACAAATAACATAATCCTGAAACAAATCCATGGGTTACATAACAATATAAATAATTTCATGGATAATGTTAACTAAATTCCTTGTGATGGAATGTATTATTCATTCTTATTGATCTTAACTATCAAAGACTCAATTAATACATTATTCTTGTTGTCATGGTCACTTCCAAGGCATCATTATTACCATCAAGGTTATAACCAATACATCATGATTGAATTTGGTAGGCACACACCAAATAACCAAAACTTTTGGATCATGAGACCAACCAATACATCAAGGTTCTATATAATATTGATCCCAACCATTCAATTTTATATTTCTAAAATGTTCACCAGATGAAAGATACGAATATCAATAAAATGAATAGTCAAATTTACTTACAAATTAATAAACATCCATACTTATATATAAATATATGATACATTAATACATTCTTAGTCAATATATAGTATAACTTGGGCATACTCTATCCAGATAAAGATGATTGATGTTCAAACAATACGTAATCAACATTCCATAGTAATCTATAATCTTACATATTTGAATAAATTATACAGAATTTAAATACTATCCCCAATCAAAAAATAATTATAATCCATCTATATAATGAAGTTGGATTGTTAAAAAAACATGTCCCAAGTGTGACATAAGGAATGCCAGATGATGTTAACATAGATGAAAAATACATTTGATGGATTTGACATGAAACAATGAACATAATTAAATAAAAAATAGAGAATCATGATATAATCAATCAAATTGTAATTATATAAACCATGAAAAATAAATTAGGTGCATAACTCAAATCATGCATCAAAGGAAGGGATTTGAGATGAAAAACTCTAATGATAATGGTAACGTAAGAATCAATAGAACACAATAGGGTTACTATGAAATTCAAATTAAAATATAATTATATGAAATATATTCATTATAATTGAATGAAATTTGGGTAGTGAATACAAAATTTAAAATAAATTATGGTGTTCAGTATCAAGCATGTCTCATGAAATTGAAAATAGAGACAAATAATCCTTATAACATTAGTATCCATTGAACCATATTCTAAGTATGTAAAGAACGTGATATGGATCTAAAAAATCCACAATTTACATGAAAATGGTAAAATAAATGCATTATGAAGTAATAAAACCATATCAATGATATTATGGTGAAAAAAATAAAATATGATTCAAGAAATTAAATTTGAGATAAAGATCTAATTAACTTAATTCCTAATTTTCACTAAAGTGTTATAATCTCCTATAAAAATAGGATCTTAATAATCTATTTTAGAACACTATTTATATTTAACAAAATTTATAAAAAAATAACAATTATTCTGTATATGTATATAAAAAAGGTATTATCTGTTTTCAATATTGGCTGTGAGTATTCATGGTAATTTTGAACTTGTTTCATAATAGTGGTATTTTTCTTCAATATTATCCCAATGTTCAACATTAATAGATCATAAGATGCACATAAATATATTATTATTAATTATTTATAATTTTATAAAATAATTAAATGGGTGATTTTATTATGTTCCTTAAATATAAAATCACTGATGAGTATGTTTCAATGATTTTTAATGAAAAAATATTGGTGTCTTAATTAATAAGTTTACCGTTAATGTTACCTCTAAATAAGAACAATAAAACAAAAATTATTTTCTTATTTATATAAAATATTTTATGTAATTATGTTCTCATATTCTTCCATGTTATTATTTCAAATCATTATTCGAATAGATGGTTAGACTAACTCAAACAAAAACATACTATAATTAATGGATGATTATGGTTATGAATGTTCATTATTTTGGTATAATATCATCATTAAAAAACATAATGATATTATTTATATATTTTTTATGCCTGAATAATATTTTAATAGATTTTATAAAATAAAAAATACTATATTAATAATGATATACTTTACTTCATGAATATAGTAGTCCACACAAACACATGAATGATTATTTCATTTTATAATAAAAATTGGGAAAGGTGGTTAATGTTGGTTTCAATATATTAAAAAAATTAGCTATAATAAAAAATAATTTCTTTATATCAAGGTGGATATAAAAATTTGGGAATAATATGATTAAGAAAAAAATACTAAGGAGTATGAAATACTCACATTGAGAGCTTTGGATTTCTCTTTGAAATATTCTTAGAAAAAGAGGCATTGGGATAATTAATTGAGACTAAAGGATTATGAAACATAGAGTTTATTTTTGGAGTATAAAAATTATATTTTTCAAGGATAATATTCTAAGGGTTAGGTCTATCTTGAAGTGCTTGAAGTGATCCTCACTCATAATCAAATAGAAGAATAATTTTTTAAGTACACATTACATTCTAATATTTGAATATCAATACTCATTTTCCAAAGGTTCTAGAAGTGGAAAATAATGACATTTTGGGTGATATAAGGTCGATTGATCCCCTCCCATTCATTTTAACCCATGTTTAAAACATTTTTCAATTCATCTACACTTAGATTTTTGACTTTTAGCATTCATAGTTTTTACCATAGTAATTATTTTTTTCCCAGGTAATTTATATTTAATACCTAAAAATATAATTATAAATATACTTAATTTTTACCTAATTATTATAAATTTGAGATAAATTTTTTCAAATAATATTTATATTTGTTATAAAATTTAATTTTGACATTATCACCTTTTCATGCATAAAACACATTTATGAAAAAATGTTTTATTTAGATTAATTTTTATGTGTAGGATAAAATTACGACTATTTTAGGTTTTCATAATATAAATTATTTTATTTGAAAATAAATAAATGTTATTTAGATTTAAAATAATCCCAAAATATAATTTTAACGTAATAATATTTATTTAAAATAAAATAGAAAAAATGTTTCCTTTATTGGGACGTGTTACTTAAGATTATAAAATGTTAAAAATTAGTTCTCTAAATCACAATAGTATGTTAAAATGTATAGTTTTAATACATAAAAAGATATTTTATCATTGATTTTTATTATTATTATTTTTGTTATACTTACATATGGATATATCAATAAATTCTAGGACTTTTTTAAAAAGGTGTAATTTTCATTATCCACCTAAAATATAATTTCTTCAAAAAAATCCGAAATTAATCTTGAGATAATATTTTATATTAAATCAAAAAATATATATAATTTTGGTAAATTAAAATTCTAAAATTTCAGAATTTATCTTTTAAATAAACACATAAACATACAATGAAAACTATGTTCAGAGGAATATAATTTATTTTAAATATTAACTATTTTTTAAATTAATTAGTATAAAAATTACCAATATATTATTAATATAAATATTAGATTTTAGACATAATAGATTTAGTATCATAAAATAAAGTGTATGTAATCCTTTTTTAGAATGGTACCATTGTAAAGAATAAATCAATCATAATAGTTACTTGTGTACATTTATTTAATTTAGTCAATTACTTAGTAATATTAATGACATTTATTTTAATTTGTACACATATTTCACAATTAAGTTACAACATTTTTTACCCAGTAATTATATGAATACATTATAATGATTATATACTGGGTTATGGTTCATAGTAGTTTTTAGTTCTATGTCAAACAACATGTCGAACACGTTATTTTCCAAAGGAAAATGTAATTTAAAATATAAGGGTTTTTCGTGGACTCTATCTTGGATCATAACTTTCTATCACCATTACACTACTTCGGTCCATCTTCATCACCCTAAGATACCAATTAAATTATTATAATAAAAATTGAAACCACATTTTCCATTTCATAGGGATTTAAACCATGGGATGGGGTTATATTCTACATGTCACTATCAAGAATATGAAATCACAAATAATAATGTTATAAATAAACATACATAACCGAGAGAGTGTTTAGCATGAGGATTGTTAGATCAAGAATAAGGAATAAATTTATAAAATAAATGTTCAAAAAAATGGGGTTCATTAATATTAATCTACACTAAATCAAAAATAAAAAGTCCACATTTAAAAATAACGAGCCCTACCTCAAGGTAAAATAACTATTTCTTTATTTCAACATTGATTCCATGATTTTTCATATTATTGTTATATGATTTAGTTTTTATTGTTGTACCACATTTATTCATGTTCCCCCTAATCGATGTCGATTTAACAAGGATATAAGCTTTCCCCATATTTTTAGGGTTAATATTGTAGGAATTATTAAATAACCCAAGATATAATCTATATTAGGAGTTTTATAGGGGATATTTAGTGTTCTATAATAAAATACATAATAAATTACATATAATTAAATAAATTCCACCCATGATAGCCTATCATGGGCCCTCAGGTGTGAAATGATTTACACTATCCCTATGTTAAACCACTCATTCCAAACTCAACCAATGCATCAGTTTTTACATATGATGTTTTTTCAAAAATATTTCCACATAGACTAGAAATAATATATTATTTCTAAGCCTCCATGTAACTCAAATTTCCAAAACAACTCAATGAAAAAACTCAAAACATGATAAGAAATATTGAAAAGATTTGAAAAATATCCAATGCCACTAATTTATCACCACCCACGGACATGGGATTAATAATTATTTTAATCAAATATTAGAAATTAATTGTATCTTAACATTATTATAAATTCACTGAGACTCTTTTTGAGGGAAAATATTTCACCCCATGGTCAATAGAACTATCAAAAAATATTTTTCAAGTGGTTTTCTAGGTTAAATTTATTTTTTTACTTTTTAAGAGGTACTAAGACCCAAAAATATCAAAATTAAACAATTTCTGGATCGATAAAACCTTAGGCCACTATATAGAATAAATTTTTTTCATTCACAATGTTTGATAAAGGGATTTTAATGATCTTTATTTATTATAGTTTTGAAAAAACAAGCGTGCATTTGGATGGTAAAAATGTGATTATTTGAATCATTATAAATGTTTGGATCCCCATGGTTATTATTTTATTATAAAAAGTGTTTATTATTATTATTTTAGAAAAATCTGTTTTAAATTTATATGGAAATTATATAAATTTCTTAAATGTACTTTAATTTCGATTTTAAATGGGATTAAATGATGGTTTTTTTGTAACTAAGTACATGTTCGTATAAATAATTATTAAACTTTTAGTGTTTCTTTGGTTTAAAATCACTCATTTTTTCTTGAAATTAAATAAAAATAATTTTGAATTTCTTTTCACTTTTTATAATTATATAGTATTTTTTTATTGCTTCTAGAAGAAGAATATTTTTTTGACGGGTTATAAATAATTTGACCATTGTTTTACAAAATTTCAATATTTTGAAATTTTATTGGTTCACATTGACATGTTGGAGTTTAAAGATAAATTAATTTGTATGGAAAAAATTAATTTGATGTTGATGACTTGTTTGGTTAGTGGTAAAAGATGAAGAATCTGATATTGAATATTAGTTCTTAATTGAAATGGTTTGAATGTACTTAGTACTAATATATGGTGTTATTGGATATTGATATGTTTATATGTGTGAATAACTAATAGTAATTGGGAATAAACTATTTTAGATATGATGTGATTTTTTTGATGTCTATTGAGTTATGAAGTTTCTTTTCTGTGTTTTTATTTTAATATGAAAACTCTTATGGTGTGGAGTAATATTAGTGTACTTTTGTGTTTAAATAAGAAATAAGTCGTTTGGAAAAAGAATATTTTTTTCTGGTATAAAATATAGTTCCATGACCCATGGTTCATCGTTATGATGTGTATCATTATGGTGGGTATATGGTAATATATAGTTTTGTAGATTAAAATATTTGGTTTAAGAGTTTTATTAAAATAGGGAAAATGTGATTAGGTTAATATTTATTTGAATATTTGTTAATGTTTTTTCAATTTTAAATATAATATTGTTTTTTGTGGGAAATTAATAATAATAATGGTGTTATTATTAATCTGGTAAAAAATAAATGGAAATGTGTGGATAACAATATTTTTATCATTATTTTTTCATTAAATTAATAATATTTGGTTTAATTTTTTAGGTTCATTGAGAATTTGACAATGTGGTGTAGTAAGAGAGTGTATGATCCATATATTGGGGGTTTCAAAAGGAGTGTCTTAAGTGTCCAAACCTTGCATATGATGAGAGAAATGAATTGGTTAGTTGGGAAAGAGGGTGGAGGGGAAAGCATATAATGTTTTTATTGTCTTTTAAGGGCTAGGTGGGTAGAGGTTTATAAACCCTCTGACAAAAGGCAGTGAGTCTAGAGGAGATACAACCACATAAAACTATTTAAGAATATAATTATTGTATCATGGATGGTCTCAATGGATTTTGGTGATACAATATTGATACATAGAGAGGAATAAGAAAAATAGCGAATTTGACCAAATGGTCATAGTTGTTCTAAAAAAAGAAAGGGAAATGTTTTCTTTTTAAACAATTGTGTTGGAAAGTTTCCTTCTATCCTTCCTATAAGAAAGCTTCCCAATATATAATAATTATAATATATATATAAAGGTATATTATATGGTATGATATACCCAATCGTAATGTGTGATATGCATGTTACAAAATGGTTTTATAATAATAATATATTATAAAAAATTTATGATTGGATGGAGGAATCAGAATGAACGGTTATGGAATTATCCCATGAAATCCGTCCAACCATATTGTATGAATATTCCATGTAATAAATCTAGGAATGAGACTCCTTGTTCATGATCATTTTACTAGGACTCTAGTACATACCTTATTTTATTTTATGTTTTATTTATTCTCTTTATTGATCTATGGATGTCCATCTATTTCAAAGTATTACAAGTTGTTTATGGGTTGGTTTCCCATCGTTTGAGTTTCTAGAGGGGTGTGGGATAGAGTTTTATTTTTAATTTTTGTGGCTGGGAGGTGTTCAAGACCTTGAGCACATAACTGGGAATAATATTATAGATGAAAAAGCTAAATGGGTCAAATAAACATTCTAGTGAGGGATATTGGATAGATGATTAAAGGCCAGGGAGAAAGTTTTTCTATTTGAATCCCACTATAAAGTTGGTGATGCCAATAGGATAACCAGTAGAATCCCATCAACTATCCAATGGTACTTCCAGTGGTCAGGGAATTCTACCCATCACCATTGGGTAGTAAGTGGAGGACACCAGCTGGAAAGTTACAATGAGGGGGATGAGAAAAAATATGGTAATATCACCCTTTTAATATGTTTAATCCATAATTTAATTCATAATCTGCATCATTTAATTGCATTCAACCCAAAACACATTATAGTACACCTAGAGAAGATTTTGTCTCTCCCACCTTTGTTTCATCATAGATCAATGTGTTAGTGGATGTATTGGATCTCTTCTAGTAATTTTAATCCTTCTATGATCACAGATTATACGTTCTTCCCCCATCTTCCTATTTTGGAGTGTTGATTCCTCATTCCATTGATGTATCTTAATCTATAATTGTGGGATTTTGATTCTAGTATTCTCATTCAATCATTTTTTTATCATTTTCCTATTGGGGGATTTCATATGGGTGATTTTTATCATTATTGAGGTAGGTATTTTCATAAGTAAACCACTATATATTGGAACCATTGGTTATTGTTAAATAAAAATGGGTTTCTAATTGATTTATAATGTTTTAATTGAGTTTTTTATTAGGCGATTTTAAATGGAATGGTGCATGTGATGAAATTGATTTCGAAAATGTATTTCGAAATATAGTGTGATTTATAAAAAGTGATGGTGATGTGATATAAATGATTTGAAGCATGTTTTTGATGAAATTAACATTAATGAAATGTGTTATGATTAGAAGTGAAATGATTTGAAATAAAGGAATGAGTTTTTGATAAAAACCATCATATGTTCCTTTATAAGTGAATGGAATGTTTTAAACACCATCTCAAGGATGATTGAAATTATTAATTAGAATGATTGAGATTGATTTAATTGAATGGTATCCCTATAAATTTTTGATTTACCTTGAATCACATTATATCCTTGGTAGTTAGGTGGTTAGAACCCATATTGGGTATGTGTGTAAAATTATGACATTAGTGCCACTAATCGATTCCCCAAGATGGTGGGTCACATGGCCTTAAGCACATATCCTAAAATTATAGATTCAATTCACTATCAGCGCGGTCCTAGGGTGTGTCTGTGGGGAGACTATACCCTCATGTGAAAGTATAACACAATGAAATAAAAATGACATGTTATATCAAATGTAGTAAATCATTTATATACAATATAAATACCCAAGATAGGAATATATAACAATGTTGATCTAATATAAAAAATGATATTTCATGTCATTTATATACATACTAGAAAAAGTAGATATAGAATAATCTGTACAATAAATGCATCAAAATACCAAAAATACAAAAAGAGTTATCCTAGCTAGCATTATGAGCCTATATTCGGTCCTATTATCTTCTTCTCATAAGCATAGAACAATTTCAAACATCGGACTGTGGGAACTTTCCATAATCCCTACATACATCCATATAGTCTTTCAAGGTATCCAATGGTATCTTGAGATAAAGAGTGAGATAAAATTCTAGTTGAAAACAATCAGTTATGTCTATAAAAATCCATGTGATGTAATATATTATAAGTAGTGTGCAATTTATATCACAGTTATAATAAAAATTAAATAAGTGACCATAACATATATAAAGAAAGTAAGAGAAACTGTCTATCCAAACAAGGCTCCCAGCAAAACATTGGTCAATATCCTATAATAGGGAATCTATAAAGAAAACTGAAGCAAACAGCATAACCAATACGTATACATAGTATATCATAAAACCCACAACCACACAGGATAACATATATATTAATTGAACCGTTTTTATACTATATAACATGTATATAATATCAACCTTGACTGATCCCTATAACTAGATGTTTGATAACAACCACAGCTGATCCGTATAATCAGAAGTCTCATAACCATCATGAGCACACTTTATTGTGTAAATAATCCTTCAAGACAACACTATACTATATTAGTGTTATACCCCATGGGGCCAGATATATGGTATAGAAGACCGAGGTCTCCTCATTGTCTCATAGGAGCATCTAGATGGAAAATTTAATAAACATAGAATGCTGTCTAAGGAGTATTTTAATAGACCTTGATCCCTGCATGTCCAAGAAATCTAGACACAAGGGGTATCAAGGCCCAAGTAATCCTATTGAATCAAGACCCAAGGAGAAATATCAACCAAGAAACCCAGTAACACTATCAATATTTATGGTATAATTGTCAATGGAATCTAATGGAATCAAGATCCAAGGTATACCAACCAAGGCATCAAATACCATTCGACTCAAGTCATTCAGAAACAATTACATTCCATGTTTTTAGGCACTCATTTTTCAATAATTACCTTTAAAGAAATTAAATCATTCAACATCATGATATCAAATTTAAAAGGGGGAAAACCATATACTAATGTCTCAATTTAATTAAATTCAATTAATAAATAGAATCCCCTAGCTAGGAAATCTCAACCGAACCCAATGAGGTGGTATAATAATAATTGAATACAAGGGAACACACCATGGGTGGTCTAGGTTAGGGAAAAAATTCCAAAAAACTCAATAATATTTGTGGGTATCCCTAAAAGTATCCATGAATTCCAAATAGATTATTTAATTAATTAAAGGGGATCTTTGGAAAGGTCATGTTAATGGAACAACAACAACAAGGCATATAAAAAACAAAACCCTAAGGGAAAGTTTTATAATACGTACTATAAGTCTTTCAAATAATACTCATCATGTATCATATTCTGATTTGGTATATATTTGGAGAAAAAAGAAGAACATACTAGAACCCTCAAAATAGGGAATATTATCTCTCACCAAAATAATGCATCTAATACTACGAAAAATAAAGAACAACATAAGAGGAATAAAGATATTATCATTGTAAATCCAATGCGATAAAAACTATTTAAATTTGAGTTTGGAGTTTGAATCGGGAGTAAAGACTAAATTTTGGATTCCATAGGTGCTCATGAACATGAAAAGGGAGGGTGAGTGATTTTTCCTAAAAATAGAGTCATTGCCTCTTATTTTAAAAAAACTATCCCTGGGAATTTATATGGATTCTAATTGAGTTAAAGGTCATCTAAATATTAGGGTATTCCTCTTAGGGTAAAACCCTTTACACGACATGTAATGGCCTTCCCTATACATTACACTTCATGTGATTAATACAGGTAATGTATTCCAATTACACTGTTTGTAACTATATTGCATCTAGCCTACAAAACTCTAGCCTATTCCATTCAAAAAACTACCTAACTATACCATATCCTAGATTACACACTAATAAAAAAACAAAATTTAAGAAGATTTTAACAGGAAATAATAGAATATGTTCCTACAAAAAAAGATCTTGCAATTTTCCCCCATTAAAGAAATTTGTCCCTAATTACCCTTGTAAGGGTGGTGAAGAATCACCTGAGAATAACTCCATCCACTAGTAATATACATCAGCTTCCCACTACCAATTATGTTCCTATAAAAAACCATGATACCATATTACCCATACTAGAAGAATTGACCAGACTCAGAGAACCTCCATGCTCTTATCAACAACATGTATAGGATTCTCCTCAAATGATGAATCTTCATATAACTCAAAATCCTCATGCTAAAACTCATGAGATGATCCCGAATGATAATTACACAACTAAGATACATCGAAGAAATAATTCATGGATGGTACATCTAAGTTATCTATAATCTATAGGCTATCAGTCAGACTCTACCTGACATCTCAAATATCCTGACATATTTTAGTGAAATATTACCACGTATCCAAATCTGTTTGTGCCCCACCATTGATGATATATGTAAAAATAATAAATCACCAACCATGAACTATATAGGCTATCAAAGAAGATTGACATATGGTTTCTATCAAGAAAATTCTGTAGCCATCAGTTTCCTAATACACTGGACTTTCTCAAAAGTCTCTTATATGTAACACTATCCCCATAATATTACCTCACATGCCTCCAACCCGCACAAGGGTGACAGATATAGGATACCATAAAAATAATCATAAGGTTTTATCTATATGTTTTTAGATAAATATTCTTATAGATAGACTCAACCAGGGGAATATCCCACTCTTATTAGAATAAACAATCTAGGAAGCATGCTCATTGCATGTCCTCAAGCACTTGAATAGTTTTCTCAGAATGGCCATCAGTCTAGTGGAAGTGTGCGGTGCTTAGAAGAACCTTTGTACCCAAGGACTTATACAAACTCTTACACAAATGAGTTTTCAACCAAGCATATCTATATGAAATTATAGTATGAGTCACCCCATAAACTTGTACTATCTCATGAATATACAACCACTCATGCTCATCTATTATGGCAGTCTCCCTGATCGTCAGGAAATAAGAAACCTTTGAAAGCCTAAAAAACAACCCAAACACTATAAGCATTTCTTGAAGTATATGTAAGATCATTGTCAAAATAATATATGTACTTATCCCACCTCCACTGCCTTATAATCATATCGATCAATGTAAATAGATACATGATTCATTTTTGGATTGGGTAAACCAAAAAGGATATCATAGTAAATAGTGTATCCAACTACCTAAGGTATGAACAACTATAACTAAATAATGTTAATGCATTGGGTAATTAATCTCTTGTATCTTCAAATGAAAGGATTAATATTCCATTAATCTATCCCACTACATCAATACAACTGCTAGAACAATACCTAATGCGTCACAATACATAATGTAACTTCTACATAGATCTGAAATAATAAAGGCCAACACTGAAGTTAGTCTCCCTATCAGCTTCTGAAAGGTTGTATCGTAGGTATATAACCATATGAAATTCACACCCTTATTAGTTAATACTATCATTATATATTCTAAGTGAGATAAGTACCATATAAATCACCTATAATATCCATCTATTCTTAAGAAACTCTATACGTGGAAGGAATTTTTAGGATACTCCATGGAAAATATAGCTCTCACTTTCTCTGGATCAACTGATACTCATGTCTCGGAGATAATATAACCCAAGAAGTGAATCATATCCATCCAAAAGTAGAACATTGAAAGATTAGAATTTAAATTATGGCCTTTAATTGTATTCAAAACAATATCAAGAATTTTGGCATGGTCATAACAATTGTATGAATACACCAAGAATTCATCCATGAATACCCCAAAAAACAAGTCCAGATAAGGATGGAAATCTCGGTTCGTCAACAAAATGAAAAATACTGATGGATTCTTGAGGCTAAATGATATAAACAAATACACATATAGACAATACCAGGTTAAAAATGTTTTAAGAGGTTTTTATTCAAGTCGATCATGCACCTGATGGTATCTAGATCTCAAATCAACATTTGAGAGTACTCAATCTCCATAGATCTATTAAAAAAGGTCATCAAACCATGGAAAAGGATATCAATTCTTAACTATCAAGTGGTTCAATTTTTAAAAATCCACACATAGTCCTCGGGTACCAATTAAATTTTTCCCATAATGGATCAGCAAACCCCATAAATATGTACAAGATCAAATAAATGTATTTTCCTCAACATCCTCTAGCCCCCTCTTGTGGTCTTGCAACTCTATAGTATACATCCAATAAAGAATAATGAATACTAATCCAAATCCTTGAATTTTCTTGATGGAGAACTCTACATATCTCTTAAGAGGTAAACAAGAAATGTAGTTCCGGAAGACATCCCTAGAGTGATCAACCCTGGAAGAAAAATCATCTTTATGTGCTCCCTGATCATCCAGATAAAAAATAGAAATATGGTCTATCATTCAACCCATCACATGATGCTCTGGTCCAACTCGACTCTCCGAGAAATATTATTCACCATTGTGAATATAAACTCCTCCCTTTGGTGATGTGAATGTAAAACAATGGAAATAGAATTCCACATGTTCTTGAAAAAAGAAACTTTTCAGTTCATCCTATGTGTGGAATAAAACTCTTTCATATTAGGGAAAAAATATCCCATATGAAAGGACACCCACCAATCTCAAGGGGGAACTCACTTCACCTGTGGAAACTATCTGATCGTATTTCCAATGTAGTGTCATGTTTCATAACGCCATTAGAAAACTGAACAAGAAGCCGAAGGATTTCGAGCATAGGTACAAGTATAAAGATTTGAGATGTACATATATCGAAAAGAGAAGATTCAAGAGTATAATACACTATGATCATACCTCTCACAATAGATGGCATGCAGCTCTACTCCTCAAGGGTAGGTTATACAGAAAATATCCGGCCTAAACTACGACCATGTAAAAAAACCTCACTACCAAAAGCATGCCCACTCTATTTTCTTAGTACAATTAGTTTATTGCTTCCTCAGCCATAACCACCACCTTGGCCTGAATGACCAATAATTAACTTTCTCCTATCCTGACATGAATCTAGTAAACCATCTCTTGGACCTACTGTCAGAGATTACCCCCTAACATTATCTCTTGGAGGGAAGGTCCAATAAAAATTCCACATATTTCCTATCCTACTACAAGGTCGACATTCAAATGGTTCCCGATCACATTGATTCCTCAAATATCCCTATATTCCATATTGATGAAATAAAACTAAACTACCAGAACTAACATTCTAGCTGCTAATCATCTCATTGGAAGCCTCAAAAAGATACTTCCTTCCAATGGAATATAAACCACAATGCCGAGATACCACACTACTCTACACAATCCCCCCATTGATCCTCTAGTTTCACTATATAATCAACACATGATTAAATATTTTAGTAATATGAGTCAATCTAAACAAATTTACCGGAGATCTAAAGTCACATTTGAGACCTTCCTCAAAGCACCATGTCCTTGATAACTGATCGACAAGATATATCGACACAAAATGCTACAACTCTATAAATCACAACAAATACTCCTTTAAAGTCATCAAAACCTACTTCAGACTCATAAACTCAGAATCCCACTCTAATATCAATGTATCAAGATAAAAATATTCATTAAAAATAGTTTAGAATTAAACCAAAACCATATCTCATATCCTTTCATCCCAGATCAAAATATCTCACCATCGCTTTGCTACAATCCAAAGTATATTAGTTTCAAACTTCACTCTCCTATCAAGTGTTTTCTCTAGGTTCTCAAAAATAAACAGAGTATTCTCAAAATATATCTAAACATCCTATAGAAAATCATACCTTGAAAACATGGAAGGATTATACTAATAAAACACATTCATTAGCTCTTCCATAGACATGGAAACCTGTGGTGCTCCCTAAAACTTATTCTAAAAGCATAAAAACCCCTCATAGAATAGTTCATCAACACCTATGTCTAATAAAACATCCATTTCCTCATTTTAAAGTATAGAAGGATCCACTGATAAACCATGGACCTCCACCTATATAGCATGGTCATCACCATCCTCAAGTTGTAATACTAGAGGTTGTTGTGGTGGCATGTCCCTAAAATGACAAATACATTCCTTAGAAATAATGAATAACCAAAATTTAATATCTAAAAGAGTATGATGGGTCAAAAAATCATATAAATATGTCACACCCCTCTACATTCTCCTAAATCTACAATTGTATAAAAATAAACAGTCATAACACCACTAGAGACACATCATACTACCTACTCAAAATCCCTGTCGGGGTCATGTTCTCTATTTTAAAATTATAATTTCCATTTGAATTCATATTTTTTTCACATTTCACTTTAAATGGTTGAACCACATTATTAAACACTTCTGATCGATAAGGGCCCATACACCACATGAATTGAAATATAGAATCCACTAAATCCACACCGTTACACATTCCAGTCCATGCTACCAATGGTCCATGACTCAAAAATTCCACAACATTATTATTAGGGTGTGTACGGTAGCCTAATTAAGATTTCACCATTTGGGTCATGGAAGACACTATAGTTTCCAACCATGATTCTCAGTTTTCTACACATAACATTAGTCAAACATCAAGTACATTACACACGGCACATATCACAAATTCTTGTAGTTAATTAATGAATCCTATGTGGCATGACATAATGCATGGAATTTGAATCCCGTAGAGTAAAAAAAATGATGCATGAGATTTATACCCTCATCTCATCAAGAAATGGTATAACATATCCTCAATCAGATCAATTATAACTTCATAACTAAATAGTTTCAACCAACAGAGAAATCCAAATAAATTATAATAGTAAAAATCTAGAAAACCAAAATTTCTATTCAATACTATTTGGATTTTTCCAATACATGGGATAGATACTCCCAGAAACAACTCATTAAAAAATGAAAATTCTTTCAAAATTACCTTTCTATTAGAACAAAATAGCAAGGAGATAAAATAAACTCTATCGATTAACATTTCAATGTCCCAACCTAACTACCACTATCTGGTACCCCAAGCTATTGGGTCACATGGCCTCAACTGCATCTCCCTGAACAACAGAGGTTTCTCACTAGTATAAAGGTACTAGAGTGTGACTGAGGAGGGAATACGCCCTCATTTCAAAGTGTAACAGAGTAAAATAAAAACTAAAGTCAATAAAAAATGTAGTAAATCATCCAGATACCAAAAAATTATCCATGATATGAATATATAATAATAGGAGAGTAATATCATATTTAAATTATATGTCATGTCATATATCTACAAAGTATCCAAAAAAAGTATATATAAATATGTACAATACATGTATCTAAATACCAATAATAATAAAAAATGTTATCCCAACTAGCATTACCAGCCTATCTCTGTCTTGTGCTCCATTACTCCGAAGCATATAAAAAATTCACGCATCGAACCGTGGGCACTTTCCATATTCCCTACATGCATCCATATAGTCTGTATGGGTTCCCAGTAGTGGCTTGATATAATGTATGATATAAAATCCCAACAATCAACCTCCAACAATTTCTATAACAATCCATGAAATGAAATAAAACTAAGCAATGCACAATGTATTTCACATTTATAGTTGAAATGAAACAAGTGTTCATGGAATAAGTAATGAAATTAAGTGAAAATGTTTAACCAAAAAAATTGTCCCTACAAAACAACGGTCAAGATTATAAAACAAGGAACCTATAAATAATAATGAAGTATAAATGACTCCATTCCATGTATACAGTATATCATAACACCCACATACACCCCGTATAACTTATATATTAAATCAACCATGTTCGTGCTGTATAGAAAGTCTATTATATCAACCATGGATATGACATATAAACAGATGTTTTATATTAACCATAACTGAGATGTATAATCATTAGGGTCATATCCATCATGGTCATGCTGTAAATTGTAAATAATCCATCATAGACACACCATATAATATATGTGTAAATTGTTATAGGGATGGATCAACGTTATAAAAGAGTAAGGCATCCTCATCGAGTCCCATGAGCATCTTGATGGACACTTGGCTATACCTGGAATTAGGACCAACGAGCATGTCAACAGTCAAAATCCACTATAAGCCCAAGAAAGCCAGATCCTTGGGGTACCAAGGCCCAATGCATCCTATATAATCAAGAACCAAGAAGAAAACTCATCCAAGGCATACACTACCACTGTCAAAATCCATTAGAGAACCATCCATGGCATCTAATGGAATTAGGATCCAAGGAATACCAACCAAAGAATCCAACACCATTCAATTTATCAAATTCAAACACAATTAAATTTCACGAGTTTACCAACTCATTTTCTACAATTACCATTCGAGCAGTTAAATCATTGAACATAATATTATCACACAGAAAAGGAGCCAAACCATTTCATAACATCTCAATCAAATTTAACACAATTAATAAAGGGATTCTCCTAGATAGGAAATCTAACACGGATCTAAAAATGTGGTATAAAAATATATAGATATAAGGAATTATTTATGGGTGACTTCAGTTGTGAAAGAAACCTCCACAAACACAAAGTTACTAGTATGAATTTCAAATAGGTTAGAAAACATCAAAATCAATTATTTCATTTATTAATGGGGCATCACCAAAAAGTCTAACATAGGGAACAACTATAATTAGGAATATAATATACTAAACCCCAACATAAATGTATAGACTACCTACCATATTTTCGTTGTAGAACACTCATCTAGTACTATCTTCTGATTTGGTCCAAATCTGGAGAAAAAAGAAGAATTGATGGGACCCATGAAAATAGGGAATATTAGCTCAGAAAATAATGGCATAGTCGATTCCAAGAAAAATAAAGAACAACACAATAGGAGTAGATAACTTATTGTAAAAAACAAACAAGATGAACAATGCATGAATCCATGTTTGGAAAAAAATTGGCAGTAAATCTTAGCTCTTAGCTTCGTTGGGTGCTCCTATGCATGAAGGGGGGGGGTGATGGATTCTATCAAAAAAATAGATTCCATGCCTCTTATTTTTAAAACTATCCTAAGAAATTCACATGAAGTGTAAATGAGATACAAATCATGTAAATATTGAGGTCATCCTTCATGGTTAAAACCCTTTACATGACATGAAATAGTCTACCAAGGAAACTACATGACATGTAATGAATAAAAATCATATATTCCAACTACATGGAACACAAACAGCCAATAGCCAAACTACAAAACTCAAATATCTTCCTTAAACAAAATACACAACCGGCCCACAACTTCACTTATGGTCTAATTCAAAAATAGAATTTAACAAGATTATAACTGGAAATAAAAGAATCTACACCTCCTGAGAAATATGGGATCTTAAAATGTGTTAGATTTGCATAGAAAAATATTAATTAGGACAACACTAACTAAATTATCTTGATGATTGGGAATTTATTATTTGATATTCTCTCCTATTACCCATAGTATTGGGTTTTAGGGAGTATATAGAAACCTAGAGACATACTTCACTGAGATGTGTGAGAATACTTATACCATCTAACCCTAGGTTTATTGACCATGGTTTTGTGATTAAAATTGTTTATAAATTCCATTTATTAACTAAAATTTTTATTCATTCTTAGTTTCATTAATGTGATTTATTTATTCCTATTTTGAAAAATATGTCAGACCATACATGCATAATTGGAAATTCAATTTTATACATATTTTTATTCTATCAATTGAAATGATTTATAAAGAATTTTTTGATTTGTAAGGTGAAAATATTTATATGCTCCGTTTTATTTGAAATTGAGAAAAATTATTTTAATTTTTATAGATTTCTTATGAAATGATCAATGAGATCATACAAAGAATTATTTCTCACACACTACAATTTCCTTGAGAAGTTTTAATATTTTCTTATGTCTGGTCAAGCAAAAGGAAATATTTTATTTGAGGTGGTGGATTCTATTGATTAGTGGGACAATGGGAGTTTCTGAAAACTAGTGGATATTGTGGACCAAAAGCTACATAAATATATATGGTGTTGATTTATGCATGGTTTTATCTGAGGATTTTGTTTGACGCGCTGATTTTGGGATTTTTTTTCATATTCTTTTTGTATTATCTATAAGGCCCTACCTTTAAACCTTACCTAATATTGAGATAAGTCAATAATTTGACATTAATTCACAAAGAGGATATTTTTAGGTTTAGGGATTTAGAAAATGATGTAAAGAGTAATACGTAACTACATGAATATTACACATAGACACTTCTACTCATTGTCCATTTTTTATAAAACAAAAATAGTTAAAAAAGAATCATGGCATCATTACATGTTTTAATAGAACATCTTTTCCTTGATCCTATATTGACTCTATTATTCTTTATGTCCTGTGAAAAACATATCAATTTTCGGATGGGAATTATAAGGCCCCAGCCTTAAACCGTACTTAATCTTGAGTTATTACAAGATTACACATTGAGGATCTTTTCGGGTTTAGAGTTTTAGATAATTAGATCATAAAACTTGCATTACAATCCACATATAAACAATGTGGTTACATAAAGATAGTATTCTTCATTCCCATCAATGGAAACATATTTAAAATAAAACATGGATTATTTCTTGACACATCCTTGACTCTATCATCTTATCATGTACCTTTCCCTTGACCTGTGAAAAACATTTCAAAAACTTGGGATGAGCATAAAACTCAGTATGGGTTAAAAAACATGGAAAGGAAACATGAGTTCATATATACATAAGAATGAAATCATACATTACCCATAATACATAGGCACTTTAACACGCCTCATAAAATCATGAATAAATCATAGAAACCATAAGACATAAAGGTAACTTGAGGCATTCATAACATTCTTACGTAGGGAGTAACCCTCTTGGTTACATTTGGAATACCCATCACAGTATATTCCCTAAAAATCTCTTCGGAGAAACCTTAATGTTTCACTCCTTCGGGTTACCCAATGCATTGGAGAGCTATAACGGGCTCACCCGCCCTTAGTTTATCACGGAACCACCCGTCTTCATAATAATTCCCAAGAACCATAACATAATCATATCACATAAAACATGCATAAAGGAAACATAACATTTCCACATTTCAATCACGAGATATAAATACAACACATTGATATAATAAAAACATCATGAAAACCATATTCAATACCAAAGTAAAACATGGTATTTATTTTTCTTTTAAAAAGAACGTATGGCTTGTAGAGGAAGACGAAACTCAAATAACGGTCACGACGACAGAGAAGTCGTTGTCGCCGCATACGTACGACAAAAACATTCCCTTTTGTCGTTTAGTAAACTCTTCGTATAAAGAAGATTCCTTTTGAATAAACTTAAAAGTCAAAGGGGTTTATACACCATATAAAAGAAATTTGTGTATAAAATAAAACATGCCTCAACGAAAGGAGATTGAGACGAAGTCCCATACCTCGTATCCGACTTGACCCGACCGTTCTTTAATCTACTGAATAATAAACTTGAGTTAATCTCTAATTGATTATGAATCTTTTTCAAGTTCATTATTCCATTTATACCATTTTATGAACATCATGTAATCAGTTAAGTTAATAATGTTCATTTTGTCGGTATTTGGTTCTTAAGTCAAAAATAGACTTCTTACACTTACATGTTGTTAATTTGGTCAAAGGTTCATTATATCCAGAATGGTATTCATGATGTAGATATCATATATGTCATATATATCCAGTACATACATGCATTTATAATATTACATAATCATTTAGAGGTAAGAAATGAAATGCACCGTTCATGGAGACGGTAAGCCGTACGTACGCATGAACGCTACTTTCATTTCTATTTCGTATTTTATAGAATGGAATCATAATGATATAAAGGTATATTATATTTCTAGTATAATATCATATATAATATCATAGTTACATCCTTTATATGTCCCACATATGGTATTTAACGAATCAAATCACTTTGAGGGGGCGGTAGTCCGCACTTCCTAAAATGAAGATATCGCGTTTACCCATAATGGAAACCATAAAGGTATGCCAAAAATGAAAAATACAGAGGCTTAAAGAAAACATAAACATATTATATATCATATATAAAAATAGTGACATCATAATGGCCACCCTTGAAGGTGTTAAATGAGTATTGAACAATCATCGTTTCGGGAGGCAGAATTTCGCCATCCACGGAAACCGTATGTTCTTTAACCATTTTATGTAGTTGTGTGAGAGTGTAGCTCAAATAAATATTATAACAAAATCCTAGTATATTGAAGATACTGGTGTTGTTACAAAAGAAGTAAATAAAAAGATTTTAGGGGGTTGGAGAAGCAAAATAAAACAAATGAACATGAGAGAATGAATTACCTTTAAAAGTGTATCTCCTTTTGATTTGAGCCTAAAGGCTTTCTTTGAAAGGATTCTGCCCAAAGGGAATCCTCTAGGATGAGGAGAGGGATATGGAGAGAGCAAATGGGAAGGGGTTGGCCGAGCCAAAGGCTTGAGTAGTGTGTGAAATGAGGTAGAGGTGGGGGCCTTTTATAAGAGGAGAGGAGGGGCACTTTTGGAAAGTAAAGAAATATTACTTTATTTGAAAATGTTTTTCGGTTTCAAAAGGTCCCACATTGATATAATTCGTGGATAAGGTGATAAGGGTTCGAAATCCACTCATCCAATAAGTTTTGGACAAGTTTAGTTCATAGATTTTACATTATCTTTCCATTTTATTTAAATCGTCAAATAATGATGTCATCGCTGCATCATTATTATGTCATACATAATTAAATTTATTTAATGTCTAAAAATTATAAAAAAATACTATGATATAGGAAATCTTTTTATCTTTCCAATGACTATTTATAATCAAAATTTGGACTTGTATAACCCCACTTAAAAATTGGTTTTGTAAAACATATTATTTTGTGTCATTTTCACTTTAACATTAAATAAAAAGTAATTTATGTCATTTCCCAACAAAGGTGATCCATGGGGTCCCCAAGTTGACCCATGGAATGTCATGGTCGGCCATGACACAACTAATGAGGTTGGGACATGTGTCTAGGTCATTTAATTTTATTAAAGTATTATTTATACCTTAAACTACCCTAATTACCACTAATCGTGATTAAGAACTTAATAAGTTACTATTCACCAAAAAATTATTATAATCTCATTGAACCACATTTTACATATTAATGACAACCATGTATGTAGGATTTTTAAAATTCAATACACATTAGTGGTAAACTTTCATTTAACTGAAAAATCAGTTTGCTTGATTACCACTTAGTGGTTTCACTATTCATCAAAAATTGAAGTTTTTCAGAAAATTACCAAAAATTCACCCTAAGCTATATTTGATATTCCGAATTCAAAAATGAAGTCTATTTTACAAAATTCAAATCATATAAGTCACATTAATTAATTTAATAATTAATTCCCGCTGCCAGAGCAAATAGAGTGTTTTTACAAAACAATAAGTATCAAAAGATTGACACCAGTTTAATTCTAATTTCAAAGTGAAATTGATTCCAATGACCCCAATTGGATAAAATGGTAAAAATATATTCTAATTTCACTTCAAAACCAATTCAAAACATAATCTAATCATATAAATAAATTAGATTAAAAAGCAGTTTTGATGTAAAATCCAGTATTTTTCACTATTCATTAAAAAATGAATATTGTCAGAAAATTACCAAAAATTCACACAAGGAAAATTTTGATGTCCCAATCGTAAAGGATAAGTTTATTTTGACAAACATAGTTTATAAAATTGTCAAAATATAGATTCAATAATGGTTTTCCATCAAAAGGCACTAAAACAATCTTTTAAGAATATTAGTGTATTCCATGCATTAGATTGTATTTATTTTCATTTTAAGCATCTATAACACTATCTTAATAATTAATAGACATAGATAAAAATATCTATTATTCATTACTTACTTGTGATGTTACATCCTTCCCCCCTTTAAAAAATTGCATCCCTGCAATTTATTTACTTATCGAATAAATGGGGGTACTTATCCCAAATTGCATTTTCAGATTCCCATGTTGCCTCTTCAATCATGTGGTTTTCCACAAAACCTTTACCTAGTGAATCACCTTATTCCGTAACACTTGCTCCCTCTGGTCAAGAATCTAGACCGGTTGTTCCTCATAAGATAGGTTCTCTTCTAGCTGAACTACCTTTGGACTCAAAACATGAGATGGATCTGGCATATACATTCTCAACATCGAAACGTGAAAAACATTGTGTACCTGAGACAAAATCGGAGGTAAAGCCACTCGGTATGCAACTGATCCAACTCTCTCCAGAATTTCATATGGTCCAATAAACCTTGGACTCAACTTTCCTTTCTTACCGAATCTCATCACGCTTTTCCAAGGAGAAACCTTGAGAAAAACATGATCACCTACCTCGAAAGATAGATCCTTCCTCCGGTTATCCGCATAACTCTTCTGCCTGCTCTGAGCTGTTCTCATGTGTTTCTGAATCAGCTGAACTTTTTCTGCCATCTCTTCTACCAATTCTGGTCCCATCAACTTTCTTTCACCCACTTCATCCCAGAAAGCTAGAGTTCGACACCGCTTCCCATATAATGCCTGAAATGGTGCCATCTGTATACTGGAATGGAAACTGTTATTATATGAAAATTCAACCAAAGAAAGATGTTGGTCCCAACTTCCCTGATAATCCATAGAACAAGCTCGTAGCATATCCTCCAATGTCTGAATTGTTCGTTTTGACTGCCCATCTGATTGAGGATGAAAAGATGTACTAAAATTTAATTCATTACCCAACGACTTCTGATGGCCTTTCCAAAAGTTAGAAGTAAACCTGGGGTCATGATCTGATACAATGGAGAGAGGAACTCCATGTAACCTGACAATTTCATTAAGATACAAACGGTAAAGTTGATCAAGAGAGAAAGTATCTCGTATAGCAAGGAATTGAGCAGATTTGGTCAAGCGATCAACAATAACCCAGATTGCATTATTACCTCGAGATGTCTTTGGTAATCCAACAACAAAGTCCATGGATATATTCTCCCATTTCCACTCTGGCACTGGTAAAGGCTGAAGCATCCCTTTCGGTAACTGTCGCTCTGCTTTAACCTGCTGACAAGTCAAACACTTCACAGTAAAATCAGCAATATCTCTTTTCATTCCATCCCACCAGTAATACTCCCGCAGATCTCTATACATCTTAGTACTTCCCGGATGAACTGAAAATAGAGAACTATGAGCTTCACATAACAACTCTCTCTTCAACTGTGAATCACAAGGCACACACAATCTCTTCCCAAATCTCAAAACACAATCATTATCAATGTTGAATTCAGGCAACATACCTTTCTGAACCAGCTCTACCTTTTTCTGCAACTCACTGTCTTGCTTCTGTGCTTTCTTGATTCTATCTGATAGAGAAGATCTCACCGATACCTGAAACAAAACAGAAGGACTTCCTGCACCAACAACTTCTATGCCAAAGTTCATCAAATCATTAACCAAAGGATCACATTCCAAACGCAACATTTTTAATGAAGCATTACTTTTTCGACTCAAAGCATCAGCCAATTTATTTGCTTTTCCCGGATGGTAATGAATTGTACAATCATAATCCTTGATTAATTCCAGCCATCTCCTTTGTCTCATGTTTAACTCTTTCTGAGTGAATATATACTTTAATCTTTTGTGATCGGTATATATTTCACACTTTACTCCATACAAATGATGCCTCCAAATTTTTAAAGCAAAAACAACAGCAGCTAATTCCAAATCATGTGTAGGGTAATTTACCTCATGAGTTTTCAACTGTCGTGAAGCATAAGCAATTACCTGATCATTCTGCATTAGGACGCAGCCAAGTCCTTTCAATGAAGTATCATTGTATATAACAAACTCACAATTCCTGGAAGGTAGTTCCAAAACTGGAGCATTCACCAATCTTCTTTTTAATTCCTGAAAACAATCATCACATTCTTTTGTCCAGATAAACTTAACCCCCTTCCGAGTTAGCTTAGTCATTGGACTAGATAACCGTGAAAAATTTCTAACAAACCTTCGGTAATAGCCCGCCAAACCAAGGAAGCTACGAATCTCGGTTACATTTGTGGGTCTTGGCCATTCTTCCACAACTTTTGTTTTTGCAGGATCAACAGTTATTCCATCTTTAGAATCAATGTGACCAAGGAAAGAAATTTGTTGCAACCAAAACTCACACTTGCTGAATTTACCATACAGTTTCTTTTCTTTTAAGGTTTTCAAGATAACCCTTAAATGTTTTTCATGATCCTCTTTACTTTTAGAAAACACCAAAATATCATCAATGAAAGCCACCACAAACTTATCCAAGAACTCATGGAAAATTCTATTCATTAAGTCCATGAATACAGCAGGTGCATTGGTTATCCCAAAAGGCATTACTACAAATTCATAATGGCCATATCTCGTACGGAACGCGGTCTTCGGAATATCTTCCTCCTTTACCTTCAGCTGATGGTACCCCGATCTCAAGTCAATCTTTGAAAAAAACTGAGCTCCCTGGAGCTGATCAAACAAATCATCGATATGAGGCAAAGGATATTTGTTCTTAACAGTGATATTATTCAAGGCTCTATAATCAATGCAAAGTCTCATAGAACCATCTTTCTTTTTAACAAATAAAACAGGATCACCCCATGGTGATGTGCTAGGTCTAATGAAACCTTTCTCTAATAAATCTTTCAATTGCTCCTTCAACTCTAAAAGTTCAATTTGTGCCATTCGATAAGGGGGTTTTGAAATTGGATTAGCATTAGGAACTAAGTCAACAGTAAACTCAACTTCCCGATCTGGTATTATTTCAGGCAACTCATCAGGAAAAACATCAGGATACTCATTTACCACTGGCATGTCATTAATCTGAATAGTTCCTTTATTTTCAACGACGTGTGCAAGGTAACATTCATTTCCATCTTTCACAAGTTTCTTGGCCTCTTGATATGTTATCAAAATTAAGGGTTCATTCTTGTAAACAAACTGAAATTATTTCTGAAAAGAAACTTCTTTAGCTCTACAGTCAATCTTAGCATGGTAAATAGAGAGCCAATCCATACCCAAGATAACATCAAACTCTACTAGAGGTAGAACAATAAGGTTTGCAAGTAGGTTCTTTCCACAGATAAGGATATGAAGATTCTTATAAATTCTTTTTGCCTCGACACTTCCCCCAGGTTTTTTTACCAAAAGTTCAGGAGTCATTTCTTGAGATGGTATTCCCATTTTACTAGAAAAGGTTTCAGTGATGAAAGAATGTGTAGACCCCGAATCAAACAACACACTGGCATAATCTGAAAAAACAAACAAAGTACCTGATACAACTTCATTTGATGGACCGACATCTTCTGAAGTAGTTGCAAAGGATTTCACCACCCCTTTCTGCTTGTAGTCTAACTGCTTCCCATCACTCAAGCTCCTTGTCGGACACTTGTTTGCATAGTGACCCATCTCATTGCACTTATAACATTTCACTAACTGTAAATCAAATTTTTTCTTACCTTTACCTTGATCCTTTTCAGTGCAATCACGAGCCTTATGTCCCATCTTACCACATCGGTAGCACTTTCCAGAATTCAGAAGACATTCCCCAGCATGCCTTTTTCTACATTTATCACAAACTGGAAACTTAGTTCTCTTACCATCAGACTTTTTTGAAGAATTATTACCTTTCTCCTGCCACCTCGGTCTCTTCTTCTGCTGGTTGTTATATAACACTTGGTCATCGTCAAACTCCATTTCCACCTTCTCAGCACATCGAACAAGATTTTCATAACTTTTAAACTCACGAGAAGCTAATGCCCTTCGATACTTTGGCTTTAATCCTGAGTAAAAATGATTGATTTTACTATCAAGGTCCCGGATAAAATTTGGATCATACCTTGCCAATCGAGTGAACCTTTCTTCATAGGCAGCCACTGAGTCTTCCTCTTGCCTCAATTCAAAGAATTGCTTTTCCATCCTAAGTCGAACAGCCTTAGGAAAATACTTCTAAAGAAACATACCTTTGAATTCATCCCAGTCAAGAGCATCAATCTCATCGGCGTCCCTGATATTTTTAACCATAGACCACCACTGATCTGCTTCACCCTCCAAACGGTAAATAGCAAGACTAACCTTTTGATTGTCTGAACACCCCATGACATCAAAAATCTTCTCCAGTGCTTTAATCCACCCTTCAGCTAGCACAGGGTCAGATGATCCTCTGAATGATGGTGGATGTTGCCTCATGAAATGTTCCACCACTGACATGTTCCTCTGCGGTTGTTCTGGCTGATCTCGTGCATGGATACCACCGCCATTTATCGCTTGAGTCAACTGCGCCATTACTGCAACAAACTGTTCAGTTCCAATTCCGACCATCTTAGGATGCTGATTCGGAAGGTTATTTCCTTCTTTATGCCTTCCTAGCACTGCTTCCCTGTTTCCTCTGCGGAAAACCATTCTGAACAAACATGTCTTAGATGAAGTAACATGGTAATCTTTAAATGCTATATCTTTTCGAAAAAAAAATATTTTTGGATAATCATTTAATAGAATTCTAACTCCTAAAGTTATCTAAACCGACCTCTGATACCAACTATAAGGCCCCAGCCTTAAACCTTACTTAATATTGAGTTATTACAAGATTACACATTGAGGATCTTTTCCGGATTAGAGTTTTAGAGAATTAGATCATAAAACTTGCATTACAATCCACATATAAACAAAGTGGTTACATAAAGATAGTATTCTTCATTCCCATCAATGGAAACATATTTAAAATAAAACATGGATTATTTATTGACACATCCTTAACTCTATCATCTTATCATTTACCTTTCCCTTGACCTGTGAAAAACATTTCAAAAACTTGGGATGAGTGTAAAACTCAGTATGGGTTAAAAAACATGGAAAGGAAACATGAGTTCATATATACATAATAATGAAATCATACTTTACCCATAAAACATAGGCACATTAACACGCCTCATAAAATCATGAATAAATCATAGAAACCATAAGACATAAAGGTAACTTGAGGCATTCATAACATTCTTACGTAGGTAGTAACCCTCTTGGTTACGTTTGGAATACCCATCACAGTATATTCCCTAAATATCTCTTCGGAGAAACCTTAATGTTTCACTCCTTCACGTTACCCAATGAATTGGAGAGCTATAACGGGCTCACCCGCCCTTAGTTTATCACGAAACCACCCGTCTTCATAATAATTCCCAAGAACCATAACATAATCATATCACATAAAACATGCATAAAGGAAACATAACATTACCACATTTCCATCACGAGATATCAATACAACACATTGATATAATAAAAACATTATGAAAACCATTTTCAATACCAAAGAAAAACATGGTATTTATTTTTCTTTTAAAAAAAAGGTATGGCTTGTAGAGGAAGCTGAAACTCAAATAACGGTCATGAAGGCAGAGAAGTCGTTGTCGCCGCATACATACGACAAAAACATTCCCTTTTGTCGTTTAGTAAACGATTCGTATAAAAAATATTCCTTTTGAATAAATGTAAAAGTCAAAGGGGTTTATACACCGTATAAAAGAAAGTTGTGTATAAAATAAAATATGCCTCAACGAAAGGAGATTGAGACGAAGTCCCATACCTCGTATCCGACTTGACCCGACCGTTCTTTAATCTCCTGAATAATAAACTTGAGTTAATCTCTACTTGATTATGAATCTTTTTCAAGTTCATTATTCCTTTTATACCATGTTATGAACATCATGTAATCAGTTAAGTTAATAATGTTCATTTTGTCGGTATTTGGTTCTTAAGTCAAAAATAGACTTCTTACACTTACATGTTGTTAATTTGGTCAAAGGTTCATTATATACAGAATGGTATTCATGATGTAGATATCATATATGTCATATATATCCAGTACATACATACATTTATAATATTACATAATCATTTAGAGGTAAGAAATGAAATGCACCGTTCATGGAGACGGTAAGCCGTACGTACGCATGAACACTACTTTCATTTCTATTTCGTATTTTATAGAATGGAATCATAATTATATAAAGGTATATTATAATTCCAGTATAATATCATATATAATATCATAGTTCCATCCTTTATATGTCCCACATATGGTATTTAACGAATCAAATCACTTTGAGGGGGCGGTAGTCCGCACTTCCTAAAATGAAGATATCGTGTTTACCAATAATGGAAACCATAAAGGTATGCCAAAAATGAAAAATACAGAATCTTAAAGAAAACATAAACATATTATATATCATATATAAAAATAGTGACATCATAATGGCCACCCTTGAAGGTGTTAAATGAGTATTGAACAATCATCGTTTCGGGAGGCAGAATTTCGCAAACCACGGAAACCGTATGTTCTTGAACCATTTTATGTAGTTGTGTGAAAGTGTAGCTCAAATAAATATTATAACAACATCCTAGTATATTGAAGATACTGGTGTTGTTACAAAAGAAGTAAATAAAAAGAGTTATGGGATTGGAGAAGCAAAATAAAACAAATGAACATGAGAGAATGAATTACCTTTAAAAGTGTATCTCCTTTTGATTTGAGCCTAAAGGCTTCCTTTGAAAGGATTCTGCCCAAAGGTAATCCTCTAGGATGAGGAGAGGGATATGGAGAGAGCAAATGGGCAGGGGTTTGCCGAGCCAAAGTCTTGAGTAGTGTGTGAAATGAGGTAGAGGTGGGGGCCTTTTATAAGAGGAGAGGAGGGGCACTTTTGGAAAGTAAAGATATATTACTTTATTTGAAAATGTTTTTCGGTTTCAAAAGGTCCCACATTCATATAATTCGTGGATAAGGTGATAAGGGTTCTAAATCCACTCATCCAATAAGTTTTTGACATGTTTAGTTTATAGATTTTACATTATCCTTCCATTTTATTTAAATCGTCAAATAATGATGTCATCGCTGCATCATTATTATGTCATACATAATTAAATTTATTTAATGTCTAAAAATTATAAACAAAATACTATGATATAGGAAATCTTTCTATCTTTCTAATGACTATTTATAATCAAAATTTGGACTTGTATAACCCCACTTAAAAATTGTTTTCGTAAAACATATTATGTTTGTATCATTTTCACTTTAACATTAAATAAAAAGTAATTTATGTCATTTCCCAACAAAAGTGGATCCATGGGATCCCCAAGTTGACCCATGGAATTTAATGGTCGGCCATGACACAACCAATGAGGTTGGGACATGTGTATAGGTCATTTAATTTTATTAAAGTATTATTTATACCTTAAACTACCCTAATTACCACTAATCGTGATTAAGAACTTAATAAGTTACTATTCACCAAAAAATTATTATAATCTCATTGAACCACATTTTACATACTAATGACAACCATGTATGTCGGATTTTTAAAATTCAATACACATTAGTGGTAAACATTCATTTAACTAAAAAATTAGTTTGCTTGATTACCACTTAGTGGTTTCACTATTCATCAAAAATTGAAGTTTTTCAGATAATTACCAAAAATTCACCCTAAGATATATTTGATATTCCGAATTCAAAAATGAAGTCTATTTTACAAAATTCAAATCATATAAGTCACATTAATTAATTTAATAATTAATTCCCACTGCCAGAGCAAATAGCGTGTTTTTACAAAACAATAAGTATCAAAAGATTGACACCAGTTTAATTCTAATTTCAAAGTGAAATTGATTCCAATGACCACCATTGGATAAAATGGTAAAAATATATTCTAATTTCACTTCAAAACCAATTCAAAACATAATCTAATCATATAAATAAATTAGATTAAAAAGCAGTTTTGATGTAAAATGCAGTATTTTTCACTATTCATTAAAAAATGAATATTGTCAGAAAATTACCAAAAATTCACACAAGGTAAATTTTGATGTCCCAATCATAAAGGATAAGTTTATTTTGACAAACATAGTTTATAAAATTGTCAAAATATAGATTCAAAAATGGTTTTCCATCAAAAGGCACTAAAACAATCTTTTAAGAATATTAGTGTATTCCATGCATTAGATTGTATTTATTTTCATTTTAAGCCTCTATAACACTATCTTAATCATTAATATACATAGATAAAAATATCTATTATTCATTACTTACTTGGGATGTTACAGGCATAAAAATATCAGAAAGGGATACATAAAAAATGAATACTGTTAGTCTTGTGAACACATTTAAATAATGAAAACATTATCATAAATTAATACTTTTCACCTTTAAGAAATAGAAAAAATCATTCACTGAATATAATCCCAATTCTTACCCTTTTGGTTACTAAAATATTACTATATAGCCCAAAGAAAGAAACATGTAACATATAAATGTAACTTGGGACATGAACATACATAAATGGAATGACCATACAATCGAATTCCACATATATCACTAAGTGGAATAGCAACACAGGCGACATCCATACCCATTGAAATGGAGGATATAACATAACCACCCTTCCTTGGTTTATCATGAAACCACTCATCATTTATTTTATCATGTAACCAACCATCATTGATTTATCATGTAACCACCTGTCAAATGTCCAAGTACCATTATATATACATAACACATAAAATAATGCAAATATCAACAGTTCTCTAATAAAATTTCTTTTGAAATCACAAGAAATCACTTCGCAATATTGAAATACTAAATTCATTTAAAAACCTATTTTCAATACAAAAAAAACCAAAAATGAAAATAGGGATTTTTTTCCTTTTAAAAACATTAAGGCTTATAGGGTAATCCAAATTTTAGATAATGGTTACACTTGTGGAGAGTTCGATGTCACCACATATATTAAAAACATATCATTTGTACATTATTAAAACAAATAATAGAAAAACATTCCATTTTATTGAAATTAAAATTCAAAGGGGTTTGTTATACACCGTATAAAAGAAGTTCGTGTGTAAACCAAAATATGCCTCAATGAAAGGAGATTGAGATGAAGTCCCATACCTTGTGTCTGACTTGTCTTGTTCATTATTTATATTCCTAAATATTAAAAGTAAGTTAATTTAATCCTGAATCAGAAATTTTTTAATGTTTATTAATCCTTTTATATCATTTATTACCAAGTCATAAAAATTATAAAATTATATAAGTTAATATCCGTTATTTTGTCGATATTTCGTACATGAGTAAAAAATGAACTTGGTTTGATATAAATTACCCATGTAGTAAAAATTAAATCATCTTCAGAAAGATATAAATATCATATATATCCATTAATATGTATTCATAATATCTCATAACATTTTGATATATGAAATGGAATTAACCGTTCAGGGAGACAGTAGGACGTACGTATGCATGAACACTACTTTCATTTCTTTATCATATTAAAATAAATTAAAACTAATTGATTAATAGGTATATTATAATACCAGTATAATAACATATGTTATATATGTTACTTAATTTAATTAACTCCATTTGTAATACATTCCATGTATGGAATGAATGATTCATATAAATTCGAGGGGGTGGAAGTGCGCAGTTCCTCAAATGAAATTATTGTAATTACACATTATGGTAAGCATAAAGGTATGATGTAACTGAAAAATACATAATCATATAGAAAATATAAATATAATATATATCATATATAAATATAGTTCCATCATAATGAGAACTATGAGAGGTGGTAGGGGAAAATCGAATTATCATCATTTCGTGCGGTAGTAGTTTTCTGTACATAGAAACAATATGTTCGCATCATTAGATAAAGGTATGTGTAAGTGTAGTTCGAATCCATCTCATAAAAACATCCTGGTATATTTATATTTCTGGTGTTTTTATATAATCAAATAATAATAAAAGCATTTTGAGTGAAGAAGGAAAATAATGGAAAGAAACTTGAGAGAGGACATTACCTCTAAATTGGGAAACTTCTTTTGATTTCAGCCAAAATGATTTCTTGAATTGACTTGTTCACAAGGTAAGGATTCTAAGAGGAAGGTGGGATGTTGGGAGTTTATTTGAGAAGAATATGGATGATCCAAAGGGCTTTAAGGGTGTTATTAAGTGGGTATAGTTGGTGGCCTTTTATAAGAGGGAGGAGGGGGACTTTAGGAAAGTCTTAAAATATTAATTTATTATAAATTAAATTTCATTTAAAAATGTTCCAAAACTAATTTAGTTCTAAGATAAGATTATTTTAGTTTTAATACACACAATAAAATAATTATTAGGCATGTTTTGAATATTTTTTTATCCTTAATGTTTTTGTTTAAACCATTTTACCCTTTTTAATCTTACTGTGATATCATGTTATTTTCCCATTGTGGGTTAATGTAATTACCATATCATCTCAAAAGACCCAAAAAATCATTTATTAAGTATTTGGACTTTTCTATACCAGTTTTCTAGAAAATAGATTTTTAGTAATTTAATATCATTTAACAAATTATTTTATGTTTTAAGTTATGAATTATGTCAATTTAGGACACAATTCATTCTTGAATTTCTTAGAAATTCTCAACTGATTGCTTCATAAAAAAAGGGATTAAATAAAATATAATTTTTAAATATAATCCTAGAAATTGGTGCATGGAATCAAAATAATAAAATTACATTTATTTTAATATTAATAATATCAATTATTTGAAACATTTTTAATGAATCAATCCCTGCATCATTATTATGTCATAAATAAATTTATGAATTTAATGTCTAAAAATTATAAATAAAATAAAATTATGTAGGAAATATTTTTATCTTTATAATTAATATTTATAGTCAAATATACCCATTATAAAACCCAATATTAAAATTAATTTTGTAAAAGATAGATGTTAAGGTTATATTTCTCTTTATATTAAAATAATTCTTATAAAATTTCATTTTCACACCCAAGTGGCTCCATGGGGTCCCAAAGTCGACCCAAGGATGACCATTGTTGATGATATGTCATAAAACAGTATGAGGACACATTTTAGGGTAGTTTAATATTGTTATAATATTATTTTTTTATCCTTATTACCAAATTAACACTTTAGCTATGGTAAATAAAATAATTACTGAAGTTACTATTCATAATGTAAAAAAGGAACCTATTCAAACAATTTAGAACTTATAATTACAAATATGGAATCCATTTTGCAAAATTTAAACACAGAATTTACAAAAAATAATTTAAAATTAAATCACGTTACCAAAACCACAAAGCGGGTTTTGAAGAAGTAAAATATATCAAAAGATTGACATGTGTTTATATCTAATTTAAAAGTGAAATATGTACCAATGAACAAAATTAGAATAAATGGTAAAAACATAATACAATTAATCTTTAATAACAATTAAAATTAAAATTTAACTATATAAATAAATTAGATGAAAAGGTAGTTTTGAGTTAAAATGCAGTAT
The DNA here is from genome assembly GCA_963277665.1 of Viscum album. Classification (NCBI taxonomy): domain Eukaryota; kingdom Viridiplantae; phylum Streptophyta; class Magnoliopsida; order Santalales; family Viscaceae; genus Viscum; species Viscum album. The sequence continues at coordinate 266,658,001 of OY728132.1, read as the reverse complement.
TTTGGGTTATTCCTTAAAAAATGAACATTATCCAAAAATTACCAAAAATTTAACCAATGTAAACTTTCTATGTCCTTATTCTATAAAATAAGTTTATTTTTTCAAATAGAACATTTAAAATTGTCAAAATTGGATTTATAAAGGGTTCTCCATTAAAAGGAGGTAAAATTGCATTTTTAGAAAAATAATTCTTTTATCCAAAAAATTGAATTTTTTATTATATCATATCTAGAAAACATATAAGATGAATTTAAAATATTAAATTGAATATATATAACATATATTTTCATTAAATAAAAATCCATAAAGGGTGATATGTTTTTATAAATACAATTATAATTTTTAAATAGGATTTCAAAAAAACACATCCTTTGAATTCAATTAGGTTTTATTTAATTTTATAACAAATTTTGAAACCAACTAATTATTATTTAAACATGTGTAAAAATAATTTCAAAAATTAGTTGATACTATTAATTCTTACCATACCAATGGTTGGGTATTAACTACTATTTTAAATAATAATAATAATATTGTATTATTTTTCATTTTAACTCGATAATGTGTGCAATGTATGATTTCAGAGAAACTTGTTGTTGCGTGTCAAGTACGCTGTTGGAAAAAATATCTCCTCTAACGTAAAATTAATATATTATTCATAAATATTAATAGAAATGAAAAATTATTATTCTACAAATACCATGGTCGTTTCATCATTCCCCCATTTTGGAAATTGCGCCTTAAAATTTTTTAAATTGGTCTTGGAAACATCATCGAAAAACCAATATCAGAAAAAGATTCAATAAAACAATCACTTTAAATGAAAGAATGAGAAATAAAAAGGTCATCCAATATAACAAATAATCAGATTCCATGAAGGAAATCATGGATATGGAAGATAAACTAGGCAAAATTTTCTAATGGAGAGTGATCGAAAACAAGATCAGAAGAGAGTTAACAATATGAAAACCATAAAATTATGATGGGATAAATAGTCCTTTATTTCCCAGTAGGAAAAGTAATCAGAAAACATTTTTTTTATTTTAATGTCCACTTCATAAAGTTGAGAAATTTATTTAGGATATTGACTATGAAAATAAGGAAACATACATACTTTTGTAGTAGAGTTTCATTCTATTATAATTATCTACCACAAAAGTCATCTTTTCTCCAAACGATGAGTACTCATAATGACATGGTCACACCTGAATTACTAGAGTCAATTTATAGAGAATCACGTAAACAAAAAAAATATGAACTACATATTTCCCCTATATTTAAACATTAACCAAAACAAAAATGGTTAGTACAATATTAGATAATCTCCAAAAAAGGTTAATCCTTCATAAAAAGAAATAATACTCTTTATCTCCAAAATTCAACAAAAAATACCCAAAGTTAAACAAAGACCATTCAATAAAAAATTCCCATAAAACTCTTCAAAAAAATTATGAACTAAGATTGGAACCCAAAATTTAGAAGGATTTGATCACATAGTATTCCACCAAAAATCTTTACATTTATATCAAAATAACATTGACTACTCTTAAAGTATCATACTAAAAAATAATTAACATAATAACATATTCTCTAGGATAGGATAATCATTTCCAAAATTTCCAAATGTCCACAATAAAAAAATATATTCATCCAAAATAATATTTCAACTGTTACTCCACAAATGAAATCCCATAGTATTATATTTTTCATAGGTATAGAGTGTTCATAAAATAGAAAACGTTTTCCAAAATAACATTTATCACTTAATCACAAAATCATTTTCTTATACTAAATATATACATTTTATAAATCATAATTTCACAAAATCAATTTATTTTTGATCTATAAAATCATTTAACTAAAAATAATTATTCATACTAACTAAAGACTTAACATAGGCCAATGGTTGGAGATAAATCACAACCACACTTTAGTTATGGGTTCGATTCAGGCATCTTTGTTCAATGTGATGGGTTGTCACACAATCTACGTGTTGTCCATTTTCAAAAACTATATAATTTTATAATATATCCAAAAATGAGATAAATTCATCAAAAATAACCATAACATATTTTAACCTCAAAGGGTATATCATACCTCACATTTTGCATCCCAAAATTTAATAACTAGTAATTGCTTCAAATTTAAGGATCGCATAAACCTTAATGGTTCTTTATAATTATATAGATAAACGAAAAGACAATTCTTCATCAATTAAAATTTGTAGAAAAAACACAAAGGTTAAAAATACTATATGTATTCCAAAGTAATCTCGTCATTAATACATTTAAACTTATCATCATCCATTGATCCAACATAACTCTTCAATTCCAAAAAGGTAGACATATTAATCATTGAACATTTTTCATGATTATTTATCCATGTGTTTCCATATTATTCTTTTATACTTTTTTACTAAAAACAAAATCATCTGTAATGTCATATGATTCAAAAATGTCAAAACATGATCTAAAAAAACAATCCATACCTTTAATAGTTCATTTTTAGTTTCATCATCTTCAATTAGAATGGGATTAGGTATTGGTAAACATATATTGTTATAGTCCTACTGATCCCATTCCCAAAACCTCTTCATAGGACATCTATTTGTGTAAATACCATTCACACCACATTTAAAACATTCAATTTATCCCTCAAAAATAATTTCTTTACCTTTCCTAGAGACAAGTAAATGCTTCATTTTTCTATTGTAGGTTGTTGATTTATGACCGTTACTACCACATATATAACATCTTCTCATCCCTTTGAAGCATCTTCATAGGTTTTTCTTACCAAATCCTTGACACGTAGGGTTTTTAATATACATTCCTTTATGATTATTACCTGGACTTCCATAGGGATTTTTATTCACATATATGATGCCTTATAAAAATCACCAAGGTTTGAGTGGTATATTATTACTCCAAAGAGTTAGTTAAAAATAACCACAAGAGTTATTATTGCAGCTCCCATTTCATTCAGCAGATTATTCAAAAACCACCACAGTTTCCTTCACATCTCTTGTCACTTTAGTCCATACTATATGCAACCATTTACGAAAACCAAAAAGGTTAGTGTGATTATATGAGTAAAATCATTACATAATATCTTATGAGGAGGGTAATAACTAATATATAATTATTCATGTTATCGTAAACTCGTACAATTTATCTAAAATAACTATGAATCTTTCTAATTTTCATACCACTGCAGTTATATAAATCATGTCACTTATGCTTAAATAATACCCTAACCTCTATGTTTATCTAAAGAAACCTTCCCTACCAACTATAAGGGCCCAACATTAAATATTACTTAATCTTGAGATAAGTCAATAATTTGTCTTTAAATCACATTTAGGATCTTTTAAAGCATATAGATTTAGAGAATTAGGTCATAAAAAATACATAACAACTTAAATATTATAATTAGACACTTCTTCTCGTTATCTATTTTTCATAAAGAAAATACACTTAAAAAATAAACATGGAATCATTCCATGTTTTAATAGCACAACATTTCTTTGATCCCATCCTAGAATATATTCTACTTTATTTCCTGTGAAAAAAATTTCAAAACATGGGATGAGCATACAAAACTCAGTAAGCGATACATAATGAATGAAAACTATTAGTCTTGTGAAAACATTTAAACCATTAAAACATTGTCATAATGTAAAACTTTTTACCTTTAATAAGTAGAAAAAACACTTCACCGAATATAGGCTCATATCCTCCCCTTTTGTGACCAAAATATTAACATAATGCCTATAGAAAGTAACATATAACGTATATTGGTAACTTGAGACATAAACATACTTAAATGAAAAAACCATACAGTCATCACTACAAAATATTTGACTTTTTTCAACATAAATTTAATGACACATAATATATTTGTAGGTAAAAATGAGTAATTCCAATAGATATTAAGTTTTATTGGTATTAATTTTGACTACAAACAATTTTTTACCAATAGATATATATGTTGATATTGATGGTTCAATACCAATGAATCTTTGAACAATAGTTATATTTATTTCTTTATCATACTAAAACCATCGTTTTTTTAGTGACACCTAAATATGTTATTAATAATAACTGTTACCATCAAATCAATTACCAATAATAATATTTTTACAAAAACCCATTAAATAAAAAATATATTTTATCAATAACCAATTAATAGAATCAAAAAAAATTATAAAAAATATTATTTTTATGATAAAAGTCAATATCTATTTACACATTTTATATTAATAACATCTCATTAATTGATTTCAATTTTAAAATTTATCCAAATACTAATAGTTTTTATATTTTTAAATGTTGTTATATACATTATAAATATTATAATTTAAATCATTATGATATTTGGTATATTTACACATATCCTCGATACATGATAATTTAATTTTAATATTTAAATTCAGTAAACATAATTAAATCTAGTCAAAATCAATTAAAAAATAAATTATTTAAATTTAATAAATAAAAACGTAACAACCAATTAAGTAATATTATTATATTAGTAATTTTATTTTTAAAATAGAAATTATTCATACACATACTTATTAGTTTTTATAATTAAAAATATTAAATGATATTTAATATTTGATATTTTAATTATTTGATTTTAATTTTAAAAAATTTATCCCTTACCATTCGACTGGAGACCCCAATACATCTCTGACTTCGATGAGTCGTCCCCAAGAAGTATCCACCTCCAATCCATTCCCACGCTTGTGAAATCTCCCCATGATCCCAAATCATTTCTATGGATGTTTTGGCAACAAAAAATCCAATCCATTTCGGTGCTCTAGAAGGTACCATGGAAACCCTAAATTCTTTGGTTGCCGTTACTCAGTTTTCACATATCGTTACACAGTTCATATTAGGCTCAGAGTTTTATGAATTTCATTCATATTATATCCTCTTCATTATTTCATTAAATCATTCTTTACCATGGCCCTCTTTTTCCCTATCTTCCACTGTACGAGAGCTAAATTTTATATATGCTGCCAATTTCTTCTGTTTCCTTAAAAAATGATGAAACAAATGAAAAATTAATATACATTTTTAGTTTTTTTTTCTTTTATGATAGAAAGTTTATAGTTTTAGTATCCATGTTAATTAAATTTATAATCAATATTAAATTGTAAGAATATTTATTAATACCTTTGGTTGATGAATTTAAGTGAAATACTGACGTTAATTTTAGAGAAGTTCTATGGAAATGAGTTCTTTTTTATTTTCCCCCTATTTGAAGATTGCATGCTTTTTTTCATTACTGAAAAATGCCTCTTTGTCTGGTTAGGGTTCTTTGATGTTTTCTGGGCCGGTTGCTAATTTTATCTTGGTTTGTGTTGAAGTTTTAGGTTTTGACTGATTATTTAATTGAACTGGATACAAATGTAGAAAATGATTGGAATATGTGTTATTTTGTTGTAGGGATTTATGCTCTAATGCCACTGCTAATGCTGTTGAATGCTTTTTGGAGTGTAATGGCACAATCTGTGTGCCTTTTTAGGCTATTTCACAATATACATACGGCAGTCTGAAAAATCACCATGACTCTCATTCTCACAAGCGCCTAAAGGATATTTTTCATACTCCACCTAAAGGTACCAATGAAAAAAGGTGTTTCTTCTATTGATGGTAACTGTCTTCTTATCATTTTGCTCTTAACAGAAATCTTGGCTCTCATATGCTTAATTGAGGACTAGCTGGACTGCAATGAGATTCTGATGAAGCTGGAAATGAATCATCATTCAGAGAGTTGGAGTTCACCTAATACATTGGCAGATTCTGATGTCACTACCTAGGGAGGTCTTAGCTGGCTTGGGGATGGTCAGAGTAGAGACTTGAATTAATGTCTTGTCCTGGTATCTCCTCTAAAGTGTGTTTCATGTCAGGTTGTTTGTTATTTATATTATTTCCTTGATGGTGTAAGCTCATTGCACCTAGTGTTTTCACTGTATACATCACTCTCTTTACTAACTTTTTGATAGGAATGGGTTGGGAAACCAAACCATGTCTCATTTTTAGTAAAATAATCATTGGAATGGTTATAATAAGAATTGTTTCATGATTGGATGATTTTTTATTTTTTCATAATGAAAAAAATGCCTTGATAATTTCCCAAATTCTGATGCTTTGTGGTGGAAAACAACTAATTATGGGAGAATTATGAAATTAAATTATTTTTAAAAAAAGTACCTTTAATGGTTTTTCATCACTTCCCCTTGAATCCTAGACTCAGCCCACTGGATTTCAACCAGTTCAGTGTTCTGTACTTAATACAGATCATCGAGGCGGTTAAATAGACCCATCCGCACCTTATGGGAACCAATGTAAGGACTCTGGTCCCTCATGTTAAAACAAGGTTTAGTTCATTTTTATTCTTTTTTTGTTATATTATTTTTAATCACGCTCGTTTATAATGGTTATTTGTGGTGGAGTGATAGTGCTAATTACATATTATTCTTTGTAGAGGGTGGTTATCTGGTTGGTCTGAAATAGATATGTGGAATTGGGATGCATGATGTTGATGCTACTAGAGAATCGATGTTGCTGAAGATTGCCTGGGTGTTGCTGAGCATCATTAGAAATTTTAAAAGTATCTCCAAAAGAGACATAGTTTTAACTTAGTAGGATTCTGATATTATATATCAGATTCCCATAACCGGTATGAACATGGATTCCAACATCTTGTGACTTAAATATTCATGCTGTTATAAGATTTATTTTTTTAGTTCTGTATTTCCCTTGAATCTTATTATACACTTGGAAAACTGTATTTTTAATATCATAGTATTTTAATATGATTTAATGGTCTTGCTGAATGAGATAACTCTGGATTATAATACTACACTATTCTTGATTAATATCATAATAGAATTTTCTGCATTTTTAATATTATAGCATAATGATCTAAAGAGTCACTGGGGGGGAGTAATAAATACCAGATATATCCCAATGGGTACCATTATACATGTCATGAGTAATTTGTCTTCTTCTTCATTACTTCTTTATCCCTTCAGTAATCCACAGAATGTGATATGGAATTTCATCTTCATCATCATCCATCGCATAAATGGAATCCACAATGCTCTCAAAAGCATCTCATGGACATTGTCATCTCTTGGAAGAACAAAATATTGGTGGACCATCAGTTTATATTGATTAACTCTATAAAAATGACATTCAATCCACTTTTCATGGTTGAGATGATTCCCATCGTCTGCACAACTATTCATGTTCCCCTAAGAGAGATGACCTGAACCATAGATCAACTAGTTCTAGATTTTCATGAAATGGATGAGTGTTGCATCAATATTAGGAAGTACTACCTATATTGGTTCTCATCCCATGATATTTTTGTTGACCATCATCAATCAATTAACAACAAGTCCATAAAAGGGTGTTTTTTTTTGGAATTTAATGGTCTGAAACATGAATTCCATTATTTTCATGGTGGTTTTGACATAATCCATCAAAAGGAGATAATGATTGTCTTAAATGAAAATCACTAAGGCGTGATTCTCTCAATGTAGAACATCATTTTATTTTTATATATCATTTTTGGGGAATGACATATGAATACCTTAGACTCCACACACACACAAACACATTTCAATAAATTGTTTAGTTGTTTTAACTTCTCTTACTTTAAAACTTCCTTTGAAGGTCCAAACATATGTCCTATTTTAGATGTCGACATGAAACAGTTATTCAAGTACTTTATTAATGGTAGACGGTTCTTTATTTTTAATATTATAGTATACTGTTCATCTTTAATAACATATTATGACTGTTCTACATTAATAGTTATATATTTTTGGTGTAAATGCTCAATAGATTTTAATTGTATTTATGTGTGTTTTATATGGTGTATGAATAAATGAGTAATGATTTTAGTAGTAGAACTTAGACTCTATCTGTCAACATATTCTGATATTTTTTTGGTTTCACCTAAAATAACATTAACAGCAATGTTCAACTTATTCACTGCTTGGATTTTCTTTTTTTTCCTCTATCCATGGACATAATGTATTTTCAAAGGTTCATTTCATTATGAATTCCCTGTTACAGGACCTTAAAAGCATGTGTTGTATGTGCTTTTTCATTGATTTTGTTGTAATAGATCGCAAATCTATGACATCATCATCATCATCATCATTGTATATTTTATTTTCGGGAAAAAAACCCAAAGCCCAAGAAAAGGAGGCTGGATCTAAGGGGGTCTAAAGTAATGCAGGCCGAGGGAATCCCCTCTAATCAGGTTCACCCCCTCAGGTTTAAAACAAGAGATGTTATGGAGACATGTGACCTCAAACGTTTGTCCCGCCTGAGAAGCAAGATGGTCTCCTACTTTGTTCCCCTCTCGCCAGGTATGGGTTACATTAATATTGTTGGATATGAGCATCTTGCACCGCCTAATGGTGTAAGCTATCGACCAAGGTGTGGGTCCTCTTCCAAGAAAGGCATCGTGAATGATCATTGAGTCGGTCTCCACCTGAGCGAGTCGAATCTGCTTTTGCATGCAAAGATTGAGTCCGGTTAGGACTGCATTGGCCTCTGCTTGTAAAGAATTTCCCCTCACGTAGTGTGCCATGAAGGCCAGAAACGTACATCCCGTGTAGTCCCTCACTACACCACCTCCTCGTATGATACCCGAGGAGCAGGATCCATCAATATTCAACTTGAGCCCATTCGTTGGGGGCATCCAGCATACCCAGTGGCCCTGCTGCATGGGGTGAGGGGCATGCGAAACACCGTGCATGAGCCGAAGTGAGGGTGCGTCTCTTCAGCTGCTGATGTGGGTTACCCAATCAGCTATCAGGATCCTTGTGCGCATAATGATATATCTCCCAGTAGACCTAGACCCCTCGTATCTTGCACGGTTCCTGGCCTGCCATAAACTCCAGCATCCTGCATTGAGAATGATGGTTCTCGCCATTCTTTCCGGTCCTGCACTGTCCGCTCCCCTGTACCAGCGCTCAACAAAGGAGTCATCATGAAGGTCCCAATCCTGGTACGTAGTGAAGCCACCGAAAAAACTCCACAGTTCGTGAGCCCATCCGCCATTGAAGAACAGGTGATGTGTGGTTTCCTCGTGGCTGTTGCTGCAGCAATGGCATTTTGAGGCCATCTTGATCCCCAGTTTTTTAATGTTGCCATCTGACGAGATGTCTTGGTTCCTGATCCTTTATATTAGGAATCCGTATTTCATGGGTATTTTCATACACCATACAACCTCATGCCACCTATCGACCTGGGGCTGGGGGGCGGAAAACCGTCTGAAATCCTTCAAGGTGAAGTGGCCCGAAGATGAAGGGGTGAACACGCACATGTCCGCCTCCGAGTTGAGGATGATCATATCATAGGCCTCTTGTTGCTTTTTATCCAGAAGCAGCCTCATGAAACGAGGGTGGAGGCTCGCCTCCTTGAAGCTGATGTTGGGAGCGGGGCAGCGGAGGAAGCCGATCACATTGCCGGCCCAATTATCATGCCAGAACCGGATGTTTCCCTCTCCAACGATCCATTGGGAGTTCTGGCGAAGGGTCAGGATGAGGCTACTAACTGAGGACCAGAGGGGGGAGCCTTGGAGTGGGGATGCGTTGTCCGTGCTCCCGCCGAGGCTGCTCGACATGGTCTTTCCCCACAACGTGCACTCCTCGATCATGGCCCATGCCAGTTTTGCATGCATGCTGTGGATGGTAACTGCCAGACTCTTCACGCCAATACCTCTGTCCTGGATAGGGGTTTCCATCCACTCCCAAGAGACCCAGCGTCTCTTACGTTCCGAAGCGGCATCCCAGATGAATTTAGAGAGCATGTTATCAATACTCTTAATGACCCCTTTAGGTACATTGGAGGCTGCCAGAGCATGGACAGGTATCGTGGATAGGACACTGTTGGTGAGCGCAATCCGACCTCCAAAGGAGAGGAAACCGTTTTTCCAGTTGAGCACCCGCCCCGCAATTCTGCTTACCACCTGGTCGAAGTCTCGAATCTGCGTCCTGCCGGAGGATATTGGTGTGCCGAGGTATTCCATGGGAAAGACGCCCCGTTGCATGCCCAGCCTGCTACTCAGATGTGCAGCCCTCCTATTGTTACAGCTTCTTGAAATATAGAATTGGCTTTTATCCTTGTTAATAGTTTGTCCACTCTAGTGGCTGTATGCCTCAAGGATCCGGGTGATCCCCCGAATCGACTTCTTGCCCGCATTCATGAAGATGAATGTGTCGTCGGCGAACATCAGATGGGAAACCGAGGGAAGATTCCCTTTCCTGCGATAAGGTTGGATGTCACTATTGGAGGTCTCTCTGTTGATCATCCGGCTGAGAATATCCTGAGCGATGATGAAAATGCTGGGTGATATGGGGTCACCTTGACGAAGGCCCCGGGTTTCCTTGATAAATCCCCAGCTTCACCCCATGAAAGTGACAGCCGACCAGGATGAGCTATAACACCTGAACTGGAGGTCGTATGCCCAAGACGAGAAGCCCAGTCTCACCAATACCCTGTTGATGTACCCCCATTCCATATGGTCATAAGCCTTATTCATCTCCACCTTGATATCTATGTTGGAGCCATGCGTTCAGATATTCAGGTCCCTCACCATTTCTTGTGACATGGCTATGGATTCTTGGATCGAGCGCCCCTTAACGAAGCCATGCTACTCAGGTGCGATCCACCATGGGAGAAGAGGAGATAGACGCGCGTTGAGGATGCTGGCCAGAATCTTGTACGGGAAATTGCACATGCTTACCGGTCGATAGTGGAGGAGGGAGGAGGGATCCTTGGTCTTTGGGATGAGTACGAGGGTCGTAGCACAAGCCACACGAGGAAGGGAACCGCCTCGGAAGAAGTCTTGTATTGCAGCAGAGATATCATCTTTAACCACCACCCAAGAGCCCCTGTAGGACGTACCTGGGAAGTGGTCAAGGCCGGGTGCACTCTCGGGGTTGAGCCTCAACATGGCCTCACAGATCTCTTCCTCCCCAGGGACTCACTCAATAGAAACACTCTCATGGCCGGAGACGAGGCTAGGAACCTCCCCCCAAAACTCCTCACCCCCTTCCGGATATCCATTAGGCATTGTGGAATTGGGGCCTTCCAGGAGGTTTCTGAAATAACTATGGGCCATGTCCCCTACCACGTTGCTGTCATCAGTGTACGTGCCATCATCCAGAAGTAAGTTGGGTTTGATTGGCCTTCGCCTCTCCTTGATGCAGGAATTAAAGAAACCCGTGTTTTTGTCAACCTCACGGAGCCATTTAATCTTCGAGTCCTCCCTTGCCCAACGTTCCTGGGCCAGAACCGGATCAGCCAGACAATTTTTTTTTCCAAGAAGATCATCAAACACCACATCGTCCCAGTTCTCTTCCAGTTCGGTCTCCAAGTGTTCCACATCCCTCCTGATCTCTTCCATATTCTGATCGACAGGAGGAAGATCCCTAGCCCATGCTTGTAGCCTTTACATCGGCATCCTCAACTTGTTGTGGATGGCTGTCCATGAGTGACCCTGAGTCGGTCCTCTCCACACCTCCCTGACCACTTGTTGGTAGCCCGGGTTATCGTTCCACCGACTACTAAATCTGAAACAATCGTTCGTGGCCTGTGCTGGAGACAGAGAAAGAAGAAGCGGCGAGTGATCAGATATACCGCGAACGAGGTGGCTGACCTTGGCCTTTGGAAATATGGACAGAGCGTGGATGTTAGCAAGGCATCAGTCCAGCCTGCTCCAGCAGCGGCTATTCCCGCGTTGGTTGTTACACTAGGTGAAAGGGTCGCCCACATACCCCATATCCATTAACCCATTGCTAGCCATGAACTGGACGAAGTCCATGCTCAACTCTCTGGGGAAGCCTCCTCTCCATTTCCTCTCCACTGGTTCTATTACCACGTTGAAGTCACCCCCGATGATCCAAGGCAGGTCCCCTGGGTCGAAACCGCTGAGTTCCTGCCACAGGCTCTCCCTCCTTTGCGCATCACAGCTGCCATAGACGAAGGTCACCAGGATAATCTCCGTGCCATGGGTTATGCTGGTTGTAATATGTTGCATGCCTGCCTGGATGAGTGTAACCAGAGTATCCCTGTTCCAGAACACCCCAATGTGTTTGTTGACAGGGTCTGCATGCAGTGAGCCTTTCATCCTGGTTTTGCGAGCAAACTCCTTGATCTTCTCGGGTTTCTGTTTGTGTTCTAGGATGGCGACTATATGGACCCTATGTTTCCTGGATTCCGATATGATGAAGTCGGTTTTAACTCGTGCCCTGATGCCACGGGAGTTCCATATGAAAATGGGAATCATTTGGTAAAGGAAATCCCAGCTTTGGCCCCAGGCGACATGGTCTCTTTGCATAGGGAAATTGCGCATTCCTGGATTTGTTTCTGCTTCAAACAGAGACTTGTACACATCCCCGGGCTCTGCGCACCCGGTTCTGGGGATGCCCGTTGTGGACGTGGTGAGTGTTTGACGGATTTCCACTTCACCCCGCTCAGCAGAGACCGAGCCAAAGGCCCAGGAATTTCAGTTAGCCGATCATCTGGGTGACCCGGCTTTGCATCTAGTCATAATCTATACCGCCCAATGCCCCGAGCCTCCGTCCATAATGCGAAAACAAGAGACCCGTGGCCACTCCCAGCCAGGATCCAAGGAGAATCGAGGGGCCTATGTGTAGTTTCAGTAGCAGGGTCCACGAAGTTGGGGAGCGACAGAGGGCCAAACATTAGGAAGCAGCCTGGGAGAACTCCATTATGAAGCCACTGGGAGGGGTTGCATAAAGGCAATAGATAATCAGTGACGGCAGGGGGGTCATGCGTGTTGGACGGTATCATTGCCAGGCTATGAAGCTGTTCCCGAAAGCTCGAGGGAGAGGGTGGGTCCTCCGTGTCCCCCGGGTCCAGGCCATTCCCCTCAGGAGGAGGGAGTGAAATCCCTGGCACCCTGTGGCCATACACAGGGCCATGCCCTCTGGGCGGGGAAACCTCACTAGCCGGGGGACCTCCAGGTGCAGGACGCCGGGGACCAAAGCACCTATTCCTGCAGAGATGAAAAGAATGCCCTTGGAGTTGACAGATAGAGCAATACCTAGGAAACAATGGGTAGACGACGTCCTGGTTCCAGACGAACGAATCTTTCACCTTTAGGGATAGTTTCTCTGGAATGGGAAGCGATAGATCGAGCTCCACACATATCGTGGCCACCACAGTCTCATCTCCCCGGCTTGTGCGATCATCAGTACACAGAAAGCCACCGAGTGAATCCCCTATTGCCTTGAGGAAGGCGCCATTCTGGAAGGGCAGGGGGAGGCCTGGCAGACAAATACAGACCGCGGAATGCGAGTGCTCCTTGCCCCTTTGAACCTCCATGGACCATAGGGACAAGCTAAACCTCTAATGCCCCTAGCTACGAGGGGCCTTGCTCCATGCCAAGATGAGATCCGCGTCCGATGCGAGAACCAGGCAGAACGAGTTTCTATGAATAATGGATATACGGGCCGGTTCCTGGAGACCCCAGGAGTTGACAAAACGCTTGAAAATGGGTAGGGGAGGAAGCGAAGTGCCGAAACGAGCTACCAGGGGTCCGTTATATGCTGTTTCCCCAGCTGGGTCTGGTTTCGGTTCCTAATCCTCAAGTTTCAATAGGGACTATTGGGTTAAAGGATGTTAAGCAGCTATCTGCAACGGCAAGATCAAATGCACATATGCTTAGTGTGGAAACTGGTAATGAAGGTGTATGTATAGTGCCATGTTCAGAGGTCCATGTTGAAGAATCTAGACGAGAAAGAAGTGAGGAAGCTTGTTGGGGCCATGTGATGGTTATTTCGGTTGAAAAGAACACTCATCAGAAATGCATCACCAGGTATGTTGCTGCTCTTCTGGTTAATTTCCTTATGAAAATTAAGATCAAAATTAGTTAATGTATCTATCCACTAGCTTGGAAAACACTTTCAATTAGGAAACTCAAAGTGTTCTATAATGTCTTCATTCTTATTATGTTATTCACCTTCACTTCATTTTTTAATACTTTTATTAATTTCTAATTTTGTTTCAATTCATGCAGATATTTTTCACTGAATTGTGGGTATGCTCTTTGGATATGTGTGGTGTAGATCCAGGAGATGAATGGTGTGGCATAGCATTGATTTCAGGTTCCTCACTGAAACTTGATCTAACATGATTTTTGTAGATGTCAATACAGATGATGAATGAAAAAAACACTATATGCATATCATTTTTTTTATATTTTCATTTATTTATATTTTAGTTTCACTTCATGTAGACATTTTACACTGATTTTTGGGTATTATATTTGGTTGTGTGTGGTGTAGATCTTCGAGCTGAAGGGTGTGACATAATATCAAATTGATTTTCTTCACTTGTACTGTATCTGACTCAATTTTTTGAGATGTCAACAGGGATGAATGAAAAATTCGCATTATATGCAGTTCATTTTTTTTACATTTCTTTTTTTTTGTTTCAATTCATACATATATCTTTTACTGATTAGTGGGTATTCTCTTTGGTTGTTTGTGGTGTAGATCTTGGATCTGAAGGGTGTGGAATAATGACTTGAGGTTCCTCACTGGTGTAGGAGCTGACTTGGTCCATTTCTTCTAATGACCTACATGGGGGTGATGAACGATCATTGACTAGAGTAACTATATTTCTACTATGATGGGTGATAGAGGATTAGAGTCAAGATAGAGCATGCAATTTTTAATTTGGGGGGTGGGGTGGTGGATCTTGGGATTTTTGGGTTTTTATTATCTTTTTAGGTGTCAATCAACATAACTTTGTATTGATTCATTTTGTTTTAACATTCATTATTAATATGATTAATATTTTCTAAGTTTGAACATGTGAAAATTTTCTTCAGTTTGATAATTAAAATAGTACTATTATATATGATAAATTAATAAATATAATATTATATTTATGAAATAAATACTGAAATACCAAAACATAATATCTTATTTAAAATATAAATTAAAAATAGATATTAATTGTTGGTATTAGTTAGAAAAGTTGATAATAATATTAGGAATGGATAAATTTGTCATAAAATATGTTTCTAAACATATTGACCAACACATACATTATCTGTTGGTATTATAATAATTCCAACATTACAATTTTATCTATCGAAATAACATTTAGCGACAGACTTTTTACCAACAGTTTAGTGACAAGATAATTTTTTTGGTAAAACGTTTTACCAACAGAAAATGCACTTTTACCAACATATGTATCCCTATTGAAAAAAGGTAATTATTTTGTAATGCATCTTCCACACATATCAAAAAATGTAATAGCCATATGGATGACTTTCATTTCTAATGTATTGGAGGTTATAACATAACCATCCATCATTGGTTTATCATGAAACCACCCATCATTTGGTTTATCACATAACCATCCATCATTGGTTTATCACGTAACCTCCTGTCAAATGTCCAAGTACCATATATATTCATAACTTATAAAATATTGAAATTTTCAACATTTCACTAATAAATTTTCATTTTAAATCACAAGAAATAATTTAATGGTTTTGAAATACACAATTCAGTTTAAAAACAATTTTCAATACCAAAACACCCTAAAAGGTAATAAGGGATTTCATTCCTTTTGAAAACATTAAGGATTATAGAGGAAGACAAATATCAGATAACGATTACAGTAGTGGGGGGTTCATTATCTCTACATACCTGAAAAAAATTACTTTTGTCATTTAGTAAAATGCTTCGTAGAAAAAAATACTCCCTTTTAATTAAATTGAAATTCAAAGGGGATTATTATACACCGTATAAAATATGTTCATGTATAAACAGAAAATGCCTCTATGAAAGGAGATTGAGATGAAGTCCCTTACCTTGAGTCTGAATTCTCCCATTCTGTCTTTATATTACTGAACAATAAACTTATGGTAATTTATAATTTATTCCAAACCCTTTTCAAGTTAATTATTCCTTTTAAATCCCTTATTACCTTGTTATAAAAATTAAATTATTATTTAAGTTAATATCAGACGTTTTTTTTATATTCGGTATTTGAGTCGAAAATGAACTTGTTTTGATATAAATTGTCCATGTATTCAAAATTATATCATATACAAAATGATATAAATATTATATATATCCAGTATATTTTTATTTATAATAGTCCATAAAAGTTTTAGATAATAAATGAAATGCACCGTTCATGGAGATGGTAGGTCGTACGTACGTATGAGTGCTACTTAATTTCTTTGTCTTATTAAATGAAATTAAAACCAAATTATACATAGGTATATTATAATTAAAATATAATATCATATGTTATATATGTTACTTAAGGTCACCAACACCATCATTTATACGTTTCATGTATGGCATGAACGAGACATATCACTTGAGGGGGCGGTAGTCTATAATTCCTCAGATGAAATTATAGTATTGACACATTATGGATAGAATAATGGTATGTTGTAAATAAAAAATACAGAAGCATAGAGACAATATAAATATAATATATATCATATATAAATGCAGTTCCATCTTAATGGCCACTATGATAAGTGGTAGGGGAAAAACGAACAATCATCGTTTCGTGAGGCAGTAGGTAACCATACACAGAAACAGTATGTTCGTATCCATTAGGTAGAGCTGTGTATAATTTTAGTTTTAATAATTCTCATAAAACATCCTAGTATATTTAAGATACTGTTGTTGTTATGTAATCCATTAATAATTAAAGCATTAAAAGTGAATAAGAAATATAAAGGAAAGGAACTCGGGAGAAGACGTTACCTCTAAATCGAGTAACTTCTTTTGATTTGAGGCAAAAGGATTTCTAGAATTTCCTTATTCCCAAGGTAAGGATTCAAGGAGTAATGGAGGAATGTTGGAATATTATTTTAGTAGAAGTTGGATGATCGAAGGGGTGTTAGAAGTTTGATTATGTGGGTATAGGTGGTGGCCTTTTATAAGAGGGAGGAGGGGCACTTTAGAAAAGTCGTCAAATATTAATTTATTATAAATTAAATTTCTATTAAAAATGGTCCAAATAGTTTAATTCTAATATAGGATTATTTTGGTTCGAATACCCATCATAAAATATTTTTAGAAATTGTTTCGAATATTTTTTTATATTTATCTTTTTGGTTTAACCATTTTTTACCCCTTTTAATCTTACCGTGATATCATGTTTTTTTACACATTGTGGGTTAATGTAATTACCATATCATGTAAAAAGACACAAATGTTGTCATTTATGAAATATTTGGACTTTTATAAAAACTTTTGCCAAATCGTAGATTTTTATGAATTTAATATCATTTAATAAACTATTATATGTTTTATGATATGAATTATGTAAATTTTGGACACTTTTCATACTTGATTTTTTTTCAGAAATTCATTAGAACATTATTAATTAGAAAAAAAGGAATTAAATCAAAGACAATATGTCAATATCATCTAAATATCATGGATGAAATCAAAATAAACAAATTATATTTATTTTAATATTTACAATATCATTTATTTGAATCTTTTATTAATGAATCGATCACAACATCATCATTGTGTGATAAATATATTTATTTATATATTGTATAGAAATTATAAACAAAATATCACAATCTATGAAAGCGTTTTTCCTTTCTAATGACTATTTATTGTCAAAGAAATAAGTTATATAATCATATATTAAAAATTTTGAGTAAAAGATACATGTTTATGTTATATTTTCAATTAATTTAAATTAATTCTTATAAAATGTCATTTTTACACCCAAGTGGCACAATGAGGTCAAAAAATGGACACAAGGATTCCCATGGACTGAAATATCTCATAAAATAGTATTATTTCAGATACTTGGGTTGCTTAATATTATTATAATGTTATTTTTTATCTGTATTTACAAGATTTACCATTTAACCATGTTAATTAAAATAATTACCTAAGTAACTATTCATAATGTCCAAAAATAAAAGGTATATATTACCACAACTTGTACCATATGATTCCAAATATGGAATATATTTTTACAAATTCAAAACAGACTATTTTCAGATATTTGTTTTAAATTTATACCCCATTATCAAAACCAAAAATGGGGTTTTAAAAATTAAAATATATTAAAAAATTGACATTTGTTTATATCCAATTTAAAAGTGAAATTACTTCTAACTACCAAAATTAGAATTAATGGTAAAAAATGATCCCATTACAATTAAAAACCAATTAAAATGAAAATCTATCTATATAAATAAATTATATGAACATGATTTTTTGAGTTAAAATGCATTATTTTTGGCTATTCATTAAAAATGAACTTTATTAAAAAATTACCAAAAAAATTATCCAAAGTAAATTTTGATGCCCCAATTATATAAATGAATTTTATTTTTTCTAATAGAAAATATAAAAGTGATAAAAATTAATTTATAATGGTTTCTTCATTAAAAGGTGGTAAAACTGCATTTTTAGAAAAAAATTATTCTTTTACCTAAAGAATTTCATTTGTTCTTATATCATATATATAAAACATATAAGATGAATTTAAAACATTATATTGAAGTTTTATAACATATATTTTTCATATAATAAAAATACATAATGTTTAATCTGATTTTATAGAGATTATTATTCTATTTTAAATAGGTTTTCGTGAAAACACGTCCTTTATATTAAAATGTTTTTTATTTCCATTAATAATAAATTTGGTAACCAAGTTATCATCATTTAAACATATGGAAACCATATTTAAAAATTTAGTTGATACGATTAATTCCCACCATTCCAACAGTAAGACACTAACTACTGTTTAAAATAATGATGATATTATTGTATTATTTTTCGGTATAACTCAATGTTGTGTGCAACATAAGATTTTGGAAAAGCCCGTTGTTGAGTATCATGAATGATATCGGAAAAAGCATACCATCTAACATAAAATTATTATGTAATTCATAAATATTAATAGAAATGAAAAAGTATTATTCTATAACTATCTGGTTCGTTATATTATCTCTCTTGTGGAGTGTTTGAAATTTAGATTGTTTAATATTTTATTTTCACTGCATTGCATTGATAAATTATTATTTTGAAAAATTAATTTCCTCTTGATTGCTTTGATTCCCAAGAAATATTCTCAAATTTGGGGAGATGAGTAACTCCCCACAGTTATTTTATTTTTGTGTAAAGTTTCTATATTTTCCAAGTCATCAGTGACCCAACTAAGGTGAAACTCTAAAAACCACTAGTTCATCAACTGAGAACACAAAATGTAGATGATGTCGATCAAAATGGTATTTATGAGGATTATAATTCCTAAACATTATCTAATGAAACAAATTTATAATTTTTATTTTCTCTTAATACAAACTAGTTCCAATCATGGAATTTTCCAAAACCTCGTACAAAAAGAGTATAAATTTACATGGCCAACAATACAAGGACTCAAAGGGTTCCATATAGATGAAACAATGATAGTTGTTATTAAAATAAAAATGATCTATCCAAAAAATAGAAATCCTAAGATCCTCTAATGTCGAGAAAGTATGCCTGAAAAATGTCATCAAGATTCATTATAGCTAATTCATTCTGACCATATTTTTCAGGAAGGAACACCCTGCTCAACAATTCCTAAAATCCATTTACATCATGGAAGACTGAAAAAATTAGAAGTGAAATAGTTATCCCAATTATAAATTATAGTATAAAGAACTCCAAGAAGTATTATGATCACATGTACATATAGATTTACCATGTCCTCAAATTTTGTGGTATCATGAATGGGAATGAACTATAATAATTTTGTTATCAGGATAATCACCACTAACATAATGTTTTCCATATATGTATATAGGATAAATTTAAAAAAAGTCCATCAACATCTCATTCCACGTCCAAGTAAGCATAAGTAGTGGCTGAAGAGGGATATAAGGCTTCTGATGTGAAACCTTAATCTCAAAACATATATAACAATTAGTAAAAAAACAATTAAATGAATCATATCATACCTAGACACAAAAAATGTTTCCTCATGTCATAGTAAAAATTTTTGTTCCAGGGTGAACCACCCACTGGGAATGATGATGACCCCCCATCACAACCTTCCTATGGGGTAACAAAACAACATGCCAATTACTAAATAAAATTATATCCATAAAAGATTAATACCACTCAAAAATAGTTTAAACATCTAATATAGAATATATAATGTATCATAAATCAAAATAAAGCTAATTCTATAAAATAATCATCTTGAGAATTTAGGATTATAACTTATCACACAACAAAATAGTCATGGTCTCATACACCCACACTCCCATATGAATACAAGTGATGGTAGCCAATAGATTACATTCCTCAAAAAATATATTCAAGGAATTGGATGGATGATTCCATCTCAAGGAATTAGAAATTAAATTCCCCTTTGTAGAATTATAGGTAATATTGATTTCAAAGGATTACATATATTTCACCCATAAAATATTTCCATAATTTCTAGGTGTATTACCCATGGGGTAGGCTTTGAGTTTGGATTTTCTTCATTCCCTGTGGGAGGAACACAATAAAAAAACAAATTTTTTTAGGATATGAAGTGATGTTTTTGTTGGATCAGTTTAAACCATGATATTTAAAAAAATCATTGTTATTGTTATATGTAGACTAAGGATGAGTATAAATAGCATTCATGTCTTCTTCATCCACTTCCAGAACATAATTTTAAGTGGGATGAGAAATCTATGGACCTTGTGGTCTCGTTTCCACGTTAACCTTTGAAGATATAATCATATTTTAGTGGTTATAGGCCAATTGACCAAATTATATCACGTTATTCCCATTCATGATAGGAAAAAACATAAGGAATCAGGAAAAATTTATGTGCATGAGATCATTTCATTGAATGCAGTACAATATTATATATTTTCTGATAGGGATCCTCAGTTTATAGAACTAGATTAGGGAGGCCTCTAAGAATCCATGAGAACCTTGGTAAATCTTATCATGTTGTATTATCCTTATAAAAATGTTCATATGTAATGACCTACATAGATTCTGAAGTATATGGTAAATTTTAGTGTTCTTGACTTTCTAAAAACATGGAATTGTCACATGAAGTAGGTTAGGTTTTCCAATAATAATATCCACCACTCACCTTTAATATTTAAAACATTGAGATCTTTGTTTATCCATGTATATCCCTACATTATTGGTTAAGGATTGGAAAAACATCAATATTTGGAACTAGTTTGGTTCAAGATATAACAATAAATATTCTATTGACTTTTCAAAGAATTGTAACACCGCATACCATTATAAATTCTAAAATGATTAATGATTGTTCTCTTTGGAGTTCTTGGTTGGTGACCTAGTGTTTTTTAGATTTTCAGCTCATTTGTTCCATCGATGGATAGATAAATAAGTAATGTTGACACTAAGATACATGATCCTATTTATGATTATTGATCATATTGGTAAGGTGTCTTAATATGTAGATTTACCAACTCTGAGGAATTTAATCCATAATTGTTTTCACATATCTCTACTCAAAATGTTTCTCTACGATTCTTTCCATATCTTGAGTTGGGATTATTTTTATATAGAACCTGATTTTTCCATGACTGAGCATCTTGTTTGGATTGTTTACTCTCAAAAAAAAAATTCTTCATAGAAAATTCTTACCATTGGTTTGAGTGTTATTGTAGAATGGTTCCTATTCACATGAGACATGGGTGCATCAGGATTTGATGAGAGAGTAATGGCCTCACCTCTTGGAGGTGGATTCTTCTAGATAGGATTTATACGGGTAGAAATAATTTATACTGGGGAGACTATACAATCCAGTTTCAAGCATTCAGGTATGAACCTTGTTTTCTACTTGGTTATTTTTGTTTCATGTTGATTCCTTTTTGATTTAATTTATTATTCGATGAGTTTGATGTTTTTTTGGTTTTCCCCATTGTTTATGTCTTTAGAGGAGTTTGGGAGAGGGGTTGAACATGTTTCTGGTTGTCAAGAGGTGGCTATGTGGATCATCATGGGAAAGGGTGTGATCCTATTTCTAGGAAAGATACATAACATCCATTGTATAGTTAGTAAGGGCTACCAACTCACTAGTGGGAGGGTGGTCCATTGATATGCCTATAGTAATCCCACTGGCCGGCTAATAGAATCCCACTGACCAGCCAATGAGACTTCTAATTGGTAGTGTATTATTTTCTGTGTCACTAGGAAGCTAGGGGAGGGCACCATAGAGTGGATAATGCTGAAAGGGCCAAGAAATCCTAATGTAGTGTCATCTTTTTGCCTTTTTTTAATTTCTTATTTTGCTCTAAATCTACCCTCTCAAATTTTATCCAACCTATAACCCTTTATAGGCCCTCTAGAGATATATTTTTCTCTTCCAAATTTATTTCTTCATGAACCAAACTGTCCATGGATTTGTTTGACCACTTCTAGTATTTTTAATATCTATTTGATCATGTACTCTTATTTCCTCCTTTCAATCCCTCACAGAGATTAGTGTTTCATTATGTTATTATTGGATCTCAATATTGACTTTATTAATTTTTCTTCACGGATTCTCATTGAGTTGTTACTTTCATCATTTTTCAATTGTTGAATCATGTGTGGGTGTTGTATATATTGACTGAGGTTGGTGGTTTAATTAAAAAAACATCTATTAATTATAACCATTTATTCTTATTGGATTTTATAAAAAATTTCAATTTTTTTTCTAAATTATTGAATTTATACCATTGAGGAATGATTTGAAATGGCATAGAGTTCATGGTGAAACCCGTTGAAAATGTATTTTTGAAAAAAAGTGTGATTTCCCAAAAATAATGAAATTGAATTGAAAGATTAATTTGAAGAATGATATTAATGAAATAAGAATACATGGAATTTTTTATTATTTGTAATGGGGTTATTTGAAACAATATGAATGTCTTTTTTGATAAAAATATTTTGATGTTAGTTTTTAGAATGAATGGTATGTTTTGAAACATGAACATGGGTTCATTTGAAATGGTGATTTAAAATGATTGATTGAGTTTATTAATAACCATATTAATTCTGATTTACCTTGATTTATATTGGTTTCTGGGTAGTTAGGCTAGAAAAACACATAGATTGATGATAAGAATGATAACTAAAAAAGAATGAGGAAAGGGAGTTTATTCTTTGGGATTCTATCATATTTCACATAAGCTTGTGATATAGGAAGCATGTGCACATCGAGAGATTTATTCCTCTATAACTCATGATTATCCCTCTACTAATCTTACCTTATGTCTATTAAGCATGGTTCTATGATTGAAAATGATTATACATACTGATAATTGATTAAAATTATTTTCCCATTTCCATTTTAATAGAAATTTTTATACATGATTATTTTGATAAAGATGTTTATATTTTCTTGATGTGATGGAAATTCACATTAAAACCTATTTTAGAATTTTCATTAATATGGTATGAATGTAGTATTTTCTTATTAATTGTGAAAATATTTCCATTCCATTATTTATTTAAAATTGAGAATATTTGGTTTATTTGTAATATATTTTTTATGAAATGTTTGGTGAGATCCTGTTAGGATTTTTTTCTCACACCCAGCCCTTTCCATAGGTAGTATTTATGTTATGTTATTTTATATCTAGGGAAAGGTAAGAAACTTCTCGGTGGTGGTAGGAGTTTTTTTTATTAAGTACTGAGTGTTTCTGGTGACTGATGTAGCATGAAAACTAGTTATTGCATTGAGATTTTGGGGATGATGTCTTGATTGTTTTATTTGATAACATATGTTGATGATCTATTTTGAGACTTGTGTATATTTTATTGTGTCATTTTCTCATGTTTGGAGTTTTTGGTATACTAAATGGTTATTATTTTATATTCATTGCACTGTTTTGATGAGATATTATTATAGTGAAATCATTCACACTTTATTATTTTGATTCTCATGTGCTAGGCGTCAGCCCATGGGGACTTGGAATTCCATTTGTTCTAGTTATAACAAGCTACCAATTAATGAGTCTTGTATACCTAAAAATACTTGTAGGTGAATGTATATCCACTATGAGTACGTTTTTATGCATTTTTCTTTGAAAAATGCTTCTACAGTGTTTAAGGAATTGATGAATATGATTTTCCAATAGTACCTTGACTATTTTGAAGTGGTCTTTTTGGATGACATCTTGGTCTTCTCTAAAATTGAAGATGATCAAACACATAACCTAAGATAAGTTGTGGAAATTTTTAGATATCACAGAATTTATGAAAATCATTTAAAATATAGCTTCTAGATTTAGAAGGTAAATTTATTCAGACATGTTATATTTGAACATGGTATTTTATTTAATCATGATATGGTGAAGAATATTATGACATGGGAGAAACCATATACTATCTTTGATATTTAGGGATTCATTATCATTCCAGGGTACTAAAATAGGTTTTCGAATGATTTCTCAAAGTTATCTTCTTCATTGACCACTCTTACATATAATGGTGTGATGTTATTAGATTCTAATTTATAGGTTCCTTCTTTGAGGTGATTCATAATTTAAATTCATCACCAGTTTTTAATCTTCTAGAAAATGGGTAGGGTTATGTGGTATTTTTTGATGCACCAGTTTGGGTTTGAGATATGTTCTCATGTAGGGTGATCATGTGTTGGTTTATGGTTCTCACATGCTTCGTACCTATAAAAATAAGTATCTAAAACAAAATCTTCAACACATAGATATGATAAACCCATTAATGATTTTATAGAGTTGTCTTTTTTGGGAAATACTTACCTTCTACTTCGATCAAAAAATCATGGAATAAATCTTCTAAAAATGATTTAAATCTTCAGCAGAAGAAATGGGTGGAGTACTTGTAATCCATTGACTTTAACATTACATTTTCTCCTAGTCAGGGGAATGTCATTGATGATTAACTGAGCAATAAATTTCCATTAATGTTCTTGAAATAATCTTCTAGGCAGTGGAATATTATGGATATATTTCTACGTATTCACTTGAGAGTGTGGGTGCATGAGATTTGGATTATATTTTTGAGTGTATAGTTATCATCCTCATTTATCTATATGAATAATTATGAGCACATGCTTGTTGATGGGTTACAAGGAATTAGAGATTCTTTATATAATGGGGATACCATCATGAAGTGGTCTCTATCTTTTGAGGGTATATGTTACATTATGAACTAGTATGTTGTTTCACTATCCATCATGAATATCATATTATGGGATCTCCATTATTCCCCTTGGGAAGTGGCCCAGAAAAATCAAAGATATTTTATGATATTACACATCATTTACACTGGACAGGTATGAGATAAGACATTTTTTATTTTTTTTCATTGTTATACTTATAAAAAAATTATGGTCGAGTATTGGAAGCATTATGTCATGCATCAACCACTATCGGTGTTGACATGGAAGTGGGATGAGATATAAATGGATTTTTTATTGGGTTTCCATGTACACCATGATAGAATATTAATATTTGAGTGGAGATTTAATGATTGACCAAATCATCTAACAATATTCTTATTCATGAAACTACCATAAAAATGTACTTCGGAAATCCTTATGTGTATGAAATTGTCATATTTCATTGTGTTCAATCTTCTAGCATTCAAAATAATGATGATTATACAACTTATCATTTTAGAGAGGACATTAAGAGGTAAAAAAATCCAATGTATATTTTAGAATAATATACCCTCCTTAGAGAACTGGTCAGAAATATATATATATATATATATATATATATATATATATGAGTACATTATCTACTCATGAGTTCTTGAATTTATAAGAGTTTGGTATTTTAATTTGTTGATGGAAGAGTATTCAAATAATAAAATCATTAGTCTTTCATCAATATTTTGGCCTTTGAGGAATAGTCTATATGGCCATGTATGTCTGCGCTCTGTTGGTGGTATATTAAAAAAACGTCCCTGATTATACATGGTTTAGTTCAAGAGTTGATGAAAAATATTAATTTGGTTCATCAGATAATATTAATGTCCTTGTTCCAATAAAAAATCCTATACCAATCATCATAATCACTCTTTGGAGATCTTAGTTGGTGAACTAGTGTTTTTGGGAGTTTCACCTTAGTTGGGTAATTGAAAGATTGAAAACTATGGAAAGATATCTCCATGATATCTGAGACTGTGTAAGATTATTAAGAAAATTTGGAAGGTTTCATACCATTTTTATTCACTACCTATGATAAAATTGATCCATAATGTGTTCCATGTGTCACATCTTAGAAAATATCACTTATATCTATCCCTTTTATTGAGTTGGGATTGTGTTGATGTGGAGAATGATTTATACATGATGGAGCTGATGGTTCTTATTATTGAATCTCAGGTAATGTTTTTTCATGGAAAATCTATCTAATTGGTTTGGCTATTATGATACCAAGGTTATAATTTTCATGATACATGGGAGTGTGAGGCGGTGATGCGAAATAAATGGACTCACTTATTTGAGATGGGGTATTCTTGATAATGATTTTGGGAGAAAGAATAATTTTATGTGGGGAGGCCGTAATATCTAGTTATCATCCTTCAGGTATGAAACTTGTATTATTATTGGTTCTATTAGTTCTAATTATGGATATCTAGTTGTTAACTTTTTCTCAATTTTACTTGATGTTTCCTAGATATTTTTCCATCATTTGAGTTTCTAGAGGTCCATGGGAGGGAATTTGTTTTTGGTTTTAGTGTATGTGAGGTGGCTATGTCCTTTGGCATGGATGTGGGTATGCTTTGATTGTTGGAAAAGCTAGTTGAGACCCACCGACAAGCTAGTGAGGGATAGTATCCAGCTGTTGGGAGGTTGGATAGTGAAACTTCTAATAGGAATCCCTTCATCCAGGTCATATAATCATGTGGGAAAACTAATGGGATTTTATCTTGACATTGAATTCAACCCAATTCAACTGGGTAGGTGGTCGAGGATGTCCATTAGCTGGTGGCACTGAAGGGCCTATGAAATCCTAGGATAGTTGCTTTTTTTTTTATGTTTAATACATAGTTTAAATATTAATCTCCTCCCTCAAATTTCATTTGAACAAAAACCCTTTGAAGACTATTGAGACAATATTTTGGCTCTCCCAGCCTCATTTCACCATTGATCTATTTTTTTTGGAATCATTGGGTCTTTTTCGCTAAGTTTAACCTCTCTTCGATCATTATTTTTTCTTGCCTCCTCTTTATCCCTATTTGATTATTGTGATTCATTTTAAAATTAATGTATATTGATCTTGACATGATGGATTGTTATTCTAGGACTCCCTTTCGACCATTTATTCTATTGTTTCTCTATTGGTGGACTCTATGTAGATGTTATTGGTCATGATTTTGGTAATTCATTTCATTGGGCCGCAATTACCATTTTACGCCTTTGATTCTTGGTAAACTAGAATTTTATTTTCCAATTGATTTTTAAAATTTTAGTTGAGTTTATAGTTTGTAGATTTGAAATGGAATGCTGTGTGTGATAAAATTCCTTTGGAAATGAATTTTAAAATATCATTAGATTTATGAGAAATGATCATGATGTGATATTAATGATGTGAATCATGTTTTTTATGAAATTAAAATGTACCAAATGTGTTATGATGATAAGTGAAATTATTTGAAATGATGGAATGAATTTTTGATTAAATCCATTTGTTGTTGGTTTTGGAAATGAAAGGTATGTTTTGATGAATAAACAAGGGTCAAATTGAAGTTATTTACTTGGATGATTGAAATTTATTTAGTTTAATAATGGAACCATAAAATTTTGATTTACCTTATGGCACATTAGATCCAGGGTAGTTAGGTGCGAAGAACACACTCTGAGAATGTATTAACTCTACCAGTAAAAATATTAACATTGGAAATAAAAACTAAATTATCATCCGGATTTGGAGTTTAATCGTTGGGATTCTCTCCCACTACCCCTAGGATTGGGATGTATTGAGTGTTTTCATACCTAGAGCTATAATTCACTGAGATGTGTGAAAATTATTTTACTAATCTAGCCATGTGTCTCTTAACCATAGTGTTATGATTGAAATTATTTCAACATTCCATTCATTAATTGAGATTTATATTCCTATATATTTTGATAAAAATTATATGGTCATTAACATTTCTACGAATATTACTAATCATTATTACATTGATGGAAATTTACTTTTATTCTAGTTTTTACTCAATCCATTGAAATGTTTTGTAAATAATCTCTTCATTCAAACTATGAAAAAATTTCTTTTCCATGTTTTACGTGAAATTGTGAAATGTTTTCCTAGTTGTTATAATTTTTTTATTAAATTATTGGTGAGATCCAATTCATAATTTTTACTCACAAACTACCTTATCCTTAAATAATTTTCATATTTTATTACTCCAGATTTTGGGAAATGAATGTCACCAGTTAGATGAGGTGGAATTTTTTATTAGTGGTACTATGGGAGTTGGTGGAAACTAATGGACCTTGTGACCCACTTGTTTCAAATATTTATCTTCTGTTGATGTCTAGATGGATTTATCTGATGTTTTTATTTTATTCACCCATTGAGAGTCTTATGTATATGTACTTGTGGTATTCATTCTCTTGTAGAGTTGTTTTTATATATACTAATTAATCTTCTATATCTAATTAATTTTCATGATGAGTTATTATTATAGAGAAATTGTTACATATGGATTGTTTTGATTCTCAAATTATAGTTTCCATCCCATGGGGATCGATAGTTCCATTTGGGTCATGTCAAAACTTATTTCGGTATCATTTATCTGGGGTATCCTGATTGGTTCATGTAACCTTACTATTTCTTAGATTTTTTGTGATTTTAACATCTTCCATGATGCTATCATTAAATTCCATTACATGAGATGTAGTTGTGGGCAAGACTAAAACATTCATAATATATGTGGATTAAAAATATTAGAAATTACACATGTTTTGTAATGAAAGTGTGAAAGTGAAAATTCAATGAGCATCATTAAATTACGATAAAAATCACTACCAAGTAATAGAAGTGGGAATGGGTGGACAGTTAAATCTTTGTTGAGACATCAAGATCTGGTTCTCTATTATCCTATCACCTTTTTTTGGAGGCATTGTCATTTTGTAGTGGAGGAAAATCCCACACATAAGATCTATTATTCAACATGCCTGTGGATACCTATGAAGGTGGGAGGACTTTATTTTCCAAATTATTGATCATCACAAAAAACTAATGAGGATACTAAATATGATAATGTGGATTAATGGTGAAAGGTAGAAAAATTATAATAGTCATTCATTTATTGTTTATAGAATAATTCGTATTTATGGACACAGGTGATCATGGGATGGGATTTAAATTTCTTCCACATGTTTTTAAGTGTCAGTTGAAACCTAATAATCCCATTAGGGTTATAAAATCCTTTCATTCAATTATATTTTGGAAATCATGAATAAAATAATATTTATCATTATAATAATTCTTATCAATTTTTATTGTTTAGCCTGATATATTGAAAAAATATACAATTTTTATATTATGGTATAAGATATATGATATAGTAATCAATGAAATAATTAAAACTCATAGATTTCTTGAATTACATATCATAAGACACCAGATATCATCATATAATACATCACATTTGCTTAATTTTTTTTAAAAAGAACATCAATTCGTTAAAGTGATATAAGTGTCTATTATTAAAAACAAAATGATATTTCACAATAGATGACATACATAACAATCATAAAATATTTTTGATAATCACACCACAGTTTATCCTATTTGGAAATACAAATGTCAATCATATAGTATGATTAATACCAAATTCATATAGTATCTTATTAGTAGTACTCAATGGGATAGACATAATCATATTATATGATTTAAGAATAATTTTTTCTTTCTTTATAATCTATTTTAATTTGGATAAAATATTAATAATTGTTTATTAATAATAATAATTAGAACATTACTGATATTTATTAGTTTATATATTTTTCATATATTAATTAATTATAAACAGTTTATAATTAATTAATTAATTCTTTAGAAACATTTTTTTATTATATATTCATTAATATTGAATGTTTATATTATTAAAATACCTCTCATAAAAATTAAATGGCATAAATTCTATTTAAAAATGACGATTTTATTTAATAATCATATGGTTTAATTATTAAATTAATTATAAATTAGATTATAGGG
This sequence comes from Viscum album, assembly GCA_963277665.1. NCBI lineage: Eukaryota > Viridiplantae > Streptophyta > Magnoliopsida > Santalales > Viscaceae > Viscum > Viscum album. Next base: position 266,627,749 of record OY728132.1, on the reverse strand, counting down.
AATAAATAAGAAGTTGTTATATTTTTATGATTATGATTAGTTCATTATTATTAATATGAATAGTTCTAATTAAGGGTTCTTATTTGGGTTATCATTTAAACCACATATAAACTATTTCATTGAATGATTTCATAATGGTTTAGATAATATTAAGTATGTGATGTTGATATTATATAAATAGTTTAGAAAACATAAATTGGGGTATAAAATGTTTACAACTCAAAGAAATATAATATATTTAACATAAATTACATATAATTTATAATATTAAATATTATTAATAGGAAATTACTTTCAATAGGTTATCTTGAAGAATATGGAATTTCTATAATGGTTTCATACGAAATTATTATGTTTTTATAATTAGCATGGTTTTATAAATTTTTTATAAATGGTTATTTCATGTTTAAATATCTAAAATATTCAGTTATCTTAATGTTATTCCCTTTTTTATTATCCAAATTTATAAATGGTTTATATATTATACATAAGTGCATGTTTTAGTTTATGTGATAAATCACTTCTTATAAAATTGTAAATCCCTAAATTATATCTTAGACATGATTATATAAAATTTAGTTTTCATATACATTGCACTCATTTTTTATATGAATTCATTGGATTGAATTTAGTTATTAAACATATTTTTTCATATATTAGGTGTTTGAGTTATGATGAGTGGGATTTTATCTTGATTAAAGTCTCTCCGGGAAGAAGGAATTTGTCTTAGACTACCCACCATCCTGGAGGCTTATAGATTATGCTAGAAAGGAGAGGGATTAACTATTGTTCACACTCAAATTACTCATGTAGATATTTTAATTATCATATGAATCTAAACATTTTAATGGATATTTCATGTAACTTATTAAAGAGATGAATTTTGAAATGTGAAGATATGTTTGGATTCTATTTTTCAGCGAGTAACACAAATTGGGGATTGTGATAAAAGTTACAGAACAATATGTCTTAAACATATTTTTGGTTTATACAATAGGATTCTAAAAACAAATAGTTAGAAGCATACATACATAAAAGATAATAACATGTGATAAGACGGTGAGATTAAAACCCATTAAAAGAACTAAGTGTTATATTCATTCCAAATCTGTACTTGTAAATACCTTGATCATATAATATGGTTGGTAATTATAAAACCCTATTTGTTTAAACAATATTATTCTTGATATATATTCTGAAATGAAACACAAAATCTGAACAAAATATGATAGAATATAAAGATATTATTATTTAAATGTGACCATTATAATGTATCTGTTAATTTAGTGGAATGAATAATAACAACCAAATAATGGAAAATACTTATAAAGGTGTTTCATAATTTGAATATTATTCTTAATTTATAATAAATAAGTACTCAATTTTTATTAAAGTTATTTGATTCTTCAAAGATATGTTTTCTTAGAAAATGTGTTTTATCACATTTTTTGTGCGAATAATATATGTATTTTCTATATTTTTTAGAAAGTTTGTTTCATAAAACGAATATAATTTATGAAATGATATTTTTAATACCATATTAATATTAATTTTTGGTATCTTTCTGAAAAGTTGTGTTTTGAGTGAATATTGAAAAATACATATTTATTTTGTAAATCTATTATTTATTTTCATTAAATTAAGCAATTTAGAATTATAAAAATATTTTTTTATTTTATATTATATTAAAATAAGCATCCTTTAATTATAAGTAATATAATTATACAGTAATCAAAATTATTCTTGATTTTGGTATAAGTTTTTTTTTGGCATAAAAATGTTTTTTCTAAAAACTGTTATTATTAACATAATGTATTTCTATTAATAAATTAAATTAATCTCTATTTATTAATGTTTTTAAAGAAATTTATAAATTATATATCAAATAAAATATGTTTACAATCATTTTATGGTTTTTAAATAACAAGGGAGAGAATAAAATTCAATTTTATGCTTAAAAATACCTTTTTTAAATAGGTTTTAATTAAACTTTGTGTGCTTCTCTTAAAACTAATTTATTCCAAATGTAGAAATAGAATCTAGTAAAATAGATTCAATGTTAGTTATAATTTTAAATAATATAATTTAATAGGTTTAATTTATGTTTTGGTTATAATTAATATTAAACATAGTGAAACTTTGTTACCATGGTTAAGGTTAAAACGAGTTTACTAGGGGTGTTTAATCTAAGAGATAAGGGTAAAAGTTCTATATAAACTTATGCAATTATTATTTTATGAAGAAATTTAAAACTCATTAGATTATATTTTATTTATTTTATATTTTTTCAATTTTTCAATCAAATTGAAATTATATTATTAAAATATTTTAAGTATATCCATGTGTGTCCCTCCCCTCACATCGGAAAGGAAACCTCTTCTCCTCAATTATTATAATATTTGAAGCCCATGTATTGGAAATTAACTTCCCAAAAAACCTCAAAGATCCATTTCCTTCATTCTTTAGCTTTGTTAATTTCCGGAGACCATCCTACGATGGCATACGTTATAAGCTGAAGGAGTTATCTCAAAGAAGTGGCAATCGTCATACTTGACTATTCCATGTTTATTTCTTATTATATATCCTATATAATAGTTTAATCTATAAAAAATTTATAAATAGATTATAATAATATTAATTATTTGTCATAATAATTTTTTGACAACAATTTTCCACCACTTATCTATAAAATTGGAAATAAAAGTATCTCTTGTGCATACGTGTGGACTACCGCTTCCACATAGAAATATTATTCATTTTTCATCACCAAAATTATAAATTGGTTATTATGATGAATTTAATGTTTATATATAAATTTTATGACTTAATTATGAATATATATTTATAATACCTTATTTATCTTTTTTACTATCACATATGTTGAAAAACAATAACCTCACTCATCCGTACATGAGGATAACCACCACCATGTAACAATGTGATTTGTTTTTATTTTATTATTTATAGGGTTAGTAATATGGATATAAATATTAAAGTAAAATTATATTAATGATATAATAAGGATTTTATAATGTTGAGTTATTATTTACATTTTTTTCATTCTATCAATTGGAAAGTGTAAGCATCATTTATGCATACATACAGACTACCATCTCTATGAAATGATATAATTCATTTTTCAACACTAATCTATATGGATGATTAAAAAATTGTGTCTAATGATTAAATCATATAATTATAATATTATTAAATTTATTTACATAATAGAACCATGTTGAAAGTTCATGAAGCATAAATTACATAATGAAATGTATGTGAAAAATGAAACATTTATCACCCATTAACGAGTGTTTTAATAATTAATTATTAATATGGATGATGAAATTTTATAAATAGATCATATATGATATTTTAAGTAATTAAATGGTTCTAATACATAATTATAATAAATATAAATTTATTATATTGGATGTTAGATGACTTATGAATCAAGTCATACATAAAGTTAGAGTTCTTCATCTTAACACTATTTCATTGAGACGTGTTGGATGTTATGCATCTATTTATGTTTATGGAGAGTATATACCAATCCTTTGAAATTTTATATCATGTATAATAATTAATTCATGGTATTTAATATTACAAATCAATATTATTTCATCCATGTTGGGTGATTCAAAATTTACCAAAGCAGCATGGGTTTTATGTTACTATCTCATTTCTATTGGGATTATTTATGCCTAAATTTGTGATAAAAAAGTTATATTATCTATCAATAATAAATATTATTTCATTTTTTCTCCTCTATTAACTTTTTTAAAATAATTTTTTATTTTTCATCTTCCTCTTTTTATGTACTCAAAAATATAAATTAATATTTTTAAGGAAAACCGACTATATTTCTCTCTTTGGCACAAAATTTTTTTCATAATAATTCATATTTTATTTCAAATGGGTTCTAAAATATATTTTACTCTCCCCAAAAATTTTATAATGTAAATTTTTATCCATATTTGAATTTTTATGTCACGACCCATACCCTAAGGCCCATGCCATGACTACCCCAAGCCCGCCTCCCAAAGGCCAGAGGGTGGTGACTAGCATTGAAGGCATAAACGTACAAGTGGGAGCCATTTTCTTGAGTACTTGTATGAACAGACATGCCCAAACACATCACAAGACACTGAAAGGGGAAAAAAGTACCACCAAAACCAGGATAAGTGTAAGTACAACTGAACGTAAGTGGGCCAGAATACAAATACAACAAATAATTGAAAAAAGAAAGTACACAAAGGAAACTCGGATGTCCATACGCAGAAAACCCCACCTTATAGTGATAGTAGTGAATCTACTAGAAGCCGAAGTAGTATGTCATGTATTCCTAGTTATACTAGGTATCGTATAGCCCACGACCACCAAGTCCACCATCATTGCATCCGTCAGTCCCATCTCCCTGATCACCCCAATCAAAATGTCAGTCTTCTGCATCAGACACTGCACGTGCGGGAGAAGCCCGTATATGGGTGAGTAACATAGTACTTAGTAGGGACCCCAAAACAAAAAGGAAAATCCAAACAACAATTCCTCATATTAAAGCACGAAACACAAGACATCTCACACTAAGTATAATCTAGATTAGTAATAGTAGCATCATCAGTCACTTCGTCGAACACCTCAGTTGTTGGAGAACTCCCACTTTAACAAGTACATAGGGCCTTCCAAGTCCTGAATAAGTTATTCCCACTAACCTTGGAAGGCTTAGGTACATCCCCCAATCGCATATTGTGGGCTTGAAAAGTCATAGAGAAGTGCTTCCCACGAGTTGTGGCCAGCAGAGGTCCTCGTCCTCATCGCATACCGTGGGCCTGCAAAGTCACAGAGAAGTGATTTCCTTTATTGGCCTGCAAATTCATAGACACATTATTCCCATTGGGTCGTGGTCTAGTCATACAGAGTTGAATGTCAGCAGTCCACAGGTCTCAGCCAACTGCATGGTTCTGTACATATCATCCCTCGGAGAACCACTCTTTAAGACATTCGTTGCATCTTAAATTCCATAAAAGTCACCATAGAACATTACAATATTCCATCCTTGTCGAGAGGGTCCCAATGCTGAAAACAACTCATCAATCAGACACACGGTTTGCAACATACATGTGTTTTAGTAACTTGGGAGCCATTTGCGATGGGCCCCAGTCCGACCTGATGGGACCGAACTGACGATCCCAGCCTGAGGGCCCCACGTACCCCAGCATAAGATCGACCGAATCGACCTGAACTGGTTCGGGTCTGGGTTGTTTTTGTCCTATCTGGACAATAGGCTAGGCCTAATGGGCCTCGCTAGACACGACCCGACTTGGCCGAGGTTCCAGCCCACCGGGTCGCCCGGCGACCCGGTTTAGTTTCGCCCGACCCAAAGGGCACATGTATAGCCTACCAACATAGGTATGGCTTGCATGGTGCGGGTTCAGCCCATCGGGATGGGGCGCGACTTGAGGCCCAGCCGCATGAGGTGTCCAAGGTGCGCCGCCCAACCAGGATACATCAGTCGAGTAACGTCCCACCCATTCCACTGGGCATGCAGACGAGGGGCCCCTCCAGCCACTGTCAATGGACCGCGGATCACTAGTTCCTAGGTGGCCCGAACGTGGGCCACCCTCCTCCAAGTGGCACCCTCATCGCATCGTGATTCCCACCACTATGGCACGTCGTCGTCCTCCAGCATGGCCAGTGAGGGCTGTACACCTTCACAAATACCACATCACCCAATGGAACCACCCTCTTCACATTTAGGAATGGTCCGACCGCCACTTTCGGTCACCAACATCGGCGCACTGGTTTTTCTGTGCCTGTGACACCTACTTCGGGCCACAGAAGTCACTCCGGTGGTCTGTTTTACGATCTGGCTATGCCTACGGGCCCCCAAGGTCGCCCCTATTCCTTCTCAGCCACCCTAATAGAATTTCCCTCACATTGAAAATGTGGACACATAGAACGCATGACCGGAGGTGCTCATGCCTTGTTTTTTGTTGGGCCAGGCCCTCTATGTTAGAGGACTAAATCAAAGAGATGGTTTGGGGATTATAGTTCAACCATTTAATGCAAGGTTTGAATCACTGATAATGAATCCCCAAGAGAAGTCCCCCCTCCCTCATAACACACTAATTGTTGATCAACTTGTTCATGGGATGATCTATTTTGATCATTTTTAGAAAAAAAGGGGAAAAATAAAAATAAAACAACCACTACCACTTTGGTGTTTGATGCTGAAGCGTTCTTCCTCTGGAGTCCATGGCGTCGACTTTGTCAATTCGGGCTTGATTCTTCAAGGTGTTTCAAAGACGATGAAGATCTTTTTGAGTTCATCATTATTCATTTGGGAGTAGAGTCTCCATAGTTTTTTAGATAATCCACCATGTTTAATTGCCAAACTCCACACATTGGATTATTCAATGAAAACAAAAATAACAGCGATACTGCACTCATTAATAATGATCATTAAATTAGCCTCATTTAATAATACATATTTAATTATCCATTAAGGTAATCATGTCACGGTTTCAATGATCCATTACTGGTCATCCATTAATGCATCTGATTATTTAACCATATTGTCGTTATCCACCATCCAACAGTGAGAAATAAAGAAATTAATTTATATAATTAATTTTATTATTTTTCTCAAAAATTCTGATAAATAACTTTTCTTCTTGGCCCACGCCAGCTAAAGTTACGTCATTTCTAGAAGAATCCCGATGTTTGGAATTCGACGGTGCTCTTTAATTTTCGATCCAATCACCAGTTCAAAAGATATAAAATCCCACTCGTATATTTATTGAACGTACCATAAAAAAGTTTAAAATTTTGTTCTGGTCTCTTCAAACCATGGAATCATGTTCCGTCGTATTTCATGGTTTTGAAATTCTTCCATATAATGAAAAAAATTACACAGAAATTCTGAGATGTTACATTATCCCCATATTAGGGATTTACGTCTTCGAAATCCAAAATAAAAACTAAACAATCAGATTGGGGTACCAAGCACAAATCTGGGCCATCGCTCTGATATGCACTTTTGGATATTCCTATGCTGCCATTGGATGCACAGTAAAGGAATCGACTGCTTGCGTAGGACCACTCATATAGACTGTCTATCTCTTTTGGGATATCTGAAAACATCGCCCCATCCTCAATGTCCAGCTGTCCCCAATCGATGACATGTGATTGATCATGCACATACTTCCTCAGATGCGACACATGGAAAACATCATGCACCCGTTGCACCTGTGGGGGAAAAGCTAGGCAGTATTCCACCACGCCAACTCTGATCAGGATCTGAAAAGGTGCGATGAACCTTGGAGATAAATTGATTCCCTAGAAAAATATTTGTATTCCTCATCGGGTGAGACCCAAATGAAAACATGATATGCATCCTTAAACTCTAAGGGTCTCTATCTCATGTCGGAATAAGAATTTTTCCTGCTCTGTGCAGTCCTCATCTGCTCCTGGAGGATCAGCACCTTCACGGTGTTAGCCTGTACCAACTCCGGATCCATGAATGATGACTCCCCTAGGTCTATCCATCATAGGGGTTATCTGCAAGACCTCCCATTCGAGGCCACATATGGAGCTATGCTAATGGTGGAGTTAAATATGGTGTTTTATGCAAACTCCACCAATGGAAGGAAGTCCTCCCAACTACGACCAAATTCCAAGACACAAGCATGAAGCATGTCCTCCACAGATTGTATGGTTTGCTCCGTCTGACAATCCGTCTGGGAGTGAAAAGTTGAGCTCAAGTGCAGATGAGTCCTGAATGCCTCATATAATCCCATAAAAAGTCGGTATGTAAAGCGAGCGTCATGTTCTGAGACAATCTTCGATGGAACCTTGAGGATCCACAATGTCTCTTGGATGTAGAGGCATCCCAAGCCCTCTACTGGTCCCTACTATCGGATGGGTACAAAGTGAGCTGATATGGTGAGACAGTCAATGATCATCGAGATGGAATCATGGCCCCTGGATTTTCGTGGTAGCCCCGTCACAATGTCAATTAAGATACCATCCCAATTCCACTCTGGAACCTCAAGTGGCTTGTCCAAGCCTTCTGGAATCTGATGCATGGTCTTCACATACTAAAGAGAGAGGCTTTGTGAAACAAACTCGACCACTATTTTCTTAATCCTTGGCCACCAGTACTAACGGCATAGGTCCTAGTACATCTTCACCACTCCAAGATGTACTGTAAAGGAAGATGTATTAATCTCCCTCAAACCCTCTTCCTACTACTCCACTGGTACTAAGGTGATCCCTCTGAAAAGGATGACATGCTCTTGAACTATCACAAATCCATCCGGAGCCCATCTTGAGGATAATGGATCACGTCTGGCCACGTATTCAACATCTGTCAACTGTGCTTCCCCGAATTTCTGTAAGATAATGGGAGTAACATTCATTGATTGACGGTAAACTTCTCCATCATCATCCACAAAGGATAACTGCATCGCAGCTAACTGCTCAATCGCCTCACTCGACAGTTGCAACATATTCCTCCTGCTGAGTGTGTTTTCCACCACATTCCCCTTTCGAAGAGTATAGACTATCACAGTGTCATAGTACTGGTGGAAATATATCTATCGCCATCGTCTCAGGTTCTGGTTCTTCTGGGAGAAGATATACCTAATACTATTATGGTTGGAGTAAACTATAAACTATTCACTCGTCAAATAGTGCTCCCACATATTCAAGGAAAATACCACCAGTGCTAACTCTAGGTCATGGGTCATGTAGTTCTTCTCAAGTTTTCTCAACTATCATGAGTCATATGCGATTGCTTATCACTCTAGCATTAGGAAAAAACCCATTCTGGTCCTCGATTTATCGCAGTAAACTATATACCCAACACCCTCCCTTGGTTGTCTCAAGATGGGGGGCACTAGTCAGTCACCACCTAAGCTCTTGGAAACACTAATGGAATTTCTATTCCCACACGACATGTTATCCCTTCAATTTCGAAGCTGATAAGGGTGATTCTACCTTGGAAAAGTCAAAGAAGAACCTATTATTGTAATATGTCCACCCCAAGAAGTTCCTCACCTCAGTCATACTTCTCGATGGCTCCCAAGAAACCAACACCTCTATCTTCGCTAGATCCACATCATCTACAGCCTCTGAGAAGACTTGTCCCAGAAAGTGGAATTCCCAAATCCATAACTGACACTTCATGATATTATCATAAATTTGTTTCTCCCTGCGTGTATCTAGGTCTATCAATAATTGTGTAGTGTGCTCCGCCTCTAACAACGAGTACACCAAGATGTCATCAATGAAAACCATGATGAACTGGTAATTGAAAGGCTGGAAGATCCTATTCATGAAGCCCATGAACACTACTGGGGAATTGGTTGTGCTAAAAGGCATCACCAGGAACTCATATTGGTCTTATCACCACCTAAAGGCTCTCTTTAGTACATCCTCATCACATTCCCAAAGATGGTGATATCCTGATCTAATGTCTATATTTGAGAACCAATTTTCCCCAGATAGCTAATCGAAGAGGTAATTAATTATCAGCAGTTGATACATTTTCTTCATAGTCACCTGGTTCAGGTTCTAGAAGTCCACGCACAACCTCAAACTCCCATCTTCCATCTTGGAAAAAATAACTGGGGCTACCCATGGTAAAACACTGGGCTTTACAAACCCCTTCTTCTACAAGTCCTCCTACTATACCGTCAGCTCACAGATCTCTGAATGATCTATCTGATATACTAGTGTGGATATCAGTGCCATCCCATGGTACACATTGATGTAGAAGTTTACCTCCCTGTGAGGATATAGTCCCGAAACATCCACAGGAAAAAATCCCCATAATGATTCACAAATATAGGGAAAATTGGACTACTTTCCTCTACTGCATCGAGGGTGAGGTGATCCAACTTGTGAGTGATCAGATACACCCTTCTCTGAGACAGTATGTCCTGCACAGTAAGGGTTTCCATCTCACCGATGGAGGAAAACCCGATCCCATCTCTGTAGAAACACCACTCTATGTGCCTAAAACTGTCGATATGAGCATGGAATATGGACAACCATTCCATATCCAATATGATATCTTAAGGCCTCAACATCGCTAATAGGATATATCAGCTTAAGATCTTTCTCCATAGAGTATGCTCACACTACCAGCACCACTCTGTAATCATTGAATCTGATTTCGTAAGAATCTCTGGCTGTAAGGGTCAAGCCAACGGCTCTATCAGAATCTCTATGATCCAAATTAGAGCCATGTAAAGAAATGATTAACTAGAACCTGTGTTTATAAGTATGATATCTAGGGTATAGAAGATGCATATCATACCACATATCATATCTAGAGCGTCGTGTTCATAATCCTCTACTACCTGAAGATTTTCTCGCCCATGTCTACATGCTCTGTGAGGTTGGGTTGGACCACCTATTGGTGGTGGCAGTAACATCTCGAACCTCCACCCACCACTGTCTATATGGACTGCTCCCCTGCCACATTTACCACCCTACAGACCTCCTCGCTCGAACTGCTACAACTGTCTTGGCGGCCCCTCAACCTTCTTCTGGTCATCTGTATGTTGGGGTAGACAGTCATGATCCATGTGTCCATGCCCACCGCATGAGTGGAAAATCATGGTTTCTGGCTGACTTTCTCTAGTCTTGGAGCCTCTCACCGTCGACCCTGAGTCATTGGGTCTTCCTCTAAAAGACTTGGCCCGCTTCCCCCCCCCCACCATTCCTGGTGTCTACTACGTGCCAAAGACTCTACCTCGTGGGGTCTACTGGCAGCTCTAAATGTTCACGCCAGCTCTATCATGAATCTATTCACAAGAATAGATCTCTCTAGCACCCCATCCTGGGTAGGGATGCTGAGAGACAACACTGATGCCCTGATCTCTTGCTCGAGTCCCTTATCAAAGGATAAATCCATGTATAAAGGGTTTCACACAAGGTATGTGGAGTACCAAGAAATCTTGCCGAATCTCAAGGATTAATCAACTACCATCATGGTGCCCTGCTATAGGTGAAGCCTCTCCTAAATTCACACAGAGCGCAAGGTCACGGGGAAAAATTTTTCCAGGAAAATCCTCTTAAGGTATTCCCTGGTGAGGGTCACCGCATCATGCGTCTGTGTGGTCAAGCTCCCCCATAACCCCACTGAGACCTACATAAGGCACTCTTCCTAGATTTCTATCCATTCAGGTGGTGTCTTCACTAAGAATAATGCCCTGCATCACTACCTCAAGCTAGTCCTCAGTGACATGAGGATCTATGTCTCCCTTTAACCTGGGACGTCACTGTATTGGATACTCAGATAGGGAACTGAGCCTACGAACATCCTATACCTGAACGACTGGATGTAGATGCTAACCATCGAGTGGTGGTAGCACTAGAGCACCTACTAATGGGGCCATCTCCAGAACTGGTACATGAACAGACGCCTCGCCGCTAGGTGGGATGTCCCAACCACCTCGTACTGAGATCCTACCTATTTGTCCATGTGGAGGCATCCTAAGATAGGTCAAGATGTACAACTGTTATAAGGTTATACTAGGTGATATGACTATTATTCCAAATAACATAAAGAGACACTAATGCAACCAATGTGTTCATTTATTGAGCTGAAAAAATAATTTGAAGGTCCTGGTGTATGGATACGTTGGCTGCCGCACCAACACTAGACTCTCTGAATCTGAAAGTAGAACTCGCAACACAAAACATTGTTGAACCAAAAAAAACAATAGAATCTCGGTCTTTCTGGTAGGGAAGACTACCCTATGATACCACTTTTTCACGATCCTATCCATGGGGCCCATGTTGTGACTACCCCAAGCCCGCCTCTCGAAGGCCAGGGGCTAGCGACTAGCGTCGAAGGCGTCAACCTGCATGTGGGAGGAATTTTACTGAGTACTAGTTTGTACACACACACCAAACCATATTCCAGAACACTAAAAGGGGAAAACAAGAACTACTAAAATAAGGTTGAGTGCAAGTACAGCTAAACATATGTGGGCGAGAATACAAACCCAACAATTAATTGAAAACAACATGTACAAAAAGGAAACTTTGATGGATATCCAAAGAAAACCACACATTGTCATGAGATTAGTGAAACAACTAGAATCCTAAGTAGTATGTCATGTTTTTCTGGTCTTACTGGGCCCCGCCTAACCCTAGGCCAACAAGTCCACCATCACAGAGTCTGTTAGTCCCGTCTTCATGGGCACCCATGTCGAAACACTAGTTTTCTACACCAGACATAACATGTGTAGGAAAATAAAACGTAGGGTTGAGTAACAAAATATTCAATTGGGACCCAAAAAAAAGTAAATACCACACAACAATTCCTCAATGTAAAGCACGTAACACAAGACAACTCACAATAGTTATATTCTTGGGTAGTAATAGTATCATCATTAGTCAGATCATCCAACAACTCAGATACTGGAGAAATCGTCCACTAATGAGTAAAATGGTACTTCCAAGTCACAAATATGTGTTTTACACTAACCTTGAACTGCTTAATTACACCTCTCTATCGCGTACTGTGGGCTTGTGAAGTCAGAGAGAAGTGTTTCCCACGATTCATGGCCAACTGAGGTACTCCTCCTCATCACGTACCATGGGCCTGCAATGTCATATAGTAGTGCTTCCCAACTTGGGACTACCAATTCACAGATAAGTTTTTCTCACTGGGCCATGGTCGAGTCATACAGAGTCGAATGTCAGCAGTCCTTAGGTCTGAGCCAACTGCAGGTTTCTGTATGTAGCAGGCCTAGTATAACCACTCATAAATCCCATCATTGCTTCTAATATTCAATGAAAGTCTCCATACAATTTCCCAATAGATCCATATCTTTGAGAGGGTGCCAACGCCATAAACGTCTCGTAAATCAGATGTGTGGTTTGCAAGATACATGTGTTTTAGTAACCAGGGGACTGGTTGCGACGAGGCTCGTTCTGACCTGGTTGGACCGACCTGTCTAACTCATCTCGGGTGTCCCACATACCCTGGCTTATGATTGACTGACTCGACCTGACCCAGTTTGGGTCTGGGTTGGTCTTTTCTAGTATGGCCAATGGGCCATACCCAATGGCCCTCGCTAGACCCAGCCCATATTGGCCGAGGTTCTAGCTCGCGGGGCACCTGACGACCCGGTCTAGTCTAGACCGGCCCGAAGGGCGTGGGTTTGGCCCACTACTGGGGCACAACCAACCGGCTCGAGGCATGGCTGCATGAGGCGGCTAGAGTGCGCCCCCCGACCAGGATGTGATAGCCGCGCCACGTCCCACCTGCTCCACTGGCCCCGCAGACACGAGGCACCTCTAGCCTTGGTCGATGAACCACAAATCGCTGGGCCCAGGTTTCCCATACGCAAGCCACCCTCCACTACAAGTTGACCACCTAGTGCCGTGATTACCACTATTGTGGTCGGTTGTCCTCATCCTCCTGACTCCGCAACCTATCATCATCCTCCTTCACGGTTGGCTGCCTCCTCTACTGTCGCGACGCCCAATGTTGCCACCTCCTTCATTTGTCAGTATTTTCCAAACATTGCCACCTGTCACTGGAGCCACCGCGCAGGTGGTGTCGAAGAAGACTCACCTTCCACAGGCCACCAGATTTGTTCTGGTGGTACTTTTTATGATCTTTCTCTACCTACAGGCCCATCAGGTTGCCGCCACCCCTAACCAGTCCTCAGAATCGAATTTCCCCCACATTGAGAATGCAGACACAAATAGCGCATGATCGAAAGTGCTCTCGCCTTATTAGTGTTGGCTCAACCCTCCTCATTTGAGGTTTAAATCAAGGGGCATGTTCTAAGATTGCAGTTCAACCATTTCATGCAAGGTTTAAATCCCAGGTAATGAATCCCCAAGAAATATTATCCCTCCCACATAATGCACGATTCATGAATCAAATTTCTCATGGGTTGATCCGCATTAGTTTTTTTGTAATTATTGGGGAAAGCATCAAAATAAAATAACCCCTACTTCGTTGACGTTCAATGCTAAAGTGTTCGCCCTCGGCAGTCGAAGGCGTAGTCATTATCACTTCAGGCTCCGTTCTTCAAGGTGCATCGAAGACGATAATGATTCGTCGGCATTCATCGTTCGTTGTAGGGAAAAAGATTTGTTGGTGTTCTGTTAGAGAATCCTCCATGTTTAATTCCCAAACTCCACACATTGGATTATTTAAAAAAACCAAAAGAACACTGACTCTGAGCCAATTAATAATTCTCATTAAATTAGCCTTATTTAATGAGACATTCTGGTAATAGCGTCATAGTTTCAATGATCCATTATTAGTCCTCCATTAATGTTCCTCATCGCTACACCACAAAATTGTTGTCCTCCACCAAACGGTGAGGGAGAAATAAAATATATTTTTTAAATTATTTTATTGTTTTTCTTGAAATGTCTGAAGTAAATTTGTACTGTTTGACCCTTTCCAGCCAAAGTTAAGTCATTTTAGGTGAATCCCAGCATTTGGAATTCAATATTGCCCAATACATTGGATCTAAGTATTGGTTCAAAAGACAGAAAATCTCACTCTCACTTTTAATGAATGTACCTTAAAAAAGTTCAAAATTCAATTTCGGGCTCTCTGCACCTTGGAATCACATGCCACCAAATTTCTGGTTCATGAAATAAATTCATATAATTAAAAAAATTCCACAGAAATTCTGAGATGTTTCATTTTATAATTTTTTTAAATGAATAACCATTTTGTTTTTATAACATGATATTTTTGAATTTTTACCAAAAATGCGAAAGGAATACATTTTTTAACATACTCCTCTTGAATGAATTTTTACACAATATTGAATTGTATTTTATTTGAATATTACTCTAAAAGTTTCCATGGTTATTTTCAATTAAAATTTTCCTTAATATTTTATAAATTTATAGATTTTAAATAAGAAAATTTAAAATTAAAATGGTATTTTCCTCAAGAAATTTATTATATATCTTTTAATGGAATATTCATTTATAAAAAATTATTAAATATTTATAATGATTTAATAAGGATATTATCTGATTTTACCATATTTACTATTTTTTATGGATGGTTTAAGATTGTGATGATGATATATTTTTGAACACATTATTTTTTTTAAAATTTAACAAATGATAAAATGATAAATGTTTTCATTATCTCGTGATATGCATATCAATAGATTATAATTATGTGATTGGTTCGTCTGTTACATCCCTACAATTAATTGGGAAAATATTA
The DNA here is from genome assembly GCA_963277665.1 of Viscum album. Taxonomy (NCBI): domain Eukaryota; kingdom Viridiplantae; phylum Streptophyta; class Magnoliopsida; order Santalales; family Viscaceae; genus Viscum; species Viscum album. The sequence goes on along the minus strand of OY728132.1, from coordinate 266,612,517 downwards.
AGGTTTTATCAACTGAAAGGGTGCATGTGAGGTTATCCAATGAACAAAATATGGTTCACATGAGGTTATCCAATGTTTAAAAGTGGGTAAAAAAGATGTTATATGTAGACAAAAGCTCATACATAGGTGGTTATCCTAATAAAAAATGGTGATTAAGGTATTAGTGTATAGACTTCACATAAAATTTCTATGATTATGAATATTCCACACTTTATTCCACTCATTTATGACATGTTCTTATGCCACAATTATATTATCGTGTATTAGGATCTTTGATTCTCTTATGATTCATGAGCTCTAAACTACCAATGATTTATTCCACGATTCATATTTATGATCTATGAAATATTGGGGTTGATTTTATTATTTTATTCTCATGATTGGATACCCTTATTCTCATCATATTCTAACTTATGGTCATTGAACGATATCTCCCATGTTCACCCTTATTGATCATATGAGTTATGTCTTTTTTATATTTCCTTTCCATAGGTTATAATGAAATATATTAAGTATTATATTTCCGATAAGGGTTCTAGTTTTGAATAACTAAGATGGTTATTATGTTTGTCTTTTATGTATGAGTTTTTTATATATCCAAATTTTGATGAGACTAAACCATTATTATTCTGGTGTTGATCATAATGATTTAATATGAATATTAATATAATAAAATGTATTTTTATATTTGAAATGTTTGGGTTTCTATAGTAAGTACAATATAATTTTTTCGTTATGATTAGAAACTAGGATTATAAAAAGTAAGTTAGAACCCTTAAGATAAGCCTATCTATAGGATAGCATCCTGAGTTATGGTATAAAAAAGTGTTGTTTTCCTAGTTAATACAAGAATTTATGGATACTATCAACTGGTTGTCATTATCACACATATTCTTTTAAAGGTTACAACTATGAATAGGGAATATTTTTTATTAAATTTATCATTATTGGTCCATTATGAGTGGGTGTAAGCCTACACAACTAGGGAGACACTCCCAAGGGATATTCTTTGATTAATTCAAATTTTCTTTATGATCCATTATAATGGATTTAAATTGATGAGATTATGGATAATGTATGTTAAACCTAAGGTGTAATAGATTAGAAATAGGGAATCATGATTTAGAAATCCTTCTTTAAATTTTCATGATTATACGATTTCCTACCTTGATTATCATTCTTCACATTATGAATTTTGGTTTTAGTTAATGGATGAAACTAGAAGGAATCATGTAAAGACTAAATTTGATGAATGATAAAATGATTTTACTCATGGGAAAACAAATGTAATGAGATATGGAATCCAAAATTATTTGATTATTACTAACATGATATCTCAATATTTTATTAACAATCTGAACACATGTGAGTTTCCAGATGAACCAAATAATAAAAATATGGTGTTTCTTGAAAACTGAAGTGGAAATAATATTTAGATTTTTGTAGGTATAGAATTTTGGAATAATCAACTAATAAAAATTCTCAAAGGATTGATAATCTGTTTATATGAGGAAAATAAGGGCATAAAGTGGTAAACTTCCAAGGAAAGTAAAATGTTTGGTTAATTTTATGGATACGAATAACAATTTCTATAAGGTATCATCTAAAGTTGAATGTTTCTATTTTTTAATGTATATGAATTATGAAAATAAATTTACTATGTTTAATGATCCTAAAAATGTTGTAAAAGGTTGTACTGTTGAAAATTTTATTATTAATGATGAAGATACTATGAATGTCATGAAAAGAAGAAGGATTAATGAATAACATAACGAATTATAGTTAATGGTTTGTGAAAAAAGTGGATGATTTTTGGGTTTTTGTATTGGGATTAAATAATTATCTTATACATGAGTTTTATCAATGAAATTGTGGTTATAAGAATCATGAAGCATATAATGATTGTTCAGTAATAGTTTTTCATTAAGGATTTGCAATCATATATTGAATAGTTCCAATAACCTAGAAAATTAATTTAGTAGTAAGGTGATACTTTTTAAAACACATGATTGAGGGATGTATAACCCATAATATGTGAATAATTTTGAGATAATAACTTTAATATGGGATAAATATTTTATTTATTTTGTTAAAGTAAATTGGACAGTATTGGTGACATTTAAATTGATTAATGATCTAATAAAAAAGTTATTTATGTTATATTTTATGAAGTTTATTTATTTTTTGGATTTATTGAATATATTAGATAGTTTATGATTTAATTTAAGGAAGAAAGAAATAATTTATTTTTGGTAGAATATATATTCTTATTGGTAGTTTATAGAGATTCTATTATTTGAATGATTTAAGAGAATATAGGATCACGTAGTTTACATGTTTGTTATTTGACATCAAGAGCTACTTTATAATATTTTCTGATTCAAGTATAGTTTATTTTGGAAATTTAATGAAAATTTTTTCTATGTTTTTGGGTTTTAATTTTTTCAGACACATTTTGGAGGAGTCTTAAGGATAACTATTTATGGAATTGTATAATTTGAACTTTGGTTGTTTTTTTGAGGTGTTTAAGATTAATGTATTATTCAATAATATGAACATTTTTAAATATAGGATAACCTATGATAATAATTTGGGTTTTGGTAAATATATAGAGATTGAAGGAATGAATCATCATTATTTTATGGATCTCTTGATCTGTTGAAATTTAATAGTTGTTCTGTTGGAATTAGAAAATTTATCTTGAATATTCATTTCATGGAGCATGATAAATAATAGATGTAGAAATTTATAAACGAAAAACAAAAGGATGAAATTATTATTATGAAATGGATATAAATCACCTAATTATATTTTCTCATATTATTTTCCTTGATAGAAAATCAATCCATAGTCTCTAGGAAATGGATCTTGAAACAAAAATATTATCCATTTACTTTATTTTTGGGATGAATTGATTTTTTTTGTTCCACCATCAGTGATTTATGATTTTGTGGTCAATAAATTTATCAAGACTATGTTTTATATAACTCTCCATTATTATTTAAGAATTATCTTCCCCTTCAAGTTCATATTTTCACTTCATTTAATGTTTACTTTTATGTAACTTTTATTTATCCCACTTCTTCGTTTCAAAGGTTGTCTTATTATCCATATGCTTAATATCAGTTTTCCACAAGTGTATTTTCAAATATTAAAAACATTTTTACCAATTTATAAATTGTGAGGATTAAATTTATTTAAGGTGGAGAGAATTTATTGCCCAAAAAATATATTTTGATATAATATTATGCTTGATATCTTTCTTGACATGCAAACCCGAGCTTTGAACAAACTATGATGAACAATAAAATTAATATTATTTAGATATAATAATAATAACTTAACCGTTAATATAGTGATATGAGTAGGAATAACCAAATTATGAAAATATGTATAAATTCATTACATATTATAAATTGACATATTATTCATAATAAATAAGTACTCAATTTTCATTCCTCTAATGTTAGGAATTTTTTTCAAAAAGAAAGAGGAAAACCCCAAAAATGTTATGGAGGTATATAGTAATGAAGAACCAGTGCATAATATCGGACCAGATTCATGCACATAGGGGGAAGGTACCCAATTCAAAAATATTACTAAAGTCATTTTAGGCTTCAAAGATATGTTTTCTTCTAAAATGGGTTTTATTATGTTTTGTATGCATACATTATAATTAATATTTAATATTTTTATAAATAATTATTTGATTACATGAATATAATTTATGAAGTCAATATTTTAATATTATATTTGAGTGATTTTTTGGGATATTTTTAAAAGGATTGATTTTTGAGTGAATTGTTAAAATACCTATTTTTGTAAAAATGTCATTTAATTTGATTAAATCAAGTAATTTAAGATTCTCATTATGATTTAAATATAATATTACTTTTAAAAATTATCCTTTAATTATTTGTAATATAATTTATTACATAGTAATCAAAATTTTACTTGATTTTGGTATAAGTTCATTTTTTTCCATAAAAACACATTTTTTCAAACTGCTTTTATATGCGTAAGGTTTTTTATCATAATAAATTAAGTTAATCTATTTTTTTTAAAAAAAATATAATTATTTTTATAGATTATATATTAAATAAAATATTTTAACATTAATTTTATATTTTTACATGCTAAAGAATAAAGTTAAATCCAGTTTTATGTTTAAAAATAGAATTGTCTAAAAATAGGTTTTTGTTTTTTTCTGTTCCATGATCTAAAATGAAATTCAAAAATTTGTAGAAATTCAATATTTTAAAATATATTTATTATTTTCAAAATTCGTAATTAATATAATTTAATAGTTTTAAATTCATTTATGGTCATAATCAATAGTAAAAATCAGTAATGTTTTGGTACCACTCTTAAGGTTAAAACAGGTTTACCCATAGGTTAAACTAAGTGATAAGGGTAATAATTCCACCTTAAAATGTCTAATACTTATTGGTTTATGGTATTTAAACCATGAATTATATTATATTATAATTATAGTTCTTTTTTCTACTTTCTCATGAAATTGAGCTTATATTATTGAAATATTTTATGTAATTTCATGTGTGTTCCTCCCATAACTTATAAAATTGAACCAATTCCCATCCCTTATTCACAATCATTGATCAATATATATTAGTAAATAACTAAACAAAAAATTTCCTAGATTAATTCTATTCATTATTAATAAATTTTTATTGACCTAATACTATTCTAAAAAGTCTTAAGGTGTATGGAAAATAATGTCTTTTAAAGAAGAGGTACTCATCTTACACGACTCTTCCAAATACATTTTCTTCATAAATCTCTTATAAACTAACTTTACCCATCACAATGTTATTATTTCAGTACCATAAATATAATTATACGTTATTATTATTACTTAATAGTTATTTTACCACTCTTATCCGTTAAATATGAAATAAAAGTATCGCCCATGTGTATATGTGGACTTCCGCATCCACATAGTGATATGATTCATTTACCATCACCATAAAGCACAGTTTTATATTATTATGTATTTAATTATTATATATTATATTTATGATACAATTTTTTTTATTATAATACCTTATCTATACTCTTACCATACCATCCCTTGTAAATCGATAACTTTGCTCATGCGTACGTGTGGACTACCACCTCCACAAAGGGATGTCATTTGTTATTCATTTATGATTTACATGGATGGTAACAATAATATATTTAATAAATATATATGTTTTTATGATATCATAATTATTTTTTAAAGGTTAATTATTTGTTACCTTTGTTTCATTCTGTAACACCTGAGATTTTATATTATATAAATCATCAATGGAATATTTTTCTACACACAAAACTTGCTTGGCTTGCTTTACACGAAATCACAACCTTCCTCGATAGCTTGCGTCGTACGCAATACCGAGTTTCACGAAACAATGATATGCTAATAAAATATTATTAAAACTAGCCATTATGAATAGTAATAACCACTTTTTGAAATTTTATAAATTTTATTTTTCAAAATATACTTCATTTTTGGATTCGGAATATCGAAATTAGCCTAGAGTGAAATTTTGGTATTTTTCTGAAAACATTAAATTTTTGATGAATAGTGAAACCACTAAGTGGTAGTTAAAAAAACTGAATTTTTCATATTCGTAATTTTACCGCTTATGCGAGTGGAATTTCAAAAATTCGAGAGACACGGTTGATGTCAGTAAGTAAAATGTGGTTCAATGAGATGAAAATAATTTTTGGTGAATAGTTACTTTTTACTTTTATTTACCACGATTAAGAGTAAATAGGGTAATTAAGGGTGGATATGATATTATTATTACCCTAACACATGTCCTAATTCTATTGGATAAGTCTAATTCGACAAAAAACAACCTTAGGAATAAAATATGACCATTTATGCCCACTTGGATTAGATTAGAACATTTATTATTAATTTATTTAAAGAAGGGTTAAAATAGTTAAAATCAAAGTTTAATAAGTAAATCATTTTTAAAATGGGGTTATAAATAATATAAATTCGGCTATAAATATTCATTAGAAATATAAAAATATTTCCTACATAAGGGTATTTTTTTTTGTAATTTTTAGACTTTAAATAATTTATTTTATTTATGACACAACGATGATGCAGTAATTATCTTATTAATGAAATATTGACATAATTGATGTTATAAATACCCAAATAAATGTAATTTGAGAATTTTTCTGAATTAAAATAATTTTATAGGTTAATATGACATTTTTTTATTGATTTAATTAGATTTTTTCTAACTAATCATTCTGTTATGATTTTTACAAAAATCAATCACTAAATAGTGTCAAAATTGACATAAAATAGTTTTTAAAGCAAATATTATATTATCAATTGTTATTTTATTCCTAAAAATCTAAGGTTCGGCCAAATTACTTATATAAGGTTGTATATATTAATAATAAACAACTTGGGGTTCTTTTGTCTTGTTATAGTAAGTTTATTAACCTTATAGTTTAAGAACACAAGAAGACACGATGCATGTTAAATTATCTAACTTAAAGTTAAATCTAAATGATAAGGTTAAAATTGATACCTAAACTAGTCTAAATTATATTGGATGAGAGGATTTCGACCCCTACCCACCTCATCTTTGAAATATATCAATTCGGAGGTATTTAAAACCGAACTTGACTTTATAATAAAATAATATTTTTAGTTTTTCCAAAGGAGCCCCTCTCCTCCCTTATAAAAGGGCACCTCCTCCCTCTCTTCCTCACACCACTTTGAGCCTTCAAGCTCGGCCAACCCCTGCCAATTTCTCCTATAAACTTTTCTTAGGACATCTTAGAGGTCCTGTTATTCTTCAAAGACCAATTTATTGCCCTAAAAGGAGGTCTCAAAGAAGCACTTCAAAGAAGAGGTAATGTCCGTTACCGATTCTTTCATCTTTATTTCTTCTTCCACTTCTTATTATTTAGTTGTTTCATTATTAAGTAATATCATCAGTATCACTCATATAATGATATTTTATTATAATTATGAAACAACCCTATTTCACCATCTATCCATCCTACGGAAAATGAAATCACCACGCGTGCGTACATACGGAATATCGTCTCTCCGCCGTGGTGTAATATATTTTCCACCACCACCTTCCTTTCATGGGTATAATTGTGTAAATAATTACTCTATATGATTATTTTAAAGTGATATTGATTCTTAAATAGTATACATACACTCCAATACAATTCCACGATCATGGGAACGATATCATCGCTCGTGCGTACGTAAAGAATACCGTTTCCATGATGTGATGCGATTCGTTCTACATGATATTCATTGCATAATGATTATATAAATGAATTGAATAAATAAATATGATATATAGTACATTAATACCATTCTGGAAATGATGTATCTATAACCTAAAGAGAAGAATAAGAATTTATTCGACAAAACACGCATAAGAACAAAAAGTTATAAACACCCGAATAACAAGTAGCAATGAAATATTACTACTAAGAAGCTAAGAATATGACCATATATGATATCATAATAATAATTATGATTCTGGAATAAGTCAATAACTTTATTTAAATCATTATACAGAAGGTTCGGACACTTATGAGGCAAATCGGACCTAAGGTAAGGGAAATATCCCAATCTCATTTTTATCCATGATTGTTTATACTTTAGTATTTTCTGGGGTGTATTTTATCATCCAAATCCATGTTTCCTCAATATGAAATATTATTTCCATCCACCTAAAATTGTTTAAATCCAATTTTACCCTTCGGTGAGTTTTTAGTAATGGATATGAAAGGAATCTTTTGTCATTTTTCGTACGAGGCACTTTATGACTTTTCCGACAAACGTACGAAGAATGTTTTTAACTTATACGGCATGAATGGATTTTTAAAACATTATTTCCAAGAAGATTCCTTTACAAGTTTTCAAGTTTATTTTTAATAAACTTCTTTTAGTTTAGAATTGTAAGACATGTTAAGAAAGGAAAAATGTTTTTGAAGTAGAAATGATATTTTCCTCAAGAATGGAGTTCAAGTGTTTAATCAAAATTATTTTCCATATAAGATAATAAAGGGTTATGTTTCTATCCCTATTATTACATTGATTTGATTATGTTGTGATGGAAATATATTTTTATGAATTCTTTTATCTTATATGAATTATTTTATGATGTCACGATGTTTAAGATTCCCATTTTTATTACATGGGTTATGCTATGATGTGTGGTTTATGATTTTGTGGTACACATAAGAATGGTATCATTATGAGATGTTTGAGACCTATATCTCCCTCCAATGCATTGGGTAAAGATTTTATATCTCACGAGATAGTCATGTCTAGAACAGTAGGTTATACTGGTTCAGTGAAAAAGGACTGAAAAGAGGAATGAACTCGGTTCAAAAATGGACTTTGTCCACTAAGATAGTCTTGGCGATGAGTCTTGACTAACAAGAAATGATTCTCTATGATTATGTGTGTATGCCACAAAGTTTCATGTTTTAAGTAATGATTATTGGGATTACATTTCACTACTATGATTTATCCCATGTTATGAAATTATGATCTCTTTTGCAGGTTAAGATTTCCAAAAGTTATGTGCTTATGTATATGATGTGATTGATATTTCTTTTGTTTACTCTTACTGAGAATTTGAGCTCACCCTTTTGTATGTTTTATTTCCCCAGGTCAAGAAGAAGGTTATTATGTAGAATATGCCAAAAGGGACTCCAGATATGATGAAATAAATGGGAGGCAAAGTAGATGCTTTATGAACCAGTTGTTTATGCTTTCCAGTTTCTAAAGACAGTCTACCTATACGGTCCTTCCGTGGTTTTGTTATATGTTGTAATAAGTATGCTTCAATTTTTAAGTATTAACAATGTATGTAAAGTATGGGTCATTATAGTTGGTATTAGAGGCAAAGGAGGTAGGAATGTATCCGATCCTTGGGAACTCTCACATGTGAGAGTTGGACGAATCATGGCTCTCTGCCCAAGGGCTTCATGAAAAAATGGTTGCCACTGGGGATGGTGGTGTGTCCCGCCCAGGGGGTGTAGCCACCCATGGAGTGCCCTGATAGGTATCAATTATAGTCCACTGGAAGTAATTCCAGACCGCTATAGTTGGTATCATAGGAAAGGTATAGTCAACCTTTGGAAACTAGGATGTGAAAACCTTAGTAAGAACCCTATGGATAATTCTAAGCATAGAACACAATCTTAGTGTTTTAGAAATGACCATGAGTAACCTAGGATAAAACCTTAAGTGTGAAATTTTATTCTTTATTATTTGGTTTTCTTATTATAATTAGTGTTTCTCACACTATTCTTCTTGGTTTTAGTCAATTGCTGGAACCCGAAGGAACTGTGTTAATGCAGAATGCGACGGGAAATGCAATGATTGTCCCCCTGAGCAACCAAACGTTATGGGAGGTGGAATGCATAATATTTTAGCCATGCTCACACAACTTTCTCAATCTCTGAATCATGCAGGACTTCCAAACGAGCAAGGGAAGGAGCAACATTCTGTTGAATCCTTCATGAGAAAACGTCCACCTTCATTCAGCGGGTCTACTGATCCATTAGTTTCTGAACAATGGATTAGTACTACTGAAAAGATATTTTCTGTTCTTCAATGTTCTGAGCATGATAAAGTCATCTTAGCAGTGTATCGTTTGGGAGGTGATGCTGATCAATGGTGGAATCTTATTAAGAATACGAGGCAAAGGGATGAAATTTAGTTCATGGAATGGGACGAGTTCAAGAACTTATTTTTCAATAAGTACTTCCCTCGTATTCTCCGAACAAAGATGGAGAAAGAGTTCCTTGAACTAAAGAAAAAGGATGATGAATCTGTTGGTACCTATGAAGCAAATTTTACTAGACTTTCAAGGTACGCTTCTGGTATCCAACCTGAGAGTAAGATTGATCAATTATTTAGTGGCTTAAAACCAAGTCTTCTAAGGGTGTTATCCATAAGGGACTTCAATAGCTACGAAGAAATCGTTCGATGTGCTCTCAAAGTCGAGATGGAGATTGGAGTAACCCATCAGTCATATGGGTTTGATAAGAAGAGGAAAATGGAATTCAAAGGAAAATCTAAAGGGCACACTGAAAGGAATATGATCTTTCCCTTATGCTTAAAGTGTTGAAAGAAACATGGAGGGAGTTGTCTTAAAGGGGCAAGTAAATGTTTCAAATGTGGAAAGGATGGTCATCAGGCATTTGAATGCCGCGATGATGGGAAGCAGATGTCTAATGATGCAAAAAAAGGAAGGGATACACATAATGAACCTACTACACTTCAATGATTCAAGTGCAAGGAGATGGGGTATTATGCCAATAAATGCCCTAATCCAAGGGTTGATGATGATGGTCGACGTCAAAAAACTCTTAAGGCTAAAGACAAAGGAAAGTCACATGCAATTTCTATCATTGATGTGGATTACGATAACGATGTGGTGAAAGGTACACTTACCATCCACTCTAAAGTAGAAAATGTTTTATTTGATTCTGGATCCAGCCACTCTTTTATTTTTGAAGAATTTTCTAAGGGTATCACCGTATTACCTCAACAATTAGATGTTGAGTTAGCTGTGACAACACCTAATGGAACAACAGTCGCATCAAAAGTTTATAATTCTTCTCTGATTTAAGTTTGTGGGAAAGTGATTCCTGCAAATCTTGTGATCCTTCCTATAGTGGAATTTGATGTGATTCTTGGAATGGATTGGCTTTCTCTACATGGAGATCATATCAATTTCCAAATAAGGGAAGTCACATTTCATATTCCAGATCAATGTATGATCATCTATCGATGTAAGAATGAACATAACCTTCCAGTGGAAATTTCATCCATTTTATGGGTATTGATTCCACTAAATGAAGGTTATTTATCTCAAATGGTTGGTGTGAAACTCATGATTAAGAATATTCCCATTGTACGGGAGTTTGATGATGTCTTTCCAGAGGAATTACTGGGTCTTCCATCAAATCGTGAGGTTGAGTTTTCAATAGAACTCGTACCGGGTGCTTTGCCTATTTCAAAGACACCTTATAGAATGGCCCCAATTGAGTTGCAGGAATTGAAGAAGCAACTCCAAGAGAATCTTGACAAGGGGTTCATACACCCTAGTGTGTCACCTTGGGGAGCACTTGTTTTGTTTTTTAAGAAGAAAGATGGATCAATGAGACTCTGCATTGATTATCAAGAACTTAACAAGATCACTATCAAGAACAAATATCCTCTCCCACGCATTGATGACATATTTGACCAACCACGCAGAGCTCAATACTTTTCCGAGATTGATCTTCATTCATGGTATCATCAATTAAGGGTCAAAAGGGAGGATATACCAAAGACTACTTTCCGTACAGGGTATGGACACTATGAATTTATAGTGATGCCATTTGGTCTTACTAATGCCCCTGCTATCTTCATGGATCTGATGAATAGAGTCTTTAGAGACTATCTTGATCAATTTGTGGTAGTCTTTATAGACGATATTCTTGTCTATTCGAAGAGAAATAAATAACATGAAGATCACTTGAGAATTATATTGAAGACCCTGAGAAAGGAGAAGCTTTATGCCAAATTTAACAAGTGTGAATTTTGGCTTCAAAAAGTTGCATTTTTGGGTCACATAATCTCAAAAGAGAGAATATATGTGGATCCAGCAAAAATAGAGGTTATCGAAAGATGGTCTAGACCAACAATAGTAACCGAGATCCGAAGTTTTCTTTTTTTGGGTGGATATTATCGACGTTTTGTGAAAGATTTTTCACAATTATCTAATCCACTAACCAAGTTGACTCGGAAAGGAGTTAATTTTGTTTGGATGGAGGAATGTGAAGATAATTTCAAGGAGTTGAAAATAAGGTTATCCAGTGCACCTGTACTCACACTTCCTTGTAGTGGAGAAAGGTTTGTGATCTACAATGATGCATCCAAGAAGGGATTGGGATGTGTTCTCATGAAAAATGATATGGTGATAGCATATGCCTCACGACAGTTGAAAATACATGAAAAAAATTACCCAACTCATGATTTGGAGTTAGCTGCGGTAATCTTTGCATTAAAGATTTGGAGGCATTATCTTTATGGAAAAAGGTGTGACATTTATACTGATCATAAAGGTTTAAAGTATATTTTCACACAAAAAGAGCTGAATATGCACCAAAGAAGATGGTTGGAGATGATTAAGGATTACGAATGCTCAATCCATTACCACCCTGGGAAAGAAAACAAGGTGGCAGATGCATTAAGTCGACAAGACCATGCCATTTTATCCATTATGAGGATCAAAAAAGATCCAATATATATGGATTTACAAAGGATGGATCTTGGAATTATAATGAAAGGGGAAAAATTGTATCTTTCTCAAATGAATGTTCAACCATCTATATATGTGAAGATTAAATAGGCATAGAATGAAGATGTAGAGTTACAAAAGAAGGTGAGAAATGTTCCTGAATTGAACCTTGTTTGTGATGGGATAATAAAGTTCAGGAATCGGGTTTGTGTTCCTCCCATGCCCAAATTAATGAAGGAGCTGCTGGATGAGGCTCATAGTTCTTCATTCTTTATTCATCGTGGAAGCACAAAGATGTATAGGGACCTGAAATAGTACTTCTGGTGGGATGGCATGAAAAGAGATGTTGTTGCATATGTCTCTCGATGCTTGGTTTGTCAGGAAGTTAAAGATGAGAGACAGAAGTCTAAGGGGATGTTACAACCATTACCCTTACCCAAATGGAAAAGGAAAAACATCACTATGGACTTTATCACAGGACTTCCTAAAACATCCAAAGGCAATAATGCTATCTGGGTCATAGTTGATCGTCTTACAAAGTCTGCACACTTCATTGCTATTAGAGAGGATTTCACTCTGGATCAGATTTCCAGGATATATGTAAAGGAAGTGGTAAGATTGCATGGAGTACCACTTTCTATTATATCTGATCGGGATCCGAGGTTTACCTCAATGTTCTGGCGAAGTCTTCAGTATACTCTGGATACAGAGTCGAGTTTCAGCACTGCTTATCATCCTCAGATAGATGGTCAGTGTGAGAGAACAATTAAAACTCTAGAAGATATGTTGAGAGATTGGTCTATGGATTTCAAGGTTGGTTGGGATCAACACCTACCTTTGGTGGAATTTTATTATAATAATAGCTTTCACTCCAGTATTCAGATGGCTCCTTATGAAGCTCTCTATGGAAAGAAATGCAGGACTCCAACTTGCTGGGATGAAGTTGGGGAAAGAAAGCTATTAGGACCTGATCTTGTTGATGAAATGGCAGAAAAGATCAGATCTATTGAACAACACATAAGAGCAGCTCAGAGTCGATAGAAAAGTTATGCCGAAAACCGAAGAAAAGACCTAGTGTTTGAAGTGGGTGATAAAGTGTTCTTACGAATATCTCCCTGGAAGAGGGTCATGAGATTTGGAAAGAAGGGGAAGTTGAGCCCTAGATATATCGGTCCTTTCGAAATACTGGATCGTGTAGGGAAGGTAGCTTACCGATTGGCGCTTCCACTTAATCTCTCTCAAGTTCACGATGTGTTCCATGTATCTCTCCTGAGAAAGTACATACCTGATCCTTCACATGTACTTAGCTCCGAAGTTGTACAGATGGAGCAAGATCTTTCTTATGAAGAACATATGATAGAGATTCTGGATCATAGCGAAAAAGTACTATGAAACAAGACCACTCGATTGGTGAAAGTTTTATGGAGGAACCACCAATTAGATGAAGCTACATGGGAGCTTGAGGATATGATGAGGGAGAGGTATCCTCATCTGTTTGGTACAAAGTGACGAATTTCGAGGGCGAAATTCATTTTAAGGGGGGTAGAATGTAACACACGAGACTTTTATATTATATAAATCATCAAAGTAATCTTTTTCTACACACAACACTTGCTTGGATTGCTTTACAAGAAATCAAAACCTTCCTCGTTAGCTTGCGTCGTACGCAATACCTAGTTTCACTAAATAATGATATGCTAATAAAATATTATTAAAACTAGCCGTTATGAATAGTAATAAACACTTTTTGAAATTTTATAAATTTTATTTTTCAAAATGGACTTCATTTTTGGATTTGGAATATCGAAATTATCCTAGGGTGAAATTTTGGTATTTTTCTGAAAACATTCAATTTTTTATGAATAGTGAAACCACTAAGTGGTAGTAAAAAAATAGATTTTTTCATAAAACATAATTTTACCACTTCTGTGAGTGGAATTTTAAAAATCCGAGAGGCATGGTTGATGTCAGTAAGTAAAATGTGGTTCAATGAGATTAAAATAATTTTTGTTGAATAATAACTTTTTGCTTTTATTTACCACGGTTAAAAGTAAATAGTGTAATTAAGGGTGAAAATGATATTATTATTACCCTAACACATGTCCTAATTCTATTGGATAAGTGTAATTCGACCAAAAACAACCATAGGAATTAAATATGACCATTTAGGACAAATTGGATTAGATTAGGACATTTATTATTAATTTATCTAAAGGGTTAAAATAGTTAAAATCAATGTTTAATAAGTAAATCATTTTTAAAATTGTTTTATACATAATATCAATTCAACTATAAATATTCATTAGAAAGCTAAAAAGATTTACTACATAATGGTATTTTTTTTAATTTTTAGACATTAAATAATTTAATTTATTTATGACACAACGATGATGCAGTAATTATCTTATTAATGAAATATTGACATAATTGATGTTATAAATACACAAATAAATTTAATTTGAGACTTTTTCTGAATTACACTACTTTATTGGTTAATATGACATGTTAGTATTGATGTAATTAACTTTGTTAGAACTAAAAATTCTGTTATGATTTTCACAAAAATCAATTACTAAATAGTGTCAAAATTGACATAAAAGAGTTTTTAAAACAAAGATTATATTATTAATTGTTATTTTATTCCTAAAAATCTAAGGTTTGTCCAAATGACTTATATAAGGTTATATATATTTATAATAAACAACTTGGGGTTCTTTTATCTTGTCATAGTATGTTTATTAACCTTATAGTGTATGAACAGAAGAAGACACAGTGAAAGTTAAATCATCTAACTTAAAGTTAAATTTAAATGATAAGGTTAAAATTGATACCTAAACTTGTCTAAATTCTATTGAATGAGAGTATTTAGACCCCTACCCACCTTATTATCGAAATATATAAATTTTGAGCTATTTAAAACCGATCTTGACTTTATAATAAAATAATATTTTCAGTTTTTCCAAAGGAGCCCCTCTCCTCCCTTATAAAATGGCACCTCCTCCCTCACTTCCTCACACCACTTTGTGCCTTATATATCTGACAACCCCTGCCAATTTCTCCTCTACACTTCCCTAGAGACATCCTAGTGGTCTTGGTCTTCTTCAAAGACCAATTTTAGTTCCCTAAAAAGAGGTCTCAAAGAAGCACTTCAAAGAAGAGGAAATGTCCGTTACCGATTCTTTCATCTTTATTTTTTCTTCCACTTCTTCTTCTTTAGTTGATTAATTATGAAGTAATAACATAAGTATCAATAATATACTGATATGTTATTATATTTATGAAACAACCCTATTTCACCATCTATCCATCCTATGGAAAATGAAATCACCGCGCGTGCGTACGTACGGAATACCGTCTCCACGCTGTGGTGTAATCTATTTTCCACCACCACCTTACGTGGATGGGTTTAATGGTGTAAATAATCACTATATATGATTATTGTAAAGTGATATTGATTCTGAAATAGTATACATACACTCCAATACAATTTTTCGATCATGGGAACAATATCATCGCTCGTGCGTACGTACGGAATACCGTCTCCACGATGTGATGCGATTCGTTCTACATGATCTTCATTGAATAATGATTATATAAATTAATTGAATGAATAAATATGATATATAGTACGTTAATACCATTCTCTAAATGATGTATCTATAACCTAAAGAGAAGAATAAGAATTTATTCGACAAAACACGCATAAGAACAAAAAGTTGTAAACACCCGAATAAAAGTAGCAATGAAATATTACTACCAAGAAGCTAAGAATATGAACATATATGATATCATAACAATAATTATGATTATGGAATAAGTCAATAACATTATTTATATCATTATACAGGTGGTTTGGACACTTACGAGGCAAATCGGACTTGAGGTAAGGGAAATATCACAATCTCATTTTTATCCGAGATTGTTTATACTTTAGTATTTACTGGGTTGTATTTTATCATCCACATCCATGTTTCCTCAATATTTAATATTATTTCCATCAACCTAAAATTTTTTTAATCCAATTTTACCCTTCAGTGAGTTTTTGGTAAAGGATATGAAAGGAATCCTTTGTCATTTTTCGTACGAGGTACTTTTTGACTTTTCCGACAAATGTACGAAGAATGTTTTTTTAACTTATAAGGAATGAATGGATTTTTAAAAAATTATTTCCAAGAAGCTTCCTTTACATGTTTTCAAGTTTATTTTTAATAAAAATCTTTTAGTTTAGAATTGTACGACATGTTAAGAAAAGAAAAGTGTTTTTGAAGCAGAACAGATATTTTCCTCAAGAAAGGAGTTCAAGTGTTTTATCAAAATTATTTTCCATCTAAGATAATAAAGGGTTCTGTTTATATCCCTATTATTACATTGATTTGATTATGTTGTGATGGAATTATATTTTTATTAATTCCTTTCTCTTATATGAATTGTTTTATGATGTCACGATGTTTAAGATTCCCATTTTTATTACATGGGTTATGCTATGATGTATGGTTTCTGATTTTGTGGCACACATAAGAATGGTATAATTATGAGATTTGTGGGACCTATATCTCCCTAAAATTAATTGGGTAAAGATTTTATATCTCATGAGATAGACATGGATGGAACGATAGGTTATACCGGTTCAGTGAAACAGGACTGAAACGAGGAATGAACTCGGTTCCGAAATGGACTTTGTCCACTAAGAGAGTCTTGTCAATGAGTCTTGACTAACAAGAAATGATTCTCTATGATTATGTGTGTATGCCACATAGTTTCTTGTTTTAATTTATTATTATTGCGATTACATTTCACTACTATGATTTATCCCATGTTATGAAATTATGATCTCTTTTGCAGGTTAAGATTTCCAAAAGATATGTGCTTATGTATATGATGTGATTTATATTTCTTTTGTTTACTCTTACTGAGAATTTGAGATCAACCTTTTGTATGTTTTAGTTCCCCAGGTCAGGAAGAAGGTTATTAAGTAGAATATGCCAAAAAGGGACTCTAGATATGATGAAATAAATGGGAGGCAGAGTAGATGCTTTATGAACCAGTTGTTTATGCTTTCCAATTTCTAAAGACACTGTACCTATATGGTCCATTCGTGGTTTTGTTATATGTTGTAATAAGTAACCTTAAATTTTGATGTATTAACAATGTATGTAAAGTATGGGTCGTTATACATTCCATCCATCGAAATGTAGAAGCATCACTCGTGCTTATGTACAAACTATCATCACCATGAAGTGATGTATTTATTTTTTCATCCCCACTTTTTATGAATGGTTATATAAGGTAATATAATGATTTAATATTATAAATATTACTTGATTAATATTATAGATATTATGTAACCATCATCAATGTGAAAGTACTATAGTTGTTTAACCGAAACATACATGAAAAAGGAAATAGTTGTCACTCAAAAATGAAGATTTTGAAAAAAAATAATAATATTAAATGGGAGTTGAAATGTTATAATTGGTTCATATATAATATTTTTCGGTGTGTAGATGGCTATTTTATATATTTAGAACATTTCTAAACTTAGTATACATGATTTTGTAGTGCTAATGAATCTTGTCATACATAAGGTATGGGTTCTTCGCCTAAATATTGTGTTGTTGATACAAGTTTGATGTTGTGGACCAATTTACGCTTATGAGTTTATATACATCTCCATTTACATTTTATATCATTTTTATTTACTAATAAATTTTATTTGATGTTACAATTTAAAATTATTTCATCCTTGAGGTTTTGATTGAATATTTACTGAAGAAATAAGGGTTTTATGTTACATTCTAGTTTTAAATAGGGTTGCTAATTCTTACATTTCAGATGATAAAGTTATATGATATATGTGTTATAAATCATATTTATTTTATTATACTATGCTACTTTTATTAATCAAAAGATTTTATTTTATTTTCCTTTCTCTATGTAATCAATATTCTAAAATAATTGCTTATGGAAGACTGGCGTTATGTCTCTCATTGATTGAAGATATTTTCCCTCCATTACAATATTTTATTTTTATTTATTTGCAAGAATGTTTTTACCATTGTAATATTATTTTATAAATTAATTTTTATCCATGATTTAGTTTTTATTAATTTTTTAAACTAATCTCATTATATTTTTCTAAACGAGGTAATTTTTAATTTTTACCAAAAATGTGAAAGGAAACATTATTTTAGCATACGCCACATGAATGTATTTTCCTACAATTATGAATTATATTTTATGTAAATATTAATTTACCACTATATATGTTTATTTTAAAATAAAATATTTTCATTAATATTTTGAATAATTTTATATTTTGAGGAAGGGATTTTAAAATGAAAACATGATTTTCCTTAATAAATTTTCTAGAGATATTTTAAAGGTATTTTCAAATATAACAACATACTTTGATGTTTTTTAAGAGTTAAATGTGATATGATCCAATGTTACCAACATTATTATTACTATGTATGTTTTATTATTATTATGTTGAAATATAGATAAAACCCCTTTTCATTTCAATGGGTTAAGTTATGATGAAATGATAAATGTTTTAATGATCTTGTAGAATACATATGAGTGGATTCTGATTATGTTATCGGTGGGAAAATTATATAAATCAAATACATTGGGTAAAGACTAATGTTTTATGAGCTCAAATGGTAAACATGAGGTTATCCCATGCCTACAAGTCAGTATATGGGAGGTTACCCCTATTCCAAAAGAGGGTATATGGGAGGTTATCCTAAGACCAAATTATGTATGGGTTGGTTATCCCAAGAATAACACATTATGAATGTAATAATTGGTATCCATGAAAAAATATTTTTAGGATTATTAATAAGCCACATTTAATTCACTTTTTTATGACATGTTATTATGGTAAAGTTATATTGACATGGCCGAGGATATTTGATTCTATAATTATTTATGTGTTATTAATCACAAAATATTTATTCCATGATTCATGTTTATGATCTATTAATTATTGGGTATGATTTTATAAGGTTATTCTCATGATCACATTCCCTTATTCTAATTATATGATCAATTAATAACATTGAATAATATCTTTGATGTTTACCATTTCTATGAATATCAACCCACCCTTTTTTATATTTCCATTCCTAAAGTTGTAAAGAGTGTTTTTAAGTATGATATGTCAACGAAGGGTTCTAGTTGTTAATAAATGATTGGGATATGATATATATATTTTATATACATATTTTTAATGTATCTATGTTTCTATATACACTAAAACATTACATTTTTTGTGTGGATAACAACGATATGTAATTTATATTCTTATAATAATATGTAATAAATATGTATGAAAAGTTTGAGTCTTTATCCCCATGATATTGATGTGTTCACCATGATTATCTTCTGTAAATAATGAATGTAATGGGTTACCTGAAATATCAAAGGGGTTTGTCATAATAAAGATGGCTGCCCTAGAATTGTATCCTATTAGAATGTTCTTGGAACATTATTTGTGTTGCAATTAGCTTGGAAACTCTAACGGTTAGGAAACTGGAGTAATATAGTTGGGTTTTTCAACTTGATGGATTGAATGAAAAGTTTGTTCATAGGACTATCTAAGAGTCATATATGATACGATTGGAAAGTTTTTTATAACCGATATAGTAATGGATTATAAATTTTGTAAACTAGTATAAGTAATGATAAAACATGGATCATTGATCATTAATAAATTGGAATATATTACAAGGGTTCATCATTTTATTGGGATCCCATTTAATAAAATATTTTTTAAAAGTTAATTAAACAATGTAATCATATATTAAAATATTTCTTTATAGGTAATAACATCACTATAATCAAACATAACATTGATGTTGATCCTTTATAAGGATAATATTAATGTAAGAAACCCCTCAAATAGGTAACTTATGAAAAGTTATTATGTATAAAGAACATTTTTATATGTTGGTGTAATACCTTCATATATGACCAATTGTTGATTTTGTTAAAAAAGTGACTCTAAATTCTTATAAGAATTATAATATGGTATAATTAATGTTTCAAAGGAACTGGATTCCAAATTATCAAAGTAATTTTTATCTTATACTCATATATTCTATTTCATTATATATTATAATGACTTAATCAGTCTAAGTGGATGCTTAAGGATTATTCTGGTTAAGTAATTATTTATGTTTTTATATATGAAAATGTTCATACATGATAAAAAATTCATATAGAGTATCCCTGATATTATAAAGAGTTGATAATAGATTTACTAAGTCATGTTATGTCTACTCTATATTGATATTTAGTGATTGAATTCGTGTGAATGTTCAAACCAGAAGATTAAAATATTATTGGAGAGTATAAAGATGTCTCTTCAATTATTCAATCATGTTTATTTAAACCAAATATATTTATTAAAAATAAAAATTAATGATTAAATAAATTTGAATTGTTCAGGATAGTTGAAGGTATTTTGGAAATTCGGTAAATATAGATTTTATGTATTAGTGTTATAGATATTTATTATTCATTTATAAAGGGAAATTGATACTAAATTTATAATTTTAAAAAAATTGAATATAAAGGAGTTTAAAAACCAAGGGACAAATTGATTGTGTTTATAGGAAAAATTCAAGACTTAAATAAAAGAGTTTTTGTATTAAGGATGTAAATGTAAAGGATTTAATCAAGATCAGATGAACTTAAGTATAAGATGCATATATGTATCCAATTTATCTTATAGATTAATATAATTTGATCATTTATAAATATTGTTTACCAAAAAATTAGATGAATAATTATATACACATGGTTTATTAATCATCTGATTCTATAACATGTTTTGAGAAGAAGATAGGGATAATTTTTTTTAGAATAACGTGTCCATATAAATGTTTATTAAAATATATGAGAATATGTTTCAACCAACTATCTATAGAATATTATAAAAAATTATTCATTTCAATGAAATATACTCCAAACAAAAGAACATCATGTTTTATTTGGAAATTGTATCTTATTTATTAAATAACCATTCTAAATATAAAATAGTGTTATTTCAAAACATTGAACATTTCATGTATCTTACTATGATATTTTTGGAAGAATAATTTTGAAGAGTCTAGTGGAAGTATTTTATAACATAAAGAAGTTTAATTTTAACAAATTATACTAGTATAATGTGATTTTAACAAATATACTAAAGAGTGTAGGATATGTAATTGTATAATAAATTGTAAAGAGTGACAATTAGATACTTTAATAAAGTTAATATCACTTTTTTGGGTGTTTTAAGCCTCTATATATTTTATATTAATTTTAATGGGAGTTGTAATTCATTAATACTATTATGTGTTGTGAAGAAAGCAATAACTGTATTCAACAGGTTGGATGTAATGTTCTTGGATGTTTAAAATTTCTAATAGATTCTTATGTGTGGTGGGGGAGTCATTTCACTAGATTTTCTATGATATTTGAGATTTAGATCATAAAATGATGAATACATTTTTCATTTGAATCACCCATTAGCATGGTGCTTTGAAAAGTGTTGATGTAATAGTTCTATGTTCATCTACTGGTGATTAGTGGTAATACCTTGAAGGTGATATAGGGAATCCATTGTTTTTAAGTAAAATGAAAGTATACCTACAAATATAAGTGCATAGTGAAGAAAATTTATTCGTTTAATCCCACTATAAAAGTTAGAATAGACTATATGATGAGGTTCCGTGTGTTTAATTTAGTTTGGAATCTATGTGTTTGTCAGGTCATAATGGATGTAACATATGTTTACTTATAAATGAACAATAGGTTGAAATTTTTCTCCCATAGAATTTGGATTGAGTTGGATCCATGGAAATCCTCTTGTGTATTTTACTTGTTGTTGTTGATATCCATGCATGGAATGTCTGTACAAGATCTGAGTAAGCAGGGATTAGAATTTTTATCTTAGTGAAGTGTATAGGGTGAGGTCAATTATTCAAATTCATGTAAAATGATGTTTGGAGACATTCATATGGTGACCTAATTTACATATTTATAATCTTTTAGAGAGATAACATTTGGTGTTTGAAGTTATTTCAGGGTCCTCAACAATTGGAATAATATCTAATTTTTGGTCATTATAATCTCATTAGTTCACTTAAAAATTTTCCATGTAAAATTGTTACATTCTTAGACGATACTTTATTTAGTGGGAGTAATATTATCAGAATGTAATGAAATCAGAATATATAATGGTCTGAATTGGAAAATGCAATGGAATTATTTTCATATTTTCGATGATACATGTACAAGATGTTCTCATTTATAAATTTTTCTGTGTTTCATTAATAGATGTTCAATTAAATACAATAGATAAAGGAGAATTGGAAATGATTTATGAGAAGGTTTTGGGTTTGATGAGGATTATATTAGTCTGGAATGTGTCATTGAACATAAAATAGAATAAGAATATAAAAAATTTGATGGAAGCACTAAACTATATGTATAATAATTTTACATCACTCAATAAGGGTTTTTCCAGGGAACAACTATTTAACAAGAGTATATCAAAGGGAATATATGATGAAAATCATTTGAATTCTATTAATTTGATCATTCCCTTACATAGGTTTCTGAAGGTGAATTTCATAAAGGATATTGTGTCCATGTGGTTGTTGTCGTAATTTCTATAATATTGGGAAGAAATGGTAATGATAGTGATCAAATCCAGTGGAAAAATTGTCTTGATAGTTGAGGATTTGTAGAAATTGATTATTAATGAAGGGCTCTAAAGTATGGAGATTAAAGAATATTATAATAATGAATTTATTACATATGGAAGTGGACTCTCACCTCATCATAGAAGTCAAAAATGATAAAAAATTAAATTCAAGAGAGAGGAATATAGCTATATATTTATGTATTGAGACAACATGTTCGTACAATGGTTGAATAGTTCATGTCAAGAGTTATTATCATGAATATGGTGTAAATTCAAGTAGATAATATTTTGATGGATTGAATTATATGAACACAATAGCTGAGAATAGTTGCAACCAACTCTTGATTATTAAAACTCTATAGGAATCATGGATCATAAATTTTGAATCATCATTCCACTCCTATAGTGAAATGGTATTCCATGAAAATTATTTATATATAATATTTTAATGAGTTAATCTAGTAAATGATGAACCTTTTTATAGTGAAAATAATAGGGATTTGGGAATGTAGTTCAAGAATTATAATGTCCTTGATTTGAAAAAAGTATGACTTATACCAGGTCTCTAGAAGAATATGATTTCAATAGGATAGTTAGATGAAGATAATAATAGATTAAAAGTTGAAATTAGTGTGTTTAAAATCACTTAGGGTTCCCTTTTCATATCTATATGTGCAAATAATGGAATATTTTATATGACCAGAAAGGTGTAGGGAGAATCATTAGCTAGATTTTCTACCATAAAATGTTCTGATTTTAGGAACTTCTATATTGGGAACCTCGGTGGGTACAATATTGATTTTTTATTAGGAAAAGGAACATTAAATATGGAACATTTAAACATAAATTTATTTTTAGAGTTTCACATATGGAAAACATAGATGTCCTCATTCAATTTTTTCAAAAGAACATCAAAATTTTAGAATTTTCAGTTTATGCGTACAGATGACTGATGATAATTCCCTATTAAATATCATAAAGGATAATAATATTTTGTGACTTGTATTGACCAATATTTGAATAAATAAGGAGTGTAGATCCTAATATATAAATAATAAGTGTGGGAGTTTTTTTGAAATGGATTTTTATGGTCCAAAGTGAAATTAGAAGCGAGTTGAAGATATTGATGTTAGATTATTATAGTGAGTACATCAGAAGATGTTTCAAAAACATATATAGGCACATGTGGATTATATATAAGAAGACAATACTAGAGATGTGAGGAAAAAATTTTGTATCATAATGTATGAATCATACATTTATAGAATGGGGATGAATCATGAAACTACAGTTTGAAATTCCAAAAATAATTTTGGGTGGAAGAATTGGACACAACAACTTATATAATAAAAAAAAGCTCTTCGTCACCAAGGGGAAAAGTGAAACCAAAAGAAATATGGTCTAGTAAAACACTGGATTAAGAATACCTTAAATTCATTGGATATTCAAACAATGAATAAGCGGCCAAAAAGTATAGATATAATCTTATTAAAAATATCATGCATATTAATTTGTGGGATATTGAGATGAAAATATAAAATTTCAACATTGTGCTTTTATTAAGAGCAAATTTATCGAAAGTATACTTAATATTTTTAATGATTATGTTATTTATAAGTAACAAAAAATATATCCAAAGGATGCTTATACAATTCATCTATAGTCAATGATTATTTGAATTTAGGAACTATAAATTTTAAAATTTTATAGAATTTAGATGTGTCTGAGTCTACTAGAAGTACATTTATTCTAAAGAAAAGTTCAGATGGAATAATAATAAGGTTTAAGTTAAGCATAATTGATAATATGGATAAAATATTTAGAACTGGTTAACATTAATCCAAATTTATAGGGAATAAAATTATGAAGGCATCAATTCTAGAGAGAGAATATTTGCAAGTATCATTGCTGTAATTTCCCAAAAAATCCCATCTATGTTAATAAGGTATATTCCTTTAAAATTTATCTTTTATTTTTATTACATAGAAAGGCTATTACATTTAATAACAAAATTACATATCGTTAAATAAAATTTATTACAATAGTTAGAAAAAATATTGGGAGATAAAAAAAAGAAAAAAGTACACTCTAATATAAACCCTATAAGATTGGATTCTAAAATGGAGAAATATCCTTTTATAAATATAGTAATAATAATTTGATGATTAGGGAATATGATAGATTATAGATTGAATCATACAACCTTTTAGCCATTGTTTTTTGAAACGAAGGTCTTCCTAATGTGAAAGAATATGGAGTTGAAAACTTCTTGGTGATGACAATGAATCGGTTAAGTTAGGTAATAAATAAAAACCTAAACCATGAAGAGTGTAATAGTACACCATGAAAGTAGATAGTATTTAATGAATCCTTCATACATTAGTGACCAATTTTTTTAGTGGAACCCCTGATCTACTGATCACCGAACAATGGACCAGTACTATAGAAATGATATTTTGTATAGTCCACAGTTCTATGAAAGATGAAGTTACATTGAAAATATACTGCTTTTAATGAGAATATAACAAGTGGTGGGGACTGATCAACAACAGAAAGCTAAGGGATGAGGTGCAATCCGTGGAATTGATAGTCTTCGAAAAATTATTTTTCTCATACATCGTGAACAAATATATATAAGGGATTTTGGGAGTTAAAATAAATAGAAGATGAATCAGTGGAGAATTATGAGATAAACATTACAAGTTTTAGGTGATACAATTCAAGACTTACCATTGATTTTTATGGGAATATCGATAGATTCTATGGCATATTAAGACCCCATTTTCTGAAAGAATTTGAAATCCATGATTTTGGGAGTTATGAAGTGAAATAAAGATGAAGTATAAATGTTAATATGAATTTATAAGATAGACTATAGGCTCATGTATATAATTTAAATAATTGAAGGATAGAGTCAAATTTTGGAACAAATCTAGATGATAAGAAAGAACAACATCCCATCTATAACAAAATTAGAATGAATAATTTGGGGATTTTCCTCCATGGAAGTGGAAAGAGATAAAAGTGTGTAAAATAAGACTATATAGATTGATAATATTTCAACATATTAATCCAAAACATATTAATAACAATGAAAAATAGTATATGTTGCAAGAAAAACTATCCATACATTTCTTAATGCTTGGGGAGATTGTAAATTTCACTAAATGAGGTTCAAATGAGAAGATAATATTGGGAAACTTCCCTCAACCCCATCAAAGGATATAGGAGAAATATTTTGATTTTTTAACCAGGATGGATAAATATGAGTCCCAAACTAATTTTTTGTTGGTATATTCATCTTACACTCATTGATAGAACGCATATATTTTTTATTCTAGTTCTAGGAATTCTTTTATTTCATTCACCTTTAAAAAGAACGTCTAGTTTATCCATAAACTAATAGTGGAAGATTTATTAGTTAAAACTCCTAGAGAGTCATTCAAGCATAAAATAAATAAATATATATTCCTCAACTAATATATTTTTGTCAAATCCATTCAAAAACCATGTTAATATTCCAACAGTGGAATTTTAAATTATAAATGGGAAGAATTTGTTTCATAATATAATTCCACGTTAATTTTAAATCAATGTATATTTTAGTTGTCTTAGAGGGGAAAACATTAATTTTATTCAAATGAGATATATAATAGCCCTAGAATTTCTAATAACCACCTAATATTTACTTTTTCATGTAAATTATTGTTTAATAAGCAGAACAAAAAGAATTTATAAATATAGAGATGTAAAGTCCCGAAGCTTGACGTACATGGACATTACATTACTTTTGCGGAATAATTAGTACATAACAAAAACACACACACAAGGACTGTAATAGTTTAGTGCCTTTGGAAAC
This sequence comes from Viscum album, assembly GCA_963277665.1. NCBI lineage: Eukaryota > Viridiplantae > Streptophyta > Magnoliopsida > Santalales > Viscaceae > Viscum > Viscum album. Next base: position 266,585,651 of record OY728132.1, on the reverse strand, counting down.
ATGGAACGTAATCTTCTAATTGTGGTAAAAGATATTCAACATCTCCCATAAAGATCTTGCCTTTTTTTTCTTACCTAAAACCTTTCTTTATATCCTGGGGAAAAGAAAACATAAAAAGGGTGAGCTCAAATGCTCAGTAAGGGTATGCATGGATAATATAAAACATACCATATACATTTGAACATAAAAACATGAACATAATGTTTAAACATCAAAATCTTGAGCAATGACATAAAACATGGAAGTGTGTAAGGCATAGATCATAATGAAACATTAAGAATGATAAAATAGAATGGGAATAAAACATGTAATTCTGGCAACCATTCATCACATGTCATGATTTCCATAGTATCCAAGGCATTGCTGCCAAGACCATGTTGGTGGACAAAGTCCCTTTTTGAATCGAGTTCACTCCTCGTTTTAGTCCTGTAACACTGAACCGGATTAACATACCATTCCATCCATGTCTATCTCATGAGATATAAAATCTTTACCCAATGCATTGGAGGGAGATATAGGTCCCACCCATCTCATTGTGAAATCATTCTTACTTGTGCCACAAAATAAACTTAAAACATTCATCATAACCCAAAGAATAAAATGGGTTTCATAAACATCATCCCATCATCTCATAATCCATATAAAACAAATGGAAATTTCGTCATAAGAAAAGTGAATCCATTTAAATCATAGAGACATTAAACTTGAAACAAACACATATTAAATAATTTCATCTTAGATGGAAAATGGTTTTGAGAAAACACTTGAAATGAATTCTTGAGGAAAATATACATTCTTCTTTAAAATCAATTTCTTTTCACAAAAAGTCATGCAATTTGAAAAGAAGAATATTTTGTTGAAAATAGTCATGAAATATTTTGGAGGAAGCTTCATCAAAAATAAGGCTTTATAAAACTGTAAAAATCATTTCATACCGTATACGTTAAAAAAACATTCTTCTCGTACTTTTGTCGGAAAAGTAAAAAAGTACCTCATAACGTAAACAAAAGAAAGATTCCTTACATACCATGTAGTAAAAGTAAAAAATGGGTAAAAATGACTTTAAAAATACATGAATAAACTTTTATAAATCATGGACATGGATGATAGAAATAACCCCAGTAAATACTTATGAAAAAGCAATCTCTGATAAAAATGAGATTTGCACAATTATCCCTTACCTTAGGTCCGATTTTCTTCATAAGTGTCCGAACATCCTGTATAATGATTTAAATAATGTCATTGACTTATTACATAATCATACTCATTGTTATGATATTATATATGGTTCACTTATGACTTTATATTAACCGTTCTTTTGTAAATTCTATGTCAAAGAGCATTTTGGGTAAAATCGTTTCATTTGTCGTCCGTGTTTTGACTTGTAATTATTCATATGATGTATTAGATCATGATTACATAATTACAGAATATAAAGCATCATTTATATATAATATATATTCAGAATATACATATATATAATAAATCAGTAAATGGAATGAAATACACTGTTCATGGAGACGGTAGGCCGTACGTACGAATGAACGCTATTTTCGTTTCCTTATTGAGTTGAATGGAATTAAGTAAATGAAAAACATATATATACACATAAATCATGTATCATTAATATGTCATATATTTCATGATTACTTATTATATATACTTTATAATCATTCATGAATGGTTTAACGTGGAGAATGAATCTCATCACGTCGTGGAGATGGTTGTCCGTACGTACGCATGAGCGATGATATCGTTCTCATGATCATAGAATTGTATTGTAGTGTATGAATACTATTTCAGAATTAATACTAATTTACAATAATCATATATATTTGTTTATTTTCACCATTATATCCATCCAAGTAAGGTGGTGGTGGAAAATAGATTACACCACGACGTGGAGACGGTATTCCGTATGTACGCACGCGCGGTGATTTCATTTTCCGTAGGATAGATAGATGGTGAAATAGGGTTGTTTAATACTTATAATAACATATCATTATATGAGTGATACTGATGTTATTAATTAAAAATTAAACAGCCTAATAAGAAGAAGTGGAAGAAGAAATAAAGTTGAAAGAATCGGTAACAGACGTTACCTCTTCTTTGAAGCTCCTCTTTGAGATTTCCTTTTAGGGAACTCAAATTGGTCTTTGAGGAAGACCAGAAACTCTAGGATGTAGATATTGAAGTGGAGAAGAGAATTTGGCAGGGTTTGGCCGAGCTTGAAGGATCAAAGTGGTGTGAGTAAGCGAGGGAGGATGTGCCCTTTTATAAGGGAGGAGAGGGGAACCTTTGGAATAACTAAAAATATTATCTTATTATAAAATCAAATTCGGTTTCTAATAGTTAAAAATTGATATATTTCGAAGATAATGTGGGGATGGGTCGAAATACTGTCATCCAATGTAATTTAGAGAAGTTTAGGTTCCTATTTTAACCTTATCATTTATATTTAACTTTAAGTTAGATAATTTTACTTTTACCGTGTCTTTTTGTGTTCTTACACTATAAGGTTAATAAACTTACTATAACAAGACAAACGAACCCCAAGATGTTTATTATTAATATATATAACCTTATCTAAGACATTTGGCCAAACTTTATATTTTTATGAATAAAATAACAATTAATTATATAATATTTGTTTTAAATACTATTTTATGTCAATTTTGACATTATTTAGTAATTGATTTTTTTGAAATTCATAACATAATGATTAGTTCTAAATAATTTAATTAAATCAATACTAACATGTAATATTAACCTGAAAAATTAGTATAATGCATAAAAAGTCTCAAATTACATTTATTTTGGTATTTATAAGTTCAATTATGTCAATATTTCATTAATAAGATAATTACTGCATCATCTTTGTGTCATAAATAAATTAAATTATTTAATGTCTAAAAATTACAAATAAAATACTATTATGTATGAAATATTTTTATATTTATAATGAATATTTATACTCGAATTTATCTTATGTATATTCCTATATTAAATATGATATACTTATTAAACTTTGATTTTAACTATTTTAACCCTTCTTTAAATAAATTAATAATAAATGTCCTAATCTAATCCAAGTGGGCCTAAATGGTCATATTTTATTCCTAAGGTTGTTTTTGGTCGAATTAAACTTATCCAATAGAATTAGGACATGTTTTAGGGTAATAATAATACCATGTTTACCCTTAATTTCCCTATTTACTTTTAACCGTGGTAAAAAAAAGTAAAAAGTTACTATTCACCAAAACATATTTTCATTTCATTGAACCACATTTTACTTACTGACATCAACTGTGTCTCTCAGATCTTTTAAATTCCACTCACAGAAGCGGTAAAATTAAGTTTTATGGAAAATTCAGTTTTTTTAACTACCACTTAATAGTTTCACTGTTCATCAAAAAATGAAAGTCTCCAGAAAAATACAAAAAATTAGGCCTAAGCTATATTTGATATTATGAACTGAAAAATGATGTCTATTTTACCAAATTCGAAACATATCCGTTGCATTACTTAATTTAAAAATTAATTCCCGTCGTCAAAACAAATAGCGTGTTCTTAAGAGAGAATAACTATCAAAAGATTGACACTTGTTTATGTCTGGTTTGAATGTGAAATTACATCCAATGACCGGCATTGTTTTAAATTGTAAAAATATATTCTAAATATACTGTAAAACCACTCAAATTAATAATTTATCACTTTTAATTATTTCGATTAAAAATGTTGTTTTTAATTAAAATTTAGTAATTTTCACTATTCATCAGAAAATGAAAGTAATCCGAAATGTACCAAAATTTCACCCTAAACTAATTTAGATATTCTAAATCCAAAAATGAAGTCCATTTTGATAAATAAAATTTAAAAAATTTCAAAAAGTGGTTATTACTATTTATAACGGCTAGATTTAATAATATTTTAATAGCATATTGTTGTTTAGTGAAACTCATTATTGCCTACTACACACGCTATCGAGGAAGGTCGTGATTGCATGTAATGCAAGGCAAGTCAAGGATGAGTGTTGTGCAAGACGATTTTTGTGTAGCGTACAACACAAGACATTAATGAAATTAAAAATAATACTTTTCATAAAATCTCGGGGTGTTACAAGAGATGTATCCATTTTTTGGAAATACATTTATTTATTTATCAATGATTTTCCTAGAACTCTCCTAAAAACATATATAAAGTTAATTATTTAAATAATTCTTGGATCCATGACGATATCAGAGACCCCATATATAATTTCATATACGGAGTTATAAGAGTTAAGGCAGAATATTCCAGATCATTTGGAGAAGGGTTCTATTTGAACAAGTACATTTCCATAGGGAGAACCTATTATCTTTGTAAAGAAAAAGGATGAATCAATGTGACAATGAATTGATTATAGTGAAAATAATGGGATCACATTGAAGAAAAAATAAATTCTTCTATGTATTGATTATCTATTTTATAAGCTTCATGGGGCTCAATACATCTCCATGGATAACCTCTAATTAGGGTATAATTAGATGAGGGTGATGAAACTAGATAATCTAAATAATAAATAATAAATAAGATATATAAATTGTGAGTATGTTATCATTAACTTTGTGAAATTATTTATTTCTAACCTTAGTTGTATAAAAAATGATTTATATTATTTTTCAAGTGATTCAATACATTTTTGTGTTGTACACAACCAAACATGTAAAATCGTCTTGAAGCCCTAGAGAGATCCCTTATCCAATAATTCTTCCCTAAACAAAGTACAATCTTCCTCCACCTTCCACTCTCATGTCTAGAAATATCAAGGAGTATCTTTCAAAAGTGATTATTAGATAGATAAATAGAGAATGATACAAGGGATAAAAGGAATATAATCTTTATTCTTAAAATATAACGATTATACCACATGGATCCATTGTTAAATCCAAAAAATAAGTTATAATTTAATGCAATGTGATTCTTTAATATATTACAGTAATTATATATAATATGTGATGATCTTGAACTTCATTTTTAATGTTTATCCACTATATATATTATTTTATTTAATTCATTTGATCTCATATTTTATCATCTTGTAAATTGTGAATTAATCATAGATCATAAAAAAATGTAAATTTGGGGACAACCCTTATCATTACTCCACTATGATTGAAAAAACCAAGTGATATCAAAGGGTTGAAGTTACATTAAGAATATTTAACATAGAATAAAACATGGGGTCCCCTTAACTGATGGCCTATCTTAGAAGAAGCATGAGTATCATGTGAGAGTTAACAAACTAAACGTTTTTAGAAGTTGTATATAGTGAAAGTGAGTTTTTTTTGGAGTGGGCTACCTATAAAAAAATTATGTATACTTTATGATAACATTTATTCCTTTTTTATATTAAATTACTATTTATCACATAATTATTACTATTCTACATGGCATAGTATGTGATAATTTTCTAGGAGTAGCTATCATACAGAATCGTCATAGTAGTTCCCTGTTATGATGAGAACCAAGAAGAGCCACTATAGTATTCTTAAATATATCTTCTATAGACGAAGGAAGTAATTTTAGGTACATAAATAATATAGTATATCAAGGACAAAAACTCGTAGGAATTTAAGGAACATTCTCTTTATGTATTCCCTAGGAAATTTCCAGTGTATGATATCATGATAAAGATACTAATTACTAAATAGTACACATTTATACGTGTTATTGAAAGATACTATATAATGATGTGCCTATTGGTCCTTATAATGTAGGATTATTATTATTGATTTTTTATATGTTATGAACATTGAAATATTGAGGAAAATGTTACAATATATGACTGTAGTGATGCAGGATACGTTGGGTTCATCACGAGTATTCATTCATTAATGAATAACGTGGGAAAGGATTTGAACCTTTTTTTCTTTAATAGAAGTTGATATCTCAAGACCTATGATGGAAATAATACAGCCTAAATAAATTCATGGTCATTGTGTTATATATGAATGTTTAATTTATATAAAGTCAAAGAAATAATCATCTCACATATAGGATGATAAAACTATCATGAAACCTGATTGATTAGAGGTGTCATGATAAATGGATTGTATTACACAATAAACAAACCTATGAGGTATTATATAATTGTAGTATTAAATTATTTCTCTATGGTATCCTCAGTGTGTTTCTAGATGATAACCTTTTACTTTACGCTGTGTCACCTAAAGCCATAGAAATAGAAACCTATAGGATTGCACATTAAGTGTGTCTAGAATCCTAGTAAAAAAATTAATTATTAATTATTATTAATTAAGTTTAATAAATAATATTCACGAACATGGTTTAATAATTACTATTATTTTCTTTATCACATATATTTATTCACCAGTTATTTGAGACAATATTGTTTGAGTGGAATATTTAATAAATATTTATTTTCTTATTTAGTGAATATTATATTTTTTTATTTATTAGATAATAATACCGTGACATTTATTTATTAAATAAATATACATTATTCTTTGTTTGGTTAATATTAAGGGGGACTGGAAGAATGATTTTATATGTATCATGAGAAAAAATATATATTGAATATTATTTGATTAAAAATATTTAATTTATTTCACCGGTTTAACATATGTTAATAAATAATAATAATACTGTAATTATAAACATGGGATTCCACATAGATTAAATTTAAAAAGGGACTTGTTTAGTTATTGATTTCTAACCCTAGTGGTATATAAACCCAATAATATTATTATTGAAGAATGAAAATTTTTTTTTGTGAACAACAAAATCTAGATAATACTATCAAATACTTAGAGAGATACCTTCCATATGAACACTCCCAAGAATAGAGAGAAATATTCCTCCACTATCCACTATCGTGTCTAGAGAGATCAAGTATTATACTTTGGAAGTTATTCTTGGGGTGATGAAAGGAGAATAGGGTAGTTGATTAGATCTATTGTGCTAGCAAACAGAGATTCCTAAGATGAAATTAGAAGATTTTCAAATCCCATAGAGATCACCGCTAGAGTAAATCTAAAAATGATTCCTACAAGGAAATAATGGTTTGATGTAGATCCATTTTTAGATCTATCAATGAAGAAATAATATCCTGCTATGTAATTCCTTAATATATTAAATTAATTATAAATAATATGACATAATCATTTGATTTAATTCCAAAATTTACCCATTTTTTATATTATTTGATTCAATTACATTGATAATAGTTTTTATCATTATGTAAATATCAAATAAATCATCAATCATGAAAAAAAAAGAAAACATGGGCTCGAACAATCCTATGCTTTCTCTAATCCTAGAACCATCAACCGATATCACTACAAAATAATTACCTTTTTTCAACAGGGATATATATGTTGGTAAAAGTGAATTTTTTGTTGGTAAAATGTTTTACCAACAAAAACTATCCGATCACGAAACTATTGGTAAAAAGAATGTTGCTAAATGTTATTGTGATAGATAAAATTGTACTGTTGAAATTATTATAATACCAACAGATAATGTAAGTGTTGGTCAATATGTTTAGCAACATATTTTATGTCAAATTTATCCATTACTAATATTATTATCAACATTCCTAAATAATACCAACAATCAATATATATTTGTAATTTATATTTTAAATAAGATATAATGTTTTTGTATTTTAGTATTTATTGAATAAATGTTATATTATATTTATTAATTTTTCATATATAACAGACCTATTTTAATTATCAAACTGAAGAAAATTTTCACATGTTCAAACATAGAAAAATATTAATCATATTAATAATGAATGTTAAAACAAAATGAATAAATACATAGTTATGTTGATTGATACCTAAAAAGATAATAAAAACCCTAAAACCCCAAGATCCACCACCCCACCCCCAAATGAAAACTTGTATGCTCTCTCTTGAGTCCAATCCTCCGTCAACCATCATAGTAGAAATATAGTTAATTCATTCAATGATCTTTTATCACCACCATGTAGGTCATTAGAAGAAACGAACCAAGTCAGCTCATGCACTAGTGAGTAACCTCAAGTCATTATTCCACACCCTTCAGCTCTAAGATCTACACCACAGACAACCAAATAGCATACCCACTAATCAGTGAAAGATATATGTATGAATTGGAACAATAAAAATGAAAGTACAAAAAATGAACTGCATATAATGGGAATTTTTCATTCATCCCTATTGACATCTCAACAAATCAAGTCAGTTACAGTACAAGTGAAGAACCTCAATTCAATGTTATGTCACACCCTTCAGCTCGAAGATCTACACCACACACAACCAAATATAATACCCAAAAATTAGTGTAAAATGTCTACATGATGTGAAACTAAAATATAAATAAATGAAAATATAAAAAAATGATATGCATATAGAGTTTTTTTTCATTCATCATCTATATTGACATCTACAAAAATCATGTTAGATCATGTGTCAGTGAGGAACCTGAAATCAATGCAATTCCACACCATTCATCTCCATGATCTACACCACACATATCGAAATAGCATACCCAAAAATCGGTGCAAAATATCTGTATGAATTGAAACAAAATTAGAAAGAAATAAAAGTATTAAAAAATGAAGTGAAGGTGAATAACATAATAAGAATGAAAACATTATATAGTGCTTTGATTTTCCAAATTGAAAGTGTTTTCCAATCTAGTTGATAGAAGCATTAACTGATTTTGATCATGATTTTCATAAAGAAAATTAACCATAAGAGCAGCAACATACCTGGCGATGCATTTATGGTGAGAGTTCTTTTCAACCAAAATTACCATCACATGGCCCCAACAAGCTACCCCACTTATTTCCCATATAGAATCTTCAACATGGACCTCTGAACATGGAACTAAACATACACCTTCATTGCCACTTTCCACACTAAGCTGATGTGCATTTGATCTTGCCGTTGTAGATAGCTGCTTAACATCCTGTAACCCAACAGTCCCTATTGAAACATGAGGATTAGGAACCGAAACCAGAACCATCTGGGGAAACATCATATAAGGGACCCCTGGTTGATAAAATTATGTTGATGTCTATAAAATTCTGGATATTATTGATGGCCTTGGGGGAGTAATGGTTTTGAAATGAAGTTGGTAGGGTTAAGTGATTGAATCCCTAATGGACCAAACCTAGCCTTATGATCTTCAATCCTCTTAACCTTCACCATGTGTTTGATACCAATGAGATGACATTCTAGATCCTCCTGTATGTCACACGTCATGTTGCACAGGTCATAGATTTGAAATATATTACAACAACATCAATGACAAAGAAAACACAACACATGATTTTAAGGACCTGTAATAGGGAATTCGTAAAGAAATGAACATTTGAAAATACATTATGTCCATGGATAGAGAAAAAAAAGAAAAGCCAACCAGTGAATAAGTTGAACATTGATGTTAATGTTATTTGTGGTGAAACCAAAAAAATATCAGAATATGTTGACAGGTAGAGTTGAAGTTCTACTACTAAAAGCATTACTCTTTGATTCATACACCACATAAAACACACATAAATACAATTAAAATCTATTGAGCATTTACACCAAAAATACATAAATATTAACACAGAACAGTCATAAAATGTTATTAATTCTGAACAGTATAATATAATATTAAAAATACAGAACCTTATACCATTAATAAAGTACTTGAATAACTATTTCATGTCAACATATACAATAGGATATATGTTTGGACCATCAAAGGATGTTTTACATTAAGAGAAGCTAAAACAACTGAACAATTGATTGAAATGTGTTTTTGTGTGCGTGGAGACTAAGGTATTCATATGTCATTCCCCAAAGAGGATATATAAAAATAAAGTGATGTTCTACATCTAGAAAATCACGCCTTGGTGATTTTCATTTAAGACAATCATTCTCTCCTATTGAATGATTATGTCAAAACCACCATGAAAATAATGGAATTCTTGTTTCGGACCATTAAATGCCAAAAAAACACCCTTCTTTGGACTTTTTGTCAATAGATTGATGATGGTCAACACAAATATCATGGGATGAGAACCAATACAGGAGGTGCTTCCAAATATTGATGCATCACTCATCCATTTCAGGAAAATCCAGAACTAGTTGATCTGAGGTTCATGACATCTCTCTTAGGGGAACTTGAATAGTTGTGCAGAGGATGGGAATTATCTCAACCATGAAAAGTGGAGTGAATTTCATTTTTATAGAGTTAATCAAGCCAAAATGATGGTCCACCAATCTTTTGTTCTTCTAAGAGAGGACCATGTCCAAGAGATGCTTTTGAGTGCATAGTGGATTCCATTGATGTGATGGATAATGATGAAGATGAAATTCAGGATCACATTCTATGGATTACTGAAGGGATAAAGAGGTAATGAAGAAGAAGAAAAATTACTCATGACATGTATAATGATACCCATTGGTCATATCAGGTATTTATTACTCCCCCAATGACTCTTTAGAGAGGTATTCTATAATTTTAAATATGTGCAAAATTTTATTATGATATTAACCAAGAATAGTGTACTATGATAATCCAGAGTTATCTCATTCACCAAGACCATTAAAGCATATCAAAATACTATGATATTAAAAATATAGTTTTCAAAGTGTATAACAAGATTCAAGGGAAATACAGAATTGAAAAAATAAATCTTGTAACAGCATGACTCTTTAAGTCACAAGATGTTGGAATCCATGGTCATACCATTGAAGTGAATCTGATATGTAATATCAAATCCTACTAAGTTAAACATATTTTTCTTCTGGAGATACTTGAAAAATTTATAATGATGCTCAGCAACACCCAACCAATCTTCAGCAACATCGATGCTCTAGTAGCATCAACATCAAGCATCCCAATTCCACATATCTATTTCAGACCAACCGGATAACCACCCTCTCTAATGAATAATATGTAATTAGCACCAACACTCCACCACAAAGAACCATTATAAACAAGCATGAGTATAAATAATATAACAAAAAATGAATAAAAATGAACTAAAACTTTATAACATGAGGTACCAGATGCCTTACATTGGTGCCAATAATGTGTGGATGGGTCTATTTAACCGCCTCGATGATCTATTTTAGGTAAAGAAGGCTAAACTGGTCGAAATCTAGTGTTATGAGCCTAGGTTTCAAGGGTAATTGATGCAAAACCATTAAAGGTACTTTTTTTTACAAATACTTTAATTTCATAATTCTCCCTTAATTAGTAGTTTTCCACCATAAAGCATCGGAATTTTGGAAATTATCAAGCCATAGTTTTCCTTATGAAAAAATAAAAAATCATCCAAGGATGCAATTATTCTTATTATAACCATTCCAATGATTCTTTTACTAAAAAAAGAGACATGGTTTGGTTTCCCAACCCATTCCCATAAAAAATTTAGTAATGAAAGTGTATTATACAGTGAAAACATGAGGTGCAATGAGATTACACAAACAAGGAAATAATAGAAATAACAAACAACCTGACATGAAACACACTTTAGAGGACATACCATGACAAGACAATAATTCAAGTCTCTCCTCAGACCATCCCCAGGCCAGGTCAGACCTCCCAAGGTAGTGACATCAGAATATGATAATGTATTAGGTGAACTCAAACTCTCTGAATGATGATTCCTTTCCAGCTTCATCAGAATTTCATTGCAGCCCAGCTAGTCCTCAATTAAGCATATGATAGCCAAGATTTCTGGTAATTGCAAAATGATAAGAATACAGTTATCATCAATAGAAGAGAAACATTTTTCCTTTGATACCTTTAGGTGTAGAATGAAAAATATCCTTTAGGCGCTTGTGAGAATGAGAGTCATGGTGATTTTTCAGACTGCCATATGTATATTGTGAAATAGCCTAAAAAGGCACACAGGTTGGGCCATTACACTCCAAAAAGCATTCAACAGCATTAGCAGTGGAATTAGTGCATAAATCCCTACCACAAAATAACATAGATTCCAAAAATTTTCAAAATTTGTATCCAGTTCAATGAAATCATTAGTCAAAACCTGAAATTTCAACACAAACCAAGAGAAAATTAGCAACCGGCCCAGAAAACATAAAATAACCATAACCAGACTAAGAGGCCTTTTTCAGCAATGAAAAAAAGCATTCAATCTTCAAATACGGGAGAACTAAAAAGAACTCATTGCCATGGAATTTCTCTGAAATTAATGTCAGGATTTCACATAAATTCCTCAACCAAAGGTATTAATAAATCTTATTACAATTTAATATTGATTATAAATTTAATTAACATGGATACTAAAACTATAAAATTTCTATCGTAAAAGGAACGAAACTAAAATTTTATATTAATTTTTCATTTGTTTCATCATTTTTTAGGGCAACAGAAGAAATTGACAATGTATATAAAAATTAAATCTCGTGCAGTGGAAGATAGGGAAAAAGAGGGCCATGGTAAAGGATGATTTAATGAAATAATGAAGAGGATATAATATGAATGACATTAGAAAAACCCTGAGCCTATTATGAACTGTGTAACGATATGTGAAAACTGAGTAACAACAACCAAAAAATTTAGGGTTTCCCCGGTACCTTCTAGAGCACCGAAATGGATTGGATTTTTTGTCGCTGAAACATCCTTGGAAATGATTTGGGATCGCAGGGAGATTTCACAAGCGTGGGAAGGGAATGGAGGTGGAGACTTCTTGGGGAGGACTCATCGAATTCAGAGATGTATTGGTGTCTCTGGTCGAATGGTAAGGGATAAATTTTTTAAAATTAAAATCAAATAGTTAAAATATCAAATATCAAATATCATTTGATATTTTAAATTAAAAAAACTACTAAGTATGTGTATGAATAATTTCTATTTTAAAAATAAAATTACTAATATAATAATATTGCTTAATTAATTGTTATGTTTTTATTTATAAAATTTAAATAATTGATTTTTGAATTGATATTGATTATATTTAATTATGTCTACTGAATTTAAATATAAAACATAAATTATCATATATCGAGGATATGTGTAAATATACCAAATATCATAATGATTTATATTATTATATTTATTATGTATATAACAAAATTTAAAAATATAAAAACTATTAATATTTGGATAAATTTTAAAATTTAAATCAATTAATGATATTTTATTAATATAAATTGTGTAAATAGATATTCACTTTTTTTATAAAAGTAATAAATTTTATAATTTTTTTTCTTTTAATTGGATATTGATAAAATATTTTTTTTATTTAATGGGTTGTTGTAAAAAATTTATTATTGGTAATTGATTTGATGGTAATAGTTATTATTAATAACATATTTATGTGTCACAAAAAAATGATGGTTTTAGTATGATAAAGCAACAAATATAACTGTTTTTCAAAGATTCATTGGTATTGAACCATCAATATCAACAGATATATCTATTGGTAAAAAAATTGTTTGTAGTAAAAATTAATACAAATAAATCTTAATATATGTTGGAATTACTCATTTTTACCATCAAATATATTATCTGCCATTAAATTTATGTTGGAAAAAGTAAAATATTTTGTAGTGTATAAAGGAGGTGAAGTTCCAGTAATAAAATTTCCTATAGAACAAAATGCGGTGAAATACTTGATTAATGTATTATCTCATGAGAATATTGACTATCATGTGTGATCTAGCAGATTAAAGGTTATTAGTAATTGGTACAAGTGAAAGTGCGATTATGGTGATTTAGTACCCTAGAACCAACTTCTATGTACATTATAATAACCTATATTCGTTGTTTTTAATATTAAAAAATATTATTATCACATAACGAATGTTCTTCTATGTGAAATATTTTATGATAATGTTCTAAGAGTACTCGTCACACTGGAAGGACATACATGTTCCCCTCAATGATGAGAAACCAGAAGTTCCTAGATAATACTCTTAAATATGTGGCCTAGAGATGGATGAAATCATTTGAGGGACACAACTGATTCAGGATATCTAGGGTGGAGACTTACAGGACATTGATGCACATTCTAAAGGTGTAAGGACTTGGTAATTTCTAGTTTAAGATATTATGAGAAGGATACCTTCTAGTGTGAAATCAACACATATATGTGTCATTGAGTGTTCCTTTATGAAGAAGTGTGTATTAGTCCTCAAACATTAACGTTATTACCAATGACTATTATATGTAGCATACTATGATATATTGAAAAAAACATGATTCCATATGTTTGCTGTGAGGTAGGATATGTTCAGTACAACATGAATAATATTTCATTAATGAATAATGCAAGAACGTATTTGGTCCTTCTATTCATTAATTGAAGTTTATATCTTAGGAACTTTTGTGGATATTATATTAACTAAATTAATATATTTTTAGGGTATTTTATAGGTTAGTTCAATTTTCAAATATTCAAATAAAGAGTCATCGGGCACATAGGTTGACAACACCAACATGCATCCTACTTGATTAGAGATATCATGATAAAGGCACTATATTACACAGTAAGAATCGATATGAGGTATTATGTCATTATGGAATTGAAATATTTGTCTATGGGTGTATTGGAATGTATCTAGATAATAACATTGGAATTTATGCTTCTTTGCCTGATGCCACTAAGAAAGAGGCATATATGGTCACACACTAAGTGTATCCATAGTCTCAGTTAAATAATATAATATTATTTTTTACTATTTAACAAGTTGAACAAATATTATTTATGAATTGGGTATAATAATTATTCAAGTTTTATTGATCGCATATATTCCATTAACAGTTTTTCAAGAGAATATTATGTGCACAGAATATTTGATAAATATTCCTTTTTTATTTGGTGAATATAATATTTATTTATTTATCGTTAAATAATGTAGTTTTATTTATTTATTATTTATATAGCCATTATTCAAGGCTTGATAAATATTAAGGATAAATGGGTGCCTAAGTTTATATGTTCCATAAGATATAATATATATTGAATAATATATTATTAAATAATATTTAAATTAATTTTTTATTTTAGAGGATGTCAAGAAATAATAATAATATTATTATTATTATAGACATAGGGTTCCATATGGAATAAATAACTAATAAATTATACTTTTAAATTATTTATTTCAAACCCCAGTGGTATATAAACCAATTTATATTATTTTTTGAGAGAACTAATTCATTTTTGTGTTGTGCATAATGATATCTCGAGAATCCTCTTGAAGACTTTGAGAGGCCCATTCTCTAAGAATAATCCAAAAAATGGAGAGAAATATTCATCCACCTTCCACTCTCTAGTCTATAGAAATCAAGGAGTATCATTTCAAAAGACTTATCATACCAACAAAATGTGAATGATGAAACTGAATGGATCTTCCATGCTAGTACCAAAATATTCCATCGACGATATTCAGATATTTTTGGAACACATGTGGATCACTACTAAAAAGAATATAATCTTGATTCCTATAATATAATGATGGTATTGTTTAGATATGTTGTCATATACATCAATGAGGAAAGAATTTCATGAAAGGTGATTCATTAATAGCTTAAAAAATATATAAATAATTTTTGAAGATAATTTTTTTCAATTCCAAAGATTATTCATTTTCTCTTTTGTTTTTTTTTAATTTAGTTGATCACAATGTTTAACATTCTGTAAATCTAAGATTAATCATTGATGAAGATAAAAAAAAGTTGGGAATAACCCATCTGACGCTTCTACTATGCTAAGAACCATCTAGTGGTATTAAAGGGGCGACATTGTAATATGAAAAGTTTCCATAGAGAAATGTGTGGGGGAAACCTTGAATAAATTCATATCTCAATAAAATCATGAGTATCATGAGAGAGATAACAAAATAATGGTTGTTAGCAGTTTGTTCTTGTGAAAGTGAGAGTCTATTAGAGTTGGTACCCTGGAACCAACTTTTATGTACGTTATGATAACATGTATTCATTAATTTAGAAATTAATAAACTTCTTATTAAATCTTGATTTTTCCTACTTGACATAGAATGTGATAATGTCATAAGAGTAATTTTCACACAGAAAGGTCACAGAAGTTCCCCATTACGATGAGAAACCACAAGTTCCATGAAATTATTCTTAAAGATATGTTATATATCCAGATGAAATAATTTTAGGGACACAAAAGAATTAGACTATATGGGCTGGAGACTCATAAGATATTGATGCACCTTCCCATACTGGACCCTTGGTATTATCTAGTGTAGTATATAATGAGAATGAGACCCACCAATTGGAAATCCACATTTATATGTTTCATTGGATGTTCCTATCTATGGATGTTTTTATTGGTACTTAGACATTAATATTATTATTAATGTGTGTTATAAGTTTCCTACATTGATTTATTGATAAATATCGTGATTACATATGTTCGTAGTGAGCTAGGATACGTTGGGTGAATCATGTCACACCCCGAACCTATTAATTATTTTATTTTATTATTTCATGGTTTCGGTCAGCCTCTCCAAGGTGAGGGGAAAGCATCGATTTAAAAAATTTGATGTTTAATAATAATTGACGGGTTTCAGACAGATATAGAGACATCGCATGGTTTGCGGTAACTCTGCGGTCGACCTGGGTGCCCTTGCTGGCCCACGTCGTATAATAAGAAAATTTTATGAAAAAGGATTGTGGTAAATAATTAAAACATGATAATAATAATTATATTATTATGTATATGATAATATTATTATTAATAAAATATTGATATTATTATTATTATTAATGAAATTTTTATTGAAGTTGTTATAATTAAGAGTGAAATGAATAATATTGTGATTCTAATAATAATAGAAATGCTTTTTAATGATTTATAATTTCAAAAACATAAGAATTATTTATTCAAAATAATGTTTTAAACATGTATTATTATTATTATTATTGATATTATTGATATTATTGATATAATATTTCTAACTTTTATTATGTTTTTCTTTTGTTTTTATTTTAATTTTTCAGTTTTTTTATTGTTTTTAGTTTTTTTAGTTATTTTTTATTATTTATTTATAGGAACCCTAGTGGGTGCCGAACCCCCCCCCCCCACCTTCCTCTCAATCGACACGAGGCCACACCCCCATGGGGTTCTCCAGGCCTGGCCACCACTTCCACACTCCTATTATGTGTGTGACGCAACGGCCTCCTCCCTCAACCCGTCTCGTTGTGACCTCCATTACTCCTACCCAGCTCATAGAGAACCCCTTCTCCCCTTGCCATCCCAACCAATGACACCATGATTGGCGCAACCCTACCCCCTTCCCTTCTCGGCTTTCATCTCACCAACCCATCCTGACTAGAGATCCACCCTACATCGACCTCATCCGCATTAGCCTGGCTCCCTTGTGCATGGGCAACCCCCAACCCAGGTCCCCCTCTCGGTCACCTGCCAACTTCCCTCATAGCATTCCCTATTCTCGGAGATCCACTACTTTAGCTAGTGCGCGACGACCTCACTCTAGATCCCCCTTACCATGGAAATACCACCCCTACAACGTCCCTTTTTTATCATGAAACCCTTCCACGGTCGATCCCTCTTGGATCCTCCATGACTGAGGTTTGATTGAGGATTGATTCTTCGAGTTAATACCATCTCCAATGTCCTCCTTTATCACATTGGCATTTTGTTTCTATTTTGATACCTCGTTTGTATTCAACCATAACCCTATGTTTTGGATAATATCAGGATGTGGTGTTCTTCCTTCTATAGGGTATGTAATTGATGTATCGGGACCCGTTAGTCCATGTTCTAGCATCTTCCTCCAAGGGCGAGGCGAATGGGATTGTTTCTCTATGCCTCCAATGCTTTCCGTAAGGATCCAAACCCCCTACTTGGCGTCTCACCTTTATTTGAGAGCATTAAAGTTTTTATGGTTTCTTAATAATTTAGTTGGGTGTTCATTGATATTTTTCGCTAAGTTTTATGGTCATTCTAAATTGTTCTAGTGAGTTTTGGCAATCATTGATGGTGCACACACACATATATTTAGGTATGTATATATTTATACAATATATATATGTATTTCATGTATGTACCAACTCATGGAATGGGGAATACATGAATTGGATTATGGACATATGTATATATATATATTTATATGTATGTGTGTGTGAGTGTGGGCCAATTACGAGTGGTCAATACCTTTTTTGTCATGTGCCTATGTCTTTGGTATGACTCGGTTCCCCTTTGAGGTTGGTGTTTCTATCCTTTAACCTTTCCAAAGTTTTTCATAGGCACTTTCAGGATTACATTTGACATATAAACATTATTTTCACCTTTATAATCTTGATAGTTAATTAATTTCAGTGTTTTTATGATAGTTAGAATTGTTATTATTATTTTCGAGATAGTCCCTTAATTATGTGTAGGTGTTTTCCATGTTTTACATCCCTATGGCATTTCTTTGATGCTTGGATTTTTAATCAAATTTATATATTTGGTTATTTCATCAGATTCATAGCCCTTATGTTGATGTGATATGGAAGTATAGTTTTCAAGTTGGTTTGGTGTGTCTAACTTGGTAATAGTGTAGTTTTCCAATGTGTTAAACCGATTTGCAAAAGGTTTTATTGTTTCAAGGGAGTTGTTTTGTGTTTATTGAATAATGTGGTGGGTTATATTTGATTTCAAAAGTAATGGTTCACCTTCTAAAAATGGACTTTGAATGCAATCTTGGTTATTGGTGTGTCATTTGATGTTGGCACATCCATGGGTGCATTAAGCGCACACATGGATGTGCCCTCAAATGAAAATGACGCATTAAAGTGATGTTTTTTTTATAAAACCGTTTTTTTTTCAAAAATGGTTCATTCATTCTCAGGTGACAGTTGTGTGACTTCTAAAATATATCATGAATAGGAAACTTTGAAGACTGTGCCTAGCTGGATTTTGGTGTGCGTTATAGTAGGAGTTTGGTTTTAAGGCCCGTTTGTCAATGAAAATATAACGTGGTATTTAGGTGTTGTTTTGGATAATTCATTGAACATGTCATGTTAAATTCATATTTGACACATTCCTTAATGTAAAATGATTGAATAAATATTGGGCACTCTTATCTAGGGTAACCCTTAATGGGTGAATGCATATGAAATGTACGTGTTTGGGTTAGGCAAGTGCGTGGACGACACTGTAAGGTGAGTCAACCATATGGGGGCCTCATACATACAAAATATTATTATTATAAAAACCATGGGTTCTTGGAAATCATTTAGTTTATTGTGTTATGGTTTCTTATCAACCCTGATTAGACGTGTTGGTACCCACTGGAAGGTATAGAGGTGAGATGAGGAGTGTCGTTGATTTCTTTTGTTAGGAGGGTGATCAGTTGGTTATAGATTATGGTGCTTCACCATACACCGATAGGTGATTTTGAACTGAGTATATCTAGGGTTAATTTATGGATGTCTAATATCACCCATGTTTACTTAATTATTTACATTTCTTGTCTACATTCCGCTACACTTGTTAGTTTATTTCTAGCTTACACCATTCACCTGTTTATTTTGGAACAACCTTGGTCATTCTATCTTAGTTTTATTTATAAAATTCCAAAAGTATTAGAAATTGATATGTAGCATGTTTTTGTTTTTATTTATTTGGGAAAAACACACTGCTTATTTTAAAATGTGAAAACATTAATAATTTTACTTAAAACTTGTGTTTACAGAGTGCTTTAGAAAATATAAATTTTTGATTCGGTGTTTTATTATTGGCATCCCATCTAAGCACCTCAGTGCCCATGCCTATTATATCTTTTAGTTTCTAGTTTTTTTATGTTTGATCACACTTAGAGCGAGATGGGTTCTAAGTTGGGTGGTTGACCTAGTATGTCACAAGGAGGTGTAAGAAGTTTTATTTTCATTCCACTACAAGTTTTTTATTTTTACGGTCAGTCTTTATTTATCTACTTGTCTTTTATTTATGGTCCAAATCGTTCCCACATGATAATTTTGATGCCAGACACTAGTTTCCAGACCGTGGGGATCAAGAACTCCCCTTGGGACATGTCGTGGACCGGCCCGGGTGCCCAATTTGGGGTCGACCCGTGCCGGTTCATGACATGGAATGAGTAATATTTCAATAAGGAATAATGTGATATAGTAATTTCACCTTTATTTATTTCCGTTGTTTGTTTTTATTTTTGTGTTGTGAATAATGAAATATAGTTAATCAACTTGAATCCCTAGATATGTCCCTTTTGAAATAACTCTCCCAGGAATGGATATCGATTTTCCTCCACCATCTACTCTTGATTCTATAGTGATCAAAGATAATCCTTTGTAAGTGAATGTTAGGCCAATCAAAGGAATGTGATGAATGAAGTTGGACCAACAATTCTTGAACCTGATGATTCTTATGGTGATGTTCAGAGATTTTTGAAACATGTGTGGATCACCAATGAGGTATTCTAATTTTTATTTCTATAACCCAATAATGTTATGACATAGATATATTTTCAAATCCATCAATAAGGAAATAACATCACGTAAGGAAATTATTTAATTGAAAAAA
The DNA here is from genome assembly GCA_963277665.1 of Viscum album. Classification (NCBI taxonomy): domain Eukaryota; kingdom Viridiplantae; phylum Streptophyta; class Magnoliopsida; order Santalales; family Viscaceae; genus Viscum; species Viscum album. The sequence continues at coordinate 266,565,112 of OY728132.1, read as the reverse complement.
TTAATTATAAATAATATATAAAAATCAAGCACTTTAGTTAATGAATTTATCCTTTTTCTATATTATTTAGTTAAATTTAACTGATCACATAATTTATGATCATGTAAATCATGGATTAATCATAGATCTTAAAAAAAGAAAATTTGGGAATTACCTATCTAATGCTTCCACTAAACCCGGAACCATAACATGTTATCAAAGGGGTTATGTAATAGTAAGTAGAGTTACCTTAAAAGAAAATTGGTTTGACCCCTTGACTGAAATCATATCAGATCAGAAACAGGAGTATCATGTGTAAACTACTAGCCTAAGGGTTGTTAATAGTTGGATCTAGTGATAGTAGGCTTACGTTAGAGTTGGTTCCCTATAAATAACTTCTATGTACGTTATGATAATCTATTTTCATTTTTTTAATATTAATAAACTCCTGATGAAATCATGATTTTTCTTCTTTCATGTTGTAGTATGTTATAAATTCTGAAGATTATATGTCACACTAAAAGACCATAGATGTCCCCCTCTAGGATCTGAACTAAAAAGTTTCCCGGAAGTACTATAAAATTTATTTTCTATAACAATATGAAAACATTTGATGAACTTAAATTAGTCTGGATTTCTGGGGCAGAGGCTCATAAAACTTTGAGGTACCTTCTCAAGGTCTATTCCCATCGAATTTTACATTGTTATATATTATGAGAATAAGACCCACAGGTAAAAAATCCAAATTTATAAGTGTCATTGGACATTATTGTCTATGGACATGTGAATTGGTCCTTAAACATTAATATTATTATTAATGAGTGTTATAAGTCACACACATTGATGTATTGATGAAAAGGGTGATGACATATGTTTTTGGTGTGGTAGGACAAATTGGGTGAATCACGAGTAATATTTCGTTAATGAATAATGTGAGAAATGATGTGAACCTTCTCTTCTTGAACAAAATATTATATCTCAATCCCTTTGATGGAAATGACATATCCTAAATAAATAAATGCCCATGTTGTTCTATATGAGTGTTTAATTTACAAAATGTAAATGATATAGAGATCGAGCACATTGGTTGATGGAACCATCATGAACCCTTATTTATAATAGCTAACATGATAATGTGATTATATTATACAGTAAGAATCAATATGAGGTATTATATCATTGCAGCATTAAATTTTCTCTTGATGATTGTTTTAGCATGTTTCTAGACAATAACCTTGTACTTTAGTGTACTTCACCTAATTCTACTGAGAAAGAGGCATGGAGGGTCTGACACTAAGTGTTTTTCAATCCTAGATAAATAGGAAAATATTATTTATAATGTAATAAGTTGAATAAATATTATTCACACACATGTTTTAATAATAATTCATGTTTTCTTGATCATATCTATTTTTTCACTATTTTTGAGATAACATTATGTGAGTGGAATATTTAATAAATATTTAATTTCTATATAGTGAATATAAAAATTATCTATTTTTTATATAATTGTTCGACATTAATTTATTAAATAAATAGTCTTTATTCAAGACAGATAAATAATATGTAGGAATTTAGGATTGAGATTATAGGGCCCGTGAGAAATGAAATGTATTGAATATTATTTTATTAAACAATTTTTAATTTAATTCAAGAGTTTATCATATATAAATAATTAAAAATATTATTACTATTATAGAAAAGGCTTTCTGTAGAGATTAAATAAATAATAAAGGGAACTTGTAAAATTATAAATTTCTAACCATAGTGTTATATAAACATAATTATATTATTATTCAGGAGATCCATTTCATTTTTGTGTTGTGAATAATACAATTAAGAGAATCTTCTGGAAGACCCATAGAGCACACTTCTCTTAAAATGCTCCCTAAAATAGAGAGTGATTTTCCTCCATCTTTGACTATTGAGTCTAGATAGATCAAGGAGTATCCCTTGGAAAAAATTATCATGTCGATAAATGGTGAAATACGCATGTGATGCGATCTACCATGATATCCCCCAAAAATTACTACGGAGATATTCAGATATTTTAGGATCATAATTGGATAACCTATAGATGGAATATAATCTAGATTGCTTTAATGAAAAGGTAGTAATATGTAGATCCGCTATCATATCCGTCAATGAAGAAAGAATTTCACACAAGATAATTCATCAATAGATTAAATTAATTATAATAATATGTTTTTATTTTTTGATTTGGTTCAAGTGTTTATCTATTGTCTATATTCTTTGTTTTAATTCCATTTATAATGGGATTTATCGTTTTGTAAATCATGGATTAATCATAGATCATGAAAAAAATGAAAAATTGGGCATGACCCTTCTGACACTTCTCCTACACCCAGAACCATCTAGTTGTATCAGTGGTATGAAGATGTTTTAAGAAGTGTTCCCATATATGAAAACTTGTTGGAACCAAGGACTAATAGAATATCTTATTAGAATTGTGTGAATCATTTGAGAGATATCAAACGTAAGGTGATTAACACTTGGCTCTAGTACAAGTGAGATCATTTTGGAGTTGGGCCCGAAAAGACAATTCTATACAATTTATGATAACTTGTATTAATTATTTTAAAAGAATAATTAATTCCTTTTCACAATGTGATTTTTCTACAGTGTGACAAAATATGATATAATGATATAAGAGTAGATTTCATACTGGAAGGTCATAGTAGTTCCCTCCTATGATGAGAACCCAGAAGTCCCACAATAAAAATATTAGATATACGTTTTATATAAATATGAAATCATTTTATGGACACAGATGATTTAGTCTATAAAGGGTAGAGACTCATATGACTTGGAGAAACCTTCTCATTGTGTACTCCCTTGGTAATATCCATTCTATGATATTATGAGAATGAGACATGCCATTTGTAAATCCACATTTATTTGTTTCATGAGGTGGTCCTATATCAGCACAACTTTATTGCTCCATTGACTTTAATATTATTATTTATTAGTGTTATAAGCCACATAATTTTATTTATGGATGAAAATAGTGATAAAATATGTTTTCAGAGAGGAAGGATTTAGTGGGTTTTCCATAAGTAATATTTCAATTACGAATAACCCGAGAGAGGGTTTCCCCCTACCATTCATTAATGGAAGATGATATCATAGTATCATTTATGGAAATGATATAGGCTAAAAAAATCTGTGTCTATGGTATTCTATTTTCATGTTTGATTTCAAAAAATTCAGAGAAAGTGACATCGAGCACATTGGTTTGTGGCAGCAGCATGAAACCTACTTGATTAGATATATCATGATAAAGAGATTATATTACATAGTATGAATCCACATGAGGTATTAATATATTGCAACATTCACTAATTTATATATGGTTAGCATGACACGTTTCTAGATTATAAGCTTGGAATTTAGGGTGCTTTGCATAATTCCCCTGAGAAATAGTCCGAGAGGTTCACACACCATACGTATCAGGAATTTTAATTAAATAATATATTATTATTTATTTTTTTAACATTTCGAATAAAAATTATTCCCTCACGTGGTTAAATAATTATTCATATTTTCTTGATTGCATATATTTTATCTCCGGTTATTTTAGATAATATTATGGGATTAGAATATTTAATAAATATTTATTTTATATTTAGTGAATATAATATTTATTTATTTATTGGATAATAATGTCGTGATATATATTTATTAAATAAATATTCAATATTCAAGGACTGGCAATTATTGTGGAAGAATATAGGAACATGTTTATTTGTCCCATGATAAATAATACATGTTTAATATTAGTTGATTACATAATATTTAATTTAATTAATTATTTTAGTGCATGTCAATAAATAATAATATTATTATTATTATAGACATGTGGTTTCACAGGGATAATATAAAAAATCAAGGGAACTTGAGAAATTAACTTTTTCTATCCTTAGAAGTAAATAAACCCAAACATATTATTTTACATTATAGTAAATCCATTTTTTTGAACAATGAAATTCAAAGAATCCTCTAGAATCCCAAGATAGACCCCTTCTCTAGGAATAATATCAGGAATGGAGAGAGATCATCTTATACCATCTAATCATAATTATATTGAGATCAATATGCATCCTTTGGAAGAAATTGTTATCCCGATCAAAGGATAACGACGCATGTGAAAGGATATACCATGAGATAACTTGTATATTCATATTGAAACATTAACAGACTTTTGGAACACATGTGGATCACTAATAGTGGGAATCTAATTGTTATTCCGACAAAGAAACAATGGAATGATGTTTATCTGTTGTCATATCCATCAAAAGAGAAATAAATTCAAGCATGGTAATTTTTAAATAACATAAATTAATTATAAATAAAATTTAATGGTCAATTAATTTAGTTTTGGAATTTATCCATTGTCTATATTGTTTGATTAAATTATGTTTATCATGGTTTTTATTGTTATTTAAATCTCTTATTATCATTGATAAAGAAAAAGAAAAGAAAAGATGGGTATGACCCATCCGACACATATGTTATGTACGAAACCATATAGTTGTATAAAATTAGTAAATTTGAAGTAAGTAGAGTTCCCATAGAAGAAAATGTGACAAAACCCTTGACAAAAGGTAGATCTTAGAAGAAGGATGAGGATCATGTATGAGTTAAAGAAATTAAGGTTGTTAGCACTTTTATCTAATGAAAGTTGGATTCTATTGGAGTTGGTTCCATAGAACAAAAATATATATTTTTTTGATAACATGTATTCATTTTTCTGAATATTAATCAATTATTGATCACATCATGATATTTATTCTATGTGACATATTTTTTGATAACATCTAAAGAGATTTTTTTTACACTGAAAGGTCATAACAGTTCACTACTATGAGGTGACCTCAAAAGTTCCATGAAAGTATTCATAAATATATGTTCTATATTTGAATGAAATTATTTTAATGATATAAATGATTGAGGCTATTATGAGTGGAGACTCATAGGACATTGAGACACGTTCTCATGGTGTACACCGTTGTTAATATCCATTGTAGAATATTATGGTAATGAGGCCTTCCAGTTGGAAATCTATATTTTTTGTGTCATTGTATATTCCTATATATAGACACTTTTATTGGTCCGTAAACATTATTATTATGAATAATTAGTGTTATAACTTTTGTAATTTTATGTATTGATGAAAAATGATGCAATATATGTTCAGGTTAAGGTGGTAGATGTTGTGTACATCATAAGTAATATTCCATTATTAAACAATGAAAGAAAGGAATTATACTTTCTATTCTTTATGATAAGATGATATCTTTGTCCCTTTGGTCAAAGTAATATCACATAAATAAATATATGGTCATTATATTCTATAATAACGTTCAATTTCCTAAAATCTAGGAAAGAGACATCATTAATATTGGTTGATGGTACTCACCTTTATATTGCATGATTAATGATATCATGATAAAGGGATTATATTACACAAAATTCATCCGTATGATATATTATATAATTATGCAATTCACATCATTATCTATGGATTAAATGATAGGAGAATATATTATAAACTTGGAATTTAGGCTAATTTTCCTAATTCCACAAAGAAAAAGGCCCTAAGGGTCATATAGTAAGTGTATCCTAAATCTCATATAAATAATATGTTATTATTTATAATTTAACTAATTGAAAAATATTATTCTCACACTTGGTTAAATAATTATTCATGATTTCAAGATCTCATATATTCTATTACCAATTATTTTATAAAATATTATGTGATCAGAAAAGTTAATAAATATTATTTTTCTTTTTAGTTAATATAATATTTGTCTACTTATTGTAGAATAATGTTATTATATTTATTTATTAAATAAATAATCAATTTTCAAGGATTGATAATTTTTATAGGTGAATGGTATATTGAGTTTATTGGTCCCATGAGAAATAATATATATTGAATAATATTGTATTTAATAGTATTCAATTTAATTTATGATTTTAGTGCATGTTAAGAAATAATAATATTATTATTATTATAGACATGAGGGTTCTATATGGGTTAAAGAAATTATAACAGGATGTTTTTAAATTACTTATTTCTAACCCTAGTGGTATATAAACATAAATAGATTATTTTTTAAAGGACACAATTTCATTTGTGTGTAGTGAAAATCTAGTTCTAGAGAATCCTCTCAAATCCCATGAGAGATCCCTTCTCCATGAAAAATCCCATGAATTGAGAGTGATCTTATTCAAACTTCTACTATCATGTCTAGAGTGATCAAGGAGAATCCATTGGAAGTGATTCACAAAATAATCCATGGTGAATGATGAAAGAGATCAGATATAGTTTTCTAGCACCCAAATATTCCTACAATGTAGTTTGGAGATTTGTGGAAAACATGTTGATCATTGCTATAGGTAGTATAATATTTATTACTATAACCCAATTATGGTATGAGGTTAATCTGTTGTCAAATACTTCAATGAAGAAATAATTTCACCAAAGGAAATACTTTAGTTGCATAAATTAATTATAAATAACATGTAATGATCCAGTTCTTTGGTTCATGAATTTATCCATTTTATATATTATTTGATTTAATTATATTGATCTTGAAGTTTATCATAATGTAAATATTGGATTAGTAATAAATCATGAAAAAACTAAAATTTGGGTAGCACCCATCTGACGCTTCCCCTGTGCCCATAAGCATTAAATTATTCAATCTATTATTATGCTAGAAAAGAAAAACAAATTCCATGATGCATTGAGTAGAAAATACCTTAGAGTTCTTGATATGGTGAGGATAAAAGGAGATACAGCGAGAAAAGGCTTGGTAAAGATGGACATATAAGTCATAAAAGAAGGGTATTCATCAACCCTATCCCAAATTATTTTTCAACCAACATTACTGGATATGATCAATAATGAACAAGGAGATTATCCTAAGTCACAAAATAAGATAGAAGCTATGAAAAATAGAATTCATTATATGTTTAATTTTGATCAAGAGGGAGTACTAAGGTTTGGTACAAGGCTATGTACCTAAATGATATAGATATAAAGAGAGATATCATGGATGAAAGTCAAAATTGTGTATTATTTATACATCCTAGAAGAATAAAAATGTTTATCGATTTGTCTGTTCATTATTAGAGGTATAACATGAAAATGAATATTTTTTATTATACTGTATGATATTTGGTATGATAGTATGTGACATTTGAGAGAAAAATACCCAAATGATTGTCAAAACCACTACCTATCCTTGTATAGAAGTGGGAAAACATCACTATAGAATTTTTCTATGATTTTTGAAAACATCCATGGGAACCAATTCTATTTGGTTAATCTTTGATATATAAAAAAATATTCACATTTTATCTCTATATGAAAATATGCATCCCTTGAATTCATTTATCATATATATCTTTAGATAATGGTGAGACTGCTTGTGGTGTGACTATTAATTATTTCAAATCATGATCTAGGATTTCCTTATTAATTCTAGGGGTCCCTTCAAAACGATATAAAACAAATTTCAACCATAACACAACATATCATCGTCAAACTTTTGGTATATATAAGAAGACTATTAAAACATTTTAAGATATTATATGTTCTAGTTAACTATATTTTCAAGGGATATGGGATTAAAATATTCCACTTATAAAATTCTCCTATAATAATTTTTTTTGCTCAAGAAATCAAATGGATACATATGACACACTCAATGGAAGAGGTGTAAAACTACACCACACTAGGGTGATGCTGGAGAAGATAATTATTTAGGACCATAATTGTGAAAGGAAATACATAGAGGTAACATGTGATCCCAAATCATATAAAATATAGTCTTAGTCGTACGAAGTGTTATGCTAACAATCAAAAGGAGGAAATAGATTTTCATGTCAGGGGACATGTATTCCTCAAAATATCACCCTAGAAATGGTTCATGAGATTTAAAAATAAGTGGAAACTAAGTTCAAGGTGCATTAGACCATTTTATTTTGAGATCATGTTGTAGTTGTTTCCCATCATGTATCATTATCAAAAAATCATTCAAATGTCCACCATGTCTTCCATGTGACCCAAATAAGAATGTAGCCCTAATAAATATACTAGTCACAAATGTTATAGAATTATAACTTGATCTATCATATAGATAAGAACATATTAAAATTATTGATGAAAAGAAAACTAGAATTGACAAATAAGAAAAATTAGTTTGTGAATGTCTTGTTGATAAATCAAATGTTCAAAGAAACTTATTAGGAGCTGAAAAGGAGATATATCCCCATTTATTTTGTGGCAGGAGAAAAATATAGAGTTAAACGTTTCTTAAGGGAAGGGAATGTAACAACCCAAAAAAAATCAGTATGTTTTTAAGATATATTATTTTACAATTCCTATATTATTATGAGAATATAAAAATACTATTACCTTTCCTAATAATATTAGATATCATGAATTAATATTTATTATAACATATAGAAACAGAACAGGAAGATAAACGAAGAAATAAACACACACACAATAATGTAAACATCATTGGATTAAATTCTACAATGAAGATTAGTCATTCTATAAAAATACTATAAATGAATATAAGTGTTGGGAATATGATAGAAACTATCAAGGGAAGTGTAGAACCTTTTTATTCAAATAACTAATGTTGAGGTATTACAATGGTGGATTATATATGGGGTATAAAAGGAAAAGTGATTGTTAGGATATGATCATTACCTAAATGTTGGTCAATATGACCATTGGTAAATATATATGGTAGTTAATATGACCCTTGGGAATTATGATCATTTTAAATAACTCAACTGATATAATTTCTGTTTATAAAGGGTAATAACAAAAGATAATTTATACATAATGATACAATATGACCAAAAATAGCAGGATCATTCATTTTTACGATCATTTCTCAGATTGTGGGATGAAGGTAGAATCACTAGGTTTCACATTTTACCATGCCCGGGAAAAGAAGCATCAAGAATGGATGGAGTGAAATTGACTACAAGATATCTTCAAGATAGTATAGATCAACACTGGGTCATTGTTAGCCGATTCAACACATGAATGTTAAACCATCACACATCATACCCTTATATATATAATCCTTATTATTATAATTTTGTAGTTTTATTTTTATAAATGAAATATTGGTTTAAATAATTCCATTTTCATTACTATATTATTTGATAAAATGCACATGAATATAAGAGGAACATGATAAATATACTTTTGAATAAAAATTAAAAATAATTACTTTTTGAGAAATATATACACTATATGATAATATAATGTATTATAAATAGAATATATTTTCCTGAAATCATACCATAAAAATGAATATATTTAAATATAAATGATTATATAATTTTGTAGTGATCAAGGTAATTTTTATAAGGGTGAGAAAGTTAAAATTGTTCTAAAAAAACTAAGTTTTCAATAAATAAGTATTTTTATTAAAAAGTTAAATTTATCATATTTGTAGAGTTATTTTAATAAAATAAATATTATATTTTAAATCAATACATCGAACTTAGGTTAGGGTAATTTTTGAGAATTTTCCAACAATACATTACTTTTTACTGAATAGTAAAAAAAACAATTTTGTGTTTTTCGTATGTTTTATGACTCCATAAATATGTAATAATAAATTAAAAATTAATAAAACAAAATCCAAGATGAATAATTGGTACTTATATTAATATATTATATTTTAATTAATTAAAATGTTTTTGAAAACCTATAGAAAAATTTCTAGAGTCTAAAGTGAACATTCATCTTTTAAAAATATTATTTGGTGGAAAAATTATATTCTCCTGCCAAAAGAAATATAAAATATGTAATTTTGGTTCTAGACATAAAATATGTTAGAAATGTCCTTTTTAAATTCATAAACCATGATCTGAAACCATGGGAAATCCAATGGGTTTCCATTTTACACAACATAGATTTATAAGGCCTTTATCTAAAAATTAATAAAAAATCCAATGAGATTTCCTATAAATACCCACTTATATACCCCATTTAATACAATCATAATCAATTTAATTTAAATTTCCATAATTTTTTCTCTCTAGATCTATTTAATCATAAATATTTATGAATCAGTCCCCAAAGGTAAGTTGTTTTATTACACTCTATTTTTATTCATAAACTTCATTTGTAGTTATTCTTATAATTTGAATGTTATTATGTTTTCATGAACTTATTATCATTCCATTATAGTCCAAATTTTGTTTTATCAATGGAAGACTTATATTCTCTCTCATTATGTCCATTCAATAAACAAATTTCTATAAATTTTGTGTTGTCGAATTCATCATTAGATATTACATGCCTCTCTTTTTATGTTACGAATTCCAAAGCATATTTCAATTAAATGTTATTAATATTTAGTTAAATATAATTCATTTATGTTTTATTTACATGTATGAAACCCACATTCCATTATCATGGTTAAAAAAATATGGAATGTTCTAGTATTTTAATATTTATGTAGTAAATGGTTTTATATGAAATTCGTTATATATTTTTCATAGATTATTAATGAAGTGTTTTATTTTGATCTATGATAAACACATGAATTAATATATATGAAGGGTTCACCATGATAGTTATCCATTTAATTAGATAAATAATTAATCTCTTGAGGTAAAATGTTTTATCATACCTTGGTGAATTAAATTTTTAATATGTTTTACGAAACCATGGTATTGAACCCGAGTGATATGTTTATTAATGTATCATTTTTAAATTATATCAAAATTTCCATGATATGTATCATGTACATATAATTATTTTTTCGTTTATTTCCTCTTACTTTATCCATGATGACTTCTCATGTTCTATTACATTGTTTATCCCTTGCTATGACTTATGCTCACCCATTTATAATGATGGATATCTCTATAAAATCACTTATAGTGAGGTGAAATTTGATGGAATAATTAATGAGTATTTGAAAATTATTAAATAATGTTTATGTTGTTCATTATTACTTTATGTATTATATACATAGTTTCCGATAAACTTAACCTCAAATGGTACATCGATGTTATTAATGTAATATTTTATTATATAGTTATTTTATAAATCATGTAATAAAAGCTGGGTCACTATAAATATAGAGTAAAACAAGGGTTGGATAATATATAGGTATGGATTTGAAAAGAAATTATGACTTCTAATGGATGTACAAGAACCAGAGTTCTCATATAAAGAATTTAATGGGAACTTAAAATCAACAGAATCAATGAGAGGGGGTGAATCCATGATTAAATTTTTTTTTTATGTTTTCAATTTAAAAAAATTTATTTTCACTTTTTATAGTGAATTTAGAAGTTATCTTTATGAAAATATTACATAAATAAAGTGAAAATCGGATTTATAAGGATTACTATTGAAAATCCTTAGAACTCTCTTATAATCCTCCCAACCATTTTGAATATCTCACAAAAATTAATGTATCTCACACTTGTTTAATAATATCAAATGCTTGGATAAAAACATAAATTGTATTCTATTTTTATTCAATTATGAATTAGTTTGATGTGCTGATATCGTCTTCACATCAATTACCACAAAGAATGCTACACAAAACAACTTTATTAAATAACATCATCTTCATCATGAATGGGTTATTCAAAGAATGTAGATAAAAAAATTAACTTTTTACTCTCTCTCAAATTAAAACTTCACAACAAAATTACCAAATTGGTTTATTTATTAAAATTATCAACACATACATAATTCTTCCAAAAAAGGATATATAATCACATCATAATACACGTAATTAATATTCTCACATTAATTCTTTCATGATCGGTCATGGAATTGTAAAAAGGAAACTACAATCATTTGAATTTAAATACCCTTGAACACACAAGTAATTTAATTCAAGAAATACAACTATCACACTTTCGATACCTAATGTAATAACTGCAATAATTTAAAAGATATAGCAACTGCCAGATAATATTGAATTTTTCCTCATTAAAAAATCTGTTAAGAAACTCCTCTCCCTGATATTCCATGTATTTGCACACAACATATTCATGAAATAAGGTTCATAATTATAATGGAACTCCTCTTCTCTCCACAATAATTTACATGAAATAAGTATGCATATAAGTATATGCTTATATTCATGATCTTCATTCATAGAACCATTATTTAAAACCATAGATAATCCAATAAATTATTCTCATTCTTTAAGTCTATTTAAATCATCATAAAACAGACCGTCATGATATTTATTATTTTATACAGGATCTGCATACCTGGAACCATATTGGTAAGAATCACATGGAATATTAAATGATTTAATCACTGTAATATGAACCAAACATTACCTATTTGAGAAATATTTTTGATATTCAAATATAGAAACTTGTATTTTCTCATTGAATTTTACCAAAAAAGATTCCATGTATGTGACTGAATGTATGAATTTAAAACAAATAGATTTAACATGAATGAAAATATACCACATGAGGTGAAATCATTGTATTGACCATAGGAAAATCCAACAAATGATAATTAATACCAACCATATCAATTAACCGTATCAAGGATTGACAATGTGAAAAATTCCAGATTAATCGTATAACTAATCCTATTGTGACCAAATGTTAAATCATAAAGTGATTGGTTGAAAAAATATAGGGTGACCACATAAAAGCATTGGAGTGACTGTAAAATCAGCTCTAAAGTGACCTCGTGACTAAATCTTGAGTGACTACATGGTCATCTCAAAAATGAGCACATAAGAGATCCTGAAGTGATAAAAAACCATGTGATGTCTCTAGATAAACCACATGACTAACTTTAATGTGACTGCATGATTGAATCTAGAGAGACCACATGACTACCTTTTATGTCACCTCATGATCAACTCTGGAGTGGCCATTACTACTGAGTCTAATGGTTTTAGACATTTTTATCTTTATACTAAATATCATTTAAACCAGCATTATCATTATTTAAACATAATGAAGACAATTTAACTAATCTCACTAACACCTATATTTTATTTTTTTAATAATAATAAATAAATCATAATAAATAAATATTATATATTTTTTCAAAATAAAAGGAATCTACCAGGACATATTAACTCCAACATATTAAAACATCTTCAATCATGGGCTAAACAAACTTCCATTTGGATTCTGTTGGTAAACATGAGACATATATGAATATTTAAAATAAAAAATGTTAGCAATGGATCACAATTAAATATTTCTTATCCTACCCGAGTGAACTCTATATAATAAAAAAGAAAATTGAATAATAATAAAATATTTTCCATTAAAAACAATGACCAAAATTAAACTTCCTCAACATCAGCACAAAAAACCAATCGATACCTCACAATCACATCAACAGCACGTTCCTACATACAATTTTAATAAACTATTAAAATAGTGTAAAAATGTTGAAATCAAAACATAAACCTTTAAATAAACCCCATATATATATTATACCCCTAAATTGGTAAATTACATTTCAAAGGATTGATTAATGTTTTAATTGTTCACTTAATTTGAAAACATAATCGAAGGATTAGATAAGAGGGGGAACAAAATAACCAACCCATGGCCTTGAGATGGGTTATGTTGGACACCCAAAATTAACCATAGATTCTTAAAAGATTATTTAGACAATGATTTGGTAATCAAATCAACAACATGATCATTCATAATAATATACACCAACAAGAATTAATTTCTCTCCAAAATATTTTCTATAACGTGATATATAATATAAATGTTCTTGATTCAAAAATGTTAATCAAGATTCAAAGAAATATTGATAACCCTTTGATCATCACATTTTAGAAGAATTTTTTTACTTCCACATTGCAATATTATTATTGGTTTTTTCATCCTCATTAACTGAGTTTTTGAATGAGATAAAACCCCATATTCTAACTCAGTGGTTCCTAAAGTTATATAATTATTCTTATTAGTGTTCTAAATAGACCATTACCACAAAGGAATAAAACTCCACAAGATGTTGATCTTCTATCATCAACACAAAAAACTCAATATGCTTCTACATAACCAAATAGATACAACTTCCCATTGTGTTCATATTTCAATAAATAATCTATGATACCACATATATACCTTAGAATGTTTTTTATATTATAAAATGTTATTCTTTAGGTTAACTTTGATTCCTTGAATAATGAGTTATAAAATATAATAAATCTAATCCTGATGTAATATGGTATAAATGAATTATAATTAACTTGTTTAATTCTCTAGGATCATCATCCTTCCCTTTATCATCTTTTTATATCTTTTCTCACATTGAAATGGGTATGTAAATGGGATTTTATTCTACCATGAAAAACTATTTTATTATTTCCTTAAAAACTTATATTGACAGAAAAACCTATTATTACATTAGAGTGATTTGTAAGATAAGAAAGTAACTAATTTCTCCAATCATGCAAATTTAAAATAATGTATTCACCTCTTTAGAAAACTATTCACACATTTTATAATCATTTCTAGAAAATATGATGTCATATACATAAATAATAACAATATTAGATACTTCTTTTTCATCATAAATGTAGATATTTATATCCACTCTTCCCATTATTAAATTAAAACTCTACATGTAGGAATCCAACTTAGAATACAAATATATTAGAGATTTGTTAATCCCACAAGAATCCTTAATTAATATTAAAATATCATTCTCATATTTACAAAAAAGGATTCTACCTTTTTATTGAATATATATCTCTTATTATAATTCCACATTGAGGAATACATGATATAAATCTATTTTAAATATATTTTATGTCATTTTTACCATTGTTTAATGAAGTAATTTGATAGTTTCAAGAATTAAAACTAAAGAAAAAGGTCTCACCAAATTACACTCCTTCAATATGAGAATAACTTTTAGAAAAAATTATTTCTTTATTTCTCAATAGTTCACCTTTTTAATTCAATTTTCATAGAGTACCTATTTTCTCCCAATGAAATTTCTTTCCTTATGCTTGGATACCTAATCCCAAGTGTTATTATTATCTATCTAGTATAGTTATTCATTCAAAACATGAAATAATTATAGTTTATTCTTTTTTTTTCTTGAAAATATATATGTTCAAATTGATAGAGTAGTTAGGTATGACTTACTATCCTCATACATGTCGATGTTTTTAACTACTATCTATAATTCCCAATGAAGTATTAAACCTAATATTTCTATCTAAACCTTGGACATTGAATGTAATATTTATCACCATTGATTGAAATGGATGAGTCTTCTTCTCAAACCTATATATCTCTACACTTTTATTTTTCTCTATTATTTATTAAATATTTTCAATGGAACCATAAAAATCACTCATATGATTTGATTCATTATCAAAACATCCCTCCCTTGTATATTAATCGATATTTACATCAAGTGGATCCAAAATTATTCTAGTATTCTTTTTGTGATAGTGGTATCCCATTCATCCTTTTATTTTGAAGATATGATGAGTGGAAAAACACTATAAGATACATAAAAATGGAAATCCTCTTGCAGGATATCTTATATGATGTTAGATAATAGTTTGGTCAATAAAAAATTTATTTTGATCATGAACTCATATTTCAATATATTTCCTCTGAAACAATTGATAGGTATAATCCATTATCAACAATTTTAAATCAATTTATAATAATATTCCATTCTTCCTTTTAGCTAAAGATTTTTTTTCACAGTTTGTATGTTGCAATGAGTTCTATATAAATACCATTTTTTCAAGATAATATTAAAACAACTCAACAACATTATGTTTCGGAAATATCTTTAGAGAGTAACCAAACTCGTTTTACAAATTATCCATAAACTATTTAATATATTAAGTGCATTTTATTTTTATTTCATAAAAATAATACATTATATGAAATTAATGTCATCACTAAAAGAAATAAAATACATATCTCTATTTTTAGATTTATTTATCATGGGACCGTTGATATCATAATTAATTTTCTCCAAATAATGAGATACTTTAATTTAAAAAAAATTATGTGAAGGAAATTTGATCTCCCCATTTTTACATATAGAGAAAATTCAATATATGTCTCTATTTTTCTTAGGCATATCATAAAAAATTTAACTTTGAGTAAGATTTCTGATATTCCATTATCCAAGTTGACCAAGATTTCTATACCAAATGTTATTCATAGTTTTAAATCCAAAATAAAATGTATTCATTGAATCTTAAACCTAATGTAATTTACCCTACATTCAATTACCTCACTACTATAATTCTAGTTATTTGCGATGGGATCCCGTCACCAATATGTTTTTGCGATAGGGTCCCGTCGCAAATAGGTCGTGGCAGAAAACGACGTCGCGAAAAATATCATATATGACGGTCCCATCGTAAATAATTTGTTTTGCGACGGGCTACTTCACAATCGAAAATAAGTCTCTGATTATATACTTTATATATATAAACATTTTTTGTGATGGGCCCGTCACAAATACTTTTTAAAAAAAATTATTTAGACTATTTGCGATGGGCCCATCGCAAATACATTTAGCAACGGGTCCCTAATCCGGTCGCAAAAACATTTTTAAAAAAAATTATTTAGACTATTTGCGATGGCAAACCGTCGCAACAGATCCCATCGCAAATAATAAATAAATTTTAAAAAACAAGTAATAAAATTATGATTTTTGAAAAGGTAATTTTAATATTATTAAAATAATTAAAATAAAAATATATTAAAATTATTAATATTCCCAAGAAAACATAAAAAAATCATAAAATATTATTATTATAATTATTATTATTATTAGTAAAACAAAAAAACATTTAAAAATATAATAATGAAAAAATATATTTAATAAAATTATGATTTATGAAACAATAATATTAATATTTTAAAATAATAAAAAAATTAAAATTATTAAAATTATCAATATTCACAAAAAAAGCTTAAATTTTAAAAATTAAATTATCTAATATTCTCACAAATATAAAAGAGAGAAACAGTAAATAGTTAATATTACAAAAAATGTTAAATTCAAATGTTTTTAACATAAAAAATAATCGGGGGGTCCTCTATTGGAGGAGGTGGAAGAGCTGAAAGAGATGGTGGAGGAAACTTCATCCCCAAACTATGAGTTAGCTGACACATGTACTCCATCTTCTCCAGATGCTACTGCTACCACAGATGCATATCCTCCTGGTGATGCGGCTTCTGCTGATGCTGCTACTGACGAATCTCTTCTTACTGCTCCTACAAACTCTCTATAAGGTCATTCTATGCTCGTAATTGCTCCAGATACTGTGAGGCAGAAGATGATGCCTCTCCACAAGATCCTCTTGATCTAGATTCCGACATCACAGTAGTACAATTATTAGTTCCAAGAGTCACATGAGAGTTGATACCCACTACTCGGCCCTTTTCAAAGCCATACTAACTCGCCTGCATCCATGACGCCTTGTCGAAATGGTGTGCACTGGTCTGATCAATCTCCTCATCCTGACCCTCAGCCTGTGTCTGAGAGGTCGCAACCTCATATAACTCTTTCAAATACAATTTGAAATTAAAATTGTGAAAATATTATATGCAGTTAATTGTCATACTGAAAAAATAATACTAACCACAATCCAACACTGGCGATCACCTCTAATCTCTCTAGTAGAAAGATCACTATACATCCTCCGATAAACGTTGAACTCCATAATATCAGGATGCTTGAATGCCTACATAAATATAAAATAAAATGTTTATATTTAATGTTATATAAATTTATAAAAAAATATACCTACCAGATTCTCTCTATGCGTACTGAATGTACGGCTACCAGCTTAATGTGTCACCTCTTGCCTCCCCCGGTTCTTCCGACCTAATGAAGTCCTCCTATGAAATCCACCACCCAACTAGTGTGCACATGATCCATCCCAAACCCGATATGAAATGTACTCTGGTTGGTGGGCACTACATGACTCATCAAATAATGTCGCTCCATCTTTTTTAATGGTCGTCTTTCTCAAATAGCGGAAAAACTGACACAAATGCTCATGCATAGCCACCTCCCATGCTGCAAGGATAGTGACACGCATGCTATCATCGATGGGATACCATAAAACCTAAAAATAATTTATAATATCAAGTTATTAATAAAATAAATTTCAAAATATATATTATTTTTTTACATACCAGATAATGATTGTACATAGAAAGATACACATCAACGAGAATCTATTCCCATTTGATCCATGGCTGAGAAAAATATTAGCGCAAGATAGCGCTCCCCTTTCCAACAGCTACATGCGAACAACTATGAAAAAAGAATAAATAATCAAACAATTAGTATATATATAAATAAATTTATGAAAAATCTAACTAAAATATACGGGTTATCATTCCTCTATGTGTGTGGATCGAAGAAAAGATGTGGACATCACTCGGGGATAGGGTCATCAATCATCAGTTGCTCAAGACCATGCCCCCTACACGTACCTTTTGAACCACCAAAATGTTGAGTGTCAAATGATCCCACATCCCCCTCATCCAAAGGTAGATCAGCCTCCTGCAACTCGCGAAATAGATTAGGATCCATCTGAATCATAAAATGATTGTAGCTACCAGATAGTTGAAAATAACTATCATATATAGATATATAATAGTTATGATCATAACTAGCATTTTACTATATCAATTTTCACCTTCATCATCATCTTCATATCTGACAATGTCTTCATATTTCTTCTCAGCTTCATAAATATCCAAATGAATTTCACTTTCACCATCCCTTGTCATTTCAAATTTATTTGTAACATCATTAACATCTTCATCATCATCGACCCTTAATTGTGGGGTGTCATCATCAATAATCATGTTTATTTATGAAAAAGATGGATTTTGAGTAGTCTCTTAAAAAATTTCAATTCCTTCCACTTCAGCAGAACCACATTCTGTTTGAGTAAATTGATTTTCCCAAGATTTCATTTTTATTATGCCCCACCAATCACTCAGGTCTCTTGAAGTAGCACAGTACATTGCGTAATAAATTTGATGTGCCTGTTGAGCCAGTAAAAATGGTTCATTTACTACAAGAAGTCTTTTATATTTAATATCTATGACTCAATGAGTCATATGAACATGCAATCCTCTCTTAGTATCCAACCACCTACATTTAAACATCACTATGTAATTCTGTCCAAGATAACATAGCTCAAAATTTTCATCCAGAATTTTGTAAAAGTCAACTTCAGTTTCTCAATGATGCGATCATCTCAAACAAACTCCACTATTCATTGTTTTTTTGATTCCCCATATGCACGTGTATGAAATTGAAAACCATTCACCACATATGAATTATAAGATTTAACTATTTTGAATGGTAGGCTACTCAATATATATAGTCACTTATCAATTTTATCAGCATGTTGAGACACCTGAAATTTTTTAAAACAATTATCAATATAATAAATTATAAACTAAATTGACATTAAACCATCAATAATTTATATTACCAGTTTTTGAAACAATTGAGAAATTTTTTTTGTCTGCGTTCTTCAAGAGAAGCTGCTGTGATTTGTGGAAGTTGTTTCTTGATATGATTATCATATAACCTACAAATAAAATATGTTTACATACTATAACAAAAATTATAAAATAAGTGATAGAAGTAATCAATGTACAAATTCTGTCATTTCTTCACAGTTGAGAAGAACATATGTAGGAGCTCTTTGATGTTCATCATCTGAAAGACATCATTCTTGAACTCCACCGAAGCCAATATATGGCTGATTAAAAATTGATAATTGGTTGTTAATTTCATCATTAACATTTCCCTTGTTCCGTCCCATGCAGTTTTGTTTTGTGGGATATTGAGATTCAAAATATTGAGAGAAGAAAAAAGAAATTTCCTCTTGCAAATAAGTTTCTACAATTGAGCCTTCAACTGATGCTTCGTTATGTAAATTTTTCATCAATTTTTGCATGCATCTCTCGAATGGGTACATCCATAGAAACTGTACTGTCCCTCCACATTTACCTTCATGTGGAAAATGTAATATCGGATGTTATATTGAGTCAAAGAAAGTAGGCGGAAAGATTTTTTCTAGTTTACAAATAATTATAGCAACATCTTCTTTTAGTTTTCTTAGCACATCTTAGACTGTTTTTTGCTGCAGAAATGTCTCAAAAAAATATGATATGTCTGTTATCTAATCCCAAATCAAAGAATTCAACAATTCTCAAAATAAAATCAGTAAAGGTCTTTCCATAATAATATGACACTCATGACTTTTTAATCTGGTAATAAGACCATTCATAACACATCTACCCAAATTGTAAGCACAACCATCTGGAAGTCTCAAATCTGAAATCCACTGACAAAATAATAAGTGAATATCATTAGACAATGTATAACCTGCTTTTGCCTTCATTAACCTCTGTGATCTGACATTTTAAAATAGTTCATGTTCTGGTTGCCTGCAAATTTGGGCAAGACCAAATCATGCTTTTATAGTATCTTTGGTCTTACCTGGTGTATCCAAAACTGTATGAAATAAATTATCAAAAAAATTATTCTCAATATACATGAAATACAACATGTGGCAGACCAACAAATCAGAACATTATGGGATATCCTAAAAAATTCTTCGTTTTATCCAATTATATATTTTTTCCCAAAGCCATGAATTTTCTGTTGGTTTACTATTAGCCCAAATGTGATGGTAGGTAATGAAAATACAAAAGATGTTAACTCTATACCTGAGATCATTTCTGTATGTTCATCACTTTCAATTTTTCCTTTTCTGAAATGAGATTTTTTTCCTTCGAAAAAGATGATCGGTTGGAAGAAATATGCGATAATAGTCAAAATAGAATGGTTTTTTTCCATGAATGAGAAATAAAGCTTGGTTGTCTTTAATACAGTAAGAAAATTATTTCGGACCATGTGTACTCTAGCCAGATAACATTCCATATGTCAGAAAGTCACTAATCATCTACATCAATGCATCTTTTAATATGAAATTTTGTTTCACAGTAACATCAAATGTACTAACACCATTACTCGACAATTCATTTAACTCATCAATCAGTGGTTTAAAAAAATCAATATTCTTTTTCAGATATCCTGGAATTAATATGGTCAAAAAGATATAGGGCTCCTTCATCAACATCCATTGATGTAGACTGTACGAAGTTATAAAGATATTCTAACATGAATACTGACTACCATAAGAACCAAACGGACAAAAACCGTCAGTAGAAAGACTCAATCGCATGTTTTGGGCTTCTAAAGAAAAGGACGGATGCAGATGATGAAAATGTTTCCATGAATCACCATCAGATGGATGATTCAAGTTTTTACTGGTTGAAATATTGGTTTTGTGCCATGACATCATTTAAGTTCTCTTATAAGACATAAAAAAATATTGCAGGCTCGGTGTAAGTGGGAAATATCTCAACAGTTTTACAGGAATCGATCCAGAATTCCCTGGTTGAGATTATTTATACCTCGATTGTCTACATGTGGGACAACTGTCCAACGACTCATTTTTACCAGAATGTAAGATGCAATCATTTTCACATGCATGAATCTTCCGATAACTAAGGCCCAGATTAAAAACCAGCCACTTTCTCTCATAGTAATTTACAGGCAACACATTTCCTTCATTCATCAGTGTTTTAACTAAAGAAAATATCTGATCAAAACAGTTGTTTGACATTGAATTATCTGATTTAATACCCATAAATTTTACAACCACTTCTAATTTTCTTATCTTGCAACCAGGATATAACGCATCCTCAGGAGAACTCAACAAATCATAAAATTCAGATGGTGCCAACTCATAAGTTTAATCAATATCATCATGGGTTTCAGTTTGTTGAAGAGATAGACCTGCAACATCATGTACTAAATGTTGGAACCTTTATGGATCTGTATTTGAGTTATTATTAACTTTTCTGGAACTGCGTTCACCGTGTTGATACCAAAAAATATAATCTAGTTGAAAACCAAACCGCAAGAGATGTCCCCCAACCTTGTCAAATGTGTCAAACGTTCTTAGAGAACATTTTTTACAAGGACGCATAATTTTTCCTTCTGAAACATATTCTGGTTTTGATGACGCAAATGCTAAGAAAGCTTCAACACCCTCAATATATACAGGATTTAAACAAGAACCATTTGGATTTCTGTGATGATTTATCCAAGCGCGATCATCTAATAATGACTGATGTCGACTTCCTTGTTCCATATTTTTCAACAAAATATAAAATCATCAATGTTTTGGAATAATTTGAAATTATAATGACACTATCTAAAAAATATAAATAATTTATACTACTTATTAATAATTACCATTAATTAAGGGAGACACAATTTCTAGTGGATGAATTGTCTTCTTCCAACTGTCACCACCTGCACTAATTAAAACAATTTATTAATAATTATTACAATTTATTACAAATTATTACAATTTATTACTAATTATTACAATTTATTACAAATTATTACAAATTAAACAAATTATTTCAATTTATTACTAATTATTACAATTTATTACTAATTATTACAATTTATTAATATTTATTACAATTTATTACTAATTATTACAATTTATTACTAATTATTAAAATTTGTTACTATTTATTACAATTTATTACTAATTATTACAATTTATTACTAATTAATACAATTTATTACTAATTATTACAATTTATTACTAATTATTACAATTTATTACTAATTATTACAAATTTTTACTAATGATTACAAATTAATTCAATTTATTACTAATTATTATCATTTATTACAATTTATTACTAATTGATACAATTTATTACTAATTATTACAATTTATTACTAATTGACACAATTTATTACAATGTATTACTATTTTATACAATTTATTACAATTTATTACTAAATATTACATTTTATTACTAAATATTTTAATTTATTGCTAATTATTACAATTTATTACTAATTATTACAATTTATTACTAATTATTACAAGTTATTACTAATTATTACAATTTATTACTAATAATTACAATTTGTTACTAATTATTACAATTTATTACTAATTATAACAATTTATTACTAATTATTATTATTTATTACTAATTATTATAATTCATTAATATTTATTACTCATTATTACTATTTATTAATAATTATTAATATTTATTACTAATTATTAGTATTTATTATTATTTATTACCCATTTTTATTAATTACTACAAATTAATTATATACATTTCTAATTATCGTTAATAATTACTAATTACTACTGATTATTAAAAATTAGTACTAAAAATTTAAATTTATTATTACAAATAAATATTCATGCCAAAACAATTTAAATTCAATTTAATTACAAATAATCAACAATAATAAAAATTAACATAAAAAATTGAAATAAATAATAAATTAAATAAAACTTAAATACCTTTAAACTTCATTTGCTTTTGATGTTGACAGCTTCACAACTTCTTCGTGACCAAAAAAATTAACATAGAAAAATTTTCACTCTAAAATCAGAGTTCAGAGAGAAACAAGATCTAGAAATTGAGTGAAATGAGAAAAAAATGGATGGGGGTATATATAGGTAAAATTATTTGCGACGGGAATATTTGTGATGGGTAACCCGTCGCAAATAGTATCTTTTACGATGAGACCCGTCACAAATACCTACGCTCGCATTAATTACTGTCGGTGGTTAAAATGTTATTTGCGACGGGTCTTATCCCAAATAGTCCCTGCTGACACACCTTTTTGCGACGAGAGAAATCCCGTTGCAAAAAGCTATTAACCGCTGACGGGTATTTGCGATTGGCCCCATTGCAAATACATCAATCTTTGAGACGAGGGGATCTCTCTGTCGCAAATAACCTTTGCGTGGTTCGGTGAACTACCGACGCCAAACCTTTTGCGATGGGACATGAACTCCCGTCGCAAATAATCGGTTATTTACGACGGGTTGTTACCGCCATCGTAAATAACCTCTTGGACGGACTTTTTGCGATGAGATTTATTCCCATTTTAAAAATCCCATCACAAAATTTCCATTCTCCCATAGTGCCTCTTATAACAATATTTCAATATTCAATGATTTAGACTAAAAATACATCTTTACTGATAATTACATCAAATAGTTTATCACCAAGCTAAGAAATAATGAAAAAAATAATTTTTCAAACCATCTACAAAATGGGTTATCTTGGATTTAAATTTTCATTTTCGAATAATAGTAGAACCAACCTCTTTTATTTTGAGTGACCTATAATTTAGAATGGTTATAGATCCATGATTATAACACTAAACATCATTTATCAATTCTAATTATCCTATCATATTTAAATAGAAACCACTATTCAATATTCATGGGAATTTATTATTTGATTATTTAACTGTAATTTATAATAAAATTGGTTTTTATTTACCTTTATTTTCTCTCTTCGGTGGATTATTTACATATTGGGATGATATCGTAGTGATTATCCTTTAGCAAGAGGACCTATTTGGTTACATGTTTCACAATTTTTTTGTAATAATTAGAATATATTTTCAGTCATCAACCCATGTTTTTTATACTATTTCCAAATATATATTCTAGGAGTGGGATGAATCCCCCTCATGCTTTGTATCCTAAGTCTTCAAAACTAGTCATTAGGATTATAAATAAACCAACATATATTTTTGTATTCATGAATCCTCTATACTAACATTATTAGCCAAAAATTCATATTTAATTGTAAATATTTCATGTCTTATAGGACCATGTCTCTTGCATTAATACTTTTTTTTGATAAATAATATTGGAAAAAATTTAATATAAAATATTTATAAACTCCTGAAAACATCAACTTTATAATAACATTATTTTATTTATTTTTAGAGTCCTTAGATACATAATATTTTTAATCTAATTTTGAATTCATAGAATTTCTTTATTCTTAGGAATCATTTTATTTAACCAGAAAGTTGGTTCATTTGACCTATTTCTTATTCAATGAATTCATAATAAGCTTTTAAACATAATCACCATATTGAGAAGATGGTTTTTAAATTCATCATTATTTAAAAAGTCTATAGGTTCTTAAATAAATATATATATATATTAAAAATGAGTCAGTAATGGTTTAATTCTACTCCTACGTTGACAAATTTAAATAAGGTCAATCACCTTTTTCAATTATTTCATATTTTCTTCTAACTTGGTAATCAAGGTCTAATTATCATCAAGTAAAAATTTTAGATCTTTAATCTCCATCAACAACTCTGAATTTTCTTCTTTATTAAATTATTTCATACTATTGATTTATTGAGCATATTTCAACAACCATTTCTTCTCCATTTCATGATTTAACACTATTGATAGGAACTATACTAATTATCTATTTATCATGAACTCCATATGAGTTTATTAATCTTTACATCTCGATGTATTACCTCCATCACTAGTAAAATATTTATCATTAACTTTAAAATTCCAATCCTTTAACCCAAATCATTAATATTATCAATATTTTATTCCTTATCACTATATTGAAATTACTCATTATTTGATTCATATTTTCTCTTTTTTATTATTATTAAAATGATGAATTTCTTATAGAATTTTATTAATTCAAATATTTTTTATGAATATTTTATATCTTTGGTATTTTTCATCATTATCTACATCTTCTTTCAATTTTTGGATAATTTAAAGAAAAATTCATAATATATCTATAATTAAAAAATTTATTTTGTTTCCTCCCTTTCAACTATCCCATGAATCTTCTCAGATTTATAAAAATGATTGAAAAAACTTTTTAAAACTTTACATCCACATCTAAATGTTAATTTTGAGAGTAAGATTCATAATCCTTATAAGGAACCTTCTAATTTTTCATAACCTTTTGAGCTATAAATTATTATCATTTAGAATTTATATTTTTCTTAACTGAATAATATTTCCATGTTTCATAATAAACTTGAATACTATGAAAATAAAAAAAATAGTATCACTAAGATTCTTTTCATCTAATGAAGAAGTTTAAACATCAAAATTATCTTGTAAGATACATTAAAATATTTTCAACAATATCATAATCATAAAACTTATCACCATTTCCTCTGATAGTAATAAAAAATACATTTAACCATAGTAAGAAACTATAAATAGTTTCATCATCATTCATAAAGATATACTTATAACTAATTCTATAAAAGATACAAATATCCCACTTCATGGTAGTATTTCCTTCACAAGTACATCAAAATCTATACCAAATATGTTTTCCGATATTGATTATTTAACATTAAAATTTTCACTCTTCAAAATTTTTTAATTAATATAATTCTATGCATGACTATCATTTTCAAAATCCAATTATTTATTCTTTCTAAGGAAACACCTTCAACATAAGGACCCATCAAACAGTTTTTACTTCCACAACATAATAACTAAATGAACAGAGATAAGGAAAACTCATATACTTCCAAATATAAAAAACTCTATCATAAAACATTGGAATACCTTTTTATTTAATGAATTTTATTTATATATTAAATATGAAATAAATTATAAACTTCTTCAATTTGAGAGATACAACAAAAAAAATACTGAAATAGCCAAAAAAATAAATGAAGGCAACCTAAATTTGATTCCACTTTTAGAAACACGTGATTAGTGGAATCATTGGCGGTGAATCAATGATAAAATACAACTTATTATTTCTATTTATAAAAAACAGTTCTACATAATTAGACTGATCTTATTTTTTATCTTGATGAACATAATAACAAATAAAAAGGACATAATAAATTTACTACATTCCCTACTAAATGTGACTAGATAGTTCGTGTCCGGATCTGGTATAACCCATTATCATATAATACAATAATAAAATTTCCAAATCACTCTAAAAATAGAAAATCCAAATAACCCACTTAAAATTCATAGACTGTTTTTGCGTCATATATAATTAATGAATTATATGCTTGTAAAATAATAACCAAAATTCAAATAATAATTGATTCATATTCTTTTTATATATAATTCTCTAGTCGGCTGGTTTATTGATTTCTTCTTCACTTCAATTATCATGAACACCACTACATGAAATAACATCATAGTATAAATACATATTTATCACGAAATAGGCCTTAAGAAAATTTACATTACAATAACAACTTCATCATCTCTCTATTGTGAACTTCATGGTAAACATAGCCAGATGTTTTATTCTGAAAAATCCTAGAACATACTTCCGTCTTCCATAAAATAATATATATTACCATAATTATTTATTTTTAGAACATTCCCTCATTAATTTCATTTGTATTGTTCTTCAAAATATCAAAAATATGTTATGATCATTTGAATTTAAATCCTCTAAAAGACAAAAATCATTTAATTTTTGAACTCTCACTACAACAATTTTCATAACAAGTGTGATAATTGTTGGAATTAAATACATATAGTAACTACCATATAATCATGAAATCCACCCTCATTATAAAAAATTGAATTAAAAACTCTTTCTTTACATGATATTCCATGAAATAAAAACCTCACCTATTGTATGATCCTAACCCAAGTTCCTCATGCTGGTTCCTTGAGCTACATAATTATATGGCCTCAAGAACACCTCCTCATATTACAGTGGCTACTGACTAGAAGAGAGGGTAATATATATATATGTTTATATATATATATCATGGAGAGAATAGACGTACTTTATCAATGTATCCCAATAATAGAAATAAATAAATGATTTCAAAATTATAATAAATATGAACAAGAATAATACGATAATCAATAATACCAACATCACTTTATAATAAAAAAACATGGATAAATAACCCAAAATGAAAATATTAGATATTTCATTCCATATACGTGCCATGTTTCAAATTAAAAACCAAAATAAATACACAGTGAAAAATTATTATGAGGTCCCTAACATCATGTATGGTTCCCTCATCCATGCCCCATCCCACATCTCAATCCATCCGTCCAATATAGGTCTCTTTTCCACATCATATCTTATAAACATGAAGCCTATTCGAGTACCAATTATGGATCCCAAGTAGGTCGTGAGTTCAACTCGGAAGGCCACCAAAAACGGTGTCTAAAATAACATCCAATATATAATTTCATATGCGATTTTATAAATAATAAGATAAAATTAATAAACTAAACAAATCTAAGATTTAATATTCTTTATTTAACCAAATATGCCCAAGGTTTAGGGTGATACCCAAACCAATAATACCTTCTTTGGCTCGTGCTACATTCTTAACAATTTAACATAGGGATATCTCATTTCATTCATTCATGAGTTTTTATTAATCATTTAATTCCAATTCACATTCATATAATGGGTGCCTATTGCATCAGTCTAACAACTCATGGATATTTGGAGTTTCAATCCCCGTTCCATAACTTAGTGATCAAAAGAAATAAATACATATTTCTTGGGGGAGTAGAGAAAAATTATGGAACATCATGGGGTTTCAGAGAAGTAGTACCTATCACACAACTCAGTCACAAATATTGAATCTCATGGTTCTACATTCACAGTTGATTTCTCACCCTTTTCCATAATTTATTATTTAACAAATTTTATAAATTCATTTTTCAGCCATTTTTACAACCTCATTTATCAACAATTCATAAATCATAAATCCTCATTTTAGTTATATTATCACAGCCCATTGGATTCCATCATGTATGGTCTAAAAATCATCCATGAGTCTAGTATGACCTGTGATGGGAATAAAATTCAAAAGGGAAATCAATCAATTAATTCAATTTAGAATGAAATTTATTAGTGTGGAAATTTTCAATTTCAGAATTCCATAAAGATAGATAAAAATCAAGAATATGTGAATTTAAAATTATATCACTTACCTCATGGTAGTTGAAGAACATTCTCTAAAAGGAAATCCCCAATTTTATATTGAATGATTGAAATCAAAACAACATGGAAGATCTTGGACTAATACCTAAGTCCAAGATCCAATGAAATTAGATCCATTAAACCCAATATCTAATCCATTTCCAATGGAGGATAAATCATCCCTATTC
Source organism: Viscum album (assembly GCA_963277665.1). Classification (NCBI taxonomy): domain Eukaryota; kingdom Viridiplantae; phylum Streptophyta; class Magnoliopsida; order Santalales; family Viscaceae; genus Viscum; species Viscum album. Next base: position 266,536,019 of record OY728132.1, on the reverse strand, counting down.
ATTGGGAATAAGAGACAGAAGAGAGAAATATGACTAATGAGAAGAGATTAGATACCGAAAGAGAGGCCAAATCCTTCCATTAGATATTTGATACACACCGAAAAGGGTTTTTGGATAATTGGAATCATCACGGGAGCTTCCAAAATCAAAGGAAATCATTTCAGTCCAACCCATGGAATTTGGGGTAAAAAATGAGGGGTTTGGGAATTTTGATAAAAAATTTAGGCATTTTAAAACTCATCGGAACATTTTCCTTGGAAGAGACACATGGTTTTCAAAACTATGTTTTAAACTCTGATATCTTACTAATGGGATAAAAATTTTCTTCTATGTGGTTCTTGGATTGAAAAATTGTGAGACCACCATAAAAATACCATTTATTTGAGGGAAAATATTTTATGGAGGGATGTTGTACAGTTTTTCCAGACTGTGTGTCAACCATGTTCCCCTCCGATGTCTTCAAAAAGGGGTGCACAATTTCTTGGGGGAAAACTGCACAGTTTTTCCTCACTATACACCAATCATTCTCGGCCCCAAGGGCTTCCAAATTTCTCCGATTTCACACAAAAAAATCCCTAAATAAAAACCAAACCAATGTATAACCAAAATAAGTGTAAAACATTACCTAATAATATGCACGATGCATCTCCAGAAAGGTTAGGATCTTACATGAATACATAAAATAATATCCATAATTATAATATAATTACTCTATTTTCTTTGATAATTATCTTGAAATAAATATTTATATAAATGTAGACATGAATTCGTTAACTACATTCACGGAAAATTCATTTTTTAGCCAAGGATAATCCTAAAAATCCTTCTTATTCATTACACTAGTATGAATCATGATAAAATATAAAATCATGATATATATTAATTCATTATAACTATTTTCATAATACTATATTAGTGGTAATGACACTGTATTTGGTATTATTTAATCCATATAATATTTTTTAAACATTACCTCTTCAAAAAGGCTTTCAAATATTCAAATTTAAAAACAATATTTTTTTCTATGAATTTCATTTAAAAATATTCTATGTATGGGATAAACTATATGAAATGATGAATAAGAAACTGAACATGGAATATAAGATATAATATAAGGCTATAGTTAGTATACCTATCATATATTAAATTTATCGCATGAGAAATATTTTCGACTATGTTAATCGATCATATCAGTGATCAAACATGAGATAGAGCCTAAATTGACTGCTTGACAAATTTTGAAGTGACTACATAACAAATAATGAATAAATCCAATGAAAAAATTTGTTATGACCATAAGAGAAATATGGAGGCACCATATGAATAAATATTAATTGAACAAATAACTAACTCTGGAGAGACCACTTGACAAATCTGTAGTGGGAACATGAGAAATCCTATAGTGACCGCATGAAAAACATTGGAGTAACTACATGACAACTCTGGAGTGACCAGTTGAATAAATATGATTTGAAAAAATAAAAAACTATGGATTGATAACTAGACCAACATTGAAATGACATTATGAATGAATATTGAGATACCAAATGAGAAACTCTGAAGTGACTATGCATGATCAATATTAAAATTTTAGACATAATTTCCTTCAAAGGAGAGCCACTTTAAAACAATTTTATCCTTCTTGAAAAATATTTTGATGATATTATCACAACATACTTCAACACTCAAAATCGATTTACATTAATAAAAGTGACAAAATCCTTATATATAAATATGATTTAGGTTTTTTCAACAAAATAACAAACCACAATGATATCCACTCTAACATCTTGTGTAATCTTAATTATTAGGTTCAACATGGACAACCTTAGATATTTCAAAAAGTGCAAGTTTTAAATAAAGGATGAGCTGATTTGCATCCCATGAATAAATCATAGGAGATAGTGGAACTACAATACATAAATAGGGAACTTGAAAATAATTTATTTTTTCAATTAAAATAAAAAATTTATTGAAGGAAGAGGAATAAATCAAGGATGATAACGAAAGAGTTTCAATATGAGGTGGTAATTAACTTATTTGATATTTTTTATCCTATAGTAAAACACACTATTATTTTAATTAAGTTGAGTTTGGTTGATATTATTGAATTACATCTATAAATGATGTTTGTGAAAATTTATTTTCATTGTAGAGTTCTAGAGGAAGAAATCAATATGAAGTAATCTGTTGGTTTTATGGCTCATAAAAATCAGAGATCAGTATATAAAATTAAGAGGAGTATTTATGGTTAGAAATAAGCTCCATGGAAGAGGAACAAGAATATGGACTCTGTAATTAAGGATAAATGATTCATGAGAAGAAACATAACCCATTTCTATTACCAAACAGACTATAATAATTGAGACTATCATTTTTCAATATAATATAGATAATATGATAGTGAAGGGTCTATCAAATCAACAGATTTATGGAATAAATAATTACATGACTAGAATGTTGAAAATGAATGATTTCAATGAAGAATATAAGATATGAGGAACTAAGATTGGTTATGATATAAATATCAGACATTTAGATTTATCATAGTAATAATACATCTAAAATATTGATGAATGGTTTGGAATGGGTGGATGAAAGTTGGTTTAAACTGATTTTGATGACTAGATTAAAATTTTAAAGGAAAAAAGAACAAAAACAAAGGAAAACGAAATTTACAAGGAGAGATTATCATATAAATAAATTGATGGATTTATCATGCATTAAATTCTACAAGTTCATCTAGATATATCTCAAGTAGTGGGAGTGGTAGTTAATATAGGGAAATATATTTGGGAAGCTGTAATGGGAGTTATATAGAACCTCAATAGAGTGGATGATATTTTCATTAGTTTCATTGAGTATTATATATTATAAGGGTATTGAAAAACCTAGGAAATTTTGTTTAATGTAATAATATGTTCAATATATTTCTCAACATGCCAAACCAATCTCTAGGGGTATTGAGATATTTAAAAATATATTATATTTTAAATGTGATTATTATAACATAATAATTGAATTAGATGGTATGAATATGAGTAAAAAAATTATGAAATATATCTGTAATGATCATATTGAAGACAAATTTATTAATTAGTTCTTAATAAATAAGAACTCATAGTTAGAAATGTAATTTTATCATTCAAAAATGCATTTTATTAAAAAAAATATTTTCACTAAATTTTCTTCATGGAAAATATATCTCATTTCTATAAATAATGAAAATTAAATTTTATAAAATTAAATTTTATTTAATAATTATATAAAATTAACGTAGAGTGAATTTTTGTGTTGTTTCTAAAATTATTGATTTCTTAATGAATATTGAAAAATACTAGTTTTTCAAATATTGTAATTTCATATCATTAAATAATGTTATTTGAAATTACTATTCCATTTTGGATTTGAAAATAAATTGAACTATGAGATATTTTACAAAGAATAAACAAATTAATTTCATTTGTAAAAACATTATTCATTATTTTTAAATAATTTTATCTTTATGCATGAAACACATTTTTTCAAAAAAACAGTTTTATTACATTTTATGCATTTTTGTTAAGATTTATTTTTAAAACTTATATTTATTAAATATTAAATAATTAATTATATATTAGGAATAGTAAGGTTTTAATTTGGTTAAAATGGCCTTTTTCTTTTTTTTATTTTGAATTGTAACTCTAGTGAATATTTGTTATCATGGTATGGGTAAATGGGTAAAATAGGGTAAATACTTAGAGATAAGGTGTCAAAATCAACAAAAAACATGAATTTATTTCATTTTATGAGATTAATTTTACTATATTGATTCTAAAATAATATATAGGTTCTTTTGCTTCCATTTTCAATTGATAATGACATTTATATAATTTTTTGTAATATAGATTCCAAAATGTCACTCTCTTCCATTTAATTTCACTTATTTATTCACATAGGGATAAGAAGATGTTATGAATGAATATTAAATTTTTTTGGAACATTAGAAATTTATTTTTTATTTTTCTTAATGGTATAATTACCATAAATTATTACACAATGTTAGTACAGTGCTTGTGTAAATAGTAGAGAAATCAACAGAAATGATTTTAAAAAAATAAGAAAAATGCATATTGTTTGGATTAAGTATGATGTCACATGAAATTTATAGGTAAATATAATATTTAATTTATGGTGAAATATTTTATATTTAAAATTCATTATTTTCATAATTTATTTAAAGTAAAGTTATGTAAATAGCACTTAAAATGACTTTAATAGTGTTTTATTTTAAATAATATTTTATTAAATTATTTAAAAATCATAAAAATATTGTAAGTGGACAAGTAGGATGGAAAATGATATAAATTTTCATCCCTCAGACATTTATGAACTAATATATAATTTTAATTTATAAATAAAACCCATTAATATGGGAAAAGTCATTATCGGAGTTAAGGCTAAAAATGGTTAACAAATGGGTTAAACCAAATGATAAGTTTTTAAATACGACTAAAACCTATCCAAATTTTATTTTTCAAATGGATTTAAACCATATAATATATTATATTATAAATTCTAGACACATGGTTCCACTTATGAATGAGAATTTATTTATTATATTTAAATCATTTTATTGATTCCTTGTGTGTCCTTTCCCTACCTTATAAATGGAAAACCCACCATTCTCTAATTTACACAATTAGAATCTAATAATATTGACTAAAAATGTCAATTTATTTTCTAAACTCAACTATACATTAATAATCGGAGTTATATTTCTCAAAATACTATACTATGTGTTCTTAAGAAGGTATCCAAAAGAGATCAACTGAATATGAGGTAATCATCTTACTCAAACTATTTCAATTTATTTCATCTTTTACATCCACTAAATATATGTTATTCCTCATAAAATATTAATTTAAGTATCTTAAAGGTATTTATGTGTTTTTATGATTATGAAACAACTTTTAGACTCCCACATTTCGATCAAATGGGTTATGAATGCATTTCACGTACGTACGTTTGGATAATTGCCTCCACGTAGTGCCACAAATCAATATACATCACTATAATTCATGGTTAGTTATAATGATGGATTTAATAATTATATTTTATATTTTTGAAAAAAATTATTCCTCTAGAATTATAATTTTTGATCCTCTTGAATACATTCTCATCAGTCGAAAAACAATAACATCGCCTTTGTGTATGTGTAGACTACCATCTTCACGAAGTGATTTGTTTTGTTTTTTTATTTTCCCTTTAAATGGTTAGTAATAAGGTTATATTTAGTTAATATGTATGATATTGATAATATAAATATTATTATTTAAAAATGAATTTATATTTTACTTTCTTTCGTTCCAACCATCGAAATGTGGAAACATCATTTTTTTGTACGTACATACTACTACCCATATGAAGTGATGTATTTCATTTTCCATCACCACTTTATATGAATAATTATTATAGTGTAGATAATGAATAAATATATTATATATATATATATATATTTATTAATATTCTAGATATTATGAAACAATAACCAAGGTGCAAGGAATGAAACCATCAAACTGAAACATTCATGATAAAATGACCTATTTTCACCCGAAGGTCCATTATAAATAAGAATTTATAATAAAAGGATATCTTAAAATTTAAAATAAATGTTAATTAGTATGTTATTAATGAATAAAGTTATTTAATTTATATTTAATATTTATATATTTATTATATATAATTTTTTAATGTGTATGAAACAAGACAAAGCTTTAGGTAAGGAATTCTTATCTCGTTTTTATTTTTGTGAGAAAAATCCATTTTCACCACTTATTTTTATGGAGTTATAATGAAAATGAATTTATTTTATGAAATTTATAATAAAAATTGTTGGGGCATAAAATTCCATCAAAATATTTATCATTCATATTGATTTGATTAGAAAATTACCAATATGGTAAGGGGTTATCGTCCCAAATTGTCTTCTTTGGGACATATGGTATGTGATGCACCTATCATCCTTTATGATATTTATATAAAACCTATTTGATATTTTATATCAATAATATCATTATTATCATGTTATTTAATGTTTAATTTGACGATATTCATTTATTAGGATTATGATTTAAAAGTTACCAATGTGGTAAGTGATTAATGTTTCAACCCTATTTTAATTGGGATTATTTATGCTTGAATTTCCATTGAAGAAATCATATGATAATTTTTTGATAAAACCATTCAATTTTTATCATCCTACTCTTGTTTATTATATTTTTTTTCGTACCCTTTTCTTCTATTTTTTACTCAAGGTGGTTAATAAAAAAAGAAAATCCCACTGTATTTCTACTCTTTTGGTAAAAAACCCTTTTTCTTATACATCCATATTTTCTAAAATGTTTTCAAGATTATTTCTGACTATTATTAAATTATTTGTAAATTCTATTTTATTCATGTTTTTATTTTCTAAAAAAATTTAAAAATAATATTTTTTACATTTTTTATCAATGATTTTTTCCCCAAGGGGTGAGTAGAACATTTGTTTTAACAATTACGACGGGAATTAAATTTAAAAATTTCATGACTTCTCAATGATGTGAAGTTTTATTAACTATTTTCCATGGTTATTTTGAATTAATATTTTTTCCATAATATTTTTGAAATATTTTTATTTTAAATAAGTTATTTACAAATTATAAAGTTATTATCTTCAGGAAATATTCAAATGATCTTTTAAATCGATTTTTAATCCATGATAACATCTGTTGATGTAAATTAATTTTTACAAGGTATTTTATCAAATGATACAATTCTAATTATTTATATATTATTCTTATGATTATAATAATGATATGATTATGAATCCCATTTATTTTCCATGAGTTATACTGTGATGAAATAATGAAATGTCTGTGAAACCTGTTTCATTACCATGGGATATGATATAAGGATATAATGAATGTCATATTATATTGTGGAACATTGCTTATAGATTTAATTATGAGAAATATAGTACCAAAATAACCCTAATATTTTATGAAATAAATTTTTCATATAAAATTAATTTCTTCAATAGTTTCTATTACATGCAACATTGAGTTTAAATGAGCTACGTCATACTGTTAAAATATTATTATTTAACATGATAGTTGTAACCTAGTCTTTAAATTGGTGGGAATTAATAAAAATAACTAAATTATGAAAACTTTATGTTTTATAAAAGTATAAAAAAATTATTGGTTGTAAATTTATTATAATTGAAAAAGAATTCATTTGAAAGAAGAAGAAATGTTTTTCAAAAAAACTATTTTTATACGCACAAAATGTTTATTATTTTAATAAGTTAAATTAATAACTATTTTTGAATGGTTTACATTAAAATTTATACTATATATTAAATAAAATTTTATATTATTCATCTATTATTTCTTATAGGAAGAGGATAAAAAGAAATCATGTTTTATTCTTAAACAAATATTTTTTTCTAAAATGTGGTTTCATCACGTTTTCGACACATAGTTTAAAATGAATTTTTCTACATTTTGAAAATTTGTTTGAGTAAATGAAGATAATTTTTAAAATAAAAATGATAAAATTATCTTATAGATATTTTTTTATAATTTTATGAAATGATTAATTTTTTGATGAATAGTGAAAATACTGATTTTTATTGAAATGATTCTTGTCAATAAAGATTTTAAAAAGTTATATGTTAGATAAAATGGTTTTAAAAATAAAAGTAGTTAAATGGTATTATTAATAATCTGATATGGGTCATTTTAAAAAAAATTATGATAAATTTTTTTATAAAAACATTATATAACTAAGAAAAATAATTCTTTAGAAAACCACATTTTCATTGCGCTTGCAGGTTTGATTTTAAATTAAATAAAACCACTACTATGACATTAATTTTATAAAATGGATTCCATATTTTGAATTAGAATAATTAATATTAGTTAATAAGGTCAAATTAATTTTTATCCAAAATGAATAGTAAAATAATAGGGAAACTTAATTATTTCATTTAAGTTAAAAACAGGTTTAACAGGGGGAGGGGTTAAACCAAAATATAAGTATAGTTTTTAAAATTAAAATTGTATAAATAAAATTTACCTTCCATATATATGACATATACTATCCAAAAATCAATTATATTTTCATTTTAAAGTACTTTTCTAGGTAATTCAATTATCAATTTTATTATATTACGTAATTTCTAAGTGGTTTCCTAGTAGGGCCTCTCCCTCACTTATTAAAGAACAATTCATATCCTCACAGATAGAAAATTATAGAAAATTTATGTTCATAAAGTACCTAATGTGATTATTTTATCAATAACATATCATTTCCATGATTTCCTGGTTTCATTAAGAATCCATCATAAGAAGGATTTTGGTGATAACCTAAAGATACTAACTCAAGAAGTAGTATCATTCTTAACTGGTCATTTTATTTTATTTCTTCTTTCCACCTCCATAAATAGATTTTCTAAAATGGTGATATATTAACTTCAATATATCCTATATAATTATATTTTATTATTTTAATGTAATAAAACACCCCCATACTGTCCTCAATAAAAGGGAAACAAAATCATCGATTGTCTGTAATGCAGGGTACAGCCTCACATACAAATGTAATTCATTTTCCATCACTACCAATTATGAATGGATATAAGGATGTATTTAATTTATTTATATGATATTTATAATATAATTATACTTTTTAATTATAATATCACATCTACCATATTACCTTTCAATCCTGGGAAAATGACAACAACGCTCATGCATACGTGTGGACTTCCACACATTCCCAAAATCGATGTGATACATTTCATCATTTTTTTAACATGGATGAAAATAAAGATAGATTTAATGAATATATATAACATAAAATATTTGGAAAATAATTCTTTAAGGTTAAATTATTATATACCTTTCTTTCATTCCATATATCAAAAAAATGGAAACAACATTCCTATATATGTAAGGCATAAAGTATCCATGAATAGTGTAATTCAATTTTCTATCAATAAATTTTTTCAATGAATATAGATATTTAAATAATAAAAATATATTATATTTATTTGATGATTAAATTTATGGATATTATTTAACTGTAGTCAACATACAAGGACCAAAACTACATAATGAAAACAGACATGAAAAATGAATCATTTATCACACCGAACAATGATTTTAATAAAGAAATATTAATACGAAGGTCGTAAACGTTTATAACAATATCATATATTTTATTATATATATGATTAAATTTTATAAATAAATTTATAATAATCATATATTTATTATAAAAAAATTTCAATCATGTATGAAAAAATTCCAAACTTGAGGTATATGATTTTTATCTCGCTTGTGTTTCCATGGGACAACTTCTATATCCCCCACATGTTTCTTTTGATTAGTGTTTATAAAAAACCCATAATTTATTTCATGATTATTATCATGATAATTATGGTTTAAAAATACCCATATAAGTTTCTTTCTTTCTTGGGAGGTATGATTCAAATGTTTCCAAAGTGGGAATGGTTTTTTGATAAAATCTCATTATTTATCCAGATTATTTTTTATTATGCTTACAATGATAAAATATTGGGTCTTATAGTTTAATAAAATCATGAAATTTTTTAATCTATGGTTATTTCTAAAAATTATATGTTTTTGTTTCATTTTAATATCTTTATATACAAAATTTACCAAAATATTGTTTCTTTAAAAATTGACTTTATTTATCTAATCTATCAAAAATCCATTCTCTAATAAGTATACATTTCCTAATCATTTTTAATGAATTATTTTAATATTATCAAAATATCTTTCAATATAATATTTAACCATGATTAAAATTATATATTTTTTCTTGATAGTAATACTCTTATCAATTTCTAAATGAGGTATTGTAAAATTCTTATATTTTAAAGATGTTATTTCAAAATAGAAAGGATGTTTTATCAAAGAATTTAGTAATTATCATTCTATAGAATTTTTATTAATCAAATAAGAAAACATTAGGTGTTTCTTATGTTTTACTATGGATAAGTTTTAATGGTACCATACTTATACTTTCATGGGATGGTTGATAATTACTATGACGAAATGTTTATGAAACTCAATCATTTTCCATAGGTTATGCTATTATGGATTTATGAAATTATTAAGAAACCAGATTCATTATCATTATTTATAATAAAATGATATAATAAAGGATTAGTGATTTTATGGCACACATATGCATGGTATATATTATTTTATAGGTGCGATTCAAATTATATGCCCCTCTAATGCATTGGATAATTTTTTCAATCTCATTAGACAATTATAGGAAACAGGTCAATGTTATTGATCTATAATGCTAAACAAGTTGACATGCTTGATTCATTATGGGAAGAAATTTTATGTTCTTTATCAACTATGGGAAAATTGAGTTCATACATGATCCATTATGTTTTTATGGTATCATTAGTAAACCTAAATATATTAAATGGTTTCTATACTTATGATGGTTTTACACTTCTATGACATGAAATTATGGTTCATGATTGATTTACGATGATTTATCACTCTTATGATTCATTTATTTTTAAATTGTAATGTTTTATGAAATGAATATTGTTTACAACCCATGATAGAATTATTATGAACCTTTCAAGTCATATTCATGATCCTATAACCCTATTCTTATCACATAATTTCATATGATAATCAATTTATATGTCCCATATTTACCCTTACTATGAATTTGTGATAATCCTTTATTATGTTTCCTTTCAAAAATTCCTGAAGAAAGGTTTTAGTTATGTAATGTATCTATATATTAGTAAATGGAAATATATTTATGGAACATACATAAGAAATTTTACAAAATAAAAATATTGTGTATATAGTATTCAAAACATTATCCTTCTATAGTCTGTTGGTGAGAATTTGTAAAATGTATTGAATAATCATATAAAAAGATGTATTATTTTAGTATGATACTAATGGGTTGTTATATTTATTATTAAAGTAGGGTTTAGTTAGTATTTAGAGGTTAGAGTTAAAAAAAATATATTGAGAACCCTAGGGAAAAGTATAGGAAAATTTTCTGGATTTTTAGAGAAGGATAAAGTGAGTAGTTTCAAATAAATCAAATTCCTATCTAGATAATACAAGTTGATCTATGTTTTTAACATTTCTAGCTAGGGGTAATTACTTTTAAGAAAGAACAATGGGATTTGGTAGAATCATCACATGGTACATGATAGTGGGGATTGATGCACACCCAGTTTGACACTTTCATGGGATATGATTTGGAAATTCACAAACACTTTATGAATCATTATGAAGAATTTGAATATATGATAACCATGAATGACCTATTTTATACCAAAGTTTCTATAGGACGATAATTTTTCAATATTTAAAATTATAAAAAAAAAAATATTATATGGTTTCGCACTATGTTTATTGCTTCTCAATCATGGTTTTTTAGTTTTAGCAAATTAATAGAACCAGGAGACATCATGCTAATAGTTATTGTGATGGAAAATGTAATTATTTTAAACCTATGAAAATAAATACTATAGAATATAGAATATAGAATCTTATTGTTATCATTATATTACTATATCATGCTATGAATCATAATGAACATCCCAATGAGTAAATGAGGGAATATCATTTTTCTATTCATTCAAGATCCAACATCCATCTTAATTTATTGGGTACAATGACCCATTAGTCTATGAGAAATGGATCAATAACATTGAAAGGATATTTTCCATTCTATAGTGTTTAGGGAATGAAAAATAAATTTTGTCCCACTATTGTTTCTAAGGTGAAGCATATTAATGGTGGAATCTTTTTAAGATGAAGAGGTAACATGAAAAAATTGTATCCATGGAGTGGGATGAGTTTTAGAGATTGTCTTTCAATAAGTACTTTCCACGTATTATTACTACGAAAATGGAGATGGAATTCCGTGGGAGAAAATAGAAGGATTATTAATCTGTTTATTCTTATTAGGAAAAGTTTACATGACTCATGTGGTATACTTTTAGTATCGTTATCATACATGAAATTAATATTGATTTATTATTTTGTTTCTTGAAACAAGTCTTGGAATGGTTTTTTCTATAAGACAATCTATTATATATTATGAAATAAATATATTTTCAATCAAGGATGAAGTGGAAATTAGAGATTCCCACCATTCCCATGTTTTTGATACGAAATGGAAGATTATGTCTCATGAAAGGTTGAATCAATCCGAAGATGGAATGCAATTATTTCTATATACATCTTGTAAATGTTATAATAAATAATAAGTTAACTTATTTAATATAATTGTGAGGTAATTTAAATATGGAAGGGTACGCCATAAATATCATGAATGTCAAAAGGTAATGAATAGTCTAGTTAATACAACGTAGGAGTAGAAGATTAGCAATAATGCACCACTCATCCTCTAATTATTAAAATGCAACGAGTATGGGAATTATTCCAAAAAGTGTATGATTCCCATTGTTTATGATGATGAAAAAGATCAAAACCTCTTATCATCAAATACAAATGGAAATATCATGTGATTGTGACTGTCATAGTCGATTACAATAATTACTTGATTAAAGGTACAATTATTAACAACTCTATAGAAGCTAATGTATTATTTTATTCTAAATCTACCCACTCTTTTATATATATGAAATTCTAAAATTTACTAAATTTCAAGATAAGAAATTTGATATTGAGTTAATGGAGAAAAATTTTAATGGGATGGCGGTCTCAACTAAAGATTATTGTTCCTAAAAATTTAAGGTTTTGGGAATATAATTTCTGAAAATATTATTATTCTCCCATTAGTTTAATTTGATGTGATTTAAAGCATGGATTGGCTTCCTTTATATATATCCCATATCAATTGTTGAGGGTGGGATGTCACATTTAATATTACAAATGAAACCATTCTTATTTATCATTTTTATGATGAATAAAATCATTCAATGGAAATTATATCCATTTTATGGGTATTGATTTATATTCAAAATGGGTGTTTATATTGGATGGTTAGGGAGAAAATAAAAAATGATGATATAACTATTGTGCGGAAGTTCTTTGATGTATTTCAAATAATTATTATTATTCTTCCAATGGATCGAGAAGTTGAGTTCTCAATTGAACTCATAAATAGTGATATATTTAATTACAAGAGTCCATATAGAATTTTTAGGATTGATTTCTAGTAATTAAATAAGAAACACTTGTATAATCTTGAAAAGGGATTAATTCTTCCATGTGTGTCACCTTGTGGTGAAGTTATTATTTTTTTAAGAGGAATGATATATCGAGGAAACTAGGATTTGATAATGAGTCACTAAAATATCACAACAAAGAACAAGTATCATTTACCTAGTAATGATTCCTTCTTGGATCAACTGTGCATAGTTCAATACTTTTCCAAGATTGAACTTTGTTATGGATATAATCAAATAAAATTAAAAAATTAAGGTATACCTAAGATAAATTTATTTATAATGTATAAACACCATGAATATATTTTAATTGCATTTGGTCATAATAATACATCTTATATCTTCATCGATTTAATTAATAAAGTCTCTAGATATTAACTTGATCAGTTTTTTGTGCTCTTTATATATGATATTATTATATATTCAAAAAATAAGAAAGGTAATAAGGATATATTTAGAGTTTTATTAAAGACCATGAGTAAAGAGAATTTGTATGAAAAATTTACATGATATTAAATTTGCATGCAAAAGTTTTCATGTTTGGGTCATATAATCTCAAAATAAGGTACATCTATGGATCCATAAAATATAGAAGTTATTGTATATTTTCCAAGACCAGTCATTTTGATGGAGTTTCAATTTTTTGGTTTGGATAGATATTATAGATAGTATATGGAGATTTTATATAATAACCATATTAATTATTTCACATTAATTACAAATTTATTACATCAGATTACACTTAATACAAATCAAAAGATCGGGAAGTCTAGTGAATTTGGGAATTAGGTACATTACATGTAAAACCAAAACATGAATTACATTATCTTCCTTGAAAACTTCTTTAACATGATTCTAAAATTCCGTAGCTTTAAAAACTTCACATGATTACCTGGGGTTAAACACAATATTGGGGTGAGCTATAAAGCCCTGATTGAGAAAAAACAAGGAATAATAGGATAAATTATAGAGAAAAGGTATATCAATATGTCATAAAAATAATAGGAATCATAAACAAGAACAAAGAGACATATATATAGCATGATTACCATAACATGGGAAATTTGACCAAAACCTAAAACACAACATCATAAATATAGTTCAAGGATAAACTACACAGAAACCATCATGAAGAAATTTCAATAAATGAATGATGATCATTACATATCCCAACATAAAGTCTCATAAGACTAAACTTTACCAAATGTGTTGGAGTGATATATAATTATGGTTGTACCTATCTCTTTCATTTCATTCTCAGGATTAAGTGTGCCACAAAGCACATAAAAAATGAATTAATTCATGTTCATAAATTATTCCATGATCATGGAGTGTGAACAAAATACATGTAACTCCCATTTCAATGATGTATAATAGTATAAAGGTTAATAAGTAAATGGGTATGGTATTCACTACACAATTTTTGGGCAAGGAATATCATAGTGAAATTTTGATACCATAATGGTGCCACTAAAAAATATATAAAAATTTATTGATGAGATAGAAAAGGATCTATCATAATTTAGACATCAATTAGAAAATAAGGGATATATGGAATAACTTATACCATCATTAAGACAAACGACATAAGTTAAATAAGATATTTTAATAAAGAGGAGAAATGAAAAGATCCCTTACTTGAGTATGATACTCTAAATGCATTATAGGGGATTATTGGGAGATTGGAGATTCCTTGGTAAGACTCTAGAGAGTGGATTTAATATAATTGACTTTATCCGAGGAGTTTTAGTAAATATATTTTGGATATTGGGTGGGTTTAAATAGAAAATATTGGGGATTTCTTTATTATTTAGGTTTTGGACTCTACATAGTAATATAACCGAAACCAAAAACCATCCAATTGTTTTTTACCATTGTCTTATCCAAACATGAGAGTTTCTTATTGTTTTATAATTCCAAATTACAAAATTAATAAATAATTCTTTTTCTTGTGTGGATGTGATTCACACTTTTAATGGAATGATTTCAAAATGTTAAAATATATTTTAAATTTTGAAGGATTAATAATGGAATTATAAAATAAACAAAAAACAAAATTATTTTAAATGAAAAAAATATATTTGTTTTTTTATAAATTTTATAGTAGATATTACATCAATTTTAGGTAATTATGATGTTATACTACACAAATAATATTTATACAGTATTAAATTTTTACTCGAAAATTCAACTGTAATAATAAATAATGAAAACATTAACTATTTTTTAATTTTAATGATATGATTCAAAAAATAGTAATAATTTTACTTAAATAATATTATAAATATATGATTTTTCACATTTGAAATAAAATCAACATTTATTATGAAATGCTGGGTTTGTTTGAAGATAACAGTTTTCAAACCCTTATAAAAAATATATTTTACCTAATATAGATTACCTGATCATTTATATTTATTATAAATTTTATAATAATAATATTTAATTAAAAATTATTAAATTAAACATCTATTAATTAATCAAAATAAATTAAATAATTTTAATATTATCTAAGAATAGTATTTGTGTTTTATTATATCAGAATAAAAATCATTTGTAAAGTATCAATAACAGGACAAAAATATCTTCGTTATTCTATTAAAAAATAATGTATATAATAATAATTCCAGGGTCTTGATATATATAAATTCAATACACTGTTAAAATCTGAATGAGTAAGGTGTGTAGTGGTGATACATTCATGGGGTGATTCAGGGTACATGGTTTTAGTTGTGATCTCGATGCGCTTGAGATTCTCTCATAAATTGTTTCCCTCATGCTTAAGTTGTTGGATCTTAGATTGGTATTGGTTAAGAGAAAATACACTTTATTCTATCTCTTATGGAATCTAAAATAAATGGGCTTCATAGGGCACAATCAAACTAGTTGAGGCCATTACTTTTTTTCCATGTCAATTGGATTTGTTAACCCCATATACTTATATTAATTTTGTGATCACCATTCAATGGATACATTATCATTGATTATTATTATTAAATATATTTTAAATAAGATATAATAAAAAAATAATTTCATTTGTTTTCAATAACTATATTACAAAATAATACATTTAAATACAACATAAAATGGAATCTTATTTATAATTGTTCGGGTCGTTGTAATATCCAACCCCCTTATAAAATTCCACCCTTGAAATTTTCTTTTCATACTCTAAAATAAATGAGGGAATCTATGTTTAATCACCTCTTCAGTTTCCCACATGGTTTCTTCAAGCATGTGGTTTATCCACAACACCTTTACTAGTTGAATCGTCTTATTCTATAGAACTTTGTCTCTAGAATATAATATATTCACTGACTTCACCTTGTAGGAAAACTCATTCTCTAATGGTACCACCTTTCGATTGATTACATGTGAGGGATCTAGTATGTAATTTCTCAAGAGGTTTTCATAGAACACATCATTTAATTGAGATAGGATTGGTCGGCATGAAATTCTAGAGCCACCACATTGATGTGATCATTGAATCAAAGGGGATGATGTATCATGGACTAAACTTTCCCTTCATCCCAAATATGATCACTTTATTCCATGGATTTATGAGGAAGAATAACTTGTATCTAACATCAAACTCTAGGTCTCATAGACGATTATCACCATAGCTCTTATTTTACTCTAATCATACATGATGTGATGATAAATTGTCTTGACAATTTAAACCATTTCCAAAACCATTTCAGAATCTAACAGTTCTCTTTCCCCAAAATCATCCCATCACGAAGGTGTTCTTAAAATATTCCCATAAAAATATTCAAACAGATCCATTTGGATTCTTGAGTGGAAACTGTTCATGTAAAAGAGAACTCCTATAGAGAAAAAGGGTGGTCCCACCATACTATTATGCCCATAGAACATGGTCTCACCATGGTTTCTAGTGTCTGAATATTATGATTTGAGTGAAAAATAGTTTGAGAATGATTAGATGTACTAATGATCAGCTCATTGTTTAGAGTATGTTGCAGAATTTTATTCAACTCGGTGGTGAATCTTGGATCTTGATCCAATACAATTGGTAGTGGTACTCCATGCATTATTACCACTTATTTGATGTATATCCATGAAATTTGAACTAGTGAGAATTCCTCTTGAATTTTTTTATATTGATCTATCATTTAGGGTGATCAAAAATATCCAATATATCATTTTCCCCCTAGATGTCATTATAATTTCCATGAAAAAGTCCTTGGTGATACTTTCCCATTTCCATGTTGGAATGTGTAATGGTTCAATCATATCCTTTGAATTCTTCATTTTAGTCTTAACTTGCTAAAATATTTGGCACATTGATGTATATTCAGTTATCTACATCTTCATATTTTCCTTCTAATAGTTCGCTCATAGATCTTCATACATCTTTATGCTTGAAGAGTAAATAGAAAAATTGTAACTATATGTAACATCCAATGGTTCCTTCTTTATCATTGGATTTGAATATACACATATTCATCACCCAAATCTCACAAATCCATCTTCATTAAAAATGTAATCAGAGTATTTTTCTTACCTTATAGTTTCTACATTCTTTTTAATTCCCAATTCATATTTTTACCATTCTTTAACCTCCCCAGAAGGTATGGATGACCAATCATTTGTGAAAGGATTGATGATTTTTCTTCCTTTATGATTCCCATATCAATATTTTCCAAATATAACAAGATCAAATCCCTATAAATTATCATAATTTATATAATTTTTTGGTTTTTATACTTCAAGACTCCCCAACTATATTCTCTTTACCAGAATGATAATAGATTGAGTAGTCATAGCCCTTGATTAGATCTATCTAACTTATTTAGAGAATATTATTCTCTATCTATGTGAATGTATAATTGAGACATGTGTGATCTATATATATTTTACACTTATTCCCAAGGAGATAATGCCACCATATTTTTTCAAGTGATGATCTTTTCATCTAACACAAAATAAAGCATTGGGTAGTTTTTTTCACGAACATTCAAATTCCTTGAAGCATAGACATTGAGTTTTTCATTATGCATGAACACAGAACCCAAGCCCTTCATTGAATAATTAATGAATAATATAAATTTTTTTTCCACTTGTGGTTAGTGTGAGAAAAGGGGTTGTGATAAACCACATTTTCAGTTCCTTGAATCTCTCCTCACACTCATCATTCTATGAAAACTACAATTCCTTCTGATTTATCTTAGTTAGAGGGTTTAAAAATTGGAAGAAATTTCTCACAAATAGATGACTAAAGATAGATTATCCATGGAAACTACAGATACATTTCATAGATATTGATATCAACAATCTTTAATTTTTTTATTTATAGGGTCTATAGACAACCCATTTTAAATGATGCTATGCCCCAAGAATGATATGTCCTTCAACGAGAAATCACATTTTTTACTTGGTATAAATCTTATCCTTTTGTAAGGTCTTATGAATTGTGGTTAGAGATTCTCATGATCCTCCTTGATTTTAAAGTATATTAGAATATCATATATAAAGACTACTACAATTTTTTCAAAGAAATATATAAAGCAACTATTCATAATATCCTTGATGATTTCTAGAGAATTAGTGAGTTTGAAAGGAATCACAATGAATTCATAGTGTCAGTACCTTGTATGAAAAGTATTCGTTGGGATATCTTCCTTATTCACCCTAACATCGTAATATCCTTTCCACAGTTCTACATCAGAGAAGCATTGTGCTCCATGTAACTATTCGAACAAGTCATCAATCTCAGGAATAAACTACTTGTTCAATATTATGAAATTTTAATGCTCACGATAATCAATGCAATTGAACATTGACCCATCCCTCTTCTTGATAAAGAAAAATGGTGTATCCCATGGTGAAGCACTTGAGAATATGAAACCATTATCTGGATTCTCCAGTAGTTTTCTCTTTATATCCTCATGTTCCACAACATTCATTCTATAGTAATTCTTGGATGATGGTAACACCCTAGGTGTAGTCTAGATTTAAAATTCAACCTCTTGGCTAGGAGGAAGACCAATAAATTCCTTTGGAATCATATAAATGTATTCCTGGACAATTGGCATGTCATTTAAGATGGTTATTGTTTTAGACTCAATCATTTTAGGTAAATACGATTACTCATAGAGAAATATTATCCTTGCTTGTGGTTTTGGTGTTAAATAAGATTCACCTACCTTACACTTGTACAAAATATGGGGGGGTTTTTCACAACATAAATATTGATTTCATTCCCATAGAAATGTATTTTATTTTTATAAAGGTAAATCAAATCCATAGCCTGAATTACGTCAAATTACACCAAAGGGGGTATTATAGGGTTTTATGGGAAGTTCATCACATGAATTGTGATAGGGGAGGAGTTATATACTCTAGATGAAATAATTTCTCCATTTTTCATTTTCCCTGATAACTCTATTTCCACGCCTTGTGCTGGTGTTTAAATAGTTAAAATAAACATTCATGATATGAAGTAATGTGTATAAATAGAATAAAAAAGTTTGTTCACTATCCTTTGATGAATAACTCGTGTACCTATATCACCACATCATTTTAAGGATACACCACAGTAGTTGGGATAGAAAAAAGTCACCATTTTGGGCTTGGAGGTTGTTTTTTGTCTCAAAAACCTCTTTGATTAGTGCATTTGTTTACAAAGTGCCATGGTAACTCATAGTTTTAGCAATAAACAATGCACTATGGGTTTACTTGAGAATTTATTCCCTCCATTTGATTATAGGGTTTCTCCTATTGAAAATAATCATCTAGATGTCCATCCCTCCCAAACCTAATTAATTTCAACATTCTCCTAAGAAATTTATGTGGTACTTCTTCATGAATCATTGATATGTCGGTTGTTGAAATTTAATAGAAATATTAGATTTATCCACTAGACTGCTAGAAATAAACTCAACTTTCTGCTTCTTATCCACATGATACCATTGAGACTTGATGATCTTAATTTTGACTTTTATGGAAAACTTAATAGTTTACTCAAAGCAATCAATGATTTAGATCGATAGGGATTTCCATATACTAGATTTTGTTCCACCAAAGAATCATTAAACCTTGTGTTTGGGGGTAACTATAAAGATAGAGGTGTATCAACATGTCTTTGGATGTTTTCCTCATTTTCTTCTATAGATTCAGTGTTTTTTTCTTGATGTCAAGGTAATTCCTTTCCATTTCATGAGGTAGAGTGTGAAGAAAATAATTATCAATTTGTTTTGGAATTCCTTCCACTCCGTCACTTTTATCACATCCTCATTCTTCGTATTCTTGACCAATGTCCACCACTGATTGGCTTCTACCACCATATCATAAATAACTTGTGAAACCTTCAATTTTTTAGAAAATTAAAGTGTGAAGAATATATTCTAAATGGATTTGATCCATTGTTCAATGATTAGTAGATCAGATGATCCATTTAATATGGGACACCTTTATCAAATATAGCTCGCAATCACAACTTCTTCCCTCTTTGGTGGATTCAGGCACTCCTCTTAATCCACATTTCTATAAAGAACCTAATTAAGGTGAGGGACTATCATTACAAAGTTCTCAGTTCCTAGTACCATTGGGTTGGGAATTTAATTTATGTAGTCATCATATTTCCCATTACATTGGTTGTTCGCCCAATTCCTCATATTTTCGACCACTGGTTAGAATAAAAGAAAATTAGGGAGGAGTGTTTTCTAAAACTATCAAACACATAAAGGGGAAATCTAATGGTATTAATGTGAAAATTTATAAATTACATTTGTTTCTTCACATATGAATTTCTAGTCTTCAATCAATATTATTCACGATCTATTTTCTAACATAAACTCTTATCAATATTTTTTTATTCCCTAAAAAATGGTTCATAATGTTCTTATAAATTTACCAAAGCATATCCCCCCAGAGTGTGGAACCATGTGTGCAGCAAGGCCTATTGACATGTACCAGGTTACACTGATTCATGCCCAATAAAACGTGTTAGAGATGTTACACCTAGGTATATATAATCTAGAGCCATGTCCAATTATAGTATCAACACAGGTATGTATTTTCTTGATAAATCACTTAGTCTATATTTATCAAAATTTAGGGGTGTTTTCTTATATTTTTATTTATTAATAAGGCTTTGTCTTAAGTTTTCTAATCTTAATCCCAAAAAACTATATTTATCCTCTGATACAAACTATAATAAACTTGTTCTTTAATTTATATTAATACATGATTTATTACATAATATTACACTTAATATAACCAGGAAGTTATAGAATTCTAATGTCTTTGGGAATTATATACAATAGAGATTAACATAAAACATGAAATCCACTATCTTTATTGAAACTTATTTAACATTCTTCTAAAATTCCATAATTTTTAAAACTCTATTGGATAACCTAGGAACTAACATAAGGAATGGGTTATCAATAAAGCCAAGTAAGGGAATAAACATGTATTAAGTTGATACATGTTAGAAAACTGACATATTAATGGTGTATAAAAAGTGTGTGAATCATCAACATGAAAAATGAGATATGATATATCATGATAATCATAACATGGGAAATGTGGTAACAACATAAAAAATTTCATCATAGACATAGGTCAAGGATAAACATCTAAGACATGATGTTGTAAAATTTCCCACAAAATAATTATGTTTTGTACCTTCCCCTACCTGACATCTCATGATACTAAACATTATACAATTCATTGGTGTGATATATAATTTCTGGCTCACCCATCACTTTCGTTTCATTCTCATATATAATTGTGCAACATAGATCATATCACATGAATTCATTAATCATTATAATTTATTCCCTGATCAAGGAGTGGTGTATAAATAAATGTAAATCCCAATTAAAATATCCATAAGTGTATAAAGGTGAATACCCTTGATAGTAAATGTGAATGGTATTCACTGCACAATTTTTTGGGCATGAAAAATCACAATGAAATTTTAGCAGCATAATGGAATTGCTTAAAAATTCACAAAAAATAGTTGACGAGAGAGAAATAGGTATCTAATCATTTGGAAATAAATTGGACATTAAAGGGGATCTTTAAGAGACCAATCTTGCATAGTACATATCCTTTTTTAGTAAAAGATATATTCAACATCAAGTTTGAGCACACTAGGACCTTTCATACTAGCCGTTTAAATAGAAGTTTGGAATAGTATTAACCAAATTATGAAATTTGTAAATTTTTATTTTCAAAATAGAATTCATTTTTGAATTTTGAATATCTAAATTATCTTAGGTTGAATCATTGGTAATTTTCTAAAAAGAATAAATTTTTCATAAACAATGAAAAATACTACATTATTATTAAAAATCAACTTTTTCATTTAAATAATTATTTTAATTTATTTTATTGTCACAATAGATATATTATAGATATATCATTCCAATATAGTTTATTTGAATCAATTTTATTATATAAGTAGTTATAAAAATTTTGTAGAAATTTTAAACGTCCCTTTTATCTGCCTTCTAAACACATCTAAAGTTTTGCATTAAATGTAATTTTACCACTTCTATAAATTGAATTTTGAAAAATGGATATATGTGATGACCCAGACTCTCTTGGTCCTTCCCTTTACCAAAATCCGGGTCCTAAAGGAGTGGCGTCTCGGTGAGACCGATCGATGAGACCGATCGGTGAGACCGATCGGCGTCACCCGGCCTTGTCAAGTTGTTTCTAGTAACACTCCTTTGCGTAAATAGGTTTTTAAACCCTATTCTGACTCGTTTAACCGTGTTTTAACACCCGTAACTCCCATAAGCATTTTAGTTAAATGCTTAATCAATTCATGAGTCGGCTTAAACCACCCGACCCCTTTTTTTGTGATGAGTGGATCCACGTGATCAACCCATGACCCCCGCGCCTTACGCGGATTCGCATTTTCACCTCAACCGTCCCCGGGTCCTATAAACTAAGGGATAGCTGTTGTTTCTCCTTTCCTCCATCGTGACTTTCACAAACAGCTTCTGGTGCGTCGGACCGGCCGCATCGTTATCCGTAAATTTCCACGCCCCTGACCTAAATGTCGATCATCTATCAACAAGTAGGGAATTTCTTATTTTCCTCTCTCTTTGTGTATCATGCGGGGTGGGCGTGCTTTTGTTTCTATTGAATTGGAAAAACCAGACCTAATTAAAGATAACGAATGAATTCTATAAAGAAATAAGGGGGGGTTGTGATCGTTGATGTTGTCTTATGTTTTGATGTTGTTTCTCTCTTAACCATCTTGTTGAGTTGTGATGGCTTATGTCTCCTGAAAATCGAGGCCGTTGGTGGTCATTGTTTGTGCACTAATGAACCCCTGCTAATGTTTTAAATAACATGTTGTGGTTGTAAACTCCTGATGTGAAAAGTGAATTGGTTAATCACGTATATCCGACCAAATAAATTGAGGCACCAGGATCATTCCTTTTGTGATAACCCCCGGTTAAAACACACAGAATTTGAATCATGGAGTGTGTTAAGTTGTTTAAATCTGTAAATACATGCAAGGCCCTGCTTGTGTTTGTGGAGGTAGTTGGTTGTTTTCCCTTCGGGCCGATTACTGGAGATGTGGGAGGGGATGGGATCCCCTGTTCTTTTATACTCTCGGTGGTCGTGTGATTTTATTTTGGGGGATGGTATCTCCTATTGGTGTGGATTCGTTGGTTGTGAGTTTTAAATCCAGGTGGTTACTAGTTCATATCACAAATTTGGGTGGAATCATCTATTGTTGAGAACCAGGTGTGGACGTTTTGGTTGATGTTTGTTTGTTTGCTTTTCTGGACTTATGCCTATGCCTACTAGATTCCCAGTAGTGCTTAACTCAAATATTATCCCTGAACATGAAACATGAATGGGATGACGGGTTGTTAGCATGAGTCGTGACTTGGGCTTGAGTGTTGTTGTGATCTATAGGCTGTCTGAAGGAAAACCTTGCTTTGGGTGAGTGCTTTTTACCTATATCTATACTTTTAATTTTGTGTTTCTTATTCGCGCCCTACCCAAGTTGAGCACCTAGTGCCGAACACCCCCATTTCATGGGGGAGGGTGTTTTCCCAACACTATTCTTAGTGGCTGGTTATTAGCTCCTTTTCTGCTCCCTTTCCCGGATAGCCCAAGTATCTTCGGGCAGGCTGTGATGGCCTGAAGACCATTATTAGCCCAAGAACCTTCAGGCTGGGTAGTGTGGTGGTTGGCCAGGTGTGTGTGGCAAGAGGTTTCCCAAGTGTCTTCGGGATGGGGCCCAGGTATCTTCGGGCATGGTGGTGGTTGTTCTAGCCTAGGTGTTTGCAGTCATGATTACGTGTGACGGTTGTGGCCCAGGTGTGTGCGGGAGGGTTTCAGCAGTGGGACTGTGTGCGGTTGAGGCCCAGGTGTGTGCGGGCAGGATTTCAGCAGTGGGACTGCATGTGGTTGTGGCCCAGGTGTGTGCAGGTGGGTGTGGCAGTGGGACAGCGGTGAGAATGGCGGGATTGGTCCGATGCGTAGGATGTCTCAATAACCAGTGGGAAAGTGGCGCGGGGTACCCAAACATCGATGTGCTCTTATTATCTAAATTACTTGACTTGCGTTATTTGGGGAGTGTGCCTTGGTGAGGCTTGGGGTGGATAGTTTACCTTGATAGGTGTTTAGTTTACTCTTTTCTCACAAGACTTTAGTACATTCCCCCACTTGTGCATGAGAGTCTTTGGTTTTCCCTACTGAGTGCACTTTTATGCTCACCCTACGTATATAAAACTACTTTCAGGATTCCAAGAGGACTTCGGGGATTACGCAGGACCTTACTAGCTCGGACTTTTGGAGCATTTGTAGTTGTTGTTTTCCTTTTTGGTTCTTAACTTGTAGTCAGCTTTTTGAACCTTTTGGCTTTTACTTTTGAAACATGAATGTGGGAGTGGTTTATTTTTGGCTTTACTTTTCTCTCTACCTTGGTGTTGTTGGGTTTTCTTCTCCTTATCTCTCAATCCTATAAAATAAAAAGGGTAATGCCTTCCATTTGAGAGAACATTCTATACCCTTGGTGCTAGTCGCCACTCCAGGACCTATTGATGGCGGGTTTCGGGGGTCATTATCTCTCCTTCAACTTAAAGAAGGAAGGGCCCAGCAATAAGATGACCCTTCCCTCCTTTTGGTGAAGGCAGGTCGTGACGGAATGGTATCAAAGGAGGTGGTTGAGAGATAGGACGAAGTCTGGAGTTAGGAATAGTGAGGATTGCATGGGATGGTAAGGCAACGGTGTTGGGTGACCTTGGAGTGTGAATTAGGCCCGGGAAGACCGGCTAGGACACAGGATTTTAGGTCCCCCCATGATCCGATGCAAGGACTCTTGACCTACCGAACGACCAAGTGAGGCCACACTGATTGCAGGGTAGAGACCCTAGGAAAGGTACATGCATCATAATGAATTGTGTTCTTGTGTTTCTGGGATGTCTTGGGAATTAAGAATAAATTTAAATCTTAAGAAGTTTTAAAAATGATATTCTGCACTACTTGGGCTTAGGAATTCCTTGTTTACCTTGCAGCTATGGAACCTGGAAGGCGACCACGTGTGGTACAGGAGATCGAGGCCCCTGAGACTACTTTGGCCAATCGGTAGAGAGCTAATCAAGAAGAAGTGGACGACCAATGGCAAAAGACTCTTCGAGCCTTCCAGTGACAGGCCCTCGAGAAGTATGAGGGCAGCACCTCCGATATGAAGATGGAAGGCTGGCTAGAGGATCTAGTTATAGCCTTTGGCCTGATTCGGGCCCCGACCGAGTACTGGATTCCCCTGGCCGTTAGACAGATACGTGGAGCGGCACGTTAGTGGTGGATGCATTACCTGGGGGAGAGGAGAGAGTCTGAGGTGGCTTGGGTGGATTTCGAGAAGGAGTTCCGGGCGGAGTTCCTCTCCTCGACGATGAAAGCAGAAAAGAGGAAGGAACTACTCTCTCTCCAGTAGGGGAGTATGTCTGTGAGGGGGCTAGGGATCAAGTTCAAGGACCTCCTACGATTTTCTCCAGACCTCTTCACGACGAGGACTCTCGGGCAAGACGTTTAGAGGAGAAACTCCGACCCTCCCTCCAGTATGTTGTTACCCCCTTTACCCTGCTGACGTACTTGGAGGTCCAGAAGAAGGCCGAAGTGGTGGAGCGGATGCATGATCTAGGGGGAGTGTCGCGAGAGAGGATCTAGCTGGGACCATCAAAGGGGAAAGCCATCAGCACCAGGCCTCCAGCGTCAGGACCCTCTCGGTTCCGACCTCCAGGGAGCAGGCCGCATCAGTTTCAGTTTCGATCCCACGGCCCTCGCCCTTTTCTTACGGGCCCAAGACCACGGTGCTTCATCTGTGGGAGCCCTGGGAATCTCCGGAGTCAGTGCCCAGACCGGGTGCAGTACAGCAGCGAAAGTCAGCCCCAGCACCCGCCCCAGCAGCAGCTTCCAGCCAGAACTTTGAAGCAGCAGCAGCAGGGACAGCGAGCTCCCGCTCATCCGAGGGCAGACGTAGGAGGAGGACGACCTCAGGGCGCTCCATAGGGACCTCGACCAGGGAATGGTCGGGGGGGTGGCCGACAGCCGAGGGGCAGGGGAGTTGGGCGTGGATAGTTTCACGCTGTAGAGGCAGTAGTCCCAGCAGGGCCAGAGGTTGTTCGAGGTATGATCAGTCTGTTTAGCACTCTTGTTTATGCTTTGTTCGATACCGGAGCTTCTCACTCCTTCATTACACCCAGTCTAGCCCGTGCCTTAGGTCTAGATGCCGAGAGACTTCCAGTTCCCCTGGTGTTGATCACACTAATTGGAGGTCAGACTGACTTGTTGATCATTTTTCAGGGATGTAGACTGATGATAGGGCCACATCAGTTGGTTCAGGATCTTCTTCTGCTACAGATTCCGAAATACGATGTCATCCTAGGCATCGACTGGCTATTTTCTATGTGCGTCATCATCGACTGTTTTCGAAGAAGGGTGGTGTTCTCAGACTTGGACAGCCGGCGTGTTACCTTCACCGGCGAGCGGAGCAGTCCAAAGGGAAACCAGAGAGAGGAGCCTATCCTCTCCTTATTGACCGAGCTGATGGTAGAATCAGTAGATACGGAAATGGTGGAAGTACCAGAGATCGTCCGGGAGTTTATGGACATATTTCTTGAAGAGGTGACAACTCTACCCCCTCGACGTGATATCGATTTCGGGATAGACCTGCAGCCCGGCGCTCATCCAATCTCGATGGCTCCTTACCGGATGGAACCTTCGGAACTACGGGAGTTGCAGATATAGATTGACGATCTGATGAAGAGGGGTTATGTTCGTCCGAGTGTGTCAACATGGTGTGCTCTGGTCTTGTTTGCAAAGAAGTCAGATGGCGGTCTTAGGATGTGCATAGACTACAGGAGGTTGAATCAGGTGACGATCAAGAATCGCTACCCTCTCCCAAGGATAGATGATCTTTTTGACCTGCTGAAAGGGGCATGATCGTTCTCAAAGATCGACCTGCGGTCTGGGTACCACCAGCTGAGGGTGAAAGAGAGCGACATCCCGAAGACAATGTTTAGGTGCATGTATGGAC
Organism: Viscum album; assembly: GCA_963277665.1. NCBI lineage: Eukaryota > Viridiplantae > Streptophyta > Magnoliopsida > Santalales > Viscaceae > Viscum > Viscum album. Next base: position 266,508,240 of record OY728132.1, on the reverse strand, counting down.
ACTTTGAGTTCGTAGTCATGCCATTCGGTGTTACGAACGCCCCGGCTGTGTTCACGGGGCTTATGAACTCCATCTTCTGGGAGTACCTATATCGGTTCGTGGTTGTGTTCATCAACGACATCCTAGTCTACTCTAGATCAGAGGAGGACCATGCAGAGAACCTGAGGACAATTTTGGAGGTCCTCTGATGGCACCATATATATGGGAAGTTGTCAAAATGCAAGTTCTGGACACGAGAAGTGCACTTCCTCGGGAACGTAGTGTCGGAGCAGGGGATAGCGGTCGACCCATCAAAGGTTGAAGCAGTTGTTTCTTGGGCAGCACCCAAGAATGTGGCAGAAGTCCGAAGTTTCCTCGGGTTCGCAGGTTACTACCGGTGATTCGTACCCAACTTCTCCCGAGTAGCAGCCCCTTTGACGGCTCTGACCAAGAAGGACCAGGCTTTCGTATGGAGTGAGCAGTGCCAGTCAGCCTTCAGCTATCTGAAGGAGAAGTAGGTCAGTGCCACAGTGCTAAGATTACCAGAAGAAGGTGAGGCCTATGAGGTATTCTGCGATGCTTCGGGACATGGCCTGGGATGCGTGTTGATGCAGCGACGAGGGGTGATCTCTTACGGGATCAGGCAGCTGCGTACCCATGAGCATAATTACACCACCCACAACCTAGAGCATGCAGCGGTTGTTTTTGTGCTAATGTTATGGTGGCACAACCTCATCAGGGAACACTTTGTGGTCTTTACAGATCACAAAAGCTTGAGGAATATCTTCTCCCAGCGGGACTTAAACTTGCGACAGTGGTGATGGGTGGAGTTCCCCCAGGATTACGACTTTGAGGTCTCTTATACTGAGGGCAAGAAAAATGTGGTGGCCGATGCTTTGAGCATGAGGACGCAGAAGGATGCGGTCCGAGAGTCGGCGGAAGCCTGGAAGGAAATGGAAGAGTTGGCTGCCTTACACCTGGATGCAAAGATGGATTGCGACAGAGGCTGCCTATATCAGATGACAATGCAGTCATCCCTATTTCAACAGGTGGAAGAGTCTCAGTGGGGAGACCTAGAGTGCGAAGTGATGCATGACCAAGTTGACCAAGGCAATGCTTCGAAAGGATGGACCAAGGATGGTCAGAACCAGATGCTTTTCCAGGGGAGGTTGTTTGTCCCAGAGGCGATGCATGGCAGGGTTCTCGGTGAGTTCCACAACTCACCCCTAGCGGTACACCCTGGAGTTTCCAATATGTACCTGGGTTTGAAGAGGTAGTTTTGGTGGCCCGGATTTAAGGGAGAAGTGGCGAAGTTTGTGGCCAAGTGCCTAGTGTGCCAGCAAGTGAAGGCTGAACACCGAGTTCCAGGAGGCCTACTACAGCCCCTAGGTGTCCCCGAGTGGAAGTGGGATGACATCTCAATGGATTTCGTCACGGGACTACCCAAGGCCCAAGGAGGGTACGACGCCATCAGGGTGGTAGTGGACAGGTTGACGAAATCGGCTCACTTTCTGGCGATCAGGGAGTCGAGTGCTGTGGATGCTTTGGCACGAAAGTACGTGGATGAGGTGGTGCGGTTGCATGGAGTTCCGAGGTCTATAGTCTCAGATAGGGATGCACGGTTTACCTCGCGGGTCTGGAGAGGATTGCAGCATGCGTTTGGCACCCTGTTATGCCTTAGCACTACTTTCCATCCCCAGACAGATGGGCAAACGGAGCGCACCATCCAGACCTTGGAGGATATGCTGCGAGCATGTGTACTAGACTCAGGAGGGGCATGGGTGAAATACTTGCCTCTGGTATAGTTTTCCTACAATAATAGCTACCACTCTACCATCGTCATGGCCTCGTTTGAGGCTTTGTACGGGAGGCCATGCCGTTCGCCTGTGTGTTGGACCGAAGTAGGAGAGGCAGGCATCCTTGGTCCGGAGGTGGTGCAGAACACGACAAAGAAGGATCAGCTCATATGGGAAAGGATGAAGGCAGCCCAGGACCAACAGAAGTCATATGCTGATACCAGGAGGAGGCCTTTGGAGTTTTAGGTTGGGGACCATGTGTTCTTGAAGGTCTCCCCTCGGCGTGGGCAGCGGAGGTTCGGAAAGGGGAGTAAGCTTTCCGCTAGGTTTATCGGACCCATCCAAGTGTTGCGGCGGGTCGGCGAAGTGGCTTACCACCTAGCGTTTCCACCACCGCTACTAAGGATTCATGATGTCATTCATGTGTCCCAACTCCGTCGGTATCTGCACAATGATTCGCACGTCCTTGATTGGGGCGAGCTGGACATCGAGGATGACGTGACCTTTGTGGAGAGACCAGTGATGATTGAGGATCGCAAGGATAAGTTGCTTCGTGGGCGAACCATTCCCTTGGTTCACGTGTTGTGGATACCTGGTGGGCATGAGGAGAGTACGTGGGAATGGGAAGCACAGATGCGTACCCAGTACCCAGGGTTGTTTTGAGTTTTGTTCGTTGTTGTACCTGTTGTGGTAGAACGTTTTGTCATTTGGCAATTAAATGTACTGGTTTCTTTCCTCTGCTTGTGTGTGAAAACCCCCGGATATATGGAAGGAGAGAACCCGACCCCTAATCAATACGCATTAAGGTGGATGCGATTAAACCCATGCAGGCTTGTCAGTGCCGCCCAAAGTGGATAATAACTTGACATGGGGGAAGAGACTCCCCAACCCACGTACCCGGACAGTTTGGCATGGTATGTTGGTTGGTTCGTGATAGAAAGATGTTCTTAGTTTGCAATGAGGTTCGCTCTTGAGAGGTATATTTTGGGGTGGTTGTTCGGACCCACCCTTCCTTTCTGGGTTATCTAAATTCTCGGGGACGAAAATAGTTTGAGAGGTATCTGATGTGATGACCCAGACTCTCTTGGTCCTTCCCTTTACCAAAATCCGGGTTCTAAAGGAGTGGCGTCTTGGTGAGACCGATCGGTGAGACCGACCGGTGAGACCGATCGACGTCACTTGGCCTTGTCAAGTTGTTTCCAGTAACGCTCCTTTGCGTAAATAGGGTTTTAAACCCTAATTTGACTCGTTTAACCGTGTTTTAACACCCGTAACGCCCATAAGAGTTTTAGTTAAATGCTTCATCAATTCATGAGCCGGTTTAAACCACCCGACCCCTTTTTTGTGACGCGTAGAGCCGCGTGATCAACACACGACCCCCATGCCTTACGCGGATTCGCATTTTGACCTCAACCGTCCCCGGCTCCTATAAACTAAGGGATAGCCGTGGTTTCTCCTTTCCTCCATCGTGACTTTTACAAACAGCTTCTATTGCGTCGGACCGTCCGCATCGTTATCCGTACAGTTCCGCGCCCCCGTCCTAAGCGTCGATCATCTATCAACAAGTAGGAAATTTCTCCTTTGCCTCTCTCTTTGTGTATCATGCGGGGTGGGCGTGATTTTGTTTCTGTAGAATTGGATAAACCAGACCTAATTAAATATAACGAACAAATTCTACAAAGAAAGAATGGGGGGCTGTGATCGTTGATGTTGTATTATGTTTTGATGTTGTTTCTCTCTTGACCATCTTGTTGAGTTGTGCGGGCATATGTCTCCTGAACATCGAGGTCGTTGGTGGTTGTTGTTTGTGCACTAATGAACCCCTGCTAATGTTTTAAATAGCTTGTTGTGGTTGTAAACTCCTGCTGTGAAAAGTGAATTGGTTAATCACGTATATCTGGACAAATAAATCGAGGCACCAGGATCTTTCCTTTTGTGATAACCCCCGGTGAAAACACATGTAATTTGAATCATGGAGTGTGTTAAGTCGTTTAAATCTGAAAATACATGCAAGGCCATGCTTGTGTTGGTGGAGGTAGTTGGTTGTTTTCCCTTCGGGCCGATTGCTAGAGATGTGGGAGGGGATGGGATCCCCTATTCTTTTATACTCTCGGTGGTCATGTGATTTTCTTTTGGGTGATGGGATCTTCTATTGGTGTGGATTCGGTGGTTGTGAGTTTTAAATTCAGGTGGTTACGTGTTCATATCACAAATTGGGGTGGAATCCTCTGTTGTTGAGAACCAGGTGTGGACGTTTTGGTTGATGTTTGACTATTTTCTTTTCTGGACTTATGCCTATGCCTACTAGATGCCCAGTAGTGCTTAACTCAAACATTATCACTGAACATGAAACAAGAATGGGATGACGGGTTGTTAGCATGAGTCGTGACTTGGGCTGGAGGCTTGTAGTGATCTATAGGCTGTCTGAAGAAAAACCTAGCTTTGGGTGAGTGCTTTTTACCTATATCTATACTTGTAATTTTGTGTTTCTTATTCGCGCCCCACCCATGTTGAGAACTAGGTGACGAACACCCCCATTTCATGGGGGAGGGTGTTATTCCCAACACTATTGTTAGTGGCTGGTTATTAGATCCTTTTCTGCTCCCTTTCCCGGATAGCCCAAGTATCTTCGGGCAGGCTGTGATGGCCTGAAGTCCATTATTAGCCCATGAACCTTCGGGCTGGGTAGTGTGGTGGTCGGTCAGGTGTGTGCGGTAGGTGGTTCCCCAAGTGTCTTCAGGATGAGGCCCAGGTGTCTTCAGGCTTGGTGGTGGTTGTTCTGGACTAGGTGTTTGCAGGCATGGTTACGTGTGACAGTTGTTTCCCAGGTGTGTGCGGGCGGGTTTCAGCAGTGGGACTACGTTCGGTTGAGGCCCAAGTGTGTGTGGGCAGGATTTTGGTAGTGGGACTACGTGTGGTTGTGGCCCAGGTGTGTGTGGGCGGGTGTGGCAGTGGGACTGCAGTGAGAATGGCGGGATTGGTCCGATGCGTAGGATGTCTCAATATCCAGTGGGAATGTTGCGCGGGGTACCCAAACATTGATGTGCTCTTATTATATAAATTACTTGACTTGCGTTATTTGGGGAGTGTTCCTTGGTGAGTCTTGGGGTGGATAGTTTACCTTGATAGGTGTTTAGTTTACTCTTTTCTCATGGGACTTTAGTACCTTCCCCCACTTGTGCACGAGAGTCTTTGGTTTTCCCTACTGAGTGTACTTGTATGCTCACCCTACGTATATAAAACTTCTTTCAAGATTCCTGGAGGACATCGGGGATTACGCAGGACCATACTAGCTCGGACTTTTGGAGCAGTTGCAGTTGTTGTTTGCCTTTTTGGTACTTACCTTATAGTCACATTTTTGCACCTTGTGGCTTTTACTTTTGAAACATGCATGTGGGAGTGGTTTATTTTTGGATTTACTTTTCTCTCTACCTTGGTGTTGTTGGGTTTTCTTCTCCTTATCTCTCGATCCTATAAAATAAAAAGGGTAATGCTTTCCATTTGCGAGAATTTTCTATACCCTTGGTGCTAGTCGCCCCTCCGGGACCTATTGAAGGCGGGTTTCAGGGGTCATTATCTCTCCTTCAACATAAAGAAGGAAGGTCCTGGCAATCAGCTGACCCTTTCCTACTTTTGGTGAAGGCGGGTCGTGACAATATACATGGTTTTAATCATTATAAATAATTTGGTCTAATAAGATCAAAGTAATTTTTTGGTGAATAGTATCTTTTGTATTTTATTTACCACGATTAAATGTAAATAGGGTAATTAAAGATAAAATTAATATTTTAATATTATAACATTACCCTAACACTTGCTCTAATATCATTGGATAAGTGTGTTTCACCAAAACCAACCTTAGGTTTAAATAATGATCTTTTAAGTGAATTTTCTTAGAATAAGACATTTCTTATATTTTATTTGAAGAAGAGTTACAAAACTGTCAAATTAAAATTTTAATAATTAACCCTTTTAATATAGAGTTATACATAAGATAAATTCATCTATAAATTTTCTTTATAAAAATAAAATTATTATATACATAATTTTAATTTATTTCAGTATTTTAAGAGATAAATAATTAATATATATTGTGACACAATAATAATGTAATAATTGAATTATTAAAGGGAGAATCAATTAAATGTTATTAAAAAAATTAAAATAAATATAATGTCAATTAATTAATGAAAAAAACTAATTTATAGATAGAATATACATTTTAGTGACATATTAGAGTTAATTATTCAATGTTTTCCTAGTGATTTTATATTTTTAATAATGAAAATTTTGGATAGTGTCAAAATTGACATAAATGATACATTAAAATAAATATTATTTAATTAAATGTTATAAAACTCATAAAAAAATAATGTTCGTCCAATAGACTACTATAGTGTTAAATATCTCTTAAATGATCTAATTATGGTTCTTTTGGCCTTTTTTAGTAACTATATTAACCCTATAGTGCAAACATACAAGAAGGCACTGTAAGAGTTAAACAGTTTAACTAAAGGTTAAACAAAAAATATGTTGTTAATTTCAAAACATAAACTTGTCCAAAAATAATTATATGAGATGATTTAGACCCATATTAATATTTTCCTCTAAATAAATAACTTTGTATCAATTTGAAACTGATAATAAATTTATAATAAAATAATATTTTAAGATCTGCCAAAAGATCCCCTCACCTCTCTTCTAAAAATGATCTTCTCCTTCTATTTAATTCACACCTAAAATGTCTTTTGGTTTGGGAAAAACCGACCAAATGCATCTCCATACTTCCCCTGATTCAACCAAGAGGCCACACTTGGGGTATAAATCCATCTTATGGAGTCCTTTTATTTAAACTAAAAAGAGACACCCAAAAAAGGTAATTATTTTATCACCTCTTTCTAAGATATTTTCTTCCTATACTTCCTATTTTTATGTTTTTTCCTTAAAAAAATAATAAATCTTGTATCATCCATATATTAAGGTTTTATTATAAACATTTTAAAAATATATTCCTCATTTTATCCATCCTAAGAATAATAATATCACTATGCATGAAAACATACGACTTAAGGTCTCCACACCATGGTGTAATTATTTATTCAAAACTACATTGTTTGGATGGGTATAATGATGAGTATAAAGGATATGAATAATTAATATAACATTATAATTACTTTTTATAATTAATATACCATCCAATTTCATACCATTTTACCATCAAAGAGAGTGATATCGTCGCTCGTGTGTACGTACGACCTATCATCTGCATGACACAGTGGTATTAATTCTATGTGTTAAACATTCAGGAATGATTATAAAATTTATATGATAAGTAAAAAAGGAATATTTATGAACTTAATTTCATTTTGGAAATAAATAAAATATATCATATTCATAAAAAACATGACTTACATGAAAAAATATGAATGGAAAAAACGAATAAGTTAACACCTGAATCACCAGTAATACTGAAATACTACTACCAAGTGAAATAAGAGGATAATATATGATATCGTATATATGGATATGGTCTTGTTATAATTTAATAACATTTTTTAACCATTATACATGAGGCTCACTAGCCCTCTACTAAAGGAATGTGTAAATCTCTTTATTATCTGAGATTGTTTATAATTAAGTATCTACTAATACAACCTTATCATCCATGACCATGTTTCATTAAATGTATTTCAAAAATATTATTGAAATTTGTTTAACAAGAATTTTACCCATGTTTTAACTTTTATAAAACATTTAGAAATGAATCCTTCCACCGCTTTCCAAACAATGTACTTTATGATATATTGGACAAAATAAGGAAAGAATGTTTTTAACTTATATGGTGCGAGCAGATATTTTCAACGGTTATGAAACCTTAAAATTTTGAAGTATCCTGTAAAATCTTATATGGTTATTTTCAATGGGAATTTTTTGTTTTATAATTGTGCAGATTTCATATAATTTCAATGTTAAAACAGATACTTTTCTCGGAGTGTTTTAATGAATTATTTAGATTATTTTCATATATGTTAATATCCATTGTTAGATATTATGCTTGATTGAGGATGATTTATTATGATAAAATCTTTAAAATTGTATGGAAGGTTTTATGATATGTTTTACTGTATATGTTCTATTTTTATACCATTCATAGTTTATAGATAAAGTATTAACATTTCGTATGCTAGTTTTAATATGAATGATTATGTCAAGTTTCACTGGTTTCATAAGAAGATTGCATTGGACTTAGTAAGTGATGGGTGGGGCCCACTATATCCCTTCGAGGCATCAATAGGTCTCATGAGACTAACTAGTGTCCTGGCACAAGGCCTTACTGGTTGGGTAATGGTCATGGCACGAGGTCTTGTTGGTATGGTTATGATGTACGACATTATGCATTTCCACATTATGAAATTTGTTATGGATATTGAATGTGATTATTATACTAGTATAATATCCATGTTTATGTTTAAGTTGAATTATTTGATTTATTAATTCTATATTGTGCTAAATATTATGTTTAAAAGGCCCATGTTTCAGTTTTGTACCTTGCATTAAAAGTTTATACTTATATATGATAGCTTCTGCTATATTGTTTATCCTTACTAAGAATCTAAGATCACCCATTTTTTATTTATGATTTTTCCCTAGGATGTGAAGTAGTTTATTATTATTGACCTGCAGGGATAATCAATTGAAAACGGGTGTTTACAAAGGAGACAATATTTTTTTCAATTCATTATGTAATGTAAAACTTATGTTTTTATCTAGTTTTTTCAAGGCTACTAAACTGATCGGTCTATTAGGATTTGATTTTATTATCATTGTTCCAATTTATTAAAATAATGAACTGACTATAGAAAAATGGGGTTGGAGCACTATAGTTGTTATCAAAGGATGTTTAGTACAAACATTGTAAATGAGATTTGAAAAAACCCTGATTAGCTAACATTTCCCTAACATAGACATTGATGATATTTATTTATGAACATCCTAGAATTTTGATAAAATAAGGATTATGTGAGTATTACATGCAAATATATCCCTATCTTGATACTAAAAGTGGACGTGGTTTTGGATTAGATGTACCTATTGGTGAAAACTCTGAAAAGGTGTTTCGGGCTTGACCCGGGGTAACTTGGTACACAGAAATGGGCTTTATTATGCTCCTAGTTTGACACTCTCATGGGATATGCTTAAGATAATTCATATTTTCATTACAAACCATTATGAAGTATTTATGAAGTACTATGTCTTCAAAAGAACCATATTTATGATTATGGATTAGATATGCATAAAATTATCAATTTATTTAATGTATTTTACTAGATTGAGTTTGTGTATAATGATTCATAAACTAATCTATTGTACGCCACTATTTAGAAATGGTGCATAGTGTAAGAAATTCAAATTGTATCAACGTACATAATCCATGTATGGATTTTCCCCCTATTAAGGATATTTATAGTGGGGTTGGTGATACAACTGTAGCTAAAAAACGTTTTACCATAAAGGGACAACTGACTCGGGTTATGAATAATAACTTTACTCATATGGAGAAGCACGATCCATATCATGGATGATCAATGATAGACCACTTCATTAGACAAAAACCTACAACATTAAATGGGACTTCCAATCCATTTGTATTTGAGTAGTGGATAAGTTCCTTAGAAAGAATATTTCTTGCTTTGGGGATTAATGAAAGGGAAAAAGATGTTATGGAAGTCTATCATCTTTCAGGTGATGCAGATCAATGTGGGTCATTGATTCAAAACATGAATGATGATTAAGAGGTTGAAAATATAGAATAGAGGTAATTTAATGAACTCTTCCTTGAAAAATACTTTCCACGTGATATATAATCGTATATGGAAATGAAATATTTGTGTCTAAGGAAAAATGAGGATGAGAATGTTTCAAAGTATGAGGCTAAAATCACAATGATAACAAGTCATGTTTTAAACTATATATGTAACCCATGAAGTATGAATGATCGATTCTTTGATGGGTTAAACCCATTCCACTGATTGGACTTGGTATCATAATCATTATTATCATTCGAAGATATAAACTCATGTGATATCCAAAAGGAAAAGTATTTCTCCAAGTCTTATCACTTTAAAGGGAATCATGAGAATAAGTAGGTTGTTGAACTCTATGGGAAAATAAATAAAGGGATGAAGGGAAAATTGAACTTTCCACCCTGGAATAATTGTTGGAAAAACACCCTGGTACTTACCTAAAAGGGTCGGGAGTTTGTTACAGGTGTTTATAAAAATGCCACAAAGCTCTTTATTTCAAGGGGAAGAAATAGGCTTTCAATGTTCAACCATACAATTGTAATGAAATGGTACATTATTCAAATGAATGTATGAAGAATCAAGGAAACATTCCTCATAAAATGATAAGGGAGAAAATACAAGATTATGCGATCACAACTACTGAGGTTGATGTTACGAATGATGTGGTGACAGGTACAATAATCATCTCTTAAAATTTATTCAAAACATTATTTGATTGTGGAACCTCACATTCTTTTTTATCTTCCCAGTTTTATTTAAAATTTTATATTTATCATTTAATTTAAAAAAGGAGTTATCCATTAAACCGCCTAAGGTAAGTCTCATTGCATCAATGATGTATCACATGGTTCCCATTATGGCATATACATGTGATTTAGCTACTGCCTTTATAATCTTACATATAATCGACTCTGATATAATCATCAATATGGATTTTCTATCAAAATATGATGCGAAAATTTATTTCAATATGAAGGAAGTTACGATTTTGAAAATGATATATAATCCATTATCCTTAAAGAATAAATTTCAACTTCTGATTCTTATTTAGATCCACCACCAATATCTCTTCTAAATAAAATTCATGGGAAGGAAGAGAAAACATCATCCATGGGTGAAGAAAGAAATATTAAAATTGAGGATGTTCCTATTTTACAAGAATATATATTGATGTATTTCCATTATATTTACCTAGATATCCACCATAACAAGAATTTGAGTTTTGTATTTGTTTAAACCCTGATGAAAGCCAATATAAAAAAATCCCTATAGAATAAACATTGTGGAACTAGTAGATCTGAAAAAACAACTAGGGGAGTTGAGTAATAAAGGATTTATTCTCCCTAGTATTTCTCCATGGGGATCCCCAATTCTTTTTTTCAAGAAGAAAGATGTATCGATGAGGCTGTGCACTAATTATAGAGAAATCAATGGTATTACAAGAAATAACAAGTATCCTATACCTTAATTTGATGATCTATTTGATCAAATTTATGGAGATCAATATTTTTAATGATTAACCTTCATTCATTATATAATTAATTGTGTGTAAAAAAACAAGATATTCCTAATACGTTATTTTGAACGAGGTATAGTCATTACAAATTTATAGTAATTCCATTTTTATTGACCAATAAATCCTCTATTTTCATGAATCTAATGAACATAGTGTTCAAGGAATATCTGGATGATTTTTAGTCATATTTAGTGATGATATCTGGGTATACTATGATAGCTATAAAGACTACGAGAACCACTTGGGGATTTTTTCTAAAGACTCTTGGAAGAAATATATTTTATGGTAAGTATAGAATGTGTGAATTTTGGTTTCAAGAAATTTCTTTTCTTGGCCAAATTTTCTCCAAAGATGGAATATCTATCGATCCTTAAAAAAACAAAATCAATCAAAGAATGGCCATTACTGACGAGTATAACTGAGGTATGATGTTTTATTTGATTAGTAGGTTACTATCGGCATTTCGTCCAAAATTTTGGCCGATTGGAAAACCCTTTAACCAAGATCACATGTAATAGGGTTAAATTTGTTTTAAAAAAGATCGTGGATAATGTTTTGAAGAATTAAAGAGAAGATTATTCGATGATCTGAACATGAATCTACCATTTGGGAATGATAGGTTTGTTATTTATAGTGATGAAACATGGAAAAGACTCGGTTGTGTCCTTATGAAAAATGATAGGGTTATTTGTTATGAATCAAGGAGATTAAAAATTCCTGAAGAAAAAACTACCAAACTCATGATATGGGGTTATAAGTAGTATATATTTCTCTGAATATATGGATACACTATATCTATGGTGAAATATGTGATATATATATTAATCATAAGAGTTTGAAATATATTTTCTCATGAAAAGAACTCAACACAAGACAAAAGATTTGGATTGAGCTACACAATGATTATAATTTCACAATATAGTACCACCTAGGAATGGAAAATAAGGGGAATGTTTTCTTTAATAGAAAAGTCCAGGGAGTTCTAAAAAATAAGACTTTAATGTGATCCTATTTTGATGGATCTAGTTAAGATGGATATGGGAATTATCATTGATGGTGAAACATCACGACTCTTTCAAATGGTTTAAAACCCCTTCATTACTAGAAACAATAAAAAGTTCTTAGTCTGATGATGAGGGGATTCATAAGAAAATTAAAGCTGTGAGTAGTGGGATATTTATTGATTTCGTATTTGGAGATGGTGTATTTGAAATTTGGGAAGAGGATTTGTGTTCCTTTTATACTTGAGTTAAAAAGGGAATTATTGTATGATGCTCATAACTATAATTTCTCAATACAACCTGGTGGCACTAATATGTATAGATATTTCAAGGAACATTTTTGGTGGGAAAAAATGAAGATAGACATTTCAGATTATGTGTCGATATGGATGGTTTTCCAATAGGTTAAATCTAGAAGACAACATCCTAGTGGTGACATGAAACCTCTTATATAACTGTTAAGAAATGGGATGATATTACAATGGACATTATCATGGGGATACAAAAAAACCCCAGAAGAAATGATGAAAAATTGTTTATTATGGATCATCTTACCAAATAAGAACATTTTCTTGATATAATATTAGATTTACCACATGATTTTTTAGCAAGACTATATATAAATAAAGTTGTAAGACTCCATGGTGTACCCATATCAATTATTTCTAACCATGATTCACGTTTTACATCACAAATCATGGAATGTATTTAAAAGGACCATGATACTGAGATTTGATTGAGCACATCATACTGCCAACAAAATGATAGACAATCAGAATGGAATATTCAAAATTTAGAAGACTTGTTGAGATCTTTCTCAAATGAATTTCATTGTATGTGGGACCTATATTTACCTTGAGTATAATTATCCGGTAACAATAGAATCCATCCTTGTATTCAAATGGCACCATACAAAGCATTATAAAGAATGAGATGTAATATGCCAACTTTTTGGGATGAAGTTGGTGAAAGAAAACTTATAGAGCCATAAATTGTTGATAAAATGATGGAAAATGTAAAATCTATTCAGAACCATATCAAAACAGTTCAAAGTATGCAAAAGCATTATGTTGATAACCGAAGGAAAGATTTATAATTTCAAGTGGGAGATTATGTTTTCTTCAAGGTATCTCCATGGAAGGGTGTTATATGATTTATTAAGAAGGGTAAATTAAGTTCCATGTACATCAGCCGTTTTGAAATTCTTGAACGAATTGGATCTATATATTACTATTTTAAAATTCCTCCAAGTCTCTATAATGTTCATGATGTGTTCTATGTATCAATGTCAAAGAAATAAATGCTAGAACCAATGCATGTACTATTATATGAATCAATAGAACTAGAACCAGATCTGTCTTATTGTGAAGAGCCCATCAAGATTATTGATACCAGAGAACAGGTGTTGAGGCATCAGATGACTCATCTGGTAATGTTCTTTGGAGAAACCATAAAATAGAAGAGGCGACGTGGGAACCTTAAGAAAATATGATGAAGAACCCCATGAATATTTTTATGAAGTGATATTCTATAAATTTCAGGGAATGAATTATTTGTAGGGGAAGAATGTAACACCCCAAGATTCCACATTATAATTCCTTTTTATGCTTGCACGACACGCTACATCGAGTTCGAGCACACTAGGACCTTTCAAACTAACCGTTTGAAAGGTAGTTATTAATTTTATTAACCAAATTATGTAATTTACATATTTTATTCTTCGAAATAGACTTCATTTTTGGATTTGGAATATCAAAATTTTCTTATGGTGATGTTTTTGTAATTTTATGAAATGTTTCAATTTTTGATGAATAGTGAAACATACTGTATTATTGTTAAAAACCTAATTTTTCATTTTAAAAAATAATTTAAATTATTTTAATGTCAAAATAGATACATTATACATATATTAGTCCAATTTATTTCATTTTAAACCTTTTTATAATAAACTTAGTTATACAAAATTTATTGATCTTTTAAATGTCTCTTTTACCTGCCTTCTAAGAAAAACTGTGTTTTAGAATTAAACATAATTTTAATTCTTGTGGGAGTTGAATTTTGATAACCAGACACACTTGGTTGTAATCAGTATAAAAAATGTGTTCTAATAAGATCAAAATAATTTTCATTAATAGTATCTTTGGAATTAATTTACCACCGTTAAAGGTAAATATGGTAATTAAAGATAAAATTAATATTTTAATATTATAATATAACCATAACACTTGTCCAAATTTAATTGGACAAGTGTTTTTCGACCCAAATCAACCTTTGGTAAAAATTATGATCGTTTTTAGGCCACCTCTCATACATTAAGTCATTTATTATATTTTATTTATAGAAGAGTAAAATAATGTCATATTCAAATTTTAATAACTAAACATTTTTTATATAGGTTCTATAGAAGATAAATTCGACTATAAATAGCGGTTAGAAAGAAAAATGATTATATATAAAATTATATTTCTTTATAATTTTATTAAATAAATAATTAAAATAGACGGTGACACAAAAAGGATGCAGTAATTGATTTACTAAAGGAAGAATCAAGCCCATGAGCCTCAGCCCAGTTGGTGAGGACTCTTAAGTGCATCCAGGTAGCCCGGGATCAAATCCAGGAAGAGACACAATTTCCAGGTATTGTAGCATTACTGTAGTGGGAACTGTGCAATACTGTATTGGGTACTATAGCGGGAACTGTAACAGGAATTTTTCGGCACTGTAGTGCTGGGAATTTTCCCCTCATTGGGCCCTCTGGCCACTGATATGGTCCACGAGTCTTTTATGGACATCGATACAACCATGCATTCAAGCCAGTAAGGCCTTCGGGCCACCTTAAGTGTAGATGCAAAACCATAAAACCTACAAGGAACAAGCTCTATAGGAGGATATGCAAGGAGCATTCACTACAGTAGAAGCTACAGAGATTGCAAGAATGAGAGGGTATGTCACCTGCCATTGGGACAAGTATGTTCATTCATGAGATTCCAAGATAAACAACCTTGTTAGGGTGGATATCTAATTTCACGATGAAGATGTCTGGGAGGAGTTGTTCCATGTAGCTAGTCTGGGTTGTATGTAATGTTTGAAGCCTACATGCAATGAATTACTCTAAGGCCTATGGGTCATGTAATGATTATTCCGACAGGCCATTTAAGGGTTCCACCTCACCCCTTGAAAGGTGGATTATCATAATCAATAAAAAATGAAGGCCTTCGGGCCATTGGATGAATAAAAGAAGAATCAATTAAACGTTATCAAAAATAAAAAAAATTGATTTAATTAATGACATCCAATTATTTTATAGATAACATATAAATATTAGTGACATATTAGTGGTAATTATTCAAAGTTATCATATTGGTTATATATTTTTTAAAATTATTATTTTGAATAGTATCAAAATTTACACAAATGATACTTTAAAATAAATAATATTAAATTAAATGTTATAAATTTCTTAAAATTCTCATCATAGAACAAATTACTAGGATTGTTTTAAATTTGACATAAATTATCCAATTTAGGTTCTTTTGGAATTTTATAGCAACTATAATAATCCTTTTGTGTAAAAATACAAGCAGGCGTGTTAAAATTTTAACTGTTTAACTAATGGGTAAACCCCAAAAATATGGTTTATTTCATAATCAAAACTTGTATAAAATCATTATCTGATATTATTTTGAACCATACTCAAATTAAACATGATATAAATCACATTAGAGATATTTGAAACTGAAAAACAATTTATAATAAATAAATATTTTTTGATCATCCAAAAGTACCCCTCACATCTCTTTCAAAAGGGGACTTCTCCTTATACTTAATTCACACCTCAAAATACCTTTTTCACATATGAACATTTCCCACATCTTATCACTACTTCTCTAACTTCATCCTAGAGTTAAAACATTATAAAAAACCACCCAATGGAGTCATTTTGTGCAAACCAAAAGGAGGCACCCAAAAAAGAGGTAATTATTTTATCATCTCTTTCAAATATCTTTTATTCATATACTTCCACTTTCTATGTTGTTTACATATAAAAATAATAACTCCAGTATGATCCATATAATGATATTTTATTACAATCATTTTGAAACCATATTCCTCATTTCACCCATCATACGAATAATAATACCATCATTCGTCCATACGTACGACTTACCACCTCGACACCATGGTGTAATTTGTTATTCAACACTACCTTTTTTGGATGGAAATAATGATGAGTATAGGGGATATAATTAATAAATATAACATTATAATTATTCTAAATAATTAATATATCATCCAATTTCATACCATTTATCCATTATGGTAATGATATTATCGCTTGTGCGTACGTATGACCTACCGTCTCCATGATGTAGTGACATTCATTCTCTACATTAACCATTAAAGAGTGATTATAAAATTTATATGATGAGTAAATTGAATAATTATGATCTAAATTTCATTCTTTATATGAATAAAATATATCCTATTCAGAACAAAAATGACTTACATGAAAAATAGGAATGGGAAAACGAAGCAATTAACAACCGAAACAACTATAATACTGAAATATTATTACCATGTAAAATATGTGGAACATATATGACATCATATATATGAATATAGTCATAGTATAATTTAATAACATGTTTTAACCATTAAACTATAGGATCAATCACCCTCGACTAAAAGAAAGTTTATGTTAAGGGTTTATTTTACAATCCCTTTATTATCTGAGGTTCTTTATACATAAGTATCTACAGGGAAAACCTTATCATCCATGTCCTTATTTCATTAAATGTATTTAAAAATATTATTGATATTTTTAAAATACATTTTTACACATGTTTGGATTTTTATAAAAAAGTTAATTGATTATTTCCATCTCTTTCTAAATGATGTACTTTATGATCATTTCGACTAAATAAAGAAAGAATGATTTTTATATTATACAGTGCGAGCATCTAATTTCTACCATTATAACGCCTTAATATATTGAATCTTCCCAAAAATTATTACAAGATTATTTTAAATGGATATTTTTTATTTCGTAATTTTTCGGATTTTAAATAATATCGAAGTAAAAAAGGGATATTTCTTTTAAAGAGTTTTAATGAATTTATTAGATTATTTTCGTCTATGTGAACATCCTATATTGGGTTTTTGGCATGATTGAGGTTGATTTATTATGTTAAAATCTTACAAAATTTATTGAAGGTTTTATGATATGTTTCACTTGGGATTTTTTTATTTTTATACCATTCATGGTTAATGGTTAAAAGATTAACATTTTATATGATTGTTTTAATATGAATGTTTAATTCACATTTCCCCTTTCCCTAAAAGGAATATATTGGAATTAGTAAGTGATGGGAGGGGCCCACTATATCCCCTCGATGTATTGGTAGGTCTTTTGAGACAAACTAGTGTCTTTGAACAAGGCCTTGACGACATGGTAATAGTGTGGGCACAAGGTCGTGACGGTATGGTTATGATATCCGACATTATGAATTTCATTGTTATGAAATTAGTTACTGATATTGAATGTGATTATTCAACTATTAGAATATCCATGTGAAAGTTTAAATGTAATTATTTGATTTATTATTTCCATATTGTGCTGAATATTATTTTTACAAAGATTTTGTTTCACTTTTATAACATGCCATAAATGTTTTTGCTTATTTATGATTGCCCCTCATATATTATTTATCCAAATTGAGCATCTGAGCTCAACCCTTTCTTATGTGTGATTTTACCCAGGATGTGAAGAAGTATATTATGATTGATCTATAGGTATAACATAAGGAATTTGTGTGTTTAAAAAGGATACACTAGGTTGTTTTTCAAATTAATATTTAATATAAAACATAAGTTTGTAATTATTTTTTTCAAGGCTACTTAACTTATCGGTCCTTCAGGATTTCATTTTATTGTGATCATGACAGTGTAATAAAATAATGCACCGACTCTGGGAAACTGAGTTTGTGGGATTATAGGATATGTAATAACATATCCCATTATAAGGAAATGAAGATAAAATACATATGCTAAAGAATAAAATTGAATAAATACGAGAAAGGAAAAGATTCATTACTTGAGTGTGTGACTCAAAATGCATGGGAGGGACTTCTTGAGATATTGGGACATAATAAGAGGACTCCATAGAGTGTGGGGAAGAGTATGAAAGTTCTAGAGGGTGTTTTATGTAATATAAATGGAAGATTTGTTTAGAATATATTTGATATGAGGGGGATTTCTTTATTATTTAGGTTTTTGACAGTGTAAAAATATAACCAAATTCACAAACCATACAATGGATTCTGCCCATGGTTTATACCAAATTGGAATTGTAATAATGATTTTATATTTTCAAAGGATGATCTTAATAAAATAATGTTCTTTTTTATGTATAGGTGAGTCACACTGTTAAATAACTAATTTAAAAACCTCAAAATATTTTATAAATCTGAGAGGATTCAATGTGGATTTAGAAAATAAATCAAATAATAAAAAAACACATTATTTTAAATAAAAAAATATATATATTTGGTGTTGGATACATTTTTATAGTATTCACTGCATCAATTTTATGTCAATTTGATTTCACAATACTTAAATTATATTTATTCAGTAAATAATTTTTAGCCAAAAAACCAATTGTCTTAGAAAGTTAAGAAAAATTTACCATTAAATAATTTTGACATTATGTTTCGAAAAATAGTAATAATAATATCTAAATAATTTTCTAAATATATGAATTTTCACTTCTAAAATAAAATCAACATTTATTTATAAATGATGGGTTTAGTACAAAAATAGCTTTTGAACCCTTATTAAAATAATATTTGACTTCATAAAAATTATATGTTTATGTATATTTAATAAATATTATTTAATATTAATATTTTATTAAGATATTATTTATTTTCAGAACCCATTAATTCATAAAAATAAATTCTTTAACTGTAGTTTAATATTATACAAAAAATAATATTTGTGTTTTATTACTTTAAAATAAAATACATTCATAATGTAAAAAAATTTTAAAATATATTCATTATAGTTTAAAAAATATTTTACCTACTTATAACACTCAGTTCTTGATACACACCCCTTTAATATACTAGAAAATGAACTAAGATTAAGGTGAACAACAATGAGACTTTCTTGGGGTCATTCAACGTATATGGTTTGGGCCTTGATCTCGATGGTCATGAACTTCTCCCATAAACAACTTCTATCATGCCTAAGTTTTTGGATATCAAATTGAGATTGGTCAAGGGAAAGACCGGTGATTCTATATCTCTCTGATGCTCCAATAAATGGGCTTTATAGAGTATGATCCTATTGGGTGAGGTCATAACTTCCTTTGTCATTGTAAATTGGATTTTTTAGAACTGTATATTTATACTAATAATCTTATCACTATTAAATATATATATTATCATTGAAAGTGATTCTTAATGGTATTTTAAAAAGTATATAATAATTCCAAATAAGTTAATGGATTTTTATACCAATATTACATAATAAGAAATTTAAATACATAAAGGGGTATTTTATTTATAAAAATTCCATTCATTATAGTTTTTCATGGACATATAATCTACTCACCAAATTAATTTTGAAAGGATTCAAGTCCCTTTTGATAAAGGAATGTGAAAAATATTTAAAGGAACTGAGGAGAAGATTAGTCATTTCACCTATTCTTAAATTTATTGGTAATGGAGAAGGGTTCTTAATATATAGGGATGCATCTTAGAATAGATGAGGATGTGTTATCTTGAAGAATGTTATGCTAATAGGTTATGTATCAAGAATATTCATGTTTCATGGGAAAAATTACCCAAATCATGATTTAGTGATAGCTGAGGAAGTTTTTCATTAATTATATTGAGTAATAATCTATACAGATGATGGTTTGATATATATAATAATCATAAAATTTTAAAGGACACATTCATAAATAAGGAGTTTAAAATGTTGTAGACAATATTGTTTAAACTGATTGAAGATTATGGTTTCTTGATAAATTACCACACTTAGAATGGGAACAAAGTGGTTGATGTTTTGAGTCAAAAGGATCATTATAGCATATCCCTGATTAGGATCTCAAAAGATACAGTATTTTTTCAAAGTATCGATATTGAAATATTTATGTAAGGGGAAAAATCATGTATTTCTAAAAATAATGTTCAGCCATATATACAACTGAAGATTAAAGAGGAACCAAAGGAAGATATAGATCTTCAAAGGAATGAGTGATATTTTCCAGAGGTTAGCCTCGATTATGATTGAATGATAAGGTTTAGGGACCATGTTTGTGTTCTATACATAAAATGTTTTATAATAAAGTTATCAGAGTAAGCTAATAGATATTTATTCTCTATTAATCATAGAAGTACAGAAAGGTTTAGTGATATAAAATAGTATTTATGGAGTGATGACATGAAGTGAGATATGATATAGTATATATCTCGGTGGATGGTATGTCTGTAAGATAAGGCTCAGAGAAAAAAGTATAAGGGGATATTATAACCATTAACCATACAAGAATAGAAATGGGAAGACATCAACATGGATTTTATCACAGGACTCCCCAAAACAACTAAAGGTCAGAATTCTATTTCTGTTGTCTTTTGTCACCTTATAAAGTCTGAACACTTCATTTATATTAGATAAGAGTTATATTTTTATCATCTTTCCAGAATATAGAATGAATAAGTGGAAAGGTAACTTTGAGTACCACATCAAATTGTATCTGGTCAGGATATGAGGTTTACCATAACGTTCTAGTGAAATATTCAGATGGTTATTCTAAATAGAACTATTCAAACCCCAGAGGATATTCTAAGATCTTGTTATATTTATTTCCAAGGTGGTTTGGATACACACCTTCATCTATCTGAGTTTTCTTAAAAAATATATTTTCATTGATAATTTAGATAGATCCTTATAGAATACTCTATATAAGGAATTATAGAAATACAATTTATAGGAATTATATTGGATAAATTTATATTTTGGGGCCTAATGTAGCTGATGAAATGGAAAATAATGTTAATTGTATTAAACATCATTGATGAGTGGAACAAAGTGATAGAAAAATTATTCCAAAAATCATTAGTGTGATTGAGAATTTAAAGTTTTTGAGAAGGTTTTTCTTTAAATTTCCTCAAGGAATAAGTTTATGAGAATCAAAAATAAGGGAAATTAGAGCTCTAGGTATATTTTCTATTTCACCATTCTTCATTGTGTAGGGATGGTATCATTTTGATCCCCCCTGAACCTCTCTCAATATCATGAGGTGTTCCCTATATCTCTCATGAGGATGAACATACATGATCCTCTACATGTAATGAAATCAGAGAGCATACAATTGGAGAATGATATTTCCAAAGAGGAAAAATTAGTGTAGATTCTTGATCATAGAGATAATGTTTTCTGAAACAATACCATTCACCTTTTCAAAGTTTTACGGCCAAACCACCACTTTGTGGATGTTATAAGGGAACCTAAGGATGTGATTAGTATTAAGTATCGATAGTTATTGGTATTATAATGAGGGAATTTTAATTGAAATTTTCATTTTAAAGGGGGTACAGTGTGACACCCTAAGATATTTTGGCATATTTGTTTTCAATTTAATATAATTTATTTGATATTTTTCACTTTACACAACACCGAGTGTAAATGAGCTGCGTTATACTATAAAAATACTATGGCTTTATGTGAAAATTATTATCATGAAATTAAATTTGTGGGTATCACTAAGAATAACTAAATTATAAAAAAATATGTTTTATACATGTACAAATGAAATTAATTGGGTATAAATTTATTAGAAATAAACATAAAAATCAATTGAAAGTAAAATAAATATTATCCAAAAATAAATTTTTTTATACACACAATCTGTTTTTATCTTAATAAATAAATTTTATCACAACTAGGGGATGATTTTATTGAAATATTTATATTTCATATTTAATTTAATGATTCAATATTCATATATTACTTTTTCTAGGAATGATATCATAATAAATCCATTTCTATTTTTAAAAATTTAATTTTTATAAAAAGTAGTTTTGTCATGTTTTCAAAACATATTTCAAAATTATTATTTATAATTTTAGAAAATTTATTTGATAAAATACATAAAATTTTTAAATAAAAATTTCAATATTATCATCGAGTGAATTTTTTCAAATGTTCCGAAAATATTATTATTTTTAATGAATAGTGAAAAATACTGTTTTTATTGAAATTTCTTATTTATTTAATAATTTACAAAGTTACATTAAGTTTTAAAATAGAATTAAAAGTAAAATTAGTTCAATTATGTTTTTATTAATCCAATTCTAGTAATTTTAATATATTTATGTTAAAATTTTTTATATATAATTTTTATACTTAAGAAATAATTTTTATTAGAAAACTACATTTTCATCATGCTTGGGAGATTTATATTATATTAAATTATAAAACTTTATTTAATTGAATTTTTTAAATCTTATTCACTATTTTTAATCATAATAATTCATTTTAGGTAACAAATTCATCTTATTTTTTTTCATAATTAATATTAAGATCAATAAAAAATATTAATTGGATTTAAAATTAAAATAGGTTTATTGGGTGTTAAACCGAAAGATAAAGGTATTTTCCCAATTAAACATGAATAAATACTATTTTATAACTGTATCACAAACTTACCCTATCCATGAATCATATATATGGTAACTTAGATGTATTTTTCTTGGGAGTGAATTTATTATGTTTGTTTTAAAAATTCCAATTGGTTTCCCAGTGGGTCCTCTCCCCCACTTACAAAGGGACACCTCATCTTGTCTTCTATCCTCACATAAATATCATTTTGATTAAACCAATACCTACCCGAATATTTTCCTTAATTCCTTTACCACTTTCTAGAGGAATTATTTTAATTTGGAAACCCTCCTAATAATGCTTTTGGTGTTAACATAAAGAGGTTGTTTGGAGAAGACGTTTCATTCTTAACATAGTTTATTATTTAATTTATTCATCCACATGATTCAAATATTATTCACTAATTATGATATTAAAAACATCATTATATATCATATAAGTATATTTTATTAGGTTGATGGAAAAAACTACACCCATAACCTCTTCAATGAAATTTGAAATGAACCCGTTGATCAGGTGTGCGGTGGCCTATCACCTCTCGAACCGATTTAATTTGTTTTCAATCACCACCTCACAAATATGAATATAAAAATGTATTTAAAGTATTAATATGATATTTATGACATAATTATACTTATTTAAATATAATATCACATATAACTTCTTGCATTCCAATCTTTTGAACAAAATAATGTTATGTGTGTGTACGTCTGGACTACCTCCTCCACGAAGCGATATAATACATATTTTCAAATTATTTAGATTTGGATGAAAATAAGGATAGATTTAATTAATATATATGATATTCTTGATTAAGAATTATTCTATAATTTTAAATTATTAAATACATTTCTTTAATTCCATATGTCAAAAAATGGAAACAATTCTCCCATGTACGTACGACCTTTCTTCTCCATGAATGGTGTAATTAATTTTTATGTATCTAAAATTTATGGATGAATATAAATATATATATATATATATAATGAAAATATATTATATATTTATGAAGATTAAAATTATGGATATGATTCAACCATAATAAAAGTACAGGGACCAACACAACTGAACTAAAATATACATGAAAAATAAAGCAGTTATCAACAATAATAGTTATTTTAATAAATAATTATTAATAAATGGGTGGTAAAATGTTAAACATAAATAATGTATTTTATGATATATATGATTATTTTTGGGGAATATATACATAAAAAAAATATATTTATTATATATAAGTTTTAAATATATATTTTGGATATCAAGACTTGTGGTAAGATGTTGTGGTCTCAGTTTTATTTCCATGGGACACATGCCATATTCACCACTTGATAAATTTGTGTGGTGTACATACTAACCACAAATGTATTTTATGATTATTATCATGAAAATCAGGGTATATACATAAGAAAATAAATTTTGTCCCTCATGGTTCTTAAGATTTAAAATTTATTAATGTGGTGATAGTTTTGTGATACAATATCATAGTTTATTTTTATTTTTATGATTATGCATCAAATGATAAATATTATGTAATATATCTCAGAAAAATAATGACTTTTATTCACATATAGTAATTTCTATAAATTTAAAATTGTATTTATTTTCTATCTCTTTATTTACTCAAGTGCCCAAACAATGTTTTTATAGATAACTCGACATTATTTCTCTCTTTGGTCAAAAACCATTTATCTTTCATGTCCATGTATTCTAAATATGTTTTAAAGAATGCTTTAAATATTATAAATATATTTTTAAATTTTTTTTTTCCATTTTTGAATTTCTAGAAAATGGTTAATATTTATTCATATTACTATTTTAAAAATAAAGTACTTAATATTTTCTTTACAATATAGTGGAAGGAATATTTTATTTTAACTAATAAAAGATGCATTTAATTTTCCACAATTTTGAATAATCAATGACTTGAAGAGTCTTATACAACTTAACGAATATATTTTCAATGAAACTGTTTTATATATTATTTATGAAATTTTTATATTTTAATGAATTAATTTCAAAATGGAGAGCTTATTTTTCTCAAGAGTGTTGTAAGGATATTTCTATGGATTTTTTATTCATTAATGACAACAAACTTTGGTGGTTATTATGTTTTAATGGGTATGTGATCCAATGAAACCATACATATTATTTAATATGATTTTTTTTTATTATAATGATGAGATGTTTCTAAAACCCATTAATTTTTCATGGGTTTTTCTATGATGGTTTGATGGAATGTTTATGAAATTTGATTTATTTTCATGGTTTGTGAAATGAATATATTATTAATGTTTAATGATTTTATAGAGCACATATGTACAGTTTTCATTATGTGATGGGTGAGCCCAAAATTATATATCCATTTAATTATTTTTTTTAATGTTTTATATCTCATGTGGTAATATTGAGAAGCAATTAAATGTGTTTGATCCTCTATCTGAAACAATTTGACGTGCTTGATAAACTATGTAAATCTTGTGTTGATGAACAGTCTAGTATGATTTGATAGTCTTGGTATATAACCTTGACATATTATATTGTTTCTATACCTAATATTGTACTATAATTATATTACATGAACTTGTAGTTCATGATTGATATTTTGTGATTTACCACTCTTATGATTAATTTCTTTTGAAATGAAAATGTTTTATTCCATGAATCTTGTTAATGGTGCATCATAGATTGGGAATTAACCATTTATGTTATATTCATGATCTAATACCCATATTCTTATCTGATTTTCTCATATGATAGTTTATTGATATATCTCATGTTTACCTTGACTAAAAAACTTTTCTCAGCCTTTTTTGTGTTTCATTTCACTGGGTAATGATGAAAGGATTTATCTCGATTATGTATATGAATAATAATAAATGGGATGATAATTATTAGAGGTGTTGAAGATATTTCACAGAATAAAAAGATTGTGTATCTAGTCTCCAAATACACTAATCATTTAGGATCCTTGGGAGAGTATTTGTGAAATTCATGGAATATTTATATATAAATATATATTATTTATGAATGAATGTGTAGGATATTATATGCGTAGAATTATATATCCATATAATTCATTGGGTAATGTTGGATATCTCATGAGATAAAAATAAAGGAAATGTAGAGTGAACCCAATTCAATAATAGAATATTTCCACAATGATAGTCTTTTGAGTGAACCTTGACTAAAAATATGATTGAATGGGGATTGATCCCAATCCACTATGATAATATTGGTAGTGAGACTAAACAAATGGATTGAATTTATATGCTTATGTATATTCCAAAAACATATATATTATGATTATAATATTTTCTCATGGATAATGGTTGATTATTGATGAATTTACATTATTATGTCTTATGTATTTTGATTGAAAATACTAATTAAATGATTCATGATTAAATATGTTAAAATTATTGGGAATGATTATTATATGTTATGATCATGTTATCATAACCTTATAATTATATTATTCTTACATATGATCATAAATTGGTATCTCTTATATTTACTCATAATGAGAATCTACACTCACCATTTATTATGTTTCATTTCCCCAAGATATAAATAATTTTTTTATGTATAATTTTTTTAAGAAGGGACATAATTGTGATAAATGTTTTGTGAGAAGTTGATGATATTTCATGAAATAATATCATTATGTATCTAGTCTCTAAATATACTAAACCATTATGTTTAATGTGCAGATCATAATGTTATGTAATGGATATTCATATAATAAGATCTATTTTTTAAAAAATTATTATCTCATTATAATATGTATTAGAGAAGGATTTAGTTAATCTTTATATAGTATGGTTAGAT
Organism: Viscum album; assembly: GCA_963277665.1. Lineage (NCBI taxonomy): Eukaryota > Viridiplantae > Streptophyta > Magnoliopsida > Santalales > Viscaceae > Viscum > Viscum album. Next base: position 266,481,644 of record OY728132.1, on the reverse strand, counting down.
AAAATTGATGAAAAAACCTGTATAAGATAAACTATAGGATAAAATCCTAAATTTTTATTAAGGTAGATATTATACGGTTTTCTAAATAATACTCCCTTGTAAAGACACTAAAAATCGAAATGGTTTTAGAATAGATGTATCTACATGTAATAATCCCAAAAAGAGTAGGTCATGTATATCATGGCAATTAATATGGTGTATAGTGAATGTTCTCTTTCTAAAAAACTACTTTGAGACTCTTAAGGCATATTCATATGTTAATTTACATTTTTTGTGAACCATTGTGATTTATTTTAATAGAGCCTAATTATGGATGTCGAAGGTTAATCCTAAGGTCTAATGGAATTAAAATAAGGGATATTATTTAGACATTAAATGAATGATTTTCCATCATTATTCCATATTTCACTACTATTATAGTTTCTCACAATATTTTTTTTGGTATTAGGATAGAACATAAAATAATTGAGTTAATAATGAATGTGATAGATAATGAAATGATTGTCCTCTAGAGCATCAAAAGGAATCATGACATGAAATATAAAATCTAGTTATAATCATTTATTAGATATCTCATTATATGATAAAAAACATTAACTTGAGTAACATTATTGACACATACAATAAGAGAAAAATTATGCTTCATGGTAGTTTAGTTGATGAAAACCATGAAGGAACGAAGATTCAGATTCTTATATGTTGAGAATGTAGGAAAAAAAGTCAAGGTAATGTCTCAAAGGAACAAATATAATATTTGTATGTGGAAATTAAGGGGAAATAGTAATGAATTAACAATTAATTTTTGTTATTATATATAGGGAACTTAGTAATTATCTAAATCAATACCCTATTCTAATGGCTATCTCCTAGACTAACTAAGGGAATATGTTATGCCAATTATTGAAGTGGAATGACTAATGTGTTTATGTATTGAGATTATAGAATTATATTATAGAATTATTTTATAAATGATATTTTGGTTATAAGAATCATAAAAAATATTTTTTTTTCTTGTAGTATTTTTTATTTAAGTATTTGAAAACATATGTTGAATGGTACTAACAACCAAGAAAAGTGATTTAATGGTAAGGTAGTATTTTTTGGAAAGCACCTGATTGAGGGGTAAATGGCCCTAAATATGCTCTTAATGTGGAGATAATAATGTCTTGTTGGGATAATGGAGCATACTGATATTAAAAATGTAAATGGTATAGAATTTGTTACAATGAAATTGGTAATGGATTTGATGAAAAATTAAATTTGGTCAAATTTGATGAAGATTATTACATTTTTTATTTATGTTATAGATTTAGTAGTCTATGATTTTATTTTTAGAATATATACAGTTTTAATTTTTTAAAGAATCTATTTCATAATAGAGGTTTTATGATGATTAAAATTATTTTTGTAAAAATAGTATCATCTTATAAGGGAATATATAATAATGTTATCCACAATTTTATTTTGATATTTATATATAGTTTATGTTATCAGTGTATAAATGTTAAAGTTGATCTGGAAAAAGTAAAACATATGATCAAATCTTTCATATTTTCATGGTTTCAATTTATTTGTTAATATTTTTAATGATTCTTAAGGTGAATTATTTATAGAATGTACTACCATTATCATTGGGTGTTATTGATGAGGTTTTATACACTAATGTATTATATTAGATAACTTATAGAAACCATTTATGTTTTGGTAAAAATTTAGAGAAATATGGAATGAATTTTTAATATTTTATGGATCTTATGTAATATTAAAATTTAATTTTTGAGCTTCAAGAATGAAATTTTTTTCTAGAATATTTATTTCACAGAGTAAGAGATTAAGAGAATATTTATCAAAGAATAAACATATAATGATATTGTGCTTATGAAATGGAAATAAATAATGTATGTATATTTTATCATTTACTATTACAAGATAGTAGAAGAATACATCAACATTAGAAAAATGATCCTGAAATAAAAAAAATTATTCTTTTATATTCATTTCTATTGAAATAATGGTATTTTAATACCTCACTGATTCATGGTTTTGTGGTCACTTACTTACTCAGGGTTTTGTTATTTATCACTATCTATTAGTTCTAGGGCATTAACATTATCCTACAGGTATATATTTTAAATTCCCATCATTGGTATCCTTATAAGGGATCCCAATTATGTGTTATTTATGGTTACATTTATGTTTCCCACATTCCATTTTCAATGGACGTTTTATGATCACTTTGTACAGTATCTATTTTCAAAAATGTATTTTCAAATATTGAAAATTTAATGGATGAGAAAAAAATTTGTGGAATAAATTTATTTATGTGGGGTGGGTGGGGAGGGAAGAATGCGACACCGAAAAAAATTATTTTAAAATAATCATAATCATCGTATATTTCATAAAGTAGAACACATATCTTTTAAAAAATTGAGATATATTACAAAAATATTTTTATTTAAATATAATAATTATAACCTATTTTCTGAATTAAAAGGTATGTATATGTGTAAAGATATTATTAATTACATATTAAATGTTATTACTCAATTAAAATTTATTTATTAATGCTATGGAAATATGAAATTAATTTCAGGGAAGTCATTTTGTGCTTCATAAATGCATTTTCTTCAAAAATATTATTTTCTATATTTCGTTCATGGAAATTGTAATAAATTTATACCACTTTTCGAAATTAAATTTTGTAAATTGAATATAATTTTTAAAAATTATCATATCATATTTAACATATTGTAAATTTTTTTTATATTTTTTAAATGATTATTTTTTAAATGAATAAAGAAGAATACAATTTTTTTTCAAATATGATCATTTAATTTCAGTAAATAATGTTCTTAGAGTCCCTTTATATTATGGGTTATTTATTATAGTTAAATATAATCCATTTTATTTATAATAATATAGTTAGTTCCATTTTAATCATAAATATTCAGGATTTTGATATAAGTAATTTATTATGCTTAATAAGAAATTTGTCTAAAAACTATTTTTCATTGCATTTTATGCATTTATAATGAAATTTATTTCTTAGAAATTTAAAAATTTAATATTAAAAATATATACCATATTTATTATCATTTTTTTATAATTTAGTTAATATGCCTCTTTTATTTTTTGTCATTACCAATATAACCATAGTAAATAGTTTTCACCTTGTTATGAGTAAAATGGAAAAAATAAGGTTAAAACTACGAGATAAGGTCACAAAATTAAACTAAAACATTGATTTATTTTCATTTATGATATTAATTCAACATTAGAAATCATTTATTATAATATATGTGATTTTGGTGCTATTTTACACTGATAATTAAATTTATATTATTTTACGCAAGGAAAATTCCCAAATACTACTATGTTGCTTTTAATTTCGTCTCTATGTTCAAATATGGATAATAATACATTATTAATGAATATAAATGATTTTTTTAACCTTAATAATTTATTTTTATGATATTAATTTTTTTATTTTATTAATGGAATTATTACCTTTAATTATTATATAGTGCTGACACAATGCTTGTGCGAGCAGTTGAAAAATCAAAGTAAATGATTTTAAAAACATAAAAATTAATATTTTTTAGATTAATTATAGAGTCGTATTAATTTTATTTTTAAATATAATGTATAATTTATATTTTAATATTATATATATGAATTTAATTATCTTATTAATGTATTTAAATTCAAATTAGGTGAATATTTATTAAAGTAAATTTAATAGTTTTTTGTGTGAAATAATATTTTATTAAATTATATAAAAATCATAAAAATATGGAAATAGGAATATAAGGATAAAAAATTTAGATAATTTCATAAATTATACATTTATGAGGAAATATATTTTTTAATTATAATTATAAGTCTTTAATATTGAATAATTTGTTACCATGGTTAAGGTTAAAATTGGAAAAAAGGGGTTAACCCAAAATATAATGTTTTTAAAAAATTTAAACCGATAATAATTTTAATTAAGAAATATATTTAAAATATATCTTATGTTATATTTATACTTATATCCATTTGGTTCTACATTCACAAGGATATTATCATATTATATTTAATTCCTTTTTTTAATTTTATGCCCTCCCTTACAAAAAGATACCACTCCTATGACTTCATTACAAAACTTTGACCCATATATCTCAACCAAAACATAATATTTTTCCTCATAAAGATTCCTAAATAATAATTATATGTGTTTTAATTCTTAAAATACCATTACTGCGATCCTTATGAATGGATCTAAATGAGGTCTATCGAAGAAGAGGTAATTGTCTTATTTGAAATCTTTAAATTTATTCATTCTTCGACCCCCTATAAATATGTGGAATTGATCAGAAAAGAATAACTTTAGTATCATAAATATACTTATGTTTTATTATTATTATTATGAACAATACTTATCCACCCTCTTATCTATCAAACGAGAAATTAATGTATCACTGGTTTGTATGTGTGGACTACCACCTTCAAATAGCGATATGATTCATTATCCATCACCATAATTCATGATCAGTTACTATGAAGGATTTAATATTTATATATTATATTTATGAAATAATTTTAATTGTATAATTATAATATTTTATCAACATTTTTACCTTTACATCTATTGAAAAATGATAACATTATTTATATGTACGTAGAGACTACCAGTTCCACAAAGCGGTGTGATTTATTTTTCATTTTCACATTGCTTGAATAGTAGTAAGGATATATTTAATAAATAAATATGATATATATTATATAATAATTATTCTTTAATAGTGATTTTTTCTTTTACCTTATTCAATTCAAACCACAAAAAGTGGGAACATCACTCATGCGTACGATTGGACTATCGTCTCCACGAAATGATGTAATTAATCTTTCATCGCCAGTTTATATGAATAATTATAAAATTTTATATTATGGGTAAATATTATACATATTTAATGATTTATATTCGTGATATTATTAAATCATGACCATGTTCCAAACACCAAAACCATCAAACCAAAACTTGTATGAAAAAGGATAAGTTGTCAACATGAATACCAATTTTACATAATAAGTGTTTATAAAATGATAAATGAAAATTATAAATTAATGGATCATGGTAGGATATTGTTTAATATGGTGTTGGAATATATTTATAATAAATCTTTTTTTATTATAAATTTTTTGTTTTAATACATATGAAACAAGACAATACTTGAGTTAAGGGTTTCTGGAATCACTTTTATTTCAATGAGAAATATGTCATGTTCACCACTTTATTTTTTATGGTGTATATACTTACCATAACATTATTTTATTTTTATTCTCATGAAAAATATTGGGATACAAAATCCATCAATTTTTACACATTCAAGATGATTTAATTTAAAAATTACTGAATTGGTAAGGGTTTATCATCTCAAATTGTCTTATTTAATAAATATGTTATTTTATACACCTATATTTTTTATTTATTTGTATAAAAAAATCCATTATAAATTTTATGTAATTAATATTCCTATTTATTTTATATTTAATTTTCCATTCTATGTTATTCTTTCATGGGCTTACAATTCAAAAGTTACCATAGGAGTACGAAATTTATGTTTCAACCCCACTTTATTTTGGAAGGTTTTTTCTTAAATCACTATTGATGAAATTATATGATATTTATTTGATAAAATGAAATAATTTTATTCTATTATGTTTATTTATGAAAATTTGATGTTCTATTACCTTCTATCTCTATTTTGTACTCAAATGTTTTAGAATTTTTTTATCAAAATACAGCCTTATTTATCATATTTTGGTAAAAAACATTTCCTTACATATAAATAGTTTATAAAAATAATTAAAGAACGTTTTGAATGTTTTTGAATGATTATTTTATTTAATCAAAAATTCACCCAATTTTTCTTAATAAAATATAGATTAAAAATAATATTTGTTTAATTAATGAAAAGAGAACTTTTGCTGAGGGAGTAAAAAAATAATTTTTTAATGATAACGACATGAACGAAGTCTCCCTCTATAATGACTTACCTTTGATTTAAATATTCATTTAAAAGTTTCTAATGTTATTTAAAAAAATGTTTTAAATACTATTATAGAAATATTTTTATTTAAAAAATTTTATTTGAAAATAAAAAATAGTATTATCAGCACAAAATATTCCCATGATATTATAAATATATTTTTCATATATGATAACATCATTTGTGTTGATTATTATTTGCTGGGTATATGATCCAATGATACAATCCTTATTATTTATCTTAATGTTTAATGATTACGATGGTGGGATATTTATGAAACCTATTTATTTTCCATGGGTTATAATATGATAAAATAATGAAATATGTATGAAAGACATTTACTACTTTTGGGTTATGACATGATGATATAATTAATGTTTTATGATATTTTGTTAAAAATATGTGTGGTTATCATATGCTAAAGATGGAATTAATAATATATATACATAAAATTTATAGAGAATATGATTCCTGAATATCACCATTATTCAAACATTTTTTATTCAATGATGTTTCTACTAAAATTGTTTATTGGGAAGTTGTTATGAAATGACCACATATTGATGTATCAATAATTACATATAGATTCAATGAGTTAACAATTACTAGAATGTTTAGAAGATATAAGCCTGATATGGAAGTTGATCATATATGATATGGTAGATTGGTGTTTTTTTGTTTTGTTAAATATTCTCAAAAGACCTATATGTATATAAAATATATCATATCATAGGAATTATCCATATTAGAATTCTTTTAGATTAACTATATAAATGTATTTATAGATATATATTTCATGATCTGTAATGATTACTGACCTCTCATAGTATAACACTGAGTTATCCCTGACCAATCTTCATCATGTAGTATTATAGGTTTTGATGAAACGTTAAGGTAATCAGGAATAGAATTCATATATGAGAAAAAAATATGATCAAAAGAGCTAATTTTTTTTTGCACTGGATGGCCCACTATGTATACCAAATGGAGTGTCATACACTATATATTTGGTATACAAGGTCTGAATTGATTAGATTGGGTACCCACTACCTGAGGTTAGTGATGTACCTAGCATGAGAACCATTATAATTTGATAGATTCATTATAAAAACCATTGAATCTTAGATAATCATGCGGTGGGTTTGTGTGTTTTTTATGATGTAATATATTTTAGATGAATCAAGATCAGATTTTTTCTTTCATATGATGGGTATGGCATCTAGTCCCTTAATTGAGATAGACTGGGGAGTGTGATTCTATACCAAGATATTACATATGATGTGATTATGTATATTAATTAGGTGATTGAGATATTATCATCCAAAAATCTGAATGAATTTTTTTGTATTCATAATATAGGTTAGTTTAAACCTAGAGAGTTGAGAAAGCATCAGTTGGCTATATTATACTTATATATTTCATTTCTCATTGTCACTTGATGTCTTAGAGAAAGTGAACATATAGAAATGAAAGCTAGAATGGTATTCGTAAGGTAGAAAATGATATATAGATACATTTGATTAATGAATATCACTCTATATCCATTTATATGAATAGTATATTTCATTATATTACACCTCAAAAATATAGTTTAGAAAAATGATATGGTTGACACATTTCTTTATATGCAACATCAATCTTCAAGTGAGATGCGATATACTTTAAAAATATTATTATGTTACAATCATTACCAAGACATTAAATTGGAGGTATTATGTCGAATAAAACAATTATAAAAAATATGAATAATTTTTTTGAGTCAAATTTATTTATTAATGCATAATAAATAAGTACTCAATTTTGAGAAATGTTATTTAATGCTTTAAAAATATGTTTACTTAAAATTATGGTTTCTAGATAGTGCATGAACATGATAATTAATTTTACCATTTTATAAATAATAATTTATGTAATGACTAAAGAAATATAATCCATAATTTCTATATTATAATAGTTTGTATTTTGGGATATTTCTAAAAATATTTTTTTTTCTAGTTAATAGAAAAAATATCTATTTTTCTCCAATTATTATTTATTTTCATTAAATAAATTTACATAAAATTACAATTAGGTTTTTAATTTTATATTAACTTATCATTAATATCATTTAATTATATATTAATTAATCAATTACATGGGAATAAACATTCTAAAGAATTTTGGTGTAAGTTTATTTTTTTTGCATAAAAAAATATTTTTAAATGTCTTTTATTCTGTTTTTTCTCATTTATATTAATATTTTATTATTACACTACTAGAAATTGAATCTAGTAAAAAGGATTCTATATTTTAAATTAATAGGTTCAAATTTGGAAAAAAATTTACCTTTTATTTTTTGGTCATTAACAATAGTAATTGAGTTAATTATTTATCACCTCTTTAAAGGAAAAAGAGATAAAAAGGGATAAAAACATGGAATAAGGCCTATAAATTTCTAAAATACATTCCTCAATTTCAATTAATGGGTTCCTTTAAACAACATGTATTTTTTATTTGGAATTTTTTCAATTAATTTCCACTTTCCTTTGATAGAAAAATTAATATTATTTAATGTATAGAATAAATTAAAAATGTTGCTCTTTTTTTAATATTTCTAATAGTTTTTAATAGATATCAATCATGGTTTGTATTTGTTATAGATTTTTATTTTAAAAAATAATGATTATGTTTTATGTTAATATATTTTAAATTTTTAGTAACACAAAAGCTACCTTAAATTTATGCACAACACTGACAAAGTGTTTCTTCAAGTAATAATAAATAAGATAAATAAATTTAAAAATATCTAATGTAATAAAATTTGAAAAAATTAATTTTTTTCTAAAATATTTCTATATAAATATAAACTATTATTGTTGTTTTATATTTTTATATTCTAATTTCATTTCTATTTTATTGTTTTAAAAGTTAATCTATGTGAATAGTACTGAAAATGGATTTAATGATATCATTTGTTAAATTATATGTTATTAAATTTTCATAAATTCATAAAACTATTATATTCAGACAACAGAATGATATTTGGTCTATATTATCATCCATTTTCCAATTTTGGGTAAATTTTATTTTTATATTATATTTTTACCCCTAAATTCAAAAAACGTTTTATATCATAATAATTCTCAAAATCGATATTAGAAGGTTAAAACAAAGAGATAAGGGTTCGAAAAATACCTAATGTTTTTAAAATTTTATTATATTAGATTATTTTGACTTATTATAATACAAAAATTTTAAAATATTACATTTTTTCCCATTTACCTTGGTAAATAATTTATTATATTTAATTGTTTTTAGAATTTTTAGGAATGTCATTTCCTTCACTAAAAAATCGAAGCACCACTCGCCTCTTACAAACACTGCATTGAAATTATTATCTCAAATAATATCTATCAAAAACATTTTTTATCAAATTTATAAAAGTTATATAGGTTATATTATGTTTAAAGGACCATCGCTAAGGTCCTTAAGGGGAGATTCAGAAGAGGTTCTTCAAAGAGGATATAAGTGTCTTAACCAAGCGTCTTAATTTTACTTCTTCTTATAGCAACATAAATTCTATCATAAACCTTACAATATAATAAAATAAATATATAAAATATAATAAGGTGTTATTATATTAATTCCATAATCTTTATCTATCTCCTTTTACAATCAAAGTACAACGGAATGTATCGCTTGTCCATCTATGTGGACTATGACCTCCCCAAAGAGATACAATTAATTTTCCATAATCATATCACAAGGATACTTATAATGATAAATTTAATGAATATATATGATATATATCATATAATTACGATTATTTTATGATAAAATATTAATTATCTTTATCTCTTTTTTTTATAATTTAAATAATGTTTATGCATACTTACGTGATATCGTCTCCATAGACGGTGTAATTAATTTTTATATCTCTAGATTTTATGGATGGTAATAATTACATATATAATAAATATATATTATATTTATATCCTTATTAACATTTTATATATTATCAAATAATGATCAAGATAAAATGAACATAATATCCAAATCAAAATATACTTGAATAACACAATAGTTACCTCTTAAAATAGGGATTTTAATAAAGAATTATTAATGAACATGTGATAATATTTTTAATTAAAACATATATGGTCTTATAAGTATGTATATTTTTCCTTTATAAAATTATAATATATATTATTTTATTATAAAGGAGTGTATATCGCTTATGAATAATGTTAGGCATAATGTAAGGATTCGTTGTCTCAATATTGTTTTCTTAAGAAATGTTTGATGATATTCACTAATTTATATTTATGATGTATATATGTTTACAATTTTACATGTTACAAATGGAATCCTTATTCATATATTGTATTTAAATATATAATTAAAATAATTTAATCTAAGGGGTTTTGATTTATTATTACCAAAGTAGTAAGGTTTTCATATCTTATTTTGATTTCGGTGAAAAATATTCCATATTCACCGATAGTATATTTTGTGTTTTGTATATAATTAAAGACAATTTAATTTATGATTTTTATAGTGAAAATTATTATATTTTTAAAATGAAATTAACTTTACATCTTTCATGAGGTTTTGATTCAGACATTGCCTAAATGAAAAGGGTTTATGTTATAATCTCATTTCTTTATGGGATTGCTTATTTTTTCAGTGAAGTAAATTTTATATATATTATCCTTTAAACAATAATTTTTTGTCTAATGTGGTTATTAAATATTAATTTTAATTTATTATTCCTATTTTTCTCTCTTTTGTAAATAAAATGATCTAGAAAATTATTTAAGAAAAAATCATTCCTTATTTGTTGTTTGACCGATGAAATTTTCCTTTCATATTAATCCTCTTTAAAATTGTTTTGTGAATGTTATCTTATATTATTTAAATTTCAAAAAAAAAAATTAATTACCTTTTACAAAATTTAAAATTTTTTAAGAATAAATTTTTTAAATAAATTTATAACAAACAAGTCGTTGTTTACGTTAAAAAAGAGTGGAAAAAGAAGGTTCTTTTTTAACGTATATAATATGAAAAAATATTCCCCCAATCCTAGTAGTTATTTGATAAGAATAATAATTTATATGTTTCCATAGTTATCTTTAAGAAAATTTATTGTAATCAATATTATAATAATTTTTATTTTAAATGTTATCAAAGGAAAATGAAAATTTTTCATGTTTCCAAAGAAGTGTTCGAATGGTCTTTTAATGGTATTTTTTATATATGTTAACATCAATTGGGGACTCTTATGCTGCACTGGGAAAAATATATAACAATAACATAGATTTTTATATCTGTATATGAATTATGGTAATGTAATGATGAAATTATTATGAAACATATTTATTTTCCATGGGTTATGTTAAGATGAAATAATGAAAGTTTTATGATATTATTGACCACGTGATTAGGGTTTTCATTATGTGATAGGTAGTTATTTAAAATACCTTCAAAGATTGGGTAAATAATTATATATCATGAGATAATTATTGGAAAAGAGTTGATGTGATTGATTCATAGTGGGAAATAAGAGGGGATTCCCAATACAAAATGGTATGGGAAATTTCTAGTGATGCACAATGCACTATGATATAAGTAACTTGTCGAAAAGCCTGATATTTTATGACATGATGGTTTCGAAAGTTACAATTGACATATGAAGTTGTTTCTATTCCAATTACAGTTTCCTACTATTATGGCATGTTTATATTCTTATTCTTTGAACTCATGTCACATGTTTTTTTATGATTCCCCAATCCTATGACATACTAATGTTTTATTCCCGAACTAATGATTATCATATTAGAATTATAGGGAATAAATTTATATTGATAAAAACATGTTCACATACGAATAAGAAAATTATGTACTTCAATGTGATGATTGGTTGATATCTCCCACATATATCCTTAGAGATCATCTGAGATCACCCCTTCTTATGTTTTTATTTTTCCCTAGGTTATGAATAATGGTACTAATTATGATGATTCTAGAAGGGTAACTTATATAAATGAATATATTACATGTAATGAAGATTTCACCTAAATAAGATATTTATGTATATATTCTATAATTACACTAAAATAGTATGGTTCATGATTATGTTTTTTAGGTAGACATATAAAATATTCATTGAAAAGATTTAATATCTATGGATGTTATGCTTGGGTCACCACTGTTGGTATCAGGGAAATGTTTTTTTATTTTTGGAGAATAATATTAAAGAAAATTGGTGAATACCCGTAGGATGAGTCTATGAATATAATAAAATCCTATATTTTTGGTAAATTAAAGATTTTTTGGTTTTCCTAGAACATATATCCCTCATTAGATACTAGAAAGTGGATACAGTCATGAAACTGGTGCACCTAAGGGTACTAATACAGAAAGGGGTATATTTTGTATTAAATCGGTCATCACTCACACACTATTAGTAGGATTAAGAATACACACATGTATAAACACTCTCAAGGAATATGAATGGATTAATTAAAATTTTCATTATGGACCATTATAATAGATTTTAAATAGATAATGACTTTGAATTGCCTAACTTAAACCTAAGTTGTTATATCTTGAAAAAAATGTGTGTTGATATAAATATTCTATGATTGAATTTTCATTAAAATATGATTTTTCAATTAGATTATTGTTTCTCACACTATTTTTCCTAGATTTATTCAATGGATGGATCCTGTATGGTTAATGTTAAGGATGAATGTGAAAGAAAATTAAATGATTATCCTCATGAGAAAAAAAAATGAATCATGAGATGGAATGTGAATCCAAGTGACTATTCCTAATAACATGTCTCATTTTATGATTAAAACCTTAACATGTTTGTGTATCCTATTACTCATAATAAGAGAAAAATGAATTTTCATGGTACTTCAGTTGATGAAGACCATATAGTAAAGACGATTCATCTTTCTACATGTCATGTATGTGGGAAGAAACACCCATGGAAATTTCTTAATGGAATGAGAAGATGTTTTATATGTGGAATATGAAGGAATTGAGAAATAAATCATGCATTAAAAGTGAAGAGTTTAATGGGGGAAATGAATTTAATTATAAGGTGTAATTTAATGTTCAATGTCTTATACATGGGTCTCCTTGTAAATATTCAACTCAATGACTAATCCAAGAGATACCACCTAGACTATGGAATATCTTATTTTATGATAGTCATTTATGTTAATGATTAAATTGTATAAATATTTATATTTGATAATGATATTATAAAAGGGTTTTATCAATGATATTCTGCTTATACGAATCATTAAACGTCTATATATTATTATGTAGTAGTTTATCATTAAGGATTTTAAAGCATATGTTTAATGGTAATGATAACCCAGAAAAGTTATTTAGAGGTAAGGTCATATTTTAGGGAAACTCTAGATTGGGGGATAAATAACACTAAATATGTGCCTAATGTTGAGATAATAATGATTAGTTGAGGTAAATATATGACTGAAATTGATGATGTAAATTGGATAGTCTGTATCGAAATAATTTTTGGAAGAATATATGATTTTATTTTGTCTTTATGGGGATTTAGGATTTTTATAGAAACAATTATAATATCTTTGGGTGTAAATGATTAGGGTATATATATATTTGTTGTATGAATTTATAATCAATTGATATTATTTATAGATAATTTTTAAGATTACAATATGATAATATGTGATCAAATCATTCCAATATATGGGTCTTAATATTGTTTTGGTATATTTTGAATAGTTTTATGGTTAGTTGAATAGTTTTTGTTATCCTGAAGATTTTCTAGATTTGTGTATGAAGATTTATTTATATTTGAAAACATGTTCTAATTATTTCCATTTTGTTAAATATATGAATATATGAGGAATGAATTTTCATCCTTTTTTGATTTTACGATTCATTAAATGTTAATTTTTTTCTTCATGAATGCTAAATATTCATCTATAGTACTCGTTTCTTGGAGTAAGAGATAAGAGAGAAGTGGAATTGATCGAATCACAACTGAATGATGAAATTGTCATTATAAAATGGATAGAAATAAATAAGTATTTTTTGTTGTATAATATATCTTGATAGTAATATAATCCCTTAACTATAGGAAAAATATATTGAAATAAAAATATTGTCTTCATACATTCATTCCTGATGAATTAATGTTCTTCATTAACCCTTATTTATTTACGGTTAAATATTCATTAAATTTGTCATAATCGTGTCCCTTATCACTCTATATTATTCTTAGGATGTTATTCTAATCCATCATGTACATATTTTCAATTTGAAAAATTATTATCCTTATCTTGTCACTCAATTATGTTTTATTTCTAGTAAAATTGTTTTGCAGACTTTCCCTTTTCAAAGAAAGGTTTATAATCCAATTTTACGATGTCAATTTTCAACAAAGGTTTTTTAAATTATGAAACCATTGATTACTAAAATAAAAATTTATTTTATAAATTTCATTTAATGGGGGAGACTACCACACCCCATAAACTTATTACCAAAAAATATTATTCTCAATAGATTACTTGACATACAATACTGAGTTTTATGCGAGCTGTGACATACTATAAAAATATTTTTATGTGATTATTATATTCTAGTCATTAAATTATAAGTATGAATAGGAATTAAAAAATTATTAAAAACAAGTAAAAGGTATTTATTTGAAAAATTTATTTTTTAATGAACAATAATTTTGTACTAAATTTTTAGTAATGAAATTTTCAACATCAAAAATATGTTTTCTTCATAAATAGTTGTTATTTTCTGCAAGAACATTAAAACTTGTTTTTTTTAATTTTAATTGTTATTTGAGTAAAATTATATCATATTTTAAATAATCATGTCAATATTATCTTAGAATTATTATTTTTAATAAAGCTAAAAATATTTATTTTTCATCGATAGTGAAAACTGATGATTTTAATAAAACTACAATTTCTTTTCATTAAGTAATGTAATGTTAAATTTCCCATTTTGATTGATTTTTTTTCTTAAATTATTATAATTCTACATTAATATTATATTATCTAATTTATTATATAGGAATCAAAATTATACATTATTTTGGTATACGACCATTTTAATGATTTAAATTTCATTTTCCGAAAAGAAATTGTTTTATTTTATGAATTTATATTAAAATTTTGTAAATAAACATACTGAAATTGAGTCATTAAAAATTTATTACATATTTTCAATCATTAGGTTAAAATTTTGTGAATTTTTACCTTTTATTTTTTGACATCATTAATAGTAACTATGGTAAATATGTTTCACCTCATTAAGAGTAAAATGGAGAAAACATTCCTAAAAATATGGGATGAGGCTTAGAAATCTCCAAAATTCCTTACATTATTTTATTGTATAGGTTATTTTACTCCTAAATAATCTCATATTAATTGTTATAGTAATTTATGTCTATTTTACTTTGATAATAACTATAATATTATTTTATGTAATGAATAATTTCAAAATGCGAGGCTATATTAATATCTCTGATATATCATAATATAGACAAAAAATGGTTTATTCAGCAATAAATGGTTATTTGAAATAATATTAAAAAATTTATCTTGTTAATTTATTTTCAATTTTTTGTGATGAAATAATTACCTTAAATTCTTACGCAACACCGATATAGTTCATATTCATATAATTGAAAAATGAAAATAAATTAAATTAAAAAAAATTCATACAATTTAGATGAATTATTATATCAAATAATTGTATTATATAAATATAACATATTAGTGATATGTGAAATTATTATATTTGAATTCCATTTCTTTTTAGTGGTCTTTAAAATAAAACTATGTGAATACTCCCAAATATTCATTTAATGGTCTCCTATATTAAATCATATTTTATTAAATGATTTAAAATCCATAAAAATAATATCTCTGAAAAATTGAATGATATATGTTATATAATATCAAAATTATATTCTTATGGATCATTTTTTATTGTAAATTTCTTGACCCCTAAATTTTATGAAACATTGATATCGCGGTAATCATTAAAATGGTTAATTGGGGTGGGGGGTTAAAACTAAAAGATAAGGGTTCAAACATCACATAAAATTCTCTAAATGTTATTAGAAGATATTATTTATTCTTATAAACATAATATATTTGAAATATATAAACTTATTTCTTCTTTCACAAGAAGAGGAATTTAATATATTTAAATATTCTAAGTAATTACAAGGGAGTCATTTATTTCACTACAAAAGGCCACCACCACTCCTCTCTTCCTCACACCTGTTGAGAAATTTCTCACAAAAAATAAATTCCATAACATATTATATAAATCCATATAGATTTTTTAAAGGTTATTCCTTTATTAAAATTCCTTCTATATATTCGGTATCGATAGATCAAAAGGAGGTTCTTCAAAGAAGAGGTAATGTTCATAACAAAGAATTTTCATTCTACTTCTTCTTCCACCTCATTCAATTATATAATAAATATTCTAGTATAACAACAATAAATATTCACCATATAATAAAATGTTACAATGTTTATATCATAACATTAATCCCTATCCTTTTTTATAAAATTAGAAATGAACGTATCACATGTGCATAAATGTGGACTACCACCTCTACGAAGTGATAAATTTATTTTTACAAAACCAACTCCCTTGGATGTTGAAACTGATGTATTAATTAAATATATTTGATATAATTATTATAAGTTTATTTTAAAATATTACGTAAATTTATTTTCTTAATTTACTTGCAAAAAAGAACGTTAATGTGTAAGTACGGACTACCATCTCCATCAACGGTGTCATTCATTTTTCGATATCTTACTTTTATAGATGTTAATAAATTTATATATAATGAATATATGATATATTAATATCATTATTTAAATATTTTATATTGTGTAACCATAATCAAGATGCTAGGACCATAATAGATGAACCAAACATACTTGAAAATTGATAAAATTATCATCAATAATAGTGATTTTAATAAATAATTATTAATGAACGAGTGATAAAATATTATAAGTAAATCATATATGATATTATAAGTATTTATATGGTTTTATAATTTAATAATAATAAATCCAATTTTATTAAATAGGATGTAATTGTTCTCATGAATCAATTTGGGCAAAAGGTAAGGGTTCTTAATATCAGTAATGTTTCATTGAGACATGTTTGATGTTATACAACAATATATGATTATGAGTTATATATAGTACCCATTTTACCTATAATATAATATATCCTTATTAATTATTTTTATTTTAATTTATAATTAAATTTATTTCATCTAAGGGGTTTTTATTTTAATGTTACCAAAGTAGTAATATTTTCTCATCTCTCTATTATTTCCCTAAGAAATATGCCATATTCACCAATTGGTTATTTTGAGTGGTGTATATACTACCAATTATTTTTTACGATGATTCTTATGAAAAATATTATGGTTTTAATATTAATATAAGTTTCTATATTTTATGATTTTTTTGGGGATTACCAAAATGGTAAGGGTTTATGTTATAATATCATTTCTTTCCATCTTTTTCTATTTTTCGGTTGATTACTATTTTATGAATATTATTCCATAAATCCTATATATTGTATTATTATATAGTTATTATTAATATTTTTCTACCATAGTTCTATTTTTAACTCTTTGTAACTTAAACTAGTCAAGAAATGTTTTGAATGAATAGCAAAGCTTATTTCCTCTTTGGTCGATTAACTTTTTCATCCTTGTCTATACTATTGAAAATTATTTTTTATAAGATATTTATTGTAATTTAAATTTTTTGAAAAGTTAATTTTCTTTAATTTATTATTTATTTATAATAGTTTAAAAGGAATTTTTTAAAATAAATATTTTTCAAAAAAAATTATTTTTGACATTTTACCAATGTTTGAACAAATATTTTTTTCTAACATATATAGATTGAACAGATTTTTTTATCATTATGACCTTTATTTTCTTTAAATACTCATTTAATATTTTCCATGGTTATATTAAAATAAAATTAGTTTTCTTAATATTATTGTAATTATTAGTGTAAATGTCATCATATGATTGGGATATTTTCCCATGTTTTCAAAGAAATGTTCAAATTATATTTAAATTGGTTTTTTAATAATGTTAGCATCCGTTGAGGTTTCTTATGATTAAATTGGTATAATATCTAATGATACCAAGCATGTGATTTCTCTAGATATATTATTGTTAGGTAATGATGAAAATTTTAGGATTGTGATTTCTCTTCCATGGGTTATTCTATAATGAAATTATTAATTTTTTTATCCTATGAATCATATACATAAATTTTCTATATATGATTTGTGGGGATGTTAAAGTAATAAAATTAAAAGTGTAAATTATTTTATATCAGGAAATAATTATGGTAAATGAATTTATATTCTCGATCTGATGTGGTAAATATTTATAGATTCTTAATCAACTATGATATATGAAGCATGTTGTGATTCCAAATCTGTTATAATATGGTAAAAAAGGGGTGATACCTAATCCACTATAATATGATGGTCTTGGTAATTAACCTTGATATATGATATTATTTCTATTACATAAATGGATCCAAACTATTATAACCTATTTATATGATTATGATTTGAACGCATGGATAATGATTGAATTTTAAAGATTCATCAATCTTCTAAAATTATAATGCTTTATTCCATGAATCATGATTTTGAAATACGAATTTTTTTGGAATTACTTTGTATTGATAATTTCATGTTCTCATAAACGTAGGCATATAATATTCTTAAGAATAATCATTTATTGATATCTCCCACATTTCCTTACTAATAAACTGATCTCTTCCCTTCTTATATGTTAATTTACTCTAAGTTTTTGGTGAATTTTAATTATCCTGAGGAGTATAGAAGGGTAAAATATGTAAATAAACATGTTTGGGATTATGGAGATAGAACTAAAATAAGTTTTTTATGTATCTAGTCTCTACGTAAACCAAACCATTATAGCTCCCATACATGTTTATCCTGGATTTATATTGATTATTAATTTAATGTATGTAATATATATTTGTTATATATGGTTCACCTAAATCACTTTTGTAGAGGTGGATTTTTATTCTTATATACATATAGATTTATTGATCTAGGTTTTTTTATAAAATCTACAAAGGCTTATGGGGTTCTCGGTATGGGTAAGTGGATGTGGATTGATTTTGACTCTAAGAGATGATCCAAAACTGTTTTATAGTTAATAAATAGGTATTTTCAATGTGAATTCACAAGGATTAATATATGATGTGATGTGAGGTGAAGTTAATGATACATTTCCTAATATTTTTAGAAAAATATCTTAACTTTTTTTTTATATTTTTTTAGGAATTATCATATATGATATTATATTAGTTTGATTGAAAAAATAGTCTTGTAGACTTTAGTGAAAGTGAGAGATTTTATTAACTTTTCCCTAATTCAAATATATATACGATATATTTATAAATGTATAAATTATGGTATGATATAGCCAAATGTAATTTATGATATACATTAAAAAAGTTTTCTAACATCAAATATATCAAATATTTTTTTATCATATGGGGAAATCATTAGTCATGGTTATGGACATCTCCCATGAAACCCATGTAGTCATCTTATATGAATGAACCTCATTGTAAATGAAATAATATAACAATTATCTAGTTATTTGAGGATATATGCTAAAAACCACTTCTATGATTCTATCATTGAGATGAATTGAATGAAATTATTGCGAATACTTGTATATTCATGAGATGCATGAATCAGAAGGAGTTTCATTTATCTATATTTTATAATGCATGATTAAATGAAAAAAATAAATGTGTGTACATAATTCCCTATAAAAACAACTACCATTAGATGGTAGTGGGTGTGGTGGATATTAAATTATTTTCTGATACTTCTTAACCCAATTCTCTCTTCTCTTACCATTTTTTCATGAATTGTAACTAGAATTAAAGGTTGGGGGAATATCCTAAACATAATATGTGTAATTAGGTAAGGACATGTATACCTCTTTAGGTGGTATGACTTCGACTATCACTACAATGACCATCATCAAATACATAAGAAGATAGTAAAAATGATTTAGTGGATCGATGGAGAAATATACATGAAACATAGGAGTTAGTCATTAATAGTTTTCAATTTTATTCATATAACATTACATGGCAAATCATGGGATGGTATTTAAACTATATCCACTAATTTTATTAAGTTTCAATAGAAAAATTATAATACATACACCTAAGTATTCTATTTTTTCTTCCCACCTATAAAATTCTTCCATGTTCTCTATTTCATACCTCCTTTAATATTAACCGAGACAATAAATAGTCAGTGGTGTTAGATTCATCTCTATATGTATAAGTTAAACCATATCTTTGTTTATGAAGATATTAATGTTACATTTGAATATTTATTTAAATAAAAATTTATTTAATCCATTTTAACTAAAATGTCAAATTTTGTGTTTGGAGATATATTTCTCATTATCTCTCGATGTAGAATCATCAAATAGTATCTGATATGTGAGTCATTCATTTTTTTGGTGCATAACATGTGATTTAATATGATTTTTTTACTATTTAAATGATATTATATTTATTTTGTAACAATTGATGTCGTTAATTAGTTATAGTGATAAAGAAAAAATTTCACGAGTTCATAGGATAATATTTTATTAATGTGTTTTATTAGTGAAATGATAATTTTTCTTGATTAATGCACTATTTTTTGAATATATAGGTCAATTAAATACTAGTTTTGTTGTAGATATTTATTTAAAAATTAATGAAGTTGAATTAGGATATAAAATGTATAGTGTGTCATTATGTTTAAGTGTTAGGGTTTCATTTACTTTTATAAGATTTTTTTCTTGAATTAATAATTTAAAATGTATTGTTATGATTCAATTGATTTAAATTTTTTGGGGGTTTCGTTAGTATTTTCTATTGAAATTAATGTTATTGAAGTGATAAAACATTTTAACATGAGGTAAAAAGATACTATAAGGACACAGAAAGTTAACATGATGTATGGGTGAATTCTTGTTCTGAATATATTGTGATTTAATGTGATGATTTAATTCATGAAGTTCTATTTGGATGAAGGGAAGATTATTGGAGTAATATTTTAAATGAAAATTTTGATTAATATATTTAGTATGTGGATCATAGATTTAAAATGTGTTTTTATAATTTTTATATTATATCATGAAAATGTCGTTAATGATAATGTTTTTTTTCATTTGTAAATATATTTAAAATAGACTCAATATAATGGGAAAGTAAGGGTGGAAATTGGGATTTTTTGTGTATAAAATAGAGTTATTTTCGGGGTATTATTCAATATAATTATAGTCGTGAATGTTATATGATGTTCAAAAACATCATGTAGCCTCATTTTAGGATATGAGATGGGTGGCCATGAGTTTTCATAAGAAATATATGATGCGATATATATTTCTGGACTTAATATTTCCACTTGATATATAAATATATACATATAAATATGATTCCATGAGATTTTATTTTCATTATTTGAGTCTCCAAAAACATATTTGATGTATGGGTTTGGTTTCTCACATCTACATTCATTAGGACTAGCTGATTATGGAATGATTTATTTGGGTGACATGGTAGCACCTAATTATATCCTATATTGCAGATGTGGTTACTACAAAATAATTTAAATATTTACTCAATTTATTTATATGACAACAATTAACCCTATTATTTTTCTGGGGTCTCCATGGTATCATCTAGGAATTAATTATCACTCCATGTACATACACATTTACATTACATATATATTACACACGTGGTATTATCTATTAATGATAGAATACATAGTGCCATGGAAGATGATATTAAGAGACTTATTAGAGTGGAGTATATTGTACTCCACAATTTTAAATTATTATTTATTAAATAAATTTTGAGGGGAAGTGAGAAACCCAAAATTATTACATTCCATACCCAATTCAAACCTCACAAGAAAAAGCAATATTTTTCCAGAAAAAAATTTATGAATTTGGAATTAATTACCCTATGTAATATCTAGGTGATAGATGCTACCTTGGTGTATAAATCATCTTTGATGAGATCCTAAAATTGATAAGCCAACCTATCCCAGGTCTAAATTTATTATTATATATTAACATTCCCAGCATTGATTCCACGATCAATAATCTAGTATTTCTTGTTGAACTCTCTCCTTTATGATAAACTCAAATTAATCTCTTATACATTCTACTAGCATCTATATTTGAAATAATAATATCAAAATATTCATCAAACACATCGTCCGTAGAATGTAGGAGAAGCTTCAAATTATAATTCTCCTTCTTGACACCATCAGATGCCACCAGATCAACCAACCTGTTTGGATCATAAATCCTTAAACCTTTAGTCTCTACTACCTTATCACTATAATAATCTGACTCATCTCTAGGATCATGAGCTTTGAAGGAAGAGGAAACATGCTTCTTAAAATTAATACCCTTACCAATTGATCAAGTACTCATTGGTTTTATGAGCTATGGATAATCTTTCCAAGCCTTGGCCTTTCTCCCACATTCACTAGATAGTCTCCAACATCGATGAGATTTAGATTCACTTTTGAATGTCTATTTTGTGAGACACACTTCAGTTCCTCATCCTCCTCATACTCCGATGGAGACTGGGGGATCTCATCTAACAATGCCTCGTTTTCGGAAGATTGTTCTATAAGGGTTGGAATCATCTTGTTGGCCTTCCTGTGTATCACCATTGTCTATCCATTTGATCTTATCCCTCATCCAACCCAGTTCTTAGATGGGGAAAAATAGATGGAGGATGGGTTGGATATCTATATGTGTTGGATGAAAATTCTATGTCATAGACCTGAAAGGGCTATGTCTATATCTTGCTAATAAACTGGGAATCTAGAAACCTGAAGCATTCCCTAAATTTTAATTCTAGGTCTAAATGTGGACATTTATGCTGTCTATTGGAGGAATCTATGGCATAGACCATGAATATTCGGGCCCCTAAATGGCTTGGCTAGGAGCACGTGAATCAATCCCAATGGACATGATTATACATTCAGGAGATGAAATGTTGTTAAAACCACACAAATCAGCAGATCCTTGTCTATTTTGTGAGGGTAGAGACATCACAGTCACATATGATATCACAATTCAAGTACCCACATCCCCAAATCCATGAACTGGGGTAGTGGAATCAAATCCCTGTCTGAATGCATTATGTATGTAGGCAAATTGAACACAACCTGAACAATCACATGTTGAGCATAAATTGGTCAATGATTCAAAACCAACCCTCTGTTTGATCCGGTATTAATTCTCAATTTCAAAACATACAAAGTCTACTGGTGGTTTGTGAAAATTAATTTCCACACAGATGAATAGAGAAATAGTGGTTAAAAGGGATTAAAATTGATTTTAAAAACCTAAGAACCAACCAATACAGTTTCCATGAATTAAGAGCACTGAAGGGTTTTGTAATGGAAGTGGACGGATAGGAAAATGTACCTATTTTGGTGATTTCAATAGATCATGCCTCAAATGGAAATTGAAATAATCTTAGAAGAGGAAGAACCAAGAAATATTATAGGATCTTTTTTTGTTAGTCTAGGTATTGATAAGGTTGTACTTAGTCTCAAATTAGATGATAAGAAGTCGATGGTCCATTAACCCAACAATAAAGTGATGTTTTAGACCCAATTAATCCAAGATGAAGCAATCTAATTCATCGATGAATGGTCAATTCTGACCAAAACAAGCCACCAGAGAGTGTCTATTGTGACATATTGAGCATGTTAACATTATTTTTAATTATTTTTAATTATTATATATTTAACTTTGGTATTAATTTGGGATGAATTATATAGGATAAACTCCTCCCCATGAAATATCCATAAATCCACGATGATAGTTTCCTATCTCTATTGATTGGGGAACACACTTAAGGCCATGTGATGATTCACCTCAACAACAAATCCATTTTGGGTAGAGAATTGACACCTTTTACATATCTTTATTGGATTCATACTGATCTTTTAATATTGGATTCAAGTAAGGGTAAGTCGTTGAAGCAAGGATATTAATATGATATAGTATATGAGGTTGGGATGAACACTTTTAGAGATTTTGATTTATGTTCTAGGATATGATTATGAGGTCTATCCATGGGTATTCTATTGAATAAATCATACTCATTAGAACCACCTTTAAACATTTTAGGAGTTGTTTGGCTCACCTAATATGTATAATTATGGAAATATACTGTAAAGGCAATAAACATATTATGTTTTGTCTTATGTCATATTTTGTGATATATATATATATTTTTCAAATAGTATAATATATAGGAAATTAAGGAATATCATAATCTATTTGGGTGGGTATATCGTAATGAACAATATAAATTTTCACACAACTACCTTATACCATATCATATTTTACGACATGTATATATTGAAAATTTAGTGATATGTGTGAATCATGTTTTTTTCTTCATTTAAGTAGCTAAAAGGTAAATGTTAACATTTTAATAATCATCTAGGTATGCTACAATTATAATTTATATTTCATACAATGAATCTTCAAGGAGAATGAACATAAGGTTGATAGTTATGAGTTTTCTATACATTTAAATTAATAGAATTGTTATTAATATTTTTTTAAATACATAATGACTTGGGGGGGACATCCTTGCGGTATATATAAATATGGTAAATTTTATGAAAATATAATCCAAACATATTTGGTCTTATGCTTTATCCTAACTTGATTCTCCACTATCCTTCTCCCATTGCTTCGAGAGGTACTATAATACCATGGATATAAAGAGGACCCCACACAATCATTGGGGGATTTAACAACATATGGACACAACTTTGAGGAAAGAATCCTTTAGTTAATTCTAGTGGATCATCATAAAACTTACATTTGATGATAGGATTATAATCTATCTTTGGAATAAAGAACACATTATATTTATTTTAAAATAAATACATTTTTGGTTTCAATTATTGGAGATATTAGTTTAGGATTTCTGTAAAACTTATACTACTTAAATAATAATTATTCAATATAAGGAAAACCATCAATGGTACAAGATATATTACATGATTCTTGATTCCCTAATTAATTTTTAAAATGAATAAGACATGAATATTTTATTATCTATTAGATAAACCTATGGTTTTATCACATATTATTTTAGAATCTATGGATGGATCATACCATATGACATGCACTTGAAAAATTATGATCTAGTGAAAATCAAATAGTTTTGATATATATTAGTGTTTTATATTTCCCAATACTATAAAATAATATATCTAAATATTTTTCCATGCTTTAAAATAGGGACTTAAATTATCGAGTTGATATCAGGCATATCATAAAATTGGGTTCATAGGCATTATAGGTTATATTTCCAACCATCACCCTAATAACCTAAATCATGCTATGATTTTTAACTATGTTGTGGATTATGATATGAAGTATACATAATTTATGATATATAACACCTATATTAAACTTCATAATCCACATTATACCTTTTATAAATCCCATTATCAGTTATGAAATGAATATTGACTTATACCATAGGGTTAGTCATAAAATTCGATATGAAGATTTTTTTCTCCTTTCCCATTTATAAATGGAATTTCTTAATTTATAAATTGGAATTGAATTATATAAAAAGGTATTTTGGGATATATAAATAATTTATAGTGTATTTTTGGATAATACAGAAATATTTATAAAACATTTAATAAATAAATACCCACAAAATCGATTTTCAATGTTATAATACATATGATTTACATGGAATGACATATAATTTAAACATAAATTGTTTATATGGGAATTATGATGTAATTTATGAAAAAATAATGTAAAAAATTTGAAAAAATTTAATGAATTTATTTGAAATTATAAATGTTTTATAATTAATGAATTTTCACATTCAATGTCATATTTAAAAAAAATGAGCATTATCAATAGGATTTATTATAATTGACTGGATAAAAGTTCAAATAATACTAAATAAGTTATATTTTTAATATTTAAAATTATTTCATAATATATATTAAATATAAAATGTTTAGATTCCCAATATCATATATTTAAATAATTTTTGGACTTGACTCCACTTCCCACATCTTCCTTTAATTACACTATTCCATTTATATTTGGAGAATCATGTCTAATATATTTAAAGTAGAAATTATGATAGATTTTAATATTTTTTTCATCTTAATTTTTGTAACAACATGTATAGATCATGCTTTTTTGAGTCTACTAATGGATACTATTACGAAATCCTATTTCTTGATATGGTGGTACAAGGATGTTAACATGAACTTGGAGAACAATATTAGCAGTTGTTGGTCCATAAAATGTATAATGTTATTCCATAGGATGGTTGTTTCCATGATGATTTGTCTTTCTAGGAATTTTCTTCAGGATCTTTTGGTGTTTTAAAAACTGGGTGTTAATGGACAATTTAAAAAATCAACTAGTTTAATTTTTGTTGTATAGAAACCCCATATTACAGGTTTTATTGAGTTCAATATAGATATTTCTTCAAAAGAAAATCTAGTACCTTTTGGATGTAGTGGAATTTTTAGAAACAATAATGAAGATACACTCTCTTACTTCTACAAGGGTTGTGGCATCATATTATCTAATTATGTCGAGATGGAGGGACTCATTTTTGAAATTCAAATTGCATGATTTAAAAATTGGAAAAAAATTCTTGCTTGAGTTAGAATGTATTTTTATTGAGAAAATTATCACCCTTAATGTCCCCCCTCATAGAGGTTGGCTGAGACATGAGAGGATAGAATGGAGTATTGTAGGGGTATGGATTTTATCATCTATCACATTTATGGAGGAGGTAGTAGAATCTAGGAATGGTTTGAAAATATCGTGGTGGGATCAGGGATTAGTATCTAGTATTGTAATTTTCTAAAGTCAATTGTTAAACTCTTATTTCATGATATTTTTAACACTCATTCCTTTTTTTTGATAATTACTTTCTAATGTTCTATTGAGGGGGATATTATTGTTGTTATTGTAATTATTTTTATTTTTATTATTATTAAGCTAATTTGACCGTATGATAAGATATATGTTTTGGAGACAAGTGGAAAAATTTAAACTTATCCATTAATGGAGTTTTTTTGCAAATCACTCAGTTGAAATATGGGGGTTGTACTAACTAATTTGTTAGAGGTAATAATTGATGAAGGATTCAATTACTTATAGATATAAATGACATGTTTTAGTTTTTTAATTTAGTAAAGGGGGTTTCAAACCCTAATGTAGAGTTTTACTATGAGGAAGATATCTATAACATGGATACTATATTTTCCTATAATAGTTGGATGATGTTTGATGAAATTTAAAATTTTATTGTTAGGTGTCCCAAAATTTAAATTCATTTTGATAAGGGATTAGGGGATACAAGAGAAGTAATAAAAATTGAGTGGAATGTGTATTTTTATCTAATGTTGACTTGAGGACATACACATATTAAATTGGAATACAGTTGATTCTACTTGAGTTCTATTTTCATTCATTAAATTGGGTATGATGGAATTTATTATAGTACTCTCTGAAATTATTAATGTTTTACGTTCATTACCCCTCTTGTATATAATGTAAATTTCTTGATCTTAAATAAATATTTGGGGTATAGGTTTGGGGAAAACATGTTCCCCAGATCATTTTTGAATTATTAGTGTTATTATTTATTAATTGTTCATAAAGTAATATCTCATGCCTTAATCTATGAAATTTTTATTTATTCATATATATCAAAATTTAATATTGTAAATGGTTTTATGGTTTAGTTTAATGAGGTAAAATGATTCTATTTATTAACATACATGTATTTACAAATTTTAATGCTTGGTATGATAATTGATTTGGTTGAATTAATCATTTATTGATTTATAATATTTAATTTATAATTTAATTACGGCTTATACAAATTAGGTGTTAGAATTAATATATATGTGGGTTCTCTCTTGATTAATGATCCATGTGTATTGGTAAATTGAGCCAAAATGCTAACTAGGCTATCTGTTTAGGGAATCTGTAAAAAAGTACAGGTTGGGTACTTGTATCTCCAAGCTAAATCTTGAAGTCATTATTTATTTAATAAAATTATATGTATTTAAATAAAATGGATTCATTTAATTTATGAATCAGATGAATTTGGATATATATATAATTAACTTTAATTAGAGACATAAGTTATAAGTCGTTTAAACAATTATACATTAATATATACGGACTATGTTGATTTTTTGGAAGGAATATGATTTTCAAATAAATATGTATAAGAATTAATACACGTAAATGGAACATGTGAGAAAATACAGTGATATATATTATAAACATTTATAAATACTATATTCTAGGTTTCTTCAAATGAAAATCCATGTTGAAACCTTTGCTATCTAATAAGGTTGGTTCAGACTAAATCCAGGTGAACAAGTGTTATATAGTGTAAGGAATACCAAATCATATTGTAATCAATTTTTTACATTTAACTATAAAACATAACCAGATATAAATGTAGATGAATAATTTGAGTGAATCCATATGATTAATTAAGATAAATAATTTTATTCTCGATTATCAAAGATCCATAGCTAATATGATTAACACAATTACTTTCCTAAATAACTAAGTTGTGATGGGAACACTATATTTGAAATATTATGTAGTGAAATATAGATCTTATCACACTAACAGATATGATGAAATTTTAAATGCATCAAAAATTTTGTGGAGGAAAATTTAATAAAATTTCATAATAAATGAATGTAAAAAATTATACTCATCTTATAAAAGCATCAATTGTAGATAAATGTAATCATTATTATCAAACATGAATGAGATATATATTCTTGGGACTGATAATTATAATGGAAATAACTTCTTAAACTGTAATGGAAACAAAATTTTCATTCTTATGTTAGAAGGAAATAATTTTTTTCTTGAGAAACCCCTTCTTGAGAAGTAGAAAGTTGATTCCATTCTAAAGTAGAATCCAAATACATATTAAATTTTAAACATTATTTATATGTATAAACTCTCATGATTCTTTTCATAGATCCAATGTAGAAAAAAATGAAAACGTCGTTGCGTTAAAGATAAAATATACCCTAAAAAGGCTCTATTAGGAACATGATATTGATGAGGGGTATGTGGTTTAAAAGTATTCCTATACATGTAATATATATGAATTAAATTCAATACCTACTCATGTGATCCTTATTTCTTGGAATTTAAATTACTTAAAGGGGTTGTAGTCACCTTTATGATTTGATATAGAAATGGTCTACAATCTAAAATCAGTATTGTAATGTTTTTTAGAGTTTATTTTCAATTAATATATAAATTATTTCAATAAAATTTAACACAATGTCCTTAATATATTGAATATAACTAATAATGACTTCTGAGATCCAATAATGAGTGTATTATTTGTAGTATTACTGGGTATTTTTTGAAACTAAAATTAGAAAATGGCTAATAGAAATTCCAAAAAATTTGTTTCTAGTAGTCATATAATGTTTTTTTAAGCCTAAGGGAGGGTCCATAGAGGGGGGGACTTGGTTCCATTATGGAACATCTATACATGCTATGTATAATGGTAGATAAATTAATTTTTAGATATTGAAGGGCATATGACATCGACTATATGTTTTTCAAATGTTGAGAAAATGATGGTGTTTAGAACTTACTGAGAAATTTGTCATTAATGAATAAATTATGTATTCAAGTGAAAGGTCAAGGGGTTTTTCCATCAAGGAGTTTGATATTGTGAATTAAAATAATTCTATAATGGATCAAGAATAAATATTATGCATTTTTTATTTATTTTTGATCTAAAATGATAAGAAATGTCCTTAAAAACAATAGTTTTTATCAATATGGGAGGTGATATTTTTGATAGACAAGGGTATATTTTTATTAATTTCTATAAAAAAATTGTAAAATAATTTATGATAAAATTTTCAAATCGGGGATAATTTTTTTTATCCAAGATATTTATTCAAATATATGGTAGGTTTTCCCATAACCCATCAGTGGCATATTGAAAGTATAAAATAATATTTTTAGAATAATGATTTAAACAAAAATAATACCATATAAAATATTATTGTTTAATGGTTATTTTTTAAATATTATCAAAAAGAGTAACTAAGTATTATTTCCTAAAAATTGAGTTTGTGTATATTAAAATGATATTCTGAAGAATAATATATTTTCAAAATTAATACTGGGAGTATGTTTTGACTTCGATAATTTCAAAGGTTAACAAATAAAATATTATACAAATAAAAAATTTAAAGTGAGTGTAACTTTATATCCATAAATATTTTTAGGTATGTGTTTGTAGAAAAGATAATATAAAGTGTTATATTTTGTAACCAAAATGTTATGAAAAAAAATTTTGAATGGAATAGTTTCAAAAGATAATGATGATGAAAATGAACCTAGAAAAGGTTGTAAGTAGACTACAAAAGGTATTAACATCTTAAAATTGGATGTTTTGAAGTAAGGAAGTTTGAATACTTGTTTAAGGATTTAGACATTGGGGGTATGATTCCAAATATTAGTATTTTTCATGAAATATTTTTTCATTTATGTAACCCATTAAACAAGTTTAGTGGGAGGGGTTTCTTTGATTATGGTATAGAGATTCTGTAGAAATTATATCAAAATGCATTGAATTTAATGAATTATAAAATATAACAAATATAAAGATTTTTGACAGTCTGTTATACGAGATGTGAGGCTAATGAATATATATTGGTTTTACAATATTTTTATAATAATTATATATATATATATATAATATGTCATGTTATATAAAGGAAGATCCTACTTTATCAATCCTTCATATTGACATCACATATTTTATGGAGTGAATCGATAATTAACCTCTCAAAATATGTTTCGGATTTATGATTAAGAAATGTTCATCTTAAATTTTTAGAAGTTTTTTTGAAATGTTTATCTTTTTTTAGATTGGATTTTATATCGTTATATTAAATATGATCATGAGGCAAAAAATGAGTCTAGAATATTGGATGTCCTATAAGGTATACAACATTGTGTGTCGTATCCTATTTATTTGGTACACTAGGGGAGTATGTTCCATATTTGGAATTCTATATTTCATGAAGTTATAAAAGGTAACTGGAATGAAAATCATCACACATCTATAAAATTCTCACACCATCTAAATGACTGAGTTAATCAGGGGTGATTGGGTATTTTTCTGATCATATTATCGATTGAGTATAATCATGCTAGGTTTTTCCTTGTTGTATGATGATTATGAAATTTAGGCCCTCAATTGAGGTTGACCAAAGGAATGAATTTTCAATCATAAATTAGTGGAATGTGATGTGATTTGAAATTGGATGATTTTTATGTGATGTTTTTATCCATATTCATAAGTGGCATGCTATTTATTTATCCATTGTTTTAGACTATACTCAATGAATTTAGAATTAAGGAGTAACTATATGAGACTGATACTATATGTCCCATAGTTACATAATGTCTCGAAAACAAGATCATATGAACGTATTTTATATTATATAGTACTACATCTGGGTATAGGTATCGGGACAAATGTTTTTATAGAGATCACATCAAATCCCTTTATATCTTGAGTATAACCTATTATTTTCCAATGAAAGATCCATTTTTCATTTATAAACCCAGAAAATAATATATTTTTTAAATTATACAATGGTTGGTGAGGCCACGCTTTGTGGTTAACTGAATGGGGATTATGTTTCATGAAATTTAGATAGTTTTTTAAAACTATTTTAAAGATTATTAAAAATGAGTATTGAATGAAAATCCACAAATTATTGTATGTGATGTGATATAATGTGAAGTTTCCATTAACATTATAAAATTGTTCTAAAATATATAAAAAATTACTTTTTGATATATTTGGACATTTTTTTGTATGATACAATATATGATGAAGTGGTACAATGTTTATATAGGATTAATGCAAGTGGGAGATTGATAGAGATATGACCTAAATCATATAAACGCATGAAATTTACGATTAAATAAAAATTAAATAAATATATATATATATTATAGTGAGATATATATGAAACCAAGACATATGATATTCTATTTATGTGGTAAAATAATATTATATAATGTGAGATATTATATCACTATCGTGTTCTATATAATATTTAAATATATATACATATTAAAATTATTAAGATATATGAAATCATTTCCTTTAATATTTTAATTAGGAAAATTTTAAATGTTGACATTTGATTCATAATCCACTTAGTCTATCATTTATATTTCTCATTTCATGTGATGAAACACTGACAGAATTAACATAAGTCAAAGTGTTAAAAATTCTGTATCTATTGAAATAAAATTAAAATTTCATAACATTCATGTAAATACAATAAATTCATTGGTAGAATCCCTAAATACTATATAAAAGGGAATAATTCTTTTGAAATAAAATCATAACATATCTATACATTTTAGTTTCTCTTAACCTGGAACACTCTTCTAATTCATTATTTGATCAAGGAGGTACTAGCATATAGTGGAAGAAAGTATGATCCCACCTAAGAATTGGGAATTTCATAAACTGCTAGATACAACTGTGATAAAGGAATAAATTTTTTATTTCTCAATGATATTCATAAAAATAATTTTTAATGATAGGTGGATTAACTCATTTTAGGGTAAACAATATGGTTTTTATTTTACAGTATACATTATTTTAGTTTCATTTCATGTAAATCTTGGATTGCGGTTTGTTTTTTTCTTTTTTTCTTGAATAATTTCTATTTAATCATAAGAAAATTGTTATATATACATTAGTTATTCTATGTTATATTTGTTTATGAATGATCACCATTATTTGTGGATTTTTTGTATTATTTTTTTTATACAGTTAGTTTTTTATGTGGTCATGTATTTATATAACTTCACTAAAAACCCAAATATTCAAGTAAACAAACTTTCATATTGGTTATTAGGTTTATTTTAGCCATAGAATCATGAGGTTTGGTATTCTAGTATATCAAGAAATATATTTTCCTCTGTTTTTTTTTCCAATGGAAGAGGGAAGGTTGGACAAGAAATAGTATAAATGTTTGACCACATTTTGGGTAAGGGTAGTGGGTATAATCATCGGTCAAACTGGTTATCCAGCATAGGTTTTTAATTATTATTTTTAATTGGTTTCTACTATGATATATTTGAACATTATAATTCCTCGACACAAACCACTGAGTTCAAACAAGAGTGCCACATGACCTCATGCACACCTCCCCATATGCAAGAGGATGCAGATTAGTAGTTAGTGTATAACTCCATTATTGCGTATTCTATACCCTCAGAATCATTTCATAGAAAAAATAATAAATAGTTAACAATTATAATAACTATTGTATCATAAATAATCTAAAAGATGGCATTGAATTCATATAGGTAATAAACGGGATACCAAAGTGTGTATCCAAACCATATTAATGAAGTAAATAGTTAAATAAATAATTTAAACAATGGGGATCCTCTTAATTCTATCCCATTATGTAAAGACCTGTAAATTTCAAGGAAATTATTTTTCTAAATATTTTGGAATTTTACGAGTATGTGGCTTCTAACGGCACTTCATTCGGAGGCCCGGTGTGCCTGAAATCAATTTTCAAAGTTTGCCTTGGGTACGTTCAGTGAACAAATGAGCGGGTTTTTCTAACATCCAAACCAGTGCTCGGAATCGAAATCCGAGGGCACCGATGAACTCGTAGTGCCGGTAATTGCTGAAAGGGACACTTACTGCAGATGCGTTCACAAAATAGGAGAAGATAATTTTTAGGGGATTGTTTGAGAAATAACTAAAAAAATGATGGTACAATTTTTTATTTTATGAGGAGGTTTTTCCTCCCATGGGTTGCTAAGGTTGGGTCCCACAACTACATAACTACCCAAGTGTGGATTCAAGAGAGGTGGGTCTGACACAAGCCCCACCATTTAATTCCATCAAAATCTCTTTAAGAACCCCCACTATTTTGAAAAACCTCATTTTTAATGTCACCTCAATCCATTAAATTATGCCAACCCATATTTTAATGAGGAACCTTCCTCTTTTCCATTTTTTTAATTTAACAGCCAACATGTTTAATTAAAGGGGATCCTTCTCTCTCCCTTCCTTAATTAAATGCCGACCCATTTTAATTAGTGTGGTGATTTAATTACGAGAGAGTTTCTTTGCATGGATAATAAAATAATAGGGGAACCTATTATTTTATTAAGAAGGAGAGCTTCGTTGTGCGGGAAAAACGCCAGCCTCTAATGAAGAACAACGAAAAACACCGACCTCCGATGATGAACGATGAAGAACACTGGTTCCTCGGAGATCTAAGACACGCCACCAATCTTCTTCCCTGTGACAAGAAAAGAGACACCGCTTCTTCCTCGGTGTTTTCTGTCAATGCCTAAAACCCCCCTTTTCCATGACGTCATCTACCACGACGTCGCCTCCCGCGACGCCGACGAATGCCTTCTTTATTGAGGTAGGGGATTTTGATTAATGTTTCCTTATGTGAATCTTATATCCCGGGCGTCGCGTAAAATTGTTTGTAATGTTTGAACCACTAATGCAGTGGGTGTGGACTAAGGAACAAGTCTGAACCCACCGCTAGTTTTTTCTTAATGCACTAAATTCTTTGAGACGACAAAACAGGACTGAATTGGAGATTGGAGGCCATCTCAGTAATCTACGGGTCCCGAGACGACCACAGGCACAGACGGGAGCAAGAAAAGACCACCGGAGTGACTCTGGTGGCCCATGTAAAAATCTGGCGGCCGGAGGCGGCGGCGCCCCGACGTTCCGTTGGCAGGAGCCGTTGCGGTGGTGAGGAGCTAGATACTGCGGTTGCGCGGGATCCTGGGAGATACTTCGTCGGTCGTCGTGTCTGCGGAGTGCCAAAGGGGCGGGGGACCGCGTCCCCCAGCTCACCCTGCTGGCTGAGCTAGCGCACCCTCCCCTGGCCGGGCTGGGGCGGGTCACGCGTACCGAGCTAGGGTGCGCCCATCTGGGCCGGACTCGGGTCGGGTCGACCCGATTCAGGGCAACCCATGGGGGTTGGGTCGGGTCAGACCGAGCCCAGACCCCCCACTTCGGACCGCTTTCGAATTTTTCCCAAAACATGAGCTACAGACTTTTGATCAATGCACTGTCAGTTGCGTGGGAATCCTTGAATCGAGATGGTCGTTTCGATATATTATAATGAGGTTTCGGCAAATTTTGGGTACATCCGGGTTGGTTCAAACATCAAACCAACCGGGCCCTTAGATCGGAAACACTTATATCTTAAGGACCGAACATCTGATTGGCGTGCCGTCAATCGCATTGGTATCCTTTTGTTGAGACAATCCTTTTGGAATAATTCTATTGAGCTTTGGATTCTACTGGAGTACGGTCGGGTTGGTAATAGCTTAAAAACCAACCGGGCCCCTAGAACGGAAAAGCCAATGACTCTCAAACCGGGCATCCGATTGACGCGCCGTATATCGCGTCAGGCTTCTTTTGACAAGATAGAACTTTGGGATACATCAACTCTGTACTTCATGACAGTTGATGTATCGACTCTCTTTTGCTCGAGGAGTGGACCCTCCCGGAATCGAGCATGCTGTGTGCGGGAACCCTAGAGTTGGCTGCGACTGCGACGATGACGACTGCACTTGGATCCTCCGTGGGTTCAGAAGCAAGGACGACTGTACGTTGACCCTCCATGGGTTTGACAGTGTGGATGACTGTACCTGGATCCTCCGTGGGTTCGGCAGCGATGACGACTGTACTTGGATCCTCTATGGGTTCGGCAGGGAGGACAACTGTACATGGATCCTTCATGGGTTTGATGACAATGACTACTGTTTTTGTATCCTATGTGGGTCCGGCAGTATTTGACTTTGTACTTGTATCCTATGTGGGTCCGGCAGAGTAGCTGGTCTTGTATCCTTTGTGGGACTGACAGCTTAGCTGGTCTTGTATCTTATGTGGGTCCGACAGCTTAGATGAATCAGTGACTACATCTGATAATCTCTATCGCCATACGAAGCGTATACCTATGTGAGATGAGTCTTGATTCTCAATCATTATCATTGATGTGGTTGACTTGCATTCCAGTGTGGATTGGGTAGTTCTTTCCTATGTGGTCTAGGTTGTGCTTGGGCTGAGGAGATGGAGACGAACTGTAACTGATGACTTAGGTATATGAATGGGCATATACCTAAGTAGAGTATTTTGATACTTCGTGATTGTATATCTCCTTTGTGGTTTATCCTTCGTGGATTCTGAGAGACCTTCGGGGGTCTTCGGGTCCCTACATATTATCGTATACTCACCCATGCACGGGCTATGCCCACACTACATTGTGTTGGATGCAGACGTCTGACAGCACTGATCGAGGTGGAGTCCTGTGGAGCGGAATGGTACCCGGAGGTGGACCACTTGGCGGGACGTACCCAGAGCAGATGGTTGGACCGAGGAGTTGAGGAGGCTATTTGTACCCACCCTTCAGGTGGGATTTTCAGAGGATGACTCGGTGTTTCTATTTTACATTCTGCTGTTGTACGTTCCTTTCAGTTGTACTGTACTTTTAGTTGGGTTTGTATACTGGCCCATTTCCTTTCAGCACTTACCTTGTACCCAGTTTTACCTAGTGTTTACTTCACATGCGAACTCTGTGGTGTTTTTTTACTCTTTAAAGGAAATTACTTCCCTTATTTTGGGTTTTACGCCTCTGGTACTAGTAGCCAGCCCCTGGCCTATGGAAGGCGGGCTTGGGATAATCATGACACAGGCCCCGAGGACGGGTCGTGTCAAATTGATATCAGAGGAGTCGGTTCTACCGCAAAACTCAGGACACTGATAATTTCTTCTATGTGAAGCAATAATGTTTAGAGTAATGAGTTTGGTTATCCGTCCAGGGACTCTAGTGTTTGTGTGCTGGCCAACATATCCATACACCAGGACCCTGACTTCTGATTTCTGACTCAGTGCAAGAAAACATTGAATGCATGTGTGTCTACTTCTAAAAGTTTTCATTGTGATTACATTGTCTCAGCTCACCAGGTATACTGTACTAACTATGGCGCACCTGTTTTTTAGGATGGCCCCATGACGGTAGCTAGCTAGGGTTCCCAGTTACATGAAAGATGGTATCCCACCTAGCAGTGAGGCCACAGTGCAGTGCCCTATTTTAGTAGAGGCACCGACGGTACCTCTACCCGCTGAGCCACCGATGACACCAGCCCCAGCAGCAGAGAGTGCACGGAGCCTGAGTTCATTGCACGAGTTGCAGTGTTAGAGGTCACCCAGGTTCCACGGATAGATGTACCCTCATGCATTCTAGTATTGTATGGAGGCTATCGTCCGAGTCTTCAGGTTAGTAGGGACACTAGCTGACCACATGGTGATCCTTGCGGCGAGTCTCCTGCATGCAGCAGCAAGTATATGGTGGACCCTAGTGCTCTAGGTGCACGACGAGGCATATCTACTTTGGACAGACTTCGAGAGCCTCTTCTGTTTGGAGTTCGTTCCAGCCAGCCTCTGTGCGGTGCGCATTCAGGAGTTACTACAGATGCGGCAGGGCAGTATGTCAATAGCCCAGTACTCTGCGAGATTTACCAAAATCTCGTGCTACACCACAGACATGGTACGAGACCCATTCTTCCGGGCCTCGACCTTCGAGTAGGGACTGAGGCATGAGATCAGGGCTTCGATGATCTCCCTCAACATCCCGACGCAAGCGAGGGTGCTAGAAAGAGCCCTTCTAGTGGAGAGTTTTCCGGCGAAGCAGACACCAGCGGAGAGACCCTCCATAGGACGACACGTAGCGGAGTCTTCTGTAGCCGGCAGTAGACAGCAGATGCAGGGGTCCAAGCGGACTATTCCGTCAGCTGGGCAACCTCAGTATATAGCTTCGGCTATGTGGGGCACATGACATAGAGCTAGCCATACGAGGAGAAAGCAGTGCTATGCTTGCGGCGGGCAGGGTCACATGGCTTGAGACTGCCCGACTTGCCCTACAGATGAGTAGCAGGTGGAAGAGGGACCTCCCAAGTAGAGGTTCAACCATGGTGGTCCGATGGGAGCAGGAAGACGTGGAAGAGGGGCTGGCCAAGCAGTAGATGGTGGATGACATTTCGAGGCCCTATCAACACTACAACCAGGAGGACCACCTCGACCATAGGGAATGGATGGACGTGGGAGATCTCAGCTTCAGGCTGCTGAAGCATACGATTGGGGAGCTCCGGATGTAGGTGGACTAGAGCGGGACTAGGAATATAGGCCTTTGTTCTTTGTGTTTTAGATTCCAGGTAGTCGCTGTTGTGTTTACCTTGTGTCTTTGTACTACGAGCTACAGTAAAAAAATACACTTATCTTTGTGATGTTTACTTTCCTGTCCACTTGTATGACTGATACTAAGAGGTTCCATTTTAAAACTGTTGACTTGATTCTCACTTTCTAGAAACTTATAGGAGGAGACCCAGTGACCACACACTACTTCTAACAGTATGACTCAACCCTCGGAGGCGAGAGTAACAGTTGGATCTCTTAGTAGTAGCGTCAAAGCCTTACGACATCATCCATGGAATAAAATTGTACCATTCATTTCAGGATTGACTTTATTAGGAAAAGAATGTGGTTCATCCCAGGGATGAGACCAGATTTATCTTTTCAGCAGATGAGAAATCTCAGCAGCTCTTTGGTGGAACGTAGATGAAGAAGGGTGGAGATAAGTTCTTAAAATCGGATATTCTCAACCATTGTTGGTTGAACGTACGGTTTGCGGTGCTCTCCAACTCTTTAGTCTCAGGTGTTTTTTCTTATAGAAGTACCTGAAACTGAGACAACGGTGATGGCTTGAGGTCCCCATGGATTATGACTTTGAGATTGTCTATACTCCTAGGAAGGGGAATGTTGTGGCTGATGCTCTCAGCAAGAGATCGGGCATTCAACTACTTGGAGAGGCACCAAATCTTTTAGCCTCTTTGCAGATATCCTTCGTGGATATTGATGGGGAAACCTGTCTTCAGTCCCTCATAGTCACTCCTCCACTACTTCAGTGGATCAGAGAGGTGCAGTGTGGAGACGTTGACATTGAGGCGCGATGTGCTCAGATATCCTCAGGGATAGCACCAGATGTATTTTCTGAAAGAGGGGATCACACCATCCTCTTCCGGGGACATACCATGGTACTAGTTACACTGTAGGAGGAGGTGCTAAGGGAGTTCCACACTTCCCCTCTAGCGGTATTTCCGAGGGTAGCGATGATGTTCCAGGACCTCATACAACAATACTGGTGGCCGGGTATGAAGAAGGCTATGGCAGAGTTCATTTCTCGATGCCTCACTTGTCAGCAAGTGAAGGTAGATTACCAGGTACCTACATGCTTGGTAAATCCATTAGAGGTCCCTAAGTGGATGTGGGATGGGATATCCATGGATTTCATGACAGGGCTTCCACGTACTTCCAGAGGACATGACGCTATCTGGGTGATCATTGATCGACTTACCATGTCGGCCCACTTCCTACCGATCTGAGAGGAGGGATCAGTAGAGAGCATGGGACGCCTATATGTTTAGGAGATCATATGGATTTATGGTGTGCCATCATCTATCATCTCTGATAGATACGCTTGATTTACATCCCGGCTTTGGAAGGGGTTGCAGGAGGCCTTTCGGACGGAGCTATGTATGAGCACTGCCTTTCACCTACATACGGATGACCAGATGGAGAGGACCATTCAGACCCTCGAGGACATGCTTCGTGCATGTGTCCTTGACATTGTTCACAGTTGGAAGGATCACCTACCCTTGGTGGAGTTTGCGTACAACAACAGATACCACCCCACCATCGGGATGACACCTTACGAGGCACTGTACAAAATACCTTACAAATCTCCTATGTGTTGGATTGACCCAGGGGAGTCAGCACTCGTAGGACCAGAGATGGTTCAGGCTACAATGGAGAAGGTGCAGATCATCCAGAAGCGGATGAGGACTAGACAGAGTAGATAGAAGTCTTATACTGATAGGAGGCGGAGACCACTAGAGTTTGAGGATGACGACCATGTTTTCTTATGGGTCTCACCTAGACGTGGGTTATGGAGATTTGGTCGTTGTGGCAAGTTATCTCCGTGCTTAATCGGACCTTTCCAGGTCCCCAATAGGGTAGGCGAGGTGGCTTACCGCCTGGCCCTTCCACCTCAGCTACACCGGGTGCACGACGTCTTTCACATATCTCAGCTGAGGAGATATTTGAATGACCCGACGCATATCATCGACCACATGGAGCTGGACATCGATGACCGGGTGACTTTTACGGAGTTCCTGGTGAAGATAGAGGATCGATAGAAGTGTGTCCTACGTGGATGGTCGATACATCTGGTGCACATTCATTTTCAGCACGGGAACCTCCAGGAGAGAACATGGGAGTGGGAGGCTCAGATGCGTGCTCAGTACCCTTATTTGTTCCTCTAGTTTTTTTTGTAGCTTTATGGGGACGTAAATCCCTGAGGTGGGAGTAATGTAAATACCTGTAAATTTTAAAGAAATTTTTTTTCTAAATACTTTGGAATTTTTCGAGTCTGTGGATTCTGACGGAACTTGATTCCGAGGCCCAGTGTGCCTGGAATCAATTTTCAAAGTTTATCTCGGGTACGTTCAGTGACCGAATGAGCGAGTTTTTCGAAAATTTGAACCGGTGCTCAGAATCGAAATATGAGGGCACCGATGAACTCGCAGTGCTGGTAATTTCTTAAAGGGACACATACCGCAGATGTGTTTGCAAAAGAGGAGAAGATAATTTTGGGGGGATTGTTTAAGAAATAAATAAAAAATTGTCGGTGCAATTTTTTAATTCATGAGGAGGTTTTTCCTCTCATGGGTAGTTAAGGGTGGGGCCCATATTCAGAAAACTACCCAAGTGTGGATTTAAGAGAGGTGGGGCCCATAGTCAGATAACTACCCAAGTGTGGATTTAATAGAGGTGGGGCCCACGTGATCCCCACCATTTAATTCCCTCAATTCTCTTTAAGAACCCC
Organism: Viscum album; assembly: GCA_963277665.1. Classification (NCBI taxonomy): domain Eukaryota; kingdom Viridiplantae; phylum Streptophyta; class Magnoliopsida; order Santalales; family Viscaceae; genus Viscum; species Viscum album. The sequence continues at coordinate 266,440,395 of OY728132.1, read as the reverse complement.
CATTATTTTTACAAACCTCCTTTTTAATATCCCCTCAATCCATTAAATTATGCCAACCCATATTTTAATGAGGATCCTTCCACTTTCCCCCTTTTTTAATTTAACAGCCAACACATTTAATTAAAGGGGAACCTTCTCTATCCCTTCCTTAATTAAATGTAGACACATTTTATTTAGTGTGGTGATTTAATTATGAGAGATTTTCTTTGCATGTATAATAAAATAATAGGGGAACCTATTATTTTATTAAGAAGGAGAGCTTCGTTGTGCAGGGAAGAACGCCAACCTCCGACGAAGAACGACGAAGAACGCTAACCTCCGACTAAGAATGATGAAGAAAGATGGTTCCTTGAGGATCGGCGATGCACCACTAATCCTCTTCTTCGTGACAAGAGAGAAGCCACCGCTTCCTCCTCGGCGTTTTCCTTCATCACCTACAAACCCCATTTTTCCACGACGCTGTCTATCGCGACACCGTCTACTGTGATGCCGATGAACACCTTCTTTGTTGAGGTAGGGGATTTTTATTAATGTTTCCTTATGTGAATCTTATATCCCGGGTGTGGTGTACAATTTTTAGTAATGGTTGAACCACTAGCGCGGTGGGTGCGAACTAACGAACAAGTCAAAAACCACTGCTACTTTGTTCTTGATGAACTGAATTCTTGGAGATGACAAAACGGGAATGAATTGGAGAATGGAGGCCATCAATGTAATCTATAGGTCCCAATACAACCACAGGCATAGAAATGAGCAAGAACGGACCACCAGAGTGACTCCGGTGGCCCGCGGAAAACTCCGGCGGTGAGGGTCGCCAGCGGCCGGCACCGGCTAGCCGCCTGGAGGCGAAGGCACCCCGGTAAGAGCCGCTGTGGCTGAAGCCGAGGTGGCGAGGAGCTGGATCTCGTGGCAGTGCGGAATCCTGGGAGACACGGCGTCGGTTGCCATGTCCACAGAGCGCCAAAGGGGTCAGGGGCCGCGTCCCCCTGCTCGGCCCAATGGTCGAGCCAGCGCACCCCCCCCCCCCGGCCGGACCAGGGCGGGTCGCGTGGATCCGGTTGGGCCGCGCTCTACCGGGCTGGACCCGGTCCTGGGACGGGTCAACCCGGTTCTAGCCGACCCAAGGGGGTTGGGCCGGGTGGGACCGGGCCCAGACCCCCACTTCAGACCGCTTTAGGTCTTTTTCCCATAACATGATCTACAGACCACCGATCGACGCATTGTCAGTTGCGTGGGAATCCTTGAATTGAGATGGTCATTTTGGTATATTACACTTGAGGTTTCAGAAATTTTTTGGGTATGGACGGTTTGGTTATAACTCGAAACCAATCGGGCCCTTGGATCGGAAATGCTTATACCTTAAGGACCGGACATCCGATTGATGTGCCTTCAATCGCGTTGGGATCCTTTTGTTGAGATATTCATTTTGGATTACTTCACTCGAGGTTTAGACACAGATGGAGTATGGTCGGGTTGGTTTTAGCTTAAAAACTAACCGGGCCCCGGGAACGGAGAAGCCAATAACTCTCAGACCTGGCGTCCGATTGACGCACCGTCTATCGTGTCAGGTTTCTTTTGATGAGACAGGACTTTGGGATAAACAAAATTTGTACTTCATGATAGTTTATGTATCTACTCTCTTTTTCTCGAGGAGCGGACCCTCCCAGAATCAAGCACGCTATGTGTAGGAACACTAGAACTTGCTGCGATTGCGATGATGATGACTACACTTGGATCCTCTATGGGTTTGGCAGTGAGGAAGACTGTATGTGGATCCTCCGTGGGTTTGGCAGCGAGGACGAATGTACCTGGATCCTCCGTGGGTTTTGCAGGGAGGAAAATTGTACATGGATCCTCCATGGGTTCGGCAACGAGGACGATTGTACCTGGATTCTTCGTGGGTTCGGCAGGGAGGACAACTGTACATGGATCCTCTGTGGGTTCGGTAGCGTGGATGACTGTACATGGATCCTCCGTGGGTTCGGTAGTGAGGATGACTGTACTTGGATCCTCCATCGGTTCGGTAGTGAGGATGACTGTACATGGATCCTCCATGGGTTCGGAAGTGACGACGACCGTACTGGAATCCTCCGTGGGTTCGACGACAATGACGACTGTTCTTGTATCCTATGTGGGTCTGGCAGTATTTGACTCTATACTTGTATCCTATGTGGGTCTTGTAGAGTAGCTGGTCTTGTATCATTTGAGGGTCCGACATCTTAGCTGGTCTTGTATCCTATGTGGGTCTGATAGCTTAGATGAATCAATGACTACATCTGATCATCTCTATCGCCATTCGAAGTGTATACCTATGTGAGCCGAGTCTTGATTCTCAATCATTATCATTAATGTGGATGACCTGATTTCCTATGCGGATTGGGTTGTGCTTTCTTATGTGGTCTGGGTTGTGCTTGGGCTCGGGAGCTGGAGCTGAACTGTAAATGATGACTTAGGTATATGTATGGGCATATACCTAAGTAGACTTGTTTGATACTTCGTTATTATATCTTTCCTTTGTGTTTTATCCATCGTAGCTTCTAAGAGACCTTCGGGGGGTCTCGGGGTCCCTATTGAGTATCATATACTCACCAATGCATGGGATTTGCCTGCACTACGTTGTGTTGGATGAAGATGATGGACAAAACTGATCGAGGTGGAGGCTTGTGGAGCTGGACAGTACCCGGAGGTGGACCACTTGGCGGGACGTACCCTGAGCAGACGGTTGGAACGGGGAGCTGAGGAGACTATCTATACCCACCCTTCAGGTTGGATTTCTGGAGGACGACTCGGTGTTCCACTTTTACTTTCTACTGTTGTACATTCCTTTCTGTTTTAATATAATTTCAGTTGTGTTTGTATACTGGACCATTTTCATTCAGCACTTACCTTGTACCCAGTTTTACTTAGTGTTTACATCACTTGCTAACTCTGTGGTGTTTGTTTACTCTTTAAAGGAAATTCCTTCCCTTCTATTGGGTTTTACGCCTTTGGTTCTAGTCGCCAGCCCCTGGCCAATAGAAGGTGGGCTTGGGGTAGTCATGTCACGTGCCCTAAGGAAGGGTCGTGACACTTTATACCACCATTTCTACCACCTATTCTCATCCATCTTAGATAATATCATTTCCCTTACTCAAATTTCCATTATAAAGTTTGTATGATCATCGAGATATCCATGTTGGTTGTGAGTAATAAAACTTAGTTAGACACCACCATTGTATCCATAACAAATGAGAACAAATATTACATGCTTATTCCATTATAATAATAAATGTGTAAGAAATAATAACAACATAAAACCATGTATCGAATGGTCAACCACTAACAAAGCTACCATAACCTCTGATCATACCTGCTTCGGCTCCATGTTAAAAGAATAACAAGGAGATGTCAAAAGTAACCAAAACTAACCAAGTTCTAGTGAATATGTTGTTAGAAAACCTTACGGAATAATGCATGCATGAAACTCAACATTCTCTAGGCCAGAAATGCATCATGATTCTCAACAATCACTAATCATATTGTATGCTACTAAAAAATCAATAGGCATCTATCATGATTCACACAAATTACATGGAATCAAGTGTGATACTCAAAGATCACTAGTCACCAAGAAACATGACACTTGGACATCCATAATCAATTACATCACCAAAATGGAAATCCATGGAATCATTGTATCTAGACCTTATTCATAGGCCAAATATCTCCATCTTCACATGTCATGTGGGCTCCCCCTCTAAGGGACAATCATGTCATTGTAGTCCACCTATTTTGAAAACCATAAATGATGCCACCTTCTGAATGTTAACATACATAATAGGGTAGACCATACAAGGTGTGAAAATCATCATAAGAACATGGTCTGAAAATATATACATTTTATCAATATAAAACATAGAAAATAGATACAAAAAAATAATATCATTAAGCATCATAAGGGGTATCATGGGATTTACACATACACACCCACATTAGATAAAAATAAATAACAATAATCAAGGTTTGCAGACATAAGAATTTTAACAAGGGAAAATGTGTATACAAGAATCTAAAATAGTAATCAAGTTACCTCAAACTCATTAATAATGAATCCTCAAGGATTGTCACAGAATCGTTACCCAAATCTCATCCATGTATTCGTTGGTTCTATCCTCTCTATATGGGTTCCTATGACCAATTAAACTATAATAATTCTAAAAATAAATAAAACCCTCAAGAATTAATATTTTATCTCTTTTAGTTTTTAAATTATGAAATTATTCTATTTAATATGCTAATTTTTTTCCTCAATGAGTTATTACAAAACTACATTCAATAATATTCCATATCCATAACTACCTTGAGATAAGAATGTGGTATTACATTAATATTAATCATTGAAAATTATAGGTATTATTATAAAAGAATTAATCCAGCCATTTCTCCAAAATTGGAATTTAATAAATTACACACGAAATAAGGAGAAGAGGGAATATAAATGACTACCAATAATTTTTCTCCTCATTGTGTTTCACCATGGAATAGAAGAGAGATGTTTCTTCCACACCAATAAACCAAAATAATGGTTTGGATTAATAAAATGAGGATAAAATGATCTTGAATTAGGGAATTTATGATCTTCTTAGACTGAAATGGATTCCAAAAAATTAAATATAACATAATTTAAAGCCCATAATATTATGTTTCTGATATTAAATTTGTCACACCCTAACCATGGATACTTATTTATTATATTCTTATCATTATCATGGATCTCTGGGTTGAGGTTCATTTTGCGTTCCTAGCATAAATTTTTTATTTTTTGAGTTTTGGGTGATTTTTTTACTAATTCACGGGTTGCACATGGTTAGTGGAAACCATGTGGCCCAGCCTTCGTAACCATGTGGTATGTCATGGAGTTAAATAAAAGATACTACACAATTTGAGCAATGAAAGTCAAACTATGAGGGTTGGTCATGAGGTTGTTCTCCTCTTGTCCAGCAACTACTGGATAGTTAGCGCATAGTTTGCGAAACCCTGCAACCTAACCATGCGAGCTGCCAATATTTTTAAAATATTAAAATCCATAATTCTCTCTCACCTCATTTTTATCAAAAACTATGATTGTCCCTCCTTGTTCAATTTTGGTGCATGAAGAGGTCTTGCATGAAAAAACCCTATAGGATTGTATTAATTTATTAGTTTTTTTTATTTTGTATCTAAGTGTACAGATATTATATGGGTCCTAGATCTCTCCTCTATGATGGTTTCATCACATCTAAAATCAATTGAGGTTGGTGTTTCCTCTATTTTCCTTTCTGAATCATTCAATTGATGGTTGTGTATTTTTAAATAGTATGAAGATGTGATTCTCATACTTATTAAACCATTATTTAGTTAATTTTGGTCTTTTATTATTAGAATAAATTGTTAAAAATGTGTTTTTAAGTGATTCTTCATATAATCCTAAGTATATATTCCCTCAATGTGATTGAAAAAATGTCAATTGAGCCTTAAAGGTAAAATTGGATAATTTTTATGGTGTTTTCCCTTGTAATTTTTTTATAAAATAGGTTTTATTGTGATTTATGATTTATAGGTGGGATATTTAAACTTTAATAGTATGGTTTTTATGTTGTTTTGGAAGGCACTCTTAGTTTTAAAACTCTTGATTTAACCTTTTTAAATTATGTGAAATTTTTGGATTTGGGTTGAATTGAATGAAAGTAGTGATTTTGGAAGTGTAAATGGTTTTGGGTGACCCCATACAAATTTAGATTATTCCATTATATTTTGGAACATCCATGAATGAACCAGGTGCACACATGGATGAAAATTTAAATGATGATGGAACATTAAAAATATTGTCATCCTTGAACCTTGGTTTCTCAATGGTTCCTTGGAATCTAAATGGTATGTGGGTTCCTTGGTGTAATTTCTAAAATTGGTCTCAAATGTAGACATTAGAGATATTCTCGTTTGGTCAATTTCATGAGGTTTTATGATATATTAATGTTTTGGAATGGGTTTTTTAATTGTATTTGGTTTTAAAACTATTAAAGGATCGTTTGGGATTGAGAATATGAAAAGTTTATATAATTTTATTTTAGAAATGGTTTATAAACTCTTTTTGATAAGATAGAATTGATAGTGTTGAAGGACAGGTTGATATTTTATATTTTTTTGGAAATGAAAAATTGTATGAAAGTGTAAATGATCGGTTGAGATATTGAAATGTTATTGGGAAAATTTTTATAAGACAATATGATGTGAGAGCCCGGTTGGCACTTAAGAATGGCATATTTTCTGATGTGATCCCTATAGATGGATTTCCCTATATGTGTTATCATAAAGGTGGTGTCAATGATTGGGGAGGGTATGTGATGTGAAGACCAATATGGTGAGTCTCGCGTACAAGGTCCTCCTACATACATATTATACTATTACCATAGGTTTCTTGGGAATATTTAGAGGGGCGAGTGATATTCTCTTATCAAACTTGATTTTATGGGTTAAAACCCATTGGATGGATTTAAAGGCCAGGTGGGTAGTGCCACCGAATTGGGTAGTTTAGATCAGCCATTTGGTTATAGTCCTTGGATTATCCCCATACGTCGGCAAGTGGTTGCGAACTACGTACGTAAAGGGATCAATCTAGGGATTTTTAAGAAATGCGCGTAGTTTTATATCAGCATCTTCTTGTTTATTTTTTTATTGGTCTTAGTTTCCTATTTATACTACTTTTCTATATCAGGAATGGTTTGGCATCGATTTTTTTGGATTTCAATTTGGTTTTTTTTCATAATGTGGTAATTTGATTTAAAAATGGGAAATTGGCGTGTGTAGTTTTGACAAAGGGAGTGCTATGGTTTTTTCTTTTAAATTTATATAACCTCTTTTTATAAATATTTCAAACTAGTGTTTGAGGAATATTTTCATGAAAGGAAACATATGGATTTTATGTTGGTTTTGTACTATGATGTTATGCTCACACCCTACTTGTGAAAATCGGTGATGATAGTCCCAAATAGTTTTGCAGGTTTAGCTTCTTATTCAGGTTTACTGGTTCAATCTAGATCTTAGAGTGGTTTGTTCTTGTGTACTATGGTGACATTGAGGTCACATGGATATCGAATTTTTTATATTCTGTTGTAGTCTATATCACTCATTTTATCAGTTTCCATATTTAGTTGTATTATATATCTAGACTAGTATATGTATTTATTATGACCTGTTGGTGGTTATTGATGCATGCTCAATTTCATTAAATTATTTAAACGATCCTACTTTCGTGTTCTAAATCATTCCATCAAGATTATCTTTTATTCCTGACACTAGTTTAATCCAATGGGGATAGGGAAGTGATGTCATGCCTTTTCTCAGACGGGGTTGGGTATCAGGTTGGATGACATCACATCTTGGTTCATGATTATATTTACTATTTAATTTTCCATTTAAACAAAACATGAATGTAGAGTGTTTAGAATGACATATTTTTTATTAAATCTTTCAAATTATTCAAGAAAATAAATTCCAATGATCCAAATAATTTAAAATGATCAATCTCTTTTAAGGTTCATGCAGGGAAACGAAAATTAAAAAAAATGTTTACAAACACTTTTTCCCTAAAAGGGTATTGCATAAGGGTAACATGGTCTTACAATTACACATTACATATACATTATATTAGGGTAATGATTTTACCCATTTGTAGGTCATAAATCCTTACTTACCCTTACATATATCTGGATTTCCCCTATAAAACCATTGAAAACTCTCTCCTACCTTTACACAGATCATATGGTACCCCTAAACATCCTTTAGGAAGTCCATATTAACCTTAAGTGAATAGAGGTATTCTCAGCTTAACATTACATAGCTCATAGGAGACCCTTACACAACCCTTATAAAGTTTTATTTACCCTTACACAACCCCTAAAAACATGGGGATAACATTACACAACCCATATGAAAACGACTCCACCCGCATTCAAAGTATAGGTCCTATGTAATTGTATCATGTAAATTTATTTATTAAAGTATTCACATCAGATAATTATAAAATTTAAAAAAATAATGGTATTAATAACATTAAAACTATTGATAATGCTTTAATTTCACCCCTCCAATAGTTTCTCATCACTGAGAAGTATCTCCTATGGTTTCTCTCAAATAACTCAGGTCACTAAGCTAGAACATCATACTCAATACCACATTTCCACCATGATTTGACCATTATTCCACAGGATATAAATTTTTTTACCATATTTTGGCAGATTAATATGTCATAGTAGTCTATATGTTTCGCCAAACACTCGTCATAAGTTTCTTCTGGATCAAACTCAACATCCCAATAGCCTATAACATTCATAGGATCAGGAATGTACCCCAGAAGAAATGAAATGTGGAACACATCATTCGTGACTCGATAACATGAATGAAGGTTTAGATTATACACCATTCTACTAATTTGTTCGATGATCTTGAAGGGTCCAACAAACCACATTGATATATTCCTTTTCTTTTATAAATTGTTATTACCCAACAAAGGTGACACTTAAATGAAACCTCAGGCACAAATAGAAAAATTCAACTGTTATATGCTATGGTATGTATATGACCACTTACTACTCTGAGTAGTCACCAATACATTCCTAATGAACTACACCCTCTATGATGTCTCTAACACAAAACAAGGCCTATAAAGTTATACGTTACCCAATAAATGTAAACTCATCATTGAGCGACATGACCATCTGTTGAGATCCTCAAATGGTTCCTTCTATATAGAATCCTAGTAACTATTTTTGTAAGAGAACTACATCAACGGTAGGTTCTCATTTCAACCTCCACATAAGGCTAGAAAATAGTTTGGGATCATATCTCCCATTATGGGAATTCTTCGCTCTAAAATTCCATCTATCTGAGGATTGTAATCTATTTTCAAATGTATCTAAGTCGCTCAGGCTTTATGCAATCCCAGTAAAAACCAAGATTTGAAATGTAGATCTCTATAATATACAATGATTTAGTGAACTCCATATAAGTGTAATATTTCATATATGTATAATTTTTTTAATATTTGAGTACTGAGTGAGTCTAATGAATCAATAGGAAATGAGAAATCTTCATCATCCAATTGAAAATCACCCAGAAAGTATTAATACCCCTCAGGGTACTAGGTAGCCCAGTCAAGAATTCCATCATGATATCCTCCCACATATACATGGGAAATAGAAGTGGATGTATAAAAAGGATGTTTTTTCTATTCATTTAATATATGTAAGGTATGTAATTGATAAAAATACACAGTGATGTCCATCTTAATCTACAGACACTAAAACTATCACTTTAAGTCATAGTATATCTCTATTCCACCACAATGTACCACCCACATAGTGGAATGTGAGTCTCTTATCATATCATACATGATGGAATCACGGAATACTACTATCTAATGTTCCATGATCACATCATTTTCATATAGAAACAAACTATATATAGGATCACCTCCTTCTAGTCACTACCACATCAAAATGCACATCGGGTTAATATCATGACCAACCTCAATATAGTATATAAGAGACGTTGAGATCACTATAGTGGTACAAGTAATTTATCCTAGGTCCTTAGAATAATCCACTCACCAGTTGACCAAAAAGGTCATAAGAAATAACTACTCCTTAGAAGGCTTCTAACCACAATCTTCCTCTAAATTCATTTTACATATTACACTTTCTACAATAGTGATATCTTTACTAGCTACATAGGCCATCTCAAAGTCAAAGTATGTAGGTGATCTACCCAAAACCTCTATCTCATATTGAGTTATTTAATAATGAATATATGACATATACTCTTATGGTTAGTGTAGAAAACCAGACCCCCAATAAAGAGATAGTGTCACCAATACGTCAGAGTGTGGACCATGGATTCCAGATCCAATATGTGAGTAGGGTATAACATAAGATACTAATTAATCCCTTGGTATTAATAATTATTTCAAATGGATTTTTTATGTATCATAGTGCACATCATTTTTAATTCTTCGATCAGGGAGTATCAACACTAAAGAAAAACATAAAATCCTCTTCATATCATGATATGCCCTATTAAAATGGCCTAATCACTAAAACTTTACTCCCATATTCATCAGCAACGTAACAAATGATAATAGATTGAAAAATTCATAGATAAAATTTCAGAATTATCACACTAAATGAAGGAGGATCATGATATCAAAAAAATTATGGGGACATTTCAAAGACATCACTACATCTACTTCCTACGGGTCCTTGGATATAGATATATCAAATAGCACATGACTTTTCAAATTAACCTCAGGAATATAAAATTCACAATTCAATATCATGGTTTAATGCGAAAGTTCTTGAAGCATAATCATGACTATCTTTATGCATCTAGATGTAATGAAATAAAAATTTTCTATCTATTATTTTATAATATTAAATGGATTTTCTTGAGTTAGACATTAGGATGGCATGATATTATAAGGCCTAATGTGCCATGAATTAATTTAATAAATATATTAAATATATTATATATAATGTGTGGATAGTTTTCACAAAATGAATAAATCCTAAAAAAATGTTTAGATCATAAATCTGAGGATTTTTTAGAGTTAAATGAGTGAGTTTTACCCTAAGCGTGACATATCCATAGAGTGCATCTGATGTTCGTTTTGGGCCCAATCATGGGAAAAATTTAAGTAAATTAGTTAATTTAAATAATTTATTTAATTAAAAATAATTGACCATATTTTTCCTATAATTATATGGTTATGAGGGAATATTTGGTTTAGAATCATAACACTAGATCCATTTGAGAGAGTGCTGGAGGAGATTTTGTGGGTGAATGATGATCAGATGGTGGATCGTCGATCAGTGTGTGATAGAACACTAGGATCCTACCAACAACAATGTAACATAATAATTCATCATCAATGATCAATCCACCTAGAGGTAGGATATGTTTTTGATCTATGATCATTTCTTATCCTACAAAGAACCCAAATCAATCGACTAACGGATTGATTCGCGGTTTGATCATATTGTGGGTGCATTCTTATTCTACTAGGATTTTTTATAGAAATATTGTATATAATTATAGATAATCATTTTTAATTCTAATAGAAATAGATTGATTCCAACCCAAACATAGATGATGTTTTTCCTCTTTTTTTGTTTCTTGGTTTTCTCCCACTATACTACAATAATTATTCCATGGTATTTTTTTTGACCGACAGTTTGACAAGTACGATATAATCAATCATTGTGAACATGTTTCTTGGTAGAACATACATATTTCAATGATATGGGTTCTAATCAATGGTGTGATTCAATTTTAATTATGGTGATGTTGTATCGAGGTTAGATTAGGGATGAGTGAATATCAGTTTTGGAGAATATGTTGAAGAAAACTCTACTGGGTGATTTTTGAGCAACTTGGATGGTCAGAAATTGGGTCTATGGTAACTATCAAGTTTGGTCGACCCAGATCCACAAACTATGAGTGAGATTTGTAGTGGAACTAGTAGAGAAGGAAGAATGATTTTACACTATGAAATAACCTACAAATAATTTAAATCCCATCGTACATGGTGTGCATTATGGAGTTATACAACATGTGGGACCCCCTTTGTAGTGTTTGTGTTTCACTACGAAGATAAATATCACACGACATGTGAACGATATCCAAATATGTGTGATACTTTCCTGGAGGCTCAGTGTGTGATTTAGAGGGTATACATAAATTTCCATCCTTACATGAACACGTCTATGCCAGGAGTACATAGGCAAATACATGTAGGTAGACATGGTGAATAGTACATGGGATCGGATACACAATGTACTCAGACTTGGACACAGATATAATCCTCGTTCATGAAACACGGGTTGAAGCCGGTGTTGAAGGGACCTTTCATGTAGATATAGTAAACATTGTGTGATCCTTAAATGAAGTCTTATATTCATTTTCCTCTTCATCTTGGATAGGATTTTTTAGGGCACTTTCCCAGATCATTTCCAAGTGGTTTTTGGAAACACATCTACTATGTAAGATGGTGATCCCCTTTCTGAAATTTTTGTGTGGGATATTTTTTTTGAAAACCATTATGTGGAAAATATTAACATCCTCTGTCATCATTTATATCTGTTGGGTTATTGGTATCATTGTGACCAACAATATGCAGGTGTCAATCCCATACTTAGTGGGTTAATCCACAATGGGTTTTTGGTACAACTCATGTCTATAAGAGTGATCCCATTTATGTGTATCATTCACATCATACTTCGATCATGTACATATTATGGTGTGACCTGAAGAGAATGAAATATTGGATGGATGTCATTGGTTCTATTTGACTCTTGGATCATGTTCTCTTGAAAGAGTGCAATGTAGAACCTTGGAGTAGGAATCATAGGTTTTCATTAAAGTTAAAAATTTTCCTTGAAACGGTGTGTCTATGTCAATTAAATCGAAATATTCTTTTTATATGTGCTTCAAAAATATACATGTGATGAGTTGAATGATATTTTTATTGATTATATGTCTGTAGTGATTTGGAGGTGTCTTACTTTGTACTATTATACTCACCAATGTATATTATTTTCTAATATGTTCCATGTCTTATACAGAAAATCGCCTTTTGATAGAGTCCTAAAGGGACCAGGACTAGGTAGAGCATAGTGATCAAAACAGACCTAGGTGTATTCCATTTTTTATATTGATAACATTAATCACCCATTTTTCTATTTGGATTTGTTTTTTGTTTCATTATGTCAAGATTTTATTTGGACTTTTTCCTTTCTAGTAGATGTTTTTATAATATCATGATTAGATTTTAGATACATGCATTAATGGTTGTCAGTTGATTAACATTTAAGAAAAATTCAGGATTGAAGATGTGTATGTGTTTTGGGGGGTGTAAGTACATTAGTATATGGCCTCCCATGTGTGTGATATCCCTACTTAGGGGTAGTCACTAGCTCCTATCCTATTGGAGGTGGGATTGGGGTAGTCAAAGAATGATCCTCATTGGGATAGGTCAGGAAACTTGCATATTGATCTTGGGTCGATTAGTGTGTGATGTTTCCGTTAATGAACACCCTGGCCAATGAGTCTAGATATTTTTGGAAGATCATGTTCATGAGATACATAGAAACATCCCATAATGGAACAAATTTTTATAAATGAAATTTATTTTTCATATGAATTAATAAATTATTCAATAAAGAATGTTTATAAAGTACATGCACTAAATTAGTTCATTAGTTCTTTTGGAATATTATAAGTTTTATCATTATAGATTTAAAAGTCTTTTACACATATTAACCATTAATAAAATAGTTGTGGTATAACAATAAATAAAATTTGAATATATTATTGGTTTTGATAAATCTAATTGACATAGTCCAAGAAGTGGCCACCTCTACCAGTGGGATTATACCCTTTGAAGCAATTTTATCCAATCTTTCAAGGGAGAAAATATCAATATTATTTACACATGACCAAGCACAATTCATGATTCTATAACTAAATCACAAACAAAACCATTTAATAGAGGTGTTCAAGCTCATCGAGTGCATGATAAAAACATTGTTCGTGGAGCCACCCCAAGAAAATCCCACATTCTCTTATCTTACCCTTATGTCATTCTATAGTGTAATGAATAGATATATATATTTATTGTTTTTTGTATAATTGTTTTTTATTTTTAATAAAATAATTATTATATTTAACATTTAATACTTTTAAATTCTTAAATAACAGGTTTAATAAAAATTATATTTTGATACGATGAATCAGAAAGTTCATTTTTGGGATTTTTATAGTTTCAATAAACACATACTTTTTTATAAATTCACAAATTTTTGATATAAATTATATTTTAGTAAAATATTATTATTAAATAATATCTTTTAAATATAAATGATAATATGATTTAACAAAGTCAAATTTAATTTTTATAAGGGTTAGAACACTATTGTTATCAAAAACTATATATATATATATATTTTAATAAAGGTGGTATTTATTTTAAATTTGTAAATTATTATATTTAGTGAACTATTTTGATAAAATAAATATTATTTTTTAAATCATAATGTCTAAATTATCCAACAATGAATTTTTCTTATTTTTGGGAGATTGTTGAGTTTTTGGGTTCAAAATAAAAAAAAGATATATATATATATGGTGTGTATGATGACATCCTAAAAACCTAAATTTTATTTAATAAATTCATTACAAAATATCCAAAAACCAAATTCGGTTTCCCTTTAAAATAATGTTTCTTGATGGTTTTTAATTAATTTAATATAACATTAATGAATCCTAGATAACTAATATAATATTTTACGGTTTCAAAATCAATTATTTATAAACATGATTCATTTCCACATCACCAAGGAAATTAAATTAAGGATTTTGGTTCTCGAAGTTATAAAATAATTAAATAGACCACTATTTAGAATAAATCATGTGAATGTTTGAGTTTTTTTATAACATAATCACATAGAGTCCAAAACCTATCTTTGGAAAATAATAAATATATCTAATTTATTTTACTATATAAACCCACCCAAACTCCCATCCGTGTACACTCAAAACATTTAGAATAATAATTTACACATCCCTTACAACTCTTGATACCTCTCAAGGTCCTCCCAAGATCTTAAGAAGATACTCCTATGGTTTTATATGTGTCGTTTCAAGGTAAATGATCCTTTTCTTCTCATATTTATTAAATAAACATCTTTTTATTATACCTTTTATTTTTAATTTATTATATTGGGATTTGTTTTGATATATGTATATCAATGTCCTTATGAATTACAAGTGATGATATTCCCCTTCCATTTTCATTTAACCCTTCCATTAATCTTTATGTACCCCAATTATACTATCATAATTATCTTATGATTTTCCATGACAAACCATGGTGTACTGAATAACTGTCCCCATTTCCACTAAAAGGTGTTAACCTAGAGGTAACATTAATTAATTAATTTATTAACTCACTATATCTACCCAACAATTTTTAATAATGGTATTAAAATTGATAAATGGAATCCTTATGATGAATGATCTTTGTGGAAAACATATACAAGTACATATTATGAATGTGATGGGTGGGACCAGAATTATATATCCCTCTAATGCATTGGGAAATATTTTTATGTCATGATATAGAATGTATGGTTCATGGGAGGTCATAGATAAAAAATTATGATTTTCTATTTTATATCTTTGACTAATGTTTATGCAGTCATTTTTATATTATTCCTACATTCCCATGTTGTCTTTATGTTGTTATTTTATATCATGATTCAATGTTCAAGTTCATGATCCTTACCCCTCATATGTTATAATGATATCCCTCTTGAATTAGATGCACTACTTTACCTTATTCAATGCTTTGATTATTTCATTACTAGGCTTTATATCTCACCCCTTTATTATGTAAGTCACCAGGTTATCCCATGTAGTTTTAGAGGTTCAAGGGAATTTAAGGGCACATTGTGGAGTTTTAGTTTATGACATTTAATTTCTATTTCACGTTGTAATGATATATACAAAAATACATAAATATATAAGGAATCATGATCTTAAGGGGTTTTATTATGAGATTCTTAATGAAATAGATCAAGAAATTAATTATATTGAAGATATGGGTAGTCATACTACTATTGAATCGACCAAACCCAACAACATAACCATATACTCATACAACCCAGAAGTACACAAAAATCTATCTTTGGGATGTATTCCCCTATAACCCATAGTGGGCGGTAGCATAATTGAATATCAATCTTGGAGAACCACTAGGCTCCATATAATTGACTCAAAAGATCATCCATCATGTGAATACAATTTGTATTCCTCACCATAACCTGGATTAGCTTTTAGTAATCAACAAAAAATCAAATAATACTATGTTCTATCTTATCAAAGAAGACATGTTACCCCATGATGATGTACTCATCCAGAAAAATCTCTTCTTCTCTAATTCCTTAAGCTACACCTTGATATCCTTTATCTCGTATCGTACCATACGATATAAGGATATAAAAATGTGATGGACACCCGATACGAGCTCTATCTTAGATTAACATGCCAATCCTTTAGATTATTTAGTAGGCTAAATATTAAAATTTTGATTTTAACTCATTCCTCATCATTATGAGGTCATCTAGTTCCCTGTATTGATTAAGAATATTGAGTCGAAATTCATGAAATATTCAACAATATTTATGAACTCATATATATAGAATATGCACTAAGAAAAAGTCTTACATAGTAAGCTTCCTTGCTTCCAAAACTATAATGTAGGTGAGAAAGAATAACAAACTACATACTCATCTACAAGTGATGGTAGAGTAGAAACATCCTTGTAGTAGCATTCAAACCCCACTTTTCTGATAGTCTCATAAGACTACGTCAAGGAAATATATTCTATAATGAGAAGGAACCACTTAAAAATTTAAACAAATCCATTAGGATAAATCCAAACCAGTATATGGGATCAAACGATGGTTTTTAATAGAGTCTACCTAAAACCCAAGCTATATCCCTCCTAAAACAAAAAAAATTACCCATTCAAACATTTATATCCCAATAACAAACACATATATATAAATAACATAAGAATATTATGAAGTTATATTTATTAATTACAATAATGATATAACAAAATATCTTGGAAGCATATATATCACATAATGGAAATTATAATTCAATTCAGAATATATACCTCAATTCAGGGAATTAAATTAAAGGACATATATTCGACACAAAAATAGGTATATATATGTAATGTGATCCTATGTTCATAGTCATGATGCATCAACACACACAAAAATATCATAAAACTATAAAAAAAATTCCATGAATGGAATATCAGTGGCCCAATACACATGAGTTGTCTGGATACATGGAATATTCCATACTTGATTTCCATAAATCTATATTATTTATACCGTGTCCTAGGTTAGTCCAAAAAGAAATGTAGAAAATTATGCTCTGATACCATTTTTTTAACACCATGTCTTGAACAACTGGGTCTGAAATAGAGTTCCACATAACCTCATGTGCACCACCGCATACAAAATGTGATACCAACTAATAGTTAGTGTTTAAGTCCATCAGTTGGGAAAAAATACGCTTATTAATATTGAATAAATATAATTATACAATTAATATAATGACTAAAATAATATATGGAAACAAAAATATAGAATACTGGTCATAGATGCATAAATAGGCTCACAATGTGGAAATGAAAACTAGAGTAATAGAAGTATCATATAAATGAATATTTAAAATAACATTCCATATGGAGTCCATTCCAGAATTCTACTTGCTCCATGCTCCTCTGCTCAGCCATCGACTATAGGCTCCTTTCCCTTACTCAGATTCCTTAAAATTAATTATAATCAATCCTCAAGATTCCCATACAGGGTGTGTGTAATAAAACCCATATGAAACCACCCATATATCCATAAAAAAGGATCACATGTACAAAATGTTTATACCATGATAAAAATAAATGCCTAATAAATCATAATAATACTCAATAATATACATAGAAGTCATGTTCTAACCTAGCTACCATTAACACTTAACCATAAATGATTTAGATAAATATTGAAAACATAATTTGGAGATATCATAAGCAAAAAAAACTATCCCAAGGGATGTTGAATATATTTATCAACTACCTCATGGAGTCATTCATACATGTGAATCTATATTTCCATGAACAAAAATATATCATTCTACTCATAAACCACTAGGCTTGGAGTGTGCTACATGGAAATCACTATGAATCAATAAAGTTGGAACATGGATTCTAGGCATTGAGAAAATCCTCAACATAGTGTTACATAGAATCATCATATCTCCTCCATATTCTAAGGTCCATTGGCTCTATCGCTCAATTCATGCACACTTTACCTCTAAGGGAAAATTAGGTCGTGATGGTCCACCTATTCTGAGCTCCAATAATGACACCTTAAAATGAAAGGAAACATAAGTAATAGGGAAGAGAATACACAAATTTTATATCATCATGATAATAATGTATCAATATACATACACTTGAACAACATCTATACAAAAACAATATACAAGAAATACTCATGGAATCAAGGTACCCAATTGGTCTCATGGGATTCACACACCCACATGAGATCACAATCCATCATAGTCATCAAGATATGTCAACATAAGAATTATAACATAGAAAAATTGTATATTTGAGTTCCTCAAATAGGTAAGGAACTTCCTACCTCAATGTCATTGAGGAATAATTTTCAACGTTCATTAAGGACTCATCATTTGAATATCATCCTCAAATTAATTGGTCCTATCTTATTGGCAAGGATTCCTAGGATAGATTACAATTATTTTATCTCCAAAAATAAATAATACACCACATGATATCCTATTCTCTCACTCTATGATACTTTACAAATTATAAAATTATGCTAGAACAAGTTCAAGAAGTTTCTTACTCAATGATTTACTATAAAACCACATTAGATAATATTCTATCTCTCCATAATAATTTGGGAAAATAATGTGATTTTTTTTAATATTTATGGGTTATTATCATTAAATATTTAAACAACACATTTCTCCAAAAAAACATATTTCACTAATTACACATGAAATAAATAGAATATGAAAAATTAATTCATACCTTGAATTTATCTCTTCCAAGTGCCACACCTTGGAAGAGAAGATAAAATATTCTCCAACACTTAGAAACCAAATTAAGGACTAAGATTGATCGGAAGAGGCTTCACCGATACTGCATTAATGAATTTTTGAGATTATAAAACACAAAAGGATACCTAAAAAATGAAAATAGAAAGGTTCTGATATTTTCAAAGAGGAAAATCACATAAAAGTATATAAAATTAAGAATCCCATATTAGATTCTCTATTTAATATTTATCTAAAATACATCATGAATGAAGACTGATAAAAATTAATTAGAAAGATATTAAAATCATGAAATGAGTCAAAATAAATAATTCACATGCTTAAATGTTTTTAAAATCATTACAAATATTTTTGGTTAATGTTGGGAATGGAAAACCAGAAAAATAGTTTTAAAATCCCTTTTCTCAAATATGGGCACTACATAAGGGTAGCATGATTTTAGAGTAATGAAACTCTTAGTTTCCATGTAATGGTAATGCATTTACCCTTACGTAGTTCATAAAACCAGAACTACCCTTAAAATCATCCTTATTACCCTTATACAAACTTTGAAAACTCCCACATCCATTTATGTAGTGCCTAAGGTACCCTTACACAGCCTTTCGGAACTCCACCTTACATTCATGTAAGATGAGGGTTTCTCAACTGACCATTATACACAACATAAGTTATCCTTACATAACCCTTGTAAATTTAATCATACCATTAAGAAACCCATAGATACAAAAGGCTACATCCTATAAAAAACACTATACCCTGACACAATGCATAGGTTCTACATAAGAGTTCTAATAATGTTTTTAAATTTTCACTCAAGATGGTTATAAAATATACAAATTCATGTTGTAATAAAAATTGATGGTTTTGAATATTACAAAAAATTTCGATATATCATACCCGGACCAAATAATTTATTCTAATTATGATAACACTAATATGGAATAATTGATGATATATAATAACTTTGACATTAATAGTATATAAATAGTGTTTTATTATTTAGAAATTATTAATTAATGGTTTCTGGTTAATTAATCAATCTAATAATTTTATTATTATTTATTATCAGTTAATAACTTTAGGATTACATCAATGTGAGATATATAAATTTTCAAATTATGTCCTAAATCATGAAGCTACTTGATAAATATAAATAAATGAAAGTCAAAATGGGATAATTAATATATTTATTCTATAAAGATCATGTTATTAGTTTTCATCCTTTATAAAGGGTATCTAATGTAATCCCTACTAAAATATAGAGTTCTTGATTGCGTTGAACCCTTGAAACTCTACAGGAAGGAGCTTTTTTCCATTATCTACATACTAGACCTTTTGTTTTTTTCCAATTTTTATATTTGATTTCTCATACACAAAAAATTATAGGGAATATATTTTTATGATGGTAACCTTCTATTATATAGGTTCCTCCATCTTTATAGGTTGAGTTTTCTTAGTATGAACTAAAGAAATGGTTTAAATTAATCAATTTAATTATTGAAAATATTGAATTTTCTAAATGGTATTGTTTATTAGTTACAAAATTTATGCAAAATAATAATAATTTTTTTCTAGTATTATATTATTATGTTAAAAGTAAAATATTGGGTATGGGAAGATAAGGTATACTATAGTGGTAGAAATTAGGTTAGATGAAGATTGGAAATTTTTAAAACCATTATGGAATCAAAGTTGTGGTGTTTCAATTTCTTCTCACTGGGGATACCACCTATAAAATGTTATCAGTTGGGTTGTTATAGACACATGGATAATTATAAACTCTTTTATGAGATGTAATATTATAAAAAAAGTTGGATAACTCAATTCAAGGTTCGTGTTAACTGTGATATAATATGGGTGTTTATTTTTCTATTCATGAGGAGTTTAGTATGCTATTTTTAGAGAATGAAAATTCAATGTGAGATTAACTAAATTGGATTATGGGTAGATCAGAACTATCACCTTTCATATAGTGAGTCTAGTGAGATAAGATATTGAATCTTTGGAGCCAAATGTGTTACCTCCTATAAAAGAGATAACTTATTACATATCTTATAATGAAACATTAATATTTCATACTATTTGAGAATAATATCTATATTACAAATTTTTTCTAGAAACTAAAACCAATATATACATCCGTATATTGAATGGATCAATAGAAGATAATATAATTAAATTTTACATTGTTGGATGTCAAACAGAGCTAGTTTATTAGGTTGTGAAATTCTCTTTAACGGTATATAGTTCTATTTACTAAAAATTATACAGATAATTTCTATTTTTTTGGATTCTGTAAAACTAAACATATTTATAATCAATAACGGATACTTTTACTCAAAATGATGGTTTTCATGATTAAAAATGTGACACAACAATTTTTTAGTGATATATATATTCTCTATGTATCACTAAATTTAAATAAGACCATAGAATAAACTAAAGAAATATTTTCAAAGATGATATAATTACATTGATTATCTTTTGATTATCTTTAGGGTTGACCTATTCTCCTTCAATGTTTATGGATTATATATATAATATATTACATCCATTTTAAGACTCTATCATAGTAGTCTATGTGGTTGATATTCTCCTGTATTCAATGTTACAAGATGATAAAAGTCGATATCTTATGACCATAGAAGAGAATTTAATTGAAAAATATCTATATGGAAACATTTAATGGTGTTGTTTTTAGATTTAAGAAGTCTAGTTTTTATAAAACATAATATTACAATCTAGTAACATTATAGATATAAGTAGGAAAAATGTAATTATATATAGGAAAACTATTTCAATGATATAATTGATTAAAAAGTGTAAATTTTATATGTTAAAATTAAGGTGAAGCAGTATTAAAAGTGTTAAACAATAGGATAATTTCAACTCATATTCTAATATTACCTCAACTCATGGAATAATTTGAGGATTTCTTTTATGTTTATTTAGTTTTCATAGGTTCTATTCTTATAAAAGAACATCAATATGTGCCTTATTGTTTTACATAACTCTATGAATATAATGGAATAATCTTCCAATGATTTAGAATTTTATTTCTATCATTTTTTATTTAAAGTGTTAAATATATTGTGTATTTGATGAAAATTTTCACAACATACGATGACTATAAATGGATAAATTATATTTTTAAATGACTAATTTAAATATAATTAAACAATTCTGAGTTTTATATATCCAATTGTATGATTTTAATATTAATTATCCACATATGGAGATGAATATTTTTTTTGTTGATTTATAAAGGATTTTCAAACATTATAATGTGTAGTAAAGTAAATAATATATTTTTATAGATTCATTGATATTAAAAATTAATTGAGATACAATTTAGAATGGATATTTAATTTATTTATTCTATGTTGAGGTTAAGTCATCCATTTTATAGCGAGTTAGGGACTTCAAGATATATTTCTATTACTATATCATAATTATAGTGAAATCAATGGTAGAGATATCCTTGATGGTTTTCCTCAAGATTCAACCTCTTTCTATTATGTTTGTGGAAGATTTATAGTCTCAATTTGTATAAGGTAAGAAGTAATGGAGGATTATTACTCATAAAAATGGATTGTTGATCCCTGAATTTCTTAAAAAGTATCATAATTTACATAGAAAATTCCGCTGTCCTAATATAATGCAAGACATCAATGACATTATCTTTAGGCATTTCACTAACCATTGAGTTGATGAAAAAAATCAATAATCTTATTAGTGACCATAAACCACTTCACCTAACCATATATAAATGGTAACTGATTAAAATGGAATTTGTTACTAGCATACCTCAATCACTATTGACCCCTAGATTAAGATAGATATTTTTCTCCCTATTCAAGAGCCTTCCTCCATTGATGAACTTTGAATGTTATATATTTGAAAATGACATTTCTTCATAGGGTTGTAGTGAATTATTTTTTTTACCATTACATAACATTTATATAACATTTCTAAAAATGTCTATAGTAATATCTTGGTACTCATGTCAAACTGAGAACAACATACCAATGCAAAATGATGGTCCACATGAGGTGACTATTGGGATAATTGATTAATAGATCAAGTCGTGTATTCATTAATTTAATAGTTAATGGGAACATCAGTGGCCATTCATAAAGTTTTCTTATAATAGCATCTATCATTCTTTTATTTATATAGCTCATTATGAGGATCTTTGTCTGTAGAAAGTATGGTTTGGTGGATTAATCCATTAGTATATTTAAAATAATATATTTGGAATGAGTCACTAATCCGACATGGATTAACAGGAATTGAAAATAATCAATAATATTATATTATAAATAATATAATTTTTCAATTCAAATTTTCATTTTCATGAAAAAAATAATGGTCCTTTAAAAACTCTTACCATAATGGGGAATCCTAGCTTTAAATTGTATCAAGAATATATTATTATTTATAGGAACAATATAATTTTATCTGCAATAGCAGTTGGGATGCTGGGCCCTTTTTGGTGGATTAATAAATAAATTTAATTAATTAATCCATTAATTGGTTATTTATGTTATTTGACCAAGGGGTTTCCATAATAATTATCTATAAGCACATCTACTCTGGGTTCCATGAAATAAATCCTAGATTTTGAGATAGATAATGAATGATAATGAATCTAGATAGATCTAATGAAACACCCCAAGCTTCCATGATACATTTCACTTTCAATAATACAATAGCTTGCGATGTACGCAACTTCGAGCTTTAAAACACCACGACCAATCAAACTTGCCTTTATAAATAGTAATACCAAATTTTTGAAATTTTGTAAATTTTATTTTTCAAAATTGACTTAATTTTTGGCATCAGAGGATCAAAATTAGCTTAGGTTGAATTTTTGGTATTTTTGTGAAAACATTCAATTTTTTTATGAATATTTAAAAAAACTGCGTTATTGGATAAAACCAACTTTTTATTTAAAAAATTATTTATTTTATATAAATTTATATTAGGTTAAAATAGATACATAATACTTAAAAATTTTCAATGTAATTCATTGGAGCCATTTTAAAAAAATGATATATAAAATTTTATTGAACTTTTTAACATCCTTTACCCACCTTTTAGGCGCATATGAAAATTGGAATAAAACATAATTTTACCGCTTCTATGAATTGAATTAATAAAAATTTGAGAGACATGGTTGAAATAAATAATTAAAATGTGGTTCAATAAGATAAATATATTTTTTGGTGAATAGTAACTTTTGACATTTAATTACCACAGTTAAAAGTAAATAAGGCAATTAACAGTAAAAATGATATTATAGTTACCCTAAAAATGTAATAATTAAATTGGATAAGTGTTTTTAACAAAAATAAACCTTAAGTATAAAATATTTTCCTTTTAGTCCACTTGGAATTGATTAGGACATTTATTATTATTTTATTTTCAGAAGAGTTAAAAGTGTTAAATTCAACGTTTGATAACTAATCCATTTTTAATATGGGGTTATATAGAATATAAATTCAAGTATATATATTAATTAGAAAGATATAAGTGTTTCCTATATAATGGTATTTTATAAATAATTTTTAGACATTAAATAATTAAATTTCTCAATGATACAATGATGATGCATTAATTACCATATGAATGAAATATTAAAATAATTGATATTATAAATATCCAAAGAAATGTAAATTGAGACTTCTGATGAATTAAACTAATTTTCTAGGTTAATATAACACATTAAGGTTGATTAAATAAATTTTATTCCAAGAAATAATGTTTTTATGGATTTCAAAAAAATCAATTACTAAATAGTCTCAAATTTGACATAATTGAGTTTTTAAAACAAATACTATATTATTAATTAATATAATAATACTAAAAATATAATGTTAGAAAAAAGAACTAATATAAGGTTATATATGTCAGTAATTAGCCACTTTGGGTTCTCTTGTATGTTTATAGTATGTTTATTAACCATTTATTATAATAATACTATAATTCATGGTAAAAGTTAAACTATTTAACTAAGAGTTAAATATAAAATATGAGGTTAATAAGGTAACCCAAACCTATATAAAACCTATTGGTTGAGAGTTTCTCAACCCACCCCCCAACTTACCCTCAAAATAAATCATTTTTGAGCCATTAAAAACCGAATATGATTGTATAATAAAATAATATTTCAAGCATTTCTTAAAGTGACCCTCACCTCTCTTATAAAAGGTTACTTCACCATATCTCAAAATCACACCTCCAAAGCCATTTTTCTCCACCATAACCGGCTCAAATATCCTCCCAACTACACTACCTTCGACCTAGAGGCCTTAATTTGATCATAGATCCATCTTATAGAGCCCTTTTGATCAAATCAAAAGGAAACACCTAAAGAAGAGGTAATAATTTCCTCACCTCTTTTAAAGTTATTTTCTTCTTCCACACCCTCTTTCATTGTTGTTTCCATACCAAAATAATAACTCCAGTACCTTATAAATAATTTGATTTTTTTATAAATATGGTACAACCATATTCATTATTCAATCCATCCTATTAATGACAAGTAACCATACGTTTGTACGTACGGCTTACCGGCTCCATGTCATGGTGTAGTTTGTTATTCAAACTCTTAATTATTTGGATGGGTATAATAATGAGTATAATTAGTGTAAATAAAAATTATAACATGTTATTTATTATTTATATAATATATAACATCCAATTACATTTTATTTATCCATCAATATATTGATATTTTCGCTCGTGCGTACGTATGGATTACCATCTCCAGGAACATGATGAGATTCATTCCCCATCGTAAGAATTCAAGAATAATATTAATTTTATGATTAAAAATAATGTTTATTAACTTAATATCATTCTGGATATGAATCTAACACATCCTCTCCAAAAAAAATGACTTACATAAAAAAACTTATAAAGTAAAATGAATCAGTTAACACCAGAAACATTGATACAACTAAAATATAATTAACAAATAAATATTAAAAGATCATATATGATATCATATTTTTTATATCGTTATTGTATAATTTAATAAATATTATTTAGCTATTATATAGAAGGTTAACATACCATAAACGAAGGAAATGTACAAGGTAAGGGTTAATTTTACAATCACATTATTTATCCGAGGTTGTTTATACATAAGTATCTACTGGGACCACTTTATCATCCACATATGGGTTTCTTAAAAATGTATTTCAAATTTTTTTACGATTTCCTATAATATAGGTTAAAGGAATTTAAATCCTTGTTTGAATTTTATCAGTTGTTGAAAAAAGAATCTTTCCGTCGTTTTCCAAACAAGTTCCTTTACGACCTTTTCGAAAAAAATAAAGGAATGAATGTGTTTTTCATTTATGAGGTGGGTGTGGCTATTTTCTACCGTTGTAACACCTAAGAAGTTTCCATTAGAATATTATAATAATATTTTATAGATAAATGATTTATTTTATAAATAAAAGTCTTTTAAAATATTTCAAAATAGAAATAGATATTTCTCTCAAATGGTTTTGATTACATCTAGGTTAGCATCATTTGATAAATTTTACACTTGTTTGAATTCGATTTATAATGATACAATCTTCCATATTGTAATCAATGTTTTGTGATATGTTTGACCGTGGGTGTTTTATTTTTATACCATTCCTATTTTATGGTTAAATTATTAACATTTTTAATGCTAGTTTTTATACGAATGTTTATGTTATGTTTTGACCATTCAATATGAGGAATGCATTGGACTTAGTAAGTGACGGGTGGAGCCCTCTATAGCGCCTCGATGCATCGGTAGGTATCATTAGACAAAATTGTGTCTTGGCACAAGTCCTTGACAAAATAATTATTTTTATTCTTGGCAAGAGGCCTTGAATATGTGGTTTTTATGTCTGGAATTATGCATTCCATCATTATGAAATTGGGTATTGATATTATATGTGATTATTCGACTGGTATAATATCCATGGGAATACGTAAATGGAATTATTTTATTTATCTTTTCCATATTATACACATTTTTCTATTTAAAATTCTTGTGTATTAGTCTTATACATTGACTTAAATGTTTATTCTTGTTTATGAAAGTTTCCACAATATTGTTATCCTTACTAAGCATCTGAGCTCACCCCTTTCTTATGTTTTATTTTTTCCAGGATGTGAAGAAGTATTTTGTGATTATCCTACATGAATAGGTCAAGGGATAATTTTGTGTTCAATAGGGGACACAATGATGTTTTTTTCATTATTTCAAGATTTAATGTAAATCTTATGTATCTATCTAGTACATCCAAGGCTACTAAACTAGTCAGTCATTCGAGACTTGATCTTTTGTGATCATGCGAGTGTTATATAATAATACACCTACTTTGGATAACTAGTATCGGGGCATTATAGTTGGAATTAGAGATATTTTAGTACAAACCTTGGATGCTAGATTTAAAAAACACTGATTAGGGAACATTACCTTAAGATAGAATTTTAGGATTAGTATAGAAGAAATTCCTACAATTTCGGTAATGTAGATATTTTGTGAGTTTTCCTAGAAATACATCCCTTTCTGGATATGAGGAGGTAGAGGTGGATCTACCACAGATGTTCCAAGGAGTAAAAACTCCGACAATGAGTTTCAGGCTTGACCCGGGGTATCCTGGTACACAAAACTAGGCATTTCTTCACTCTTGGTTACAAAACTCTTAGGGGATATGCTTAGGATAATTCAAATTTTATTTATAAACCATTATGATGTATTTATGAGTATATACCATCTCAAATAAAACATTTTTTATGATTATGGATTATATCCATAAACTGTTCAATTTATGTTAATTGTTTAACAAGTTTGGAATTATGTGTTGCGATTCATAATATAAAATAGTGTATTCCATTTTTTAAAAGTGTCTCCTAGTTGAAGGAACAGAAATAGTATAAACACACATTATCCTTGTAGTGATTTCTCTCCTAATCAAGATAATTATAGTGAATATTGTGATGCAATTGGTGTTGATCATCTTATCATGATACTGGGAAAACACACTCAAGTTATCAATAATAAACTTACCCGTATAGAGAACCTTGATCCACAAAATGGAGGATAAATGTTAGACTGCTTCATGAAACAACAACCACAAATATTCAATAGTTCTAGAAATATATTTTTAGCTGAGAAATGTATAACTTCCTTAGAGAAAATATTTCATGCTTTGGGGAGTAGCGAAAAGGACAAAGTTGTCATGGCAGTTTATTGCCTCACGGGAGAAGAAGATCAATGATGTTCATTAATTGAAAACACAAAATAAAATGAAGAAGTATCAAATATAGAATCGAGGTTGTTCAAATATCATTTCGTAGAAAAATAAATTCCTCGAGACCATCGAGCAGATATGGAAAGACGATTTCTAAATCTAAGGAATATTGAGGATGGGAATGTCACAAAGTATGAGGCTAGCATTTCAAGGTTAGCAAGGCATGCAGAAAATTATATATGTTACCCAATGGGTATGATTGGTCAATTCATTGATGGGTTAAAACCATTTTTCCATAGATCATTAGTCTCATAATATTTCTCATCATACGAAGATATTTTCTCATGTTCAATAAAGATAGAAAAGGAATTATCTACGTCTTAAAACAAATAAAGAGATGAATATATCTACTGAACACTCTGGAAATGGAAATAAGGGGTAGAAGGGAAAAGTTATATTTCCATCATACGATAAATGTGGGAAGAAGCGCCCCAGTACTTTCCTGAAGGGAATGGGAGTCTGTTATACATGTGGTGGAAAAGGTCACCAAGATTTTGATTTCAAGGGAAAGAAAGAGGTTGTCAATGTTGAATGCTACAGTTGTAGAGAAATGGAGAATTATGAAAATTAATTTACTACGAGCCAAGGATACAAACCACAGAAAAGGACAAGGAATTAAGGGAAAGCTTATGTGATCACTACTGCTTAAGTTGAAACACCGAAAGAATTGGTGGCAGGTAATTTAATGGTTTCCTCCAGTTTATTCAATGATTTATTTAATTCTATTTCATCATATCGATTCATATATTCTCTATTTGTTAAGAAAATATGATATTTTCAATTGTATTTAACAAGGAAGTTGTCAGTAAAAACTCCTATGGGAAGTATCATTGCAAAAAAAATTGTGAATCAGTTCCCATTAGGGAATATAAATGTTCTTTATCTGCTGATCTCATCGTCATACCCATGATTGAATTTGTTATAATCCTTAGTATAGATTGGATTTCAGACCATGATGTGAAAATTAATTATAATAAGATGGAGGTTACAATTTTCCATGATGATATAGAGTACCAATTTTTTAGATCAGAAATGTCACCTCTTGATTCTTATCTAGATCCACTACCAGTAGCTGTACTAAAATCATTTATTGGGGAGGAAGATAATGAAATAACTATGGGTGAGGAAAAGAATGTTCGAATAGAGGATGAACCAATTGTATAAGAATATGTTGATGTGCTTCCATAGGATTTACATGGACATCCTCCAGAATGAGAAATTGAGTTTTCCATTGATTTAATTCTTGGTTCAAGGCCCATATCGAAGACCCCTTATATAATGGCCACTTTTGAATTAGTTGATATAAAGAAACAACTAGATGAATTTAGTAATAAAAGACTTATTCACCCTAGTGTTTCTCCATGGGGAGACACTATTCTTTTTGTTAAGAAAAAAGATGGATCTATGAGGTTGTGCATTGACTATAGAGAGATCAATGTTATAAAAATAAATAAAAAGTATCCATAGCCTCTCATTGATGATTTATTCGATCAAATTTATGGATATCAATATTTTTCAATGATTGACTTTCAATCTTGATATCATTATTGTGTGTGAAGAAGGGAGACATTAAAATGACAACATTTAGAACCAGGTATGGGCATTACGAGTTTACAGTAATGCCTTTTGGACAGACTAATGAACCCTCTGTTTTCATGGATATAATGAATAGAGATTTCAAGGAATATCTTGATTAATTTGTAATGGTATTTACTGATGATATGTTTTTTACACAAAAAGCTATGAATAACTTGAAAATCACTTGTGCACTATTATGAAAACATTTAGAGGAAATAAATTATATGGTAAGTTTGGCCAGTGTGAATTCTAGTTTCATGATATTTATTTTCTTGGCCATATTGTCTCTAAGGATGGAATCTCTATTGATCTTTAAAAGACCATGGAAATCCATGAGTGGCCAGAACCGACGAGTATAACTGAGGTACAAGTTTTTATTGGTTTAGTAGGTTATTATCGACGTTTCATCCATAATTTTTCTTGATTGGCTAACCCATTAACCGAAATGCACGTAAAGGGGTTACATTCTTTTGGACAAAAGAGTGTGGATAATGTTTTTATGAACTGAAGAGAATATTAGTAAATGCACCTATCTTGACTCTACCATCAGAAAATAATGGGTTTTTTATTTATAGTTATTCTTGAAAGAATGGACATGGTTGGTTCCTCATGAAGAATGATAGAGTTATGGTATATACATCATATCAGCTAAAAACAAATGAACAAAACTATCCCACCCATGATCTTGAGTTATCAATTGTAAAATTTTCATTGAATTTATGGGGACACTATCACTATGTTGAAAATTGTGAGATATATTCCAATAAAAAGAGTTTGAAGTATATTTTCTACATAAAGAAATCCAAATGAGGCAAATATGATGGCGTGAACTACTCAAGGATTATGATTTCACAATACACTACCAGCCAGGGAAGGTAAATAAGGTGGAAGACGATTTGAGTAGGAAGGATCATGGTGATTTAAAAAATATGACAGTTGAAAGGGATCCTATCTTCATGGATCTATTAAATATGGATATGGGAATAATCATGGACGTTAAATGTATCGACTCAGGTTTTTGTCCCTGTCAGACTTTGGAATAATTCTACGAATAATTCCAGAGCTAGGTGCGAAGACGGCGTGCGATTCCGAGGCCCGGTGTGCCCGGAATTAATTTTATAAAAATATTAAGTATTTTTATATTATGCACGTGTCGGGGGTGTGATATCTCCTAAACGGTAGCTCAGAACGGGAATCTGAGGTCATGGTTGCATCCGGAATGTGCCGTTTACCCTAGGCGGGGTGTAAACTTTGCGGGCGCGGGCCTGCGGTGAGAAAGGCCATCAGGGGCATTTTCGTAAATAAGTGGTGAAGTTAGTGTGCGAGCGTTGGCTCAAATAACTTCTCAACGGAGTCTCGTATGGAAAATCTGAGTCTGCTATTGCGTTCAGACCGGTGCGTTAACCCTAGGGGTGACCTTACTTTTGTTCGCATCGGGCGTCGGGTCTGAGGCGGGTTTGGCGCCGGCGGGCAGCTGATATAAATATCAGCCCCCCCCCCCTTTATCGTTCCTCTCAACGTTCTTCGCCATTCTTCGCCACCACTCCGCTGAATCAAGCAAACGAAGCGCCCACGAGCTCAGAATTCGATGGAGGACGATCCATGGAGCGCGCATCGGAAGCTCTGGAGCGTGGATCTGAGGCAGAACGTTGGCGTTTCACCCGCGAGGTAGGCGGATTTGAGTTTTAACCCCCGATCCCGTTTTTGCTGCGTTTTTCTGCAAATTGATGTCGTAGCAGTGTAGATTGGGTCCCAAGGGTCGTGTAGACGCCTCCAGATCCCAAAACGGACCAACGGGGTGCCCTCGGCGGTCCGCAGAATATCCGCCGGCGCGGCGGCTCGCGGCGGCGCGCGACGGCCCGCGGCGGCCGGTCCCGGCTGGCCGGACCGGTCGGTCGGGGCTGGTCTGACCTTTTTTCTTATACGGGGGTCTTTAAACCCCCGTATCATGAAATCCAGGAGCCGGATTGGCACGCCGTTTGCGGCGACGCGACCCTGACGATGAGGCGAACCCTCCGGTGTGGGTTCGAGGGTTTAAAGGTTCGCGATCGTGGCCCGGGAGCTAGAAACGTCGTATAAAATAATATTATGTTATTATTTTACGACTTCGGGCCGTTGTAACATCTACCCAGAGTGTCCGATTGATATGTCGTCAGTGGAGTTGAGACCCTGATGGTACGACAGACTTTTTGAGATGGTTTTCGGGTGTTGGGACTGAGAACGGGGTGCGGCCTCACGAGGCTGGGTTTTGGCGATTGCGGAGAAATGCAGCTTTTGCACCAGGAGTCCGATTTTGGCAGATGAATAGTCGATCATGTGTGTTTTTCCGAGAGGAACGCAATGGTGGGTTCCGTTCGATGAGTTTCGGAACCCATGCATGGGCCCCACCCGAGCTGGGCTTCGGTGAATAGTGCCTTTTCACCGGGTGTCCGTTTCGGACGAGCGAGTAGTTGATTCCACATGTTTTTTCGAGGGGATCGTTGTGGTGTGATCCGCTCGATGGGTTTCGAGATCGTTGTGTGGGCCCCGCATGAGCTAGCTAAGGTGAATAGTTCTTTTTTCACCGTTGCTCCGTTTCGGGTGAGTAAACAACCTATCCTGTGTGTTTTTCCGCGTGGAACGCGATGGTGGCCTCGGTTTTGGCCTAGGAGATGCGCAGTGTGGCATTCTGGCGGGTCGCTCGGGTTAGCGACGTTTGGATCAAGAATGGTTGAGGGTTCTCCCTTGGTTCGTTCCTACGAGGGTTCATGTGGCATCACAACCTTCGTATGGGTTTGTGGTCCTCTCGATGGGATGTTTAAACTGTTAGAGTTGTGGTATCCCTCCAGTGGGCCCGGATTGGATCCTCTAGAATCTTTACTCTAGATCGAGTTCTTGGTATCGCTGTGACCTCTTATTTACGGGCGGCGATCCCCTATCTAGTAGGTTAACCCCGTAGTGTTTATGGCATCATCGGATATATGATCCCCTACGCGGTGGGTCGTGCTCAGTAGGGTTGGGGCATCGTCGGGTATACGATCCCCTACTCAGAATTTGGTTTATAGTAGGGTTACGGTATCATTGATTATGTGATCCCCTACTCAGCACATGGTTTCGGTAGGGTTGTGGCATCGTCGGTTCGATACCCTACATCGCGAGTTATACCAGATAGTGTTCCGGTATCATCATGACCATCTTTATAAGGACGATGATCCTCTATCTGAGTGTGGAGATTTTTTCGAGCGCCAGATCGGGTTGTGGTATCCCCCAACAAATCTTGGGTGTGATCCCCCATCTGTGAGAACTACGTATACCAAATCGGGTCGTGGTATCCCCCAGCAGACCCTTGGAGTGATCCCCTATCTGTGAGCTACGTATACCGTAGTGGGTCTTGGTATCACCTAGCAGACCCTAGCGGTGATCCCATATCCGAGGAGTTTGGTGGTTATTGTGTTTCAGCGATGTTTCCTCAATGATGTTATCCGACGAGCGTGGTCTCTCGGGTGAGCGTCTGAGATGTTTGTTTGGGACCCGATAGAGTGTATCTCTCGGATGAGTGTCATCTGGTATGACAATGTTCATGTGGTGCACTCTCCTGGTTGGGGGCAGTTGTTGGTGATGAGGTCGGTAACTCTTGTGGCTTTGTGGCACGAGCTGTGTGTATCTGGATTGTTCAAGGTGTATGTATGGGCATACACCTGAGCTGAGCTGAGCTGACTAGTTGTGTTTAGCTGAGGATGGTCACAAGATGGAGTTTCTCTCTCGTTCGGGTTCCCTCTAGCTGGGTTGAGCGGACTGTTGCCTTTCAGTTGCTCCCTTGGGTTTTGGTTTTTTGGGGTTCCTACAGAGTATGTTTATACTCACCCCTTTTTGGGAATTTCTCGCACATGTCTGTCTCTTGTGCAGACCACAGGTCTTTTGACGGAGTCTTAGGAGGACCCGGAGCAGGCAGAGCTTAGTGAGCGAGTTGACCGGGGTGTCTACTAGAGCTGTGTCGAGGGATCTTTCTGGCGGGTGTTTGTGGCAGCGTTCCCCTTCTTCAGAGCAGGTTGGACGTGCTTTGTAGTTTTCTTTGGTGGGCCCTATTTTTCCCTTTGTACTTTTGCTGTTGCACTCTGGTTTGGGATAGATTGTATGCATGCATTTACTTTTCAGTTTCTATATCTCTGCAATCTCCTAAACGGTAGCTCAGAATGGGAATCTGAGGGCATGATTGCGTCCGGATTGTGGCGTTTACCCTAGGTGGGGTGTAAACTTTGCGGGCGCGGGCCTGCGGTGAAAAACGCCACCAGGGGCGTTTTCGTAAATAAGTGGTGAAGTTAGCGTGTGAGCGTCGGCTCAAATAACATCTGAACGGAGTCTCGGATGGAAAATCTGAGTCTGCCGTTGCGTTCATACCGGTGGGTTTACCCTAGGAGTGACCTTACTTTTGTTCGCATCGGGCGTCGGGTCCGAGGCAGGTTTGGCGCCGGAGGGCAGCTGATATAAATATCAGTGCCCCCCCCCCCTTTTCGTTCCTCTCGACGTTTTTTACCGTTCTTCACCGCCACTCCACCGAATCGAGCAAACAAAGTGCCCACGAGCTCGAAATTCGACAGCGGACGATCCAGGAGCGCGCAACGGAAGCTCTAGAGTGCGGATCTGAGGCAGAACGTCGGCGTTTCGCCCGTGAGGTAGGCGAATATGAGTATTAACCCCCGATCCCGTTTTTGCTGCGTTTTTCTGGAAATTGAAGTTGTAGCAGTGTAGATCGCGTCCCGAGGGTCATGTAGACGCCTTCAGATCACAAAACGGACCACCGGGGTGCCCTCGGCGGTCTGCGGAATATCCACCGGCACGGCACCGGCGCGGCGGCACCGGCGGAGCCCGGCGGCCCGCGGTGGCCCGCGGCGGCCTGTCCATGCCGGTCGGGGCTGGTCCGGCCTTTTTTCTTATATGGGGGGTCTTTGAACCTCTGTATCTTGCAATCTGAGAGCCGGATTGGTGCGCGGTTTGCGGCGAAGCGACCCTGACGACGAGGAGAACCCTCCAGTGTGGGTTCGAGGGTTTAAAGGTTCGGGATCGTGGCCCGGGAGTTAGAAACGTCGTATAAAATAATTTTATTTTATTATTTTACGACTTCGGGCCGTTGTAACTTCTACACGGAGCGTCTGATTGACGTTCCGTCAGTGGGGTTGAGACCCTGATGGTACGGTAGAATTTTGGAGATGGTTTTCGGGTGTTGGGACTGAGGAAGGGGTGCGGGCCCCACGAGGCCGGGTTTTGGTGATTGCGGAGAAACGTAGCTTTTTCACCAGGAGTCCGATTTTGGCGGATTAATAGTCGATCCTGTATGTTTTTCCTAGAGGAACGCAATGGTGTGTTTCATTCGATGAGTTTTGGAATCCAGGCATGGGCCCCACCCGAGCTGCGCTTTGGTGAATAGTGCCTTTTTCACCGGGTGTCCGTTTCGGACGAGCGAGTAGTCGATTCCCATTGTTTTTTCGAGGGGATCTCCATGGTGTGATCCACTTGATGGGTTTCGGGATCGTTGTGTGGGCCCCGCACGAGCTAGCTACAGTGAATAGTGCCTTTTTCACCAGTTCTTTGTTTCGGGCGAGTAAACAGCCTATCCTGCGTGTTTTTCTGCGTGGAACGCGATGATGGCCTCGGTTTTGGCCTAAGAGGTGCACAGTGTAGCGTTTTGGCGGGTTGCTCGGGTTAGCGATGTTTGGACCAGCAGTGGTTGATGATTCTCCCTTGGTTTGTTCCTATGAGGGTTCGTGTGGCATCACGACCTTCGTATGGTTTTGTGATCCTCTCGATGGGATGTTTAAACTGTTAGAGTTGTGGTATCCCTCCTGTGGGCCCGGAGTGGATCCTCTAGTATATTTACCCTAGATCGGGTTCTTGGTATTACTGTGACCGCATATTTATACGTGGTGATCCCCTATCTAGCAGGTTAACCCCGTACGGTTTGTGGCATCATCGGAAATATGATCCCCTACACGGTGGGCCGTGCTCAGTAGGGTTTTGGCATCATCGGGTATACGATCCCATACTCAGCATGTGGTTTATAGTAGGGTTACGATATCGTTGGTTATGTGATCCCCTACTCGGCACATGGTTTCGGTAGGGTTGCGGCATCGTCGGTTCGATCTCATACATCGCGAGTTATACCAGATAGGGTTCTGGTATCGTCGTGACCATCTTTATATAGACGATGATCCTTTATCTGAGTGTGGAGTTTCTATCGAGCGCCAGATCGTGTTGTGGTATCCCCCAACGGATCTTGGGTGTGATCCCCCATCTGTGAGAACTACATATACCATATAGGGTCGTGGTATCCCCCAGCGGACCCTGGGAGTGATCCCCTATCTGTGAGCTACGTATACCGGAGTGGGTCTTGGTATCCCATAGCGGACCCTAGCGGCGATCCCCTATCCGGGGAGTTTTGTGGTTATGGTGTTTCAGGAATTTTCCTAAGTGATGTTATCCGACGAGTGTGGTCTCTTGGGTGAGCGTCTGAGATGTTTGTTTGGGACCCGATGGAGTGTATCTCTCGGATTAGTGTCATCTGGTATGACAATGTTCGTGTGGTGTACTCTCCTGGTTGGGGGCAATTGCTGGTGATGAGGTTAGTACCTCTTGTGGCTTTTTGGCGTGAGCTGTGTATATCTGGATTCTTCAAGGAGTATGTATGGGCATACACCTGAGCTGAGCTGAGCTGACTAGATGTGTTTAGCTGAGGATGGTCACGAGATGGAGTTTCTCTCTCGTTCGGATTCCCTCTGGCTAGGTTGAGCTGGCTATTGCCTTTCAGTTTGTCCCTTGGGTTTGGTTTTTGGGGTGCCTACTGAGTATGTTTATACTCACCCCTACACGGGCTTTGCCCGCACATGTTTGTGTCTTGTGCAGACCACAAGCCTTTTGACGGAGTCACAGGAGGACCCGGAGCAGGCGGAGCTTAGTGAGCGAGTTGACTGGGGTGTCTACCGGAGCTGTGTCGAGGGATCTGTCCGGCGGGTGTTTGTGGCAGTGTTCCCCTTCTTCAGAGCAGGTTGGACGTTCTTTGAAGTTTTCTTTAGTGGGCCCTGCTTTTCCCTTTGTACTTTTGCTGTTTCACTCTGGTTTGGGATAGATTGTATTCATGCATTTACTTTTCAGTTTATATATCTCTGCACTGTTGCATGGAGGTGTTTGGGGGTGCGTGCATACAGGTACCTTAGGCTAATGCCTCCCATGTGTGTGATAGCCTGCTCGGCACTGGTCGCCAGCCCCTGTCCAATTGGAGGCGGGCTTGGGGAGTCACGGATCGAGCCCCGTTGGGTCTGGTCGTGACATTAAAACATCAATACATTTTCAAATGGTCGCTAAACTATCTTTAATAGAAAGAAAAAAATGTTCATAGACTGATGATGATGAGTTTCAAAAGAAAATCGATGCTGTGAACGATGGGAGATTGATCGACTTCGTATATGAAGATGGGATTTTGAAATTTGGGAAGAGACTTTGTGTTCCTGACATACCTGATCTAAAAAGGGAATTTTTAGATGATTCTCATAGCTACAATTACACAATACATGCTAGTAATACTAATATTTATAGATATTTTAAGGAACATTTTTGGTGGGGCAACATGAAGAGGGAGATTGTTGATTTTGGGTCAAGACGTATGGTTTGTCAACAGGTGAAGGACAGATGAAAACATCCTTGAGGAGTCATGAAGCCTCTTCTCATAACTAAGTAGAAATGGGATGTTATTATGATGGAAATTTTCATGGGACAACGAAAGACTCCTAGAAGGAATGATGTAATATGGGTCATTGTTTATCATCTTACCAAGTCATCACATTTTCATGATATAAGAGAATATTCACCACTTGAACATATAGAAAGACTATATATTAATAATGTTGTAAGACTTCAGGGATTACCCCTATCGATTTTTTTTATCATGATCCATATTTTACACCAAAATTATAGAAAATTCATCAGAAGGTCATTGATAATGAACTTCGTTTGAGCACTACCTAGCACCCTCAAACTGATGGAAAATCAAAAAGGACTTTTCAAACCTTATAAGACACCTTTAGATCTTTATCACTTGACTTTATAGTTATGAGGGATTAATATTTACCTATGGTATATTTTTTCTATAACAATAGCATTCATTCATGTATTCAGATGGCACCATGTGAAGAGTTATATTGAAAGAGATGTCACACACCCACTTGTTGGGATGATGTTGGTGAAAGAAAACTCGTAGGCCTAGAACATTTTGAGGGGGCAATAGAAAAGGTGATGGTTATACAAACTCACATAAAAGAAGCTCAGTGTAGGGAAAATAGTTATGCCAATAACCGAAAGAAGGATTTGAAATTTCATCTAGGTGATCATGTTAACCTGAAGGTAACTCAATGGAAGGGTGCTATATATTTTAGTAAGAAGGGAAAATTTAATCCCAGGTATATCAGACCTTTATAAATTCCAGAACTAATTGGAGTTATTTCTAATCTATTAGGAATGTCATCATTTCTCTCCAAAGTTAATGATGTGTTCCATGTATCACTGTTGAGAAAATAAATGCTAAACCCCACACAAGTACTCACCTATGAAGAAATAGAACTGGAACCAGATCTATCTGATTTTGAGGAACATCTCAAGATTCTTGATACCAGAGAACAAGTGTTGAAAAACCAGACGACACGTCTAGAAAATTTTCTATAGGGAAATAATAATATGGAAGAGGCAGTGTGGGAACCCGAGGAACATATGATGAAGAACCAACCAAATATTTTCATGCAGTAATATTCTAGAAATTTCGAGTACAAAATTATATTAAGGAGGAAAGAATGTAACACCCCAAGCTTCCACAATACGTTTCCCTTTGAATAATACAATAACATGTGTTGTACGTAACTTCGAGTTTTAACACATGAAGACCAATCAAACTAGCATTTATAAATACTAATACCCACTTTTTGAAATTTTATAAATTTTATTTTTGAAAATAGACATTATTTTTTGATTCGAATGATCAAAATTAGATTAGTTCGGTTTTTTGGTAGTTTTATGAAAACATTCGATTTTTTGATGAATAGTGAAAAAATTGCGTTATTGGTTAAAACCGACATTTTATTTAAATAACTAGAAATTTTATTGAAATTTATATTAATTAAAAATATATACATAATACGTATAAATTTTCAATGTAATTTATTGGATTCATTTTATAATATAAAGGATATATAAAATTTTATTGAACTTTTTACAATCATTTACGCACCTTTTAGGTGCATTTGAAAATGTGCATAAGAATTAAATTTACCACATATGTGAATTTGATTTCAAAAATCTGAGAAACAAAGTTGGCATCATTAAGTAAAATGTGGTTCAATAAGATGAAAATAATTGTGGGTGAATAGTAACATTTGACTTTCAATTACCACATTTAAAAGTAATAAGTTAATTAAAGGTAAAAATGATATTATAATTACCCTAAAAATGTCCTAATTCCATTGGATAAGTGTTTCTAGAAAAAAAAATAAACCTTAGGAATCAAATCTAATTCTTTTTTCCACTTGTATTTGATTATGACATTTATTATTATTTTATTTGATTAAGAGGTAAAAGTGTTTAATTCAACATTTTATAAATAAACCATTTTTAATATGTGGATATAAATAAGATAAATTAGATAAATTAGACTACAAATATTCACTATAAATACAAGAATATTTACTGTATAATAGTATTTTATTTATATTTTTTAGATATCAAATAATTTAATTTATTTATGATACAATGATGATACATCAATTACCTTATTAATGAAATATTAAAACAATTGATATTATAAATACCCAATTTTTTGTAAATTGAAACTTATGATGAATTAAAATAATTTTATAGGTTAATATGATATGTTAGGGTTGATTAAATAAATTTTATTCGAAGTAATAATTTTTTTATAGCTTTCAAAAAAATCAAATACTAAATAGTGTCAAAATTAACATAATTGAGTTTTTTAAACAAGGACTATATTATTAATTGATATAATATTCATAAAAATATAAAATTCATAAAAATTACTTAGATAAGGTTATATATATCAATAATGAACCACTTTGTGTCCACATGGCTGTTTATAGTATGTTTATTAACCATTTATTATAATAATACCAGAATACATGGTAAAAGTTAAACTATTTAACTATGAATTAAATCTAATATATAAAGTTAATATGGTGATCCAAAAAAATCAAAACCTACTATTTGAAATGTTTTCGACCCATCCCCACCATATACTAGGTATAAATCATTTTGAAGCCATTATTAACCAAATATAATTGTATAATAAAATAATATTTCAAGATTTTCATAAAGTGACCCTCACCACTCTTATAAAAGGGTACATACCCTTCTCTCAAAATCACACCTCCAAAGCTATTTGGCTCATCCAACCCCTGTTCAAATAACCCCCAACTAAACTCCCTTCATCCTAGATTCCTTACATTGATCATAAATCCGTCCTATTGATCCTTTTTTATCAAATCAAAAGGAAACACCTGAAGAAGAGATAATAATTTCACCTCCTCTTTGAAAGTTCTTTTCTTCTTCCACATCCTCTTTCTTTGTTGTTTCCTTACTAAAATAATAATTGTAGTACATTATTAATACTGTGATGTTATTATAAATTTGGTACAACCAGTTTTACTATTCTATCCATCCTATGAATGAGAAGTCACCAAAAGTGCGTACGTACGGCTTACCGTCTCCACGTCGTGGTGTTGTTTGTTATTCAAACACTTCATTATTTGTATGGGTATAATAATGAGTTTAACTGATGTAAATAATTTATATAACATGTTAATTATTTTTTATATATGATATACCATCCAATTACATAATATTTCTCAATCAATATAATTATATTTTCCCTCATGCATACGTTTGGATTACCGTCTCCACGAATGCGATGAGATTCATTCCCCATCGTAATCATTCACAAATAAATTTCATTTTATGATTAAAAATAATGTCTAATAACTTAATATCATTATAAATATGAATCAAATACATCGTATCCATAACAAACATGACTTATGTAACAACACATATAGATTTAAACGAACCAGTTAACACACAAAACAATGATACAACAAAAATATTATTAACAAATCAATATTAGAAGATCATATATGATATCATATTTCTGTATATGTTTTTTGATAATTCCATAGTAATGATTAAACTATTATACATGAGGTTAACATACCCTCGACCAAGGAAATGTACAAGGTAAGGGTAAATTTTACAATCTCTTTATTTATCTGAGGTTGTTTATAGGTAAGTATCTACTGGAACCTCTTTATCATCCACATTCGTGTTTCTTAAAAATTTATTTCAAATAACTTTTACTATTTCCTAGAATACGGGTTAAAGTAATTTATACCCTTGTTTGAATTTTTTTGAGATTTTGATAAAGGAATCTTTCCATCATTTTCCAAAAAAGGCCATTTATGACATTTTCGACAATATTATGGAATGAATTTTTTTTAACATATACGGTGGGTGCGGCAATTTTCCTCCATTGTAACACCTTAGAAGCTTCCCATATAAGATTATATGAATATTTTCACGATAAAATTTTCTTTTACAATTACATTAATTTTAAATTATTTCAAAATAGAAAGAGTTATTTCTCTCAAATAGTTTTGATTTCATCTATGTCAACATCCATTGATGGATTTTACACTTGTTTGAAGTTGATTTGTTATGATACAATCTTAAATATTGTATAGAACATTTTGTTATCTGTTTTATTGGGGATGTGTTATTTTTATACCATTCATGGTTTATGGTTAAAGGATTAACATTAGTAGGCCGGTTTTAATATGATTGTTTATGTTATGTTTCAACCATTTCATATGAGGAATGAATTGGACATAGTATGTGATGAGTGGATCACACTATAGCTCATCGATACATCAGTTGGTCTCATGAAACAAATTATTGTCTTGGCACAAGTCCATGAAAAAATCTGTATTTGTAGTCTTGGCATGATACCTTTCCTATGTTGCTATAATGTCCAGAATTATGAATTCCATCATTATGAAATTGGATATTGTTATTACATGTGATTAATAGACTAGTAGAATCACTACTGGAAATCGCACCTATACCCACGGTTTAAAACCGTGGGTATAGCCCTTGAAACCGTGGGTATAGGGTATACCCACGGTTTCAGTAACCGCGGGCTGGAGTGCCGTCGCAATAGGCCTATACCCACGGTTTTCAGAAAACCGTGGGTATAGACCCGGAAAATTTTATATTACCCACGGTTCATTGAACCGTAGGTATAGATGTATACTTACGGTTTTATAACCGCAGGTATACTGTTTTGCATCTCCGGATATAGATGTATACCCACGGTTTTATAACCGTGGGTATACTGTTTGCAGGTCCAGAAATTTCCCACGGTTTTATAACCGTGGGTATACTGTTTGCAGGTCCAGAAATTTCCCACGGTTCATTTGAACCGTGGGTATACATGTTTCCAGTGCCAAACATTTCCTACAGTTCATTTGAACTGTGGGTATTGGCAGATCCCCTGCAGCAAAGCAGGCCTGGCTGTACAATTCTGCACCTTAACATTCTGCACCTAAAAACAGAATATAAGATTATACATGGATGATGAGAAACCTCAGCATGCTATGGTCCGGGCTGTAGACATCAGCCCTGTAAACACAGTACATGGGGATTTTCAGATGAAAGTGCAAACTGCACATCATGTGGGCTCAACTGTCTATGAATTGGAGGCAGCAGACGCTTGTGCTGAACAGATACAAGGGCGGGCGGATGTTGCTGAATCAATGCTTATCACGGTTCCCACTAGTAACCGTTTTCTTGAATTGGATGTGGAGACCTCTCATGTAACCCAGCCCTCCCCCCCCCTCCCCCTGCCAGCCCCCCCTGCCCCCTGCTTGCCCCCCTGCCAGCCCCCCCCCTTCCCCCTGCCCCTGCCAGCCCCCCCCCCCTGCCCCCTGCTTGCCCCCCTGCCAGCCCCCCCCCCCTTCCCCCTGCTTGTCCCCCTGCCAGCCCCCCCTGCCCCCTGCTTGCCCCCCTGCCAGCCCCCCCCTTCCCCCTGCCAGCCTCCCCCTGCCCCTGCCAGCCCCCCCTGCCCCCCTGCCAGCCCCCCCCCCCCCCCTTCCCCTGCTTGTCCCCTGCCAGCCCCCCCTGCCCCCTGCTTGCCCCCCTGCCAGCCCCCCCCTTCCCCCTGCCAGCCTCCCCTGCCCCTGCCAGCCCCCCCCCTGCCCCCCTGCCAGCCTCCCACTAGTAACCGTTTTCTTGAATTGGATGTGGAGACCTCTCATGTAACCCAGCCCTCCCCCCCCCTCCCCCTGCCAGCCCCCCTGCCCCCTGCTTGCCCCCCTGCCAGCCCCCCCCTTCCCCCTGCCACTGCCAGCCCCCCCCCCCCCCCCTGCCCCCTGCTTGCCCCCCTGCCAGCCCCCCCCCTTCCCCCTGCTTGTCCCCCTGCCAGCCCCCCCTGCCCCCTGCTTGCCCCCCTGCCAGCCCCCCCCCCCCCCTTCCCCCTGCCAGCCTCCCCCTGCCCCTGCCAGCCCCCCCTGCCCCCCTGCCAGCCCCCCCCCCCCTTCCCCCTGCTTGTCCCCCTGCCACCCCCCTTCCCCCTGCTTGTCCCCCTGCCAGCCCCCCCTGCCCCCTTCTTGCCCCCCTGCCAGCCCCCCCCTTCCCCCTGCCAGCCTCCCCCTGCCCCTGCCAGCCCCCCCTACCCCCCTGCCAGCCCCCCCTGCCCCCCTGCCAGCCCCCCCCCCCCCCCCCTTCCCCCTGCTTGTCCCCCTGCCAGCCCCCCCTGCCCCCTGCTTGCCCCCCTGCCAGCCCCCCCTTCCCCCTGCCAGCCTCCCCCTGCCCCTGCCAGCCCCCCCCCCCCCTGCCCCCCTGCCAGCCCCCCCCCCCCCCCTTCCCCCTGCTTGTCCCCCTGCCAGCCCCCCCTGCCCCCTGCCACCCCCCCCTTCCCCCTGCCAGCCCCCCTGCCCCTGCCAGCCCCCACCCCCAGCCCCCCCTGCCCCCTGCCAGCCCCCCCCCTGGAAAGACACAAAAAAGGGCTTGGAAGCATGAGAAGAACTCACATGATCCTAAAACTAGAAGGATTCATGTGAAAGGGGTGCCCCAAGGCAAGGTATGTACTGAAAATGCTTGCAGGGACGGTCCAAGCAGCAAGGTGATTTGGAGAAAGAAAAATCAACCTATAGTGAAAAGAAAAATCCTTGGTGGTAAAGCTGTCCAAGGAAAAACAGGTTGTGTTTTGGGTTGTGAAGAAGAGAACAAACCTAAAGAAGGGGAGACACAATCCATGGGGTAAGTGTGCTCACAAAGCATATATTTTAGAGCTGAAAACAGATCTGATTTAGAGCTGGAAGTTGCATGCAGCAATGGTATCAATTCATGCTAAAACAGATCTGGTTTAGAGTTCGAAGCTTCTTTCTGTTTCGATGGATTTGGGGAGTTTGAACATCTCACATAATCGTTTAATTTAAATGTTA
Source organism: Viscum album (assembly GCA_963277665.1). Lineage (NCBI taxonomy): Eukaryota > Viridiplantae > Streptophyta > Magnoliopsida > Santalales > Viscaceae > Viscum > Viscum album. The sequence goes on along the minus strand of OY728132.1, from coordinate 266,396,255 downwards.
AACGATTACTAATGGGATTGAGCCGTACGCTTCAAATGAGCTGAAACATTTGGGACATTTGTGTAACGTACCATGAATAGGCTGAACATTTTGAGGTTCTCGAAGGCCTATATGAATTGGTTCAATTCCTATGCAAGTGGTTTCACTTGATGGATGAGATCATGTGATCGTTAGAACTCCTCAAAGCCGATTCTCTCTAGCTCTTGTTTCTCTCCCACCTTTAAACAAGGTTCTAACAGACTGTGGTGTTGAGAGAGACCCTACCTAAGCATCGGGTGATTCCCATGAACCTTGGATACCTCAGAAGGAGTCTTTCGGTGACTTCTCGGAGATCTCGATCAAACGCTTGTGAAAACTTCGACAAGCAGGAAGGACTGGTATTGAGAGAGGTCCTACTAAGTGTCGGGTGATTCCATGATTTGTGGATACCTCTGAAGGAGTCTTTCAGCGACTTCTAAGTGATCACAATCAAACACTTGTGAAAAGCTTCGAAAGACTGGATCGAATGGTGTAAGGTACACCATTCTTATTCTTTGTTTAGATTGATTACAAACGTATAGATATATTTCGGCGTGACTGCGGCGTGACCGCGGACACCCCTCCCCCCCGCTGGACACCCCTCCGCCCTGCTGGATGTGGCTGGAGCAGGGCCACATCACGGGGTGACCGCGGCGTGACCGCGGCGTGACCGCGGCGTGACCGCGGCGTGACCGCGGCGTGACCGCGGCGTGACCGCGGCGTGGCCGCGGCGTGGCCCGATCCAGCGACATCCGCGGGGCAGCATCTTCCGGCCAGGAGCGATGGGAGCGGGAGGAGGCAGGAATGCGGGTGAAAGGGGGGTCCTACTAAGTGTCGGGTGATTCCCATGATTTGTGGATACCTCTGAAGGAGTCTTTCAGCGACTTCTAAGTGATCACAATCAAACACTTGTGAAAAGCTTCGAAAGACTGGATCGAATGGTGTAAGGTACACCATTCTTATTCTTTGTTTAGATTGATTACAAACGTATAGATATATTTCGGCGTGACAGCGGCGTGACCGCGGACACCCCTCCCCCCCGCTGGACACCCCTCCCCCCTGCTGGATGTGGCTGGAGCAGGGCCACATCACGGCGTGACCGCGGCGTGACCGCGGCGTGACCGCGGCGTGACCGCGGCGTGACCGCGGCGTGACCGCGGCGTGACCGCGGCGTGACCGCGGCGTGACCGCGGCGTGGCCGCGGCGTGGCCCGATCCAGCGACATCCGCGGGGCAGCATCTTCCGACCAGGAGCGAAGGGAGCGGGAGGAGGCTGGAATGCGGGTGAAAGGGGGGTCCTACTAAGTGTCGGGTGATTCCATGATTTGTGGATACCTCTGAAGGATTCTTTCAGCGACTTCTAAGTGATCACAATCAAACACTTGTGAAAAGCTTCGAAAGACTGGATCGAATGGTGTAAGGTACACCATTCTTATTCTTTGTTTAGATTGATTACAAACGTATAGATATATTTCAGCGTGACTGCGGCGTGACCGCGGACACCCCTCCCCCCCGCTGGACACCCCTCCCCCCTGCTGGATGTGGCTGGAGCAGGGCCACATCACGGCGTGACCGCGGCGTGACCGCGGCGTGACCGCGGCGTGACCGCGGCGTGACCGCGGCGTGACCGCGGCGTGACCGCGGCGTGACCGCGGCGTGACCGCGGCGTGACCGCGGCGTGGCCGCGGCGTGGCCCGATCCAGCGACATCCGCGGGGCAGCATCTTCCGACCAGGAGCGAAGGGAGCGGGAGGAGGCTGGAATGCGGGTGAAAGGGGGGTCCTACTAAGTGTCGGGTGATTCCCATGATTTGTGGATACCTCTGAAGGAGTCTTTCAGCGACTTCTAAGTGATCACAATCAAACACTTGTGAAAAGATTCGAAAGACTGGATCGAATGGTGTAAGGTACACCATTCTTATTCTTTGTTTAGATTGATTACAAACGTATAGATATATTTCGGCGTGACAGCGGCGTGACCGCGGACACCCCTCCCCCCCGCTGGACACCCCTCCCCCCTGCTGGATGTGGCTGGAGCAGGGCCACATCACGGCGTGACCGCGGCGTGACCGCGGCGTGACCGCGGCGTGACCGCGGCGTGACCGCGGCGTGACCGCGGCGTGACCGCGGCGTGACCGCGGCGTGACCGCGGCGTGACCGCGGCGTGACCGCGGCGTGACCGCCACGTGTTGTCCCGATCCAGCGACATCCGCGGGGCAGCATCTTCCGACCAGGAGCGAAGGGAGCGGGAGGAGGCTGGAATGCGGGTGAAAGGGGGGTCCTACTAAGTGTCGGGTGATTCCCATGATTTGTGGATACCTCTGAAGGATTCTTTCAGCGACTTCTAAGTGATCACAATCAAACACTTGTGAAAAGCTTCGAAAGACTGGATCGAATGGTGTAAGGTACACCATTCTTATTCTTTGTTTAGATTGATTACAAACGTATAGATATATTTCGGCGTGACTGCGGCGTGACCGCGGACACCCCTCCCCCCCGCTGGACACCCCTCCCCCCTGCTGGATGTGGCTGGAGCAGGGCCACATCACGGCGTGACCGCGACGTGACCGCGGCGTGACCGCGGCGTGACCGCGGCGTGACCGCGGCGTGACCGCGGTGTGACCGCGGCGTGACCGCGGCGTGACCGCGGCGTGACCGCGGCGTGACCGCGGCGTGACCGCGGCGTGGCCGCGGCGTGGCCCGATCCAGCGACATCCGCGGGGCAGCATCTTCCGACCAGGAGCGAAGGGAGCGGGAGGAGGCTGGAATGCGGGTGAAAGGGGGGTCCTACTAAGTGTCGGGTGATTCCCATGATTTGTGGATACCTCTGAAGGAGTCTTTCAGCGACTTCTAAGTGATCACAATCAAACACTTGTGAAAAGCTTCGAAAGACTGGATCGAATGGTGTAAGGTACACCATTCTTATTCTTTGTTTAGATTGATTACAAACGTATAGATATATTTCGGCGTGACTGCGGCGTGACCGCGGACACCCCTCCCCCCCGCTGGACACCCCTCCCCCCTGCTGGATGTGGCTGGAGCAGGGCCACATCACGGCGTGACCGCGGCGTGACCGCGGCGTGACCGCGGCATGACCGCGGTGTGACCGCGGCGTGACCGCAGCGTGTTGGCCCGATCCAGCGACATCCGCGGGGCAGCATCTTCCGACCAGGATCGAAGGGAGCGGGAGGAGTCTGGAATGCGGGTGAAAGGGGGGTCCTACTAAGTGTCGGGTGATTCCCATGATTTGTGGATACCTCTGAAGGAGTCTTTCAGCGACTTCTAAGTGATCACAATCAAACACTTGTGAAAAGCTTCGAAAGACTGGATCGAATGGTGTAAGGTACACCATTCTTATTCTTTGTTTAGATTGATTACAAACGTATAGATATATTTCGGCGTGACTGCGGCGTGACCGCGGACACCCCTCCCCCCCGCTGGACACCCCTCCCCCCTGCTGGATGTGGCTGGAGCAGGGCCACATCACGGCGTGACCGCGGCGTGACCGCGGCGTGACCGCGGCGTGGCCGCGGCGTGACCGCGGCGTGGCCGCGGCGTGGCCGCGGCGTGGCCCGATCCAGCGACATCCGCGGGGCAGCATCTTCCGACCAGGAGCGAAGGGAGCGGGAGGAGGCTGGAATGCGGGTGAAAGGGGGGTCCTACTAAGTGTCGGGTGATTCCCATGATTTGTGGATACCTCTGAAGGAGTCTTTCAGCGACTTCTAAGTGATCACAATCAAACACTTGTGAAAAACTTCGAAAGACTGGATCGAATGGTGTAAGGTACACCATTCTTATTCTTTGTTTAGATTGATTACAAACGTATAGATATATTTCGGCGTGACTGCGGCGTGACCGCGGACACCCCTCCCCCCGCTGGACACCCCTCCCCCCTGCTGGATGTGGATGGAGCAGGGCCACATCACGGCGTGACCGCGGCGTGACCGCGGCGTGACCGCGGCGTGACCGCGGCGTGACCGCAGCGTGTTGGCCCGATCCAGCGACATCCGCGGGGCAGCATCTTCCGACCAGAAGCGAAGGGAGTGGGAGGAGGCTGGAATGCGGGTGAAAGGGGGGTCCTACTAAGTGTCGGGTGATTCCCATGATTTGTGGATACCTCTGAAGGAGTCTTTCAGCGACTTCTAAGTGATCACAATCAAACACTTGTGAAAAGCTTCGAAAGACTGGATCGAATGGTGTAAGGTACACCATTCTTATTCTTTGTTTAGATTGATTACAAACGTATAGATATATTTCGGCGTGACTGCGGCGTGACCGCGGACACCCCTCCCCCCCGCTGGACACCCCTCCCCCCTGCTGGATGTGGCTGGAGCAGGGCCACATCACGGCGTGACCGCGGCGTGACCGCGGCGTGACCGCGGCGTGACCGCGGCGTGACCGCGGCGTGACCGCGGCGTGACCGCGGCGTGACCGCGGCGTGACCGCGGCGTGACCGCGGCGTGACCGCGGCGTGACCGCCGCGTGTTGGCCCGATCCAGCGACATCCGCGGGGCAGCATCTTCCGACCAGGAGCGAAGGGAGCGGACTGAAAACAAACATGTCGTATTTGAAACATGGAGTTCAAATAAAAATGAATAATCTGGCATTTATATAATACATTCCATGATGGTGTGTATGTACAGTATGCAAACAGAAAACTGTAATGATAGGAGGCAACAAACATGTCGTATTTGTGCAGTATAATAATTCAGGCATTGAAAATTGAACACAATGAAAACGGGATAATGAAATGACTAATTGCTTTCAATGGAGCAATATAAATTTCAAATAACGTTTCAGTACTGTAGATAATGTAATAATTATTTCACATCAAATAGGAATTTGAAAAATAGTACTGAAAACAAATTAAATAGTAAACATGTATGTTTACCATTGGTGTGCGGCATCACATTTTAGTCTGCTTTTTCTATTTTCCTATTTACATTTCCCTTCATTCAGGTGTGTAGTTCATCCTCATTATCACAATCACAGACATCCTGACGACAAATTCCATCACCCTGGATCACAACCAATCTATAGTAAATATATTTAATTGAAATAAGAGCATTGAAATGATACATATAAAATTATCCTTAAGTAGTAGAGTTCACCTAGGTAAGTGCAGTATCAAAGCCGCAATCACAGACATCCTGATGACAAATTCCATCACCCTGGAGCACAACCACACTATAGTAAATATCTTTGATGAAGATTATCCTGGAGGTGAGAAGTACATGTAGAAGAATATCCTGGAGGTGAGAAGTACATGTAGAAGATAAGGGGATAGGATAGACTTGGTCAAACAGAACGTATCGAGACACACCCACATACTACATACAGAACCATTCAAACAGTTTCAACTGTTCAAACAATAGATGGAAAACATATTCAGCACAAAAGTGATGGGAAATGCCAACCAAATGAAAGAAGCTAGATTAAAACCAATGACCGAGCAGGAAAAAAAAATTGGACATTCAGAATGCATGTGTGTTCAATGATTCCAATATCTAAAGTGCGTTTCAGCTAGACTCATAACTCAAAGAAGAATTCACATTGATGAGTCATGCATGAATAAGCTCAAATGTCGTGTCAGATTGGCACATAGATTTGTCAGCTCACCTTGATAAAGATCGAATGGCAAACCACTGATTGCTAATCATACTTTAATTTGATACAATCTGTACATGCAACAAATAAAACCATGAATTATTATTAATGAATATATAAGACTCATAATCAATGAAATGTCATATAGAGCTAAAACAAATGCTGAAAAAGTAGAAAAAATGAAAGAAGAAATTGCATAAAGAAATTTTGTTATTAGTAGCAGTAGATCAAAACATGTATGTATACATCCTTGCACACTAAACTAGTTGAGAATAAATAAGAATGTGATTTGATCGTGGTCAAACAGATCCAGAAATATCACCAGATAAAGTTTGATATTCAAAACAATTAGTGCATTTGGAATTTGAATTTAAAATACTACTAAAAATCATACCTTCTCTTAGAAATATGAATGACTTTATTCATTGATTAAAATTATTTTAATTGGTTATTAAATGACTTATAATGAGATATTTATTACAAAAAACCATTGTTGAAATCTCAAGAAATATCTTGAACTCAAATTCCACAGAGAACTACTTCAAACATCAGGTTGATCTATGTACGTCATTTTTAAACCTATTTTTCCACCTCCCCAGCCCGCCCACTGGCCAGCCCCCCACTGCCCCTCCCCCCTCCCCCCCTGCCCAGCCCTCCCACTGCCCACCCCCCCTCCCCCCTGCCCAGCCCGCCCCCCTCCCCCCCCCTCCCCCCCTGCCCAGCCCCCCCCTCCCCCCTGCCCAGCCACCCCCCTCCCCTCCCCACTGCCCAGCACCCCCCCCTCCCCCCTGCCCAGCCACCCCTCCCCCTCCCCCTCCCCCCCTGCCCAGCCCTCCCCCCCACTGCCCAGCCCCCCACTGCCCAGCCCCCCACTGCCCCTCCCCCTCCCCCTCCCCTCCCCCCCTGCCCAGCCCTCCCACTGCCCAGCCCCCCTCCCCCTCCCCCCCTGCCCACCCCCCCCACCTCCCCCTGCAGAAAGTTCATGAAAAAACAATTTTATTATTAAATCAATCAAAGCATATTAGTAGCTAGCAAAACATATTTAATGACAAGTATTTAATGACAAGAGGAGTTCATGATTGAATAAGTAGGGAAAAAGAGAAAAAGGTCTTCCATTTAATATGCCATATGGTTCATTCTGATTTTTCATTGATGTGAAAAGCTTTTGAAGACATGAAATCCATTAGTCAAATAATTTATGTCATAATTATTTAGTTAATTCAATGTTTTAAATCAAGAAACCATCTCATTAAAATCCATTTAATAATAAATTTAATGGTCATATAATTTCAAAAGTCAATATTTATGAAATTTCATTTGATTATTGTGATAAGGAAAAAGGTACACCCAACCATTTAAGAGATTTCATATTTAGCTACCTAGTTTTATCCTTTACCTTTAATACCATGACAATTCTATACTAAGAACAAGAAACCACGTGAATTTTATTTAACATAACTAATCTGTTTCATATTAATTTACAATTCATTAATCATCTTCAGGCATTGAACATTGGAGGGTCTAGTGGAAGGTGATGGTAGTGACTTCGCTAATCAATTCATAATTCAATAGGTAGCTTATACATGGAGGCTTATCATTCGAGTTATAAATATAAAACACAATATAATGATGTCTCTATAGTTTCAAAACACTAAAAACCATATATGGCATATAATCCTTCATGAGTTTGTTGTATTTCTAGATGAAACCACCACCAACAATTTACGTATGTAGAAATTTTCATTTAACACAGTCCTAAGTAATATAATCAAGAAATATTAATTCAATAAATTATACCCTATTAAATCAGCATGACAACACGAAAATTTCCAAAATGATGGAAACCATGAAAATATTTATAAAACGCATACCATAAGGAGATGTTGTTCATATGGAATACAGGGTTTATAAAGAAGATAAATGATGGAATACATAAAAAAATCATGTTTGATGACCCCATGCCCTTCATGCGATCTATCAAGAAAGCTATAGCATAAGGAGATGCTGTTCATATGGACATTTTAGAGTAGACACCACTGTTCCCCTGGGTATGACACTTTAGTTCTAGATTCCCTCCTTCCCAATACTTTTATGTCCTTCAAATAGAACTCATCACTAGTATATCATCCTAAATTAGTAGTCTTTGTCAGTTATATCCAATGAAAAAAATGTAATAATATAAAACATTGTAAATGAAAACAGATTCTTTCAATAACAATCAGAGGAAGTAAAAATTATCTCTAAGATGAATTTTTTTTGAAGAAGGTGATGGATTGGTAGACCATGAAACCACAAAACCAGGGGTTTAGTCAAACCCAAATCCAGAAGCCAAAATTCAGTCTAGTAAAGCAGGCAGATCGGCTCCCAAATAGACCAAACAACAGAAATGAATTCAAAAAAATACCCAAAGATTCATACCCAGATTTCCACTTATGATGACTGATTATTGACTAAATAAACAATGCAGAAGATAATTTGTGTAGTGATATAAGAATAAGTGATTAGTTTCAAAAGAATAAAAAATTAAGGAGAAGAAATTCTATACCTATATAGAATGACTTGGACGGGAAATTGTCTGAGGAGAGGTAGCTGCGAGGGAGAAGCGAGGACGCCGCTGGAGCTTGGGGAAGTGTAGCGAAGGCTAGGATGTTGAGGCGGAGGAGAAGGGCCGGAATTCCAGGTCGGGAGCGGAGGAGAAGGCGGGAGGCGAAAGCTGTAAAGGGGATGAGATGGCCGGGAATCGGTGGTCGGATGTCCGGGAGGCGGAGGTCAGAGAGGGGAGTAGAGGGTTGGGAGGCGAAGGTCGGATAACCGGGAGGTAGTGGTCGGGGAGGGGAGGAGAGGGCCGGAGGCGGAGGTCGGGAACCTAGGGTTCGAGCGGGGAAGCGCGAGCGTGAGGAGGAGAAGTTCCGATTGGGGAGCGCGAGAGTGAGGAGGAGAACCCGATATTCGGGTAAATTTGTGAATTGAATACCCACGGTTTAAATAAAACTGTGGGTATTGATAAACAAAAAAGGCCTATTCCCACGGTTTTTCAAACCGTGGGAATAGATGCGTGGGGATAGACCAGTATTCCAGTAGTGAATATTTATGTGACTAAGTAAATGGAATTATTTGATTTATATTTTCTATATTATGCTCATGTTTATGTTTAAAAGTTTTGTGTCCTAGTCTTATGCATTGCCTTAAATGTTTATACTTATTTATAAATGTTTCTATAATATTTTTATCATTACTGATCATCTAAAATCACCCCTTTTATATGTTTTATTTTTACCAGTATTCGAAGAAGTATTTTAAAATTAACCTGTAGGAATATGCTAAAGCATAAGAGTGTTTTCAAAAGGGGACACAATGATGTTGTTATTCATTATTTAATGTTGTATTGTAAAACTTATGTATGTATCTAGTAATTATAAGGATACTAAAATAATCTTTCATTCGAGAATTGATCTTTTGTGATCATGTCATTGTTATATAATAGTGCACTAACTCTGGGTAACTAGGGTCAAGCCGTTACATCTAGAGAATACAGTAGATTTAATAATGGATATCTTCCAAGGAATTTTAAATAAGAACCAAAATGGATTTTTATTAGTAAATAATCAATTTGAGAGTGAGTTATGGATTTTTTATTACTTTATTTCTCCATAATTTTATACTTTCCACTTGGATAATTTTTCTTGAATTATTTCTCAAATGCATGACCATGAAAATTTATTTATAGCATTAATTTGGATAGAAAAAATGATTTTTACACTACACTTATATTTTATAAAAATTTCATTCAAATTATTAATGGTTAGGATTTTAAATAACAATTTTTAATTCCCATATATGATTTTTAATGGTTTTAACATCACCTTTATTCATGAATTCATTTTAGACAATCTCTTTGGCCACTAGTCTAAACAATATGATTTGAGTTGTTGCACGATAAAACCTAGGACTGGGAGATATATTAGAGTTAAGAAAGATTTTTTATTCATTTAAGATGTTCATTGAATGATTGAGAATCATGGTATGGTAAAACAATATTGGAAATATATGAAATGGTGTGTGGAATCCTTAGGGGTTAGTGTGGGGAAAATTGTGATCTTAATTTCTAGAGATTCATGGGTAGAAATAAATCTCTAGAGGCACTAAATCAATATACAAGGAAATTATTATAGTTTCATGTTTATTTAGATTTATTAATAGTAATGATGGTGTGATTTTGGGTGAATGGATAAATCAATGATCAATGAAACAAATACACCACACCAAATTTATAAGAACACATGTTTTGTATCTCCTTGATTATGGAGTTATGGTTCATGGAATATATTAAATATAAAAAAACATGTGGAGTGTGTTTTGAAAATATTTAGTGGGATGAATATATTGACCAAATTCCATGTGTCGATGGAATCATGTAGTTTAGTTAAAGACTACATGACTCAGATGGTTGATAGTACACACAGAGTACCCATATGGGTGACGAATTCTATGGACCACATTGTACAAGTCGTGTACCCCAATACAATAGATATCCATGTATTTAGGACACACACCAAGTCTTCCACTACCCTCAAACATCATACACACCATACTTAACAAAGTGTATGTTGTATCCACACACCATGTGGAGATATTCACACATCGCCGGATCTCTATTAGGATAAAACACTGTGTAACTTTATAGTACTTTTCGTCTACTATTCCAACCTTAGTTTTTTAGATATCCATTCTTGGGAGTCATATTTTGGTAATGTGAGTAGCCTTTGATAAGAATTTTCCCTGAAATATGTGCTGTTACACTTTAATTTAACATTAGTGGTGATATGTGAGGTGATACGTATAGTTAAACTCTTTAACTCTATAAGGTCATCAATGGTATTATTAATTGGTGATCCAATTTTTCATTGTGTTGGTACCCAATGGTGATGAGTTTATACTAGGGAATGATTCCACTAAATAACACTATATATTAGGTTGATTACCCACCTACACATACCTGGGGAAATGGTCCTCTATCTACAGAGTTGGTTACACCCCTTACATAAGTTCTCAAATGATGCAAGGGCCCACCACTGTAGTCGATTAACCCTTAATTGATACCCATTTTTTCGTGTAGTGAGTTTCCTCCACTGTATTTCTTGAGAGTTGAATCTTGTTACTTAGTTTGGGTCAATCAAATATTGGGGATTATCACTAGTTCTCTTATAGATAGGATCTTGTAGAGTATAAATCTCTCTTATGTTAAAGATGTTCCTCATAAAAAAATATTTTCTATTTTTTAATGTTGTTCCATTTGTATTGTGGTTTTGATGTCATGGTTTTTTCTTATTATTCATTTTCGGTTTTTTTGGCATCATTATAGGTATGTATATACTCACCCCTTCATGGGAATCGTTACCTACACCTATAATGTCATATACAAGTGATAATAAATTAAGTTCTTTACTTGGTGGAAGGGGTGTTATCAGAGTTTAGTGGTAACTGTAGGTTTCTGTTGTAGAGAATTATTACATTAAAAACATGTTCATTTCAGATATCATACCATCTAATTTTTCATGTTAGTGTTTCCATTTTTTAGTAACTAGGAATTTATCTTTCTAGTTTATATTATGGAATATTTATTGGTTTATATTTGTGGATCTTAAAATTTTTCATATCAAATATATATATTTTAGTTCTATTATTCATATATTATACATTATGATTCCATATGTGGAGATGTTTAATGTATATAGGTTCCTTAGGGTAAGGACTCCCATCATGTGTGATTTTATTACTTAATTATAGTCACCAAAACCAAGAAATTTTATGTGGGATTAGGTTATAACACCCAAATTACCACCATTGAAAAGGGGTCTCAGTTGGTTGGGTTGTGTCAGAATTGTATTATAGATGGTTTTTACAAGGGAAAATATTATAGTTGGATATTAGGTGATGATGGATTTTGAAATTTAGGAAAATGGTGTTAAGGTGTATAAAAATCAAGTTTCAACCTAAATAACCCAATGATGGTGTGATGGATGTTATATCCATTCACATGGAAATTGAAAGTATTATGGTCACCTTAGTACACCGAGGAACTGGTTACAGGGAACAAATCAATGGTAAATTAATCATATATGAATGGGTAATTGATTTATATGTTATTCTTGAGTCCTCTCTTTAGATGTGATTTAATTAATGTAATTTATCTCGTTTATTATAGGAATCCCCCACCCATGTATCCATTCAAGATCAAAAGGTAGGTTCAATACATTTCCCTTCATGTGATAGAGCCTATCATTAGAAATTAGTTCATCCATGATGATTTATTCCATGGACTATATCATGATGTGATTCCATCAGGTGTGAGGATTAATAAATCTTCTAATTTTTTCAGAAGAAAAACCACCTCCTGTTGTGCTGGTAGATTCCTTTCTAGTTTCTATTTAGCTAATTATTCATGTGGTATAGAGTGGGGATTATCATAGATTGAGTTTATATTATTAGTTATAGTGAAATAGACTAACAAGATTCTGATCCAATCCTAACTCTCAAGTGGATGGTCTTTAGTTTGAGATATTAGTTAGAGTATTCCACCTTGTTCATATACCTACTGATCAGATAAAAGGTGTTAGATGTGGACATCTAGGATCATGGTAATTAATGGTACCCAACTAATGGAAGGTATCGAGGTCAAGGTGATGATGGAATACTTTAACACCCTAGGTTTTAAGAAATATTTTATTTCATTAAACTAAAATACCTTAATTATTAATAATGTTTCTTCCATTTCAATATTATTAAACACGAGTATATAATAATTTATACATGATACGATTCAAAAAAACAACAACACATTATTAAATACTAATTGAACATTTCAATAATTTTACAAGGAAATATGTATGAAATTCCAGTTCTACTTATATACAATGGATGCTTACATCCATTTAATGTACATCAATTAAAATGTGATAATAAATTGAAAAGAATAATATCGTTAAAACTAGAAAATCCAGTGGATCATCTTCTCCATTGGGGGTCTCCATTACTATAACTAAATCTATAATGTTCAATAAAATCATTAATTTATAATTCATGTTGTGAAACAAAAAATGAAAATTAATTGAACAAGAATTATGATTTAGGAAGTACTAATAGAATTACTTTATAAGAGGTAATGAGGGTAAATATAGTTGTCATGATGAAATATATAGTTTTTGGAAATATAGTAATTTTAAATATGGTGGTTTGGAATATGTTCATTTGATATACATGTATTCGATAACAATAATTAGTTTTGGTATAATTAGTTTCAAATTAACCTAATATAATACGTGAATAAAAAATAATGATACAAAAATATAATATTTTTCATAAATATTTATCCATAAATTTTTTCAGTATATATTATAATGATTAAATAAGAATATGATGTATTAATAAGGTTCAATAATATATTTTAATATTAATTAATTGATAAAATCAAATTTTTAGAATAAAAAATATTTATTTTAATGGTTTTGGGTGTATATTATTTAATATATAAGTGATATTTATCAAACGAATTTTTTTTATTTGTTGTGTACATTTTATTAATGTATAATAAATAATTATTTTATGTATATTTATTGAAAAAATTTATAAAAATTTAAATTTACTTCTAGGCATTAGTTTTCACTAAGAAAGTAATAAGAATAAATTCATTTTATTCTTAAAAGATATATTTTTCCTAAAATTGTTTTATGTGTTATGTGGTTTTATAATTGACTTAATTTTTATCAAATCTATAAATTTATTCAAATAAACTGATTTTCATAATTTTAATTACAATATCCAAATTTATTGATAATTTTATTTTCATTTTTATCCAATGAAAACATTCTAATGTGAATATTAGGTACCAGGTATAAAAAGCTATTTTTAGAAGAAATATTTTTATAAAAATTGTGTCATATTTATCTAAATAAAGTGATCTATTTTGTAGGACTATAATATAATGGATATATATATATATAAATACATAAACTACCAAATTTTTATTAATTTATTGGAAATAATAATAAAATAACAAAGTATATTAAAATACATTATTCTATGAAACTATTTTTTTATATTATGCTTTTATTTAAAATTAAATTTTATCATATATAGAAATTGAATTAGACTAAATGAATTCCAAATTCAGAATTTGTATATCTAAATTTGGTAATGAGGATTTTATTATATTTTTAGTAAAAGAATAATTACCATGGTAAAAAATTTAATCAACGTTAATAAGTGTAAAAGGAGGTAACTTAATGTAGCTCGATCTTTTCTAAATTAACATGACACTTAAACCATATATAAGTCCTTTTTATGATTAAAATTAATTCCCACATGTCTTACCATCATCTAATCACCTAACTAACCTAACATCATTTTGATTTCATATTTACCCCTCACCTAACATAGGTTTCTAAGTGAAAATACATATTTTAACCTATAAAAGGATCTCACATTCATCTACTTTAATAAACAGCTCTCCTTAGAAATTACTTTAAACCTATACCCATTTGTACTCCCCTCGACCCCTCTTTCACATATTAAATACCCTGGTTAATGGAAATTACCCCAATTACTCCCTTTCGAAGAAGCCTTTCAAGAAAATAATCATGTACTCAATGAGGTTAAAGTGCATTCATGGAAGTCGAGTGTTAAGTTAAGCATTTTTTCTAAATCAATTTCCAATTATTTATTTATTATTATTATTATATAACATTATTTTTATAATTTTGGATAAATATAACATATGATTTAATTATATTCCATATAATCTCATGTTTGTGAGTAATTACAATACATTCTCACAGACTCCTTTTCGAAGGATTATCACATCAATTTCTATATGTTGGTAAAGTTATTCCTTCATAAAAATTTAATGTTGTTAAAAATAATTCATATCATATCTGAAACCCTTATTCCCTCTATTTCAATATTCATGCATTCTAAAAAAGTTTTTACTTTGTTAATTTTAAATCAAAATATGTAATGTCTCTTGTTAAAATCATACTTACTTAACCTTACATTTTTAAAATAGAATTTTTAAAATCGTATTTAATTATGTGAGTTTCAATAAATGTGTTTTTAAATATTTAAAAAGCATTTTCCTTTCACATTCATATCATTTATCTTAACTCCATAATTTTTGACATAAATGTTGTTAGTTTTCAAGGTTTTATTATTGGGACAAATTTATAAATAATGATTGAAAAAGGTTTTCCAAGAAGGTTTATAAAAATTAATATTTTTTCAAAGTGAGTCACAAATTCAATTTTTTTAAAAGATAAGATTTATTATGAAGTCTATTTTTATAAATTTTCTTCCATTTTTTACTGTATTTCTAAAAAATATATCTACTTTGGAGTTATGTTTCATAAAATACCATATAAATTACATTATCAAATACATATTTTGGGTGATTTAATATTTATATTACTTAATTTAATTCTTGATGTTATTTTTATGTAATACAATATGAAATCTTTTTAAAATAATTTTTTTAAAAGAGATTGTTTATAAAATTATATTTGTCGACTTTTTTGTGGCACACATGTGTATATATGATAATTATTTGATGAGTAGGGTCATATATCTTCATGTAATACATTAGTTGATGTTTTATGTATCATACTATCAAGAGGTTATATGAGTTGTTATCCCAATCCCAAAATGGTACACATATTTTTATCCAAATACCAATATGGTACACGGGTAATATACTATTCCAAAAAGAGTAAACATATTGTTATCCTAATTCCAAGAGCGTATAAGGGTAGTTATCCCAATCTCAATTGTGTACACAGGTAGTTTAATAAGCCTAATAGTGTACAAATGTATTATTCCAATCCTAAGACGGTAAATGGGTTATTATCCCAATCACAATAATGGGAAATAATTATAAACCCAATCCTAAAGGTGTACAAGGATTATTAGCCCATGATTAAGAGTGTATATGGGTTGTCATCCTAATTTCTGAGGGATCACATATAGTAACCCTAGACCAATAGGTTACATGGGTAGCAGCCTAAGACTGAGAATGTAAAAAGGTTGTTAGCTCAATCCAAATAGGTTATATGGGTTGTTAAACCAATACCAAGAAGGTATAAGAAATGTTACCCCAATTACATTATTTAATCGAAATATGGTAGTGACACCTACTTCATAAGGTTATGAATTATTATTCTTATGCTTAAATCACATTTATACATTATATATTTTCATTATGATCCATTTATAATGATTCCTTATCACATTTTATGTTCCTATGTAATAATTGTATTTTATGTCAATAACATCATATATGTGTGGTGAAGGATTGGAAGTGATTAATCTTGAAGTATTATTATGAATTACATCCTTTATGTTACATATGCAGATTATTGATGAGAATTTAATCACGTTGAACAACATATAAGTATGCTGAATATAGTGACCCAATCCTCTTACACATATTATTGCACGATTTTAAACATTAATATCCAATAAATTAACTCCAAGGATCTAGAGACCTAGTGTATTTGGAACACTTGGCACATAAAATATCTTAATGAGTATAAAATATAAAAAAAATATTTTAATAATCATTATGATCTCTTATATCCATTTCATATTCTAAAATGTCATAGGATAACATGGGAAATAGCTATGAAATAGTGATCTATAAATCCCAGAAAGGCAATAAGCATGGAAAAGTATTTTAAAATATCAGTTAAAAGACATAACAAGATATCATAATGGAATGGGTAATTAAATGATTACATTGTGTAATGAAAAAAATATTACAATAATTAAGAATAATAGAATCATAGGAATGGAATAACAACAAAAAACATGACATAATATTAATTCAAGTATCAGTTATAAGAACTCATAACATGATGGACACTGACTCATTGTGTTTTAGGATTACTCTATTACCCCATACATATTATCTCATAAGATTTAAACATTACCCAATGAATTGAATAAAAATCTTGGTCCACCTGTAATAACATATAAATTCATATTTGTGTCATATGAAGGAATCAAACATAATACATAAAAAATGAAATACTAATGGAATGTTATGAGTTATATAATATTTCCTCTAATAATATTCAATGAATATTTCATAAATATTCATATAATAAGAAAAAATTAAATATTTTGGATGGTCATATTAGAATCAATAAGAATAGTTCTCAAATATAGAGTTAATATAAAGAAAAATCATGAGAATGTGTAGATAATTAGGTATACAAATGAATTAAAAAATGTTTTTAGTATATGTGAAATGAATTTAAATATGGAAGGAATACATAATTTTACTTGAAACCAAAGGAAAAAATGGTTAACCATAAATATTCTTCATTTTCTGAAATCATGAGTGGGTAATATAGTTTAAAATAATGTTACTTGAAAATATTAAGGTATATAAAAGTCCCCTTTTTCAGGTTTGATTCTAAATAAGGTATTGAGAAATTAATACTAGGCATGTATATCCCCAAAAAAGAATGGGATAATAATATTGTTAAATTTGTAAGCGACTTATATAAATAATCTATAATAATAATATAAAAATAAATATATAGAGAAAAAAATTAGAGGAGATAATAATAAAATAACCTTAGAAAAATTGGTTGGTTTAGGTAGTTCCCATACCACATGTCAGAATTCGTAATTTACTTTCACTTAACCTCATGAATTATAAAATTATAATTTATTGGCAAGTGGGACTATAAAAAAATCAATTGATACAATTTTTATGTCCTTCTAGAAGATGAAATGTCGCAAATATTCATACATGTTCTACATAGGGATTATTTATTTATTATAAAGGTTATCATTATAAAAGTAGTTCATTTAAATGGGTTTACCAACGATCATGAAATAGATCCATTTTATTTAATTAAATTGTGATTAATAAATTAAGGAATAGAAAATAGTATATAATATACTTATTATCTTCATAAATGACCATAATATTGTTTCTATAACCATCTATGATAGTGGTCGAGAAAAATGAAGTATGTTGTTACTAGATGTGTAAAACCCAACATAATACGAACAAGCAATATTGTTTTAGAATTTTAGAAGATGTTAGATAATGAATATTCCATTATCAGAATAACATTATATTTTGTTAATATTACATAAGTCATCATTTCATGTTTTATGGGGGATGTATGGATGATATAGAAAATTAAAGTAATTTAAAGGAGATATATTGTGTATATTACCTCTTTGAATACCCCCTCTTGAAATACACCTTAAGGATCTATGGTTTTTCATTTAGGTAATAAAAATATGAGGACATGGTGTATATGGTTGGGAAGGGAATTGGGAATAAATATTCTTAGAAAAAAATGAATATAATGTTTGTGGATTAGGGGTGGAGAAGGGTCATATTTATAATGTACTATGACGGGCGTTTTAAATATAATATTCATTAGTTTACTATTTGGGGCAAAGAACACCAATATTAATGAATCTTGGGACAATATATAGTAGTCATTTCATGTGAGTTCAAACTAATTATTTCTTACATCATCCATGAATCATTAATTTATGAATTTTGAAAATAATTTTTAGTATTATATTTCAATATTCACCATGAATTAATCCATTTTATAAAAATACCAAAAAATAACCCTAAGCATTTTTGGATGTGTATAATAAAGGAAATATTTTATGATAAAATTTTTATAAATATGGGGAAATTATTTTGTAAATAAATTCCTTATTATTTTAAAAAAAATACCAATTTTAATATTATGATCTATTTTCTGTCCTTTGGAAAAATTATTTATAGTCAAATTAATTTATATAATCATTTGAAGAAAACATATTATTATTTTATAATCTCATTTTATGAAAATAATTTTTTTTATTTATTTTCTTACATCAAAAAAATATAATATATCATAGGTGTTATAGAAAAATACAAACACTTATTTTATCATTTCTAAAAATATTAATTATTTGTATCATGATAGAAATTTTATGTATTTTAATTTCATATGGTAATTGAAATATAATTTTACAATTACCTGGGTGATGTTACTATTATAATGATCATTTTACTATTGTTAATGTTTATATTATTATCCTAATGATAAAATTACATTTCAATAGTAAGATTTGTAATGACCATATGTTCTTATTAACATTTATAAATACCTCAAATTTAATTAAATTTTAATTCACTTGTATTTTCACTCGAGGATATATATAATTTCATTTTCGAAATGAATATTTCATTATTAATAGTCTATTTCATTCCTATAGTATTGTTTATGAGTGCAATCATTCTATAAGATCTAGGATATCTAAATTATTATATTATAGTTATTTTCTTTTCTAATTTTTTCCCAATAAAAAACTTTCAATTATGGTTGCTATACTTATATTTTAAATGTAATGTTCTAGTAAATATAATAAAAAAATTGTTCTATCATGTGGTGTATGTGTTTTATATAATACCATATTACTAAATATGAAACATTTATAAAATCAAGATTCTATTTAAAAAATTCTATTTTGTTACATTCTTCCCCCCTTATGAAAATTTACCCTCAAAATTTTATTTCACCCACTAAGATAAAAATAGATGAGGGTACCTATATTTCCTAGCTTATGTCAGTTCTCATGTCACCTCCTCACATTATGGTTCTACCAATGTTCATGGACATGTTGAGTAGTATTTTTGTGAAGAAATTTTTCTATGTAACACATATATTAACTAATGTATTCTCATCAGAGAGATTATAATAAAAAATTAGAACCTATGGATTATTTACATGTGAGGGATATGTAATATACAACCTAAATGAGTGAAATGTGGAACACATAATTTAATTTAGATAGTTTGAGTTGAATACTTTTCAAACATAAATATTACATCTTACTAGATGAATATTCATTATAAAACATTATGATCCGTGCCATAACCATATTGTTTTAGTGTATTTGGATACTTTGATACATAAAAAAACTAGCACATAAAATATCCATATCATCCCCCACATAGTTCTTTTCAACTATCACCCTTCTTAGATATACCATACTTAATACCATTCATCATATCATAGTGAAAGGGAACATAATAAAGAGTGAGCACATATGCTCAGTAAGGGTAATGAAGGGATATATCAATGATCATTTAAGCATTAAATTAGAATAAGGATATCATAACATGATTATAACACTGGAAAACCACACCTATCAATTTATTGACCATGATCATGAGTCACGACATAAATCATAGAAGTTCGTATGATATGAATCCTTAATTATTTAAAGAAAAGGACCCATGACAGTATTTAAATGAATAACATCATTCCATAAAAGAGACTCATAAATTTTGGAATATCATAATCATATAAATCATATTTCAAGGCTACCCACCATTAAATTAATTGCATGTTAGGCTTGGGCTAACCACCCATGTACCCGTTTTAGGCTTGGGATAACCTCTCATGTACCTCCTTTTTCAAACATCTGGTAACATCCCATGTACCCTTTGATCTCATAAAATATTATTATTTACCAATTAATTGGATTAATATATAATTATATGACCACCCATAACATTTTCATAATCTATTCAAATATATCACATAAGATCATGAAAAAATTCATCAAAATATAACTACTAGAATATAAAATTAATTTCATCAATATTTCGTAACCATAAACCATAATGAAAAATAATAAATGTGGTATCATAAAATAATATCTATATTAACATATAATTAACATAAAAAATTTCATCATAGATATAAAATTCTTTTAAAATACCTCTAGACAATTTTATGATGAAAATACACATTTTTATTTTGAAATCTAATATTTAAAATTAAAAAATTTTCCAAAATATGAAGGAATTTAATTATTTTAGAATAAACATTTAATATTATAAATGAATATTAAAATTATTTAATGGTAATGACATTTGGAAATTCATTTTAGGTAGTGTATGGTAAAACAGAGATTATATTCACATTTTTGTTAAAAGGTTAAAAGTAACCCACTAAGAAAATGACAAGTAGATTCCAATGAGTTTTTTATATAGAAAAAATCATGGGTAAAAAATAAATCAAAGTATAATAGTATAATAGAAAAAATTATATTGAAAATATTTTATATAAAATATGTAAATTGATAAAAAATATTCCCCACCAAAGTGTAATTAAATTATATTTTTTTCAAAATCATTTTTATAAATATTTTATGTTACGAAGAGTGGAAAATGGTAATAATAATTGAAATTTAAATGATTAAAAATAGGTTAATAAAATAAATAAAATATTTCACAAAAATATCATATTATTTCATCATTGGAAATGCAAGCACAAATAATCCCAGTAAATATGAGATTTTAACATAATAACATTTCCTCAAGTTCGACTTAATTCATTAGAGATATATACATAGGTATTATAAATATTAATTTATTATAATACTCTAATAAAAAAATATTAACACTTATAATATCATATATGATTTAATTATAATATCTTATCACTTTTTTATTAATAATTATCAAATAAATTTATCATTTCTAGGTGATAAATGTTCCATTTTCCTTGAAGTTTAATTTTGGTTGTTTGGATACTTGTACTTTCGTAATGGATACATAATATTTAAAAAATACATAAAAAATAAATATCTTATTTAATAATATTATAAACATTTATAATAATCAGATAATGTGGTGATGAAAAATAAATTATATTACATAAGGGAGATGACAATTCAGACATACACATGAGTGACGTTTCTACTTTTTGATGATTGGAATAAAATAAAGGTAAATAAAAATTCATATTTCAGGAAAAATAATTATATAATATATATAATATATATTAATTAAATTTATCATTATTCTCATCCATGTAATGTGAAATAAATAACAAGTCACATCGCTTTGTGGAGGTGTTAGTCCACACGTATGCATGAGTGACATTATCATTTTTCAACGAATGGGAAAGTAAGAAGGTAGATTATATATTTTAATTTAAAAAGTACAAATATTTCATAAATATAATATATAAACTATAAATAAACCAAAATTAACCAACCATGAATCATGGTTATGGACAATGAATCTTATCGCTATGTGGAGATGATAGTGCACACATACAAACGAGCGATACATTCACTTACTATTTGTTTGAAGAGAAGATGGAATATTGTGGTTTCATAATCATAATAAAATTTATTTTTATTGAGTATAATTAATTTATTATTCTAAAATGAATACTAAAGATTTATATAAGGTAGAATAAAAAATATATTGAAAGTGGTTGGGTATGACGACCACCTCTTCTTCACTGGACCTACTTTAGATCCCTTCTTAAGGACCATTAGAATGAAAATTTAATAATATAGGAACCTTTAATTTATATATAGGGATTTATAAAAGATATTTGGTAAGGTTTTGGTCTATCTAGGTGGCTCAAAGTGGTGTAAATAACTGAGAGGAGGGTTGTCCTTTTATAAGAGAGGGTGTGGGAACACTTGGAATTTTTAAAAATGAAAAAAATATAAAAATATAAAACTCATTATAAACGATTCCAAATAAATAATATTTAAATATTAAGTTTAATAGAGTCTAAATATGTCTGAAAAATAGTATTTATATAGTTTATATGGATATATCACCCTAATGTCTTAGTTTAACGCCCAATAAACTCGTTTTAACCTTAACTATGGTGACAAATTTTTACCTTGGTTACGATTTATAATGAAAAAAATAAGTGGAACATATTATATAATATAAATTCCCATAATTAAAATTATGTAACCAATTTTTTAATTAAATATCTATAAATGGAATAATTGTTTTTAAAATTAACTATAAAAAAATGTCAATGAACTATTTTCTGTTGAAATTAATTTTTATGTATAAAAATTTTTTTATACCAAAATTAATCATAATATTGATTCTAATGATATTTATAAAATGATTATAAATAAAATATATCTTATGTAAATTTAAAATAAATTTAATACAAGATATGGATTTTTAAATACTTTATTGGAAATACAGTTTTCTATAAAATTTATATTTTTTACTCTTCATTAAAAAAATTATTTTTTCAGAAAAATCCCAAACTTTTACCATAAGATAATTTTGATATGTTTATTTTAATAAAGATTTCCTTTTTATAAAATTAAATTTCTACATGTGACCAAAATGTATTATAATATCCATTCAAAAGAACTTAATAAAAAATTTATTTAAAAAACATATTTTTTTAAGGATAAATTGAATTTACTTAAAATCGAGTAGATATTTATTAGTATATTTTCATTAAATAAAAATTTTATAAGAATGTTTCATATTTTGGTTAATAATATTCAGAACAAAAAATCCATTTAATATGTTATAAATATATACTATATCATAGTTAATTTAAACATGACGTTGTGTGTAATGTGAGCTATGAAATAGTATAGTTTATTTCAACAAAAATACATCTAAAGTATTGTGGTGTATCATTCTACTACCCATAAAATGAGTTTTCCATCAAAATTATATCACTTTGATACTAAAAAATGAATATATATCTATACCATCGCATCCTTAGGTTCCCATCATGCTTCATCTAAATTGTTATTCTTCTAGAGATATTTAACCATGTGAATAGCCTTATTCCATATGAATTTATCTCTATGATCTAAGATATCAAGTATTTATTCATCATAGGAAATATAAATAACCATTACTATAACCATTTATTTTAAAACATACGATGGATTGAGTATATAATTCTTTATGAGAGACACATGGAACAAATAATGAACTTGAGGGAGGTTCAGTTGAAGCACCAATTGATAACCTACCATCCTTACTAGACCAATAATCGTGAGGGAAACAATATACCTAGGGATCATTGTTTTATTATTATTATATCTATAAATATTATTACATGTATAAATTCACAACAGTACCTTCTGTAACACCCCAAGCTTCCTCGATATGTTTCCTTTCGAATAATGCAATGGCGTGCATTGTACGCAACTTCGAGATTTTAACACACCATAACCAATCAAACTAGCCGTTATGAATAGTAATACCTAATTTTTGAAATTTTATATATTCTATCTCTAAAAATTAACTTCATTTTTGGATTTGGAATATCGAAATTACCCTAGGGTGAAATTTTAGTACTTTTCGGATAACTTTCATATTTTGATGAATAGTGAAAATTACTAAATTTTAGTTAAAAACAACTTTTTTAATCAAAATAATTAATAGTGATAAATTATGAATTTTAGTGTTTTTAAAGTATATTTAGAATATATTTTTACCATATAATACAATGTGGGTCATTGAACAAAATTTCACATTTAAACCAGACATAAACAATTGACAATCTTTTGATAGTTATTATCTCTAAAAAACACGTTTTTTGTTTTAACAACGGGAATTAATTTTAAATTAATTTCTGCCACTTCTGTGTTTTGAATTTGGAAAAATTGATTCCATATTTGGAATCAGGATTTTCAAATTTTGTAAATAGGAAACTTTTATTTTTAAACATTTTGGATAATTACTCCGGTAAATATTTTATTTACCATGGTTAAAGGGTAAATCCGGTAAACAAGGGTTAAAAACTAATATTATAATAATACTAAATTACCCTTAAACGTGTCTTAACCCTATTGGTTGAAACATGGTCGACCATGGGCATCTTTGGGTCGATTTTGGGACCCCATGGATCCACTTGTAAGTGATAATGACACTTTATTTTTATTAAGTTAAAATAAATACAAAAATGACACAAGCATATATCATTTAACAAAACAATTGTTACAGAGGGTTATATATTTTGTATTTTAGATTATAAATATTCATTAGAATGAGAAATAGATTTCCTACATAATGATATTTTATTTATAATTTTTAGACATTAAATAATTTAATTTATTTATGACACAATGATGATGAATTAATTAATTTAATAGTGAAAAATTACAATAATTGATATTATAAATACCCAAATAAATATAATATGAAACTTTTAAGGAATTAAAATAATTTCCTAGGATAATATTACATATTAGGATTGATTAAATTGACTTTTTTCGAAGTAATAAATCTGTTATGAGTTTCAAAAAAATCAACTATTGAATAGTGTCAAAATTGACATAAAAGAGTTCTTAAAACAAATATTATATTATTAATTGATATTAAATTCCTAAAAATCTATGGTTCGGCCAAGAAACTTATATAATGATATTTTCATCATTAATGGACCACTTGGGGGTCGTTTGGATGTATATAGTAAGTTTATTAACCATATAATATAAAAATACAAAGAGACATTGTAAAAGTGAAACTAATTAACTAAGAGTTAATACTTAAAGATAAGGTTAATATAATGCCCCAAACCTGTCTAAATTCAATTGGTTGAGTTGTTTTCGACCCATACCCACCTTAACATTTAAATAATAAACTTTGGAGCCATTATAAACCGAATATGAATTTATTATAAATTAATATTTCTAGCTTTTCCAAAGGTGCCCCTCACCCCTCTTATAAAAGGGCACTCCTCCTTCTCATTTCTTCACACCTTCATAGCCCATTGGTTCGGCCAAACCCTGCACAAATACTATCTCAACTTCCCTCACTACAACCTAGAGGCCTTAGTTTGATCAGAAAGCCAACCTAAGGAGCCCTTTTGATCAAATCAAAAGGAAGAACCCGAAGAAGAGGTAATGTTTTCACCACCCCTTTTCAAGTTCCTTTCTTCTTCCACTTCCTCTTTCTTTGTTATTACCATTAAAAAATAATAACTCCAGTATCATATATATACTGTGATGTTATTATAAATATGGTACCACCATATTCAATATTCTATCCATCCTTTGAATAACATGTCACCATACGTGCGTACGTACGGCTTACCGTCTCCACGTCGTGGTGTAATTGTTATTCAATATATTATTATTTGGATGGGTATAATAACGATGTGTAACTCATGTAAATAATAAATATAACATGATAATTATTCTGTATATATGATTTAACATCCAATTATATATTATTTTAATATCAAAAGAATGTTATTGTCGCTCGTGTGTATGTACGGACTACCGTCTCCACCAACGCTATGAGATTCATTCTCCATCATATCCATTCAAGTATAATTATAATTTCATGATTTAAAAATAGTATCTAAGGACTTGATATCATTCTGGATATGAATAATATACATCCCATTAATAACGAATATGGCTCACATAACAAAGAATATAAAGTAAAATGAACCCGTTAACACCCGAAATGACGATTATTCTAAGATATTATTAACAAATCAATGTTAAAAGATCATATATGATATCATATTAAAGTAAATTATTCTTGTATAATTAAATAACAATTATTTCACCATTATAAAGGAGGTAAACCTACCGTCGACCAAGGAAAAAGTACAAAGTAAGGGATTTTCTTATCTCACTTTCAATTCTGTGAGATTTCCATTGTTCTCCACTAAATTATTGAAAGTGGTGTATTATGTACTGCCATTTGATACATATTATCATGATTAACTTTATATTCATGTTATTCTATAAATCATTTGGTGGTTATTAACTTTTGGCCATATGACTCAGTTGATTAACGTGGTAAGGGGTTTCTAATCTCACTTTTAATTTCGTGAGAATTCCATTATTCACCACTTAATTATTGCATGTGGTGTATGTGTACTGCCCATGATTGTATTAATTGTGTAATATACTTTAATTTATGGGTATTTAAATCATCATTGTATGATACTTCTTTCATGGGTGTATGTTTCGCAAGTTACCTAATCGATAAGGGAATTTGAGATTTCAATTTCCACTCATTTGGCTTTAGGCATATTTCATTGATTATATACCCCAAGATTATGTGTGGAATAACTATTCATTTGATTATGTCATAATTTCCACTCCCCTCAATGTGGATATACTTTTGATACACATAATCACTCCATTGATAATTCTCAAGTCATTGATATCAATTTGATAAGAGTAATTTTAACTCATTCACCATTTGTTGAGTTAAACATCCAATTCGTTGGTGTTGTTTTTACAAGATTATGTGTGAATATCCTTTGATTGTTTTACACAGAATATCCAATCAGATTTAGTGTATTTATATTTTTCACACATAACTATGTCGTTGATTTATCCTTAACCTAAGGATACAACCTTTCTGAGAGGTTTCATCTCAATTTACATACCATTGAGACTTCTTTGTTGATATACACCAAATCACTTTTGTGTGGTGTATATAATGTACTTTGACAAAGTATATAATGAATCCCTTTATTCTCATGATATTACAAGGTTTCGATTACCTTAATTATTTGTATTCAAGTGTCTCTCTTTTGGTTAGAAAATCTAACTAAAATACCATTTTTAAATGTTTTAAAGACTTATTCTTCTAAATCTTACTCATTAATGTCCATGTTTTAAAAATGGTTTTAAGGATTTATTTATATGGACATTAAAGTTTTAAAATTAAAAATACTTTTAAAAAGTTTCAAAGTGGTATGGGACACTTTGATTCAAAAATCTATTTTTAAATGGCTTCTTGACAAATAGTGTGACTTTTAAATGATTTCAAGAAAAAGGGGGATATTTCTCTCAAATAGTTTTGATGATTATTTTCATCTATGTCAACATCATTCATTATTCTTAATTGAGGTTAATGTGATACAATACAATATTCCATATTTTATCGAATGTGTTATGTTTGACTGTGGATGTGTTATTTTTATACCATTCATGGTTTGTGGTTAAAGTATTGAAATTTCGTATGCTAGTTTTAATACGAATGTTTCTGTTATGTTTAAACCTGTTCATATGAGGAATGCATTGGACTTAATAAGTGACGGGTGGAGCCCTCTATAGCTCCTTGATGCATCGGTAGGTCTCATGAGACAAATTAGTGTCTTGGCACAAGGCCTTGGCAAAATCTTATTTGTAGTCTTGGCACGAGGCCTTGGCTATGTGGTTATGATAGTCTGGCATTATGCATTCCATCATTATGAAAGTGGTTATTGACAATGCATGGGATTTTTCGACTAGTATAATATCCATGTGATTAAGTAAATGGAATTATTTTATTTTATCTTTGCCATTTTATGCTGAAGTTCAAGTTTAAAAGGCTTTTGTTTTAGTTATAAACTGCCTTAATTGTGTATGCTTATTTATGAAAGTTTCTGCTATAATGTTATCCTTACTGAGCATTTGAGCTCACCCCTTTCAATGTTTTATTTTTCCCAGGATTATGAAGAAGTAATTTATGAATTACCTGCAGGGATAGTATGAGGGGATATGAAGACAAGATGTTTTTTATGATGTAATGTAAAAATTTATGGATGTATCTAGTTATTCCAAGGCTACTAAACTAATCAGTCTTTCGAGACTTGATCTTTCTCGTGAGCATGCCAATGTTATGTAATAATGCACCGACTCTAGGTAACTAGGGTCTGGGCGTTAGAGTTGGTATCAGAGGAAGTTTAGTACAAACCTTGGAAGCTAGATTTAGATAAACTCTGATTAGAGCACGTAGACCTAAGATGAACTTTGAGGATTAGTATAAAAGAACATCCTAGAATTTTGGTATTGTAGAGATTTTGTGAGTTTTCCGAGCAATACATCCCTGTCTGGATACGAGCAGGTAGAGGCGGCTCTGGCACAGATGTACCTAGGGGTAAAACCCGAAAACACCACTTTGAGCTAGACTCGAACGGGAACTGGTGCACGACAACGAGCCTTGCTGCACTCTTGGTAACGACACTCCTGGGGGATATTCTTAGGATAATTTACATTTTCTTTACAAACCCATTTAAGTAATATATATATAAGATGAGAGTAAATGACCTTGGTTAATCCTAATATGTTTCAAATTGAGAATATGGTGACATTTTAATCTCTAAATGATTTTACGACTAATATTACTCACACAATGCTTTCTGGTTTTAGTCAATGGCTGGATTCCAAGGAAGTCATAGTGACTTTGAGAATGATGTACACGGTGGGAACGGTGTTGGCAATGAGCAACAAAATGGAATGTTGATAGGCGTAAAAGATATCATCTTTATGCCAAATCAGTTTTCCAAAAATATGATCAACAACATATATATTAACCAAATCCCAGACTCAACAAGGAAGAGAAAGGTGATAAATGATAAGAGCTCCAGCAATGGAGACCATGGAGAAAAGAACCCTCAATTTTCATCATGCAGGAAATGTGGAAAGAGACACCCAGGAAAGTGTCTCAATGGGACAATGAAATGTTTTACGTGCGGGAAGGAAGGACATAAAGTGAAGAATTGTCGAAGAAAAATGAAGAGTACAGTGGAAGAAGATAAAAATGGTCCCAAGAGTCCATTTACAGTCATTTTCCGTAAATGTAGGGGACCTGGCCATTACCCGAGTGAATGTCCTATTCTATAGGATATTTTCTTGGTCAAAGAAGAAGATATGTGGAAATAAATGGTTGGAGAAAAACTTAAAAAGTATTATCACTCCTTGTTGATGGGTTTACTTTGGAATAATTTTATCTTGTATTTGTAACCCCGCATTTTGCCATGTGAGAATGATATTTGAGGAAGAATTGTCTCTTCTCTTGTGGATATAGGTATAAATAACCATTTGGCTTTATATGATCATTGGGGTTTGAGAAAATTATAAGTTATTATAATTTGGGATGAAAATGAAAAGTATGATATAACATTTGTGGTTAAATTATGTTATTTTAAAGAATTTATCTCATTTTGGTAATATTATAAAATATAGTTTTTGAAAAAGGACAACACGTAGACCGTGTGACAACCCGTCGCGTCGGACAAAGCTGTGGGAATCAAACCCACAACCAAAGTGCGATTGGGATTTATCGCCTACCACTAGACTACGTGGAGTCCCTGGTTAGTGTGACTATTTGTTTTGGTAAATGATTTTATTGATCAATAATAATTTGATTTGGGTTCTTATGTCTTATCAAATGAATTCCCTTGGTATAGGAAAATGATTTGGTGATTAAGTGATAAATGTTATTTTGGAAGATGTTCACTTTGTTGGGAACACTATATGCCCAAGGAAAATTGAATACAATGGGGTTTTATTTGTAGAGTAAGGGTGGATTTTTATCTTCGTTTTTATTGTTGATTTATAGTGATTTGGGTTATTTATGGAAATGATTAACCTATAACAGAGAATATGTGATGATTTCAATTACTTTTAAGTATGTGACTTTAAGAGTATTTGATGTCATTTGGAGATACAATGTACCATGGGAGACTACATAATCAAATTCTTCTATGTTTTGGGTTTCAATATTAGTTTGGATTATATTAAAGGATTTTAAGGACAATTGATTATTGAATTGTATCTAATTAACTTTGGGGTATTGTTGGTTTAATTTTAGAAATTAAGATTAGTGCATATTTATCTCAAGGAATATCCTTTCGGGGGATCATTAGATCATTCACTAACCATTTTGGTTTTGATTAATCTTCAGAGACAATGTAAATATATAGTTTATCCTGCATGGATCATGTGAGTCTATAGAAGTTTATTCTAGCTCTTCTAGTGTGATCAAGTCTTCTTGAATAGTCATCGTTTAAAAAAAAATTGAGTTAGTGGTGGAAATTTATTAAAGAATGAAACTCTACATAAAATGTAGGTATATCTCATAATGTTCTTAGTCAATATCATAAATGAATTCCTCATCCTTATGTAATGTAACTTAAAAAAAATGTTGTCCGTTTACTTTCCTACTAGGAGACTAATGGTCGTTTGTCCCAACACACGTTTGTGGTTTTCTTATTGTTAACCTTCTCCTGATCATGATTTCTATCCCTCTCCATCAGAAATTGACACTTATTTTATCATCCATATCCATGTTTTCTTACATGGAATCCTAGTATGGGTTATCTTGGATGACCCTTATACCTCTCTTTCTTTCTTATAAAGTGATAGTTTTATTGACTCTTTTTCCGATGTGGGGCTTTCCATTATATTCCCAAGAAAAATTTTAAAAATTGCGAGGACGCAATTTATTGAAGGAGGGGAGAATGTAACACCCCAAGCTTCCTCGGTATGTTTCCTTTCGAATAATGCAATGGCGTGCATTGTACGCAACTTCGAGATTTTAACACACCATAACCAATCAAAATAGCCGTTATGAATAGTAATACCTAATTTTTGAAATTTTATAAATTCTATCTCTCAAAATGGAATTCATTTTTGGATTTGGAATATCTAAATTAGCCTAGGGTGAAATTTTAGTACTTTTCGGATAACTTTCATATTTTGATGAATAGTGAAAATTACTAAATTTTAATTAAAAACAACTTTTTTAATCAAAATAATTAATAGTGATAAATTATGAATTTGAGTGGTTTTAAAGTATATTTAGAATATATTTTTACCATATAATACAATGTGGGTCATTGAACAAAATTTCACATTTAAACCAGACATAAACAAGTGACAATCTTTTGATAGTTATTATCTCTAAAAAACACGCTTTTTGTTTTAACAAAGGGAATTAATTTTAAATTAATTTCTGCCACTTCTGTGTTTTAAATTTGGAAAAATTGATTCCATATTTGGAATCAGGATGTTCAAATTGTGTAAATATGTAACTTTTATTTTTAAACATTTTGGATAATTACTCCGGTAAATAATTTATTTACCATGGTTAAAGGGTAAATCCGGTAAACAAGGGTTAAAAAATAATATTATAATAATACTAAATTATCCTAAAACGTGTCTTAACCCTATTGGTTGATACATGGTCGACCATGGGCATATTTGGGTCGATTTTGGGACCCCATGGATCCACTTGTAAGTGATAATGACACTTTATTTTAATTAAGTTAAAATAAATACAAAAATGACACAAGCATATATCATTTAACAAAACAATTGTTACAGAGGGTTATATATGTTGTATTTTAGATTATAAATATTAATTAGAAAGATAAAAAGATTTCCTACATAATGATATTTTATTTATAATTTTTAGAAATTAAATAATTTAATTTATTTATGACACAATGACGATGAATTAATTAATTTAATAGTGAAACATTACAATAATTGATATTATAAATACCTAAATAAATATAATATGAAACTTTTAAGGAATTAAAATAATTTTATAGGATAATAGTACATATTAGAATTGATTTAAATGACTTTTTTCGAATTAATAAATCTGTTATGAGTTTCAAAAAAATCAACTATTGAATAGTGTCAAAATTGACATAAAAGAGTTCTTAAAACAAATATTATATTATTAATTGATATTAAATTCCGAAAAATCTAAAGTTCGGCCAAGAGACTTATATAATGATATTTTCATCATTAATGGACCACTTGGGGGTCGCTTGGATGTATATTGTAAGTTTATTAACCATATAATATAAAAATACAAAGAGACATTGTAAAAGTGAAACTAATTAACTAAGAGTTAATACTTAAAGATAAGGTTAATATAACGACCCAAACCTGTATAAATTCTATTGGTTTAGTTTTTTTCGACCCATCCCCACCTTGACATTTAAATAATAAACTTTGGAGCCATTATAAACTGAATATGAATTTATTATAAATTAATATTTCTAGCTTTTCCAAAGGTTCCCCTCACCCCTCTTATAAAAGGGAACTCCTCCTTCTCATTTCTTCACACCTTCAAAGCCATTTGGATCGGCCAAACCCTGCCCAAATACTATCTAAACTTCCCTCACTAAAACCTAGAGGCCTTAGTTTGATCAGAAAGCCAACCTAAGGAGCCCTTTTGATCAAATCAAAAGGAAGAACCCAAAGAAGAGGTAATGTTTTCACCACCCCTTTTCAAGTTCCTTTCTTCTTCCACTTCCTCTTTATTTGTTATTACCATTATAAAATAATAACTCCAGTATCATATAAATACTGTGATGTTATTATAAATATGGTACAACCATATTCAGTATTCTATCCATCCTTTGAATAACATGTCACCATACGTGCGTACGTACGGCTTACCGTCTCCACGTCGTGGTGTAATTGTTATTCAATATATTATTATTTGGATGGGTATAATAATGATGTGTAACTCATGTAAATAATAAATATAACATGATAATGATTCTGTATATATTATATAACATCCAATTATATATTATTTTAATATCAAAAGAATGATATTGTCGCTCGTGCGTATGTACGGACTACCGTCTCCACGAACGCGATGAGATTCATTATCCATCATATCCATTAAAGTATAATTATAATTTGATGATTTAAAAATAGTATCTGAGGACTTGATATCATTCTGGATATGAATAATATACATCCCATTAATAATGAATATGGCTCACATAACAAAGAATATAAAGTAAAATGAACCCGTTAACACCCGAAATGATGATAATTCTAAGATATTATTAACAAATCAATGTTAAAAGATCATATCTGATATCATATTAAAGTAAATGATTCTTTTATAATTCAATAAAAATTATTTCACCATTATACAGGAGGTAAACCTACCGTCGACCAAGGAAAAATTATAAAGTAAGGGATTTTCTTATCTCACTTTCAATTCCGTGAGATTTCCATTGTTCTCCACTAAATTATTGAAAGTGGTGTATTGTGTACTGTCATTTGATACATATTATCATGATTATCTTTATATTCATGTTATTCTATAAATCATTTGGTGGTTATTAACTTTTGTCCATATGACTCAGTTGATTAATGTGGTAAGGGGTTTCTAATCTCACTTTTAATTTCGTGAGAATTCCATTGTTCACCACTTAATTATTGCATGTGGTGTATGTGTACTGCCCATGATTGTATTCATTGTGTAATATACTTTAATTTATGGGTATTTAAATCATCATGGTATGATACTTCTTTCATGGGTGTATGTTTATCAAGTTACCTAATCGATAAGGGAATTTGAGATTTCAATTTCCACTCATTTGGCTTTAGGCATATTTCATTGATTATATTACCCCAAGATTATGTGTGGAATCACTATTCATTTGATTATGTCAAAATTTCCACTCCCCTCCCTGTGGATATACTTTTGATACACATAATCACTCCATTGATAATTCTCAAGTCATTGATATGAATTTGATAAGAGTAATTTTAACTCATTCACTATTTGTTGAGTTAAACATCCAATTCGTTGGTGTTGTTTTTACAAGATTATGTGTGAATATCCTTTGATTTCTTTACACTGAATATCCAATCAGATTTAGTGTATTTATATTTTTCACACATAACTATGTCGTTGATTTATCCTTAACCTAAGGATACGGCCTTTATGAGAGATTTCATCTCAATTTACATTCCATTGAGACTTCTTTGTTGATATACACCAAATCACTTTTATGTGTTGTATATAATGTACTTTGAAAAAGTATATCATGAATCCCTTTATTCTCATGATATTAAAATGTTTTGATTACCTTAATTATTTGTATTCATGTGTCTCTCTTTTGGTTAGAAACTCTAACTAAAATACCATTTTTAAATGTTTTAAAGACTTATTCTTCTAAATCTTGCTCATTAATGTCCATGTTTTAAAAATGGTTTTAAGGATTTATTTACATGGACATTAAAGTTTTAAAATTAAAAATCCTTTTAAAAAGTTTCAAATTGGTATGGGACACTTTGATTCAAAAATCTATTTTTAAATGGATTCTTGACAAATAGTGTGACTTTTAAATGATTTCAAGAAAAAGGGGGATATTTCTCTCAAATAGTTTTGATGATTATTTTCATCTATGTCATCATCCTTCATTATTCTTAATTGAGGTTAATGTGATACAATACAATCTTCCATATTGTATCGAATGAGTTATGTTTGACTCTGGATGTGTTATTTTTATACCATTCATGGTTTGTAGTTAATGTATTGACATTTTGTATGCTAGTTTTAATACGAATGTTTCTGTTATGTTTAAACCTGTTCATATGAGGAATGCATTGGACTTAATAAGTGACAGGTGGAGCCCGCTATAGCTCCTAGATGCAGCGGTAGGTCTCATGAGACAAATTAGTGTCTTGGCACAAGGCCTTGGCAAAATCTTATTTGTAGTCTTGGCACGAGGCCTTGGCTATGTGGTTATGATAGTCTGGCATTATGCATTCCATCATTATGAAAGTAGTTATTGATAATGCATGGGATTGTTCGACTAGTAGAATATACATGTGAGTAAGTAAATGGCATTATTTTATTTTATCATTGCCATTTTATGCTGATGTTCAAGTTTAAAAGGCTTTTGTTTTAGTTATAAAATGCCTTAACTGTGTATGCTTATTTATGAAAGCTTCTGCTATAATGTTATCCTTACTGAGCATTTGAGCTCACCCCTTTCAATGTTATATTTTTCCTAGGATTATGAAGAAGTAATTTATGAATGACCTGCAGGGATAGTATGAGGGGATATGAAGACAAGATGTTTTTTTTATGATATAATGTAAAAATTTATGGATGTATCTAGTTATTCAAAGGCTACTAAACTAATCGGTCTTTCGAAACTTGATCTTTCTCATGATCATGCCAATGTTATGTAATAATGCACCGACTCTAGGTAACTATGGTCCGGGCGTTACACCTTCTCACTAACTTTTAATTCCATATCTAACTATTGATTTTTATCATATGGCTTTAATCATCTATGTGATTCCTTGATGTGGGGATGAAATGATATAACTTTTTCAACTGTTTCATTAGCTATATTAGGTCCAAAGAGTTTCCATTCTCTAAATTTATTCCAACATATTTTATTTTTTCACTTATTTTTATATAATTATTCAAAAGGAGTGTTCAAAATTCCATATTTAAAGCTATTGTTATAAGATAAATCTATAATGGGAATGTATTGATATCAACAACCATTAAAATCAAAAGAAAAATTGTAAACATATAGTTGAGGGTTTTAATGGTTCTTTCAAGTCATCCATTTTTATAGTGATGATATGTAATACCAAAAATATTTTCAATATCCCAAGTATAATAAATACTTCTATAAAACATTGAGGTGAACCTAAGACCACAATCATATACAATAGAATGTGGTACCCCATGAAACCATAAATCATACCTAATGTATTTAAAAGTAATATGATAATGACATAAGTATTGTTTGTTATGAATGATGTATTATTACTTTTTAAGGTGTTAAACTAACCCCAACTAACATTTTGACCTCTAGATGTTTTGGTTAATATGATAATGAAATCTATGGTGACGTCTTCACTTTTCTATTTTAGTATGGGTAATGATTGTAAAATCCCCATAAAATATTGTATCATAACCATAACATGTTGACATGCAAATAATCTAGATACATACTCTAAAATATCTCTCTTAATGTTTTACCTAAAAAATTAAAATTTTATATATTAATATATCATTGTATTTTCTGGATGAATAGACAATGATGGGATATGAGCTTCATCCAATAGTTCCTTCTCAAAGTCTTGTATGGATAGGACATATACAATGTTTATAAACCTTATAATTCTATCACAATCAGAGTTGAAATAATGAACATCTTTCACCTTCTTTTTCAGATCTATATCTTCATAAGAACCTCTTTAATCTTAACTTGAATAGATTATTGAACACTCATTTGAGAAAGACAATATTTCTCCCCTTTAAGATTTCATGATAATTCCTTTTTTTATCAAACATATTTATATATTTTGAAATCATAAACATTGATCATATAGAATAATATTTTTGACGTAAAGCATCAACCACCGTATTTTCCCCCTAGGAGGTAATGTATGGAGCAGTCATAATCATTAATAAAATCCAATTATATTCTTTGATGCATATTCAGCACTTTCTTGGGTAATATATACTTCAAAATTTTATAATAAGTTAACAAGCCTTATCATTCTACATAAAGAAAATACCAATATGTATTTAATGTAATGACTAATTGCACTAATAGTTGACTAGGACTTGGGAAACTCTTCTTGTGAACCATAGATTAGAATGAGGAATAAGCCATAATTATATCATTATTCAAGAGAAAACATCCCATCCCATTCATTTATGCAACACGATAGATCAAAAAACATTCTACAATATATGGTAGTAGGATTATAGTTTCTTTGAACAACCATATCTACATTTCTTTGAACTTTCATAATATTATTCCTTCTAAAGGAAATCTACTACATTATGAGTTAATGTCATGAGTGGATTAGATATTTGGGATAAATTATTCACAAATAATAAATAATATCTAGACAAACCCAGAAAACTATATATCTCAATCACTATTTTTAGTTTTCTCTATTGTTCAATAAATTCTGTCATTGATGGATCCATTAACATTTATTCTCTTGAAGTTATATGTACCAAAAATGAAACATACTTTATCCAAGATTCTCTCTTGGTAAATTTTTTGTACAGTTTCATCATTCATAGGGTCCTAAATAAAATCTTCATGTGATCATCATGATCTTCTATACTCCAAGAATATATATAAGAATTTTTCATAAAATTACTACTAAAAAATAATCAATGTAATATATGAATATTATTTTCATTAAATTAATTATGATAACATAATAATTACTAAGAAAAAATCACATCACTATAAATTTATTTTTTCCATACATTGTATAGAAATATGTCTAGGGTTTTCATTCAATTTTGATCTTGAGATAATATTATCTAGAATGAAGACCAGTCTTGGAAAAATATTGAAATCCCTATAATTGATAAAATAAATAACAAAATATTTTTCAAATAATACTTATTCTTGATTCTGATCTTATTATGCTCCTGATAATCAATATAGATTCATATTGATCCATTTGTCTGCATAATAAAAAGGAACAATGGACCACATGGTGACCCACATGGCTGAATGAATCAATTATCTGTATTATCTTAAATTTTCGTATTCAATTACTATAACTCAATCAGATACATTTTATATTGAGTCTTTTAAATAGGTGTATCTCATGCTATAAAATCTACTGATAACTCAACATCACTATTCAGAGGAAGACTATGCATCTCTTTTAGAAAGACATTCAAAAACTCCCACAACATAGACTTATCCTAAATATTGTGTTCATCCCCAATCATCAAAGGTAAATAACCCTTTTGAATTAGAATCATTAGTCCTAAAATGGGTGCAATTTTTCTTGGAACTTCAAACTTATCCTCACACTAATATATGGTCATAGTTTTGTTTATAATTTAATGTGTGACTACCATTCATTGGAAATTGATATGGTATTTATATAAATAAAGATAGTAAATTTAAAAAAACACATCCTATTAAACTAGATAAAGAATAAAAACATTTTTAGGAAAAACATTCCCAAAAACATCAATCAGGGGTGATTCATATAATTTAGATGCAATCACTATATCGTTAGTATTTTACACCTCTAATTCAACATATAACCATTAAGATGGTATTTTGATACCCTTAAAAAAAATTAGACATAAAAGAGTGGGTAGATCCAAAATTAAATAAGAAATTAGAAACTATAGCATGCATGGTAAGTGTACCTTCCACCACTTCATTATCATACCCTGTATTATGAATAATTATCATATGATATTTTTCTTTTATTCTATCATTGAGAGGTTTCCGACATTGATCATCATTATTAACCATCAAATTTTATAACTGTGTTTCATAATTCCCATTCACCTTACATTTGAAACACTGTAGTGTGGGTGGTGAATTATTTATATCTTTCGCTCTATTCACATCCTTAGAGAATTTCTTCACATGACATCAATATTTGACTTCTCGGTGACTATACTTTTTACATTTAAACCATTTAATATCGCCCATAAGATAATTTCTTCCATATTCCCTTCCACACATTGAGCATTATAGAAATATTATCTTCTTCTGAACATGATTTTTTTGTTAGTATTCCCTTTAGAGTCCATATTTGTTTTCTTATCAATATATTGAGATTTATGAGTAACTCCAATTTCCATTTCTACTTTGTTGCATGTCAAACAATTTTTTCATATCGAATGAATACTATTATGGACAACACCCTTCCGAGACTTCATCTTAAGAATCTAATGAATCAATCAATCTTACTTTATGGTTCTATTATAAGACAAGATGTGTTCCACATAGATCCTTCTCGGTTTTAATTATATACACTAATGGATTCATTATCACTTTTATTAAGCTCGGGGGATTCCATATCAATTTTATTAAGAAGTTTATGTAGAAATTTATTGTATAATAATAACATTCCAATCTCATCCAAATCTATAGAGTCAATTTCATCACATTTCATTGTGTTATTTTTAAGAATCCAAAATTGATATGATTCTTTATAAAAATATTAAATAGCAAAAATTACATTATAATTATCCAAACATTATTGAATGAAAAATATATTTCCAATTGTACTGATCTATCGCTCAAAAAAATGGAAGATTATTGGACCCAACCAAAGAAGGTAGATGTTTCCTCATGAAGGACTCAATAAAATATGGTTATATTTGTTTGAAATTTCAATATGATTTATAGTTTTAGAAATCAATATAAGCATAAAAAATTTGTTTTACATTCAATATCCCATAAAATTTGTTTTCTTAGGAGGAAAATATTTCATTTTCCATCACTTTCTGTGTTAGCAAGATTCTTTCAGGTTCCATCGAATTATTAATTCCAATAAAACTATATTGTGAGAAAAAAGCTAACAGTTAGAAACAATATAATCATGAATAATCAATCCTAATATATCTAAATAATGACACCGTGTTTTCATTCTATGAAATATTATGTTTAACATAGGTTATCCATGTTCATCATCTATTCAAATCTCTTATATTTTTTTTGTAATTAAAATTTTAATTAACCTAATAATATCCCCAATGAGTTCCAAACTAGGTATGTGGTATGTGTTCATTCACTATTAACGAAAATTATTTCCCAAATATACTTAATAACTACATTTTTGTGTTATTACCCCTAGATGAATATTTTCCAAATCCACATCTACTAGTTGTATCTAGATAGTGGTGAATTTATAGGAAAACAACATAATACCTATGTTATACAAACTTTAGATGTTATCCTATATTTAATATTATCCTATGTTTTTTCACTAAGGTTTCCTTATCTTAGTTTCCAAAAATTACAAAACATTTTTTTATACCAACTGTAGTGGCCCATAAATTTTATAAAACAATAAAATATATTTTTAGATGAATATTCATTACATTACATTATGATCCAAGACATTACCATAAAAATTTAGTGTCTTAAAAACATTGATAAATTAACAACAAGTGTATAAAAGATCTACATCACCACCAACTTATTTATTCCAAAATATCACCCTTATTATATATATAATACTTAAGACCTATCTTCATTTCATGGGGGAAAGGAAATGTAATAAATTGTAATCTCAAATGATAAATAAGGGTAAAATGGATATATCAAGGATATTTTAGGTTTAAAATGGGAATAAGGATATAAGTACTTCAGCTTAAAATTTGAAAACTATACTTTGTAATTAATAGATCATAATCATGAGTCTTGGAATAATATCTTATTTTTTAAAAGACATTAATCATATAGGAATGATGCATGAGATCATAAAATTGGAATCAAGAGGGGAATAGAGTGTGAAATATGAAAATATTAAAAAAAATCAAGTATAACCACTAAGACACTCATCACATGTTTATCTTTGGAAAACCATCTATGTGACTTCCTTAGAATTGGTATAACCTTACATATAAATTTTGATCTCATAAAAAATTAATCATTACCTAATTCATTGGTTACATTAATAATTTCAATCCCACCCTCTACATAATCATAATTCATTCATATATATAACATTAAATCATGAAATCATTCATCATAACTTAGCTCGTGGAAAGAAAAATTGGTTTTATCGATATTTCATAACCACAAAACATCTAGATAATGAATAAAGATGGTATTATAGAACAATATCCTTAGTGAAACATTATTAACAAAAAGGATGTCATAACAGATGAAAAATTAATTTATAAGATCATTGTAGTATTAAGTTAAGAAAATACCCTTTTTATTTTTAAATAACATATTTAAAATAAAAAATTTCTAAAATATTAAGAATTTTTTTTTGAAAATAAATTTGGAAACATGTAAAGGATTCTACAAATTATTGAATGGTAATGAGTGAATGAAACCCTTTTCATGTTGTGTACGTTAAAAAAAATCCCATTCACTTTTTATTTTAAAAAGGTCAAAATTTCCTCGTTCAAAAAATGAAAAGAAGATTCATTTTGAAATATTTTATTTTAAGTAAATCATGAAATTAAGACACAAAAAAATATTATTAAATTAAAAACATTCATGAAAAAATTTTATTGAAAAACTTACTTGGATGAAATGGTTTTACAATTAAAGATAAAATATTTTTTATTTTTATTAAAAATATCCATAATCATTTTATGTATTAAAGAGAGTTAAATTGTACTATGAATTTAAAATTTCAATAATAACAATAGGAAAATAAAATACATAAAATACAGAAGAAAAATATTATATAATTTTATATTTGTTAATTTAATAACAAACAATAATGGTAGAAATGAAATTGTAATGTAGAACCATTTCCTCAATTTCATTTTATCTCAAAAACACTATAAAATAATAAATAAATAAATAAATAAAATTTATTATATTGATACTATGGAACCATATATATAGTTATAATATCATATATGATTTTACTTATAATATCTTATCAGCCATTTATTGACAATTCTTTTTTAAATACCTAATTTTAGCATGTTAACTATTTTGTTTTTCGGGGATTTTTATGTTCTGTAGTTATATTAATTTTAATTTGATCCTGGTTCCATGTTATTTGGAATCCTAATAATGAAACAATTATAAAATTTATTCATAATATAAACATATATAATTAATATTATAAATAAGTTATGAAAATTATAGACATAACTTGTTAGAGATAGTTATCCACACATATTCACGAGT
Source organism: Viscum album (assembly GCA_963277665.1). NCBI lineage: Eukaryota > Viridiplantae > Streptophyta > Magnoliopsida > Santalales > Viscaceae > Viscum > Viscum album. Next base: position 266,354,607 of record OY728132.1, on the reverse strand, counting down.
GAAGTTTATAGATTTCATTTTTTCAATAAAACGTTGAATATTATTTTACCATTATAGAATCATTATTATAATATATATATATATACACACTTTAAAACTATCCTTATTACCATCCATTTAAAGTGAAAATGAAAAACAATTCATATCACTTCATGGAGGTTGTAGTCCACACATATATACATGTGGTATATATATTTACCATTTGATAGAAAATATTGGAGATAATGGTGGTTTAATATTAATAATTATATGTAATTATTATAATAAAAATATTAGTTTAGGATAAATAAAATGTACTCATAGAAGGTAGTTGAAGAAATAAATTGAAATAGATTGTGTAGAATTATTACCTCTTCTTTGAAAGACAACCTTTAGATATATTCTTAAGAACAATTAAAATGGTATTTTGAGAAGAAAAAAACCGCTAACTTCTATATAGGGCTTACAAGAATATAATTGGGTAGATTTGTGTTGATATAGGTGTATAATAGTTTTATAAAATAGAGTGAAGAGGGTTTTCCTTTTATAAGGGAGATAAAGGCCACACTTGGAAGTTCTTCATAATGTTAAAATATAAATACACGCATACAATTTCAAAATGTATCCAAATAAATCATACATTAAGTGGATTTGAGATACGGTTAATATATATTAATAAAACATGATTTATTAATGTTTATATGGAAATGTCACCCTTAACTGGAAGTTTATCCCTCATTAAACCTATTTTTACCCTAACTGTAATAATTAATTTTTAACTTGGTCACTATTCATAATGACCAGAAATTAAGATGAACATATATATATATATAATTAATTATTGTATTTAAATTTCTGTATTCCATAATTTAAATTTAATCTCTATAAGTGGAAGAAATTTATTTTAAAATATACATATAAAATACATCAAAAAATGATATTCTAGAAAATACATATTAATTATCAAAAAGTTTCCATGGAAAAATTAAGAATAATTAAAATTAAAATGAAATTAAATGGATAATTTTTAATCGAAATTAATTAATTAAATTTTAGTATTAAATAATAATGGTTCATTGAAAATAATTTAATGGAAAATATAGTTTTAAAAAAAATGCATTCTTTACTATTCACTAAAAATTAATCTTCTTACATAAATCCTAAATTTTCACCATAATATAGTTTTGATATGATTATTTAGAAAATTATTTCATTATATTTTTAATTAAATTTCTAAAAGTGGAGAAATTAATTACAATATTTGTGCAAAAAATCCATTTTTGAGGGAAATATATTTTTGAAGAAAAAAAATGACATTACTGAAAATTGAGTACTTATTTGTTAATATATTTATGTTAGATTTATTTTTTATAAATATTTTACATCATTTTTTTAATCCCATTCATAGCCACCAATTTAATAGTAAGGTTATAAATGTATAACATATCACATTTAATTTAGACTCGGGGTTACATGTATAGAAATTTATTGAATATTTAAGTTTATTTCAAATGAAGTACATATAAAATCATGGGGTGTTATATAAATTGTTTGTGGGATTTATTTTTGATATTATAAAAACCGTGTGTAACATGAATATAAAATGGGCTAATAAATATATTACTTATCATTCCTTTATTCATAAATATCATAACTCTTTTCAATATAGATATTTAGATGAACACTTTTTCTTCATCCTCAAACTCTAAGTATCTCTGATGGTTATAAATATAAATATATTCTGACTCTGATATTCTAGGATTTACTAGTGAATGTGAAATGAACTATTATTTAAAAATAAAAAACTATATTCGATAGCATATGCGATACACAATAATGAACAAAAACAAACAATGATTATTTCAATATGACTATTTTTAAATTTTCCAATAAATTTGAGGTAATGAGTAAGATTAAATTATGTGTTAAATATATAAATATATATATATTTCCTAAATATATTGATTAATTATTAGTAAATAATCATTCAATTATTGGTAATTTCATTTTGTTCTTCAAGGTATGTTTTCTTAAAAAATGATTTTCATTTCATTTTATGTGAAAATATTATAATTATTTTCTAGAAATTTTAGAAATTTATTTGATAAAAAACTGCATTTTTATATAATAATATAAAATATAAATATGGGTGAAAACTTTTTAATATATATAAAATATATATATATTAGTTAATATGGAAAAATAACATTTTTATTTAAAATTTTCATTTATTTTGATAAATTAATTTATTTAAAAGTCCAAATATTCTTTTAGTTTGACATAAAAGTAACATAATTATTATTTAGTTATATTTAATTCAATTAAATACATTTGATTCATATTTATATCATATTTTATTATATGTTTATTTTTAGGCTTAAAACACATTTTTATGAAAACAGTTTTAAAATTCATAATGATTCTTCATTTTAATTAATTACAAATAAAATCTAATGGGGATTGATTTTAATTTAATTTATAGGTTATATATCAAAAAAATTTAATTCAAATTCATAAAATTAATATCTCTAGTTTTAGAATTAATTTAAAATTATATTTTCCTTAAAAAATACATTTATCAGAAAACCCTATTTTCGAAACTCTTTTGGGTTTTATTTAAATTTAAATTATTCCACCTATATGAATTTATTTGGATAAAATAATTATATATTTTAAATAATATAATTTAATATTAGTTAATAAGTTCAACTATGTTTCTGTACAATAATAATATTAACTATAAAAAATATTTATTACCACAGTTAGGGGAAAGTAAGTTAATTAAGGGTAAACATTATTTAACAAAGAATAGGAAAAAGCAACCCAAATTGTATGAATTTTTATAGTTAATTTAAATTTAAACAATGATTATATTTAATCCTTATTTTTATTACTTTATAAATGATTATGTAATCTATTTTATAAAAATTATTTTTTATATGATAATACACAAATTGAATTTTAGAGTAATATGAAATTTTATTTAAGACAATATTTATGATGAATTAATGGAGTTTTGGAATAAATTATAATTTTTTAAAATATTATTTCTAAATTATTATTGGTAAATGAAAATGATAATATACTTTTTATGATGTCAAATGTATTTTCAATAACGTCTCGAAAACTGTTGTTGCCAACAAAAACTCATCATTTCTCAATATTTGTAAATTATCTTCTAAAATTACAAAATAAAATATTTAGAAAAATGTTTTTATAAGATAAATATTAAATTTTTAATTTTCATGTCAAAATTATTCAATGGATATTTTTTCACAATTCTCATGGAAATTCAAATTTTGGGGTAAAAATTAAATATGGTATAAATATACCGTGTGTGTTATGCCATCATAATGACCCAAAAGTGATGTAATAGATATTATAAAATATATATCCATGACAAAATATATGTTTTTAAATTTAATATAATTTGATTTTTTTTTATTTTTTTATTACTTTTATAAAGCCTTCATGAATCCTCCAAACCTATATTATATTTTAAGGTTTTAAAATCATTTCATTAAGAATGATCCTAACTTACACATCACCAAAGGAAATATTTTAATTAGTTATTACCTTTTACATATTAAATAATTAAATCCACCCCTATTTGGAAGAAAAAATGGTTATAACTCATGGTTTAGTCTGTGGTTTTTGGTATTTTATTGTATAGAGTCCCAAACCTTTGTTTGGAAAATAACAAAGAACTCCCCTATATTTTCCTAAACAAATTCCACAAAATAGCTCTGTTATCATTACTCAAAAACTTTTTATCATGTACTTAATCTTTCATACCCTCTCTAGAGTGCTCCCAAGGTTCACCCATGCTTTTGGAATCACCCTCTCTTGGTAAGGTATCACTCACTCTACTTTTTATACAAGAACATACTTTATATTATGCCTCTTAAATTCCATTTTACTTATTTGGGTAATTTTTTAAACAGAAAAATCTCTTCCATTTGATTTACTTATGATGAGAGACCCCATTCAGTCTCATTATACCCTATCATGAACCTTTATGTACACTCGTTACCTTGATGATGTTTTGTAAGGGACCTCTCTCTACTCTTTTCAATTAAAAAATAATCACTATTTTATTACTTTAATTTCAAATTCCTAATTTTGGGATATGATTGTCAACATCCTCATTACTATAAATTTATTTTCCACATAATTAGAGACACGTTTTTCTCTAGGTAAATAATTTTATGTCTCTTTGATTATTGAAGTTATACTGTAAAAATTTCACGGTGATTTTTCCTTGAAAATGTTTTGTATCATGAATACCATTGGTATTTCCCCAAATGGGTACTCAATGTGAAATAAATATAATTATTTTATGAAAGAATTAAATTTATTAATTTAAAAATACTAGATCATGTAAATAAATGTGATGAAAAATTATTCGATATTGTATGATTTATGTGGAAGACATATCTTTGATAATGATATAAATGTGATGGGTGCACATGAAATTATATGGTGCTATAATGTAGTGGGTAATGTTTTTGTATCATTATATTTCATGTGAGGGATTAGGGAATGATCCTAATCCATAATGGGACTTTTCGAAATCATGATTTATTAGCAGCTAGCCTTTCCTATGATTGTGATTCCATGTTTAATGTTGTTTACACATTTACTATGTTTCCTTTATGTTACTATGTTATATCATGCCTCATTGTTCATGTTTATACTTCATACACCTTTTAGTTCCCATTGAAATTAATATTTTATAACATGTTTTTCTTCCTTCAGGTTATGATTTATTTATTACCCTAATAGGATTTATAGCTCACAACATTTTACTGAATGTCCCTAAGTTATCTTGTATAGTTTAAAAAGCTATATAATTTTAGAATTATATTATGGATGTTTTTAATAATATTGCTGTATCCCATGTTCATGATATTATGACATGTACCTAATTCCAAAAGAAATTATAATTCTCAATCTTTCTGGTTGTATTATTTTTAATATAATGTAATAAATCACTAATTGACGAGTAATAAAACCACGGATTGTCTCCGTTTCTATCAACAGAAATGTTTAGTTAGTTTTGTGATTATGATGGTAAAACTCTAGAAAAATCCATAGAGATGAGTCTAAAAATAATAATACATCCCTAAATTTTGGTAATGTGTACAATAATTAGTTTCCATGAAAATAAATCCATGTTTGGATACTACAAGTGGATGTGGACTTGTCTGAGATATATATAAGGTTAAAACCCGAAAACACGACAATGAGATTGACTCGATCAGGAACTGGTGCATGAAAAAAAAGACTTTTTTTACACCTTGTTTGATACTCTCGGGGTATATCCTTAGGTAAATTCATGAGGTCATTAAAACCATTATTAAGGGATCACAACTTAAAATAAGATTATATGTTATTAAGTAATTGATTGATAACTTAAATTGAATCCTAGAAATTCATAAGTTAAACAAATAAATATAACTTATAAGTTATCTCCTTAATGTAAATTGGATTACCATTTTTTGATCTATAGTTTAAAAGTAACCATACCTGATTTTAATTTTATTCTAGTAAATCACTACAAATAGGAATAAATAAGTTAGAAACCAATGTTATGGAAAATGTGATGAATTCTCAAATTAGATTCCAAACATGACACAAACTCTTGTAATACATATTGAGATTATGCAAAACTGTCTATAAAAAAACCAAAGTAACAATTTTGACATATTTTATTTTCAAAATACATTAATGAAGAGGATCATGAAGTCTCAAGGATGGTAAAATAATAAAGTAGATAACAGAAAGAAGTCTCAATATATTATGTGTCATAAATTTGGAATGAAGTACCAAGGTAAATGCCACAAGGAACTAAAAAGTGTTTATGTGTAGAAAAAATACGGTATAAAGAAGATAGTTTCAATAAGAAATGAATTGTATGATAAAAATATATATTACATATTAAGACACACCTTTATCTTTTGATGTCTTTTTGTGGAGAATATGGGAATTATATGAGTCATTTACCTGATCCAAGGGTTAAATCATAGACTAAGGAAGGTCATATGCTATGTAAATAATTGAAGTATAATGATTAAAGTATTTATGTATTTGTATTTGAGGCTTATATTGTAGAATTAGAATATCAATGATATTCTGGATATAATAATAATAAAACATATAAAAGTTGATCCATAGTAGTTTATTAAGGGCTTAATATATATTTTTAATCGTATCAATAACATAGAAATGTGATTTAATAATAAAGTGATATTTAGAAAACAAATAATTGGGGGATTGATAACCCTTAATAGGGTTTTTATGTTGGGATAAACCTAATGTGTCTTGACATGATATTTCTAAGGATAATATTATGATTAAAATAAATGATATAACTTTTGAAGATTTATGTGATGGAATTTTATTATGATATGTTTCAAAACATATGACATGGTCAAATATTTTAGATTTTGAAATAATTACTGACATTTTGGTGGATATTTTATTTGGTTAAGGTAAGCATAACAATTTGGATTATTTGAAAATATTGTATTATGTTTCATAGAGGAATAATATAAAGGTTATGGGGGAAATTTTGTGGTTAAAACATTATTTAATGTTGAGGTTTCTAGTGTTATATATCGGTATTTATTTATGGAATGACCTATGATAATGATTATGGATTATTTATTAAATTTTGTAAATAAATGTAATAATTCTTATTCATTTTCAATATTATATTAATTTTTAAAAAATATTCAGTATATATTATTTATTGGAAGAATATCTTGTTATTATTTGGTAGATTATTTGATCTGTTCGAAGCATATTTTAGTGTTTTAGGAAAAAAATCATCTTGAGTACTCATCATTTAGAGTAAAGATTGTATTGACATAGAAATTAAATAAATAGTGAAATTGTTCTCATCAATAAGGTATATTTTCTTTTCTCCACTAATCAATATGGTAATTTAACTCCTCAAATCATCGAAAATAATCTTAAAATAAAAATGCTTTCTTAATAGGATCACTTCTGAAGAATTGATGGTTATTTTTTCCCAACACTAATGTATGGTTTTATGGTCATTTAATTTCTCTTAACCAATTTATATATCACAATTTATTATTTATTTTGTTTTATTGTCTTCGAGGTTTATTTTTTAACTTCTCATCAAGTTTCTCATAGTTGGAAGCATAATTATGGGATTACCTTAGTATTTCCATTTATCTCTTTTCAAGTGGTTGTCTTATTAACCCTTTTTCACAATGAATGTTTTTAAATTAATATTTAAAATTTTCAAAACATTATTCACCAAGTTCAAGTTTAAAATTTGAAGAAACAATTTATCAAATGGGTGAATAAAGTAATTCTATGAGTTTTTAAAATATAAAACTATATTTGATAATGTATGCAATATGCAACTCTGAACCGAAACAAGAAATAGTTATTTAATTTTGAATTTTGTAAAATTTCCAAAACAATTTCAGATATTAGTTGGATTAAAAAATATATGAAATATATATATCCTAAATATATCAAAAAATTAATAGTAAATAATCAATCAATTTTTTTGGTAAATTATTTTTATTCTTTAAATTTTGTTTTCTTCAAAAATGATTTTTCTTTATTTTTATTAATACTATTATAATTATGTTATATAATATTTTTTTCAATTTATTTAATAAATCAAAATAATTTTTTGATATCAACATATAAAAATTAACTATTGGTAATAATTTGTGAATTGTCAAAAAATATTGATTTGTAACTGAATAGTGTTAAATAAAATTCTATTGATCAATTTTCTTTTATTTTGATAAATTAATTAATTTAAAAGTAAAATTATTATTTTAAATTTATTTAAAGGTAATATAATAAATATTTATTAATATTAAATTAAATTAATAACATTTAAAACATATTTATTCTAGAATTTACTATGAGTTTAGTTTTATGTATAAAAACATGTTTTTTCTAAAAATAGTATTAAAATGCATAATTTTTCACCATTTTAATTAAATAAAAATAAAATATAATGGTGAATTATTTAAAATAAATTTATATTGTTTTTTCTATCATTATTAAATAAATTTTATATAATAAAAATTACTTGTTATAGAGTTAATATAAAATAATATTTTCCTTGAAAAATACATTTTCATGGAAAAATAGGTTTCCATCATGTATGCGAGTTTTATTTTAAATTAAATCAATAAAACTCTAGAAATTAATTTTTATAAAAATTATTCTATATTTTGAATAATTTTAATTAATAATATGTAATAAATTCAGGTAGGTTTTTGGAAAATATGAATATTAATAATAGTAAATATTTATTACAATAGTAAAAGAAAAATATATTAACATAGGTTGAAAATATTTTAACAAAGAACAAAAACAATGTAACCTAACAGTATCCGTATTTAAATTTTATATTCATTTAAATAATTATTATATTTTACCCTTATTTTTTTACTTTGTAAATGATTTTGTAATCATTTTGATAAATAATATATTTTGATACGATAAAACTAAAAATGTTTTTTAAGGAATATGTAATTTCAATTAAGATATAGATTTTTATGAATTATTGTATTTTTGATTTAAATTATATAATAATTATATATTATTGAAGTATTATTTTAAATGTAAATGATAACATAATTTATATAATGTAAAATTAAATATTTATAATAGTTCGAAAATGGTTACTGTCAAACAAACTGATCGTTTATCAATAAATGTAAAATCAATTCTAAAAAAATTAATTTTTTTCATAAAATTATTTTGATAAAATAGATATTATCTTTGGAATAATATTTTTGACCATATCCAATGGTGATGTTTTCATAATATTCAGAGACTGTGGCATTTTTGGTCAAAAATAAAATATGATATAAATATTCATTGTGTATTATGACATCATAATGACCGAAAGGTTATGTAATATATTTTATAAAAGTTAAAAATGAAAAAATATATTTTTTCCCTTTAATATTATGTTATTTTATTTCTATTTTAGAAATTTTATAAAGCCTTTATGAATCCTCCAAAACCTATATTATATTTTAAGATTTTAAAATCATTTTTTAAGGATGGGGCTCACTTCCACATCACCAAGGGCGTTGTTTTAATGATTTCAAAAATTGTACATATTTAATAATGATAAAAAAACCATATTTCAACGAATCCAAGGGAAAATCCATGTTATGGTTTGTGGTTTTTATATTTTATTGTATAGAGGCCAAAACCTATATTTGGGAAATAATAAAAAACTCCATTATTTTTTTAATATAGTCCCACAAAAGATCCCCAATATCTTCACTCAAAAATCATGGATAACTTTCTTAATCTACAACACCATCTATATATCCCTCTCAATGTGACCCCATTATCTCAAAAATATCCTCCCATGCTTTTGGAATTACTCTCTCAAGGTAAGGGATATTCAACTATTCTTTTTATTCAAGAACCTATTTTATTTTATGCCAATTAAATCCAATTTTCTATTTTTTCTGTATTTTATTATAAATAACTATGATAGAAATTTTATTTCCATGTGATGAGATACCCCTTTTACTCTCAAAAATTCACCTCATGAACAATTATGTACACTTATTACCATGCCAAAATTTTGTAAGTGGCCTATCTTTCCTATTTCTAATACATGCATCTTCTTTATTTAATAACTTTCATATCCAATTCCTAATGTCTGGATATGATTTTACTCATATTTATTACTAGGAATTTTTTTGTTCAAATAATTATATACCCCTTTCTACCTCATTAAACAATTTTTTTGAATCTTTGAGTATTTTCTTTATGTTTTGAAAATTTCAATATGATTTTTTCATGAAAAACATTTGTTTCATGAATACTATATCTATCTTAAAATAAGTGTATTAGCCACAACATACCTATAATTAATTGATTTGTTAATTCCTTGTATTTATCTCACTCTAAATAATTATGGAATACAATTTTATGAAAAATTATTTCATGTTGTATGATTTATGTGGCATACATATGCTTGTGAATGAATGATAGTGACAGGTGAACACGAAATAATATAGTGATCAAATGAATTGGTTAATTTTTTAGTCTCAAGAGACATCATAAAAGGGATTAGGTAGTGAACCTTATCAATCAAATTAATTTTTCTACCATGATTTATTGGTGGTTATCCTTCACTTATGTTTGTGATGTCATATTTAATGTTGTTGCCACATCTCCCATGATTCCATTATGTTACCATGCTATATCATTCCTCATTGTTCATGTTTATGATCACCAAACCTTTTATTTCCCATTTAAAAGAATATTTTATTACATTTAATTATTCCTTCATTTTATTATTTTTTATTCCCTTATTGGTCTTTATAGCTCACCCTTTTCTTATATATGTCACCAGGTTGTCCTATTCAATTTTAAATGATGTGGATTTTTAGATTAATATTAAGGAAGCTTCTAATAATTTCTTTGTATCCAATGTTAAATATATTATTATATGTACCTTATTCAAAAATACAATATAATTATTGATCATCTAGGTTTTATTATGTGTAATATTACATAAAAAATTGTGAATTAATGTGTAATAAAGACCTGGGTTGTATTAGAATGGTCTTAACATTTTTAAATATTTCATCAACAAATTTAGGTCCCACAAAAATGTTTTCACTAAATTCGTCTCAACACATAGTTTCTCTATATCTCCTACTATACAGGTCATCATATAGAATCATTTGATTATTAGAGAAAAGATTTTATTGTAATAGAACTAAACCAATGGAATATGATTATCCCAAACTATATTTAAGTCTTTTGAGTATGCTCTCAACATATTATCATGTTTTTGGAATGTGTACTTGGACTAACAATAAATCTAAGGGTGATATGCTCTATTGAAGTTTAACATAATTCACATTTCATTTTGGAAACACTTTATAGAAGATTGAGGTGAATATTATATCTCTATTTGATAAAATTCAATGTGATGTTTCATTCGGCCTCACCATTTATGAAATGCATGTCCTTGGATGTCGATTGAGTGAAAAGTCCACATTAATGATAATGAAATGGGAATTAATTATTAGTATATATACCAAAAAAATGGATTTTCCCTTTGGTTTTCATCAGATGACCGAAAGAAATTGTCATGGTGACTTTGTTCTAAATTATATAAAGGAATGGGAATTGGTTGCATCAACTACTTATAATTTTTACTTTATACCTTAACATCCTGAATCACAAAAACAATTTGATGTATATTGTGATAACTACTTCTTCACATTGTTCCACTAATAGTTATATTACAGATCCCAATACATATCTGTGCTCCATGAGTGGATGGAGAATGTCATGCTCTGTGAATAATTCAAAGTATACATCTTTATATTAGGATTTTATGGTAAAAATTGTCATGACCCATATATTAAAACTCAATCTTAATTAATTTTTAATTATGAGTATTTCCTTTTCTATTAGCTTATACTTTAATCTATATTTCCACATTATCCATTTGATTGTCCATTATCTTCTATAGAATTTATGGTTAAGAAATAATTTGAGCTAGGTAGAATTTTTTCTTTCCATTATGACTTCCCTAACCACCATTAACAATCTAATAATATTTTATTCTTATAAATTCTCGTCATTAATACGCTTTTATAATCCTTTATATATAGATCATCTGCCACCTTGGTAATGGATTGAGTAACCACTACCCATGATGTACTATAAACATCTTTGTTGGTATATTTTGGGCACCTTCTATGTGAATATATACTTTAGGATCTTACAATCCATATATATTTCAATCTTTTAACTATATATATAATTTAATCAAGTATTCAATGTAATGATCAATACATCCTAATGAAAATCATGCATTGGATAATTATTCTAATGAACATACAACTGACTTAAGGAATGGGATATCACTTAATAATTTAGGATTAGTACACAACCCAATACCTTTATTTATGTGTCACATTTGTCCATAAAAAGATTCCCACATAGGGTAATGTGAGTACTGGTGTAGTGATAAGAATATTTTATAATTCCTTGATGTTATCATCACATTCATTGATCTAGATAAAATTCACATTATTCTTATTTATCATGGATAGTGAGTTTGAAAATAATAAGATATTTCTCAAAAATTTGTTATAGTACATAGATTTTCTATGGAAACTACAGACCTCCTTCTTAGATATTGGTCAACGAAACACCTAAATCAAATTTGACTTCAAAGGATCCACATATATCACTTTTATGGTGATAAAATACCTTAATATTGATATTTACACCATCCAAAACTCAAATTTATTCAAAATTATATAAAACTTATCCGATGAAAAAGGCTTTAGCATAGTATTAAAATTATCCTCATGGACCTCTTTACTTTTAATGTACATAAAAATATCATCAATAATGACTATTCAATTTTTTTAATGTAATATAAAAATATATTATTCATTATGTTCATTATTATTATTGTATAATTAGTGAGTCTAATGGTAATCATTATGATCACATTGTTTCTAGACATTGATTGAAAGGTAGTCATGGGAATGTCCTTCTTCTTCACATTTAATTGGTGAGATTCCAATCATAGGACTATATAGAGATGTAATGGGCACCACATATCTGAAAAACATGTCATCAATTCATGGAATGGGATACTTTTAGTTATCATTATTTTATTGAGTTCATGATCATAAATATAGAGTCACATTTGACCAACCGTATTCTTGAAAAAAAGGATTAGCACACACCCTGGTAAAGCACTCAATCATATAAACCCCATTTTATAGATTCCCTTGTAACTAATTGTTCAGTTCATTAAATTTGATAGTGGATATTCTATAGAAATTCATAGAAAGGGAGGATATCTAGGTATATGTTCATTTGAGAACCCATCCTATCGGTTAGGAGGAAGACCATTCAACTCTTCAAGGAATATATATTTTTTCCCTCTCAGTGTGAATATATTCTTGAATAATTCTATCTTTTTTTTGAAACATTTGAGAAATATATTATCACTCATAAAGAAATATTATCTAGGCATGGGAAGAAGATTAAAAATAAGATCCATAATCCTCCTTATACTGTGTATAAAATCATAGGATGCACTACAAGAATGATAGGATGAAACAGTCCTTGACATGGGTGACCCCCTTTGGCTATTACACATAAAAGAACTTTATATCACAGATCCACCCACTCACACCCGCATTCACTACTCTAGAATCCGCCCTTAGCTCTTTTACCCTCTTCCTACCACTGGGACCACTGGTTATCATCACCATAGTGTTAGAGCCTATTGTTAATCCATATCATCATTGATCTCACTCACCATCCACCTCTACTCACCACCTATCCTAGTATCTTCTACCATTGATCTAGGGTGATCCCAACACTACCTCTGCCCCACTTTTATCTAGAATCTACGACCCTCATTTTGTTCATAATAAATTCCTTAGTCTCTAAATATTTTAGGTAACCCATATTTTTAATATGTTTTATTTATTAGATGAAAAAGTTATTTGTTTTAAGGTATTGACTATTCACCATTATATTCAAGAAATTTATTTTATTTCCCTCTCTTTCACTATATATTTTGTCATTAATTTTGGGATATAATTATAGAACTAATATTGATTGATTAAAAATCCTTAATAGAGTGAGTATACGCTCTTATTTAATTATATATTATTGAGATTTTTCAAATAAAATGAAAGTTCTTTGGAATCATTAAAATATATAAGTTAAGTACATATAGATTACTTGATTAAATTTATTGATTTAGTACATTCACATAAATTTACATTTAAATTATATCATTTAACAAAATATATATTTTAACACACCATATAACAAGAGGACATCAAAAATACATTAAATGCAAGGATCATTATTTCTAGATTGACCAAGTTTGTTAAAATACATTCATATACGAAAATTATTCAACATTATATAATTTTTTTTAAAATTCCATTTGTAGACACTAAATTGAATTTATTATTTAATATTATATAGATTATATGATTTTCATTATATTGTAATAACTTTTACTGCATTGGATTATGGTGTCATTATAAATCTTATTTAAATAAAGATTGTTAAAATGTATAGTTGGAAAAAACATTATAATAGTGTATATATATATAAATGATAAAAGGGTCACCATGATAATTCTTGTTAAAATAAGATGAGAAATATAAAAATAAATTAAAATATTTTTAAAAGCATTCGTGGTAAAATGGGAACACAATCTATATAATGGAATAATAATTTCATGTTTCCAAAATTATTTTTTATGATTCAATTAAAAATTAATTTAACATGGTTATTAAAATTTTGATCACTATAATGGGATATAGTGAGTTTTTTTTAAGATTTTATAATATTTTGATAATTTTAAATATCATATTTCAGTAAATGTTTTAAATTATTGAGGCTACATATCCTAAATTATTTTGGTAGAGTGATTTATATAAAATAATAATTTTTCATAATGTGTAATATATAGCTATTTAAATATATTTTGTGATTATAATTTCCAAAAATACATTTAATATTATGTATTTTGTAATTTTTAATTATTTTTGTATAGATAAATAGATGGATAAGAGTTGTATGGATCTTATAAATAGAACATCTTGAGAATATTTTGAAGGAATTGTGAATTTTACTGATCTAACTAGAGAATTTCGAAGTGAATAAATTATTTATCATTCTAAAAAATTTGGAAATTGATATCAATTAAAATGAGATATTATGAGGTATAAATTATTCATAAATGGGTTTTATAAAAACTATAAAAGGTGAAAACATCATTGGGATGAATTTATTCATTTTCATCAAAAAAAAGAAACTCTTCAGTTCGATGTTAACACATGAATTACCACTCAGATACATGAAATGATTATTTAAATGTTATGTTAGTTTTCTCTGAAATGGATTCCCATCAAAAATCATGAGACTGGTGGATTTATCCTCACTTTGGTATAAATATAGATTCATTGTGGTTTTAAAAAATTCCAGAAGTTAGACAAATTGAATTATATTATGAACATACTTCTTACAATAAATGTTCATTTATGATAGAGTTTTCTCACTGGAAGGATTTGGATCATTGACCATCCACATCATTTGAAATTATGATGGTGTTATTAGAAGACATAATTCATGTTGATGCTAAGATTATTGAGTCATATTATTATTCTTATAATACGATAGAGAACATGTTTTTCACATATGAGACCGTAGAAGAATGTGATAAAAACTGTGTAATATTTTAAAAAGGAAACAACAAATTTGGATAATTTTACAACCTATGGTAGTATTAGGTGGAATAGTGCAAGGGGATATCAGACTCATCTATGTTAGACTATGAAAAAATGTTAAATTATAACCATAAATAAAATATATTGATTTCTAGTAAATCTAAATTTGAAAAAATTATTAATGTATTTTAATATTTCTAAATTAATGAGATGTAAGATGCAATGAAGTAAGAGAAATAGTATTCTAAACCACTTGACATGATCTCTTTGACAATATTTCTTCTATTAGAGGAACACTAACATTGATAAATATACTTTTAAGGTCTGATTGGGGTTGGAAGTATACAGTTTTAATAGATTCATTAATATGGTTAGTGAAACTCATATAACATTATCTACCATGTTGATTTAGTATAATATTCCTATGTTTCTTTGAATGAATCATTAGTTTCTATCAGTTTCACTCTCATGTATTATCCTAGATGTTTGTATAATAAGAATGATATTTACCTTAAACCTTGATTGACGACTTAAATGAATTTTTAGGAGATGTTGGGATGATCTATAATAGTGAAACTTCTGAATTGTTCAAACTAAACGTTTCATTATAATGGAAAATAAATGAATTCCCGACATAATAAAATTAATTAGGATTGAACATAAAATTGTAATTTTCATTCCCATACTGCAATATAAATAAAAATTCTACGTGGGTTACAATTTTTATAAAATGATCATACATGGGTCACTGATGTTTTATTCCCCTTAACATATGATCAAAAAAAGACAAAGTGGCATTATATGGTTCTAGATAATTCATCCCTATACTAAAGGAAATGAAAATATTTGAAATAATATCGTATATTGAGAAAATTTTCATTCCAACAGTATATGATTTTCAGGATTTGGTATCTCTTCCACAACCATCTATTCATAGTGTCGGTATACATCACAATCATAACTGGAAGAAGAAAAGTATTTTTTTAAATCTCCCTTACTAGAAAACGGATGTATTAAGTAATAATATAGATGTCATGCACATTGAATTTTTTTAATAATATATTTCTGACCATTTTATGTGTTAGTGGAAAGTAAACAGACAATACTAATGTAAAATGTGATTTAGAGGAAAAGGGGTTGAGGAACCAATTTATTTTATAGTTGAGTGAATGAAATAGTCTATACATTATTAATATATAGTATAAAATGGTTAAAAATTATAAATATACATAAATTTTAACTTTTATGATTTTTATGGTTCCTGATAGATACTATTGTAATATTTCCATGTGTGTAAATGTCGCATGCATGAAATTACAGGGGATTAAAATTCATGAGAATCACATAGTTCATCAAAAATTGATTATAATTATAATTCATGGTTATTTATCTCCCAAAATTTCTCAACCATTGACTGATATGAGAAAGGTTTTTTAGAATTGGTTTTTTAAAAATCAATAAATGATTGATTTCAAAAAAATTCAGGATATTATTATATTTTCAATTGTTCACTTGGAGAAAATATTTCAATCATCATTTTTCTATGATGGGGTTAATTTGATGGTATTAATAACTAGTGATGTAATGGATATTGGACATTTAATATTTAGGTTGATGTATCCTATTGATATATATTTGAATATATTGAAATAATTTTTATAGAATAGAGCACCTCTAGAGGATTCAATAGCCAAAAGATACATGATGGATGAGTGTAGTACTTTTTCTAATGAATATCCTATGGGTGTTGAAACAAAATTATATAATACCTCTTGGATTTATTATGGGATTATTTTAGAAGGAAATATATTTGATATGGAAAACATATTGTGGGTACAATCTTATTAATACATATTTTTTCAATACTTCAACAGTTTTACGAGTTCTAAAGTAAGTGTATTTTAACTTTTATAGTAAAATGTTTATATATTTTTTTCATATATAAGTTCATCATATAAAAAATGAGTTATAATTTATAGGGAACATGTTAATGAAATAAATGATTATATTCCCTGTTCATAAAATTATAAAATCCAATAGTTCAACTATGCATCAAATCTTGATTGGTTGAAGGATTTTGAACTTATAAATGGATTCTCATTATGATTAATGTATACTGCTAATTTGTTTCAGTATAATTTTTTATTTGAATGTATAAAATATGTTTTTTCATATCTTGTTGGAGTTAGTTAACGTAGCAATAACTGCATAATTTCACCAACTAGCTTATAGTACAACTATAAAGGAGCCTCAATAAAAATATATAGATTCTAATGGATTATATATGCATATTAAGGATTTTTTTGAAAATTGGAAAAAAATTGTGGAACTAGGTGTCTATATTTTGATTATGTTAATTGAAATAGTCAATTAAGAGACATCATTGAATTTTTATATGTTAATAGTTTTAAATACATATTATAAAAATGTAATTGGGTTGATCAGGTCCATGAAACTATAGTTGATCAATATCTGTTTAAATTGGTGATATTAAATAGTATGTTATATAAAGATGACAAAGTTAGTAATGAACCATTCATTATGGCATCACAATTAGAACTAGTTATAATTTTTACCTTTCCAAATAATTCAATTTGGAAATTTACTGTGAAAATATAAAGGCGAATAGTGTTTTTAATTGAATGAGATAAACCAAAGACTCTGTACTTTTTTTTTAAAATTCCTAATCAACATGTTGTAGATCAATATAAATTATATATCAAATGGTATAAATAGACCTTTTATAGAGAAATGATTTATTTTCATGTCTAATGAAACATGTGATTTTTCATGCTCTTTGATTTAAAATCCATTTTATGATGTTTAACTCTTTATGAACTATTTAAATGTTATATTATTTATTTATTATCACTTTCCTTTTAATATCTCACATTTTTGTTAATTAATAATGATTTATATGACTAAATACATGTAAGGGGAACAAGCACCAAATCCACATTCTTTTAGAGGGGCATCGACATCTATGGGATAATTTTTTCGAATGTGAATGTATTTTTATTTTTTTACATATGAGTTATACATATATATAAACATATAAAAAATTATGTTTGAAATTTTTTTAATGAAGATCTGAATCG
Source organism: Viscum album (assembly GCA_963277665.1). NCBI lineage: Eukaryota > Viridiplantae > Streptophyta > Magnoliopsida > Santalales > Viscaceae > Viscum > Viscum album. Next base: position 266,336,258 of record OY728132.1, on the reverse strand, counting down.
ACCTCTTCTTACTCTTATAAGAGAGGCCCAGTTCATTATATTTAATCATGGAATTCTAAAATGACCATTAATATATCATTTGGGGACATATACAGTCAAGTGAGATAGGGTTCCCATATTTTTATTTTCTAGTTGGGTCATATCATTCATGACCTACATATATTTCCTTTAAATACACATTACGAGTTATCATTCACTTAGGATGCATTAGATCATCTTTGGAGGCATGTTTAAGTAAGAAGATAATTTTAGTTTATTATCTATGTTTTAAACACTTATATTTATGATAATTGTTTTACATATAATGACATGAGAGTGTTCCCCAATATGTTTTAGAAAGTGTATATAGTAAAATTTCAAGAAATGATGAATGATTTTAAAAGTATAGTTAATATGAAGAATTTAGTACCAAATGTGGGTTCCTTATACAAAATGGGTAGAGTCTCGAAAGGTGTTCTCTTATTTTTGTGGTGTGACATGGTTGCATATTGATCCACTAAGGATGAAATAATATGAATTTTTTTAACAATATATCCCCAAACCCTCACTCCCTGATATGGCGCTAAAAATTTATCCTTTAGATTTTTTTCTTTTAAAATGATAAACATGACCCGATTTTTCCTATCCCAAAAATAGAATATCTTAATAAAATATTTGATCACTTATATACGCAAGGACCTTTTAGGTTTATATCTTTATAGAATTGAATCTCTTTCAAAGTGGACACTTCCATGCAATACAAATTTTTTTTAATAAATATGTTCATTATAAAGGCAATCATTATTCCTTCAATATAACTTCCTTATATAAAACTATGAATTTATTAAATTTTACACTCATCCTTAATACCTATGAAACATATTTTGAAACTAAGGGACAATAAATCCAAAAACATCAGTATGGGACATAAAACTACAAAATATGCTAGGGAAGTGAAAAAAATGAAAACTCATAAAATATTTAATTTTTCCATGTTATTTTTTGGAGTAGAAAATAAATATATACACATGAAAGACATTATTTTTATAAATTAAAAAATTTAATAACTATAATAAGATAATAAAAATCCTTTTAGGGAACTTAGAGAGTCATATTCATAACATGTGTTCACTCATATCACAAATGAAATAAGACTAGTTAAATCAATATGATAAACCACCCAGGTTAACTCTATCTTTATTAAAATTGGATAAAATTAACATTACCAATTCATTAAAGAGCTATATCGGGCTCACCGACTATATAAGTTGAATCGGGTTCACCAGTTTGTATAAGCAGTATTGGGATCATCCATTCCAATACGTTGTTTGAGGATCAATGATCCTCACCATTAAAGATGAAGTACCATATCATGAATGAAACATTTTAATCTTAATATTTTTTGTAATAAAACTCTAAAAATATCCTTTTCACTCATAATCTAAATGTTCTCCATTTTTATATAAAAATAGTGAGAAATTCCCTATTAAAAAAATATATATTGAAATAAATATAAAAATATTATAGAGGCAATTTCATTTCAAAATAATCATGGGATATTACATTTTAAGATAAAATGAAATTAATATTTATGATAGAGTGAAATTCCAATCATACTTTATATTTTAAAATCAAAAAAATCTCTTACAATTTTGTAAAAAAAGGAAAAAGTGACGCGTACATAAAATGGTAAAATGATTCCTTTTTAAAAAAATGAAAAAGAAGTAAAATATTATAAATAATGGCCTTTAGGAACAATTTATGTAATAATAAGAATTTTCTAGAAACATTTAATAGACCATGAACATGAAATTAATTTAGTTGGATGAGAAACATTTATAGGGGTTTTTAAAAGGAATTTTATTTCCTTGAGTCTGACTCATCATGTACGTTCTTTATCACTAATAATAATAAACTTATATTATTAGTTTAATCAACTAAATACATTATTCATGTTAATCCAAATTTAATTATCTACTTTATCTCATTTATGACTATGCTTTATTGAGTTACTTAATTAGTAACATTTATGTTGTATGTTTTGAGGACATTTGGTTCATAATTCCAAAACATATTCAGAATGATGAACATGGTTAAAGAAGTCTCTAAAAAATCATAAACATATTAATAATAAATAAATAATAATATTTTTTCGAAATTAAATATAATTTTAAAACCTATAATGAAATATGGTTATGAAAAATGAATTATGTTTTTCTCATGGAGATGGTAGGTCATACAAAAACATGAGTAACATTTCCTTTTTTCAAAATATAGGAGAGAAAATTTCTGTATAATTTTTATTTTATATAATTATTAATATATTTATAATATCATATTATATATTTAAATATTCTTATATATACAATCCATGTAATTTGGTGATAAAAAACGAATCACATCTCTTCATAGAGGTGGTAATCCACACAAACATGTAAACGACATTATAATTTTTCAATGTATGGGAATATAATATAATAAAAGACATATTATCATTAATATATCATATTCATGTCATTAGTATCATATATAATCCTTAAATATATCTTTTTGGAATTTTTTGAGAGGTGGTGAATGAAAATGAATAACATCAGTTTGCAAGGTGGTAATCTATTATACATAGGAATGATTGTTTCATTTTCTATTTCATTGATGAAGTATATTAATTAAGGTTAAAAAATTAACATAACAATAACTTTTTATGTGGGATATATTTATTTTATTATATGACAATTATTATAATAATTTTGAATGATGTAAAATATGAAATAAAATTAAAACATTTAGTTAAAATCTATACGTCTTGTTTAGACAACATCCTTTTCTTTAAACCTCGTGCCTTCAAAGGATTGTATAATTTCATAAAAAACCTATAAAAAATTGTGTGGTATTTTATTATGTAAATTTAGTGGAATTATTATCTTTGAAAAACTCCTCAAAATGGTGATGTGGGGAGAGGAGGCATCCATTTATAATTGAGGGGTAGGGCACTCTTGGAAATACATTGTGTTTTAAATTAATATGAATTAAATCTGAAATTAATGTTCCTAAAAATTGATATAATTAAATCATAATAGGATAACGAGCCTATATTTTATAATCTAATAAAAGTTTGGAAGGTCTATGTGATTTTTTCACACATCCATCTATATTTTCACACTTCATCAACTATTTGGATGATTACTGATGTATCAACATTTTTTTACATTACATGATTCTATAAAGCCACTATAAAATAATATTGATTGAAAAATGGATTACGGTTGATATATTAAACTATTTACAATAAAATTTTATAAATATAGGATATTCATGAATTTTAACTAATCTAATAAAATATTTTATATTATAAAATATAATTAATTGCATTGAATGAACTATTCAACTATTTCCACATTAAATTCAAAAATACGGGATTGAAATTTAAACATAAACTCTTAAAAAATAAATTATACATTATTATTATAAATTAAATTCATAAGAAACTATAATTTATCCAAAAATTATTACATGTTATGGTTTTAAAATTATTTAGTTAACATTTCTACTACATGAACATGAACTATGTCAGTTTTGTATATGCACATAATGAAATTTTATAATTCTTAAAAATTATAAAAAAATTGGAATCATTAAAAAATTTAATATGTTTAAAAAAAACCATTAATATACATTCAGAAATTATTTTTATCCCAGTGTGATGATATTATAAAAATTTCAATTCAAGAGTTTGTCATTTTTATTAAATTATTTAATTGAAACAATATATTTCATTTTTAAATAAAAAGTGAATCAATTTCATGAAATTAAGAACATGGATCATTAGGAAAAAACACTCATAAAATATATTAATGAAAATTGTTTGGGTTATTTTTAGCCCTTATAATGTTATTTTTATCAGTAATTACTTGATTTACCCTAATCGAGAAAATATTTACCCCAGTTAAAATTTTTATTGACCAAAAATAAAAGAGAACAAGTTAACAAATTTAATGATAATGATTCAAAAAATTGAATCCATTTTTCATGATTCAATTTATTGATGTCTCTGAATTTTATTTAAGATAAAAACATAAAATTTAACAGAAAATATTTCATAGAAAAATGTATTTTAAGCCCAATGATAAACTTATACCAAAATATAGTATAAAAACTATTATTGTGTAATTAATTATATTATTTATTCTAAATAATATTTGAATTAATTTAATATCAAATTCAAATATTAGTGGTCAATTTAAATTTAAATGAATTACAAATGTACCAAAATTCGTATTTTTAACTATTCACTGAAAAATAAATTTTCTCAAAAAATACTCAAAAATTCAAACTAAGAAAATTTTGATAAGATGACCTAAGAAATGATATCCTATTTATCAAAAAAATTATAAAACCAGAAGAAATTAATTATATTACTTTCTCTAAAAAATAAATAAAAATAATTTTTGAAGCATATTGTGAATTTACTAAAAATTGACTACTATTTTTCAAATAATTAATCAAGATATTTTTAACAAGTTGGTCCTAAATATATATATTATAATTTTTTAATCATAATAATACATGGAAATTTAGTGGCCAATTTATAATGGTTGTATAATATTTTTTTGTTTATTTACGCTCGATGTTGCATGTCTTATACACTATCAATCATAATCGTCATTTAAAATATTACGCTACTAAATTATAATACCATTTAAAAAAATTTATCCTTAAAATTTGAAATTGGTCATGATTATCAAGGGGATTGAACTAAGAAAATACCATTGTCCAAAACCAACATCATAAAAGGGATAATAATACATCCACTAAAAAATTAGGAAATTGTAATTCAATGGTCATCTAGAATAACACATTACTAGGTTTCTAGTTAAGAAAAATTTAGTGGGATATGAAAATATTGACATGGAGTAGAAAATAAATTTCCAAATAATGATGGATAGTGAAAAAAAATTGATCTCTATAAATTGAATGATCATGATAAAGTCAATGAACATAAAACCCTAAATCAATGAGTAAAGAAAAGGGAAATCGATTCCTAAAAACTCAAGGTAATATGATAAAGAAATTTTAAGACCATTTTCTTAATTATGGGGAATTATTTTACCATATAATCTTAAAATATAAGAAAATATACTTACTTGATATTATTTAAATACGCGGATTCAATTTCTGCATAGGTTGCATGTTTTAAATAGTTTCCAACTTTATCTCATATTTTACTCGAAATGATGTGTGTTAATATTTATTTCACAAATCACTATAATCAAATTCTAATTGACCATAATTTATATAAAATTAAAAATGGATATTCTTCCCAGATTTATTAAAACTAAAATGGTTAACTCATGATAAGATAATACATATAATAAATAAACCTTCTTACGTTTAAATAGAATAATAATATATAAAATTCAACAAAAAACATCCAAAGACTAAATTAAATGATTCAATAAATAATTAACCATATATACTAATTAACCTCAATAACCTAATAATAAAGAAATTATTAACCTCAAAATTTATCTCATACCTTTCAAGAAACATGAAATAAAAATAATATTGTTCTTCTATAATAATCATGCATGTTAAACCTAATGGTTACAGATATCTCAACCCAATAAAACATCTCCCAAAATATCATTAATAACCTTAATGTCCTATTACATGAAGAACATAAAAGGGGAATATATTCCTTTGATCTTATGATCAAACATAATTTTTTAAACTGATTATGTTATCCAAAATTATTAATTTACCTCACATGAAAACATCATTCTCTCCAAATTTTTCTAAACACTCCTTGAATAGCAGTTGTAACAACCTTGATTCTACACCACGAGATCCGGAGTGAAAAATATAATCATTACATTTTTATCTTTGATATTTATAATCATGATCCTATTATATATATCCAAATTATATAACATCAAACTAAATTATTGTATCACTGAAATAACCAATTACCTTTTAGGTTCAGTGTTTTTTATAATTATTAAAAACACTTTCAAAGTCGATATTTCCACATAGTATCCATTTTTAAATCAAATGAGTTATTTATATAGTCCTTCTTTCTAAATTCATGGTAAATCCCGTATCTAGAACTCTTGATTTATTAAATTCTCTGATCATCCTTAATCCCTATGAAGAATCATTTTAAAACATGGTATGAGAAAAAGAAAAAGCTCAGTGAGGGACAAAAAACTAATAAATCTATTAGTCTAGTGAAAAATAAAAATTTCCATAAAATGTTTAAATGTTACAATTTATTATTCCATCTTATAAAATAAATCACATCTACATTTAAAACATAATTTTTTTTTCAAATTAACCCTTTAAAACCTTTAGAAATAAAATATAAACCCTTTTGGGGAACATAGAGCATCATATTCCCAAAATATGTTCACTAAAGTTAGAAATAACTAGATCTTACTTAAATCCATTAGATAAACCACCCTGATTAACAATATACATTTTTTAATTTTATTTATTTGAAAATTATGAAATGCATTTGAGATCTAAATTTGGCTCACCTATCGTATAAGCTATATCAGGATCACTCATTTTTATAAGTTATATCAAGCTCACCCATTCATATAAAATAAAACAGGGACAACCAAAATAGTTATTAATTATGAGGAATAATAAAATCAATAAATAAATTATAATTCAACCATTTCATTGTAAAACTATAAATAAAAAATATTAACTCATAGTCATAACATTTAATATTTTTACATAAAAATATAAAGAAATGCTAATTTATTTTGAAGAATAATTTAATCTAATTTATTTTACAAAACATTATCTAAGTTATTTAATTTAAAAATAACCATAGAAATCAGTAGAGGAAGTTTCAAACAAATGAAATTTAATGATGGAAGTAAATTATATTAATATCATAAAGGTTAAAGAAAAAAATTCTTCTATACATTGTGAAAAATTTCAAAATTGACCACAAAAATGGTTAAAGTATTACTTTTTAAACCTCTATATTAAAAGTAAAATTTGGTAAAAATGGCATTTATAAGACACTAAATCATAAATAAATATTTTCTAGAAATATTTATAAGAACATGGACATGAATGAAAATGAGTTTGATGAAAAACATTAAAAGATTATTTTTAATAGAGTATCCATTACCTCGACCCTAACATATCACATATGCTATTTAGCTTACTAAATAATAAACATCAATTAATTTTTTAAGTTTTTATGAAAATTTATTAATGTTAATTATATTATCATTATCCTTTTGATATAATTTATTTCCATCATTTATTTAATTACTTTATTATCTAAAATTATGTAAGATGCTTTGAGGACGGTTCATTCATAATCCCAAAACATCTTTGGAAGGGTAATAGTGGTCAAAGTTATAATTAATAAATTATATATTGAATAATAAAAATAAAATAATAATATTTTTTTATAAATTCATTATGGTTAAAAAAATCATGATAAATGTTTAGGAAAAATAAATTATGTAACAATCATGGATGTGGTATTTTGTATGTTCACATATGTAACATTTCAATTTTTAAATGAGCATGGTATAAAAAAAGTTAGTATCATTTTATCTTTGTATATTATTATTATATCATATATATCATATTATCTATTTAAATTAACTTTTAAAAAACATCTATGTGATGTAGGGTTGAAAAATGGATGACATCGCTTCGTAGAGGTGGGAATCCACACGTACACATGAATGATGTTATCAATTTTCAATGGATTAATTGGTAAGAAAATAAATAAAATGTTATATTCTCATAATGATAATTTATTCATTAATATCATATATACATATTAAATATATCATTATAAGTATTCATGAGAGGTGGTGATGGAAAACAAATTTCATCGGTTCATGTTGCGGTAGACCGCCATACGCACAATGATGGTTTAATATCCCATTTGATTGAATGAACCGATGTATTGAGGTCAATAAATTAATATAATTAAATAATAATATATGGTATATATTTGTTTTACAATATCAAATTTTTTAGAAGTAATTCTAAGGAAGTATAAGAAGAAATAAAATTGAACCATTCATTCAAAAGCTATACATAGTCTTCGAACAACCTCCTTTTATTTACTCCTTAAGCTCTCTAGGGTTGGTATTATGACAAAAAAATAAACTATTGAATATGTGGAGATATTTTAAAATTATATTTTTTTGGTATTTTCAAGAATAGCATGTCAAAAATGTGTGATAAAAAGATGATAGGAGAATCCCATTAATAAGTGAGGGGAGGGACACTCGTGGAATTATAAAATGTATTAAATTAATAAAAGTTATTTATAATGTTCAAGTGGAAAAATTGAAGTCATTAGAATATAAAATGATAATAAGTATAAATATTCACATAAAATACAAATAAGATAAGCTTTGATGATTTCTTCATCAATGATTCCTTGTTTAAACACTCCTTAACTCTTTTGATGATTATCATGGTATCAACATTGTCTACACTAAAGGATTCAATTAAGATACTTTTCATGACCCTCCCCTCCCCCATAGATACACCACCTATGATAGAAATGAATAAAGGGAGATAATGAACCCTGAGTCATGCATCTAGTAGGCTCTAGGGTGGAGACCATTACCAATCGTATACATATCTCACAAAATGAGAGGCATTACCATTTTTTATGGGAACCAATATTGGGAGATAAATGATTCAAACTAAAAAAAAACTTGACAAAATGTATAAAATAATTCCAAAATACATACCACATGCCTGTTTAAAATAAAAATGATACTAATGAAATAATTCTTCTTGTAAGTACATAATGTAAGGCTAGAGAGAGACACATCAGCTATCAAGATCTATGCTAGTAAACTGAAACAGAGTCTATGAAATAATCTAGGAAAAATGAAAACTATTTTATATACGTAGTGTGAGAAAACAAGTATACCTAGTAGGAAAAATCTATGTCTCCCATTAACAAGTGAAAGGAAGCATACTAATTCCACTGTGATAAAACAAATAGAATAAAAAAACACTTAACAAGGTATAATAGTTATCACATACTCACCAAGTAATGATCACCATGTAATATATGTAATGTAATGTAATAAATTTAGCACAATGTTGATTTAGATACCCTGCAATACTTCCCACTAGTTTACCCACTTTTTCTTAAAGTAAACTATCTTCGCACTCCCACCTATTCTAAAATGACCATGTCACAATCCACCCACACACACTTGGGACTCACAACCAGTCCCATCACCTTGGAAAATAAAGAAAATCACATCCCTCCTACATAGACCTAGGCCTCACAGCAAGTCCCATCACCTAGGAAAATGAAGAACATCACATCCCACATACACACACCTAGGCCTCATAGAAAGTCTTATTACCTAGGAAAATGAAGCATATCATATCAGGACCACTCACTCCTCGGCCTCAACCATAACACATATCGCCCTCACACCCCTAGTCCAAAAACCACACCTCATCCTAAAGACACCTGAGAAAGTGGAACACACCGCATCCCGAAAACACCTGGGAAAACGTAACTCTCCCGCACAAACCATGACCTCAAAAACCACAAGCTTGCTAAAGAATATTGTGCTATATCCAATAAGAAGAGGGAGCTTGGAAGAGAGGGTGGACAACTATCCATCCTCCCATCAGAATTTTTGGGAAAGACACCCTCCCCCATGATGATGGGGGTGTTCAGATCATAGCTCTCAAATAGGTATCCGTTATTATTGAAACAAAAAGGGAAATACAAGTATATATATATATATATATGATTCCAAAAACACATTCCCAGACAATATGTTCTTAAACAACTAGGCCTTATCACTTCCAACTATACTGCTACCTATAAATGTGCAACACCACACAATAAGACACAAACCCAATCCATATTTCGAACTAATTCATTTAACTAATTCCAATATTAATTTAACAATTAATTATATTTCCATTACTATATGGGAAAATACCAAGCACAACATAGAACCAAAAAAAATAAATTAACACATGGATAAAATCTGAGCAAATTACCATACCTACTAAAACAATTCTCTAACTCTCAACTGCATCCAACAACACAACATATCACAACCCAATCACAACCCCAATGTACAAAACTTCTCATCCCTTCCAAAAAAATCAATCTCTCAACATGATATTCCATAACATATACATGTTGATGAAACATCTAAAATTTCATTTGCAACACCGCTCGAACCAACCCTCATCATGTACTCGTGCTTCATAACAAAACCACTGCCAAAACCAGAGAAAACCCGAACATCACAATATAGAAACTTCACCTCCTATCAGTTCTTCACACACAACCATGACTATCCATCAAAACACATTTCTCCACTCAAAAAATCATAACACAACATTATATTTACAATGGTATTCCTTATTTAATTTCACTTGTTATTTCATGTATTTACAAAAAAAAGGGAAATCATAGGGCATCTGTTTATTACCCAAGTGTACATGTTTTTACTAATATCCATATATGTGTGTTCCACATGAACCAAAAATATATAAGATCCATTTATTGTAAAAAACCGAAGGAATACCATTTTGAGTGGGGTGTTCATCCTGTATAATCAGAACATTATAATAAATATCAAGGCTGTAGAAATCATGAAAACAAAACCCACTACCCATTTCAAATTCAATTATTTAGTTCATTATCTCCATGTATGTCTGCTGAACAATAATCCAATCATGAGAAAAGAAAAACACTTATCGTATGTTGCATAAAAAAGTTAAATAAAAGTAAAATCATACCTCTTATGGGTGTCAACATTCTTCACATGTGAATAGATCACCTAATGGTCGTCTAGTTTCCTGTCATGCAAGATCTATATCCATCTGAGGGTACCATTGCACCATCACACCAACATCAAATGAGTGAGACCCTATTTCAAATCACGAATAAGAACACACCATATCATGGCGTGAAGATATGGATGTGAGCAAGACCAAATAGTGGGAGACTGCGTGAAAAACTAACGGAGATCATACCATGGATCACCATATATCTCCAAGGAACGAACACAGAGATCAATAGATAGAAGAGGGTTCGAAGAACTCCTCGTTGTGCCTAGGGTTTTTCCAGAATGAGAGAGAATGATATAGGGATATGATTTTTGAAAACCCGAGCTGCTGGAATGTTTTAAAACATTACAACATCAAGGTACTACACAATGTTTAATCCCATTTCACACTTTGTAATACCTCAAGGTCCAATTCTGCTAAAAATTGTGTCACCCCTTGATTTTAATTTTATTTGTTAAACCCTGAATAATTTCTGAATGTGAATCCCTCCTTCATGGCATGTAAAAATATACACATCATGATGCTTTATAGGAAAATATGTGATACTAAACCTCATGTCATGAAATCATGGTACACAATGTGTAACCTCATTGCATCCACACTAACATAAAACTGGGCAAGGATAGCGCCATCCTTTATCAGTGCTGATAAAAAAGCACTGATAAAGGGGGGGGGGTACTTTTATCAATGCTAAAAAAATGCTAATAAAGGGTACCTTTATCAGCGCTAAAAAAGCGCTGCTAAAAGTACCCATTTATCAGCGCTGATAAAGGTACCCCCTTTAACATCGCTTTTTTTAGCGCTGTTTAAGGGTACCCCTTTATCAGCACTTTTTTAGTAGCACTGATAAAGAGGGTCTTTATCAGTGCTTTTTTTAGAAGTGCTGATAATGGGTCTACATCCAAAAAAATTATTAAAAATATATATTAATATTTAAATATATAGATATATTTATATTGATATAAATATAATATATATATTTTAAATATAATTTTAAATTTATTTTAGATAAGTATAAATATACAGTCACACCTAATATATAAGATATTTAGTGAAAATGGCTTATGAAAAAAATTAAAAAAATATATTTTTATTAATTTTTTTGCTAATTATTATGGATTAATAGTCATTTAATAACAATTTGAAGGCAAGAAAAATTGAAAAACATCCATAATATGTTGAAAACACAACTTGAACTTCAAACGACCATAACATTTGATCCGGGTGTCCGTTTGAGCTCTACAGTATATCAAATCGATGTCTGCGATGATCTCTATGCGCTAGAGACCCAAGAAAAGCCTCTATCACAATTTTCAAGGCCAAAAAGTCTTATAAGGCCTCCAAAACTGAGTTTTTAATCGAGATACCGAGATTTTTTTAACATTTTGTGGATTTTCAACCACGTTTAAGGGGGTATTATTGGATTTTTTTTGATAGGGACTGATTTTATTACAAGGTATTAAATTCTTATTGATATTATGTATTTTAAATTTTATTGTTTTTTATATTTATCTCTTATTTATAATCAATTATATAACAATATATACATATCGTGTATATATTCTCACATAAAAATATAATTTTTAATATAAATAATAAAATATATTTACATAAAAATATATTAGCTTTATCTAAATAATAACTAATATCCATTTTATTTAAAATAAAAATATAGGAATATTTATATACCTCTATATTAATCTAACTATATATATATTAATATAACTACATATATATATTCATATAACTATAAATATATATATTAATATCACTATAAATATATATATTAATATAACTATATATATATTAATATAACTATATATATAAATATATTAATATATCTATATATATTAATATTAATATATATTTATATACAAATAAATATAACTATATATATAAATAGAGATATCATGAAATGGAAAAAAATCAAAATAGAGGAGTGGTAAGGGCGTAGGTGCGCAGGGGGGTGGTCTCGAGTACAAAACCTGGTGGAGGCAGAGGCACATGCATTGGGGTGTATTTGGGGGGGCATGCATAGATAAAGGGTGGAGGGGGTGCGTGCCGGCGCTGGAGGGGTTGGAAAACACTGTAAAAATGGGGGCTCAAGCGCTTTAAACGCCCGCCCGATGGACATGATTTTTTTTAATTTTTTTTCAATTTTCGTTAATTTTTTTAATTTGTTTTTACTTTTATCAGTGCTAAAAATAAGTGCTCATAAAAGGGGTCTTTTATCAGTGATAAAAAGAAAGCGCTGATAAAGGACCCTTTTATCCGCGCTTCTTTTTAGTGCTGATAAAGGGGACCCCCCCCCCCCTTTCTTCGCTGGTTTTAATAGCCCTTTTCTAGCACTATTAAAGGCCATTTTTAGCGCTGATAATAGGTGTATTTGTACTAGTGTCATCTTTTAAAAACTATGCTTCTCAAAATTCCCTACGATCCTCCTCTATGAAATTCCAAAAACCAAACTCATAATTCAACAGACATGGATGGCACATTGCAATACATTATATGTGGCTCAAATGATTCTATCACTAGAGAATACAAAAACAAATCCTAGAAGAAAGATATTTATGAACGACCACCGTATAAGATTACTCTCAAGGAAATCTCTACACTTGACACATCACTAATAACCAAACACAAAATACATTCAATGATAAACAAGCTTGTGTGGTTCGAATGGTAGGTTGGAAACCTCCACTTCCAAGAATTCCTCCTCCAACATCTTCTAACCCAAATGAACATGAAAAACACCACACGATCTCAACAACCACACCACATGATACACACAAATCTGGTAATTTTGTCATATATATCAAGATTCTATTCACTGTGGTCGGCACTAACTCTCTAGCCAAGGTTTAATTGCATCGCAGTTAATGTTTCTCTATTAGGAATTTGGGCTTCCCCTTTCCACATGTCAGGACATTATCGCACATTGCAGAACACACATCTCAACCAAAGGAAAAAAACTCATATCATATAAAAACGGATTAAATGATTCATCAAAAAGAAAAATAAAATATTTGAAAACTAAAAAATTCTCTAGTTACAAGGCTTACATCTACATTTCCCACTACCAAGTACTCTCTTTCATAACACCAGGCCTCAAAAAATTGCAAAACAAAGTATGGTTTGTCCATGAAGCACCATATCCCGAAGACCTTTGATATATATCGGTTGTTCGACGTATATTCCAAACTATTATATATCCAACTCTCTCCACTCTATGAGATGGTATTCTTTGTGAATATACTGATGGAGTTGAGAGACATGGAAGACGACATGAATCCTTTCCAACTATGGTGGAAACTCCAACTGGAATGCCACTTCTCTTACTTTTCCAAACACCTTAAAGGGTCCACTGAACCTGGGAGAATGGTTACTCCCTCTAGAAAACCTCCTCTACCAACGTCTTGGAGAAATATTCAAGAACATGTGGTACCCCCACCTCAAACTCTATGGGCCTCCTCCTATGATCATCATAAGACTTATGCTGGTCCTCCACCACTTTCATCCTCCCTTGGACTACTTGAACCATCTCTTTCAATATTTTCACTACATTGGGACTATGAACAACTCTCTCCCACACCGCTTTCTAGCACAATTGTGAATGAAATAGTCTTCCATACAAGGATTAGAACAAAATAAAACCGATTGAAGAGTGATAGTTGTTTTTATAAGCAAACTCGACCAAGGATAAGTGTCATACGCAAGATCTGACAAATTCCAAGATGAATGTTGGTAAATTATCCTCCAGTTTCTGGATAGTATGTTCTATCATTATATCTATCTAAGGATAGATGGTAGTGTTAAGGAATAACTAGCTTCCAATAGCTTGCTGAAATCTCCTCCAGACTCAGGAGTTAAAACATATATCCCAATACAAGAAAATTGATCTTTAAACTCTATTCAACAATACCACTTCATCCACACACCTATTTTCCAAGGTATCCACTTCACCTGACTCCTTGATGACTATTAAGTGAGATGATTTCTTCAGTTGATCCACTACTACCTATAGATCATCATAGCCCCCTTGAGATTTAGGTAACCGTGTGATGAAATCCATTGATATGTCATCCCACTTCCACTCAAGAAAATCGAAGGGTTGCAACAAACCCCTAGGAACATGATGCTCGTCCTTCACCTACGAGAAGACCCATAACCATTCCAAAAACTCTACTACTTACTTCTTCATTCTAGGCCACAAAAAATGAATATTCTATCCATGTTACATGTTATAAATTATTGGTTGTACTGCTATGGGTGAGTTATCAAACTCACAAAGGACTCCCTCGTGCATCACTGTTGGAACAAACAACTTCCCCAGAAACAAGATCCTACTCCAACGATCCTCTGACCATCCTTCTGAAGCATCACCTAGGTCGATACGATCATGGATCACCTTTGCCTATGAGTCTCCCGACTAATAATCATCACCCTACTACATCTGAGAAGACTGCACAATCACCTAGAACAAATAGCCTTCACCAGCATTCATTTCTGCATCTAAGTGAAAGGCTTCCAACTACTGTTTTCCATCCATGTGATTGGATATTCTCGAAAAACAACCTTTTGAAACTTGTTACTCAAAAAATCATCCATAAATTTCCACTTTCATGAGGTGTAGGAGATCTCTAAATCATAGTCTTGAGGAAACTCAATCCCCCTCTGTTATCAAAACTTCCAATCTCACTAGGAAAACATATACATAAAACTATTGTGATTTGTGAAGGCCACAAATTGTTTCCTAATGAGGTAATGTCACCACAACTTCAGTGAAAATACTACCCCTGCTAGCTCTAGATCATGGGTGGCATAGTTACATTCATGTGGACATAACTACCCAGACCAAAATAACATTACTGCATGTTGATGCCTGAAAACGCATCTGAAGCCCAGAAAGGAAGCATCACAAAAACCCTCAAATATCATCCCTTCCTCAGGAAACTAGAGCACTAGATAATTAACCAAAATCTCCGTGAGATATAATATTTCTACCACACACTACTCACAAAATATAAATTCATGGTCATTTATAGTCGAAGCTGCCAATGGAGCTTCATCTCGAGATAAATCAAGTACAAACATATGGTAATAGCTTGAAAGACCAAGAAAACAATTAAATTATAACAGATTATTTATTTGTTAAAAATAAAATCTATTTAAAATTTTTATAGTTCTATGACCACACCCAGTCGATAAACCATGTGCCCATGAAAATGCACCTCCCATGTCCAAAACATACACTTGGACAACATTTTTGAGAGCTGGTGGCATCTAAGAACCTATATAATGGTCCTAAGATTATTTGTGTTATCCTCCTCTAACATAGAGTATATAAATATTTCATCAATTAAAACAATGATGAACTGGTCTAGGAACTCATGAATGAAAGATTTCATAAGCCCCATGAACATGGATGGTGCATTCGTAACACCTAATGACATGACTAAAAACTTGAAGTCCCTATACCAGTGTCTGAAAGAATTCTTTGTGATATTTATCTACATCATTATCAACTGGTGATATACAGAATGTATATGGATATTAGAAAACAAACTTTCCCCACTCGGCTGGTCCAAAATATCATCTATCCTCGGGAGAGGGTAACGGTTCTTGAATGTCACATGATTCATCCTTTGGTAGAATATGAACAACCTCATACCATCATCTTTCTTCTTCATAAAGAAGACTAGACAACCCCACAATGACACACTAGGATGGATAAAACTCTTCTACATGAGATTATCCTCATATATCTACAACTCCCGCATCTTACAAGGCTTCATCCGATAAAGACCCATTGAAATCCGAGAAGCAATGGGATATATGTTTATCCCAAAATCAACATCACATAGAGGGGGTAGAGTAAAAAACTACTTAGAAAAAACATAATGGAACTCGCCAACAATGTTGGGAACCTCCACCATCCCATATTTTGTTGATCCCATTGACATCTCATTCAAAAAGTAAAGAATATGTTCAATACACCGACTACCAACCTGACTGCTCCGCTAACCAATGAAAACCACACATTTACAACCCCTATTTGAAAATGTAAATCTTCTCCAGAAGTATTTTATAATAGTATAAATGGAATACAACTAGTAGATTCCAAGAATGACATCGTTTGGATACATATGTTTAATGAAATGATCCCCATGGGACTGATGTGGTCCCACCATTAGTCTATATCCCCGACACACATCAAAAAATCTATTTTTGAATTTGAGTGTACTACTAAAAAATAGTGGCAAGGAAATCCTCTCTATGTTTAGTTCCATAGCATTTTCCATAGTAGGTGAAACAAAGGAATGTGAAGCTACTGAGTCAAACAATTCACAATCAAAGGTACTAAATAAATTGATCATACCTCTAAAGATTTCTTTTTCTACTGGAGCTGCTACCACTAGTGCATGTTACTGACCATACCCAGTTCCTCTAACCCTATGTTGATCATTGCCCCCAAAACCTTGGCCTAGATGAGGTCCCTAAGGAACATCTTGAAGTTGGCCTCTACCTGCTCTATTTTCCCTCAGTGGAGCATGAGCCTGTAGTCCATAATACTGAAACGTCATAGCTATACACTGCCATTGAGTCTTATACTTAACCAATCCACAACCACTATATTGGGCTTGAACGGAAAATGGGAACTAGTTTTAAAGATGGAAACCGACTCCACATAAGAAACACCTCAGTCCCATGTTAATGGAAAAGGCACGAGGACTAGAAGATAAAAATAATAACTAGTGAGGTCGAATCACTACCAATCAAAACAGTAATACCCCTGTTGCCTAAAACCAACTGACAGAAAATATACATCTCAATGAACCCCACTAGAAACCTTTTCATAGTTGACGTCCTCACACATGAATCCCCTCAATCACTTATTGCCTTCTTCTGAACCTCCATGTACAATAAAAACGTAAAGGGAGAAAACACGTACTAGATAGAAGGACAAAGCGCATCCTCCGGGTATTTCGCACGAGACTCCTCGTCTGAAAAGAGATATTGGTAGAATAGAAGAAAATCATTGAACATAATCCCCAACCCGTATACCGACATACTCCCCTGCTGGTGGGAGAGTAACTCCTACATCTTATTAGGATTTATAGGTTATAAAAGTAACTCCTCCTAAAACTCATTCAGAATGTCAACCCACAACACATCTTCCTACTTCCTCTTCCCCAGGTACAACATCCACCACAGACGTATAGCTCCCCACATCTGACTCTATACAAATGATCCAAGTACAAAATGAGAGCCTAAATAAAACTAATGGTGATCTCAAGCTCAATTATCCAGCTCTCTATATCCATGTCTAAAACACTACCCTCATACTTTCCCAAGGCCTACCACTGGAAAGAAGATTATGTTCACTATCATTGGTCATCCTCCTCTAGTGGATAAACTCATCACCAACCAACTAGATCATCCTTCTAAGCCTCAACTGCCCGAGCCACACATGGACAAAGATCGAGATTCATAGATGAATGGTAAACTAAAAAATCATACGACCTAATAGTATGTAATTTTATTAAAATTCATTTAAACCCGTTTAAGTAATTATTAATATCAAATTTCACAAAATGCCCAATTCAATCAAGACTACAAGCCAATATAATCATGTACCTTTCCAAGAGTCCCTACCCCTCAAATGGTGTAACCTCGCTTCATCATTTGGTAGGATCAGGGTCCTTAAATCAAATTAGGGGGTCTATAATTCAGTTTCCTAGCCAGTCATCCCTGTCTAATGTCATGTACCAAGATCGCCTAACAATATTTCCCTACCAACCCATGAAATACTCACTATGAATAACTCCAAACACCATATGATCTCTCAACTAACACCTCTGATAACATTTTATCATGACTCCCTTCCTCAAAATTTACCCCTCCTGGGATGGCAATGAAGAAAGGGAGATAATGACCCCCCCCCCCCCCCCCGAGTCCAGCCTCCAGTAGGCCCTAGGGTGGCGACCATCACAAAAGTTATACAATCTCAAAAAATGGGAGTCATTAACCATTATTTTATAGGAAACAAGATCATGAGGTAAAATATATTAACCTTTAAAAACCTACATGAAATATGTAAAGGAAATACAAAATCCATTCCACATGCATGTTTAAAATAAAACTATTAAAAATGAAATAAATCTCTAAATTATGTACCAAATGAAACGCTTGGAAGTGACACAATAGTTGTCATGATCCGACCTAGTGAAGTCCAGCATGACCCATGAAATACTACTGGAAAATTAAAAAATAGTTTTATATACGTAGGGTGAGAATACATGTATACTCATTAGGAAAAACCTAATTCTCTCGTGAACACCTAAAAGAATGCATAATAATACCCCTGTAAGAAAAAAACCAAAAAAACATCACCAGATAAGGTATACTAGCCATACCATCATCAGTAAGGCATGCTCACTAATTAATAAAAGTGAAGTAATGTAACATAGTATGAACATCGATGATTTGTGTTCCACACACCAACTCTCACTGATTTAGCCGCTCTTTCCTAAAAGATAATGTCCTTGAGCTCTTACCTCTTCTGAAAGAACCACATTAAAACTTGGATACACATAGCTAAGCCTCAAAGATAGTCTCATCACCTTGGAGAACGAAGTACATCACATCCCGCCCACACAAACCTGGACCTCACAGCTAGTCCCATCACATGGTAAAATGAAGAAAATCACATCCTTCCCACACAAACCTATGACTCACAGCATGTCCCATCACCTAGGGAAACGAAGAGTATCACATCTCTCCCATACACACCTAGGCCACTACAACATCTCATCCCACTAATGGACCCCAAGGCCACACACCACACCTCATCCCAAAGACACTTTTTGAAAACAAACGACATCTCATCCTAGGAACACCTGGGAAAATAAAAGTCACCCGTAAACACCTGGGAATCATAAAAAAAAACTAGGATGAAGCATCTTGGGCTATCTCCACCTTGAAGAGGTAGAAGGAAAGAGTGGTTCGCTATCCATCCTTTCTTCCATAGTGATGTTTGGGAAATACACCCTCCCCCTTGTCGATGTGGTTATTTGGAACATGGTGCTCAACTAGGGTGGGGTAATTTTAGAGACTACATGGAAAATTTAAGTGTACACATATATGATACCAAACACTCATTCTCATCATTTGGGTTCTTGAAAAAACAAACTTCTCATAACATTGCCAACATTACTACTACCTCAAAATGTGAAACGCCACACAACAAGCCCCAAACCCAATCCATATTCCTAACCAATTCAGTTACCTGATTCCACTCTTTATTTTACAATTCATTTAATCTATATTAATATATGGTAATATACTAGGAAAAACACATGGAAAACAACATATAAAAAGTCACATATAGAGAAAATCTGGGAGAAATACTCTTACCAAAAAACATGTCCCCAACTCTAAACCACATCTTGCAACAGAACATATCACAAACCTATCACAGCACCAATACAATCCAATGCTCATCCATTCCACATAGAATCAATCCCAATACCTAATAATCCATTACATGAACAAGTGGATTTATCATTTACATGTTCATCAACAACATCACCCAAAGCAACCCACAGATATTTAATCAGGATTCAAAACTAGACCAAATCAAATAATAGAGCCAACCCCTACCACGACCTATCCTCGGGGCTCGTGCCATGACTACCCCAAGCCCGCCTTCCATAGGACAGGGGCTGGCGACTAGCACCAAAGGCGTAAATCCGGATAACTGGGAAGGCAATGCCTTTATAAAAGAAAACAACCACCACAGACTAAGAAAGCGTAAAATGTAAACACTAAGTACATGAGAAGTGCTGAAAAGTAAATGGGCCAGAATACAAACCCAAAAGAAAGTAAAACTACAACTGAACAAGTACAACAGAAAAGATAACAGCTGGAAGGACGGAAGCATCTCCTGGGTCGTCCTCCTCGGATCCTACCTGAAGGGTAGGTACAGATGGCGCAGCTCCTGGTCGTCCACCACGGATCCTACCTGAAGGGTAGGTACAGATAGCCTCCTCCACGATCTCGTCCATCAACCTCCTCCGTGTGTCGTCTCATCGTGTAGTCCACCTCTGGGTACTGACTCATCGTGTAGTCTACCTCCGGGTACTGACTCGTCATGTAGTCCACCTCCGGGTACCGTCCAGTCCTCGAACAGTTGGCCTCCGTCAGCACTGCCTGTCGTCTGCAACCAACACAACGAGGTGCGGGCATAGCCCGTGCAGGGGTGAGTATAACGATACTCAGTAGGGACCCCGAGACCCTCAAGGTCTCACTAAACCAACAAGTATAACCACAAATAATATCTCAACATATATCCTCTACTTAGGTATATGCCCATACATATCCCTAAGTTATCATGTAACCCATCTCAATCATGAGAAAACAAAAGGATTATGAAATAAACGGATAACCACTACCCAGGTATATGCCCATACATATACCTAAGTTATCAAGTAATCCATCTCAATCATGAGGTAAACACAAAGTTCAAAAGATTCAGCTCAACCCATGATTTTCATTATCGAAACCGTAACTGCTGAAGAGCCTCGTCTCTGGAGTGTACAGTGGTCCTGTCACGACTCCGAGGTACTGCTCACTGACCTAAGACTGCTGAGGTACTTCTCCTGTCGAGTACTGTGGGCTTGCCGCTACAACCAAGCGCTTCCCACCATGGGTCTGCCGCTACAACCAAGCGCTCCCATGTGCCGCTACACCCAAGAGCACCCATGTGCCGCTACAACCAAGCGCACCTCTGTCGTGGGTCTGCCGCTACAACCAAGCGCTCCCCTGTGCCCCTACAACCAAGTGCACCTCTATCGTGGGTCTGCCGCTACAACCAAGCACTCCCCTATACTGCTACAACCAAGCGAACCTCTATCGTGGGTCTGCCTCTACAACCAAGCGCTCCCCACTGGGCTATCCGTAACACACCGAGTCGATCGGTCAAGCAGTCGTCAGGTCTCAGCCGACTACACGGTCTCTGTACTCCGTACGCTCGTCTATGGGAGGGTCCACTCCACGAGCTACTGGTCGATACTCCATGTATCTCAAAGTCCCACGAAGAAGTCTCTCAAAGGACCGCCTCATCATAGGGGTCTCAACGCAACAGACGGCGCGTCAATCGGACGCCCGGTCTGTGAGTTACTAGCCTTTTCGTCCCAGGGGCCCGGTTGGTTTCGTGTGCGAACCAACCCGGCCTTATCTCAACTACATCCAAAACTCAGGAAAAGTATGCCAAAAGTTCCGTCTCAACAAGAGGAAAACAACGATACAGACGACGCGTCAATCGGAAGCCCGGTCTGTGAGTTATTAGCTTTCTCGTTCTAGGGGCCCGGTTGGTTTCATGAGCGAACCAACCAGACCGCACTCCGAAGGCATCCAAACCTCGAGCAGATTAATCCAAAATGTCCTTCTCACTTAGAGGAATCCATCAAAGTTGACGACACATCAATCGGACGTCTGGAGCTCAAGATATAATCATTTCCGCTTCGAGGGCCCTGTAACACCCCATGCTTCCACGATACGTTTCCCTTCGAATAATGCGATAGCGTGTGTTGTACGCAACCTCGAGTTCTAACACACACCACAACTAATTAAACTAGCCATTGTGAATAGTAATACCTAATTTTTGAAATCATATATATTTTATATTTCAAAATGGACTTCATTTTTGGATTCGGAATATTGAAATTAGCCTAGGGTGAAGTTTTGGTACTTTTCGGATAACTTTTATATTTTGATGAATAGTGAAAATTACTAAATTTTAATTAAAAACAACTTTTTTAATCAAAATAATTAATATTGATAAATTATGAATTCTATTGGTTTTAAAGTATATTTAAAATATATTTTTACCATTTAATTTAATGTTTGTCATTGGACATAATTTCACAATTAAATCAGACATAAACAAGTGTCAATCTTTTGATAGTTATTATCTCTTAAAAACATGCTTTTTATTTTAACAACGGGAATTAATTTTAAATTAATTTCTGCCACTTCTGTGTTTTGAATTTTGAAAAATGGATTACATATTTGGAATAAGGATGCCCAAATTATGAAAATAGGTAACTTTTATTTTTACACATTTTGAATAATTACTGCGGTAAATATTTTATTTACCCTGGTTAAAGGGTAAATCTGGTAAATAAGGGTTAAAAAATAATATTATAATAATACAAAATTACCCAAAAACGTGTCCTAACCTTATTGGTAGACACATACCCGACCATGGGCATCCTTGGGATGATTTGGGGACCCCTTAGAGCCACTTGTATGTGGTAGGGACACATTATATTAAAAAAGTTAAAATAAAAATAAAAATGGCATAAGCTTACATCTTTTAGAAGAACAATTTTTACATAGGGTTATACATGTTGGATTTATGATTATAACTATTCATTAGAAAGCTAAAAATATTTCCTACATAATGATAGTTTATTTATAATTTTTAGACATCAAATAAGTTAAATTATTAATGACACAATAATGATGCAATGTTTACCTCATTAATAAATCATTTAAATAAATAAGATTATAATGATTAAAATATTATCTAAAACCTGTCCAATTCATATTGATTGATGTTATTTAGAAAATGAGTCATCTTATTTTTGACCTCAATGATTTTTGGACCATTATAAACCGAATATAATTATATTATAAAATAATACTCTCACTCTTTCCTAAAGAGCCCCTCCTCTCCCTTATAAAAGGAGACCACTTCTACTCATTCCTCACACCTCTCAAGCCACTTGGCTCGTCCAAACCCTGCCCAAATAAGCTCTCCACATCCCTCTCCTCCTCCGTGACGCTTCCACTTAGGAAGAAAGCATTTCAAGAAGTCCTTTGGTTCCAACCAAAGTGAGTTACCTAAATTAAAGGTAACGATTTATCTTAAATTATTTTCATTTATTTTGCTTCTCCAACCCCCAAACTCTTTTTATTTCCTTTCTTTTGTAACAACACCAGTATCCACAATATATTAGGATGTTTTTATAAGAAGGATTCAAACTACAAATACACACAACTCCATCTAATGGATGATGAACATAATGTTTCTGTGGATGGCAAACTAACGCCTCACGAAACAATGATTGTTCAAATACATCTTACCGCCTCTCATGGTGGCCATTATGATGGAACTGTAATTAAATATGATATTAATGATATATATTTTATATATAAGCTTCTGTAATTCCATTTTATTTCATATCATTATTCGTTTCATGTTGTATATACTTACGATAATTTCATTTGAGAAGTGCGGAC
This sequence comes from Viscum album, assembly GCA_963277665.1. Taxonomy (NCBI): domain Eukaryota; kingdom Viridiplantae; phylum Streptophyta; class Magnoliopsida; order Santalales; family Viscaceae; genus Viscum; species Viscum album. Next base: position 266,312,138 of record OY728132.1, on the reverse strand, counting down.
TACCGCCCCCTTAAAATGATATGACTCGTTCATACCACACATTGAACGTATAAAGGATGGTGTTAAAGAACTTAAGTAATATATATAAAATATTATATTATACTGGAATAGTAATATACCTATGAATCATTTGGATTCGATTCTTTTAAAATAAAAATTAAATGGAAGTAGCGTTCGTGCGTACGTACGGACTACCGTCTCCACGAACACGATGAGATTCATTCTCCATCGTATCCATTCAAGTCTTATTCTCATTTTATGGTTAAAATTAATGTTAATATCATTCTGATTATGAATAATATATAATCTATCCATTACAAACATGTCTTACGTAACCAAACATTTAAGAAGAACGAATCGATTATCACCCGAAACGACGATAATACTAAGATATTATTAATAAAGCAATGTTAAAAGATCATATATGATATCATATTAATGTATATGATTCTTGTATAATTTAATAACAATTATTTCACCATTATAAAGGAGTTTAACTTACCCCAACAAAAGAAAAGTACAAGGTAAGGGTTTATTTCGCAATCTCTTCATTATCCGAGGTTGTTTATACATAATTATCTACTGGGACCTCGTTATCATCCACGTCCATGTTTCTTCAAAATGTATTTCAAAACATTTTTAATATTTAAAATAATATGGTTTAAAGTCATTTATACCCTTGTTTGACTTTTTATAAGAGGTTTATAAGGGAATCTTTCCGTCGTTTTCCAAACAAGGTGCTTTTAACCTTTTCGACAGAATTAAGATAAGAATGTTTTTTTAACTTATATGGCGGGTGTGGTTATTTTCCGCCGTTATAAAATCGTCAAAGATTACCTTACAAGATTATAAGAATATTTTCAAGAAAATGTTTTATTTTATATGGCTCTTAAATGATTTCAAAAATATAAAGAGATATTTCTCTGAAAAGTGTTTTGATTTCATCTATGTCAACATCCTTTGACGGATTTGACGCTTATTTGAAGTTGATTTATTATGATACAAAACTTCTATATTGTATTGAAGGTTTTGTGATATGTTTGACTGTGGATGTGCTATTTTTATACCATTCATAGTTTATAGTGAAATTATTGACATTTCGTATGCTAGTTTTAATACGAATGTTTATGTTATGTTTAAACCTTTTCATATGGGAATGCATTGGACTTAATATGTGATGGGTGGAGCCCGCTATAGCTCCTCGATGCATCGGTAGGTCTCATGAGACAAACTAGTGTCTTGGAACAAGGCCTTGGCAAAATCTTATTTGTAGTCTTGGCACGAGGCCTAGGATATGTGGTTATGATAGTCTGGCATTATGCATTACAACATTATGAAAGTGGTTATTGATATTGCATGTGATTATTCGATTAGTAGAATATCCATGTGAACAAGTAAATGGCATTATTTAATTTTACTTTTTCCATACTATGTTGAAGTTCAAGTTTAAAAGGCTTTTGTTTTAGTAATTCATTGCCTTAAATTTTTATGCTTATCTTTGAATGTTCCGCTATATTGTTATCCTTACTAGGCATTTGAGCTCACCCCTTTTCTATGTTTTATTTTTCCCAGGATGTGAAGATGTAAGTTATGAATGACCTGCAGGGATATTATGAGGGGATTATAGTGTGGACTGTGGAAACATTATGTTGTTGTAGTAGTTTTTCATTTTATGATGTAATGTAAAACTTATGAATATATCTAGTGTTTCCAAGGCTACTAAACCAATCGGTCTTTCGAGATTTGATCTTTCTTGTGATCATGCCAATGTTATGTAATAATGCACCGACTCTGGGTAACTGGGGTCGGGGCGTTACAGTTGGTATCAGAGGAAGTTTAGTACAAACCTTGGAAGCTAGATTTAGATAAACTCTGATTAGAGCACGTAGACCTAAGATGAACTTTGAGGATTAGTATAGAAGTCCTTCCTAGAATTTTGGTATTGTAGAGATTTTGTGAGTTTTCCGAGCAATACATCCCTGTCTGGATACGAGCAGGTAGAGGCGGCTCTGGCACAGATGTACCTAGGGGTAAAACCCGAAAACACCTCTTTGAGCTAGAATCGAACGGGAACTGGTGCACGACAACGGGCCTTGCTGCACTCTTGGTTACGACACTCCCGGGGGATATGCTTAGGATAACTCTCATTTTCTTTACAAATCATTATGAAGGGTTTATGAGTATATACTTCCTCAAAGAAAACATTTTTATGATTATGGATTATATCCATAAATAGTTCAATTTATGTTAAGTGTTTTATAAGTATGGGATTATGTATTTTGATTCATAAACTGATCTAGTTTATGCCATTGTTTAGAAATGGTGCCTAGTGGAAGAAATGGAAACTGTATCAATGCACACACTACATGTAGGGATTGCCCTCCTACTCAAGATAATTATAGTGGGGCTGGTGATGCAACTGGTGCCGATCAGCTAATCACCATACTGGGACAACTTACTCAGGTTATGAATAATAACCTTACCCATATGGAGCACCCTGATCCGCAGCGTGGAGGATTAATGTTAGATCGATTCATGAGGCAACATCCACCAACGTTCAATGGGAGTACAAATCCCTTAGTAGCTGAGCAATGGATAAATTCCCTAGAGAAAATATTTCAGGCTTTGGGGAGCAGTGAAAGGGAAAAAGTTATCATGGCAGTTTACCGCCTCACTAGAGATGCTGATCAATGGTGGTCATTGATTCAAAACATGAAGGAAGATGATGAAGTATCAAATATGGAATGGAGGGAGTTCAAAGATATGTTTTTAGAAAAATACTTCCCTCGCGACCATCGAGCAGATATGGAAAGGCAATTTCTGAGTCTGAGACAAAAGGAGGATGAGAATGTCAAAAATTATGAGGCTAACTTTACAAGGTTAGCGAGGTACGCTGGTGATTATATGCACAACCCAAGAAGTAAGATTGATCGTTTCTTTGATGGGTTAAAACCATTTCTCCATCGAGCATTAGTCTCACAATCATTTTCATCGTCCGAAGACATTGTCTCATGTGCTATCAAGACCGAAAAGGAATTCTCTAAGTCTTATGACTTTAAAGCAAAGCAAGAGAAGAAGAGACCTGCTGATCAATCTGGGAATGGAAATAAGGGGAAGAAGGGAAAGGTTGAATATCCATCCTGTGGTAAATGCGGGAAGAAACACCCTGGTACTTGCTTGAAGGGAATGGGAGTCTGTTACAAGTGTGGTGAAAAAGGCCACCAAGCTCGTGATTGCAAGGGGAAGAAGGAAGCTACCAACGTTCAGTGCTACAATTACAGGGAGATGGGGCATTATGCAAATGAATGTCCTAAGCGTTAGGAGAACTTACCTCAGAAAAGGCCAAGGGATCAAGGCCAGGCTTATGTTATCACTACTGCTGAGGTAGAAGCTTCGAAAGACGTGGTGGCAGGTAATTTAATGGTTTCCTCAAGTTTAGAAAATGCATTATTTGATTCTGGATCATCGCATTGTTTCATATCTTCCCATTTTTCTAAGAAAATTAGATATTTCCAATTTGATTTAATAAGGGAGTTGTCAGTTAAAACTCCTAAGGGAAGTATCGTTGCAACAATGTTTTGTGAATCAGTCCCCATTAGAGCACATAAATTTTCCTTATCTGCTGATCTCATCGTCATACCTATGATTGAGTTTGATATAATCCTCGGTATGGACTGGCTTTCGGACTATGATGCGAAGATTTATTGTAAGAAGAAAGAGGTTACGATTCTTGATGATAATGATAAGGAACACCTTATTTTTAGAGCAGAATCGTCACCACCTAGTTCTTATTTAGATCCACCCCCAGTAGCTCAACTTAATTCAATTATTGGGGAGGAAGAGAATGAAATAACTATCGGTGAGGAAAGGAATGTTCAAATAGAGGATGTACCTGTTGTGAAAGAATTTGTAGATGTATTTCCGGAAGATTTACCTGGACATCCTCCAGAACGAGAAGTTGAGTTTTCCATTGATTTGATTCCTAGATCAAGGCCTATATCGAAGACCCCTTATAGAATGGCTACTGTGGAGTTAGTCGAACAAAAGAAACAACTAGAGGAATTGAGTAATAAAGGATTTATTCGCCATAGTGTTTCTCCATGGGGAGCCCCTGTTCTTTTTGTTAAAAAGAAAGATGGATCTATGAGGTTATGTATCGACTACAGGGAGATCAATGCTATAACGATAAAGAACATGTATCCCTTACCTCATATTGATGATTTATTTGACCAACTGCATGGAGCTCAATACTTTTCAAAGATTGACCTTCGATCTGGATACCATCAGTTGTGTGTGAAGAAGGAAGACATTCCGAAGACAGCATTTCGAACCAGGTACGGGAATTACGAGTTTACCGTAATGCTGTTTGGATTGACTAATGCACCCTCTGTATTCATGGATCTGATGAATAGAGTTTTCAAGGAGTATCTCGATGAATTTGTGGTGGTATTTATTGTTGATATCTTTGTATACTCCAAAACCTACGAAGATCATGAAAATCACTTGTGCATTATCTTGAAGACTCTGAGGAGGCATGAATTATATGGGAAGGTTAGCAAGTGTGAATTCTGGCTTCAGGATATTTCTTTTCTTGGCCATATTGTCTCTAAAGATGGAATCTCTGTTGATCCTTCTAAGACCAAGGCAATCCAAGAATGGCCAGCACCTATGAGTATAACTGAGGTACGTAGTTTTATTGGTTTGGCAGGTTATTATCGACGTTCCGTCCAGAATTTTGCCCGATTGGCTAACCCATTAACGAAGCTCACACGTAAAGGGGTTAAATTTGTTTGGACAAAAGAGTGTGAAGAATGTTTCAAAGAACTGAAGAGAAGATTAGTCAATTCTCCTATATTGACTCTACCATCGGGGAATGATGGGTTCGTTATTTATAGTGATGCATCAAAGAAAGGACTTGGTTTTGTCCTTATGCAGAATGATAGTGTTATTGCCTATACATCACGATAGTTGAAAATTCATGAAAAAAACTATCCTACTCATGATCTTGAGTTAGAAGCTGTGATCTTTGCTTTGAAGATATGGAGGCACTACCTCTATGGTGAAAAATGTGAGATTTATACTGATCACAAGAGTTTGAAGTATATTTTCTCACATAAAGAACTCTACATGAGGCAAAGTAGATGGCTTGAATTACTCAAGGATTATGATTGCACGATACACTACCACCCGGGGAAAGCAAACAAGGTGGCAGATGCTTTGAGCAGAAAAGTCCATGGTGTTTTGAACATGATGAGAATTGAAAGGGATCCAATTTTCATGAATCTAGTGAAGATGAACATGGGAATAACCAGGGAAGGTGAAACATCAATGCTTTTTCAAATGGTTCCCAAACCATCTTTACTAGAAAGGTTTAAGAGTTCTCAGACCGATGATGAAGAATTTCAGAAGAAGATTAAAGCTGTGAATGATGGGAGATTGAGAGACTTTGTGTATGAAGATGGAATTTTGAATTTCGGGAAGAGACTTTGTGTTCCCGATTTACCTGATTAGAAAAGGGAATTGCTGGATGATGCTCATAGTTCCAATTTCTCTATACACCCTGGGAGCACCAAAATGTATAGAGATTTGAAGGAACATTTTTGGTGGGACAACATGAAGAGGGAGATTGCTGATTTTGTGTCAAGATGTATGGTTTGTCAACAAGTGAAAGCTGGAAGGCAACAGCCTGGAGGAGTCCTGCAACCTCTTCCCATACCGGAGTAGAAATGGGACAATATTACGATGGACTTTGTCATGGGGCTACCAAAGAATCCTAGAAGGAACGATGCAATATGGGTTATTGTTGATCGTCTTACCAAGTCAGCACATTTTCTTGCTATAAGAGAAGATCTACCCCTGGAATGTCTAGCAAGACTATCTATTAATGAAGTTGTGAGACTTCATGGAGTACCCTTATCGATGGTTTCTGATCGTGATCCCCATTTTACTTCAAGATTTTGGAAAAGTCTTCAGAAATCCCTGGATACTGACTTTCATTTGAGCGCTGCTTACCACCCTCAGACAGATGGACAATCAGAACGGACTATTCAGACCTTAGAATACATGTTGAGATCTTGCTCACTTGATTTTCAGGGTATGTGGGATCAATATTTACCACTGGTAGAATTTTCCTATAACAATAGCTTCCATTCGAGTATTCAGATGGCACCATATGAAGCGTTATACGGAAAGAGACGTCGTACACCAACATGTTGGGATGAGGTTGGTGAAAGAAAACTTGTAGGCCCAGAACTGGTGGAGGAAACGGTGGAAAAGGTGAAGGTAATCCAAAATCACATCAAAGCAGCTCAAAGTAGGCAGAAGAGATATGCCGATAATCGAAGGAAGGATTTGTAATTTTAAGTCGGTGATCATGTTTTCCTGAAGGTATCTCCATGGAAAGGAGTCATACATTTTGGTAAGAAAGGTAAATTGAGTCCCAGGTACATCGGACCTTTTGAAATTCTAGAACGAATTGGGGTTGTAGCTTACCGATTGGCAATGCCGCCAAGTCTCTCCAAAGTTCACGATGTGTTCCACGTATCTCTGTTGAGGAAATACATGCCTAACCCAAAACATGTACTCACCTATGAAGAATTAGAACTGGAACCCGATCTGTCTTATTGCGAAGAGCCCGTCAAGATTCTTGATACGAGAGAACAAGTGCTGAGAAACCGGACGACGCGTCTGGTAAAAGTTTTCTGGAGAAATCATAAGATGGAAGAGGCAATGTGGGAACCCGAGGAACTTATGATGAAGAACCACCCGAGTCTTTTTATGCATTAATACCCTAGAAATTGCGAGGATGCAATTATTTGAAGGAGGGGAGAATGTAACACCCCATGCTTCCACGGTACGTTTCCCTTCGAATAATGCGATAGCGTGTGTTGTACGCAACCTCGAGTTCTAACACACACCACAACTAATTAAACTAGCCGTTGTGAATAGTAATACCTACTTTTTGAAATCATATATATTTTATATTTCAAAATGGACTTCATTTTTGGATTCGGAATATTGAAATTATCCTAGGGTGAAATTTTGGTACTTTTCTGATAACTTTTATATTTTGATGAATAGTGAAAATTTCTAAATTTTAATTAAAAAAAACCTTTTTAATCAAAATAATTAATATTGATAAATTATGAATTTTAGTGGTTTTAAAGTATATTTAGAATATATTTTTACCATTTAATTTAATGCTTGTCATTGGACATAATTTCACAATTAAATCAGACATAAACAAGTGTCAATCTTTTGATAGTTATTATCTCTTAAAAACACGCTTTTTATTTTAACGACGGGAATTAATTTTAAATTAATTTCTGCCACTTCTGTGTTTTGAATTTGGAAAAATGGATTAAATATTTGGAATCAGGATGTCAAAATTATGTAAATAGGTAACTTTTATTTTGACACATTTTGAATAATTACTGCGGTAAATATTTTATTTACCATGGTTAAAGGGTAAATCCGGTAAATAAGGGTTAAAAAATAATATTATAATAATACAAAATTACCCTAAAACGTGTCCTAACCTTATTGGTAGACACATACTCGACCATGGGCATCCTTGGGTCGATTTGGGGACCCCTTATAGCCACTTGTATGTGGTAGGGACACATTATATTAAAAAAGTTAAAATAAAAATAAAAATGGCATAAGCTTACATATTTTAGAAGAACAATTTTTACATAGGGTTATACATGTTGGATTTTCGATTATAAATATTCATTAGAAAGATAAAACGATTTCCTACATAATGATATTTTATTTATAATTTTTAGACATCAAATAAGTTAAATTATTAATGATACAATAATGATGCAATGTTTACCTCATTAATAAGTCATTTAAATAAATAAGATTATAATGATTAAAATATTATCTAAAACCTGTCCAATTCTTATTGGTTGATGTTATTTAGAAAATGAGTCATCTTATCTTCGACTTCAATGATTTTTGGACCATTATAAACCGAGTATAATTATATTATAATGTAATACTTTCACTCTTTCCTAAAGAGCCCCTCCTCTCCCTTATAAAAGAAGACCACTTATACTCATTCCTCACACCTCTCAAGCCACTTGGCTTGTCCAAACCCTACCCAAATAAGCTCCCCACATCCCTCTCCTCCTCCTTGAAGCTTCCCCTTAGGCAGAAAGCATTTCAAGAAGTCCTTTGGTTCCAACCAAAGTGAGTTACCTAAATTAAAGGTAACGATTTCTCTTAAATTATTTTCATTTATTTTGCTTCTCCAACCCCCAAACTCTTTTTATTTCCTATCTTTTGTAACAACACCAGTATCCACAATATACTAGGACGTTTTTATAATAAGTATTCAAACTACACATACACACAACTCCATCTAATGGATGATGAACATAATGTTTCTATGGATGGCAAAGTAACGCCTCACGAAACGATGATTGTTCAAATACATCTTACCGCCTCTCATGGTGGCCATTATGATGGCACTGTAATTAAATATGATATTAATGATATATATTTTATATATAAGCTTCTGTAATTCCATTTTATTTGATATCATTATTCGTTTCATGTTGTATATACATACGATAATTTCATTTGAGGAAGTGCGGACTACCGCCCCCTTAAAATGATATGACTCGTTCATACCACACATGGAATGTATAAAGGATGGTGTTAATGAACTTAAGTAATATATATAAAATATTATATTATGCTGGAATAGTAATATACCTATGTATCATTTGGATTCTATTCTTTTAAAATAAAAATTAAATGGAAGTAGCGTTCGTGCGTACGTACGAACTACCGTCTCCACGAACGCGATGAGATTCATTCTCCATCGTATCCATTCAAGTCTTATTCTCATTTTAGGGTTAAAAATAATGTAATATCATTCTTATTATGAATAATATATAATCTATCCATTACAAACATGTCTTACGTAACCAATCATTTAAGAAGAACGAATCGATTATCACCCGAAACGACGATAATACTAAGATATTATTAATAAAGCAATGTTAAAAGATCATATATGATATCATATTAATTTATATGATTCTTGTATAATTTAATAACAATTATTTCACCATTATACAGGAGGTTAACATACCCCAACAAAGGAAAAGTACAAGGTAAGGGTTTATTTCGCAATCTCTTCATTATCCGAGGTTGTTTATTAATAATTATCTACGGGGGCCTCGTTATCATCCACGTCCATGTTTCTTCAAAATGTATTTCAAAACATTTTTAATATTTAAAAGAATATGGTTTAATGTCATTTATACCCTTGTTTGAATTTTTATAAGAGGTTTATAAGGGAATCTTTCCGTCGTTTTCCAAACAAGGTGCTTTTTAACCTTTTCGACAGAATTAAGATAAGAATGTTTTTTAACTTATACGGCAGGTGCGGTTATTTTCCGCCGTTATAAAATCGTCAAAGCTTCCCTTACAAGCTTATAAGAATATTTTCAAGAAAATGTTTTATTTTATATGGCTCTTAAATGATTTCAAAAATAGAAAGAGATATTTCTCTAAAAAGTGTTTTGATTTCATCTATGTCAACATCCTTTGACAGATTTTACGCTTATTTGAAGTTGATTTATTATGATACAAAACTTCTATATTGTATTGAAGGTTTTGTGATATGTTTGACTGTGGATGTGCTATTTTTATACCATTCATAGTTTATGGTGAAATTATTGACATTTCGTATGCTAGTTTTAATACGAATGTTTATGTTATGTTTAAACATTTTCATATGGGAATGCATTGGACTTAATATGTGACGGGCGGAGCCCGCTATAGCTCCTCGATGCATCGGTAGGTCTCGTGAGACAAACTAGTGTCTTGGCACAAGGCCTTGGAAAAATCTTATTTGTAGTCTTGGCACGAGGCCTTGGCTATGTGGTTATGATAGTCTGGCATTATGCATTCCAACATTATGAAAGTGGTTATTGATACTGCATGTGATTATTCGATTAGTAGAATATCCATGTGAACAAGTAAATGGCATTATTTCATTATACTTTTTCCATACTATGTTGAAGTTCAAGTTTAAAAGGCTTTTGTTTTAGTAATTCATTGCCTTAAATGTTTATGCTTATCTTTGAATGTTCCTCTATATTGTTATCCTTACTGGGCATTTGAGCTCACCCCTTTTCTATGTTTTATTTTTCCCAGGATTTGAAGATGTAAGTTATGAATGACCTGCAGGGATATTATGAGGGGATTATAGTGTGGACTGTGGAAACATTATGTTGTTGTAGTAGTTTTTCATTTTATGATGTAATGTAAAACTTATGAATATATCTAGAGTTTCCAAGGCTACTAAACCAATCGGTCTTTCGAGATTTGATCTTTCTTGTGATCATGCCAATGTTATGTAATAATGCACCGACTCTGGGTAACTGGGGTCGGGGCGTTACATGCCCGGTTGGTTTCGTATCTGAACCAACCCGGCTGAACATAAAGTAATCCGAAACCTTGAGTGCGATATACTGAAACGACCGTCTCGATCCAAGGATCGTGTTGCCGCTGACGGCGAGTCTTTTAGAGGCATGTTGTTAATGTTACGGGAATTTGACCGAAAGTGGTCTGAAAACGGGGGGTCTGGGCCCGGGCCGACCCGAACCGACCCCCCCTTGGTCGGCCCGGACAGGGTCCAACCCGGCAGGGCCTGACCCGGCCGGTCGGCCGCGGCTCGGCCAGCGCGGCCACGCGGACACCACGAGTGGGGTGCACGGCTCCCCCGCCCTTCGCCGCTAATTGAAGCCGGCGACAAACTGTCGACCGCCTCCCCTCCGGCGGCGCGCCGCCGCCGCCTTCCGCGGACAACCGGACACGCTCCGGTGGTCCGTTTTTCCTTCCGTCTTCGCCTATGGTCATCCCAGGACCCAACCTTCATTGTGGAGGCCTCAAAATCACCTTGCGGTCTCGTTTGTCATCGCCCGTCGATCCACACATCAATAAACAATCTGCGGAGGGTTGTCGGGCCGTGTTCGTGTGGCCTGCACCCTCCGCATTAGACAATAACAACGGGAGAATTATTCAACACATGAATACATAACCAAAAACAATTTTAATGAATTAAAATTGTTCTTATTATTCTGGTTCTTCACATTGAACCAAAACATTCACGGAGTATAAAACATTCAAATAAAACCCCTACGTTCTTTCCAAAAACAAAGGTAAACTTTCAACCCACAATTAAATACCTACGCGGATCAACATAATAAGGAGTATATCCGCGTTCTTCGTTTATAAAGAAACATTATGAATAAATAAATATTCCCAACTTAAATCCCTACCTCAGAATCGAAGTGCGTCGATCGATGACAATGTTGTGGAAAGAAGACGAAGAGGTTCATTGTTCTTTGCATCCACCAAGCTCTTCCAAACGGAGTTACGTTGGTTGGTGGAAGATGTTCCACGTCAGTAGGTGTTCGGGGAAGAAGTCTAAGAGGATCGGCCTTCTTCATCGGTGGAGCGTTCTTCGTTCGCGAAGATATGCTTCTTCCCAAGTGTTGGGCGTCGCGGTATTTTACCAGCGCTCCGTCGCTTGGTGAAGCCATCCCCAAACCCTCTCCCTAGATCCCTATATATAGGAGATGGGGAGAGGTATTTAACCATTGTGGTTACATAACTTTTTTTAAAAAAAATGGGGGTCGGGTGAATTAAATTGCTTTCACCCAATTTATGAGGTCTGTTGGCACCACTTAAGAGGGGAGGGTGCCAAGGAATTTCTCCCCATTTAATGGGGAGTTGAGGAATTAAGAGGCTCTCCCTCATTAATGAGGGATAGTTGAGAGGGTTCCTCACCTCCCATTAATAGGGTGGTTAAGCCTCGTGTGGTCCCTACCATAATAAACCACCCACGGGAGTTTTAGTTCGGGTGGGCCCCACCACCATAACCTCTCAAGGGAGGTTAAGGTGTGGTGGCCCCACCTCCAACCTCCATGATAAGGTTTCAACCACAACACTCCCAATGATGGCTGAAATAAAATAAATTGCATGACACGTTATTTTATTATTACTATTTTTTAAAGAAAACCCAAAAACTAACATCCAATCTCGATTAAATGCAACTGCGGCAAAAGTCTCTTTAAGCAAATACCGAAGTTTCGAGTTCATCGGTTCCCTCAGATTTCAATTCCAAGCACTGGTTCAAAAGATATAAAAACCCGCTCGTTTGTTTACTAAACGTACTCGAGCCAAACTTCAGAAATTGATTTCGGGCACACCGGGCCTCAGAATCAAGCGCCGTCAGAAACTGCGTTCTTGTAAAATTTCAAAGAAAATTAAAAAAAAATCCTTTGAAATTTCTAGGTCTTTACATTAATCCCACCTCAGGGCTTTACATCCCCGTAAAGCTTCAACAAAAACTAGGGTCACAGAAGCGGTACAGAGCACGCATCTGAGCCTTCCGCTCCCATTTGCTCACCCAGAGGTTTCCGTACTACCAGAGGAAATGCACCCAAGGAATCAATCGTCCTCGTAGGATCCGCTCCTATCGATCCTTGATCCCCACTGGAACCTCCTTGAAAAACACCTCATCGCTATCGTCCAACTCCTCATGGTTGATGATATGCGAAGGGTGGAGCACGTATCTCTTTAGTTGAGATACGTGGAAGTCGTCGTGCACCTGGTGCAACTGAGGTGGATGGTTCATGTAGTAAACCACCCTGCCTACCCAGCTGAGGACCTAGAAAGGTCCGTTGGACCTCAGAGATAACTTGCCGCCTTGGCCACATCTCCGTAAACCTCATCGAGGTGAGACCCGTATAAGGATGTGATCGTCATCCTCAAACTCCAGAGGTCTCTATTTTCTGTTAGAACTGAAACTCAAAAGACTGCTGCCACGAGGGTATGGTTGACTGACTCAAGAGTGATCGGTCGCACCCTCCTGTGAAAGAGTTTATCCCGTGATGCTTGGGGTTTCCTTTTCGCCGACCAAGGAAAACCCATCCCGACGTTTGCCTAAAACCGTCAATTTGAGTATGAACATTTATTGCCCATTCCATACTTAAACTAACGTCGTAAGGCCTCGACGCTTCCACCAAGAGATTCCAACCGAAACTCTTGCCTCGAGGGTCTGACCACACCGTCGGCATAAGTGTGATCATCGAGTCTCCTCCCAAGGCATCTCCAGACGTGAGGGTCAAGTCCACGGCTTACCGGAAACTCTAGGTATGGAACAAGATTTGTGAATGCAAGGAATGATTCATATCGACGTCCATTACTACATCAGCTAGTAGTGGACACAGACTGTCCCTTGAATAATTTCTAGAGCCATTGGGTCACACTCCTTGACCGCAAGCAGGCGCACTCTTCCACCGCCCTCCAGCTCCCTGAGCCTGGCGGGGATAACTAAGGCGGGTGATTGTAACATGTTAAGATGTACACCAACTCATACTGCTCTCCTAGCTCTGTCTCCACGTCTGCTGCTTCGCAGACTCATCTATCCTTAAATCTTCCACTTCTTGAAACATTTAACATGCCCGAGTCTCTAAGACTGGAACCAGTTTCCTGTTTCTTACTGCACTGTGCAGTATTCATCTACTCTTGGATGACCTGGACCTTCTTTAGTCTCACAAGAGCTGCCATGATTTCTTCTGTGCCGATAAGAGAAATCTGGTCTCATCCTCTGGATGAACCACATTCGTTTCCTAATACAGTCAATCCCAACATGAATGATGCATTCATGCCATGGATGACGTCGTAAGGCCTTGACGTAACTACCAAGAGATCCAACTGTCACTCTCGCCTCCAAGGGTCGAGTAACACTGTCGGCATCAGTGTGAGGTCACTGGGTCTCCTCCAGTAGAAATATCGAAAGTGAGGGTCAAGTCAACAGTCTTAACCAGGACCACTCAGTATCAACCAAACAAAAAGGACAGGAAAGCAAACATCACAAGATAAGTGTCTTTTTATTATTGCAGCTCATAGTACAAAGACACGAATACAAAAGAAACATGGATCTAGAAGTACAAAGGACGTATCCACTAGTTCCTCTCTTGTCCACCTGCTCTCGGAGCTCTACTGCCTTGTCCACTGCTCGGCTGTTGCTCAACCACCAGCCGCTGCTTCTGTCTTGGTGGCTCCTCCAACACCCACTGATCAACCGTACGAGGATTCAGACAGTCACGTGCTAGGTGACCCTTTCCCCCGCATGAGTAACACAACCTGCTTCTGGCATGCCTAGCTCTGTTCCCACCCCGGGGGCCCCGCACCACCGGTCCTAAAACCCGAGATCGTCCAACTGATGGTCTGGTCCTCCTAGACCTCTGCATCATCTGTCTACTACCCATAGATGACTCGGCAACTGATCGGAAACCCTGCGGCAAAGGCAGATGCTCCTGTATACGCTCGGGGTGTAGAGCTACTGGCACAAACTCTACCCTGAAGAAGGTCTCAAAGTCTTCCCATGCGAAGGTCATCCCGTCGCAAAACTGGAACAAGTGGCTCCACCACCTGCCTACTGCTGCCTGAAGGAGGCTGGCAGCAAAGATCATCATTAAGTCTGTCGGCGTCCCCACTAGCCTGAAGACTCTCACCACATCCTCCAGCCAATCCTCAACCGCCTGTGGGTCCATCTCTCCCTGGAACCTGGGTGGCCTCTGGCGCTGTAACTCGTGTAGCGCACTCAAGTAGAGTGCATCGCCTACTTCTGGGGCTGGTGGCATCAGTGGCCCAACATATGGTACTACCACTGGTGCCTCCGGTGGTGCCTCAACTGCAAGAGGGACCTGTACCAAAGCCTCGTCGCTCGACAGGATGTCAGTACGCACATCCCTCCAGGCTCTAGCTGGTCGTCCGTGAAAAGGCATCCTGAAAGAAACATCATGACACAATCAAACGTTTATACCTGGTGAGATGACCTGGTTTGAGGTGACATTTAAAAACTTCTAGAAACACACACGCAATCAGTGTTTTCGTTCACAAAGTTGGAAATCAGTTGTCAGGGTCCTGGTGTATGGATACGTCGGCCACCCACACAACCACTGGACTCCCTGAACTGAAAAACACACCCGGTACTCTTAACACTATTGCTTCATAGGAAGAAAATATCAGAGTTATAAGTTCTGCAGTAGAACCGACTCCTCTGATAACAATTTGTCACGACCCGTCCTCGGGGCCCGTGCCGTGACTACCCCAAGCCCGCCTTCTATAGGCCATGGGCTGGAGACAAGCACCAAAGGCGTAAATCCCGATAACTGGGAAGGCATTGCCTTTATAAAAGAAAACAACCACCACAGAGTAAGCAAGCGGAAAAAGTAAACACTAAGTACAGGAGAAGTGCTAAAAAGTAAATGGGCCAGAATACAAACCCAAAAGAAAGTACAACTACAACTGAACAAGTACAACAGAAAAGATAACAGCTGGAAGGACGGAAGCGACTCCTGGGTCATCCTCCTCGGATCCTACCTGAAGGGTAGGTGTAGATGGCGCAGCTCCTGGTCGTCCACCACAGATCCTACCTGAAGGGTAGGTACAGATCGCCTCCTCCACGGTCTCGTCCGTCAACCTCCTCCGTGTGTCGTCTCGTCGTGTAGTCCACCTCCGGGTACTGACTAGTCATGTAGTCCACCTCCGGGTACTGACTTGTCCTGTAGTCCACCTCTGGAAACCGTCCAGTCCTCGAACACTTGGCCTCCGTCAGCACTGCTTGTCGTATGCAACCAACACAATAAGGTGCGGGCATAGCCCATGAAGGGGTGAGTATAATGATACTCAGTAGGGACCCCGAGACCCTCAAGGTCTCACTAAACCAACAAGTATAACCACAAAGAAGATATCAACAGATAACCTCTACATAGGTATATGCCCATACATATGCCTAAGTTATCATGTAACCCATCTCAATCATGGGGAAACACAAGGATTATGAAATCAACGGATAACTACTACCTAGGTATATGCCCATACATATACCTACGTTATCAAGTAACCTATCTCAATCATGAGGTAAACAAAAAGGTCAAAAGATTCAGCTCAACCCAGGATTTTCATTATCGAAACCGTAACTGCTGAAGAGCCCCGTCTCTGGAGTGTACTGCGGTCCTGTCACGACTCCGAGGTACTAATCAATGACCTAAGACTGCTGAGCTACTTCTCCTGTCGAGTACTGTGAGCTTACCACTACAACCAAGTGCTTCCCACCATGGGTATGCCGCTACAACCATGCACTCCCATGTGCTGCTACACCCAAGCGCACCCATGTGCCGCTACAACCAAGCGCACCGCTATCGTGGGTCTGCTGCTACAACCAAGCGCTCCCCTGTGCTGCTACACCCAAGCGCACCTCTGTCATGGGTCTGCCGATACAACCAAGTGCTACCCTTTGCTGCTACAGCCAAGCGCACCTCTGTCGTGGGTCTTCTGCTACAACCAAGCGCTCCCCATTGGGCTATCCGTAACACACCGAGTCGATCGGTCAAGCAGTCGTCAGGTCTTAGCCAGCTACACGGTCTCCGTACTCCGTACGCTCATCTCTGGGAGGGTCCGCTCCACAAGATACTGGTCAATACTCCATGTATCTCAAAGTCCCACGAAGAAGTATCTCAAAGGACCGTCTCGTCATAGGGGTCTCAACGCAACAGACGGTGCGTCAATCGGACTACCGGTCTGTGAGTTACTAGCCTTTTCGTCCCAGGGGCCCAGTTGGTTTCGTGTGTGAACCAACCCGTCAATATCTCAACTGCATCCAAAAACTCAGGCGAATTATGCCAAAAGTTCCGTGTCAACAAGAGGAAAACAATGATACAGACGGCGCGTCAATCAGACGCCCGACCTGTGAGTTATTGGCTTTCTCGTTCTAGGGGCCCGGTTGGTTTCATGAGCGAACCAACCCGACCGCACTCCGACGACATCCAAACCTCGAGCAGAGTAAGCCAAAATATCCGTCTCACATAGAGGAATCCATCAAAGTCGACGGCACGTCAATCGGATGTCCGGAGCTCATGATATAAGCATTTCCGCTCTGAGGGCCCGGTTGGTTTCGTATCCGAACCAACCCGGCCGAACCCAAAATAATGTGAAACCTTGAGTGCAATATACCAAAACAATCGTCTCGATCCAAGTATCGCGTTTCCGCTGACGGCGTGTCGTTTGGAGGCCCGTAGCTCAAGTTACGGGCATTTGACCGAAAGTGGCCTGAAAACGGGGGGTCTGGGCCCGGGCCGACCCAACCCGACCCCCCCTGGGTCGGCCCGGAACGGGTCCGACCCGGCGGGCCTTGACCCGGCCCGCGCGGCCGCGCCAACACCGCGGGTGGGGTGCACAGCTCCGTCACCCTTCGCCGCTAATTGAGGCCGACGGTGAACCTCCGGCCGCCTCCCCTCCGGCGGCGCGCCGCCGCCGCCTTCCGCGGACCACCGGACGCGCTCCGGTGGTCCGTTTTTCCTGCCGTCTTTGCATATGGTCCTCCAGGGACCCAACCTTCACTACGGAGGCCTCAAAATCACCTTGCGGTCTCGTTTGTCGTCACCCGTCAATCCACACATCAATAAAGAATCTGCGGAGAGTTATCGGGTCGTGTTCGTGTGGCCCGCACCCTCCGCATTAGATAATAACAACGGGAGAATTATTCAACACATGAATACATAACCAAAAACAATTTTAATGAATTAAAATTGTTCTTATTATCCGGGTTCTTCACTTTGAACCGAAACATTCACGGAGTATAAAACATTCAAATAAAACCCCTGCGTTCTTTCCATAAACAAAGGTAAACTTCCAACCCGCAATTAAATACCTACGCAGATCAACATAATAAGGAGTAGATCCGCGTTCTTCGTTTAGAAAGAAACATTATGAATAAAGAAATATTCCCAACATAAATCCCTACCTCAGAATCGAAGTTCGTCGATCGATGAAAAAGTTGCGGAAAGAAGACGAAGAAGTTAATTGTTTTTTACGTCCACCAAGATCTTCTAAACCGAGTTGTGTTGGTTGGTGGAAGATTTTCCACGTCGGTAGGTGTCCGGGGAAGAAGTCGAAGAGGATCGGCGTTCTTCGTCAGTGGAGGGTTCTTCGTTCGCGAAGATAAACTTCTTCCCAAGTGTTGGGTGTCGCGGTATTTTACCAGCGCTGCGTTGCTTGGTGAAGTCGTCCCCAAACCCTCTCCCAAGATCCCTATATATAGGAGAGGGGGAGAGGTATGTAACCATTTTGGTTACATAACTTATTTTAAAAAAAAGGGGCCGGGTGAATTAAATTTCTTTGACGCAATTTATGAGGTCCGTTGGCACCACTTAAGAGGGGAGGGTGCCAAGGAGTTTCTCCCCATTTAATGGGGAGTTGAGGAATTAAGAGGCTCTCCCTCATTAATGAGGGATAGTTGAGAGGTTTCCTCTCCTCCCATTAATAGGGGGGTTAAGCCCCGTGTGGTCCCTACCATAATAAACCACCCACGGGAGGTTTAGTTCGGGTGGGCCCCACCACCATAACCTCTCAAGGGAGGTTAAGGTGTGGTGTCCCCACCTCCAACCTCCATGAGTAGGTTTCAACCACCACACTCCCAATGGTGGCTGAAATAAAATAAAGTGCATGACACGTTATTTTATTATAACTCTTTTTTAAAGAAAACCCAAAAACTAACTTCCGCTCTTCATTAAACGCAACTGCGACAAAAGTCTATTTAAGAAAATACCGGAGTTACGAGTTCATTGTTTCCCTCATATTTCAATTCTGAGCACCGGTTCGAAAGATAGAAAAACCCACTCCTTCGTTTACTGAACGTACCCGAGCCAAACTTCGGAAATTGATTCCGGGCACACCGGGCCTCGGAATTAGGCGCCGTCAGAAACTGTGTTCTTGTAAAATTCCAAAGAAAATTAAAAAAAATTCCTTGAAATTTCTAAGTCTTTACAACCCCAATGTAACAACATAGGTACCTTACCTCTCATTGGTCCCGCTCATGAAAACTCAAGTTTCCCTCCCAAAACCTTTACCCACACACTAATGAATAAGAAAATTGAGGATGTAGAAAGGCATTCCTTATTTAATTTTACTGCTTAATTCATGGGTTATCACAAAAACTGGGTAATCCTGGGTAACCTGTTTCTTATCCAAGTGTAAATGGTTTACCAATTCCCATATATTTGTGTTCAACATGAAGTAGACTACATTAAATACCTTTATTGTGAAAAAAACAAGAACCTCCATTTGCAGTGGGCTATTCAACCTATATAATCACAACATTAAAATCAATATCATGGCTGTAAAAAGAATGTGAAAAAACCCATTTCACCATTAAAATTCAATTGGTTAGTTCTTTAGCTTCGATTAATTCGACACAACGATAATATAATGGTGAAAAAAGAAAAAACTCTCCCGCATGTTTCACAAAAAAGAGAAAGAAATTAAAATCCTTCTTCAAAGGGGTGTTGACGTTCTTCACATGAGAACAGATCATGTAACGGTCCTATGATTACCTATCCTTCAAGATCTATATCCATATAAAGATGTTGTGACACCACTGCACCATTAACAACTGTGAGATACCACATTAGTAATCATGGATAAGAACACTCCATATCAATGTGAGGAAATATGGAAGAGAAAAATACCAAACTAAGGGATACTTCTCAAAAAACTATGGGAGAATGTACCTTGGATCACCATAGATTTCCAACATAAGATCACTTAGATCAACAAATTGAAGAGGGAGAATGAGGGTTTGAAGAACTCGTCGGGGAACCTAGGCTTCATCCAGAATGAGAGAAATTTCTTCAAGTGTAGGATTTATGAAAACCCATGTGGCTCAAATGTTTTAAAATATTACATCATATGTGTATTACATGACATGTAATCACTTTTCATGTCACGTAATACCTCAAGGTCCACTTTCAAAAAAAAATTCATCGCATATCGATTTTTATTTTATTTTTATTCCCAAAAGGTATTTTATGTCACAAATCCCTCTTTCATGCATGATAAAAGTCTTTAGGTCGTGAAGATTTCTAGGAAAAGTCACAAAACCAAATTCATATTGTGAAATCAAAAGATGCAAAATATAACCTCCCATTATCCATCATTTAAAACCAAACGTCTCTAAACTAGCTTCGAGCCCCCTATAAGAACATCCAATAAACAAACTCTCAAAGTAACAGACCAGGATGGCACAGACTATTACAATAATATAAATGGAAAAGTGACCCACTAATAGATTATGTTTCATATGTTAATGAATACTGCGTTAAAATTTCCAAATATATAAATTTTAGTAATCATATATCATTAAATAAATTATGGTTTATTATAAAATATCATTAATGTAATTTGAATAATTATTAAAACATTTCAACTTTTGAAACATAAATACATGGGTGTTATTCTATTATAATCTATTGGAAAATAAATAATACATTATTATTAACCATAAAATTAAATTCACTCCATAATGAATCCAAAAAAAACATAACATTTAATGTTTCTAAAACCTTTTACTATAATTTTCAATTACTTTTATAGGCACTCTCTCACCGTTGTATAACCATTAATAGATATTATAAAATCATTAAAAATAAGAATTAAAATTCCTATATTAAAATAATTTCATTATGTTCAAAATAATATTTAATATTCATTTAAAATTCATTTTTATCCCTATGTGAACACTGAAGTGAAATTTTGAATGAGGCAATGGAAATTTTGTATTTTTGTTTATATAAAATAATATATATATAATTTTAAAAAATAATTTTTTCCCTTAAATTCAAATCTTGGATTTTTATGGTTTTTCCCCACTCCTCCATCAGATTAAATACTTGTGTTATATTTATTTTAATATATTATCATTTTAATTTTAACCTAATTACATAATTTTCCATCATCGAGGTGATATATATTTTCCACAGTTACTATTAACAATGAAAAAATAAAAGGGGAATATCTTAAAAAAATTGATGACCTAATTCCAATTATGGAATAATTTTTTGAATAATTAATTTCTAGATGTCTTGGAAATTAATTTAAGATAAAAAATATAAATGTGACGAAAATCCATTTTTAAGTAAATTGTGTCTTCAAGCCCAAAAATGATCTTGAAAAAAAAACAATGTATAATGTTGATTCATATATAATTAACTATATTATTTTAAAATTAAATAATTATTATGTTATTTTAATATCAAATTTAAAATATAATAGTGAATTTAATCAAAAATAAATAACAGTTTTATAAAAATAGATATTTTCACTATTTATTGAAAAATAAATCTTTCGAGAAAAATACCAAATATTTAAGATTTATAATTTAGATATGATTATTTAAAAAATTATTCAATTTTTATAATATAATTTTTAAAGGATAAGTAAATATATTATAATATTTTCTAAAAAACGATAAAAATCATTTTTAATGAATTTGTATTTTGGAAGAATAATATGAATTTTCTATAGAATTGAGTAATTATTTCTTAATTATTAATGAAGTTTTATTTATCAAGTTGGAATATATATATTTTTAATAATTTTATTAATATTATTTATGACCAAAAAATTAATATCCAGGATATGACAATTATATAATATTTTTTGTTTGTTTATGCTTGATGTTGCATGTTTTGTACACGATAAAATAGAACCTTCCTATAAAATATATGGATATTAAATTTACATATTTGTAAGAATTTGTTTGATTTTACTTGTTTCAAATGTTTTTTAATTGCATATAGGTGGTGTATCAATGTCATTTTGAGAATCACACATTGTAAGGACCACCTCACTAACTTGGGACTCATCACATGTCCCAAATTCGACAAAATTAATTTATCATTAAATTTTTATATTTTTTGTCAAATAACTTTTTGTAATATATATTCACATCTTGTTGGTATATAGTTATGAGATCTTGGTTTAGTTATTGATATAATGTCTCTATGGTTAATTACTCATGATCTAAATTATCACGAGGTTTCAAATATTACAGTATGCTCTTATACTAATTATAAATACTATATATATTTATATATTTATATTTATATATTATAAATCCTAAATATGAGGTAAATTTGGAATATCTTCATAGAGTATACATGAATGATTACCATGTAGAGGGATGATATATTTCATCGCATAATTTTTCATGATAGATATGGCTACTACTAGACATAAGGTACATAGACTCCACATTTTTTTGTTTCATCGGTTAAGTCTACATATCCTATTGTTGCTGGGTTGAAATTGAATTTGAATGATTTTGAGGAATTAATACATGCTTATGAGGAAGAAAATGTGCATTCCTTAGTTGAGGTTAATGCACTATGATAGAATATTTTTATGGGTGATGGTGAATGCGATCATTCGATGCTAGTTAATAGTGGATTAAATATTTTATATTTTATTAAAAACAACATTATTATATTCAGAATTTTTATTTATTATAGGACCCTCCCAAACTGGTCATAGGTAGCTACAATGTTCATACATGAAGCATGATATTAAGGATGTGTTTTTTTTCTCGTTTCTCATTCAAATTGAATAAATCATTTTTATTTCATATTTATAGTACTAGCACAAATAAAAATTATTATAACCCCTCTACTTTAAAGGAATTTATTTACTAATTAAATTAAATTTCATTGATAGCTTGTTTTACATGAAATACTATGTATTCATTTATTACAGGAAACTATGAAGCTTCCTCAATACCTTGTGTTACATAGAAGCATGAGTTTTTCGAAATGACAATATATTATTATTATTATTATTTTATATATCACCTAGATATTGGAATAGAGGTTTTAAATATGATTTCCTAAATTATGAAAATATATATTTTATTGATTTGTTAGTTATCTATTTATTATAAATTAAAAAAGAATCATTTAAAAGAAAACCCTATGTTTTATGAAAAACATTATTTATTCAAAAAAACGGTCTAATCACGATTTGCACACAGAATTTAAAATTATTTGTTTAAAAAATTATGATAATTATTTTAAAAAAATATATTAATTTTTTTAAATCATCACATATTAATTATTTTTGGGTGAATTTTGGGTTTTTTTGAAATATTCTATTTTTTGATAAATGTTGAAAAATAATGATTTTTAATCTAAAAATAAATTTTCCTTTATATAATTTATAATGATAATTTTATTTTGAGTTTTCTTTAAAGTAAAACTATTTCAATTTTATCTCAAATAATCAAATTTAGGTCATTTTTTTCTTTTTCATTTTCAATTTTCATATAAAAAAATTGTATACTATTGAACATTTTCTCTTTAAAAACACTCTTTCTCTTCACGTCTACGGGGTTAATTATAAATTAAAATTGTAATCTTCTATAAGTTTAATTAGGAAAAATAGATTCCATATTTAGAATAATGATAATTTATACTATATTAAAATTTCAACTTATTTTTTTACAAAAATGAATAGTAAAATCATTATAAATTATTTTCCACAGTTAAGGTTAAAATAAAATTACCACGGGGTTAAATATAAAGATAAGGGTAAAATGTAAATAAAACATCTCAAAAAGATAGTTTTTGGAAATATTTACACCTTATATATACTATTATTTATAATGAACCAATTATTGAGGCTTTTGGAATAATGAAAATGTGGTTATGATGGAATATTTTTGAAAAATTACAAGTGTGCCACTCCCCTCACTTATAAAAGGACACCCCTATCCAATCTTCCTCCTCCCATAAAACCATTTTGGATTAGAAAATTCCTACCAAAATCACTTCTCAAATTCCCTCCAATCATATGATAATTCCTATTTTTTACATAATTCCATCCTAGAATGGCATTTGGTTCAATACTAAGGAGGATACCTGAAGAAGTGGTTATGTTCACCCATGATCATTTTTGTTCTATTTATTCCTCCACGTCATTCAATTATTATTATAACATGTTCATATAATAATATAAGTATCTAAAAAATACATAGATTTTTTTATTTAATGTAATTAACTAAAACCATCTCCACATCCATTAAATGGGTTATGAAATCATCATTCCTATGTATAATGGAATACCAAATCGTAACTGATGGAATTCATTTTTCCATTGCAAACACTCAGGGTTATAAATATTAATTTAATAATTATATATATATATTATATTTATTATATTATAATGATTTTATAATTATTATATCACAGATACATTCCTGGCTTCCATTTCATGGGAATATGATAATGTTGATCATGTGTACAACAAACTACTACCTTGCAAAGCGATGTGGTTCATTCAAGATTTTCATGGAGGGTATTAAGGGATATTTTAATGAAATTATTTGATATATATGAAAAAATGATTATTTAATGGTAATATATCTTTTAACTTTTCTGATTTCAATCCCACAAAAAAAATTTAAACAATGTTCATACATACGTAAGGACTAACATCTCCAGGAACGGTGTATTTAATTTTCTAGAACGAATTCATTCATAATAATTTAAATACATATATAAAGTATATATAAGTTATTTATATCATTTTTTAAATTCTGGGGATGATAAAATCCTGATTAAATTAAGTGGTGTAAAAATAAAAAATCAAATCATATAAAAAACACTATGGTTTTTACCCTAAACATAACAATAACATGGATTTGTTAATAAAAAACTAATAAAGGGCCATAATAAAATAATATATGGAATGATATATATAATTTTTTTATATAATTTTTTTATATTAAACTTATATTTATTATAATTGTTTTTTAATTGGTATGATGGAATTCAAGACTTAAGGTAAGTGATTTTTTTCAAAATTTTACTTCTCTAAGACAAACATTATGTTATGAACCTATATCCTTTCACATGGTGTATATAAAAACCATTATACATGTAATAAAATGAATTAATTTTTAATTTTGATATTTTATAGTTTATTTTATGGTATTCCTTCATGGGGATTATGATTAAATATTAGAAAATTTGTATTGATTTTATGTTATAGTCACATTGTTTATTTAAATTATTTATAATTTGGTTTCTGATAATAAAATATTATTAGCAGTATCTCAATAAACACATGACTTACATTATCATCTAGTTATTCATGATATTTTCAAGTAATATTACCATCATTACATTATTTGATACTTAAAATAATCCTGAATATGTTTTTAATATAATTCGTCTTTGTTTCTATCTTTGACCAGAAATCTATTTTCTTACAAAACCATTTTATTAAGAATATTATATTTATATTATTATTATTATTTGATTTTTAAAGTAAATAGTCACCAATTATTGGCAATTTAAAATGAAAATGAATGTAATCATCATGTCATTTTCTAAACAATTTCTGTTGGGATTTTACTTTAAATGTGAAAGGAATAACTATTTTAACATGTACGACATGAACAAAACTTCTCATAATCATAAATATTATTCGGGTTAGAGAATCTATTATATGTTTTCAAGCTTATCTGGAATATTCTTTTTAATTTTATTTTATAATTTTATTTTTTTAATTCATTAATGATATTTTAGTCAAGAAATTTTTTAAATTATCCAATAAGACTATTTTTCATCTATGATGACACCAATTGATGTTACCTATTCCATTATAGGGATATGATCAATGATTACCAATAGTATTCTTCCTCTAAATAGTTTATTTTTTTGATGGAATTATTTTTACGAAACACATTTATCTTCCATGGAATATACCAGGATAAAATTATTTTAAAACCTAGTTCTATTCCATGAGTTATGCGATGATGAAACGATAAAATGATTATGAAACATGGATCTTTTATAAATTTTATTGTATGATTAATTTTTTTTAACACATTTAATTTCATGGGTTATGACGTGACTAATTATTTACGATCTCGTGGAACACATAAAGATCATTTTCATTTTGAGATTTGGGGAACCTATATATCCCTCATATGAATTATGTATTGATTTATATCTAATTAGATAGAAAGGAATAGAAGGTAATTGATTTCTTCTTATATGATGGTTTTAGGAGTGACTATTGACTACTATGATGGTTTAAAGTGCATACATATTCCATTATAATAGACATGGAGATGATACTTGACTAATATGAAGATGATTTTCTATGCTTATGTGTATGCAAAAAATCTATGTATTATGATAATGTTATGCTATCGTGGCTCATGTTATTTGATTCCATTATGATTAATTTCGTATGAATTTCATAAAATTATTCCATGACTCAAGATTATAATAATTGATAGTAAATTTCTTGTTTTAAAATTTCATTCTAATTTTCTTATACCATTACATTCATATCATGCTTAATTATCTCCCTTTTTTATCCAATCTAAGAATTTGATCTCACCCGTTCTTTTGTTTTGTTTCCCCCGGTTATGAAGAAATTTATTTCCTATGATACCCCTAAGAAGGGTTATAGTTATGATGAGCATAGTGGTAGATTATGTAGCTTACCTATGGACATGTTTTTGTGTTTCAAAGTTTTCAAATTCACTAAATTATTTTAATCCTCTGTCATGTGTTTGTGTAATGTAATGAATATACATAAAAAATGATGTAATATCTATGTATGATAATTTGGAATCACTATAGTTGGTATAAGAGGAAATATTTAGTTAAACATTGGAAACTAGGATGAGAAAAACTTATAGAGTTCCTTGAGGACATGTTTATGGATAAGTCTATGGATGGGTCAAAGTATAAGAAAATGTCCTAGAATTTTGGTAAAGGATAAAGTGACTTGTTTCCAAGAAGTTACATCCATTTATGGGTACTACATGTTGATTTGGAAATAGAATAGAGGTACCCATGTTTAATAAAACAAAAATGGGTGCATTGAGTTGGAATCAATCATCACATAATGTACAATATTGGGTCTTGGTGCACACCCAGTTTTATACATCCGGGGAATACACTTTCGAAATTCACTAGACATTTACCAACTAAATTGAAGTATTTAAATTGTTGAAAACCATGAATGTACATGCATGAACATAATGAGTCATATATTAAATAATTTTTCAAAAATTAGAAATCATATAAGTGATTATTAATGATTTTGTGGTTCCCCCTCATGATTATGATTTATGCAACCTTTCATTGTGGTTTTTGTCATTGGATGGAACCTGAGGGAACCTTGTTAATGCTAAGTGAGATGAAAAATGAAATGAATTTCCTCATGAGAATCTAAATTTTTAAATTATATATAATGAAAAAAACTTTTCTATGATCACACAACAATATCAACCTATAAAAAATGATGTAATTATAAATGATCAAAGAAGGAAACATCATTCTATTGTGTCCTTCATAAGGAAACTTCCACCTTTTTTACATGGGTCTTTTAATCCACTGGTTACTATAAAATTGAATAACACTCCTGAAAATATATTTTTCATTCTCCAGTGTTGAAAACAATGAAATTAATTATAGATGTCTACAGTTTGGAAGGTGAAGCATATCAATAGGGGAATCATATAAATAATACAACGAAAAAAAAATATGAAATTGACTCTATTTATTGGGTTGATTTCAAGAACTTATTTTCCAATAATTAATTTCATCATATTATCCATAAAAAGTTAGAGGAGTTCCATGGGCTACATTAAAAGGAAAATGAATCTATGGGTACCTACAACACAATTTTACAAGTCGTGTGAAGTAGGGTTATGGTATTATCATACAACTTAAAAGTAAGTTGGATCAAGTATTGTATCGATTAAAACGAAGCCTCTAAAGGGTTTTATCCATAGGATACATTCATAGATATAAAGAGATTGTTAGATTCTCTATAAAGGATGAAATTGAGGTTAACGTTATGTATCAATCTCATGGTTTTGATATGAAGAAAAAAATGGAACTCAAGGGAAAATCTATAAACCTTTGAGTGAAGAAGATAATAATTACTTTGAGACCAAAGTGTGAGAAAAATCATGAATTAAATGTATTAAGGGGACTAGTAAATGTTTTAATTGTGTAATTGACGGTCATTGGGAAACACTACTAAAAATAGTCATTTAACAGTGCTCAAAAATTCCTACATCAGGACTATAGAAGTGTTTACTTCTAAAGTGTGAATAAAAGGAACAGTATTTTATTATATTTTTTGTAAGCACTCATAAAGGGGAATGTGGTAGTGTTGTAGAAGTGCACACTAAAACACAAGTTATGTGTGTTGCAAAAATAGACTCCAGCCCCAGTGCAGTGTGTTTTAACAACACACTATAGCACAAAAGAGTCCATTAAATCAAAAAAAAATGCATGAATACTGAATTTAAATGGAAAAATTACTACAAAAATTCTATAAAATAAATTTAGTATAGACATTCAAAACATTGGTTTATATAATTATATAAGTAAAAATTAATACAAACAATCAAAAATAGAAATAATTTATTTTGTTTTTGATCCTAACCCCTACTCAAGAAATAAATCATCTGTATAAGAAAACTATTCACTTGTTAGTGATAATATAATTAAATAAATTATTAGAAATTGTTAATTTGAAACTAATCCTTGATTCATACTAGGGACATTGTGTATCAGATTGAGTTGCAGTTGATTCTTTAAAATCACACCATTTTTTATTCATCTTCATGAATTATACATATGAAAATTAAATAAATAATTATAATATAGAAATGATATAGAAATTAACTAAGTAAAAGGATATTTAATGAAGAGAAAACAATCTAGGCTCTTTTTCTAGATTTTGGAAATGTGATGCGTATTTTAAACTAAAATGACACTTATATTTTAAAAAATACATACTTAGGTTCATACTAGTCACAATAAGCATAATATTATGGTTTGGATGATTAATACATGTCTCAAATGTCTTATGGATCATTTACATAAAATATCAGAACAATTAGAATGTGTTTTCTCAATTTTCAGTGCGTCACTTTTCTTTTTTATTAAAAGTTTATTTTAAAATTGAAACATTGACATTGACTCATACTAGTCAAATAGTGTTTTTATGTTATATCAATTCCTATAAGTCAAAAATGACTTACAAAACATTTCCAAAAAATATCATGAATATTTCACGGTGTTTTCCTGGTTTTCAATGAGTGACACTTTTTGAAATAAAATGTTGATTTTAAAATAATAAAAGACACATTTAGTAATATATGGCACAATATATAACATATTGAGGTTTAGATGATTCTTAAACATCTAAAAAAACATATGTATCATTTCCATAAAGTACCAAAACAATAAAATTGTGTTTTCTTCGTTTTGAGTTGGACATTTTTTTATTTTCACAAATATTGATGCCAATTTAAAAAAAAGAAACATATTGAGACATAACAGTAACCCCATGTGGCAGAATGAGGTGATCCTGATTCCTACATATCAAAAATGACTTATGTTTCATTATCCTAAAGTTTCAAAATCATATAAATGTGTTTTATTTGTTTTTAGTAGGCCATTTGACGTTTTAAGTAAAATTGATGTCAATTTTAAATAAAAATACGTAGTTAGAGTCTTTACAGTCACATTTTGAATAATATTGAGTTGAGGATTATTCATGTATGTCCCAAATAGAATATGGACAATTTTCCTAAAGTATAAATACAATAATAACATGTTAACATAGTTTTGAGTTTGTTAAATGTCTTTTTTACTAAAATGTCTATTTCAATCGAAAACATGCACTTTGACTCATATAGATCACATTGTGGGTCATCTTGACATGGGACACATTATTTAAAATCAATAAATACATAATAATAAATTTCTTTAGTGACAATGAAAATATATTCTCTTGTTTTAATAGTTTTCAGTGAGTGAATCTTATTGAACTAAACTATCAATTTTAAACTAACAACAAACACATTGAGTCATATTTGGCACATCAGGGATGTGATTGAGGTGAAGGTAATTCAAAAAAATCACATATGAAATATTCATAATTTAACTTATGTAAACATATAATACAAATTTTATTACTTGGATTTGAGTAGGTTAGTTGTCATGTTTGCTAAAATTGATGTTAATATAAAAAAAGACACATATAGAGTCATACTAGCCACACCGTTCATCGGATTGAGGTGAGGCTGATTCCTACACACCTAAAATTAAATAGGGATCATTTTACAAATGTTTTATAAAATATGATTATATTTCACTAGTTTTTAGTATGTCACATTTTTTTTAATAAAATGAAAATTTTATACCAGAAACAAACACTTTCACTCAAACTAATCTCATAGTGTATCAGTTTAACATGAAACAAATTCCTAAGAATTAAAAATGAATTATGACTAGATTTCCTAAATGATTAAGGAAATATTAGTGTGTTTGATCTATTTTTAGTGGGTGAATTTTTTTGAAATAAATAGCTGATTTTAAACTGATAACGGACACATGGAGTCATATCGGGCACATCATGTATTAGATTTCTATGAGACTAATTCATGAATGTCACAAATGACTTATGTATCATTTCCATAAAGTATGAAAAAAATTAAAATGTTATTTCATAGTTTTAATTGGGTTACTTGTCCTTTTTACAAAAACTAATGTCAATTTTGAATAAAAATATGCTCTTATAGTCATAGTGGTCACACCGTGCATTGAATTGAGGTAAGGATAACTTCAAAACGTCCCAAATGTCTTATGGATCATTTTCCTAAAATATTTAGACAATAAAAATATGTTTTATTAGTTTTTAGTACGTTATTTTTCCTTTTAATAAAATTAATATCAATTTTAAATAAAAACAATCATTTTGAGCTATACTGATCACAATGTGGGAAAGATTGTGGTTTTATTGATTCACCTACATCCCAAAGAAAAAAAAATTATGAATAAATATGTTACCATGATTAAAATTTCTATTATATTTCAAACTACCAATGCTACATATTTTCTTGATGTTATTAGCTAAAAAACCTTCCTCATTATTAAAATCTAGAATAGATGAGGAAGCTCATGTGCCTATTGTATCATTAGAAGTCACCAAAATGGGAACATGTTCTTCCTATACTCTTCTGTCATTCAACAAAAAAAACTTTTTTTGGCTAATAACATCAAATCAATATGTAGTGTTGGATGTTTGAAAAATAAATTCAATGAAAATGGAAAACTAGGTATCATTGGAATAATGAAATGTTTTATCTCTTTTTGTGGCTTGTTATAGATAGTTAAAAGAAAAATATTACTTCCCAACTTTTTTTTGAAAAAAAATAAAAATGTATTAGATAAAAATGATAAAGAAACTTCCCTACAAATAGATAA
Source organism: Viscum album (assembly GCA_963277665.1). Lineage (NCBI taxonomy): Eukaryota > Viridiplantae > Streptophyta > Magnoliopsida > Santalales > Viscaceae > Viscum > Viscum album. Next base: position 266,280,960 of record OY728132.1, on the reverse strand, counting down.
CACACTAATTAAAAAATTAATTATATAATTAGAATGAATTTCCATTTTCTTGACGGTTGTATGTATTCTGGATGCCTTTCATTTTTTCATTATCTCAGTTACAGGTTTGAAGTCCAATCCGTCATGAGCAGGATATGCTTCAAACGAACCACCCCATCTTGATGAAAATAGTCCACGTGTATAAGAAAACAATTATTATAAGAGTAATACTAAAATGAAATAAATTAAACAAAAAATATGAAAAAATATATTAATAAAATGGATAATGATATTACTATGAAAACATTCTCAACCTCATGTATATTTTGATGATAAAGAAATAATGATAAAAAATAACAATATAAATCTCTTAAAAATCAATAAATGAGTGAGGAGGGTGGGGATAAAATAAGATACCTTCGATTGAATATCTAAATCTTACGAGATAATATATATTTATCCTATTGTCTTAATAAGATATTCAATTTTTAAAATAAATATATAAATACACATAAGATATTCATTTTCAGAGGTTGAAGTTATAGATAATTCAAATAATGGAATCTCAACATTTGACCATTTCAACAAATTTTAGTATGCTTTGAAGAAAATGGGTAATTGAATTTAAGAAAATAATTACTCCATATAGTAGGTGTTACCCTGTAAATTTATCCAACTATGAAAGTTATAGACAATTTTCATCATCATAATATCATTTTACGAATATTTATCCTTCCATTTTGTTGTTTGGAACTCATCATCCATATCATGTAGATATGGAGCTATGTTGATTGAACTACTCTATGTAGTATTCTTCCATATTATTAGTACTACTAAGTTTATAATAAGAAACATATAAGTTATGGGTAATGATTTTCAAGAATCAAATTGGAATAATAACTGTTCTAGAGATGAAACTGATGAGGAAGACATTTTTACACCATTTTTTTCTCTAAAAGGTTTAATGTCTCCCATTGGTGAGAATTAGATGGTTTGTAATCAGATATTCTTCTAGGTTGAACCATAAGGCAATGTTAAAGAATTATTTGTTTGTAATTGGATTACATTAAAAGATACAATGTTTTTATTAGATATATTATGAATGAAATGAAGAAATTGATAAACAATTATTAATGAGTGCATTATCATTTCAAATATGGCTATATTTTTAAAATGTATAGAAAACTAGCCCAACCATTTTTTTATTTGGGGTTAGTAAAAGATTATGGAAATTTTGTTTTTGAGAAGAAATTGATTTGTGGTAGTGAAAAATTTATCATATTAGGTAATTATAAAATTAAATACTGACTTAAAAATGGTGGGTTGAGATGATTTTATGATGAAAAGATAAAATTGATAGATATTTTTTACGAATTAGAATTGGCAGATTGTTAATAACTAGAATAATTATGATGCATCAGATGAAATCAATGTTTAATTGAGTATCATGTGGGGGAGCACACATGGATGTGGAAGAGAAAAACAATAAATTTATGGTGAGAAAAATAAAGAAGGATTATAAATTTCAAGAAATACAAGCAAGGCTTAAATCAATGAATAAAATTTCATTAGTGATTGGACAGTTTCTGTGAAAACTCGAAGGAGTAAGACTATAAAAATAACCTCATTTTTTCTGACTAGGGACTAAATCATTTGGATAAGTTGAAAATTAGGATAATTGGATCAAATATATGTATGATGAGCATGATCTGAATTAGAAAAATATGACATGGGAAATTTTTCCAAGGCTAGAAGACTAAAATGTTATCAAAACCATGGGGTTGTTCAGTATTGAACTCATTGACTATGAAAAAGTGGATCAAAATACATATTGTATAGAGTGAAGGGGTAACTAAGAGAGAATATAAAAAAATATTTATGATAAATTAACTCCCATAGCTCAGTTGCAAACATTTTAGTTTTCATGACTATTCTTGTGAAAATGTAGTTAATGTTTTTCCAAATGGATGTCAAATCTATGTTCCATAGTGGATATACTACGGGGGGAGTACACATTGATAAACTATATGGGTTTATTATGGATGAAAATGAGGGAGATCGGTTTTTGTTAAATAATTCATTGAATAATATAAATAAATAACACAGGACCTAGTATTGATGTTTGAATAAATGCCTAATAAAGCTTGGTTTTTAGAGAGGTAGAGTTGATTACAACCTCTACATCTAGTAGAATAAAGATAAAAGGATTTTGGTAATAATATATATCGATGAAATAATATTTTAGGATTGGAAAATGCACAATGAAATTTATTTTGGATCATATGAGGTATTATATCGAGATTTCTATAATTACTGAAACATTTTCACTCGTTTATTGGTGAATCAAGGAAATCATAGCACAATAATTTTGAAATCGAAATATGATAACAAGGTTACCAAGTGATTTTCAATGGAATAATCAAATCCAATGAAAAGTAAAACTTTTATATGGATGTATTTTTTAAAACATGATGATTGAAAAGAGGCAGATGTCAAGAAATATTTGTATTGGGATCCTCTTATACCTCACAAAAACATGACCCAACATTGGGTTTGATATATTTCATGTCACACATTACCAATGTTTTCTCGAGGAGAGCCACATGATATTAGAAAATATGGTGCATCAATATATATAAATAAAAATGAATTTTAGGTTTTTTATTATTATAGGATATTGTAACATGAGTTTTAAGGATATATGGATATGGGATGCGAAGGTTTACTGGATAACTGATGGAAAGAAGAGATATAAAAAAACCTATACTTCATATAACCCTTGCTTTTTTTCAACCCATGAGTCATTTGAACCTTGGAATTGTTGTAGCATTGATATTAACATATATTCAATCTTAAATTAGAGAAAAGGGAGTGCCTACAGGAGGTGGATTTCACCGAGATCTTCATATATCATTAGCTAGTTCACGTTGCTTAGGGTTCTTATAATAGATTGTCACAATTTTATCAGTGCTTTCAAAAAAAGTTCAAATAATGATCCCTTTTATCTGCACTAAGTTAATATGTACAAATAAATGTAATATTTATTTGTGCTAAAAATCCTTTCATAAAATCCATCATTATCGGTGCTAAAATGTTAGTTCTCATAAAGATTGATTTCACCAACAGTTTCTTAGCACTGATAAATCTCTATCTTTGTCAACTCTAAAAAAGCACTGATAAATACTTATAATACTTTAAAAAAATTATCACTTTTTAAAAAAATATATATAATTTTTTATATAAATTTAATAACTATAATAAAAAATTTTATGAAATTTTGATTTTATAATTCATTGAAAATATAATTAATTATTAATTATTATATAAATATTTTTTAAAAAATAATATTTATATAATTATATATATTTATATAATTATATATATATATATTATTCATATAAATATAAATATAATAAATATATTAATTATTTAAATAAATATATTATAAATTTATTGTTATTCAAATATATTTATTTATTAATTTATAATTACATAAATAATTTTTAATTAAATATTATTTATTTATTTATAATTATAAATGTATTAAAATTTTAAATATACAATTTTAAATACAACTATTTATAAATATTTTTTAAAAAATTTATTTTAAATGTTGTCAATGAATATTTAATCTTAAGTGCATGCATGTTACAAATGAGTTAAATTGAATAATTAAAAATGATTACACTTTACCAATATTCTAATTTTTTTTAATTTTGATTAATTAAATATTAATCATTTCAAAATAGTTATATATTAAAAGAAATATGAATACATTTTGAAAATATTAAAACATGGTAAATAAATATATATAAAATAAACAATAAAAAAAGATTAAATACCCGAAAAATTATTTTTGTGTGTGTGTTGTATATAAAAATAAATCAATATTGTGTATATGTGAAATAAATATAATACATTTGATCTATGTTAAATTGAAAAATAAAACACCATTCAATTATGTTATTTACTTTATGCAATTAGTTAGTATTTTTAATTCATATAAATATTTATTTATAAAACATTATTACCTAAATAAATTACTCTTTTAATGTAAAGCATAAATTATTTATTATATAAATCATATTTATATACATTCATAAAAATATATATATTTAATATATACTATTTATTAAAATTATCAATAATTATTTAATTTATAAAACTTTTATTATTTTTCTCAATTTACTTATTTTTCATTTTTATTTGATTAATTTGCAATTTTCATGTATCTATATATTTATTATATACTATTTATTAGTATTTATAACTTTTATATAGTATAAAAAATTTATTCATTTTTATCAATAATTATATAACTAATATAAAATTTAATATATTTTTTAATACAATCATTTTTATTTTTTATTTAATTGTTAATTTTTTCATACTTTTATCAGTGAAAAAAAGTGCTGATTAAGGATTCCCTTATGGGTTCAAAAAATAAAGTACTTATAAATTTTACCCTTTATCAATGCTAAAAATAATTATTTGATAAAGGGTTTCATTTATCATCACTAAATATAAAGTGTTGATAAAGGCCGCCCTTTATCAACACTACAAAAATGCACTCATAATGGAAAACCATTATCATCTCTTTTTTCTTGTACTATTAAAGGCCAATTTTTTAGTAGTGAAATTCATTGCTAATATGATGGGAAAAGGCAATTAATGATGTGAATAAAGAGAAAGGTTTATGGAATAAACCACTTGTACTCTAGTGTTTCAAATGAAATTTGAATGTCAGTATGCTAACCACTTCCCAGATCCATAGGTTATTGATGATGATTGACATCTGTAAACTCTTAATACAAGATACAAAGGTACAACTCATGAAATCACTTTCTCTAACGTGGGTTTTGATAATTATGTGGTGAAAATTATACTTACCATCTAATCTAGAACTATTAATGACTTATTTGACTCCATATCTATCCATTCATTCATATCTGAAGAAATTGTTAAGGGTATCTAGATTCCACCCATATGATTAGATATAGAATTATCAATGAAAACCCCAAATGGTATAATGATATCATCCTATGAAATTTATTCATCTCTAGTTGATGTTGGTTGGAATGTTCTTCCTAAAAGTATTATCATTCATACTCTAGTCGAATATGTTGTTATCTTGGTCCTGGATGGAATTCTTCTACATAAATACAACATCATCTTTCTTGACAATTAAGTCACATTTGATATTCCAATCTAGCATACGATCATCTATCAATTTAAAGATATGTATAAAATTATGATGGAGATCCCATCATTTGTACATGTCTTAATTCCGATATTAATTGGTTGTTTATCTCAAATGGTTATGGAGAAAATCAACATCAATGATATACCAATTTTATAGTAATTTTTGGATGTCATTCCAGAAGAGTTTCCTAAATTTCCACAAAAATATGAATTAGGGTTGTCATTTGAACTGATACATAGTTACACACCAATTACAACGACTCCCTTTATAATAGCACCAATTGATTAGAGGTAATTGAAGAAGAAACTTAGGAGAACCTTGATAAGAGATTAATTATTCCATGTGTCTCACCATGGGATGCACCAATTATTTTTTAAAAAATAATTATGGATAAAACCTTTCGCACATTGGATATTAGGAACTAAACAAGATAAAAATTAAGAACAAGTATCCTCTTTCCCATATTGATGAATTTTTTGATCAACTACGTAGAGATTAATACTTTTACAAGATTTATCTTCAGTATAGAAATCCTTAATTAATGGTTAACAATGATTATATACACAAGAAAACATTAAATACATGGTACATACACTATGAATATATAGTGATGATTTTTAGAATTACCAATTCTCTCTATATCTTCATGGATATAATAAATAGTGTCTTTAGAGATTATAGTCATCAGTTTGTGTTAGTCTGTATAGATGAAATTATTATCAATTAAAGGATAAATAGAAAGCATTAATCCCACTATAATATTTTATGAAACACCATATAGATGGATAAACTACATGAAAAATTTATAAAGTGTGAATTTAACATAGAAAATGTTTCATTTGGGGTCATATAATCTCAAGAGTGTGTATATCAGAAGGTCCATCAAAGACAGAATCTATTTAATGTTGGACCAAACCAACCATGGGTATTGAGATCCATATTTTCCTCAATTTATCATGATATTATCAATGGTTTGTGTAAAATTAATCATTATTATCTATTCCTCGTACCAATATAACATTGGAGGCATCAATGTTTTTCTTGATAGACTAATGTTAGTAAAATTTCACATAATTGAAGAGAATATTAGTCTTCACACAAATTCTTACATTAACCAATAGTGGGAAAGGTTTTTTAATCTATATTGATTTTTACAAGAATTTATTAGTATGTTTTCTTTTGAATAATTAACATGTCATAACTAATGCCTCAAAAAATACATAATTTATGATCAAAATTACCCTACTCATAGTTTCGAGTTAGCTATTGAATTTTTTTTAATAAATATATAGATTAATTATATTTATAATGAAAAGTATGATATACATACCAATCAAAAAAATTTAATATATATATTCACACAAAATGAATTTAATATACACTAAAGAATATGGTTAGAGCTTATTAATGATTATGACTTCTCAATACATTACCACCATGGGAAAGTGAATAATGTAGATAATAATTTGATTCAAAATGATATTGATCTCTTATCCATGGAAAGGGATACAAAATATAAAAAATTTATATATTTGAAAAGGACAGATATGGAAATAATGATGGAAGGGGAAATCTTGTCTTACTCAATTGAATGTTCAACCATTCACCCAATTGAATATTATAGAGGTGAAGAAGAAATATATAGGGATTAAAAATAATGGTAGAAATTTTTTCAGGTTTAACCTTGGTCATGATAGAGTGATAAGGTTTTGGAACCATGTATGTGTTACATCCATACCAAATTTTAGAAAGTGTTCTTTATGGAAGATTAATGTTCATAATCTCTATTCATCTTTGAATAATGATGGTGTACAGATATTTGAAAGAGAAATTATGGCGGTATGAAATGAAGAGATATATCATGGAGTTCATATCTCAATGCTTAGTATGTCAAAACAATTAACGAATAACGAAAAACATCTAAGGTAAAGTAACATAACTTACCCATACTAGAATGGAAATGAGAAAACATCACCATCGATTTTTAATTTTTCTCCCCAAAACATATAGAGGGCATAATGTAATATGAGGAATAATAAGTCCCCTTACTAAGTTAATAGACTTCATATCTATCTTATAATACTTCTATATTATTCAAATTTATAGTATATACATTAAGAATGTAGTATGGCTTCATAGAGTAGTATATTTTATTGTTTGTGATCAAGAATTAAGGTTTACATAAATATTTTGGAGAAGTCTTCATCATGCTCTTGATATGAAGTTGACATTCATCACTACATATCATCATTATATTGATGGGCAGTCACTGAGAAAAAGTAAAACCCTAAATGATATTTTGTTTTATTTTTATTTGGATTTCAAAGGTGGATGGGATAAAGGCTTTCTGTGCGTTTTTTTACAACAACAGATTTCACTCAAGCATTCATAATGATCATTATAAAGATATATATAGAAAGAAATATAGATCTCCAATGTTCCGTAATAAATTTATAGAAATAAACTTGTTGAGACATGATATATAAGAAGAAATAATGGGGCAGTTTTATCCATTCAGTAACATATCAAGGTATCTTAGAGTCTGTAAAAAAGTTATTCGAATAATCTTCAGTTTATTCTATAATTTGAAGTTGGCGATATAGTGTTTCTAAAAGGTTATTTCTGAATGAAGGTTATGATATTTTAGAAGAAAGGGAAACTAATACCTAGGTATTATATACACATTGAAATCATTGAGAATATCAAGAATACAATCTATCAATTAGAACTTCAACCAAACCCCCCTAACTCCATGACATGTTCCTTGTACCTCTCCTATGGATGTATATAACAGACCCTCTATATTTACTGAACTCAATGGGAAAACCACTAAAGTAATATTACACAAGAAATTAGGGGAACATCCAGTGGACATTATGGATCATACAAAGAAGTTTATATGACCCAAGACCACTCACATGGTTAATGTTTTTTGGTGAACCAACTAGATTGATGAAGCTATAGGGAACTTGATGATATTATAATGAATAATTATCCACATTTGGTGGTTTTATAGTAATAAATTTTGAGGGATAAGTTCATTTTATGGGGGTAAAATGTAACTCCATATGCTTTTATGAATTAGTTTTCAGATTAAATTAAATTTCTTTGGTGTCTTTCATTACAAGTAATATTGAGTTAGCTTTTATTACACACAAAAAATGTGTTTCCTTGAATGATTATGTTATATGCATGACAGTGTTTTCCTGAACAATAATATTCTATAAGTATTATTCTTTTATATATAACTTATGAATTGTAATGGAGGGTATGAATTGGATTAACTAAGTTATTAAATTATATAGTATACGTACATTTTTAAGTATCTATTTATAAAAAATAAAATAATAATCATTTAAAAAAATATATTTTCTAAAATATATATATTTTTTCGAAAGGATGACTTATTCACGCTATGAAAACATAAAACAAAATTATTTTACACTAATTTTATAATATTATTTTTGAAATATATAATTTATTTTTGAAGTCTCCATAAAAAATTATGATATGGTGAATTTTGGGAATTATTCTAAAATATTTCTTTTTTTGATAAGAAAATAAGAATACTTAAATTTACATGAATACTACCTTTTAATTTAAAATTTTAATAATGTAAAATAATATATTTAATTGGTTTTAAAGTAACATTAGATAATTTTTATTTCCATTAATTAAATTTATGATGTTGGAATAATGTTAATATAGCTTTTTTATAAAAAACACTATAAACATTTCAATATTTTCTCTTTAAAAATAATTTCTAAAGTCGCATCTACTGGATTAATTTTAAATTAAAATTTTTCAATTTTATGAATTGATTTTGGAAAAATGAATTAAATATTGGGGAAAAAATTAATATCTAATATTTAATATTTTAAAAATATATTTTGAAAAAAAATTAATATTAAAAATACTAAATATTATTTCCTATTGTTAAGGAAAAATGTGTTTACCATGTGATTAAACTATAAATATAATTGTAAACCAACATAAAAAATCATTCAACACATATTTTATGGTAATATTGACATATTATATATTATTATTATTTTTATAATTTTCCATTTTTATGATTTTTCATGATAAAAACATGGTTATGATTGAAGATTTTTAGAATATTACAAGTGAGTCACTCAACTAACTTATAAAAGGCCATAAAATTTTCTCTTTTACTCACATATTAAAACACTTTTGGTTTAGAAAGAACCCACAAAGAGCACTTCAAAAATTCCCTCATATCATTGTATAATCCAGGTTTTGGATATAAACCCAACCAAGGAAGGCTTTTTGTTCAAACCTAAGGATGATACCCACAGAATAGGTAACGATTATCAAGGGCCATTTTGGTATTATTTCATCCTCCACCTTCTAAAATTATTATTACAACATGGTTATATAATAACCACAACATATTCCATATAATTAAATGTTTTTTTATGGAACTGACCTACAACCATCATTACATCCGTTAAATGGGTTATGAAAAAATCATTCGTGTATACGAGAGAATAACACCTCACAAACCCATGTCATTCATTTTTCCATTACCATCTCTCACGACTTGAAATAATAATAAATTTATTGCTTATATATTAAATTTATTATTTTTTCCTATTTTATTATTATATAAATCTTACCTCAATTGTTTCTATTTTCATGGAATACGATAATGTTTCTCATGAGTACGAAGGACTATCGCATCAGAAAGCATTGTAATTCGTTCATGCTTTACGTGGATAGTATTAAAGATGGTAGTAAAGAAAATTAATTTTATATATGAAATTAAAATTATTCTTTCAGGGTAATATATAATTTTCAATTCTTTCATTAAATACGAAAAGAAAATTTAAACAACATTCATGCATATGTACATCCGACCATCTCCATAAACGGTGTATTTCATATTCTATTACTAAATTTTATCAATTAATATACATAAATATATAATTAAAATATATAATAATTATGTAATGTTTAAAATTATTTTCTAAAGATATTATTATTATATTATCTAGAAAAAAATAACAATTCAAAATATATACGATTAACTATGAGGTGTTTACCTGAAATTTAACATTACTATGGAATTATTAAAAAACAGGTAATAAAATGTCACATGAAAATAATATATGGAATTATATACATAAAATTATTCTAATATACTAGATTTATAATAAACTTATATTCATTATGAAGTAGTTTTGAACATATATGATAGAAGTCAAGACTTACGGTATGGTATTTTTGTCTTAATTTACCTTCGTTGAGACATACGTTATGTTATGCAGCTATTTCCTATCAATATGTATATATAAATACAAATTTACATGTAATATCAGGAATTTATTTTTCCTCATGATATTTATGTTTTATTTCATGTTATAACATCATAAGGATTATGATTCAATTTAAAAAAATTGGTAATGATTTTATATTACAATATAACCATTTGTAACACCCTAAGATTTCATAGTGTGTTATTTTCTTCAAAATAATTCAATAACTTGCACTACACGCAACACCGAGTTCAAGCGCACCATGACTTACTAAAAAAGCCGTTCAAAAGAGGTTTTGAATAGTATTAACTAAATTTTAAACTTTATATAATCCTTATAATTCTAGAATCCTTATTATGAGTTTCGTAGACATAATGTAAGAACAAATTCATTTTCAGTATTGCACTTTTACAAACTTTTAATAGTGAACCCTTTTTAAATCCAATATTTTAAACTTTTGTATATTCAATTTGACTAAATAAATTTACTTTTTAGAATGGGGACATGAAAAATTTACAATGAAACATCCCAAGCTGCCACGGTATGTTTCCCATTGAATAATGCAATGGCGTGTATTGTACGCAACTTCGAGATTCTAACACACCACAACCAATCAAACTAGCCATTATGAATAGTAATACCTACTTTTTGAAATTTTATAAATTTTAACATTCGAAATGGACTTCATTTTTGGATTCCTGATATCAAAATTAGCTTAGGGTGAAATTTTGGTACTTTTCGGATAACTTTCATATTTTGATTAACAGTGAAAATTACTAAATTTTAATTAAAAACAACTTTTTTAATCAAAATAATTAATAGTGAATAATTATTAATTTGATTGGTTTTAAAGTATATTTAGAATATATTTTTACCATTTAATACAATGTTTTTCATTGTACGTAATTTCACAATTAAACCGGACATAAACAAGTGTCAATCTTTTGACAGTTATTATCTCTTAAAAACACGCTATTTGTTTTGAAGACGTAAATTAATTTTTAAATTAATTAATGCAACTGATATGTTTTAAATTTGGTAAAATAGACATAATTTTTTAATTCATAATATTAAATATATCTTAGGCCTATTTTTTGGTATTTTTTTGGAAACTTTAATTTTTTGATTAATAGCGAAACCACTAAATGGTAGTTAAAAAAACTGAATTTTTCATAAAACTTTATTTTACCGCTTCTGTGAGTGGAATTTTAAAAATCCGAGAGACACGATTAATATCAAGGAGTAAAATGTTGTTCAATGAGATGAAAGTAATTTTTGGTGAATAGTACCTTTTTACTTTTATTTACCACGGTTAAAAGTAAATGGGGGTAATTAAGGTTAAAAATGATATTTATATTACCCTAACACATGTCCTAATTCTATTGGACAAGTGTATCTCGACCAAAAACAACATTAGGAGTAAAATATTATCATTTAGGTCCACTTCTATTAGATTATGACAGTTATTATTATTTAATTCAAATAAGAGTTAAAAGAGTTAAAATCAATGTTTATTTACAAAAACATTTTTAATAAAGGGATATACATAAGATTAATTCGATTGTAAATATTCTTTAGAAAGATAATACAATTTCCTACATAATGGTATTTTATTTATAATTTTTAGACATTAAATAATTTAGTTTATTTATGAAACAATGGTGATGTAGTAATTAACTAATTAATGGAAAATTAGAATAATTGATATTATAAATACCCAAATAAATATAATTTGAGACTTTTTATAAATAAAAATAATTTCATCGGTTAATAGGACATGTTAATATTTATTTAAATAACTTTTTTCGAAGTAATCATTCTTCTATGATTTTTACAAAAATCAATTATTGAATAGTGTCAAAATTGACATAAAAGAGTTTTTAAAACAAATATTATATTATTAATTGATATTAAATTCCAAAATATCTAAGGATAGTCCAAGAGACTTATATCATGATAGATGTATCATTTATTGGACCACATGGGGGTCTATTTGATGTATATAGTATGTTTATTAACCATATAATATAAAAATACAAAGAGACATTGTAAAAGTGAAACTAATTAACTGAGAGTTAATACTTACAGATATGGTTACTATAATGACTCAAACCTGCCTAAATTCTATTGGATGAGTAGTTTTCTAGCCATACCTACCTTAACCTTTAAATAATACACTTTGGAGCCATTAGAAACTGACTATTAATTTATTATAAAATAATATTTCTACCTTTTCCAAAGGTTCCCTTCACCCCTCTTATAAAAGGGAACCCCCCCTTCTCATTAATTAACACCTTAAAATCCTTTTGGTTCGGCCAAAAAATGCCCCAATACTCTCTAAACGTCCCTCCCTACAACCTAGATGCCTTATTCTGATTAGAAATCCATCCTAAGGAGCCCTTTTGATCAAATCAAAAGGAAGATCCCGAAGAATAGGTAATGTTTTCACCACCCTTTTTCAAATTCATTTCTTCTTCAACTTCTTATTTATTTGTTATTATCATTCTAAAATAATGAATCCCGTATCTCCTATATAATATAATATTATTATAAATATGGTACAACCATATTCAGTATTCTATCCATCCTTTGATTGACATGTCACCATACATGCGTACGTACGGCTTACCGTCTCCACGTCGTGGTGTAATTGTTATTCAATATATTATTATTTGGATGTGTATAATAATGATGTGTAATTCATGTAAATAATAAATATAACATGATAATGATTTTTTATATAAGATATACCATCCAATTAAATTTTATTTTATTATCAAAAGAATGATATTGTCGCTCGTGCGTACGTACGGACTATCGTCTCAACGAACGCGATGAGATTCATTCTCCATCGTATCCATTCAAGTATAATTATCATTTGATTATTTAAAAATAAGGTATAAGGACTTGATATAATTCTATATATTAATAAGATACAACCTATCCATGAAAAACATGGCTTACGTAACAAAACATATAAAAGAAAACGAGTAAGTTAACACCCGAAACGACGATAATACTAAGATATTATTAACAAAGAAATGTTAAAAGATCATATATGATAACATAATAATGTATATGATTCTTGTATAATTTAATAACAATTATTTCAACATTATACAGGAGGTTAACCTACCCCCAACAAAGGAAAAGTACAATGTTAAGGTTATTTCACAATCTCTTCATTATCCGAGGTTGTTTATACATAATAATCTATTGGGATTTCTTTATCATCCACATCAATGTTTCTTAAAAATGTTTTTCAAAACATTATTACTATGTACAAGAATGTGGTTTAAAGTCATTTATACCCTTGTTTTACTTTTTATAAGAGGTTTATAAAGGAATCTTTCCATCGTTTTCCAAACAAGGTGCTTTTTAACCTTTTCGACAGAATTAAGGTAAGAATGTTTTTTAACATATACGGCGGGTGCGGCTATTTTTCGCCATTATTAAATTTTCAAAGCTTCCCTTACAAGATTATAAGGATATTTTAAAAGTAAATGTTTTATTTTATAGTTATGTGAATTTTAAATGATTTCTAAATGAATATTTTACGAATTTCTGAAAGGTAATCTTTATCAAAATTAGAATTTTATATGTTTTAAAGATTTATCTTTCTAAATATTTTTAATTAATGTCCATGTTTTCAAAATGATTTTAAGAATTTATTTATAAGGACATGAATGTTTTGAAATGATATTTCTTTTAAAATGTTTTGAAGTGGTATGAGACACTTTGACCCAAAAATCTCTTTTAAATTACTTCCTTAATAAATGTGTGACTTTTAAATGATTTTAAAAAAATAGATATTTCTCTCAAATAGTTTTGATTTAACCTATGTCAACATCCTTTGATGGATTTTACGCTTATTTAAAGTTGATTTATTATGATACAAAACTTCTATATTGTATTGAAGGTTTTGTGATATGTTTGACTGTGGATGTGTTATTTTTATACCATTCATGGTCTGTGGATTAAGTATTTACAATTCATATACTAGTTTTAATATGAATGTTTATGTTATGTATAAACCATTTCATATGGGAATGCATTGGTCTTAATTCGTGATGGGTGGAGCCCGTTATTGATCCTCAATGCATCGGTAGGTCTAATGAGTCAAACTAGTTTCTTGGCACAAGGCCTTGAAAAAATCTTATTTGTAGGCTTGGCATGCGGCCTTGGCTATGTGGTTATGATAGTCTGGAATTATGCATTCCATCATTATGAAAGTGGTTATTGATATTTCATGTGATTATTCGATTAGTAGAATATCCATGTTAATAAGTAAATGGCATTATTTCATTTTATTTTTTCCAAACTATGTTGAAGTTCAAGTTTAAAAGGCGTTTGTTTTAGTTATACATTGCCTTAAATGTTTATTCTTATTTATGAATGTTTCCTCTATATTGTTATCCTTACTTGGCATTTGAGCTCACCCCTTTTCTATGTTTTATTTTTCCTAGGATTCCAATAAGTGTAATGTGATTGAAATTCAGTGTTAAGAAAAGGGAATAATGGCATTCATAGAGATTATTTATGTTGTTTTGTACGTCTTAAAGTGAAAATGTAACATTCATGTATGTGATCTATTTTTCCAAGACTGCTAAACTGATCGGTCCTTCCGGACATGATTTCTTGTAATCATGCCAATGTATTAAAATAATGCACCAACTCTGGGTAACTGGGGTCAGGGCATTACAGTTGGTATCAGAGGAAGTTTAGCAAAAACCTTAGAAACTAGATTTAGATAAAATATGAATAGATCACATATCCCTAAGATAGACTTTGAGGATTAGTATAAAATAACTTCCAAGAATTTTGGTATTGTATATATTCTGTGAGTTTTACGAGCAATAAATCCTTGTCTGGATATGAGCAGGTAGAGGCGGATCTGGCACAGATGTACGTAGGGGTAAAACCCAAAAACACCGCTTTGAGCTAGACTCGAACAGGAACTGGTGCACGGCAATGGGCCTTGCTGCACTCTTGGTTATGACACACATCAGGGATATGCTTAGGATAATTCTTATTTTCTTTACAAACCATTATGAAGGGCTTATGAGTATATACTTACTCAAAGAAAATATTTTTATGATTATGGATTATATCCATAAACTGTTCAATTTGTGTTAGGTATTTTACAAGATTGGTAATTATTCATTGCAATTCATAAACTAAACTAGTTTATGCTATTATATAGAAATGGTGCCTAGTAGAAATAATGTGAACTCCTGTAATACGTATGATCCAAAGAGTAAGAAGGATCATATATTTCATGTTCCTAATCCAGAATTTAGAAGGGAAATAGTTTCCCACGTAATATCATCATATGAAGAAATAATATCATGTATTTATAAGATGATTAAAGAATTCTTGGAGTCCTATGGATTTGAAGGGAAGCAAGAGAAGAAAAGGATGGAAGATAGAAAGATGGATAAAGGGAAGAGGGAAATGAAGAATTTTCCCATATGTGATAACTGTGGGAAGAAACACCATGGAACTTTCCTGAAAGGAATGGGAGTTTGATATAAGTGTGGAGGAAAAGGGCACAAAGTATGTGACTGCAAGGGTAAAAAAATGGTTTCAAATATACAATGCTTCATTTACAAGAAGTCTGGACAATACGCGAACCAATGTCCCAGTCATCAGACTATGCCGCAAATGATGCTATTGGATAATAATCATGTTATGATACTACCAAAGATGAAGAGGAATGACTAGTTTTCTTATGTTGTTATTTTAGAATTATTTCATTTAAGTGTTGTATCAATGATGTTCTGGAAATAAAAAAGGATTGTACTACAGTACTATTTAATTAAAGATTTGAGATTTTATGGTACTAAGAAAAATTACTCTACAACGAGTTAATTTTTTTTGGAAATTACATGGTTGATGGAAAGATAAACCTTAATATGGTCCTAATATTGAGGTAAGGATTTTGGAATAAGAGATGAGAGATTTTGGTAATTCAGGATGTTGCGGTGTTGTAAAAGAATATATGAGGAAGGCATTCACATTATATTACCTAGAAAAAAGGATCCCCATTATGTTTAACTTCCTTGTAAATTTTGGACTGTGAGTATGGATAATAGTATTTTGGAAAAGTCTAATGGTTGGAATGGATTAAGTTTGAAAGGTTAGTTTTTTCGATTTTTATAAAAGGACAACACGCAAACCATGTGACGACCCGTTGTGTCAGACAAAGCTGCGGGAATCGAACCCACAACCATAGTGCAATTGGGATTTATCGCCTACCATTGTGCTACAAGAAGTTCCTGGATGGTATAATGTAGTTTCCTTACATAAAGGGTCTGATATGTGAATTATAAATTCATTATATTTGGAACCCTATACTATTAGGATAAATAGATTATTTTTGAGTTGTATTATGTTTTGGGGTGAAAGATGAGTTTGTGGTAGAAATTTATTAATGGATAAAACTCTAATTATAAAGTAAGTATATCTCCTTATGATCTTATCCAATATCATAAATAAATTCCTCAAAATTACGAAAAGGAACTTAGAACAAACATGTTGTCCTAGATGGTACCTTAGATCATCACTAATTTATGGCTTTAGGATTCTTGGATTTTTCATAGCCATGTTCTCTACCACTCTCTATCAGATAATTGATGGTTAGATTTCACTCCCATATCCATATTTTCCTACATGGAACCCTAGAATGTGTTATTTTCGGTAATCTTCATACTTTCCACTCTTTATTTTAAATAGAGGACTCATTAATTCATTTTTTGATATGGGATTTCAACTAAGATATTTTGAAACGTCAAAAATGTGTTATCCTAATACCTTATGTTTTGTTGAACCGATGGTATTTTAAATCATCATAGATTGATGAATTTAAGGACCTCACTTTTAAACTTGTTTGTGATTGATGACCTCAATCACTACCTATAAATATTTACGTTTTTCCTCCAATTATATGTCTATAATATCCACCAATGTCCTCCTAATCGAGATCATAATTTTGTGGCGACCCTTTCATTTCTCTTTTCCCTTTCTTAAGACTAAATTTTATTAACCCAATTTCCGATGTGGGATTTCCCACAAATATATTTTCTCTATTCAACCATTTATTTTTTAAGAACAATTTCAAATTGCGAGGATGCAATTTATTGAAGGAGGTGAGAATGTAACACCCCAAGATTTCATAGTGTGTTATTACTTCAAAATAATTCAATAACTTGCACTACACGGAACGCCGAGTTCAAGCGCATCATGACTTACAAAACCATCCGTTCAAAAGAGGTTATGAATATTATTAACTGTATTTTAAACTTTATATAATCCTTATAATTTTAGAATCCTTATTATGAGTTTCTTAGACATAATGTAAGAACAAATTCATTTTTAGTATTTCACTTTTACAAACTGTTAATAGTGAACCCTTTTTAAGTACAATATTTTAAACTTTTATATATTCAATTTGACTAAATAAATTTACACTTTAGAATGGGGACATCAAAAATTTACAATTAAACATCCCAAGCTTCCACAGTACGTTTCCCTCTAACTAATGCAATGGCGAGCATTGTATGCAACATCGAGATTCTAACACACCACAACCAATCAAACTAGCCATTATGAATAGTAATACCTACTTTTTGAAATTTTATCCATTTTATCATTGAAATGGACTTCATTTTTGGATTCATGATATCGAAATTAACTTAGGGTGAAATTTTGGTACTTTTCGGATAACTTTCATATTTTGATGAATAGTGAAAATTGCTAAATTTTAATTAAAAACAACTTTTTTAGTCGAAATAATTAATATTGATAAATTATTAATTTGAGTGGTTTTAAAGTACATTTAGAATAAATTTGTACCATTTAATAAAATTTTGTTCATTGTAAATAATTTTACAATTATACCGGACATAAACAAGTGTCAATCATTTGATCATTATTATCTATTAATAACTCGATTTTCGTTTTGACGACGGGAATTAATTTTTAAATTAATTAATGAAAATGATATGTTTTTAATTTGGTAAAATAGACATCATATTTGAATTCATAATATCAAATATATATTAGGCCTAATTTTTGGTATTTTTCTAGAAACTTTCATTTTTTGATGAATAGTGAAACCACTAAGTGGTAGTTAAGAAAACTGAATTTTTTATAAAACTTAATTTTACCGCTTCTGTGAGTAGAATTTAAAAAATCGGAGAGACACGATTAATATCAAGGAGTAAAATGTGGTTCAATTAGATGAAAATAATTTTTGATGAATAGTAACTTTTTTAATTTTATTTACCACGGTTAAAAGTAAATAGGGTAAGTAAGGGTAAAAATGATATTAATATTACCCTAACACATGTCCTAATTCTATTGGACAAGTGTATCTCATTCAAAGACAACCTTAGGAGTAAAATATTATCATTTAGGTCCACCTGTATTAGATTAGGACATTTATTATTATTTAATTCAAAGAAGAGTTAAAAGAGTTAAAATCAAAGTTTATTTACGAAAACATTTTTAATATAGGGTTATAAATAAGATAAACTATATTGTAAATATTAATTAGAAATCTAAGAATATTTTCTACATAAAGGTATTTTATTTATAATTTTTATAAATTATATAATTTAATTTATTTATGACACAATGGTGATGTAGTAATTAACTAATTAATGAGAAATTTGAATAATTGATATTATAAATACCCAAATAAATGTAATTTGATACTTTTTATAAATAAAAATAATTTTATAGGTTAATATGACATGTTAGGATTTATTTAATTAACTTTTTTCTAAGTAATCATTTTTTATGATTTTTACAAAAATTCAATTATTGAATAGTGTCAAAATTGACATAAAAGAGTGTTTAAAACAAATATTATATTACTAATTGATATTAAATTCTTAAAAATCTATGGTTCTTCCAAGAGACTTATATCATGATAGGTGTATCATTAATGGACCACTTGGGGGTCACTTGGATGTATATATTACGTTTATTAACCATATAATATAAAAATACAAAGAGACATTGTAAAAGTGAAAGTAATTAACTAAGAGTTAATACTTATCGATAAGGTTACTATAATGACCCAAACTTGTCTAAATTCTATTAGATGAGTGGTTTTTGACCCATCCCTACCTTAACCTTTAAATAATCCACTTTTAAGCCATTAGAAACGTAATATGAATTTATTTTAAAATAATATTTCTAGCTTTTCCAAAGGTACCCCTCACCCCTATTATTAAAGGGCACTCCCCCTTATCATTAATTCACACATTCAAAGCCTTTTGGATCGGCCAAAACATTCCCAAATACTATCTCAACTTCCCTCACTACAACCTAGAGGCCTTAGTTTGATCCGAAAGCCAATATATGGAGCCATTTTGATCAAATCAAAAGGAAGAACCCGAAGAAGAGGTAATGTTTTCACCACCCCTTTTAAAATTCATTTCTTATTCAACTTCTTATTTATTTGTTTTTATCATTCTAAAATAATTAATCCAGTATCTCCTATATACTGTAATATTATTATAAATATGGTACAACCATATTCAGTATTCTATCCATCCTTTGAATGACATGTCACCATACGTGCGTTTGTACGGCTTACCGTCTCCACATCGTGGTATAATTGTTATTAAATATATTATTATTTGTATGGGTATAATAATGATGTGTAATTCATGTAAATAATAAGTATAACATGATAATTATTCTGTATATAAAATATACCATCCAGTTAAATATTATTTTAATATCAAAATAATGATATTGTCGCTCGTGCGTACGTACGGACTACCGTCTCCACGAACGCGATGAGATTCATTCTCCATCATATCCATTCAAGTATAATTATCATTTTAGGATTTAAAAATAATGTTTATGGACTTGATATAATTCTGGATATGAATAAGATACAACCTATCCATGAAAAACATGGCTTGCGTAACAAAACATATAAACGAAAATGAGTAAGTTAACACCCAAAACGATGATAATACTAAGATATTGTTAACAAAGAAATGTTAAAAGATCATATATGATAACATAATAATGTATATTATTCTTGTATAATTTAATAACAATTATTTCACCATTATAGAGGAGGTTAACCTATCCCCAACCAAGGAAAAGTACAAGGTAAGGTTTATTTTACAATCTCTTCATTATCCGAGGTTGTTTATACGTAATAATCTACTGGGATTTATTTATCACCCACATCCATGTTTCTTAAAAATGTTTTTCAAAACATTTTTACTATGTACAAGAATATGGTTTAAAGTCATTTATTCCCTTGTTTGACTTTTTAAAAGAGGTTTATAAAGGAATCTTACCGTCCTTTTCCAAACAAGGTTCTTTTTAACCTTTTCGATAGAATTAAGGTAAGAATGTTTTTTTAACTTATACGGAGGGTGCGGCTATTTTACGTTGTTATAAAATTTTCAAAGCATACCTTAAAATCTAATAAAGATATTTTCAAAGTAAATGTTTTATTTTGTAAATATGTGACTTTTAAATGATTTGAAAATGATTATTTTATGAATTTCTAAAAGATACTCTTTATCAAAATCATAATTTTAAATGTTTTAAAGATTTATATTTCTAAATATTTTTAATTAATGTCCTTGTTATCAAAATGATTTTAATAATTTATTTATAAGGAAATGAATTTTTTGAAGTGATATTTCTTTTAAAAAGTTTTGAAGTGGTATGGGACACTTTGATCCAAAAATCTCTTTTAAATTACTTCCTTAATAAATGTGTGACTTTTAAATGATTTCAAAAAAAGAGATATTTCTCTCAAATAGTTTTGATTTCACCTATTTCAACATCATTCGATGGATTTTACACTTATTTTATGTTGATTTATTATGATACAAAACTTCTATATTGTATTGAAGGTTTTGTGATATGTTTGACTGTGGATGTGTTATTTTTATACCATTCATGGTTTATGGATGAAATATTTACAATTCTTATACTAGTTTTAATCCAAATGTTTATGTTATGTTTAAACCTTTTCATATGGGAATGCATTGGACTTAATATGTGACGGGTGGAGCCCGCTATAGCTACTCGATGAATCGGTAGGTCTTTTGAGACAAACTAGTGTCTTGGCACAAGGCCTTGATAAAATCTTATTTGTAGTCTTGGCACAAGGCCTTGGCTATGTGGTTATGATAGTCTGGCATTATGCATTCCATCAGTATGAAAGTGGTTATTGATATTGCATGTGATTATTCGATTAGTAGAATATCCATGTGAATAAGTAAATGTCATTATTTCATTTTATTTTCTCCATACTATGTTGAAGTACAAGTTTAAAAGTATTGTGTTTTAGTTATACATTGCTTTAAATGTTTATTCTTATTTATGAAAGTTTCCGCTATATTGTTATCCTTAGTGGGAATTTGAGCTCACCCATTTTCTATGTTTTATTTTCCCTAGGATGTGAAGAAGTAAATTATGAATGACATGTAGGGATATTATGAGGGGATAAGAGTGTGGAAGATGGAGACTATGTTGTTGTGGTTTTCATTTTTATGATATAATCTAAAACTTTATGAATATATCTAGTGTTTGCATGGCTACTAAACTAATCGGTCTTTCGAGACTTGATCTTTCTTGTGATCATGCCAATGTTATGTAATAATGCACCGACTCTGAGTAATTGGGGTCGGGGCGTTACACCATTTATCAGGATAATTTATGATTATGTTTCTGATGATAAGATATTATGATCCATATATCAAAATACTAAATTATTTTTTTCTAATATGTTTATTCATGTAATTTTAAAGTATTATTACCATTTTTACACTTTCCGTTAGGTAAAATAACTGACAAAATATTTTTATGAAAATATGAATTTTACTTCTCTCATCGGTCAAATATATATTTTCTTACAAACCCGTGTATTTTTAAAATGTATTAAAAAATGTTTTATTAAACTAATATTATTAATAAAGACATTTTTAGACATGTTTTAATTTTAAAATATGTTTTTAAATGAATCTTTATGTCATTTTACAAAAAATTCATGTTTTTCCTTTTTAGAAAATTTGATGGAATTGTTATTTTTATGTGTACAACATGAAATAACATACAATTCTAATAAGAAATATTTTCATTGAAGAATAATTTACAATTTTTCAAGATTATTTTCAAATTTTATTTTTTTAGATTGTTTTTAAAATCTCTAGAATATTTTACTTATGAAATGATTTAAATTATCGGTCAAAATATTTTTTTGTCAAATATGACACCCGATGATGATACCTATGCCTTTCTAGGGATATTAACCAAGGATACCATACTTATTCTTTCTATGAATGGTTTAATTTTATGATGGCATTATGCTTATGAAACCTACATCTCTTATATAGGTTATAACATGATAAAATTCATCTGAAACCCTCTTCTTTTTCGTGAGTAATGATATGATGAAATGAAAAAATGATTACAAAACCTATCTCTTTTCTATAGGTTATGATATTATGAGGTGTTTATAAAGCCAATTTCATTTCATGGGTTATGATATGATAAATGTTAAATGATAACGAGTCACACATAAATATGGTTTTCATTATGAGATAGATAGGACCTATATCTACCTATAATTAATTATGTAATGATTTATTTCTCATGATATATTATAGACATGACATGGGAGTGAATCCAGTTCAATAAGGCCTTTGTCCTCTATTATTGTCTTAGGATTGAACCTTGACTATTATGATTGTATAAGGAGTGAACTCATTCCACTATGATAGCCTTGCAATGATCCTTGAATAATATAGAAATTACATTCTATAAATTTGTATAGGACACAAATATATGAATTTTTCCAATCTTATTCTCTTATGTATTATTTTATTTTATTCCCTTATGAAAATTTTCATAAGAACTATAAATCTTTATAATATGACTCATTATTATGACCTTTGATATGAGGGTATGGTTTTTAAGTGTTACGCTCATGTTATCAAACCTGAATGTTTTCATTATTCTTACATATCACCGTTGTTTACATATATTGAGCATATGAGCACACACTTTCATATGTTTCCATCACCTAGATTATGAAAAAATTTATCAAGAATGATATTTCTAATAAGGTTTCTAGTTATGAAGATCATAGTGGGAGATTATGTAGTTTTCCCATAGACAAATTTTGTGTGCTCCTATAATTCCAAATATACTATAATATTATGACCATTAAAAATATGTTCATGTAATGTAATGAATATTCATAAAAAAATTATTTAATATATATTTATGATTATCCTAGGTCCCTATAATTAAATATTCATTAAAATAAATATAGGGATTCTAAAACAAACTAAATATATTTAGATTGATCTGAAAACATAAAAAATATTCATTAAGGGAATATTTATCTTCAAATTGAATCCCCACGTCAATTGGATGCTCTTATTGGTGGGTAAAAGTTAATGTACATTTTAAAATTTATTATTTTAATAAAATGTATTATTACTTTTTTAGGTTTCAATGGTAATGAAATAAATGTATATTAGTTTGAAAACACAATAGATATATGGGATCTGATTTATATGAAATCATGTGAAAATTATATTCATGTTATTTAAAATATGTGGGAATCATCCCCATGTCGATGAGAAACCCGAATTACTTGATATAATTGAAAGTGTCATTTTGACATTATATTTTGATTTATGTTCAAAACCACATAAATGTTATCAATACTAATGGAACTTTCTTTTATTCAAATGATATTTTCAGATAATGGTCAACATGTTGTTTTTAATCTATATAAATCAATGACACATCGATTAGATTCTCATGTCACTTGGTGCGATGGAAAATAATAGTTAAAATTTTATAGTATTATTAAAATTAAATATCTATTATTAGGATATCAAAAATTGGGAAAAGACATCAAAATAATATGAAAATCTAGTATAATATTCCATGAATCATTTTTTATTTTTTGGGAGAAACTGTACATGAATCAATTTACTATATTTTTTGGTATGGTTTTAAGAATGATGTAAAAATATTTTATATTTTTGACAATGGAAAATCAGGTGTTCGTAGGGGTAAAATCTGACCAAATGAGATCCAATTTACATAATGTTTTATGAAAAAAATTGTTGACTAATTTACAATTTTTTGAAATCATTGACATGTCGATCATATACCCAGATTCCTCTATGTGGCAGAAAGTGGTGTTTTTCTATGGATTTGGAGATAAGTGAACAATCATGTAAAATTGGTAAATACAAGGAGAAAACCTTTTAACGAACATGAAATCGATAGAAAATAGTAATTGAATAATTTTTTATCTGTATAAAAAACATTTCATCCATCATATGCTCCTGTCGCTCGGTATAATGGAAAAAATGGGTTACATTATACAATTTTATTAAAATTACATATCTCTCATATGGGGGTCAAAAAATGAGAAAAAGAGTTTGTATTGAAATGGAATGATATGAGATAATAATTTGAACCATTTTTGATCTATTGTAATCAACCCCACAGAAATTCTATTCATGAATTTATTTGTATGTCTTCACGATTTATTTTAATCTAATAAAATCTTTAAATAATTGGAAAATCCTTGGTGTAGTTTTAAAAACTAAAAAAATGATATTCCATTCATAAGAAATCAAATTATAAAAATAATTATTTAATTTACAATATGTTAGAATCATCGGAAAATCAATCACATGAATTTATCTTTTTGATAAAATGTGGTTTTTGTACTTTGTAATTGGAGTTAAGTGACAAAACACAAAAATGGGGTTAATACCAAGAGAAAACACTTAGGTTAACATGAAAATTGGGGAGAAATATCAATGAGGGATTTATGTTATTTAAGAACCTTCATGGAATCCTTTATATACTCATGTTTTTCAGTTTTATAGAAAACAATAGTCAACATTGTATAGTTTTTTAAAAATAAAATATTTCATACTATGGGTCAAAATTTGAGAGTAAATTTGGTTTGATATTCCTATGTAAGATAAAATTTATTGAATAATTTTTAATTGTTTATATTACTGTATTCATCAATCTGATCCCTATATTGATTGGTATAATTTGAAGTACAAATTACATTATTATCATTTTTTAATAATTAGAAAATCATGTGTGTAGGGGTCAAAATAGACCAAATAATCTCTTATTGACATGAAATATTTGTAAAATAATCTTTATGTCCATAAAAATTTATTATAATTCTCAAAATATAGATAGGATTCCAAAATTTCTTGGTATGATCAAAAGTGGAGTTTCCCCCAGATTTAGAGTTATGTGACAAACCACATAAAGGGGCTAATGCTGAGTGAATAAAATTTAATTTACCCAAAATGACTATTTAATAGTCGAATAGATGTATTTATTAAATATGAACCAATTCCTCATCCATAAGATTCTCTTTTTTACTCAGTATGATTGAAAGAATATGTAATGTTGTATAAGTTTATTAAAATGACATATCACCCAATAGGGGGTAAAAATAAGAAACTGACTTCATAATGAAATGAAAAAAATATAAAACATTCTTTGAATCAATATGTATCTATTAGAATATAAATTTTTCAATATAATTTAGTGATATGTCAGTATGGATTATGGTATGATTTTTCATTATTAACATTTCATTAATAAAGGGAAAAGTTTTCTTTTAGCGGTCAAAACAAACCAAATGATCATTGGTTGACCTGAAATATTTGGAAAATCGTCTTTTAGTAATTTCAAATCAATAGGAAACATTGGAATGTAGATCAGATACTTATTTTTTTAGGTATAATCAAAAGTGCAATTTTTTCCTCTGATTTGGAGTTAAGTTACAAACCACGTAAAAAGGGTAAATACAATGAAAGTACAATTTTATTGACCTAAATTCATCGTTGAATTATAATTGAGTAATTTTTCACATATAAGAATCGATTAAACATCCATCAGATTTATGTGTTAGTTAGTATGATGGAGAAATATTAACATTGTATATTTATTACTAAAATGACATGTATCATATTAGGGGTCAGAAGTAAGAAAAAACTAAAATTTACTTGAAAAAATTACAGAACATTCTTCAAATAACTTGTGATTTATTGTAATCAACTAAAAACTAATTTAGTGCCCATATTTATTGTTATACATTAAACATGGTTTTCAGAAATAATAGTCATTTATCAAATGATAATTAAATACTATATCAAATATTTCATATTACATTTTCATTATTTCATCATTTATCTTTATTTACAAACATAACATTATATAAACTATTTTGACTACAATCATTATAACATAGTAAATTTTAATTTTAATATAAACTTTAATTTCTATTTTTTTCAATTAATTTTTTAGTATTGTAACTGCATGTTCATATAGAGAAATATGATTTTATGGGATTGCATATTTTTTAATTATTGAATGTATCACTAGTTTTTTATTTATTATTTTTATTAGAATGGTTATTAAATATTAATATATATATAAATTATGTGTGTTATGAAAAAGACCATCCATGATTAATGTAATCACAAAGAGGGAGAGGGGTGAATCTAATTTTATTATTTTATCTTTCATTTGAAAAAATGTTCACTTACATATAAATATTTATAAATTATATAAATGATATAAATTAAAATACATGTATAATAATAAAATAATTTATAAGGATCACTACTCAACAAGAGTATCTAGTCCATGAAATGGTTTCGTAGTAATCCAATACCAGACATTCCTCAAGAAAGAATATACTTTTTGAGTGGTTACAACAAGTAGGAAATATTCGTTCACTTAAAAATCACTATGATTTATAACAAAAATGAATATTATTCTTATAGCACAAAATATGTGAATATGATTTGATAGAACGTTTTGAATCATTCACCTATTGGCTAAGAACTTTTTCACTGTGCTACATAAAAAACAATCACTTTTATTATTCATTGTAAACATATCTTCATTTTCATCAACAAGAGTAGGTAAAAAATTATTCTATAAACCTCATAAAAAATCCACTCTGATCACTCTATCGAATTTCTCTGTCTAATTCATCTGTTTGGAAATGATTCAATTTTATTTTCATTAGGAAAATGAGAACTATTATCCTTCAATCAACTTTTTATTTCAGTGTCTATCTATCCAATTGTTCAGTATAATCCTTTCTTTAAGATGAGATAAAATGGAAATATTTTCTCATGAGACCATGAAAAGTCTCTAACCACTTCTTTTTGCTTGAAATATTTCTTTATATGTCCTATCGAGAAATCCAGCTCTGGATCATATGTTCAAAAACTAGTTTGAAATAAATAAATTCAACACTTCAACTTTTTTCATGTGAAATATCAGTTTTTATGATATACAATGTACTTTTATTGATAGGTTATTCATAAGTGAAAAGGGTAGGAAACCAATTTTTTCACTCCCTGAAATTATATAACTATGAATTCTGCATTCATTTAATCTCAATTTGAGCACTTCTCAATTATTCTCAACAATTCTGGAGCCATGTCAAATCATCATGAATTATCTAGAATAACTAAATTATCGACCACACATGAATAAGAAAATATCAAATTCTATGCTTGGAAATTGATAGTATATAACATCTCAATCTAAATTTTTTTTCAACTTTTTAATTTTCTTAAACCAATAAAGAAACATTTAAAAAAAATACTACTTTCTTCGATGCTCCAAAAAAAACTAAAAAAGTTTGAAAACATCATTGTAACTTCATAATATTTTATAAAACTAAAATAAATATCTAATATAAATTTCAATATATATCATATTTTATATCTACCTTATCAAAATTTTCAACTTTCCCATCGTTCGACGAAACTATGTTTGGTGAAACTCAGTATCCAATGACTTATCGGTGTAAAAAACCCATTTTATGAATTATTATAAATCAGCTTGTATAATGGGTTGGTATAAAAATCACATCCAATTTATTGGTATTTGTAGTTCATCTAATGTGTATATATCAGAATTTCATTAAACTTCATTAAAATCGAAAATATTGTTTTCTGTTGACTTTTTCATTTGGTTCTTTTCAATTCAATGATTTGTTATAGAAATAATGCCACTTTGTAAAAATATTAGGAAATAACATTTATCTTTTATTCAAAATAATTATTCAAATATATTTACTTATTTATGATTCTTTAAGAACTAGAAATAATAGAAAAGTTTTATCTAGCTTATTCTGTTGAACATGTCTTATGAAATTGTTTGTCTGGTACACCTCCTTAGTATGTGTAAAAAAATTCCATTTTGAAAAACATAACTCCAAAGACAATTACACCACGAAAAACAAAATTCTAAGTATAAAACTTAAAATGATGGACATACTTAATTGAAGCTACATCAAATCACCTTTTCCAAAACTCCTTTATCTAATCACCAGTTTCTATAAATTAAAGTGATTTTTCAGAAGGTAAAAAAAACCAAAACCTTCTATAAACATAAAAAATCCAACATACAAAAAATAAACTTCATCCAACTTGGTCCCAATATGTTATCTTATATAATTTTCGGTCACTAATACTCTTGTTTGGGATCATTAGTTATCACCTATGGTGGTCACTATTTTTTATGTTTTTGTAACAACTAATGGTATTCAATAATGAAATTCCCTACAACATCCATTTTGGTTGTCTGTGAGCCCCAACAATGAATGAAAATATGGGACTCTACATCCCTTTAGTGATGGGGAAATGTGATCACCAAGAACTATCAATTTAATAAATCTAATGATTAATATAAATATAGAACGGTGGTTACTGTTTGATCATTTTATAGTAGTGATGATTTTAGATATAGAGAGTGATATCCCTCTCCCAATAGTTGATTTTGGATTTATATAAGGAAAATCATTCCATACATAGTATAACATCAAATTATACTAAAGTATGTATGAAAATATTTTTTAGGATGTCCATCCAAGAAAAAATTTCAAGGCATGATTTATAAACATTGGTTGCAATAATTTCCCCATTTTCTATTCTCATATATAATTCAGAATCCAGGTTCTGAGGTAGTTTTTAAATTGATATAAAAAACTATCATGAAATTAAATAATGTTTTGAACAAGAATAAAATAATACATTCTCCATTATTGAATAAATAAGTACTATACCTATAAATAATTCATTACCATGTACTACCTCAAAATTAGTGATAACATAATACCTTATTTTGACTCTTGGCATTGAATGTTATTATAATTTATTATCTCTAACAAACCATAGCATAGAGAATTAGATTTCAAAAATTACATGTTCTTTGTAGTTGAAAACCAGACTATAGGATAGTGGTTGATCAAAAAAATATTTTACTCTATTGTATTAGTGTGATTCATCTTCTCACATCAATATTTATTGGACTGATTCATCTCTTTTATATACTTGAATCATCTTCTTGTACACTTGAAATAGTTTATTGGATTAATATACATGAACTTTTAACAAATATGATGTTGTGTTTTCATTACTCCAGGGGAATTATCTATAGATCCCCCCAAATTGAACATTATTTTCCACCTTTTGTCTCTATCCCCTAAAGACCACTAAAAATCACTATTCACCATCATGACCTTAGGGAAAAAACATAAAATATATTTATTGATATGAAATTCCAAAATCAATAATGATTTTTTAGACTTGTATTTAACCTTGTAAATAATTGATCTACCTTACCTTCAGTGTCAATGAAAAACCCATAAGAATTCCATGCAAGATTTTTATGTTTTACTTGTAGGCCCTGGTCGACTCATCTTACTTTTTATTTTGTTAAAGGACATCCATATCAATTATAATATGTATATTTTAGGGAAAATAAATATTGAAAAGTATTTTTATGAATCCTTCCCTTTCTATGGATTCAATTTCTTCCATTGGTTTTGAGTTCTGGATTAGTGCCCCCCATTGATTGGATTCTCCCCTAAGATAAAAAAATAATATTATTTTCTATTTTTCAAAGAATAAGAAGAAAAATATTATATTATAAATTAATTCAGGTCACTGTTTTATGATTACGAGATAATTTTATACAATAATGTTAGGAGGCTTTGGTCATATAAATGACCAAACCAAAAAATTCACATTCTTTTGAGAAGGAGGGAATTCCAAATAATTCAATTTATTATTCATAACATGATTTACTTGAGAAAGAAATTAAATTATGTTATTGGATCCTGATACTAGTAGGTTAAGCCTCTCTTTAGTTAAATCATCACATTTCCTATCAAATTGGTTATTGGAATGATTCTTCAATTTCTAAAAATTAATTGAAAAAAATTGGGATGAGAATACTTAAAGTAATATGAATATAAAAGGGAAAATTTGAATATTAAAGTATTAACATATAAATTATATGTATATCCTTAATTATGATTCTATAGGTTTAAATATATATTATCCATGGTAAATTTTATATTCTATTTTATAACCTGACAATCTATTCAATTGCTTTGTAATGATTCATAATGAGTTTTTTAAATTACCAAGGAATTTCCCCAAAGAGTGTAAAACTAATAGTTCAATATAAAATCTATATTGTTAAATTGGTTAATTTATTTTCAGTACCCAATTATCCATTTCGAGGTTATTACCCTTAAGTAGATCTATGTTTGAGAAACATCCACTTTTACTATGTAAGCATGGATTTCATTAGTCGGAAACTACTCACTCTATACATTAAGAAAATCTCAGGGTGTTTTCCTATACGTAGACTTATAACTATGGGTTTTTGATTTTATTTTACCAATAAATAAATAACTAAACCTTTATATGATTCCGACTATTGTGACACAATATTCTTACCCATATTATTTACTTATCTTTTTACATAAATACCCAATAAACACAACATAAGAATCTAGAGTCCCAGTTTTTTTAGAAAAGTAGATACATAAGACAATGATATAGATCTAAAATAAAAAATAATTATTTTGATATTAATTGTGATTTTATAAATCTATTTTATATTTTAAACTACATAGGATAACTTAGGGAATACATAAAAATGGGGTGAACTACAAATCTCATTATAGGAATAAACATGAATGTTGGGAAAACCATTGCATCAAATTGAAAAAAATGATATCATAAAGGATTAAGTACAATAATTATCACCTATATTATTGGAAAAAATATGATGGAATCATAGAATCATGAAATTATAAAAATTTAGTAACACCATAAGACATGATATAAGTATGAGTCAAAGATTATTTACAATACAACATTACATGGTTGAAAGAGTCCCACCATGGAGTAGGTTTACTACCTAATCCCATACATATCATCTCATGAGATATAAAAAATTTTCTAATTCATTATAGTCTAATATTGGTGCACCCATCATAAGATTTATACATATAT
The DNA here is from genome assembly GCA_963277665.1 of Viscum album. Taxonomy (NCBI): domain Eukaryota; kingdom Viridiplantae; phylum Streptophyta; class Magnoliopsida; order Santalales; family Viscaceae; genus Viscum; species Viscum album. Next base: position 266,249,113 of record OY728132.1, on the reverse strand, counting down.
GTTTCCCACATAAGGGAATAAAACATAAGGAATAAGAAAAAAAACTCATGGGAAGTAATGGGTCACATAGACAACGAGCTTGTACAGATGTGGTACAAGATCCTTATTTGCATCCAAAAGACCCAGGATCGAATTCGGCTAGGGACACATTCACGTGGTATTATAGTAGGGACTTGTAGCAGCACTACAACAACAGATGGACTATAGGAGCAGTACCATTGTAGCAGCAGAGGTACTGTATTAGGAACTAATTCGGTGGTGGGACAGTATTAGCGACTGTAGCCGCCCGGGTGTTGTAGCAGTCCTATTCACCGAAGGGTCCTTTGGGCCAAAAAATGGGCTTTCATGCCTAGTATTCAGGACACTTGTCCTTGGGCATTCAGGCTATATAACTGGTCTCCCTCTACCATGTCAAAAGAGGTATTATCTTTAATAATAAAATGAGGCTTCTCCCCAACCTTTAAATGGGTCACATATTATTTCCTCAAAGAATAATCTTAGGATATTTCATAATGATTTCAAAGAAAAGAAGAACATAAATATTCTAAATTTCCATATGTGAATGAATAAACACACATCTCAAATATAGGGATTATTTCAAAAAATTCAGGATAATGGGTAGATAATTGGGTAATGAAATGAATTTATAAAATGGTATTTTATGAAATGAGTAAAATAATTTTAATGAAAAAAAGAATATAAAAATTTCCTTGAAACGAGAGGAAGACTAAAACACTAAAATAGTTTTCATTTTTTGAAATCGAAAATGGTTGAAAAAAATAATGGATAGAAATTTTCCACTTAATCAGGTTTGATTTTAAATAAGTTATTTAGAAATGAATGTAAGGCATGTATAAACCCAATAGAAAAATAGAGAATAAGATAGGTATATATCTATGAGACATATATATATAATCTATAAGTATTGCAAAACATTAAATAGAGATAAAATATGAGTTGGAGATAAATAATGAATAACGCATTGGAAATATGGTGGTTTAGATAGTTCCCTTACATACGGTCTTTATTCATTCTGAATTTTCACTTAAAATATTGAATAATATAATTACATTTATTAAAAACATATTTAAAAATAGTTTTCATCTAAATCTTTTTATTACTATTAATTTATTTCATCTAAAATATTTTATTTATGATATTATGTTTATCACTATACACATGTTGGTGTTAGTTTCACAGCTCCAAAGCCACTTTAGTTTGTGGATAATTATTGATGTTCTTTTAAAATGAAACTATAACTCTATAAGTAAAATTAAGTTATATTCATGTTCTTAAAAAAATTTAATGGCATTAAATTTGACAAACCCAAAAATAGTAACCTATTGTCGTTATCTACTTTTTTACGTTGGAAAAAGATATAATGTATATCATAGAAAAGGATCAATCATATTTTTAGTCTTAAGGATATAGATATATACATGATTCAAATTTATATATTGGAAATAAAATATATGATATAATAAAATAAAATATTCCACATCCTTGAAACTCATTCAAATATTTCTTATTTATATCCTGGGGAAAGGAAACAAAATAAATGTTATATGATAATATAATTAATGTTTATTTATAAGGAAATATATCAACAATAAATATGTAATAAACAATATGGAATGGTAAATAACTAAAATGGATGGATTCCTTCTCTTCCGGTGGGAACCCTTGAGCACTTTCCTCCTCCTCCTCCTCTTCTTAGGGGTTCCCTTCCCTAGAGATAGACTATTTTCTTCTAGATTAAATTTTATTACTCTAAATTTTCATTTTCTTCTTATTCTTCAAAACCCTACTTTATTTTGTTTTTTCCTTATGTTATCAATTTTTATGAAATTATCTTTTTTAGCGACCTATTGTTTTAGCACTATTCTTCGACGTGAACCATGGATGTTTTTCCAACAAAATTCGGCATACCAAACCACATATTTTGTCCTATTCAACATTATTTACTATGGTTTGGGGGGTTTTAGTGATTAATAGTCACAGATTTCTATTGATCCTCTTTCCCAGTACTTCCTTTGTTCTTCTCTAATATTTGGGCTCTAGTTTGGTGATTTATGGTCCATAATGTAGTTATCTTCATTTAGTGAGGGTGTTTTGTTTGTTCAAAATGGTGCTTAATTTTTCTAGTTCAATTCATATTGGATTGATATCTTTTGAGTTTTTTCTTTCTCTAAAGTGATGCTCATTGTCATGTTCTTTGTCCACTCAACTCTTCCATGGATTCAAGGTCCAATACTCTTGTCTGAGTTGGTCAGGTGCGGTGGTTCCAAGGGAAGATTTGGGGGGATTTGTTTGAGTGGTCGATGAAATTCTAGGAGGTGATCTAGCATGTGGTTTTCTTCTTCATCCTTATGTGTGATATCCTATATGGTGGTTCTCCATCATTGAAAATGGTTTTTTTCTATTTTATGGGTGGTTTCTATGGGTTTGTTGGTTCTTTGTGATGTTTTAAAGCGGCAAGGATGGTTATTTATGGTGATTATCTTAATGTTCATAGGTGAATATGTTATATGGTGTAATGTTATATGTTTTTCAATGATGATGGTTCTTGATGAAAATGAGGGTTTCTGGTGGTTGTTCCTCACCACCATTCTGGTTATACTTCTATCGATGTCATGGTACATGGATTGGGGAGGGATGTGGCTCGATGAGGTGATGTGAATACCGTTTGAAATTTTAAATATGAAAGGTCAATTTTGAAGTTTGAATGTAGTTTTTTTGTATTCATGGAGTGAATGGTGATGTAGGTTACCACTAAATCAACAAATTTCATTCAAAATATTAAATAAAGGATTGAGTTGGTAAATAACTAAAAATACATTCCAATGAATCTATAATTGAGCTCGAAATTAATCTATAGATAATATCAATGAAATAATCATATGTATAATAATAACTAAATTATAAATAAAAGAGATTCTTTATATTAGATATAATGATCTCAAAAATCATGATATATTTACAATCAAGGACTTCCACTGAGATGGGTTAGTCGATTAGTGGGTATACACCAAGATACCATTTAACATGTCTATATTGGAGTCATGATAAATGGAAATGCATCAAGGGGATATCTATAATAGATCTCACCCATCACTACATGCACAAATAATTACTCATATAATGAATAAAAATTTTAATTCAAAAAAAATATGTGTTATTAACAAATTTCTATATTGATTATAGGATATATAATATCATTATTTTTTATGTTAATCAATAATTCCAAGTAAAAAAACATATGTATAAATGGTACATGGTTTAGAAAATAAATATATTAATTATACAATGAATATGTATATTTATGTTAAAGGAAATTTCTAATAAAAACTTTTCTCATGAATTTTAAAGTTTCAGGTGAAATTTAAGGACCACAAAATTAATAAAATATAAGACAGGGCCATAAATTCATCGAAAATATAGGTTTTGGTATTAAATCATTCCCCTTGGAAAATAAAGGAAAATATAAAAGAATGTTAATAAAATAAATCAATAATTATTAATCATTGTAAAACAATCGAAAAATTATATAATAAACAAAATATCCTAAAATTGTTTTGGCGACATGATATTTTGTTAACGTTATATATGTTAAAAAGAAACATTCCTTCTCACATTATTGTACGGAATATAAAAAATGAACCTATCTAAAAACATTAAATATATTCCTTTTAATTATTTTTAAATTTCTAGAATAACATTAAATGTCTTTAATAAATCATTTGGGTAAATAAAAATCACTATATTAAAACAATTTTAAAAATGTTGACATTGAAGAAAATTTACCTGATTAAAAATACAAATAAGATTGGTTTTTATTTAAAAAATGCATTTCATTGATTCAAGATACAAATATAAGAATATTTGAAATAAAATAATTAACCTACATAAATATAAATAGTATAAAAATATATATGGTGTTTATAAAGGATATATTATATGATTCATTCAAGTAAACATTTAAGACACCCTGTAAAAACGAGATTGTAAAATATATTATTACTTATATGGTATCATTTAAATTTTATCCCCTTGATAGAGTAACATTAATTGAAACTTAATTAATCATGAATAAATTTATATTCATATTAAATATTTCAAAGGGACATTATATACGGCACATAAAATTAAATATGTTCATAATACAAAATATCTCTTAATTTAGTGGAAACTAAGATGAAATACCATACCACACACATCCACGTTTTTGAACATGATTTATCCTAATTATAGTGGTTTTAAACCTATTAATAATTTATACCAAAAAATTATTCGTATTTATAATATCATATATGATATACTTATAACATATTATCAGACATTCATTGACAATATTTCATTATTATTATTGTTATTTCAGGTGTTAACTATATAGTTTTATAATGATTTTTTCATCATGGATGTTATGATTACTTCATATAGGTTAATGATTAATCATATTAAAATTTTTATTAATGTTATTATATATTTATTATATAAATGTTTAGATTCATTCTTGAAAGGTGTACATGGAAAATGAATCCTATTGCTTCGTGGAGATGGTATGTTGTACTCACAAATGAGTGATGTTGTCATTTTTAAATTTGTGAAAGGGAAATGATGTAGTTAATATATTAAATTTATAAAATAATTTTTTTTTTCATAATTATTATAGATATTAATTATTTCCATCATTATGACTAGCCATGCGAGGTGGTGATATAAAATAAATTACATCAGTTTGCGAGGTGGTAGTCCTTCATACACATGAGAAATTGTTTTTTTCATTTGAGTGAGATGGATATAAATAAATATTTTTCCATAAAATTTATACCATCATTGTATATTTAAGATAATATTGTTGATATATTTTAATTTTTAGTACATAACTGATGTTGTCAAATGAAGGAGTAAAAAGAAAGATCTTGGTGAGGATGATTACATTATCTTAGAGAAACTTCTTTTTTATCTCTTATTAAGGACCTTAGGGTTGGTATTTTGTGAAGAAAAGAATTGAAAGAACATCTATATAGATTTTGAATAGATATTTTTGTATGTTTTTTATATAAAGTCTCATTATGTGTTATGAATTTAGTGAATGAGGTGACCATTTATAATTAATGTTAGTGGAGCACTTCTGATTTATCCACGTTTAAAATATTGTTAACTCAATTTCTTTGAAACATTTCTCAAAAAATGTTTCATATTATAATGTGATATGGTTAATTACAAAATAAAACAATTCAATTAAGGTTAATAAAGTTCTTATTTCATTTTAACAATTATCTTTTTAGATTAAAACCTTATAAAACCATTTTGACATTTTCCACGGTAACCAATTTTAACTGTTTTTTTCTTTTCATTATCACCAAAAATTATTTATACATCATCACCTAATATAAATTATGATGAATACAAATATGGAATCTATTTTAACATTTTAAATTCATAGAATTTATAAACATTAATTTTAAAAATAACACATCAAATCATGATGAAAAATCGTTTTTCAAGAAATGCATTTTCCAAGCATAATATGATCTTACAATAACTATATGACTAATACTTTTCATTATATGGATTTAAATACATATAGTTAGATATATATTTCATAAATTTCATTTAAAAAATTTATTATTAAATATTATTCTATTTAAATAAAATGAAAAGATAGATGACTATAAAAAAAGGTGTAATAGTTAAATAATAATATTGTAATAGATTATTATAAACAAATAGAGGAGTTGTTAAATAATAAATTTTTAATTTGTTAAAAAATATTATTTCAATGGTACTATCTGAAATACTCATTCAACAATTATCTTGAACTATTATGTCAAAAAATGATAATTTTCTTATCATATTATATTTCTTCTATGAAATATTAAATTCTTTCACTGTATTATAGTTTTATTATAAAATAATTTTCACTTACTGTAATTGATGTTCGGGTGTTACATTCTTCGATCCTTCAAAAAAATTAATCTTGAAATTTTCTGGGATATTACTTTCTAAAACTCTAAGGGTGGTTCTTCTTCCTAACATCCTCTTGTTCCAATGTTGATTCCTTCGTTTTATGAGTTCTCTAATGTTACTTCACAAGATAAGTGATAATATTTTGAAATACTTCTTCTATAGTATCATGAATATTTATAGGCTCTTCATAGTAATATAGACTAGGTTTTAATTATATATCCTCATACTTGAGCACATGCATCGGGCCTATCATTTAATTCCATTACAATAAGATATGCATAACATCATGTAATTTAGAGGCATGGTGGAATTTAAAAATTATATGCCAAAGATCTAATTCTCACAAGAATTTCCGAATGTCTGATATACTTGTGTGTCAGTTTTCCCTTGTTATATAACGTTATAACACCTTTCCATAAAGAATCATTTATGAAAATGTGATCACCAACATGAAATTCCAAATATTTCTTACAATTATCAACAAAAAAACTTGTTCTTACTTTGAAATTATTTAATATAATTATGAATATAATTTACCTTTTTCATTATATCCTCAACAAGTCATTGGCTTATAATCTACCCTTCACAAAATTCATCCCAACAAGTTTGAGTACGACATCTCATTCCCTAAAACTCATCATATGTTGTTGTTTTAATACATTAATGGTAGATATTATTATAAGAAAACTCTATATATGTTAAATACTGATATCATGTTCTTTGAAATTCATGTTAGCATGACCTCAACATGTTTTTAATGTTTGAATAGTGTTTTTTGATGGTCTATGAGTTTGAGGATAGTGGGAACTGCTTAAATGAAGCTCTTTATTATGATCCTTCTAGTGATTTTTCTCTTTTTGTTAAAATCATAGATGAATATTTTAATTCATTGGAATAGGTGTACCACAGAGTCTTAGAATCCTTAATAAATATAAATTTTTTTTGAAAAAGAGTGAAATCTTATCTTATAGATAGCAAATGTGTACAATTTGAAAGGCAATCAACCATAACCTATATCACAACATTTCTTTATAGGAGTCTTTAGAAATCCTGAAAAAAAAATTAAATTCTAATTTTATCCCATTTATACATAAGAATAGGTAGATGTTTCAGGAATAATCTAGGTTATTTTTTCTCAAACTTCACATTTTTAAAAACAAAGTACATTGATAAGAAATTTCAAACTTTTTATCAAACCAATAAAAATTATAACAAATCCGTATACATCTTATTTATATCAAGGTGTATAGAGAAATTCAATCTACGATAATCATATAATAATTCCCTTTAATGATAAGGTATATATAGAACATATATCCTCCTTCCAAAATTTAGAACACCATCTTCAGATATGAATTCTTCCAACTACCGATCATTCACAACATTAATTTTATTTTGAAATTTCACACATCAACTTTAGAACTATATACATTTTCTAATAAATATAGATTAGAAATTAATTAACAAATGAGTGATGTTTTCCTTTCCTTAACAATTACCATATTTATCATTACAAAATATATGAAAATAGGATATCTATCGTTCATCATTTTGCACATAACATAATGGTATTTCTTACACAATGCATTTTCTATCTTATTTTCTAACCCTAGGTAGAAAGGTTTTAAGAAATCTTAATCCTTTAGTAGCTCAATCTATTTTATTTTCCTCACGTTGATTTATTTTTGTGAAAATTTGTATTTCAGAATCTTATTATCTATGTATATATCATATATTTCACAATATAGATAATTTCTTTATATATTCCAAGAAAATATTATAGATAATAACTCATGATCAATACTTGTATAGTTATATTCGTGATTCATTGAATGAATTGACTCATAATCAATAATATTATAAATTTTTATAGGGGAAAAATAATTACCCTTCTTTGATGCATCACTATATATCACAAATTCAAAATTTTATGATCATATAGTAAAAATTGGGGAATCGACCAATCTCTTAATAAATTCTTCAAAACATTCTTAACATTTTCCCCTCGGTAAACATAACCCCTTTTTATGTAAACATGGTTAATGAGTTACCCAATAAGGTTAAATATTGAACAAATTTAGGATAATGACCTTCCTAATCAATGAAACCATGTACATAATCTACGTTATTTGATGTAGTTAATTCTTTAACTAACTTTTTCATTGAAGGATTAACTGAGATTACAAACATAGAGAAAGTATGGCCAAAAAAATAAACTTTGTAAAGCCATAATTCTCACTTTCTATATTTACCTTAGAACTATTTTCCTCTAAGAGTATGAAGAATGATCCAAATGTTATTATCATGTTCATCATAAATTTTATAATTTTCAAATATAATATTGAAAAATATCACTATAAAACCATCAAGATGTTATCTGAGTATTAAGATTATTAGATACTTAAAATAATATATTTAATTAGTCTATACAAATGGAATTATTGTAAAATCATAATTTCAATACATTGTTTGAAATGATGTCTTTTGAATATAGTCCTTCTTCACTCACAGTTGATGATAGAGAAAATGAAGTTCAATCTATGAAAATTAATTATTTCCTTTAATTGGGTCAATTAATAATGATGTGTGTGGTAGAAGATACTTTCTCTTTAATCCAGTATCATTATTTTATCTATAAAAAATACATAACTTCATAGACCCATATTTCATCATATCTAAAAGAATTATGGATCCCTATGGTGAAACACGAGAGAGTATCAATCCTTTATCGAACAACATATCTAGTTTTTTCTTCAACTACACTAATTCCATAGAGGAAATTATATAGGTAGTATTTTATATAGGTCTTGTATTAGGGATAAAATCAATATAAAACAAAACATCACACTTTTTGGGATGTCTAGATTATTCCATTGGAATGCCTCAATGTAATTATGTAAAATAGTTAAATCCTTAAACTGAATAACATATTTTTTATATTTATATTGTTTCTTATATTATTCTCCGAGAATATTATAGAGAATAAATATTGGTGGTGGATCTTGGCAAGACCCAGAAGAAAAAATATCCACCTCAAAGGTAAGGAATTATACATCATAAGAGTGAACCATAATTTCCTACTCTTTGCAACAATTATTTGTATTATATTTTGATAACTAGTTCGTATATATGTGTATATAAAAATAAAACATAGGTATAATAATAAATTCTACGAATATGATAATTTTATGTGTCATAATGAGATCTATCCAACACATCCTTATTACGGTGAGATTTATAGTAGTAGTTTTTAATGACAAATCCATTATTAATTTGTGAAGTAAATATCTAATTTTATTAGAAATCAAGGAATATATAATAGAGAATTATAATCTAGAATCAAAAAAATCATTAGATAAATTTTAGTATATGGTTAAACTACCATCCACCATATATTTAGGAACTTTATAGTTCACTATAATGTTTGTATAATCTTAGACATTTCCACTTGGACTCCACTATAGTGGGTTTCCTTGATGCCTGGGACATTAGTTAGAATAATACCACATTTATTTACAGTTGAAGCACTAGATTGTAGTTGTATGTTTATTTCCCATACATTCATTATCCAGAAGTCCCATATCTACACACTTGTAATCAAATCCCATTCCCTTTACAAATTTTCTAATATGATTCATTCCATAATTTTTACATGATGAAAATTTTATAATTATCATATTGTTCTATAATATGTTTTGTTGTCCTCAATGTTATTCTAAACTCTTATTTTCTTGATTTGTATTGAATATATAGGGTCTAAATTTTTTTTCTCTATTTTGATGGCACATAATACTATTTCATCATATAATTTTTTTAGAAACCAATAACCTTTGGAGGTTCATCTTAAAACATTCACTTAAATTGTCAATATGGGTTTCTCAATCAGGTATACAGTCCATAACATACTACGATATTCATGAAAAGGTATCTTTATACACCGATACACTTTTTTCTACATAGTAAAATAATATGAGAAACATTTTCTTCAATTAAGTTAATTTGACATGTGGAAAATATTTTTCAAAGATTGTTATTTTTAAATCTCTCCATTCCATATATTATATTTCTTATATTTACCTAATATTATGGAATAACGACCAAAATTGTCAGTATCACCTTTAAGATGATATACTTCTTATATAACCCTTCCTCTTTTATCACATCCTAATATTGAAAATATATTTTCAAGGGGATTAATCTAATTCTAAGCTACCACAAGATTTGTAGTTACACTAAAATGTAGTGCATTTTATGATAATAAATTACCAATATAGGTGTATCATGCCATAGAAAATAATTTTTCTATATATGTGAAAGATTATGAGTCATAACCTAGGTCATTTACCCCAATATGGACATGATCTACTTCGGTCTAACACTAGTTGTATTGGATTTATCTTAAGGAAAATTTTTATATTGTTAATGAGTATTAATACCATTCTTTCTGCTAGGTTCCATTCTTAAACAATGACATGTACTGAATTATCTTATAACATTATGAGTTTTAAATAATGATATATAATTATAAATCTAGTGTAACAATTTGTATAATTTGAAACTTTATGCACTATTAATCTCAAAATCATAATGTTTGTATCATTGGGGATATCATTAAATCCTAAAAATTATTTTAACTATTTTTTAATGGTTTGTGAATAAAATATGAATTAAGGAAAGATTTTCCCAAGAGAGTTTAAAATTAGGTGTGAAATTAGAAACCATTACCCATGCACTGGAATGATAGACGAGATATAATAATCCATCTCTTTTGGTTGTTATTATCCCTAGATGCATCTTTTCCAAAACCACATCCACTTATAGTGTATAAAAATGTATTTATTTTTTGGAAAATTGTATAATATCTACCTACCCAAAGATTTATGGAATTTTCCTATAGTTAAACATATCCTTAAATATAGTATTAGGGTTTTCTCCCCAATCTATGTTTTCCTAAATCTTATTCCCAAGGTTTTTAATAAACATCATATCATACCAACTATAACAACACCAACTCTTGTAACTCAAAGTCCAGGTTGACTATATTTCACTAGTCTAATGTTCAAGGGATTTCATCCTAAATGATCAAATTGTTTTGATGTCTTAAAGAACTAGTTACATATATGTTTCAAATTATACATTAGAAAAATAAATATAATAAATTAAAAATTAAAATGATCTATATCGTTAAACACATTTAAATATTTTTTCTTCAAATACTAGGAAAAAGAATACAGAATCTGTGTGATATAAATTCTCAGAATGTGTAATGTAAAATATAATATATCCTGAATAAATATGGGATAAACAGTATATAAAGATAAATAACTAAAAATAAATTTCATATAATCCATATATTCAATTACAAATGCATCCATGGATTATATCAATATAGTAAAATCATTGTTAGTAATTAGTGAATAATATATAATGAAAATGAATGATATTGGATGTCATGATATTATACACCATGATATGTTTACTATGAAGGCCATTTGTGCTATTATAGTTTAATTTATCGGTACGCATACTCCAAGAACCCATTTAATAATGTTATCCATTCAGTTTCTCTCATGAGACTTATCGATGCATTGATGGGATATCTATAACCCAGCCTCATCTGTCACTATATATTCAATGAATTTCTAATATATATGATGATAAATTTAATTCACAAACAATATTTCTTATAAAAAATAACCATATTGAGTAAAGGATATATAATATCAATATTTACCTATTTAATATATTATTTTCATAGTAAAACACCATAAATAGAAATGGTATATTGTTTAGGAAATTATAATATCAATGATAAAAATAATATTGATATTGAATATAAATAAAATTTAAAATGAAAGTTTCTCACAATAATGTGAATGTATTGATGAGAAATATTTTGATCAATAAATGATTTGAAGACAAAATATGACCAATAATTTTTATAAAATACATGTTTTTAATAAAATCATTTCATTTAGAGAATAAAACACATATGAAGAAAAAAATTCATATAATAAATAATTAATGAGTTTTAGTTATAAAACCAATATTTTTATTAAATTTGATTAATATCAGAAAATGTTTATGGTGTACGGAATATCTGTTAAAATTTTATATGTTAGAAAGAAATGTTGCCTTTGAATTTTTGTAAAGAAAGTGGAATATGCTCCTTATGGAAATATTTTTTAATGATTAGATGAAAAAATTTAAAAAAATAATGGAAATATTAAATTATTCTTTACAAATATATATATTAAATAAAATTGAATTTGATAAAAAAATTTCGAAAAATATTGATGTAGAAGAAAAATATACACTTTCAAAAAGAGAAATAAGATCTGTTTTCATGAAATCAATTTTTTCATATTAAAGTGAAAAAGATATTATTATTTTGATTAAAATAAGGATAATATATAAATTTATAGATGATAATAAAATATATGGATATTATCAATTATATATTATAATATGTCATCAGTTAAAATTATGAGGAACCCTAGAAAAATGAGATTGAAAAATAAATTCCGGTATCTTTGTTAACATTTAAATTGTATCCCTTATAATGAGTGACTTTATTTGAATCATTATTCATCATAAATGAAAATATATTCTTGTCAAGTACCTAATTTTTTTATTATATAATCTATATAAAAGTATATAGGTGAATAATACCAAATATGTCTTAATGTAGTGGTATCTGAGATGAACTACCTTACCTCACACTTCCACTTTTTGAATGTGATTTATCCTCATGTATAAAGTTTTTAAACATTATATTAATTTATACTAGAACCATATTAATATTTATAATTTCATATATGATCTATCAATAACATATTATCATCAATTCACTGATAATCATTCATTATTATATGATTCTCGAGTGCCGACTGCTTAGTTTTCTCTTATATATTTCCTTATGGATGTTTGTGTTCTTTCATATAGTATATAATTTCATCATACATAGAATAATATCAATGTTATAAGTATCATATTTATTCATTCGATTTATTTTTTAATCACTATTTAATTTTGGAAATAGAAAATGAATGACATCATTTCATATATATGGTAAGTCATACATACTCATGAGCAACACTATCTTTTTTAAATGGATCAAAGGGTAAGTGTTATGACCATAACCCCAGTAGAAAGGATCCTTTTCCCAATTTATTACATTGTATCAAGATATAAAAAATCGTACCATAAAGAACTTAATAATTTAGTTGTATAGGTATATTAGATTGATACTTGAGTCCTATATTATATTTGAAAACACAAATTATAACATTTTTTTCAGAATTACATTATTACCTATAGTATAACCTAAAAAATAAATCATATTAAACTTCAAGGAGTCTAAGATAATAGAAAAATAATAATGGTGAGCTCAAAAGATCAGTATGTTTTAGGTATAAGTGAAGCTATAATTAATTAATAAATAATAATTAACATAGAAGGGTAAAAAACCGAACACACATTTCATTTAAAACATTAATTGGTCATCATAATTAGAGAAGGAATATTCAATAAGGTAATGTAAATAACTGAAAAAATGTTCCATTTAATCAATAAAATGATAAGGGAACGCATCCAAAGACAATAACGGTATGAATATATCATGGATAGGCTGAACAAAAATGGAACGTTAAATAGCTAAACAAACATGCAATTTAATCAATAAATTGAGAATTTAATGCGTCTAGATATTAACATTTTTATAATATCAGGGATAATATAAATTTTATTATTAATGGAGTAAATTATTATTTATTAGAATTCATGATCTTAGGCACCATGGTACCTCTACCATCATGACCTTTCACAAGACAATTAAAACTCTAGTATGAATCAATTTTAATTATAGCTTACAGATTTTACTCATGAGAATATAGATTAATTTATGGGCTATATAATTCTGGTCCCCACACATCACTATATTTTTATATAATTCCTTATATCCCGAATAATCGATTTAATTAATTATGAATGTTCCTTATCATCAAATGTAAATATTGTATACAGATTTATCAATATGTCTTCAAATAAACAAAAAATAATAATTTTTTAACACCGTATGTTGAAATGATATATGGTTTAATAAATAAAAATATCAATGATACATAATATTGACATTTTTGGTAAATTTAATGTCCAATTATAACAGGAAAGTGAATATTTCATGATAAAGTTAATGACAAAAAAAAATAAATTAAGAAAGTGAAAGCTAATAAATAAATTTTTAAAAATGATCATAAACCTTCCTAATAAAGAATATATATGATATTTATAAAACATATCCCTATTTTATCATAATTACAGTAATTTTTTTTATGTCTTTTATGAATAGTAATGTCATAAAAATTTCATTAAATTATTTTTGAGGAAAATAACCTTTTTTACTTTGATAATCATTTAGAACTAAAATATTAAAAAAAATTCTATAGAAATTCTCTATAAATTAACTATAAAACTTATAAATGAATCTTTAAACATTTATTATTCATAATTTTAGGAATTTTCAAATTTTATATGTTTGTTAAAACAAATATTCCTTTCACATTCTTGGTAAAATCCAAACATTCCTAGTTTTGAATATTAAAGGATAATTCATTTAAATTATTTCTATAATGAAAACATGGTTAAATGTTTTCTTAATAAATCATTTTTAAAAGGTGAAATATTTTGGAACAAATTTTTAGAAATCAGGGTTTTGGAAGAAAATATATTTCTGACCGAAGGGAGACATGAATTCATATTTTTATTAAATAAAATTTATAAATCATTTTAGGTATTAAAAAGAGGGAAAATATTAGGCCTCAAAAATGACCATGAACAAACCATCTTGATTAGAATGAAATTGTGAATTAAACCCTAATAGTATGCCTCATCTAAAATTCATAAGGAAACTATCTTGATTAGAATGACATTTTGAATTAAACCCTAATAATGATCATAATGTTGAAATAAGAATTTAAAATAATATATTATGTGTATGAAATATAAATATACACAAAATAAGTTAAAATAAAATATAAGACAATAAAAATTCATTTCATACATAATCTTAAAATATCAAATCAGGCGAAGATGTAATATAAACCTGTGAAAATAAATTGAGTTATAAAAATATTTACCACTTGGTAACTCTTAAGTCTAGTCCCCCTAGTTTTAATAATTTAAATTGCAAAAAACACTATGATTTATTGAGGAATCATGATATTATAAGTAAAATTTTTACCATATCCACTGTATAAAATAAATTACATTCATAACATTGTAGTATGCCTCAATGAAGGGAAATTGGGACGATGATCCTTACATCACATTTATTTTTAAATGAACATTATTTAACCTCCAAGAGAGTGGATTTAAACTTGATAATAAATTATAATAGAAACATATTAATAATTATAATATCATCTATGATCCTTTAATAACATATTATCACCCTTTCCCAAATAATCGTTCATTATTTCCATTGTTTGAGGTGTTAATTAAACTGTTTTATCATTCAATAATTGTTATGAAAGTTTTAGTTCTTGCGTATACTGTACAGTTACATCATATACATAATAATAATAACAACATAATTATCATATTTAAACATCATTTATAATTTTAATACCAATCATGAATGATTATTTTTGGAAATTAAGTATGTTACAATCATGAAGATGTTACGTTGTACGTAGGCATGGATGACGTTTCCATTTTCAGTGATCATTATGATAAGGTGGTAAGTAATATTTTATAATTAAAAAATTATAATAATATAATAAATATTGTATAACATCATTAAATATGCATACATATACATATACATATTTATATCTTCCATGTGGTGTGGTGATGAAAATAGAGTCACGTCGCTTTGTGAAGGTGGTAGTCCGCACGTACGTGAAAGATGTTATCATCATTAAATTAGTGAAAATGTAAGAATGAAAATGATATATTCTCTTTTTATAAAGATAAATATTCCATTAATATCATTTTTATATCATTTATATAAAATTTATTTATAAATTTTATCCTTATTACCTTAAATATAAAGCATTAGTGAAAATATGAGTCACATCGCTTTACATGGTCATAGTACGTTGTACACAATAGTGAGATTATTTTATCCCCTAAGGAATTAAAATTTTAAAAGATATATAATATATAATGACTCAGGAGTTATAATAATTTTATAAATATCTCATAAATATATCATCCATCACCATACCCAATCTTGAGAGGTGGTAATAGAAAAATGAACGACATCGCTTTGCAAGGAGGAAGTCCACTATGCACACAAATGGTGACTTTGTAACCCAGTTGATGGATGTGGGGATTGGTATAGGTAATGACCCTATAAGAAAAACATATAATTATATGTAATATACAATTTTTTATATATCATATTTTATTAATAAGAAATGAGTTTGGTGGAGGATGAAAAAAAATAAAAATGCTTGTTCAAGACCATTACCTCTTCATCGGGTAACCTCCGTCAGTTTGCAACAAAATTATTCCCACGTTATATTACTACAAAAAATAAGGATTCTATGATTAAGTTATGTAATAAAAGATTTAATTTGGTAGTTTTTTACATTATAGTTTTTGAATGTGTGAATAATTGAGGAGACGGGGTGGTCATTAATATGTGAGGTGAGTAGAGCAATGGTAATTTTTGAAAGGAAAAAGGTTTACCCAATTTTTTCACATGAAAAAAGAACCCAAAATAGATTATTATCGATACATGAAAATTATAATGTATAAATATGTCAATAAAAATATTTTATTTAACTTTTTAGGTAATTTTAACGATTATCATTATGTTTAACCCCACCCCAGTAAACCTATTTTGATTGTAATCATATAATTTTTTTTACTATTTTTACTATTCATTTAGTTAAAAAAATAAATTTGGCCATATTAGATGATATAAATTATTAATATTAAAAACATGGAATAAATTTTTTAAAATACTTATTATATAATTGGAAATGTTTATTTTAAAATTAATCCCGCATACGTGATAAGAATGCGGGTTTTCAAAGATAAAATATTCAAAAGCATAAAAACAATTTATATCAAAATTAAATATGAAAGCGATTCACATGAAATAAATCATATTAATAGATATATAATATATCAAATATTACTTTCAATATAGTCCAAAATATTATTTATATTTATAAATAATTTAAATGAAAAAGTGGTTTTAAATTAAAATTCTATATTTTCACTATTCATTGAAAAATGAATCATTTTAGAAAAATTCCAAACATTAACCCTAATATAATTTTGATATTATAAAATAAAAAATAATGCTAATTTTATCAGATGAATTTTTAATAATTAGTAAAAAATATTTTTAAATTATGTGTGAAAAGATGGAGTAAACTATCTTTTAGAAAAATAAATCTTTTTCTAAAAACGTGTATTTTTTATTATTTATGATTATTATTTTATTTCTAAATATTGAATAAAAATAATTTTCATTATTTAGTTTCTAGTGTTCTTACAAAAACAATTAATGGTTAGGTTATAATGGTATTCTATATTATGATTCATGTAGACTCGGGGTTGTGTGTTTTACGAGCTATTGAAGAGATTAAATATAAAGAAACATATTTCATGGCTTGTTTAAGATTGATTTTTTTTATTTCATTCATTGTTGAAAAAAATTCATTTTTTAAAAAATGGTTTGTCAAATTCTCCGATCATTAAATAAATTTAATCTTCATAATTAAAAAATGATCTCAGTAATCAAGATTTTGATACATGAAAATTTCATTATTGAAAAATCCACATCATAAAATCATTTTCAAAATATCCTCTTTATAAGAGACAAATGAAAGTAAAAAAGGTCATATATAATAACACATAATTAGGTTTATATATAGGATAAAATTGGTTTCACTTGAGTATATGGATATGGAATAAAGTCCTATATAATTATACAGAGTGATAGAATACATTGGTCCCAAGAAAGTGAATTATCAACAACAAGTTAACGACAACGAAACAATAAGTCTATGATGATTTAAATTGACATATTATTCTTTGAATATGAATGTAATATGATACTGTTTTTTTAATATCCTTTTCCAAAAGTTGAGTAACTATTTTATTATATAATAATATATGAAAATATACATATATGATACATTTCTATTTCATGAGTACAATTTCATCATTTGCTTATGATTTGATCAATTTCAAATTCCTCACTTAATCCATGTAATAAATATGTAAAAATAAGTATTTATATTAATAATGACCTAAAATTCACTTTTAAATGATTTTAAGACCAATATAATTGTGGCAATTATTTTTTTCTTTCTCTAACTACTTTCCAAACCAATATGGTTAGAAAATGGTATCTTTTATAATAAATTTATTCATAATATTTAATAGTAACACCCATGGTTATTATTACTATTTATTTTTCAAATTGTTTAACTAATGAAATATTAACGAGGATATAATGTAGGCCAGTTGTAGGAGTAAAACTCTTACCATCCTTCGACTCTGGGTTTAAGCCCCAGAGCCTTGCCAGACATTACTGGTTGACACCCAACATGTAGGATTTCATTTTTCTAAAACTATATTAAATAAATTCCTATAAAATTCACAGAAAATATGATAATAATCCTTAAAATAAAAAAATCATTGAATAATATTTTTTACATTGGTTTTCGGTATAACTTATTTTCCCCAAAATGTCAAATTATCATATTTGAAAATATTACAATGTAATTAATTATCACAATAACCCTAAAAGATATCAATAACAAATAAATAATTTATATAAAATTTAAAGGCATTATTCCTGAAATAATTTTTTCATTAAAACATATACAAAACCAACAGGTTTTATATCCATAAATTTCCCCCAAAATATCCTTAATATTGGTATAATTACTTCACCTAAAACCTAAAAAGGAGTGTTCAATAAATTGATGTTAAGATCAATATTAAATTCAAAATTCATGATGGTATCCATAACTATTAATTTAATGAATATATTTGTTCTTCTAAAATTTAACACAATCATTCGGTGTATCATTATTCTTTTAACAAAAATACCATTGTTAAAAATACTTCAACAATTTAATTCTTGAGTCCTAATATATAAATAATTTATCAATTTTATTTCTATATAGGTCCTTTATTGATTTAGTATTTAACCATTAATAGAGGGAAATGACATGGATAAATACCATGTTTCCAACATTTAATAAAAAACTATAAATTGGTCCTTATGATGAGATTTATTTCCTTATATTGTACTCTTCATTTTTTCTAAAAATTATTTATATAATGTATTCTTTTCCACACATAAAGAATTTTTAATTCCATTGAGGCACATTTTTTTAAATCTAATACACTTTAGGTTTAACCAAGGTTATTCATCTTCATAATCTACTAGAATACTCTTTAATGGTTTTTAAATAAAATATAAATTTTACTAAGAATATCTATAAGGAGTGTCAAACTAGGAGCATAGTAAGGTCCATTTTCAAGAACGAGGTCATGATTGTGTCTAGACCAATGAACCCTTTTTAGTGTTATTACCCCTAGGTATATATATTCTAAATCCATGTAAACCTTAAGTATTCAAAAAGAGGTTTATTTTTAGAGAAACAAAATATAATATCTTCATTACCAAAACATTAATATTTTCTTCTGTAATTATCCTGAATGTTTATGATTGGTTTATGATACCTAGTCTATGTATTCATAAATCAAGTTACATAGGGTTCTATTAAAATTTTTCAGATACTAACTCTAGAGACTTTGAAACTAGTATCCCAGAGTTGGTGTCTCACTACTGGAAAACAAGTATATATCGATGGTTCTCTAAGAAAATTTTATTATTGGTCACCATATACCCATGAGTTTTATAAAATATGTAAATAGGTTTCAAGGGAAAAATTTTGGGATGGACCTATACCGATGATTCTCTTTAAACCTTGGCTATAATTTAACTTTAAACCCATGATTTTTTATACCATGGTAATAGGTTTCATGGTAATAAAATCTACAAGAATGAAAAATACCCATGGGTTTTGTAAACCATGTAAATAGGTTTTGTGGGTGAAAAAAATCCACTGGAAGAGCCTATACCCTTGGTTTGACCGAACTGATGGAACAGGTTGGATGATTTTTTCCCATAATAATAAAAATAATAATAGAATATATATATATATATATATATATATATATGAATATAAGGACATAAAATGTGTTGCAGGATTGTGGTGAATTCCTTGTAAAAAGGAGAAAGGTGTTGGGTTAAATTCCAAATGGATGATTTTTTTAATAAAGGACATATACCCATGGGTTGACCAATACATGGGTATAGGATGGCCCATTATTTATTCATAATAATGAATATAATAAAAAAATATTTAAATAAAAATATTAATTTTTTTGTATGTAAGAACAAAAAATATACATGATATTGATAATTTTTTAGGAGTGTGGGCGGGAGTTGCTAGGAACAAATTCCCACAATTTTTTTTTTAAAATGAATGACATATACCCATAGTTTAAAGAAATTTTTGGTACAGGTTTATACCCATGGTTCTGTAAAAATGTGGGTATAGGTCATGAAATATTAATTTCCAACACCAACAATTTAAGAATCATGGGTATAGATGGCCTATACACAAAATTTGGTCAATCCTTAGGTATAGGTCTATATAAATGGTTCCCAACACCATAGTTCCTAAAACTGTGGGTATATGATACACCAATAGTTTAATTAGAATCAAATACAAGTCAAAACCATGTTTATAGGGTTTTTTTCTAGTAGTTTCTTTTTTATTAAATTTTCATAAGATATAAGGTACTACATCCCGAAGAACCAAATGGATTAGGTTCCTTTATAAACTGGATGCATACTGGAGTCTCATATTACATTCTAAAATAAGAATTACAAAATAATTTTTTTTGAGATTAATAATATTCTTTCTAGAATATCATTTCACATCAATCATAGTATACATCATGGAATCCTGAGAAAATGATGAAAAATAAGGGTGGTATAAAATGTATAGTAAGGGTTAATTACATGGAAAACTATCAATAATTAATAAATAATAATCAATATAAGAGCGTAAATAATTTAACACACATTCCATTTAATCAATAAAATGGATATCATGATTATATATGGAATAATAAATATCTAAAGATAAATAACTTCAAAGACATTCCATTTTATCAAAACAACGAGAATAAATGCTTCCAAATATAAAATTATTATGAAAATTTAATGTATAATAAGATATGTCATAATCAATATTAGAAGGTAAATAAATGAAAACATGTGAGTTTTAATCAATATAGTAAGAACGAAATTAATCTAGAGATAAAAATACATGTTAAAATTATAAGGTCTTAACCTTATTACATTATATAATCTTGAATTTTTGTCTATAACTCTTCTCCTTTTACACTAACTATATTTTTATGTTTATAAATTTAGAGATCATGGATATAATATATACAAAACATTCAATATTTATAAAAATAAAGTCCCACAAAAAATATCAATTTATTCCAAAATATATAACTTTTTAAATAAAACATGTTTTCCTTGAAAAATGTTAATGAAATTTATCTTATATTTTTTATTTGTCTTACACTTCTTCATAACCAATGAAAATAATTTTAAAAAGTCAGTTGAGAAAAAAAATATTCGTATGAGATACAAAAAGAAGGAAAAAAACATTAGTCCATGAATACTTGTAAACGTATGAAATCATTTTCCAAAAGACATACTTTTCACCCATATATACAAACAATGTGAAACTTCAGATTTCCACGAGGATCCCAAAACACATAAAGAACATAAATAGAACCACAAAGGTATCTTGGGGCATTAAATACATAATATTTTAACCCTCATGGCTACCTTATTATTTTTTACCCTCACAGCTAACTTACAATGTAACCCTCACACATGCTTTATTTTGTAACCATCAAAGTTACAATTAGACTAACCATCTAGACTACCTCCAATATATAAATACCCAATTCATTAGATGTAGATATAAGTCCCCCACCTTCATCATAAAAAATTACAATGAAGCAGAACATAATCATTTAACCTGATTAATTGCATAAAAACATTTCTTTTGAATTTTATAAAATATAATTTTAAAAGAGAATTTTAAAGGGATAGAACCTTACAAATATCATAAAATTGAAGTGAGAATCAATAGAGTTGAGGTAATATGTATATGAACATTAAATACATATAATTCAGAAAAATATGAAAAAAATACTTCACACAATCAATTTTAATACCACATATTTAATATAGTAGAAGGTTAACCCAATGAATAGAAATTGGGTTAAAAATTCCTTTACCTCAGGTTTATCTTACTTCAAATGTGTTTAGAACTCCTTTATAATGGTTGAAAGTGTGTTATTAATATCTTATAGATAAATATTAAAGTTTACATAACCTTATATGATCATTTCATAACATCATTTGATCCTTTAATTATTATAATTTTGTTCCTTACATTATTTTGGGTGCACTCCATACAATATTTCCAAGGCTGGGTTATATTTGATTTTCTTGTCGTATGAAAATTAAATTCTAGAAGCTGAATGAAATGATATTAATATTTTTTCCTGAATATCAATTGATTATATAAATAATTATGTTAATATGGTATGTGGTTGAATCATCAGTTAAATCATTAGTGATATCTATTTAGATCATTTTTGTGGTTATTTGATAATAAAGATCTAGTTTCTTTATATGATATAATATTATGTATATATGTTAAATCCAGAACCAGAAAGGGGATATGTAATAAAAATTAAAATATGTTTGAACCATTATTTTTTATAACCAGTTTTTAAGGAAATAATTGAAATTGAATAGACATCATTAACAATTTCGATAAATCGGCACATCACAGATAGTGTTTTTATTTTTAGAATAAGAGGAATTGAAGAAGAAGAATTAAGGTAAATTATTTCATAAAATTTTTAAAAACCAATAATATATATGATACTGGAGATTTCATGCCTCTTGGATAAGTGGATGATAAGATATTATAAGAAAAGAGAAGTATTTGAAAAGAAAACTCTAGAAAATGAAAGTGGATATTTACCTTTTAATTTATTCTCCTTGAGATCCTCCTTAAGGCCCATGGTTTTGGACTACTAGTGTTAACTTCAGGTCTTGGACATGTGGGAGTGGTTTGGTAAGATTCATTTAGTATTTATAAAATTCTCAATGTTTGAGTTTTGTGAGAGGAAGATGGGGGTGAGGGTGGTATTTATAGTGAAGGAGAGGAGATGTTTTAGATTATTTTAACCATTAGTTTAATATTATTGTTAAAGTATCTGAATAGACTTGATTCATTTAAAAAATAGTAATTTCAGCATGTTTGTTCAACTCATGGGTTCTTACATCATCCACGATGCTAGGAATAACGTATTTAACAAATAATTTATGTATACGGTATATTACTGTATTTTACTATTCATAAATAATTCAAGAATTCCAAAACAAATCCCAAAAAATCACCCTAACCATATTTAGACATACAGAATTCAAAAATGAACACCATTTTTTAGAAAATAATTTCCCAAGTATGAGAAAGTTAATTATTAAATAAATCGTCTTTTATTCAAAAAACAGTTTTTAAAATATAAATGATTTTATATCACTTTGTACAATTAATTAAGATATTATTATCTAATACCCTTAAGAAAATAAAATAATAATACATTTTACTATAAATTAGGTTTATATTATTATTCATATAACTATTCATAAGTTTATTTCGCTATTCAACAGAAAATTAAGTTAGTTCTATCAAAGTTCAAATAACTTTCTGATCACCACCGTAGAAGAACATTTTTTGAAATTTAAAACATTGAAGTGGAAAAATAACGTTTAACAACTATATTATACCTATCTCCTTAAAAATTTATCAATTATTAAGATACTCAGTGTTTTATGCATTTCGCTAAATTTATATGTAAAACCTTGGGGTGTTACATTCTCTACAGATTCGTGAAATTTTGTTCTCGTAATTACAGTCAATTATTAAACATGTGAAGGTACCTTTCCCTCATAATATTTTTAGAGTCCCATGTTCCTTCTTCATCCATGTGGTTTCTCTATAAAACCATTACCTAGTAGATTACCTTATTTCATGATACTTATGCTCTCTAATCAAGAACCTAAAGAGGTTTGTCTTTATAAGAAAGGTTCTCTTCTTGTTGGACTTCTTCAGGGCTCAATACATGAGATGAATTTGGAACATAAATTCTCAACATCAAAACATGAAAAAAAAGTTATGTACCTAAGATAAACTCTGAGGAAAAGATAATCGGTAGGCGATTAGTTCATCTTTCTCCAGAATTTCATAAGGTCCAATGAATCAGAGACCTAGCTTCCCTTTCTTGAAAAAATGCATAACACTTTTCCATGGTTAGATTCTATGAAAAACATGATCACCCACCTCAAAAATAAATTCATTCCTCTTATTGTCTACATAACTTTTCTACCTACTCTGAACTATCCTCATGTATTGCTGGATAATATTCAAATATTCAATCACAAACTCTACAAATCTAGGTCCCATTAACTTTATTTCCCTGAAATCAACAAAAAACACTAGACTTCAACACCACTTCCCATAAAATTCCTCAAAAGATTCCATCTATATACTAGAATGAAAACAGTTATTATAAGAAAAATCAACTAAAGGAATATGATGACCCCCAATTCCATGGTATTCTATTGAATAAGAGTGAATAATATCCTTTAAATTCTGAATCGTTCATTTTAATTTCTCATCCGATCGAGGAAAAAAAGTTCTACTGAAATTTAATTATATTCCAAATGTCATCTAAGGTCCTTTCGTAAATTTAGAAGTGAACCTGGGATCATGGATAGATACAATGGAAAGAGGAACTCAATGGAACCTGACAATCACATTGATTTAATGTCGAGTAATCTGATCCAAATACATTATATCTCGAACATAAAAGAATTGTTCATATTAAGTCATCCAGTCAATAATCGCCCAAATGAAATTGTTACCACTTAAATTATTATATAGTCCCACCATGAAGTCCCTAGATACATTTTCCAATTTACACTCTAGAACTTGCATGGGATTACGAATCCCCTTATGTAACTTCCACTATATTTTAACCTATTGACATGTAAAACATTTCAAGGTAAAATCTATTATATCTCATTTCATTCCAACCTTCCAGGAATAATCTATATGTTTTTTCTACATATTAGTAATACTAGGTTGAACTAAAAGTGTATAACTATAGGCTTCACACAAAAAATATTTATTCAATGGGGAATCACAAGACACACCCAATATTTTCCAAAATATGAAAACAAAATCTTTATCAAGGTTAAATTCTTGAACATACCCATTTTAACCAATTCTACAATTTTCTATAGATCATAATCTTCCCTATGCTCTTTCTTAATTTTCAATGATAATGATGACTACAATGAAACCTTATGCTTAACCGTGGTATTTCCTCCACCAACAACTTCTATGAAAAATCTTATTAAATCATTAATAAAGGGATTAAGTTCTAAATATAACATGGTTAATGATGCATGATGTTTTGGACTCATGGAATCCACCGATTTGTTTTCTTTTCCAAAATTGTAATTGGTTGTGTAATAATAATCCATTATTAGTTCAATCCATCTTATCTACCTCATCTTTATTTACTTTGGAGTGAATATATAATTCAAACTTTTAAGGTTATCATATATTTTTCATTTCGATCCGTATAAATGATGTCTCCAAATATTAAAATAAAATACCAAAGATGATAATTCTAAATCATGTGGGGGATAATTTAACTCATGAGGTTTTATTTGACTTAAATAATAGTCAATTATTTTATCATTTTTCATCAGAACACAACCAAGTCTCTTCAATTATGCATCATTGTAGATAAAAAAACAATTATTTCTGGAAGGGAGAGTCAAAACTAGAGCATTAACTAATCACTTATTCAGTTCCAGAAAACAAACATCACATTATTCAATAAAAAAATTAACCCCTTTTGTGTTTACTTAGTTAACAGGCTAGATATCCGTGCATTTTTTTAACAAACTGTCAGTAATAACATGACAATCAATGAAAATTAAGAATATTAGTAACATCTTTAGGAATTTTCCATTCATCAAACACTTTTGTTTTAGCAGGATCAATGGTTATTCCATCCTAATTTACTGTGTTCCCATGAAAATAAATTTGTGTTAACAAAAAATATCGCTCGCTAAATTTTCAATATAGTTTTTTTCCTTCATGTTTTTAAAATAACCCTTAAATGTTTTTCATGCTCCTATTAACTTTTAGAATAAATACTTGAATATCATCAATAAACACAACTACAAACTTATCCATGAACTCATGAAATATTCTATTCATAAGATCCATGAATACAATAGGAGAATTAGTTACACCAAATGACATAACAACAAATTCATAACACCCATATCCAGTATGGAACGTAGTCCTCTAGATGTATGTTTCTTTAACTTTCAACTGATGGTACCTCAAACTCTGGTCAACCTTCAAAAAATATTATGCTCCTTAGAGTTGATAAAACAATTCATCAATGTGAGGCAAAGGATAATTGTTTTTAGAAATTATGTTATCAAAGGTTATATAATCAATGAAAAGTTTCATGTAACCATCATTCTTTTTAATGAACAAAATAGAAGTACCCCATGATGAATTTCTAGGAAAAATGAATCCTTTATCAAGAAACTATTACTACTAATTTTTCAATACAAGAAGCTCCATTTGATCCATTCGATATGAGGGTTTTGAAATTAGCTAAGCATTAGAAACTAAGTCAAATATAAACTCAACATCTTGATTAGGTATAATACTAGGTAACACATCAGGAAAAACATCCGGATATTCATTTACTACAAACACATCATTAATTTGAACAGTTCGATCATTTTCACCAATATAGGAAAGATAACTATCATTTCCATATTTCAACAGTTTCTCACCTTACTGATATTTTAACAATTATATGGGTTCATTCTTGTATAAAAACTGAAAAAATTGCTGAAAAAAACTTCTTTATCTCTACAATCAATACTAGCATGATAAACAAAAATCCAATCCATACCATGAGTGATATCAATCACTACTAAGGGAAAGACACCATGGATTCCTGGTAATGTATATTCAAAGACCACAATAGAATGTTTTTTATAATTCCTCTTTACTATAATATTTCCCCCTGGTGTTTTAAAAATATTTTATGGTATAATTTATTGAGGTGATATTTTCAATATACCAAAACATTTCTCAAAAATAAAGGAATGTGTAAAACCCATATCCAGAAAAACATTATCAAAAACTCGGTAAACAAACAAGGTACCTGATAAAACATCATTGGATGGCCTGACATCTGCTGATGTAGTTACAAATGATCTCATTATACCTTTATTCCTATAGTCTAGCTTCTTTGTATCGTTCAGATCACTCTTTTGGACACGCATTTTTTTAATGACCCATCTCACAACATTTAAAAAACCTTACAGTTTACTTATTATGATTATTTTTAGGATTATTTTTATAATAATATAATTAAATATGTCTAAATATACCACATTGAAAAAGCATCCTAATTTTGTAAGAAATTAACAATTGTTCTTTTTTCCACACTTTTCAAAAACTAGAAATTGGACTTTCATACAATCATATATATTTGATTGATTCTTACACATCACATTCTATTTGGACATATTCATTTCATATTTATGAATGTTCATGTGATCATGTGAATACTCCATTTCTAAAATCTCATAAAATCGTACAATTTTCACATAACTTTTGAACTCACAGAAAGCCAATGCCCTTAGATATATTGGCTTCAATACTGAGTAAAAATGGTTGGTTTTTCTATCAAGATCCAGAATAAGATTTAGATCATACCTTTCCAGTTGATTGAAGCATGATTCATAAAAAACCACTATATAGTTTTCCTTCTAGTTCAATTGAAGGAAATTATTCTCCATTCTATATCGAACCACATATTTAAAATATTTTTCAGGGAATAGACTTTTGAATTCATCTCACTCTAAGGCTTCAATCTCCTCTCTATCCCTGATAATCTAGACCATTGAACACTACTGATCAGATTCACCGTCAAAACGAAAAATGGAAAGACTTTACTTTTTAATATCTGAACATCCCATAACATCGAATAACTTTTCATGGGCATTTATCTATTCTTAAACTGCTACTGGATTACCAGATCCATTTAAATCAAGAGAGTGTTTCCACATAAAATATTATACTTTCATCATCTTTCTTTGTAGTGCTCTTGTTTTTCTCCTGAATTGATGATAATACAATTTATTGCACGTGTCAGCTGAGACATTGCTATCATAAAATGCTCAGTTCCAAACCCTACCATTCCAGACACCAGATTTGAAAGGATATCATTCAATCCATTATTTTCCACTTCAAATTTGTTGTTTCTTCTATGTAAAACCATTTTGAACAAAGATATCTTAGTTGAAGAAACATGGTAATGTTAAAATTATATAATATTTCAACTTAACCAAATAGTAAAAACATTTATGGTATTATTTCAACATTATCCTAACAGCTAAATTTATCTTAACAATCATCTGATTACGAAAATAGGGACTCAAAATTATTATATTACCTAACCTTTAATTTTAGTCAAGATTTATCTTCCTTTTAATTATAGGATACTTTAAAGATTAGTGTTTTAGAAAATTAGGATATAATACATATAGAATGTTCCAAATTTATACAGACCAGATCCCAGAAAATTTGTATCCATTTCTTCGAAAATATAAAACTTATAAAATAAAAAATGTTTTCTATTATAAATATTCGTAACATTTATCTTGGATTCCTTAATTGTCTTATGTATCCTGATAACCTATGAAAATCATCTAAAAACTTTTTATGATCAAAAAAATATTATTAAGGGATATAAAACAAAGGAAATCAAAAATTAGTCTATGAATATATGGAAATGTAAGAAATCATTTTTGAAAATACATACAAGTCACTCATATATACTTAATTTGTAAAACTTGATATTTCCATAATATTCACAAAAAACATAAAGAATATAAATAAAACCATACAGGTATCTTGGGCATAAGTTACATAAACCTTTAGTCCTCTTAGCTGCCTTATGATTTGTAACCCTTATGGCTACCTTATAATTTAACTCTCATGACAACATTATTATGTAACCATCACAGTTAAACTCAGAGTAACCATAAGGCTGACCTCCAAATTACATAAAAAAAATTCTAGATGGATATATAGGTCCCACCCATCATTGTAACACCCCAAGATTTTATGAATAATATTCTTTTAATTTCATTAATGTCTTGTTTTGTATTCTACACCAAGATTACCTTGCTCTATACGCAACACCGTATCAGCTTGTAGTATACGCAACACTATTCTTGGATTGTGTTACACACAATTTTGATAATAGTTATTCTACACAACATTGAGTATATATATATATATATATTAAATGTATAAATGAAATATTGTTGGATTCTGTTATATGAAACAACGAAGGATTCTTTCACAACACGCAACCCTGACTTGGCTTGCATTGCACGCAATCGAGACCTTCCTCGATAGCGTGTGTTGTACGCAATACCCGGTTTTAATAAACAACGATATATTATTATAATATTGTAATCAACTATCCATTATGAATAGTATTAACTAAATTTTTAATTTTATAACATTATTATTCATCTTACACATTTTCTAGAACATGGTATAAGAACAAAATAAAAGTTTCGGGTAAAATAAGTATTTTTCAGAAAATGCAATTTTGCCGCCTTTTGATGGTGCACCCATATTAAATATAGTATCTGACATTTTTATAATTTCAATTTGACATAATATAATTCTTCTTTTGAATCAGGATATAAAAATTTACATTAGATAAAGTTTTTTTGATAACTTTCATATTTTAATGAATAGTAAAAACACGGTATATTTTAATTAAAAACAACTTTTTTCATCGTAATATCTTATGTGGTTAAATTATAATATTGAATGGTTTTAAAGTATAAATATAATATATTTTTACCATTTAATATAATTTATGTCATTATCATTGATTTTACCTTGAATTCGTAGGTTAAATCAATTCAATCTTTTGCAATGTTTTAAAGAAAAACTCATTTTCTTTCGAAAATGGGATTAATTTTAATTTAATTTATGCATCTTTTGTGTATTGAATTTGGAAAAATGGATTCCATATTTGGAATCAGTGGGTCCAAATTATATTAATAAGCTAATTTTTATTTTTGGGCATTGTGAATAGAAACTACGGTAAATTTTATTTACTATAGTTAAAGATAAATCGGGTAATTGAGGGTAAATTTAAGATTATAAAATTACCCTAACACTTGGAAAAATCCTATTGGATGGCGAAACGTAGACCCATATAACCTAAGGGTCGGATTAGATTAATTTTATAGACTTTTGTCCATGAAAATAATTTAATTATTATTAAAACCAAAGAATGTGACAACATGTCACTTTATTAAATCTTATAAGTATAATAATTTTAAATTAGTGATAAACTTCATGAAACATAGAACATGAATAGTCTACTGAAATCTAATAAAATTATATACATCATAGGAATTTATTTAGAATTTTTAGGGATTAAATAATTATCATTTATTATGACACAAAGATGATGAAGTAATTGTCTTATTAATGAAATATTGACATAATTGATGTTATAAATGCCCAAATAAATGTAATTTGAGACGTTTTATGACGTAAAATAATTTTATAGGTTAATATGACATGTTATTGTTGATTTAAGTAACTTTTATTGAACTAATAATTCTTTTATGAATTTTATAAAAATCATGTACCAAATAGTGTCAAAATTGACATAAAAGAGTTTTTAAAATAAATATTATATTATTAATTGTTATTTTATTCCAAAAAATCTAAGTTTCGTCCAAATGACTTATATAAGGTTATATATATTAATAATAAACAACTTGGGGTTCGTTTGGCTTGATATAGTAAGTTTATTAACCATATAGTGTAAGAAAACAAAAAGACACGGTAAAAGTTAAATTATTTAACATAGAGTTAAATCTAATTGATAAGGTTAAAATAATAACCTAAAATTGTATAAATCCTATTTAATGAGATGATTTCGACCCATCCCCACCTTAGCTTCTAAATATATAAATTTGGAGCTATTTAAAACCGAACATGACTTTATAACAAAATAATATTTTTAGTTTTCCCAAAGGTGCCCCTCTCCTCCCTTATAAAAGGGCACCTCCTCCCTCTCCTCCTCACACCAATTTGACCGTTCAAGCTCAGCCAACCCCTGCCAAAAACTCTTATCCAATTCCCTAGTATCATCCTAGAGGTCCTGGTCTTCTTCAAAGACCATCCTTAGTTCTTTAAGTGGAGGTTACGAAAAGGCGCGTCAAAAAGAGGTAATATCCATTACCGATATTTTTCAATTTCTTTCTTCTTCATATTCTTCTTATTTAGTTGTTTCATGATAAAGTAATAACATAAGTATTTCATATATACTGATATGTTATTATAAATATGAAACAACTCTAATTAACCTTCTATCCATCCTACGGAAAAAGGAAATCACTGAGCGTGCATACGTACGGAATACCGTCTCCACGCTGTGGTGTAATCTATTTTACGCCACCACCTTAATTGGATGGGTATAATGGTTTAAGGAGTAACTATATATGATTATTATAGAGTGATATTGATACTTAAATAGTATACATACACTGCAACACAATTCCACGACCATGGGAACGATATCATCGCTCGTGCGTACGTACGGACTACCGCCTCCACGACGCGATGGGATTCATTCTCCATGTTAACCATTTAAGATTTATTATAAATTATATATAAGAAATAATAATGAAATATATGACATTATAAAGCTACTGGATTTATGTATATATGTATGTCATCTACTTACTTCCATTCAAGACAATAAGGAAAGGAAAACAGCGTTCATGCGTACGTACGGACTACCGTCTCCATGAACGGTGTGTTTCATTTCATTTATATATTTATTATATATATATATATATACTGAATATATATGATATATAAATCATGTTTTATATTCTGGAAGTAAGTAAATCATGATATAAGTAATACTAATGTCAATAACAACAAGTCCAAACACCTACGATAAATGAAACGATTTTACCCAAAACGCTTCTTTAACATGGAATTTACAAAAGAACGGGTAATATAAAGTCATAAGTGAACCATATATGATATCATAACAATTAATATGATTCTTTAATAAGTTAATGACATTTTTTAAATCATTATACAGGAGGTTCGGACACTTACGAAGCAAATCAGACTTAAGGTAAGGAAAATATCACAATCTCATTTTTATCTGAGATTGTTTATACTTTGGAATTTACTGTGGTGTATTTTATCATCCACATCCATGTTTCCTCAATATGTAATATTATTTCCATCCACCTACAATTTTTTAAATCCAATTTTACCCTTCGTTGAGTTATTAGTAAAGGATATGAAAGGAATCTTTTGTCATTTTTCGTACGAGGTACTTTTTTTGACATTTCCGACAAAAGTATGAGAAGAATGTTTTTTTTAACTTATACGGCATGAATGGATTTTTAAAACATTATTTCCAAGAAGCTTCCTTTACAAGTTTTCAAGTTTATTTTTAATCAACTTCTTTTATTTTATAATTGTACGACATGTTAAGAAAGGAAATGTTTTTTTGAAGAAGAAAGGATATTTTCCTCAAGAATGGAGTTCAAGTGTTTTATCAAAATTATTTTCCATCTAAGATAATAAAGGGTTCTGTTTTTATCCCTATTATTACATTGATTTGATTATGTTGTGATGGAATTATTTTTATGAATTCCATTATCATATATGAATTGTTTTATGATGTCATGATGTTTAAGATTCACATTTTTATTACATGGGTTATGTAATGATGTATGATTTATGATTTTGTGGCACACATAAGAATGGTATCATTATGAGATGGGTGGGACCTATATCTCCCTCCAATGCATTGGTTAAAGATTTTATATCTCATGAGATAGACATGGCTGGAATGGTAGGTTATACCGGTTCAGTAAAACACGACTGAAACGAGGGTGACTCGGTTCAGAAATGGACTTTGTCCACTAATATAGTCTTGGCAATGAGTCTTGACTAACAAGAAATTATTCTCTATGATTATGTGTGTATTCCAAAATGTTTCATGTCTTATGTTATGATTATTGGGATTTCATTTCACTACTATTATTTATCCCATGTTATGAAATTATGCTCTCTTTTGCAGGTTAAGATTTCCAAAATGTTATGTTCTTATGAAAATGATGTGATTGAAATTTCTTTTGTTTACCCTTACTGAGAATTTGAGCTCAACCTTTTATGTTTTATTTTCCCCAGGATATAAAGAAAGGTTTTAGGTAAAAAACGATGATCATTATGGTAGATGTTGAAGATATTTCACCACGATTAGAAGATTATATTCTGAGTTTCCAAAGACACTAAACTATTACGATCCTTGTGTGTGTGTTTTTGTTAAGTACTATGTATTCCGCAAAAGTAATGTAATGTCCATGTATGTCATGCTTCGGGTCTCTACATTTGGTATCAGAGGAAAGGTTTAGTCAACCTTTGGAAACTAGGATGTGAAAACGTTAGTGAGATCCCTAGAGATATTTCTACAGTATGTCTAGGGATGTACCTATGGATAAGTATACGTATAGGATATAGTCCTATAACTATGGTAACGATATTAGATTAAACCAAAGATGTTAGTTATTGAAGTTACTCCTAATTTATTATGATTTCTGCCTCTCACACTATTCTTTTTGGGTTTTATAAAATGGGTGGAAATAAGATGATTCACGATAATGGAGGATATGATGGACAATGGAATGATATTCTTCATGAGAACCCAAATGAAATGGGATTTGGAAGTCCAAACATCATTATTATGCCGAATCAGCAATCTCATAATATGATCTATAAAGTAAAATTTGGTAAGTTTCCTGACTCCGCTAATAAGAGAAAGATGGAGTTTCATGATGATCATAGAGGAAAGAAAGTTGAATTTCCCCTATGTAAATAATGTGGGAAGAGGCATCAAGTAGAATGTTTCAAAGGAACTAAAAGATGATTTGGGTGTGGAAAAGAAGGACACAAATCCAGTATGTGCAAAGGAAAAGGTTCAGTTAACACTAGGGATGAGGATAATGGTATTGCTACGACATCAACAATGGTTAAATGTTTTAAATGTGGAATGTACGGGCATTATGCAAACCAATGCCCTAAGGGAAAGTCTCATGAAGAGAATCAGTATGGTCGTATGGGAAGTATTTATGTGGATGATGATGAAGAGACTACAAATGATATGTGAGATGAAAGAATTGTTGAAGCTCAGTCAATGGTTTAAGAATGTAGTGGAATGATTACATGTTTATCATGTGTAATGTTGTATAAGTAATCTCATGGTACTATGGAATAAAAAGACATCTAAGAATTGTTACACTGTTGTCTTTCCTTGAGTTTTGAATGTGTATGATTAATGTTACCAGTATCCATGAAAGGTTATTCAGATATTTTTGGAATGTAGATGATATGCGCATAATGAAGGGATAAAGAGAAAATTAAATGTTTGATAGTATTCATGAGCTCATGACTGATATAAGGAGAAGGTTATATCATGGTTTGAGTATTTAGAATTTTGGGATTTTGGTATGTGGAAAGAGCTAACATTTGACAGCATTCATGTTTTCACTAATGTTTAATGGGTATTCATTTTTCAAGACAATACATCATTAAGGTATTCACATGATTGGAATGTGACCAACACGATATATGGGGGATAAATGATGGTATTCACTTTCTTGGTTGAGGACATTTCAAGTAATCATTTTCTTTATACTATGAGCTTGGACCGATGTATTTTAGATAATCCTAAAGATTGGAATAGATTATGTTGGACATAAGTTAGGATAGAACTTTTTTCGATATTATTGATGGGATGTTATACTAATATAGCTTTATAAAAAGGAAAACCTGCAGGACAGGCAATAGCCCATCGCTTCGGACAAGGCTATGGGAATCGAACCCACAACCGAAGTGCGACGGGCCTTTATCGCCTACCACTGGCCTACAGGAAGTCCCTGTTTAGTAGAAACTAGTTTTATTATATTAAGCAGTATTATATATGAAGTATAAGTCCATTTTAGGAACCATATATGATTAATCTCACTATAGATCGACTTATGTATATAACTTTTGCTAACCTTTTGTTTGAGACAGATGGAATGACTCGTCATTCTATCACATGATCTGCAAACACTTAACGAATAACAAATTCAACTTCATTTATTTAAGAGATGAAGTGGAAATTGTTCAAGGCACGAACAACAGTGAGATTCTACCAAAATAAAGTAAGTATTTATTCTAATTCAAAATTTTCCACTTTAGGGAAATGATATTGAAAACCAAAAATGTTGTCCTAGTGCCCTTATATCCGATGAATCAGATGGTACCCTAGATCGTCACAAATTTATGGCTTTGTGATTTCTGGCTTTTCCATAGCCATGTTCTCTACCACTCTCCATCATAACATGATTGTTATATTTCTCTTCAATATCTATATTTTCACCTATGTGGAAACCTAGTGATTAGTTTATTTGGGTAACCGTTACAGTTCATACTTTTGTTTTTAAAGATTGGTCTTAGTATTCCATTTTATGATGTGGGTTTCTATTAAAGAAATTTTCAAGTAGCAAACCATTTATAACCCAAATGAATTTCAAGGGCGAAATTCATTTTAAGGGGGGTAGAATGTAACACCCCGAGATTTTATGAAATATATTCTTTTAATTTCATTAATGTCTTGTGTTTTATTCTACACCAAGATTACCTTGCTCTATACGCAACACCGTATCAGCTTGTAGTATACGCAACACTATTCTTGGATCGTGTTACACACAATTTTGATAATAGTTATTCTATACAACATTGAGTATATATATATATATATATTCAATGTATAAATGAAATATTGTTGGATTCTGTTATACGAAACAATGAAGGATTCTTTCACAACACGCAACCCTATCTTGTCTTGCATTACACTCAATCACGACCTTCCTCGATAGCGTGTGTTGTACGTAATTCCCGGTTTTAATAAACAACGATATATTATTATAATATTGTCATCAACTAGCCGTTATGAATAGTATTAACTAAAATTTGAATTTTATAACATTATTATTCATCTTACACATTTTCTAGAACATGGTATAAGAACAAAATAAATTTTTCGGGTAAAATAAGTATTTTTCAAAAAATGTAGTTTTGTCGCCTTTTGATGGCGCACCCAAATTAAATCTAGTTTTTGACTTATTTATAAGTTCAATTTGACAAAATAAAATACTTCTTTTGAATCAGGATATAAAAATTTACATTACATAAAGTTTTGATATTTTTCCGATAACTTTCATATTTTAATGAATAGTAAAAACACGCTATATTTTAATTAAAAACAACTTTTTTCCTCGTAATATCTTATGTGGTTAAATTATAATATTTAATGATTTTAATGTATAAATAGAATATATTTTTACCATTAAATATAATTTATGTCCTTAGCATTGACTTTACCATGAATTCGTAGGTTAAATCAATTCAATCTTTTGCAATGTTTTAAAGAAAAACCCATTTTCTTTCGACAACGGGATTAATTTTAATTTATTTTCTGCATCTTTTTTGTATTTAATTTGGAAAAATGGATTCCATATTTGGAATAAGTGGGTCCAAATTATATTAATAAGTTACTTTTTATTTTTGGGCATTGTGAATAGTAACTATGGTAAATTTTATTTACTATAGTTAAAGGTAAATCGGGTAATTAAGGGTAAATATAAGATTATAAAATTACCCTAACACTTGGAAAAATCCTATTGGATGGCTAAAATTAGACCCATATAACCTAAGGGTCGGATTAGATTAATTTTATGGACTTTTTCCATGCAAATAATTTAATTATTATTAAAACCAAAGAATGTGACAACATGTCACTTTCTTAAATCTTATAAGTATAATAATTTTCATTTAGTGATAAACTTCATGAATATTAGAACATGAATAGTCTCCAAAAATATAATAAAATTATATACATCATAGAAATTTATTTATAATTTTTAGGAATTAAATAATTATAGTTTATTATGACACAAAGATGATGCAGTAATTGTCTTATTAATGAAATATTGACATAATTGATGTTATAAATGCCCAAATAAATGTAATTTGAGACGTTTTATGACATACACTAATTTTATAGGTTAATATGACATGTTATTGTTGATTTAAGAAACTTTTTTCGAACTTATAATTCTATTATGAATTTCATAAAAATCATGTACCAAATAGTGTCAAAATTGACATAAATTAGTTTGTAAAAACAATATTATATTATTAATTGTTATTTTATTCCTAAAAATCTAAGGTTCTTCCAAATGACTTATATAAGGTTATATATATTAATAATAAACAACTTGGGGTTATTTTGTCTTGATATAGTATGTTTATTAACCATATAGTGTAAGAAAACAAAAAGACACGGTAAAAGTTAAATTATTTAACTTAGAGTTAAATCTAATTGATAAGGTTAATATAATAACCTAAACTTGTATAAATCCTATTGGATGAGAGGATTTAGACACATCCCCACCTTATCTTCTAAATATATCAATTTGGAGCTATTTAAAACCGAACTTGACTTTATAATAAAATAGTATTGTTAGTTTTCCCAAAGGTGCCCCTCTCCTCCCTTATAAAAGGGCACCTCCTCCCTCTCCTCCTCACACCAATTTGAGCATTCAAGCTCGGCCAAACCCTGAAAAAATTTCTTCTCCACTTCCCTAGTATCATCCTAGAGGTCCTGGTCTTCTTCAAAGACCAACCTATGTTCTTTAAGTGGAGGTTAAGAAAAGGCACGTCAAAAAGTGGTAATATCCATTACTGATCTTTTTCAATTTCTTTCTTCTTCAACATCTTCTTCTTTAGTTGTTTCATGATAATGTAATAACATCAGTTTTTATTATATACTGATATGTTATTATAAATATGAAACAACTCTAATTAACCTTCTATCCATCCTATGGAAAAAGGAAATCATCGCGCGTGCATACGTACGGAATACCATCTCCACGCCGTGGTGTAATCTATTTTCCGCCACCAGCTTAATTGGATGGGTATAATGGTGTAATAAGTAACTATATATGATTATTATAGAGTGATATTGATACTTAAATAGTATACATACACTGCAACACAATTCCACGACCATGGGAACGATATCATCGCTCGTGCGTACGTACGGACTACCGTCTCCACGACGCGATGAGATTCATTCTTCATGTTAACCATTTAAGAATGATTATAAAGTATATATAAGAAATAATAATGAAATATATGACATTATGAAGCTACTATATTTATGTATATATGTATTTCATCTACTTACTTCCATTCAATACAATAAGGAAAGGAAAACAGTGTTCATGCGTACGTACGGACTACCGTCTCCATGAACGGTGTGTTTCATTTCATTTATATATTTATTATAAATATATATACTGAATATATATGATATATAAATCATGTTTTATATTTTGGAAGTAATTAAATCATGATATAAGTAATAATAATGTCAAGAACAACAAGTCCAAACACCTACGATAAATGAAACGATTTTACCCAAAACGCTTCTTTAACATTGAATTTACAAAAGAACGGGTAATATAAAGTCATAAGTGAACCATATATGATATCATAACAATTAATAATATTCTGTAATAAGTTAATGATATTATTTAAATAATTATACTGGAGTTTCGGACACTTACGAAGCAAATCAGACTTAAGGTAAGGAAAATATCACAATCTCATTTTTATCCGATATTGTTTATACTTTGGAATTTACTGGGGTGTATTTTATCATCCACATCCATGTTTCCTCAATATGTAATATTATTTCCATCCACCTACAATTTTTTAAATCTAATTTTACCCTTCGGTGAGTTTTTAGTAAAGGATATGTGGGAATCTTTTGTCATTTGCATACGAGGTACTTTTTTACTTTTCCGACAAAAGTACGAGAAGAATGTTTTTTTTAACTTATACAGCATGAATGGATTTTTAAAACGTTATTTTGAAGAAGATTCCTTTACAAGTTTTCATGTTTATTTTTAATCAACTTCTTTTAGTTTATAATTGTATGACGTGTTAAGAAAGGAAATGTTTTTTTGAAGAAGAAAGGATATTTTCTTCAAGAATGGAGTTCAAGTGTTTTATCAAAATTATTTTCCATATAAGATAATAAGGGGTTCTATTTTTATCCCTATTATTACATTGATTTGATTATGTTGTGATGGAATTATTTTTATGAATTCCTTTTTCGTATATGAATTGTTTTGTGATGTCAGGATGTTTAAGATTCCCATTTTTATTACATGGGTTATGTAATGATGTATGATTTATGATTTTGTGGCACACATAAGAATGGTATCATTATGAGATGGGTGGGACCTATATCTCCCTCCAATGAATTGGGTAAAGATTTTATATCTCATGAGATAGACATGGCTGGAATGGTAGGTTATACCGGTTCAGTAAAACAGGACTGAAACGAGGGTGACTCGGTTCAGAAATGGACTTTGTCCACTAAGATAGTCTTGGAAATGATTCTTGACTAACAAGAAATGATTCTATATATTTATGTGTTTATGCCCCAAAGTTTCATGTCTTATGTTATGATTATTAAGATTTCATTTCACTACTATGATTTATCCCATGTTATGAAATTATGCTCTCTTTTGTAGGTTAAGATTTCCAAAATGTTATGTTCTTATGAAATTGATGTGATTTATATTTCTTTTGTTTACCCTTACTGAGAATTTGAGCTCACCATTTTATGTTTTCTTTTCCCCAGGATATAAAGAAAGGTTTTAGGTTTAAAAAAATAAGATCTTTATGGGATATGTTGAAGATCCTTCACCACAATTAGAAGATTATATTCCGAGTTTCCAAAGACACTAAACTATTATGATCCTTGTGTGTGTGTTTTTGTTATGTACTAAGTATTCCACAAAAGTAATGTAATGTCCATGTACGTCATGATTCGGGTCTCTAAAATCATCATATAAAATTCCCATGGAATATAACATAAACATACACCATGAATAATTTCATAAAAACATTGATTTTGAATTTTGTAAAATAGAATTTTAAAAGGGGATTTTAAAAGAGAAGCCCCTTATAAATATTATATAATTGAATTGGGACTTAATAGAATGAATGAAATATGTATATGCACTGTAAAAACAAATAATTAATCATAATAAAAACAAAAATCATCGCACAAACTATTATAATACCACATAATTAATGAATTAGAAGGTTAACCCAAAGAATGGAAATTGGGATAATAAATCTCTTACCTCGGGCTCTTCTTACTTCAAACATTATTAAACCACCTATATAATAGTTAAATGTGTGTTATTAATATATTATATAAACTTATTAATTTTTATAACACATTATATTTTCATTTTATAAAATCATGTCATCCTTAATTAGTAGTATTTTGTTCCTTCCATTGTTTTAGATACGTTCTTTACATGATTTCCATGGCCAGATTGTATTTGATTTTCCAATTGTATGGAAATGAAATTATAGAAGTGGAATGAAATAATATTAATATGTTTCAAGAATATTAAATGATTCTATAAATAATTTTGGTTATGTGGTATGCGTATTGATCATTAGGTAAATCTGTTGTGATATCCATTTAGATCATTTTGGCGGTTCTGTTATAATCACGAACTAGTTTGATTATATAACATAATATTATGTATATATGTTAACTATATAACATTAAAGAGTAAATATAATAAACATTATGATCTGTTTGAACCATTAAAATGGGTTGATAACCTATTCTGAATGAATTAATGGAAATTGAAAACACATCATCCTTGATTTTGGTAAATCAGTACATCATGGAGGGTGTTTTTATTATTAATATTAGAGGAATATAATAGTAATGATGATGATGAATTTTTTCATAAACATGATAAAAACAAATAATATATATTATACTGTAGCTTTAATTTCTCTTGTATAATAGGAGGATAATATAGTATAAGAAAAGAAAAAGAATTGAAAAGAAAACTCGAGAAAATGAAAGAGGATCATTACCTCTTGATCTCATATAATTGAGATCATCCTTAAGGCCCTTTGTTTTGGCCTTTTGGTGAGACCATAAGGTCTTGGAAAAAGGGGAGGGGCTTGGGAAGAGTTTATTTTAGATGTTAGAAAAGGGACAAGGCTTGAGTGGTGTTAGAGGATGAGGGGATTAGGGTGGTAATTATATTGAATGAGAGGAGGGGGTTTACATTATTTTAATCAATATTTTAATATTTTTTCTAAAGACTATGAATATTGATGATTCATGTTACCCAATTAGAAATTTG
Source organism: Viscum album (assembly GCA_963277665.1). NCBI lineage: Eukaryota > Viridiplantae > Streptophyta > Magnoliopsida > Santalales > Viscaceae > Viscum > Viscum album. The sequence continues at coordinate 266,207,496 of OY728132.1, read as the reverse complement.
GGCATGTGAGTTCAAACCATGGGTGATTACATCATCCATGCTTCTAGTAATAGTTTATTTAACTGATAATGTTTATAAATTGTATACTATTACATTTTACTATTCATTAATAATTCATGAAATTTAGAAAAATCCCAAAAAATAACCCTAACCATTTGTCGAAATATATAATTCCAAAATGAACTCCATTTTATGAAAATAATTTTCTAAATACGAGAAAATTATTTTTTAATTAAAAATATGTTTTATTCCAAAAATAACTATTTTAAAACAATAAATGGTTTGATATCACCATGAAATATTAATAGAGTTCTCATTATCTTATAACCCTAAGGAAATAAAATAATAATACATTACACTATTCATAAGGTTCATTTACTATTCATAAATGTATATTACTATTCTCCTAAAAAATGTTAGTTCTATCATACACTAAATAACTTATTGATCACAGTTGTAGATGACGGTTTTTATAAATTCAAAAAGATGAAGTGGAAAAATAAAGTTTAACAGCTAGTTTAAAACTATATCATTAAAAAAATGTTTCATTATGAATATTCTCAGTGTTTCAAGCATTTGTGTAAATTTATTTGTAAAAAATTGGAGTGCTAGAAAAATACCATGGATAATAATAATTGAATTCCTAATGAAGTAAATGCCTAATTATTGGACGTTATGATCTCAGGCATCATGATACCTCTATCGGCAAGTCCATTAAGTACAAACCATTTTATACTAGATTACTAATTTTCATAATGAGAGTATCAAATATCAGGGGGATATATAATTATGGCCCCCACCCATCACACCATGTACAAATAATTCTTTATATCTTTAGTAGTTGATTAAATTATTGAACAACGTGACTTATCTCAATATTTTAGTATTTATTAAGGAATACAAATTTATCAATATTTCTAAAAACAAAATTCAACTAAAATAACCATGTGTATAAATGATCTATGTTTTATAAAATAATAAAATCAGTCAAATATAATATATATATTTTTGAAAAATATAATGTTCAATGATAATAGAAAATTTAATATTTCAATAGATAACTATTGACTAAAAAATGAATCAACAATGTGAAGGTCAACAATTTAATTTTTAAAAATTATCATAAAACATACAAATAAATAATTTCTATTATATTAATACAATATATCCCAAGTGGATCATAACTGCAATAAATGTTTGATGTCGGTGATGAATTGAAATACCATAAAAATTTCATTAAAAACATTCTTGATGAAAATAATATTTAATTTTGAAAATAATTGTAAATGAAAAGGTTGTATTTTTTTATTTTCATCTATTTTAAAATTATCTTTCATACTTATAAATTATTCATTAAAACATTGACTAGTCATGATAGAAGGAAATTTTGTGCACGCTGATTACATTAAACCAAATATGCCTTATACATTTTCTGTAAAATCAAAATGGGATTTCTTTTCAAAAAGATATGAAGATAACCTTCAAATATTTTTTTAAAAGGTAAAATAGAGTAATATTTTATTCAATAAAAAAATTTAAAATGTTAAAAAAATTTGAGAATAATTCTAGAAAACATGGTTTTGGAATAAAATAATTTTCTGACTGAGGAAATAAGTAAAATTGGATTTTCTTAAAAACATTATATCCATCATTTTATGTAAAAAAAAGTTTGAAGATGGTAAAATTGAATTAAGATATCATTTAAAACCTATGGAAACTAAATTTAATTTTTTTTTCAACAAATGGTCAAATAATGTTTTTATCTAAAATTTAATAATAAAAAACTTGATTAGAATGAGATTGCAAAATAAACCCCAACAATTACCATAATGTTAAAGTTAGAATTAGTCAATGAATACATTATGTATACCAACTATAAACACACATGATATAATTGTAAATAATAAATAATACATCAAAAATTCATTTCACATAAAATCCAATAATATCGAATATGACAAAGAACTAATAAAACCCAATGAAAAGAAATTGAGTTATGAAATTCATTACCACTTGGTAACTCTCAAGTAAAATACTAATGGAGGTAATAATTTAATTTTAAAATAAAAATAACATTAATTGTTTATTAATACAGATATTACATTTCAAATAGTCTTTATATAAACCATATAAAATAAATTAGGTCTATAATATTATAATATGCCTCAATGAAAGGAAATTAATATGAAGTCCCCTACCGCACGCTTCCTTTTAGTTGAACATAATTTAACCTCCTATATAGTAGTTTAAAACATGTTATTAACTTATAAATTAAATATATTAACATTTATATAATCTATATGATCCTTCCATAACATCTTATTACCTCTTCGTTAATAATCATTCATTATTTTCATTGTTTTTGTGTTAATTGCTTTGTCTTATCATTCGCTCTTTGTCATGAATGTTTTGATTCTTTTATATATTATATAGTTTAATAATATAAAGAATAATAATCATAAAATAATTATTATATTCATAAATAAATTGTTCTTTTAACACCAATAATTAAATTAGGTTCTTATAAATAAAGTCATTCACGATCACATAGACAGTTGTCCATACAAATGCATGAGTAACATTTCAATTTTTCAAAGGCCATTATCAAAAGTTAGTAATTAATATTTTATCTTCACATAATGATTATAATATAAAAAATAACATATTATTTCATTAATATATTTATATATATCATCTATGTTGTGTGGTGATGAAAATAGAGTCTCATCGCTTTGTGAAAACGGTGGTCCACACGTATACTAATTATGTTATCATTTTTTTGTGAGTGAAAATGATTGAAATAAAATGATATATTATATTTTATGGGTGATAAATGTGTCAATAAAATAAATATTAGTTAATTTATATCATTTATATTTGTTTAATGTATACTTTTTACCATCCATTTAAATCATTATTGAAAAAATGAATCACATTGCTTTTCGAGGCAGTAGTCTTCCGTACAATCGACTGACATTTTTGTATCCACTATAAAATCAAAATTAAAAAGTTTTATATAATATATTTACTCCATAGAAATTAATATATTATAAATATAATATATATATTTTATATCAATCATCACACCCAACTATGAGAGGGGGTATTGGAAAAACGAATGACATTAGTTATCGAGACGAATGTATGTCATACACCTGAATAATGATTTTGTAACACATTTGGAGGAAATGAGGATGCTTTCATGTAATTAACATATAATTAATAAATATTTTTATATATAAGATTCTTATATTATTATATAATCATGGTTTAATAATAATTTAGGGAGGGGGAAGACCACATGTCATTTGATGGAGTCCCAGGAGGACCTAGAGTAGGCGAATCTTAGCTAAGGAGTTTTTTGGTGGGAATTTTTTTACCACGATCCCCTTCTTCTTAGCAGGTTGGACACTTTTGTAGTTTTCTTTTGGCGTGCCCTGTAATTTTCTTTTTTGTACTTCTGTTGCACTCTGGTTTGGGATAGATGTATGCATGAATTTTACTTTCTATTTTTATATATCTCTCCACTATATCATAGATGTGTGTGTGGGTGCGTGTGTACAGGTGTGATAGCATAAGGTCTCCCATGTGTGTGATATCCTACTGGGTACTAGTCGCCAACCCCTGGACTTTTGGTGGTGGGCTTGGGGAGTTGCGGCTCGAGCCCTGTTGGGTCGGGTCGTGACAAAGACATGATTTTTTAAACCAAGGGTAAAATGTTAATTTTCAAATTATAATTTTACCTTCTTAATTCCTTTCAATTAGTGTTTTTATATTTCCACCATTCGAAGCTATTTTCCCTTTACACCTCCTATTTTCCTCATAATTTATTCACTCCTCAAGGTATCATCGATCTTTCATTAGGATATTATAGGGCCTCTTAATTGTAGAGTCTAATGTAATGCGGTCATCTGAATCTTCATTTTAATTGAATATTTATATAGAAATAATAACCACTAATTTTATCATCCCTATTTATTTCTAAATCCCACATGGTGGTTATATATTTTCTTCCTTCATCTTATAGATTATGTTTCAACTTCTCATTTGGTTGTCAACCCCTACTTGCACACATACTATTATAGTGGCAATATAATTAACGCCAAGGGGTAGCATGAGAGGTAATACAAATTAATTTTCCTTTAAAGACTTTTTCTGTATATATTATCTTAAAAAATCTAAATGGATAAATTGATAATTCCTCTTTTTCTGTCAAAGATTGATTTTCAAGTGTTCATATCCTTTATTAATTTATTAGTTATCCTTTATGGATATTAATTTTTTATTTAATTATTATCATATCTAATATTTGTTATGTTGAACACCTATATTATTGTATTTCTCATGCAAGTTTCTCATGCATTATATTGGAAGGTTTATTTCATATATAGGCATATATACATGGATACATATATAATGATAAATGGGGGCATGCACACATATGTGTACGTTTATATATATATGTTTGTGTTATTTCTGATATATAAAATAATTACGATAAGGGGAAATGTGATATAATTTTTTTTTCGAAAAGTGTATGTAGTATATATATTTCTATTAACCTTCATAAAGTGGATGCAATGCGTACACACATTTTGCCTCGTGGTATTACAGATGTAGTTGTATTCCTTCTACTTGGATTAGATTTTATTCTTGATGTAGGTGTGGTTGGAATCTACATCGGCTTGGTAACATAAGAAAATAATAACCAAGGTATAAGATCATTTGTATCCATCAGTTAAAGGATAAATTGATTATGTTAATTCATTTACTATTTTTCATTTTTGTGATACTACACTACTAATAATACATAAATTAGTGACAGTTATAAATGTTAGTAAATGAGGTGTCTTTGAATTAGCGATATTTATAAAAATAGCTAATTTGGGACACCTCATTTACAATATTATTTGAAAAAATTTTGTACATCACACCTTATTTATAATCATTTTTAAAAAACATCGGTATTTGATTTTTGAACTTAATTGTTTCTTTTCCCCAGTTTTTTTAAATAATTTTTTTCTTTACGCATACCCCTATGACATAGCAACCCCTGTATACAAATTTCACAAATTAGAGACACATAAATTATACATGTTTTTGAGAATTATTTTTAAATCACACCTCATTTAATGACATTTTTGAAAAATATACTGGCAATTAAAAAATAGTAATTTTTTTTTTGAAATTAATATTTTTTTCCCCGGTAATTTTTTCAATAACAACTTTTTTTGGTATGAACACCATTATGACCTGCCAACACCAGTATATAAACTTCTGGAATTAGAGACATGACATTTACATATGTTTTTTAGAAATTGTTCTAAATTATACCTTATTTACTATCATTTTTAAAAAACATACTAACATTTTTTTTCAAAATGTCAGTAATTAATGATCTTAAATCTCACCCCATTTACTGAAAATATTAAGAAACAAACAAACATTTTAAAAAAAATGATGGTAATTTTTTTAATTAATAATTTCTTTTTCCATTCATTTACAATAACTGTTTTTCTGGCATGCAACTGCATGCCCGACCAACCCCTATATGACCCACCTGAAATTCACACTCCAAAAACCTTTATTTATTTATTTGTTCATTTTTCCAACCAACCTCGCATTTACCGAAATTTTTATAAAACTTAATGACAATGAAAAAAAATTAATAAATTTTTATTGAAATTAATAATTTATTTGACTATATTTTATACGGTAACTTTTCTCCCTGCATGCACCTGCATGCCTAACTGAGACCTATATAACCCACCCTATATACATACTCCACAACCCTTTATATATTTAATTATTCATGGATATATGTATATATATATAAATATGTTTGTATGTATATGATGATATTTTATATATCATATCTATTTATATTGATATTTATATATTATAAAACTATATATATATGTGAAGGACCCTGGGACACCCTGAGAGGGGAGGGGTGAATCAGGGTGACAACGTTTTCTTTTAATGTGATGGATCTTGTTCCCACATTGGTTGGAACTTGTTGAACCTGTATGATGAATATGATCAGAAATCAAACATTCACATGCATAGAGAAGACACATCACTTTTTACTTGGTTCACCACTAAGGGCTACGTCTAAGGAGCATACGCCGACAATTTATCAGTCGTACCAAATTCTACTAATCTTCACTATCTGTGGATACAATGGTTCGGGCACAATCACTCTGTCCCGGGCTCACTGCCTTTACAAAGGTTCAGGGATAGCTCACTGCTTCTCTCAGGTCACTCCCATTAACTCCCATTGGCTCACTGCCCTTGGTGAAGTCACACTCACTTTATAGAAGTGATGTTATCTTCATCATTGCATAAGAATGCATCCTCTGTTTTATGTAGATGCTCTGTTGAAGTCCAACTCTCACCTGAAGACAAATCTCACTTTGCGCTGAGGGTACCAGATGATCCTCCAGCTTTCATGCATCTTCAAAAGGACGGATTTACATTGACAACCCTGGCACACTTCTACAAGCTCTAGTTCAAGAGTTTCAGGAATGGCACACAAGTCACTTGAACTGTAAAAACTTGCCACATAGATGAATCCAAACAACATGTGCGACACTGCCTCTTTGAACTCCAAACTTGCGTGGCTCAGCGCCTCTAAATCCCAAACCACTTTGGATGCGCAGCAAATAGTCGGCACACAACCTCTACTTGCACGACCCAAAAACCACTTGCGTGACTCAAACACTTGCATGAAGAGAGCATGAAAAATATATAAGTCTTGAACTTTGTTACAAATGAGGAGTGGGGTTCTCTATTTATAGGCAAACTGGACCCCCTGTGTGGTGGTGTGCAAGTCTTCCCTCGGAACACAGGTTCTGGCACGCATATCATCCTCCCTAGCCTATGTCGCGTTGCTCACTTCTGCGACCACACAAAAACTTGCGTGACCTTATTTACATTGCCATATATTAATGTTATAATATTGAAAAAAAGTCGTGCAAGTTTCCAATCCTCCTAGGCTTTGGCATGCAAGTCTCTTCATGGCGCGTAGGTCACTTGCGCGACCAGCCCAAAACTTGCGTGACCCTTATCCCTTTGACATTTTTCCAGGTTCTGATATTGAAAAATAAATGGTGCGCAAGTTTCCCCTCTTTCAAGTACATGGAATGCAAGTCTCGTTGCCAAAAAAACTTTTCTCTATTTGTCGATTTTCAGGCCCAAAAATTTGGCAAACACTGGGAAATGACACCACCTTCAATACTGTTGTCTACTTGAACTGTATGATCTCTTTGCTCGTGCACATTCTGAAATTCCACTGAGGATTGACAACAAACACAAAAAATACTCCAAATCATGCATAGAAGACCATGGTTCCAAAAATCTTCCCCTTTGGGTTTGTTGGAAATCAAAAAATAAATTCAATAGATCTCCATCCATGTGCAAACCAAAAACGCAAGAATCAACTTAGCCAGCACTCTAAGTCTACATGAGCAATGCTCGGTGTAGAAAACAAGAGAGGAAGCTTGAATTGGGTTCCAGTGTTTTGGAATTCTCAATGATGCCCAAGAATCATTACATGACTGATGAATGCCTTCTTATCCTTATCATCCTAACACTGAATTCGCATTGTGTCACATGAGTATTACAAGTCTGAACATGCTTGAATTTATTCCTTTCTCCCCCATTGACAATAAACCAAAAGTCTGGTAATTTGTTCAATGTCCAGCTCAAACCATACTCCCCCTGGATAGTATCTCCCCCATAAACCTACATCACATCCATAAACAGATAAAAATAGTTATCATAATCGGGGAGAGGGGAATTGTGTAACCTTTTTATATACTAGGAGGTGACTGAACACCAAGGGTCAACCGATGCTTCTCAAACATAGACGCTGATCGTGGCTTGGTCAGGATATCAGCCACATTTTCATTTATTCCCACATGATCCATTCTAATCACCCCTTGTTCGACTTTTTCATTGATAAAGTGATACCTGATTTCAATATGTTTTATACGGGAATGCTGAATAGGATTCTTCGTAAGATCAATTGCGATCTTGTTATCACAGAAAATCAACATTGGTTGCTTGACCTCATCACCAATATCTATTAATTATTGCTTCATCCATAGTAGTTGAGTGCATGCCTTTGTGGCAGAGATATACTCAGCTTCAGCAGTACTAGGAGAAGTACTTTCTTATTTCTTGCTCCAACACATTTCTGCCTAATATAAAAGGCTCCACCACTAGTATACTTTCTTTATACTAAATCACCAGCCCAATCAGCATCAGAAAATGCTGATAATTCACTGTCCCTGCCTGCATAAAAAAATAACCCAAAGTTATTTGTACCTTGAATGTACCTCATGATTCTTTTTACAACCGACATATGTTCCTCCTTTGGATTAATCTAAAAGCAGGCCGCAAGGCATGTGTCAAAGACAATATTTGGTCATGTCGCTATCAGGTACAGTAGGCTCCCAATGATTCTCCTGTATATGGTGGGATCAACAGAGGCCCCATCCTCATGCTTTCCATGTTTAGTTCCAACTGTAATCGGAGTTGACATTGGTTTGGAGTCTTTCATTTTAAACTTCTTCAGCAGCTCTCTTGCATACTTTTCCTAAGAAATGAAATTTTATTACTTCATTTGAATCACGTGCATCCCCATGAAATATGTGAGATCCCCAATCATAGAAATTTCAAATTCTGATTTCCTATGGTTGGAAAATTCGTCAACTGATTTCTGCCTGCTGCCAACAAATATGATATCATCAACGTAGAATAGAACCATGAATTGATATTTTAGAGAATTCTTCAAAAAGATATTGTGATCTACTCCTCCTATTTTGAATTACAGCTTCTTGAGATAGTAATCTAGTCGTGAGTACCATGCCCGTGGTCCCTGCTTCAAAATATATAGAGCTTTCTCCAGTTTACAGACCTTTGTTTCATCAGCACCCAAAACAAAGCCCACTGGTTGTTCAATGTGGACTTCTTCTTCGAGTAAACCATCCATGAGTGATGTCTTGACATCCATTTGAAATAATTTATATAATTTTTGGAGTTTCATGGAAAGGAAACGTCTTATTGACTCCAGTCTAGCCATTGGAGAAATGGTTTCTTCAACATCAATGCCTTCAATCTGGGAGTATCCTTTACATACCAGTCGTGCCTTGTTTCTGATGACACTTCCATGCTAATCAAACTTATTTTTGAAGATCCATTTGGTTCCAATCACATTGTGACCTTTGGGTCTCTGGACAAGATCCCATGTCTGATTCTTGTCAATCTGGTCTAATTCATCATTCATGGATTTCACCCAAGATTCATCATTTGCAGCTTCTTCAAATGAGGATGGCTCTACAACTGATAGAAATACAGATTACATGTTATTCTTCATCCTTCTTGTTTGAGTAGGTGCACTCCTATCCCCAATTATGTTGGATGGATCAATATCAGCTCTTCGATTTCTCCTGCAAGGTTCAGTTGCATTCTCTTCAGCCACAGTTTCTTCTTCAGATTCTTCTTCTAAGTCAACATCATGATGTGACTGCTGAGTGTTTTGTACAGCTTCCTCTATTTCTGCATTTGTATTTTCTTCACGTTCACATTCTTCCTGACTTTCTATCACATCAGCATATGATGTCCTTGAAGCATTTTTGGTTTTCTCTTCAATTATCTTAACATCACTTCTTTCCAAAATCCTTCCTAAATGCTTTTTGAAACACTTGTAGGCTTTTCTTTTCATTGAGTAACCGATGAAAATTCCTTCATCTGCAATGTCGCCATACTTCCCTTGATTTCCTTCTTTGTTCCTAATGAAGCATTTACTTACAAAGACACAAATGTATTTTAAAGATGGCTTCATTCCATGCCACAATTCATATGGTGTCTTCGTCTCACCCATATAAAGTTGTGTTTGATTCTGAATGTACACTGCATCTTGAACAGCCTCTTTCCAATAATGTCATGGAATACGACTCTCAATATGCATAGTTCGTTCCATGTTGTTCACTTGTCAATTCCAACATTCAACAAATCCATTTTTTGTGGAGTTCTCAAAGCAGCTACCTCATGCTATATCTCATGCTTCCCCAGATAATTTTCAAATTCAATGGATGTGTATTCTACTCCATTGTCAGGTCTCAACACTTTTATTGTTCTTCCAGTATCATTTTAGGAGATTCGCCGATCTGTTTTCATGTCGTCAAGGACTTTTCATTTCCTATAAATGACCATCACACAAGCCATTCTATTGTATTCATATATGAAAAGGAAAAATTACCTTTCTCCATGAGTTACAGCAACATTTATCAGCCCACATACATCTGTATGAATCAGATCAAGAAGGTGAGATGCCCTTTTCTTCATTGGCCGATATGAACTGCAGACCAACTTCCCACGAATCCAAGAATCACAAGATTTTTCATGTTCATGCTTTAGGTTGGGAATGTCCATGACAATATTCAATTTTGATATTTTCTCCATGTCTTGTTGATTGATGTGTCCCAGTCTCTAATGCCACAAATTTTCTTCTTCTTCAATAGTCATGTAACAGACATTTTGTTCACTATCATCCTGATACAAGTTGCCTCTTGTTCTGCATCCCTTCATAAGTGAATTTCTTTTCTTTCCCTTGATAGTGCATCCTTTCTGAATAAAATTAACTATATGTCCCGAGTCACAGAGTTGACTAACGCTGAGGAGATTGTGACGTAGGCCATCTACGTAAAAGACTTCAGTCTTCTTTAGTTCTCCATTAGCTAATTCGGTACTTCCACTCCCTTTGATTTTCAGAGCTCCATCCTTACCAAATCGTACTATACCACCAACCTTCCTTCTGATATCTGTTAGCAGGTCGGCATTACCTGTCATATGAGATGAACAACCACTATCCAGAATCCAGGTACTTTTGTTCTTTGTAGCTTTGAGGGACACCTCTGCAAAGTTAGATTTCTCAATCTTCTTCCATTCCTTCCATGATACATTGGATTGAGCATATAGTACTGATGGCCTTTCAATTATCTCTTCCACATACCCAGGTTCTTCATAGTCGGAATCTTCTTTGAGAGGAGAAAACCTATTTAAAAGAGCAACACTGTCTTGCTGACGAGACATGACTTGTCTTGAACATCAGTATGAGGAGTCCATTTCCCTTCTCAGCCTGCAATTAGTAGCCTTATGACCAAAGTTAGAACAATGATAACAATATCCATAGATGTTTTTTCTTCTATAAGAATTAGGATATGAATTTGTTCTCCTTTGTTGAACTTCTATATCTTCTCTATTCAGATAGCTTCTTGACTATTCGCAATAAGACATGGTATGGCTCAAATAGCCACAAAACTGAAACTTCATGAAAGGAAATGTCTTCTCACTTGAATTTATCCTATACCTTCTTCCTTGGGAGAATAGTTAGACTTCCTGTCATTTCTGAATGTTTGAGGATAATTTTCAGTTCTCCATTTAGTTTGGATTGAGGGTTCCTTTTTCAGCACTTTAGGCAACGTTTCACCATGTTTCACTTTCATTTTATCTTTCTTTTGGATATTTTCACTTCCAGCAGTTGATGTCTCAGCCTCATAGCCAATTCCACTCTTTCCCATGCAAGCGGGTCTTTGATCACTCAAGATTTTTTCAACCCCTTCTGAACCACACTTGGATCGTGCTAGTAATTCTGCATCTGAAAATCTTTCAAACTGTGTTTTCTTCCTCGATTATTTTGGAATTGATTCAGTCTCAAGTTTACTCCTTAGAGTAACAACATCCTACTCAAGTCCCTCAGTAGTCTTGGATTTTTCATCTAGTCTGGAGGTGAGGCCATTGATGACCTTTTCCTGCTCTTCAATTCTCATATTCAGATCCACTACATCATCATTTCTTTCAATTATTTTAAACTGTACCCTCAAAAATTCTTCCAGTCGTTCAATTTCAGCATCAATTTGATAAATGTATTCAGTTTATTCTTCTACAATTTATTTCCACTTATTGGAACTCTTACATCTAATCTTAAGATTACAAACCACATCCTTAAGTTGCATCTCGGGATCTACACAAGTTCTCAGTTGTTTCTCTCCACCAGTATCTTTTGACTTTTCAATAGTGGCCATCATTGAAGCATGGTTCCCAGTTTTGAATTCTCATTCTTCTTCATAATAGAATTCATTATCATCTTCTTCCTCTTCACAGACAAAAGTCTTCCTTTGCATTTTCTTTCCCGATTTGAAGTCCCCCTTTTTAATGAACCTTTTTCGAGGCTTCTCAAAGCTTTCATCTTCACTATCATCATTATTGATATTTCATAAGCACTGAGAGGCAATGTACACTACATTTCAACAACGAATTCATGTGAGAGGTAACTTCCCATGGAATTTCCCTTTTCCCTTCTGGAGCTTTATTGCAATGAGAAAAAGAATTTCTTTTTCTTCGCCATCTTCACTGCTACTATATTTTGAGATTTTCAGTTTATATATGGCATTGAATGCCATTTATATGCTCACACGAGTCGTAACATCTTCTTGTTTGACTCTCATTTCATATGCTACCAAGCTGCTCGGTAGATCATCCAGAGAATGTTTGGAAAGATCTCTTTCCCCAAGGGCAGACACCTTTGAATTGTACATGGGTGGAAGTATTCTTAATATTTTCTTTACAATATCAATGTATTTGATTTCTTCACCTAGACCTCAAATTGCTCCAACCACATTAGTAATTCGATTAAAGAATGGGTCTTCATTCTCTTCTGGATGCATCTTTAGATCATCAAACCAATTGTGCAGCACTTGAAGTTTCGCCTCCTTTACATTGATATCTCCTTAATAAATATTCTTTAGTTTATCCCAAATGGATTTTTCTGAGTTACAATTCACCAACTTTAGGTAGATCTGATCAGACAGGGCTGTAGTGAGTGCATTTTGTGCTTTAGCATCTGCATCAAGAATTTTCCTGTCTGTTTCAGTCATAGCCAGGCCTGTTAGATCAGTGACTTGTATTCCTTGCACAGTAGGAAAGAGAACTTCCATTATAAGATATCTTAGATTAGATATCATTCTGTTCCTCCAGATCTGGAAATTACTTCCATCGAAGTGAGGGACTCCCCTGACATTGATTGCATTCTACATGACGATAAAGAACAGATTCAACACCAGAACCTTGACCCTGTAATACCACTTGAAGGACCCCGGGACACCCTGAGAGGGGAGGGGTGAATCAGGGTGACAACCTTTTCTTTTAATGTGATGGATCTTGTTATCACATTGGCAGGAACTTGTTGAACCTGTATGATGAATATGATCAGAAAGAAAACATTCTCATGCACAGAGAAGACACATCATTTTTTACTTGGTTCACCACTAAGGGCTACGTCCAAGGAGCATACACCGACAAGTTTTCGGTCGTACCAAATTCCACGAATCTTCACTAGATGTGGATTAAAATGGTTCGGGCACAATTACTCTATCCCAGGCTCATAGCCTTTATAAAGGTTTAGGGATCGCTCACTGCTTCCTTTGGGTCACTCCTGTTAACTCCCCCTGGCTCACTGCCCTTCGTGAAGTTACACTCAGTTTATAGATGTGAGGGTCTCTTCATCAGTGCATAAGAATGAATCCTCTGTTGTATGTAGATGCTCTTTTGAAGTTCAACTTTCACCTGAAGATGCATCTCACTTTGCGCCGAGGGTACCGGATGATCCTCCAACGTTCGTGCAGCTTCAAAAGGACGAATTTACTTTAACAACCCGAGCGCGCTTCTCCAAGCTCCGACGCGTAGGTTTCAGGAATGGTGTGCAAGTAACTTGCGCGGTAAAAACTCGGCACGCAGGTGACTCCAAAAAACATACGCAACACTGCCTCTTCGAACTCCAAACTTGGATGGCTCAGCGCCTCTAAATCCCAAACCACTTTGGACGCGCAACCAACAGCCGGCGCGTAGCCTCTACTGGCGCGACCCAAAAACCACTTGCGCGACTCATCCACTTGTGTGACGAGAGATAAAAAAATACTTAAGTCTTGAACTTCATTACAAATGAGGAGGGGGTCCTCTATTTATAGGCAAACTAGACCCCCTGCGCAGTGGCGCGCAAGTCTTCCCTCGGCACGTAGGATCCGACGCGCAGTTCATCCTCCATAGCCTATGCCGCGCTACTCACTTGCGCGACCACACAAATACTTGGGCGACCTACATTCCTTTTCCATATTTTGAAGTTATAATCTTGAAAAACAATAGATGCACAAGTTTACAATCCTCCTAGGCATCAGCATGCGGGTATCTTCACGGCCCATATGTCACTTGCGCGACCAGCCCAAAACATGCGTGGCCCTTATCCCTTTTCCATTTTCCCATGTTCTGATCTTGAAAAACATATGGAGTGAAATTTTCCTCTCCTTCAAGTACACGGCACAGAATTCTCGTTTCCAAAAACACTTTTCTCCATTTGTCAATTTTCAGGCCCACAAATTTGGAAAACACTAGGAAACGACGCCACCTTCAATACGGTTGTCTACTTGAACTGTATGATCTCTTTTCTGGTACACATTCTGAAATTCCACTGAGGATTGACAGCAAACACAAACAATACTCCAAATCATGCATATAAGACCATGGTTCCAACAATATTTTTTATGTTCATATATATTTTAAAATATAATTTTTTATGTTTATGTATATATATGTGTGTGTGTGTGTTTATATATATTTGTATATATATATATGTGTGTGTTTGTGGGTGTATATTATTGTGTGTGTGTTTAAATATATATGGGAATGTATACATATATGTAATTATATATATATATATTTATTTATTTATTTATTTATTTATCCACATTTTAGAAAACTAGAAAAAATGTCACTAAAATAGACACGTTTTCATAAAAACATGACAAAATTTATAATATATATCTGTTTTTATATATAAATATAAATATATTTATATTTACTTATATATTTATATCTATATGTGTGTGTGCATTTATATATATATATATATGATTATATATATTTGACGGTGTTTATATATATTAATGTATATATATATATATATAAATATATTTTTACATTGATGGAGGGACATTCTCTATATTAATATATATATTTGTAGAGTTGTTTCTTGAAAAACATCACTAATTTAGAGACATTTCCTAAAAAATGTGTCTAATTTATCGATTTTTCCTCCAAAAAATGCAATTTTTTTAATTAATAATGTTTTTAAAAAAAACATCAGCAAAAAATTTCTAAATTCTTGTTTTTTTTGTAGTGATACTATGTGTAGGTATTTTCATTTAATTAGGAAGGGTTTGTGCATTGCCTATCTGAAAGACATGTTGTTCTCAAACACTAAACATATCCAATGGGATGTATATAGATCTCACTGTTCATGATCTATGTAAGAGAAAATCTTATGTACACAAGGGTTGATGGATCCAGAAGTTAGGAGTGCTTGATGTTTTTGGAATTGGTGATGTTTTTCTTGTATGGAGATAAACATTGTCATATTATTAATTTTTTAGGGATATTATTACATGGAATTTCTCTATAATCATGAAAAAAAATTCTTTTATTGAATGATTTCCATGGATATTTGAATACTAATTTCAAAAATTTCATAAACGTATTGATACATATGTATTTTTCAATTATCTCTTATCTCTTTTGTTGGGAAAATCCATCAAGGTGCCATTGAAGAATTTTTTAGGTGATTGTGTATGTTGACAAAGTGGACATCTTTTTTGTGATTGTTGACAAAGAAAACCATGATGTACAAATTTGTTGACAAAGGGGATTTCATGGTGTCATGTAAAGTTCATGGGATGTGGTTAATGATCCATGTTTGATTCAAGAATGTTGATAAAGGAATCAATGATCTAGAGGCGGTATAAAAAGAGTAGATGCACGGTGGCATCGTTTTCCAGTGTTTGCCAAATTTTTGGGCCAGAAAATCGACAAATATAGAAACGTGTTTTTGGAAAATGGACTTGCGTTCCATTTTCATGAAGGAGAGGAAACTTTCATGCCATATGTTCTAAAATATCAGAACATAAAGAATATGGGAATGGGAAAAATGGCACCCCAGTTTTAGGGTTCATCGTGCAAGTGACTTACGCGACAAAGACTTGTGTGACGGAACTTTCACGCTGAGGGGAGACTTGCGCACCGTCAAACAAGGTTTCCAAATTCCTATAAAGAGAGGTCGACCCCTCCTCATTCGGTATGAGTTCAACACTTAGAAAAAATCAGAGCTCTCATCGCGCAGGTTTGGTGGTCTCCCAAGTGGTGTGTGGTCGTGCAAGTAGAAGTTGCGCGCCAGTTGAGTGTTGCGCGTCCAGAGGGGATTGTCCAAGAAAAGAAGGAAGTCACCCAAGTTTTGAGTTGAAGATGGAGGTGTTGCGCATGTGTTTTGGTGACCCTTTAACGCCATGTTTTGAAGAATCACGATAGTTGATGGTTGCATGCTAATATTGGTTTGGGCGTAAAAGGGTGTGAGTCATGCAAGTTTGAGTTGCAAAAGCTTGTGTTACGAAAGTGGTTGAGGTGGACTTGCGCTCCAGTTGTAACTTGAACACTAAGACTTGCACGCCAGCTTGGAAAAGGGCTCCAGGTATGGTTGAAGCATGGTAGTGATTCAGGGCTGTGTGAAAGCTGGAAGATTGCTCGATACCTTCAGTGCAAAGTAAGATTCATCTATGGGTGAAAGTTAAACTTAAATAGAGCATCTACATACAATAGAGTATGTATTCATTAGTGATAATAAAGAGACATACAGGTCTATAAACTATTAGTGGCTCCTTTCTGGAGCAGTGAGCAAAATAAGAGGAATAAGGTGATTCTTTCCATCGGTAGTGAGCCAGAGAGAGAGAAATATGGAGTGATCCTTGGGAAAGCAGTGAGGTGACCCTAATCATTGTAAAGGTATTGATCCTAGGAATAGAAGTGATCTACCCCAAACATTGTAAACAGTAGTGTTCTTATAGTGGATTTGGTACATATTCACATTGTCGGTGTATGCTCATTGGACATAGCCCAGTGAGGG
Organism: Viscum album; assembly: GCA_963277665.1. Taxonomy (NCBI): domain Eukaryota; kingdom Viridiplantae; phylum Streptophyta; class Magnoliopsida; order Santalales; family Viscaceae; genus Viscum; species Viscum album. The sequence continues at coordinate 266,190,485 of OY728132.1, read as the reverse complement.
TGAACCAAGTAAAATTGTTGTGTCCTGTGAATGCTTTACATTTGGTTTATATTATGAAACAGGAAAAAGAGAGAAGAGTGTTTTTCTTAACTGTGAAACAATATCATAAAGGGCCTTAATTTTAAGTTTTTCTACTCATATTCACCCCCCCTCAAGGTATTCAGCCTAGTAGACCTAACATATCTTTATATTGTGATATGATAATATCATTAACATTGAACTGAGGGTAAATCACCATACCACTATTTATATTTTATCACCAAAAAATAACCCTATCCTATAGTTATTTAGAATCCATCCAATGGTATTTTTGTGATTTTATGTAAGTCAAGGGATCAAGACAAATTCATTACAAACTAGAATCTAAGCATGTTTCGATTATTCAAGTCAGGTTCTACATTAAGATACGACTATATGGAATAAATAATTTTTCTATAAATATGTCTAGAATGATTTATTGTGATTGAATATTGAGTTTCCATCGGTACTCTATGTTTGATATTGATTACGTTTCTTGATTTTTATTTACATATATAGAGTCCCATGCTTAATATAAGTGTATTGGTTGGCATATACTGGGAATCAAGACATTTAATTATTATTTAGTTTATTATTGGAATTATTTGATGGTTTATATTAATTAAAACACAATATCAAATAAGTTACATAACACTACTTATTTTTTAGTGATAAAAAGATTAATATAAATTAGTAAGTGATTTAAATTACCATTATTTTTTATTGGAAATTTATATTTATGTTTGGGAAATTTTTGGAACCATTTGATTTAATTTTTATGTTGTATAATGACATGATAAATGTAAATAAATTAGAGAATAGTAAGGGATTTATCCTGACCATTAATATGTTGAACATAAATTGATAAATTAGTTCATCCTTCGAAATAGAATCTAATGTGATTATATACATAAAAATAAAGTATTTATCCTCAATGAATGTCTTTAAAAATATATTAATGGGATTATGAATTTAATACACCTATGAGGTATTTTATTAATCTACATGATTTGAGGAGAATAATTAGCTAATTCATACTATAGGTTAGGTATTTCCATGGTAATAATCCTCCACTATTGATTCTATGTATGGCTTCCATTTTCATCAATCCGTAACTTTTTGGTTCATTCCATGTAATAGAAAGTGGAGAGATAGGTTGATCATATCCATATAATCATTGAAATCATTTAAACCCATGAGAAGGAAATGGTGCGATTGAAAACATATATGTTTTAAGATATCTACTACCATAGGTGGGATGTTATGATCAATAATAAGAAATATTAGGGACTGACATGTAAAGACATGAAAGATACTTTCCTTAAAAAATCATAACATGGTATCCTTTACAATGTCAAGGATCTTAAATTCATGGAACTCAAGTAAGTGGTAATGATAGAGATTTATTATTTTTCCAAGTTTACTAATGTTCTTTATTCCACTCCTTAAAGATTGGAGATAAGAAATAAAAAGATCAATATTTTGAGATGGGGATAAAGGAGCCCTTTGGGCTCATTTGAAGATAGTCACGCTTTCAACCTTATCATAGGTTGTAAATAATGTTCTTCTAGTTGAGATTAGTTCCAATGGAATCCTATAAGTGGGAGGATTTCCAACTATTTGATTCACATGTAAGGTATCAACAACTTGAAGGAGTAAATTTTTGAACAGTTATGTTGGGAAGGATATTTCTATGGAATTCATTTTTGATACTCTTCTATACCTAAGATATTTCATATAAATCTAATTAAATTTAATTATAGTGAGTTTATAGAAAATTAAAAAACAAATTATAACATTACTGCAGAGATCTATTGTATGTGTGGTTGTCAAATTAGCATTCATAGGTTTTTTGGATGAAACCATGAAATATTTTTCACTAATGTAGAATCAACCATAAAATGTTTAGCCTAGTGGAGTGTAAATAATGAGAATTTAGCATCATGTAGGAAAAATAGTTAAGGAATCCATTTAGGTGGTTACTTTCATCAGTCAGTGGAACCTTCTTCTGGGTATCAGTATCAACTACATTATTATCATGATGAAATAATATGGCTCTATATAGTTTAGTATTATAATATAATACAAGTGAGGATTATTCAACTAGGAGATCTATTGTTATTTTGGTTTCATGGGATCAATTAACACTTAATAAATACATTGGGAAAAATTATTACCAAAAAACTAAGATAAACTATTCTAAGATAATAAAACCATGAGAAAAAAGAAATAAATAATTTATACCTTTAATCATTAAATGTTTTAATTTTTTATTTTGTTATATGATTGATGAAAATAACTAGGAATAACTAACATGCTCTCCCCTAAGAGGTGTATCTATGAGTTGAACCAAATCGAAAAAATAGTTTGGGCAGGAGCCTTCTTCTTTCCATGATACATCATTTTCTTGAGTTTCCAAGGAAGAAGAAGGAAAATAGAACATTGATAGTTACGGTATTATCTGAGAGATAATTTTAGGAATACTCAATAAAAATATCATTGACATGACTCATTTTCATAGGATTCATAGATTCTTCCCAAACCCCAGGAATTTTCTCATAGATTTCATAAATAAATGAGTACTTATATTTAATTTCAACTCTTATACTCCATATATTGTTCCAATTATCCCACATGTTTCACGTAATAATGATTTCCAGTATGAAATATTTATATGAACAATAAAATTCAATTCTATGTTTCCTAAATGAATCATATCATATGATTAATACACATAACTACTCTAGTGGGCCCATCATACCCTATTATATTTTTATAAGGTAGTGATAATATATCATTACACTCTTTTTAAAATATGTTAAACCAATAGGATACAATATACATTGGTTTCGTCCATGTGAGAACAGATGGTGTATATATATATATTATCTTATATGATATATTTTTAATATATAAAATGCATATAAGCTTTTAGATATAAATATTTCAACCTATTAATTATAGTAAAACCATAAAAACATTTTCTGGTTTTACTTAATATTATATTATATAAAATATTTTTTTAAACCATCTCCAATAATATTGTTCAGATATATTCCATTAACATTTTGTAAATCAATCATTAAATTCACATTGTATCACATTTTATACAATAGGTTTCGAATAACACTACAAAAATACAATTTAATGAACTCTGAAAATCATTTAATGTAGTTATCTAAGCTTTAAAAACTCATTCCCCTTTTAGTATACCAAAAATTATAATACCATGAAATTTTATAACATTGAAAAAATATGAATTTTTAAATTTATAAAATTGTGAAAAAAATTACATATAGAAAAATATCAGTACTATAAAAGCTAGAAAGGGATCTGATATGATATCTTTCAAACATATGTATCCCAAACTATATTTCCCCAGCCGATTCAAAAAAAATTACGCATAATAATTTAATCCATTAATTTACGAAATTGAGTGATAGTGGGATATAGGGTATGTAAATATCATATATCCTCCATATACAATCTCTATTCTCTGAGTATTAACTTACTACGTATATAAAAAAATTACATTTCATTCACCTAAATTGATGATCACAACATATTCCCATCACCCAACTTGATAAACACTTAATATATTCTTTTTAAGTATCTACATATACTTCAATTTTTCAATATTATTCATGGTAAAAATCCCATACTCATCTTATGAGAAGCGAAATCCCATATTTGTTTTGTTATAACAAATGGAATGATCTGAAACATACTCTACCACCACTCAGTATCTATGTCTCATGGTTTGTGGAGAGAAATGTTTCAATGTATAAAGGTTCTCATGCTATGTGTATCCTAAACCTCGTAAATGGGGATTCAATATGAAATGTAAACACCTATTGTACCATAGATATACTATATTTCATTCTATGTGGTGTACTACATGAGTCATTTAGCAAAGAAAACTAATTTAATGCCTCATGTTCATATTTTACATCTCCATATGAAATCTTACTCATGATAATGATGTAGTTTTTTCAGAACCTATAATACTCTATAAAAACATCTATTAGGTATAACTCAATGAGAGATATAGATAAAGATAAGAATGCCTTCCTTAAATATGATATATTTCATATTCCAATACTATTTTTAGAAGACTTACAAAACTATACATAAGTTTATGTATTATGATATTATAAATGATAGAATGTAAGATCATTATTATATCTACTATACAATTAGGTTTTTTCAAACTCATTACAACTATTAATAATTTATGACACATATATATGTTATTATCTAATAAAAACTTCCTAAAACACTTTACTAGGTAACATTTATGAACTAATATATTCTTAATAATAGTTCGATTTAAAAAAATTATTCCTAATTTAAAATCATTGAACATTGTATTCTAAGTGAATATAAAATTTTTGGATGTTAATAAATCTTATTATCTACATTCATGTTTTCCAAGACCATAATAATTATCATCCATAAATCCATTTCCAAAAAAAATCCATCAATGTGATATTCAATTTATTTTTTTACTTGTATATTACTTTATTTATTGAATTTGAACTTCTCTAATTATTAATAAATACCACTATCCTCTTAGAGATAATATTCACATGAGAATATAATGCTAAGATTCAAAATAAAAAACACGTTTTTTAATTGTAAATTTTCAAAAATAAACTACTGCTTCAACATATTATATGGAATTATATGTATTGGAAGTGTTATTATTAAAATCAAACATTATATTTTTTTATAAAATTTATATTATTGGATCATTCATTGAAAATTGTTTCAAAAAAATTCTATTATTTACTGAATAGACATTTTTTTTATAACAAAATTTTTTATAATAAAATAACTAAACAAAATGAGAACGAAAAAATATTTATTTTTATCCAATTGAGATTTATGTAATCCACCACATCAATAATATATATGTCGAAACCCTTTTATACATAATTAAAAAGAATATTTTATGTTCTAATCTTAAATCCTTCATAAATTTTTTACCCTTTTTTATTTAAATTTTTTTTGAGACATAGAATTGGTATCATATACCCTTAAAAATAAATGAATTCAATTGTATAATATTGATACTTGACAAAAAATCTCTAGCCAGTTTCTTATTGATTTTATGGTATTCTATATAGTTACTTATCTAATGAATAAGTTTTCATCAATGAAATCCCCCCTTCCTTCATTTTGTTTTCTCAGATGATAGTGTGGACTATCTATAATCTATTTTCTTTTACATCAGGACAAAAATTTTATTTTTTTATTGCTGTAACATCATTAGGAAACATGGTCCTTGAATTACCATATCCTTATAAAAAATCAACCAAAAATTTAGGAGATGAAGTCTACTTTTGTTGAATGTATTCATGTAATAATTTAAAAGGAATTATAATAAATTTTTTGTATTTGATTGTAGAAATATGTTTGTTTCGAGATCAAGAATGGGAGGTGACCTGAGTATCTCCAAGTAATAAAAATACCAAATAATATTTACTATATGAGTGTATATTGATTTAATATAAACTATAAAATAATTAATGAGAACCATTGACACCTCGTACCTCACATTCCATACTTATTCTAAATATGTAAATTTCAGTTTCCCTACTATCATTAATGCATCAATGTGAGTCTATTTAAACTTGGGTTCCATGGTCATAAGAATTATATTGATACTTTTATTGAATCCTTTATATACTTATCATTAACATATATGTTCATTTTTTTAATGGGTTCAACATCTAGTTTCTTAGGAAAGGGTTTCTCCAATATATAAAACATCCAATATTACATAATAACTATTCATACGATTCAAAATCCGTATAGAAAACTACATCAATTATGTTTTTATTTATATAAGATAGATCATAAGGATAAGATTAATGAAAATTATGTTGATGTAATTATATCTATAATATAATATTTTATCATAGGAGTATCATGTTTCACATTCATTTAATAAGAATATTTATTAAATGATCTCCCACTAAAATGATGGATTATTTGAGATTTTATCATCTCTATTAGTAAGAGAATATCCCTATTTCATCAATATTTATAGTAGTTATAAATTTGAAATATTCATGACTATTTTTTGTTTAAAATCATTTTAATTATATCATATATGACTCTTGGATACTTCAAAAGTCAACTATTTACCCTAATCAGTCATACTCATAAAATAACTAATATTTCATTGAAATCCTAAAGATTATGTTTTACCAAATACAATTAACCATAATAAAACATTTAATAATGAGTCACCTAATAGTTTGGTTCACCTCATTAATTTCATTCCTTATACAAGATAATATAGTGGCACCCGTATTTAGCATGACCTATTGGATTGGGTGATAATGGTCTTGATAATTATTTTCTTTATGAAAAATAAAACACATTGTATTTTTTAAGGTATTTAACCTCACATTCTTATATCATTTTATCCCATTTATGAATTCATTCCACTAGTAATATATTTTCTAATATTATTTCTTCCACCAAATTAAAATTTTCAAACCTTATTGATGTGTAACTCTCTATACAACTCATAACTTTCGCCAATATCCCAAAATAAAATCCTATAATATTTATATATATATCAAAATAAATCTCATTAATATGATAAATTAAACACGTTAATGTAAAGTATTATAGTTATAAAAATTCCACAATCATCAACACATTAATCTTGGAGAAAAAAATAGACAAGACATACTTTTCTAGACATGGAAAAAAGACTCTAGGCTAGTAAGAAGCCCAATAAAATGTCCCTCTACTCAATGATACATTACTCATGAGATACCTCAATTCCAATATAATTATAATAACTAATTTTTATAAAAATATATTAAACCATTAAATTCATTATTATAACATAATACATGCCACTTTGAAAGTATAAGAAAACTAAATCAATTATCATAAATTTTGTTTCATCAATTAAATATCATAAATACCTTTATAATTTAACAATTAAATTCTTGAATAAATTATAGAATAAAATGAATCAATGAATGATTCATATATTTAAAAATGAGATATACTATCTATGAATATTGAATAAATCAAGAAATAATAAACACTTTATAAAATAAAGGTGCATTATATGATGAAAAAAATTAAATACATATAAACAGTTTATATTTATTTTTAATGCGAAATTATTTATATTCTCCTTTATATGGAATTTAACATAAATATATACCGTTAAATGTAATGTAACATTTTTATATTCCATTTATATTATGTATATAATTTATATAATATAAATAACACATGTTTAACATTATTTACACATTAATAATATAAATTAACAAAAAATATTTTTTATATGATTTAAATAATTTCTCAAAATAATTCCTTTTAATTTTAAAAATTAAAATTAATTATTATAAGTAATCAATAATATTAAATATAATCTCATTTTTATTTTTCATTATTTTAACATTTATAAACACCTTATATATTACCCTTATAATTTATATATATACATTGTATATATAAAAATTAATTCATTTCATATAATTACATTGTTATTTTCATACTTATATTAATTGATAGGAATTTTTATTTATTAAATGTTCTATATAGACATAATAAATAATTATAACAATTTTATAAATAATCAATTTAAATATAATTTATATATTAAATAAATATCCCAAAATAGATTTTTCAATAATTTATAAAAAATTTATAAATTATATAAATAAATTCATAATTGAAGATAAGAAAAATCACATTTTCCTTGAATATTGAATTTAACTATATCTATATATCATAATCTTGGATTAATAATTCATGACTGTAAATTTAACATATTTACTGATTGATAATCCTTACCTATAATATCATTGCTTGTAACAGTCTGTGGTGGAATGTGTATAATAAAACTAAGTGGTGTTTGACAAATAATACCTATGTTAGGATGCTTTTTAATATAAACTCATTTAGGTTTAATATTTTATGATACACAATGAATCATTGAAATGATATGATGATCTATTTTTATAACATATATTTTATCCTTCTTATAATAGAATCCTCTTATAATACCTTATAATATGTTAAAGTAATAGAAATTTTACTAGATAAATTATTATAGTGTCACATATAGTATACCACAAATCCCTCACCAATTACAATTTCACGTATTAGAGGATAATAAATAAGAAAAACATTGATCATAATTTATTAAATTACATATGATAATAAAAAAGATATCAATTTCTATAATTTTATACATAATTTCATGAACAAAAATTTATCACATATCTTTGATACCATTATTGGGTTTCAAATGATCAATTAATACTTAATTAATGCAACAGATACAATTATAGACTTCAAAACAATATCAAACATTATAATACACGAAAACCAGGAATTGATGAAATGAAAAGCATGTACCATTCATAATAATTTTTTTCCATTGATCCATATAAGATAAATAACTCTAGGAATAAATAATGTACTCTTATCTCTAAGGTGTATCCATGGGTTGAACCAAGTAACCCAAACACTTTAGGTGGTGACCTCCTTTCCATGATATGGTAGTGTCTCGATATATAAAAGATTAAACAATAATTAAGACCATTTTGGGGGAGAGTATCAACTATAATATTATTTTATGAATACTCATTATTATTATTATGGACAAACTAATTTTAAATTGGATTTGGGTATGTTCATCGAACCCCATGTATTTACTCATATGTTTCATAAATGTACAATTAATTGTCCTTGGTTACAATTTTTTTATCCTTTATCCATTGAAATTTCTACATATTTTTCATGTAATAATTATATCTAGTGTGTAATATTTATATGAATGTTAAAATTTAACATTCTATTTTTTTACAGAATCATATCATATGATAAATAGACATCAAAAGTCTTACGACATGGAAATATTGTACACTATGATATTGATTTAAGGATGTGGGAGTATATAAATATAAATTGGCTTATAATATGACAAAACAACATAATATGATATTCTTATGATTTAATCATGTCATACAATACAACATATATGTTATGACCCATCCCACGGGCCCTGTATCGTGACTACCCCCAGCCTGCCTTCTATAGGACAGGGGCTGGTGACTAGAACCAATGGCGTAAATCCCTAAACTGTGAAGGCATGGCCTTTGTAACTGTAAAAAAACACATCATAGTACACAACTAGAATCAAAACACCAAGTAAAACTGTATACAAAATAAGTGATGGAATGTAAAAGTGGCCGGAAATACAAGCCCAAGAAGAAAGTACAAGTACAACAGAAAGAAAGTACAATTGAAGAAAAGTAAAGCTGCTACTGGGTCATCCATCGGGGTTCCTACCTGAAGGGTAGGTACAAATGGCCTCCTCATCTTTCCACATCCATTTTCCTCCCCCATGTACCGTCACACTGAGTGGTCCTCCTCCAGGTACCGTCCCATCCTGCTACTCTCGGCCTCAGTCAGCACTGTCTGTCGTCTGCATACAACACAACAAGGTGCAGGCATAACCCATGTAGGGGTGAGTATAACGACACTCAGTAGGGACCCCGAGACCCTCAAGGTCTCACAAAATCCAACAAGGATAAAATAAAATTAATGAAATCAATGGATAACCATTACTTAGGTATATGCCCATACATATACCTAAGTTATCTAGTAACCCATATCAATCATGATGAAAAACCCAAAAGTCATTGGCTCAGCTTAAACCAGGATTTTTATTATCGAAACCATGACTGGTGGCATAATCCTCCTCTATCGAGTATAGTGGGCATGTCGCATGACACAGAGGAGCTTCCCACTATCCTTGGACTGATGAGGTACTCCTACTTTCGAGTACCATGGGTCTACTACGCTCACATAGAGGCGCTTCACACCATGGGTCTGCCGCGCTCACATAGAGGTGATCCCCCTTGTACCCTAAAGAGGTAATATTCTTTTCGAGTATCGTGGTTCTGGCGCACTCACAAAGAGGCGCTCCACACCGTGGGTCTGCCACGTCACACAGAGGTGCTCTCCACTAAGCTAGTCGAGCCACTCCGAGTCGAATCGATCAAGCAGTCGTCAGGTCTCAGCCAGCAACTGGGTCTTCATACTCTGTCCACTCCCCTCTAGAATGATCCACTCCACGAGGTATTGGTTGATACTACGCTGTCATGAAGTGCCTCAAAGAAGTATCTCAATGGTCTACCACATCATAGGGGTCTCAATGCAATAGACGACATGTCAATTAGATACTAGTCGATTAGTTATTAGTCTTTTTATCCAGAAGGACTGATTGGATTTTTGTACAATCCAAACTGACCATATCTCAACTATACCTCAAACTACAGTGGGGTATTCTCAAAGGGATGGCTTTGCTCCAAGAAAAATGGTTCTGCTGACGGTTCGTCAAACAGATGTCTGGTGCCAATGATATGGCCCATGAATTTAATGGGGTCTATAATGGGCCTTGGCCCAATCCAACCTGGTCAGACCATCTCGACCCAACCTAGACTAGTCCAACCCTATCTGGGTCGACCCGATCATCCCTCTAGGTTTGGCCCGGTCTGCTGGGCCCTGCCCAGTGGACTACGAGGGCAGTCTGGCCTAGTGGTTGCAATGTAGGTGACTCAGCTTGAAGGTCGGGGCCGGTTTGGCCAGCACCTCGAGGGGAACGGCTTGGGCGACTAAGTGTGGGCGGTAGGGCCAGTCGGGAGGCTAGCTGGTAGGCCGTGGGCAGAGCATGCAGGGCACGGGCAGGCCGTCTGGATGTTGGGAAGGCCACAGGTGCACTGGGTAGGGCGTGGTAGGTGGCAGGAAGGTCGTGGGGGGGGGGGAGAATGGCACCGGGCAGGTCGCGGGGGTGTCGGAAGGGCGCCAGCCGGGCGTCGGGCAGTGTGCTGGGGCACCGGGATTGGTGCGGATGCAGCCGGCAAGGCCGCGGTGGTGCTGGGCCGGTCACAGGGGCACCAGACAGGGCGCCGGGGCCACGGGCAGGCAGGTCGCGTGCCGGGAAGGGCACCGGGAGGCCGCTGGCACGCGGGCCGTGCGCCGGGAGGCCGCCGGCAGGCGGGCCGGGTGCCGCTCATTCCAGTATTGTTCATCCATAAGTATTGGTGCGCCGCAAGGGTGGATCGATTCGCGGAGGCCGCGGAAAGCACAACCTTCTTCTTTGCCGCCTTCGTCATCGTCGCTTCATCACCATGCCATAGAACGCCACAAGAAGAGAGAAAAATGTGGAGGATGTTGGGCCATGTTAGGTTGTCTCGCACCCTCTTCGTTTAGGGAGGTATCATTTGGTTCATCATGAGAAAAATATGATCATTAATACTTTCACAACAAACGCATTTTATCATTTGAAGAAGGTAAAAAAAGGTACAAAATCAACCAACAATAAACCCCCTACCTTTGATTCACCTCTCAACTTTCGTTGACTTCGAGGAAAGATGGTCGTCGATCCATGGTAGAATAACATGTCCCACATCGAAGGAGACCATGGAAGAAGGTCAGAGGGGTCGTTCTTCGTATTCAAAGGCATCGCTCATCAGCGTTCTTTATCATGAGAGTGTTCTTCACTAAAAGAGCGTTCTTCTTTGAGGAGTGGTCTTTGTTGTAGAGAGTTCTCTCATCTCCCAGTCTCCACCAAATAAAAGATTCCCACCAAAAAGAAATAATATATTTTCTATTATTTTTTTGGCACAACGATTTCAAAATGGAGAAATATATTAAAAATGCTCCTCCAATTTAATTCAAGAGGTTGGCACATTAAATAAAGGGGGTTGGCTCCATTTAATTAAAGGGGAATGTGTAGAGGATCTCCCTCATTAATGAGGGGGAGTTGAGAGTTTATACTCTCCTCCCATTAATAGGGGTCGGGTGGTCCCCACCCCTATTATTTAAATGAGAGTTTATGGTCCTAGGTGGTCCCCACATCGTAACCTCTCGCAGGAGGTCAAATTCGGTGGCCCCCACCACCATAACCCTTCATGGGAGGTTAGTGTGTGGCGGTCCCACCTCCAACTCCCAAGTGGATGTTTTAACCAATAATCACACACATGGCAGCTTGAAATAAAATAAAGTGTTGTACACATTATTTTATTATTTTTTTTTAAATCCAAAAAACTAACTTTTATTGTTGACCATCTACTGTCGAGGTGAAAGTCTTCATAAGAGAATACTAGTGCTGCGAGTTCAATGGTTCCTTTGGATTTCAATTCGGAGCACCGGTTCGAAAGTTATAAAATGCCTCTCGTACGTTTACTGAACGTACCCAAACAAAACTTCAGAATTTTATTCCGGGCACACCGGGCATCAGAATCAAGAGCCGTAAATTTTTTCAAACTTATAAAAATCTAAAGTATTTAACAAAAAAATTTCCATGGAATTTCCAGGTCTTTACATTCTCCCCACCTCAGGCCTTTACGTTCCCGTAATCTACAACTCGAACTATTGGAACAAATGGGGGTACTGAGCACACATCTAATCCTCCCACTCCCATGTCCTCTCTTGGAGGTTCCCGTGCTGCCAGTGAACACGCACTAGAGGTATCGACCATCCATGTAGGACTCGCCCTTGTTGATCCTCAATCTCCACTGGAACCACCGTAAATATTTCCCCATTTTCGATGTCCATCTCCCAATGGTCGATCATGTGTGAAGGGTCGTGCACGTATCTTCTCAACAGAGATACGTGGAAGATGTCGTCCACCTGGTGCAACTGAGGTGGAAGAGGCAAGCGGTATGCCACTTCACCTACTCTGCTGAGGACCTGGAAAGGTCCGATGAATATCAGAGATAACTTGCTGCCTCGGCCAAATCACATTAGACCTCATTGAGGGGAGACCTGTAGAAAGACATGGTCCCCATCCTTGAACTCCAGAGGTATCCTTCTCTTCTCACCATATGACTTATGCCTACTCTATGCAGTCTTCATCCACTCCTGGGTGATCTGCACCTTCTCCGTAGTAGCTCATACCAACTCTAGTCCCACTAGTGGTGACTCCCCGGGGTCATTCCAGCACAAGGGTGATCTGCAAGGTCGCCCGTACAAGGCCTCAAAAGGTGTCATCCCTATAGTGGACTGATAGCTTTTGTTGTAAGAAAAATCCACCAAAGGCAAGTGATCCTCCTAGCTGCGACCGAAGTCGAGGACATATGTTCATCGCATGTTCTCGAGGGTCTGAATGGTCCACTCAGGCTGACCATCTTTCTTAGAATAGAAGGTTGTGCTCAAGAGAAGATGTGTCCCAAAAGCCTCCTGCAACCCATTCTATAGTTGGGAAGTAAACTGTGTGTCACATTTGGAGACAATAGAGGAAGGTACTCCATGTAGTCACCCAATATCCTGCATAAAGAGGCGTCCCATGCACTCTATTGAACCCTTCTCTCTAATCGGTAGAAAGTGGGCCGACTTGGTGAGTCGATCGACAATCACCCAATTCGAGTCATGACACCTAAATTTACATGGAAGACCCATCACGAAGTCCATGGATATCTGATCCCAAATCCACTCTGGGAACTCTAAAGTCTGAACCAAGCCTGTTGGTACCTGGTTCTCTGCCTTCACTTGCTGACAAGTGAGGTACAGTGAGACAATCTTCATTGCTACCTTCTTCATACTTGGCCACCACTGCTGTCGTCGAAGGTCCTGGTACATCTTCGAAACTCCTAGATGTAACTCAAGAGGGGATGTGTATAAATCCCTCAAAACATCCTCATGAAGTTCCACTACTACCGTAGTATGTCCTCTGAAGAGGATGACATGCTCCCCACCTTCAAAAAATCCATCAGGTTCCTGCCCTGTGGATATCTGAGCACGTTGCATCTTGAAGTCATCATCTCCACACTGTTCCTCCCTGACTCACTGATGATGTGGGGTAGTGACAGTAATAGATTGTAGAAAGGCTTCTCCATCCCTATCCACAAAGGATATCTGTAAAGAAGGCAGCTGCTCTGTCACCTCTCCTAGCAGTTGTATACCATTCCTACTATTAAGCACATATGCAACTATGTTCCCATTCCTAGGAGTATAGACTATCTCAAAGTCATATTCCTATAGGAACTCAAGACAACGTTGTTGTCTCAGGTTCTGGTCTTTCTGAGAGAAGATATAATTGAGACTCTTGTTATTAGAGTACACAAAAATGCTCGCCCATCAGGTAGTGTCGCCACATCTTCAAGGCGAAACCTCTACTGCTAACTCTAGGTCATGGGTAGAATAGTTCTAATCATGCTGTCTCTGCTGCCGATAACCATATGAGATCACTTCTCGCTCCTGCATCAGGACACACCCATGTCCGGTCCCTGTTGCGTCTCAGTAAACTACATACCCTACGCCTTCCTCTGAAAGCCTCAAGATGGGGGCAGTAGTCAACCTCTGCTTCAGATCTTGAAAGCTCTTCTGGAATCTCTACGACCACACAAAGGGTTTCCCCTTATTTTTCAAGGATGATACTGGTCCTGAAACTCTAGAGAAGTCTGGAACGAACCTCCGATAGTATCCAGCCAAACCCAAGAAACTACGCACCTCCGTTACACTCCTGGGTGGCTCCCAAGTGAGTACCACCTCAATCTTCCCTGGATCCCCTGCAACTCCAGCCTCCGAAATGACATGTCTCAAGAAGTGAACCGCTAGAATCCAAAATTGGAATTTCAAGAACTTAACATAAAGATTGTGCTCTCAGAGTGTGTCCAATACTACCTCCAAATGGTAGGAATGCTCCACCTTAGTAGTTAAGTAAACCAAAATATCATTGATGATAACTATGACAAAGCTATCAAGGTATGGCTGGAAGATCCTTTTCATGAGTCCGATGAACACTGTTGGAGCGTTGGCAGCACCAAAGGTCATAACCAAGAACTCGTACTGGCTATACCAACACCTGAAGTCGTCTTCTACACTTCCTCGTCTCGAAATCTGTGCCAATGATAGCCTGGTCGGAGGTCTATCTTTGAGAACCACCGTGACCCCTTCAGCTGATCAAAGTGGTTGTCAATCCTCAAAAGTGGGTATTTTTTCTTCCTGGTTACCTGGTTCAGGAGACGGTAGTCAACAAAAAACCTCAAGCTCCCATCTGCCTTCTTGGCGAATAGAATCGAGGCTGCCCAAGGAGAAACACTGGGCCGAATGAATCCCTTCCCTTGCAAGTCCTCCAGCTGTACCCGCAGATCACAAATCTCAGTGAGATCCATCCGATATGCTGGGGTAGATATCAGTGTCGTCCTAGTGTACATATCAATATATATTTCAACCTCTCTATGAGAAGGTAGTCCTGGAATATCGTTAGGGAAAACATCCGGGTACTGGTCTACCACTACAGGATAAGCTAGACTCTCCACATCAACTGCTCTGAGGGTATTGCAAGCCAACAGGTGAGTGATTGGCTGTACCCTCCTCTAAGTATGTCCGTCCTATGATGAAAAGTCTCCCTTCTCACCGATGAAGGTAAACCCAGTCCCATCCGTGCGAACACACTGCACCTTGGGCCTAATACAGTCTATCTGAGCATGGACTGTAGATAATCAGTCCATATCCTAGATGATGTCGAAATGCCTCGACGTTGGTACTAGGAGATCCCAGATGAATCTCTCTCCTCCTAGAGTAAGATCGCACTGTCGGCACCAGTGCTTAATCAAAGAATTAGCACCTGTAGGAGTCTCTAGTCATATGGATCGAGCTAATGACTCCGTCAGAATCTCTGAGCTCCGAACGAGGGCAGTGGAAATGAAAGAGTGAATGACACATGTGTCTATAAGAATTGCAGCTAAGGTGAAGTAGACACAGATCATACCTCAAATCATCTATGGATCCCTGTGATCGTAGGCCTTAGATTCCTGAAGCTGAGCTCTCCCCAGTCCACCCACTCCCTGCCGTCGGGTGGGCCTTCTAGTGGTGGTGGTGGTAACACCTCGTAACGTCGTCCACTGCCAGCTACCCATCCAACTCCTCTGCAACATCCGTCTTCTCACTTCGAACTGCCTCGTTTGAACCTCTACCTCTGCCTGGGAGGTCACTCAACTATCTGGTGGTAATCTGAATGGCGGGTCGGACAGTCACGAGCCATGTGAACCTATCTACCACATAAGTAACACTACCTGCTACTAGCATTTGTGTCTATTCTCCGTGTTCCCCACACAACCGATCATGAGTCATGTGACCGACCACCTATAGATCTGGTCCTCTTGGACCTCTGTGACATATGTCTGCTACCAGCTGCAGAAGACTCCGCTGCGTGTTAGCTAGTAGTGGGTCTCACTGCGGGTGAATTCTCAGCAAGGAAACTCTCCACTATGAGAGATCTCAATAACACCCCCGTATGCTTTGGGATGCTATGTGAGATCATCAGATCTCTGATCTCTCTCATGATCCGCTGCTCGATGGTCCATGCTCTAAAGAATGGGCCCCACACTATATCTATGGAGTAGCACGAGAGGTCGGTGAACCTCCCGGAGTACTGTGCTACTATCCTGATACCCTACTGCAGATTAATTAGCTCTTGTATCCATGCCGCACGAAGGGTGGCTGGTACAAACTCCGCCCGGAATAGGCTCTCGAAGTCTGCCCAGAGTAGGGTCGCCTCGTTATGATCTTGGAGCATCAGGCTCCACCATTTTTCTACTTCTTCTTGAAGGAGACCTGCGGAAAGGATAACTAGAAGTCTACTGGTTTCCCTACTAGCTTAAAGACTCTCACCACAGCCTCCAACCAATCCTCAGCCGCCTGTGGGTCCATCTCTCCTCAGAACCTCGGTGGCCTCTAGTGCTGGAACTCGTGCAACCCACTCAAGTGGCATGAATCATCTACTACTGGGGCTAGTGTCATCGGTGTCCAAACAAAAAGTAGTACCGCTGGAGCCTCCGCTGGTAAAGGGCCCTACACCGAGGCCTCTTCGCTCGGTGCGCTGTCAGTACATACAACTACCGGGGCTCTAAATGGTCATCTGCGGGGAGGCATCCTGAATGAAATAGATGTGACATGGTCAAAATATTATACCTGTTAAGCTAACCAGGTTGAGATAACATGAAGAAAACATTTTAAAACACCCAAGTATTCTGTTTTTTCATACACTGAGTTGGAAATCAGAAGTGAGGGTCCTGGTGTATGGATACATCGGTTGCCCTCACCAACACTAGACTCCCTAATCTAAAAACCACACTTAGTACCCTTAACACTATTGCTTCATAGAAAAGAGAGATCAGAGTTCTATGTTTTGCGGTAGAACCGACACCTCTGCTACCAATTTGTCATTACCCATCCACCGATGCCCGTATCGTGACTACCCCAAGCCCGCCTTTCATAGGTCAGGGGATATAGACTAGCACCAAAGGTGTAAATCCATAAACTGGGAAGGCATTGCCTTTATAATTTTAAACAAACACATTAGAGTTCACAACTAGAAGCAAAACACTAAGTAAAACTGTATACAAAAGAATTGATGGAACTTAAAAGGTTTCGGAAATACAAGCCCAAGAGGAATGTTTAAGTACAACTGAAAGCAAGTACCACTGAATAAATGTAAATCAGCTACTGGGTCGTCCTCCGGGATTCCTACCTGAAGGGTATCTACATATGGCCCCCTCAGCACTCCACGACCGTCTGTCTCCTCCGTGTACCGTCACACTGAGTGGTCCACCTCCGGGTATTGTTCAGTCCTTCTACTAACTGCCTCAGTCAGCACTGTCTGTCGTCTACAACCAACACAATGAGGTGTGGGCATAGCCCGTGCAGGGTTGAGTATAACGTTACTCAGTACGGACCTCGATACCCTCAAGGTCTCACAAAATCTAACAAGTAAAAACCAAAAAGTATGAAATCAACGGATAACCATTACTTTGGTATATGCCCATACATATACCTGAGTTGTCTAGAAATCCATCTCATTTATGAGGGAAAACACAAAAGTCATTGAATCGGATCAAACCCGGATTTTTATAATAGAAACCACAGTTGGTGGCATACTCCTCCTCTATCGAGTACAGTGGGCCTGCCACGTCACACATAGGAACTTCCCACAATCCTTTAACTGCTGAGGTAATCCTCCTATCAAGTATTGTGGGTCTGCTGTGCTCACACAGAGGCACTCCCTACCATGGGTCTACCGTGCTCACACAAAGGCGCTCCCTCTCCTAGTCTGCAGAAGTACTCCTCTTATCAAGTACCATGGGATGCCAGACTTACATAGAGGCGGTCCCCACCATGGGTATCCTGTGTCACATAGAGGCGCTCCCCACAGGGCTAGTCGAGTGACTTCTAGTCGAATCGGTCAACCATCCATCAGGTCTCACCCAGCTACTGGGTCTCTGTACTCTGTCTGCTTGCCTCTAGAAGGATCCTCACCATGATCTTCTGGTAGATACTCTAACTGTCACAAATATCCTCAAAAAATTATCTCAATGATCCTCCACGTTATTGGGGTCTCAACGCAATAGGAGACACGCCAATCAGATGCCCGGTCTGTTAGTTATTAGCCTTTTTGTCCTGAGGGCCCGGTTGGATTCGTGTACGATCCAACCTGACCGTATCTCAACTATTCCTCAAACTCTAGTGAGATATTACTAAAGGGACAACTTCACTCCAAGAATACGGGTGCCGCTGAAGGTTTGTCAAACAGACGTCCAGTGCCAAAGATATGGACCAAGAAGGTAATGGGGTCATTAATGGGACTCGGCCCGATCCGACCCGATCAGATCGTCTCAGCCAAACCTAGACTAGGCCGACCCGGTCTGGGTCGACCCGGTCAGCCAGCTAAGTTTGTATCGGTCTACTGTGCCCGGCCTAGTGGACTGCGAAGGTGGTTCGGCCTGGAGGTTTCCATGTAAGTGACTCGACCCGAAGGCTGGGGCGGTTTGACTAGCACTGCGAGGGGCGCGGCTCGGTTGACTCGGCCCGGAAGGTTGGGTCATTTGGGAGGCCAACGGGCATGCCGCGCGGAGCACGTTCAGGCCGCGGGCAGAGCACGTGGGGTGCAGGCAGGCTTGCTGGATGCCAGGCCTGTCGCGGGTGCACCGGTTAGGGCGCTCCAGGGGCCGGGCATGCCACAAGGGCACCAGCATGGTGCCGGGCAGGCCGTGGGGGCGCCGACAGGGCGCTGGGCAGGCTGCGGGGGCACCTGCAGGGCACCGGGCAGGGTGCCGGGAGGCCACAGGCAGGCGGGCCATGCACCGGGTAGGGCGCTGGGAGGTCGTAGGTTGGCGGTCCAGGAGTCGCTCGGGCCGACGGTGTTCAGCTGGAAGTATTGGTGCAATGCGGCGGTGGCGCGATTCACAGAGGCCATGGGTAGTACAACCTTCATCGTTACCACCTTCGACGTCGTCCCCTTATCGCCATGCCATAGACTGCCACAAGGAGAGAGAGAAAGATGAAGGATGTCGGGCCTTGTTAGGTTGGCCCGCACCCTCCGCGTTTATGGAGGTATCATTTGGTTCATCATGAGGAGAAGATGATTATTAATATGTCCCCAAAAAACCCATTTTATCTTTTATAGATGGTAAGAAAAATGTACAACATCAACATGCAATAAACCCCTTATCTTTGATTCACCGGTCGTCATTCGTTGACATCGTGGAAAGATGGTCGTCGATCTGTGGTAGACGAACACATCCCACATCGAAGGAGTCTGTGGAAGAAGGTCGTAGGGATCATTCTTCGTAGTCGAAGGCATCTGTCACTGGTGTTCTTCATCGGGAGAGCGTTCTTCACCAGAAGAGAGTTCTACGTTGAAGAGTGGTCTTCATTGGAGAGAGTTATCTATTCTCCCAAGCACCACTAAATGAAATATTCCCACCAAAAAGAAATAATAGACTGTGTATTATTTTTTTGGCACAATGATTTAAAAATGGAGAAATAAATTAAAAAGGATCCTCCAATTTAATTTAGGAGGTTGGAACATTAAATAAAGGGGGTTGGATCCATTTAATTAAAGGGGATGGTGGAGAGGGTCTCTCTCATTAATGAGGGAGATTTGAGAGGTTATACTCTCCTCTCATTAATAGGGGTCGGGTGGTCCCCACCTTAATTATTTAAATGAGAGGTTATGGTCTTGGGTGGTCCCCACGACCTAACCTCTCACGGGAGGTTATATTTGGGTGGGACCCACCACCATAACCTCTCATGGATGGTTAGGGCGTGGTAGTCCCACATCCAACTCCCAAGTAGAGGTTTTAACCAACAATCACACACATGGCATTTTAAAATAAAATAAAGTGATGTACACTTTATTTTATTATTTTTTATAAAAAGAAAAAAGATAACTTTTATTATCGACCATCTTCCATCGAGGTGAAAGTCTTATTAAGAGAATACCAGCACTGGGAGTTCTACGGTTCCCTCAGATTTTAATTCTGAGAACCAGTTCTAAAGTTATAAAATCCTACTCATACGTTTATTGAACATACCGAAAAAAAACTTCAGAATTTGATTTCGGGCACACCGGGCCTCGGAATCAAGCGTCATAAATTTTTGTGGACTCATAAAAATCTTATGTATTTAATAAAACATTTTTCATGGAATTTCCAGGTCTTTACTGTATATTTAAATTTATCATCTTATATGATATTGTCTCAATTTATCCCAAGAATATAATCCTCAGGGAAAACATCCTTCACTGTTTTAGTGTCATCTAAATTTATATATGCCTTGTTGGATACATGGGATTCATATTTAATTTTTTAATTAATTTTTATATAATTTGTAATTGAGGGTAGAACTGCATGTGAATATTATAAAAATTAAAAATTCATTCGGAAATAAACTTGAATAGAGTAAAAACATTTCTTTATTCTATTATGGCAGTCACATAATGTAATATTTATTATTTATTCACCCTTAATTTGAATATATTTGATATTATGTCTATAATGGATTGATTAACCTATTATATAGACCACAATAATTTTTATTGAATACAGGTTTTTTCTCATTTCCATCTTGTACATATCATACTCTTATTAGAGAGTACAAGTTATATGTAGGTTATGTTTGGTTGGATAAGGGAAATATTAAAATGATCACCACCAACATGGTGAGTTTGATTCTTAAGGATGTTTTTGTTCATAATCCAAGGTTGTGATCATCCATGGTATGCAAACTTTCTAAAATTTATCTTATTTTTTTATATTATTTACTCTAAAATAAGAGGTTGAGTATTCGATCAAAAACTTTCTTGTACAAGAACCAATTTAAATTATATCTTATCAAATAGATTGAGTTGAAATAGGGGAATTGAATATTCAGAATGATTATATTGATGCTAAATGTTCTTTATAAATAGTACATATTAATGTGTTTCCCATATTCTATTGTCCAATAAAACTAATGGGAGTCTATAGTAATATGTGTACAATGAAATTTTGAATTAGGTGACATTTAAGAATTAATATTCATTGTCATCGTTTAATGATTTATTTTATGAGTTAAAAGAGTTTAATTTTTTTTAAATATTAATGTTTGATCTTGTTACCGTCAACTATTAGTTATAGAAAAGGATATTTAAAAATGGAATTTCATTGATGATATTGTCACTTTGAATACCATGGTTATGCTATTCAGATTTTTAAATGAACCCAATATGTTCATAGACATAATTGATAATGTTTTTCAACAATTATTAAAATCTTTTGTGGTTTTATTTTTGGATAACACCCGAAGGTAGTCAAGATATTGATAAGACCATGGTATTATTTGATAAATTGTATTAAAAAAACCACAAATCACTACTTTTAATCTATGCTTTCAAAATTCACATTTTGGATTCATGAATTAAAATTAATTATGAATGTGATCTATTAAAGAGGAGATTTATATAAATCATGAAAATTTAAAATATATTATGACTTTAGGGGAAAAAATAAAATCTTAAAGTTTTAGAGTTTCATGTGACTATCCATATACAATCATTGTTATATTTAGGACTTCAACCAAATAGTTACCCCATGATTTATTTTATGAGTAAGTGAAATAAGATAATTGTTTTGATCAGTGTGAGTAAATTTTTTAGGAATTTAATATGAGTCTTATAACTTACCCTATCTTGGTCTTTAAATAATTAGCTATAAGGACTGAGTTCTATTTTGAGTCCTCTATAGTGGGTCTTTCTTTTTTCTTTTATAGGATAATCAATTGGTATCTTGAAGTTATTATTAAATTTAGACTCATATTAATAAATATCTAATAATTAATAAAGAATTTTTCACTATAGTTCATGATATTGAATATTTGAGAAAATTTCTCTTCCTCGAATGACACGTGGTATATATTGCTCACAAGAGACTCAAATATGTATTTTCAATAGGATATTTAAATTTGAGGAAATTTTGATTGATTGAAGACCAATAATAATTATATTTTGAAATAAATTTTACAATATGGAAAATAAAGCAGGGATATATATGACCTTAGTAGAAAATTTTAACCACATAAGATTTATGAGGAAGATGAGAAATGAATTTTAATATCTTTTTCAATAAGAGATTCACATATATACCATTATATATCAGAATGAGATATTTTTATGCAATATTGATCATGAATAAATGTTTTCATGTGAGGCATGTATTCCCCAATATTTGATCATGATTATATGTTATTCAATAAATATATTAAAGTGAGGAGATCCTTTAGGTATGGTCTCAAGATATTGATTTATTGATTTATTTCCATGCAAGTTTAATAGTTCTTCCTTGAATGAGGATAGAATTCATGAAACACTATAAATCTTTTTGAGGTTGGTCATTCACCCAAATTTATTCATGATTTAGATGGATAATCACAGTAAATTCAAGTGGCTTGGTATAAAATAAGTGATATCTAATTATTTTCTGAAGGTAACCCATTTTTAATTGGTGAATGTTAAAAAATAGTTATGTATAGGTGCAATACAAAAACTTCATATATGGATATGCTTTTAAATTTAAATCATATTATATTTTTTGAATAATTAACCATGATCTAAGAAAGTTAGCAATAACGCCACGTTAATTATGGTTCATCATACAAGGAAAATTAATTTCTTAAATATCATGTAATCAAAATATGTAGTCAAGTTGGAGAAATTATATACATGGAACATATTGAAACATCATGGGGTTTGAATGTTCATTGTATAAAAATGTGATTGAGGTTCACTTTTGGATGGTGGAAGGGGTTAGAGTGAGATCTTGGAACATAAGTAAAATTCAGTACAACTTATTATCTTTTGACTAATAGATAATTTGAGTGAAATATTTATACAATGAAGTATATGATTTATCCTTATATATATTAGTTTATTTAATCATTGGATGATATTATTTTTAAATAATAATTTACATTAGTCATTTATTCATAAAGATTCATTCAATGTTCCCTATAGTAGACCTTTTTATTCTCCCCCATGTTAGATGGAAATTGGTGAATAATCATAGATTGAACTTAGTATAGTGAATGTGATAACTAAGCGGGTGAAATTGAGTGAGAAATAATTTATTACTACTTAAATCCAAAAAACAATATGATAATGATAGATGGAAACTTATGAAATTATTGATACATGATCATGAATTTATTTGAGTTTCTCCTTAATTACATCACTAAAGAATGTGTATGAAATGGAAAGATTATCCTCAGTTTATTTTTACGTTTAAAATATTTTGACATATTAAATAAATAGTCAATATATTAAACTAACTATATTCAATGTCATGCATAATGTCTTTCATGTGTTTAAATTAAGGAAGTAAATACTTAATCATGCACATGTTATCCAGATCAATGATATTAAGTGGGAAGTTGATTCTTCTAATATTGAAAACCATATTTGAAACATTGAATAGATATATAAGGTCTCACCAAGGAAAGACATTATGTTGGTTTAGTTATCGTTCTAAGATGGTAGGATTTGTGATGAAACAAGGGAGTGGTAATTTGAGGTTAATGTTCAATGGAATGAGTTGTTTCCCCTTGAAAATTGAAGTCACTTCTCAAGAATGAGAAGCCTGGTAGATGGAAATTTATTATGTCCCACATTAGTTGAGTTAATAATATATTTCATTTTTTTTTTGTTAAAATCTTATTTAAATATTTAAAATAAATAAGGGAATTGATGGGATAAATTATGAAAGAGAAATATTTTTTCGGTTCCTTCGTGACACCAAGTTCTAATGGATTTGTAACAGATACCGGATTATATCTAGTGAATATTACAAAACCATTTAGTTATAATAATATGTACCATATTCCCTTGTACAAATTACCTATCCTCCATTTGGTTGTCTGGGTTCCCTCACTAGGTACCTATTTGGTGTAGACAAATTTTTTTAATTCAGTTAAATAGGGTAATTTTATTATTAATTTTTTGAACATAATACCTTCCCCTTGGGTTTTCAGAATATAAACCATCCAGAGATCCCTTGGCTATCTTCCAAACGTTATTCCACTTACCTGATTCCTTACTCAATGTTCTATGATTCTAAAATCATGTTGATGTAGTTACATGATCCAACCCTCTAAGGAACCTTTTAGGCCTATATAAATATTTGCATGACACCCTAATCCTAGCTACAACAAGATAAATTATTTTAAATGTAAAAAATATATTATGATCATGGTAGTCCATATCTGATGAAACATACAATATAAATACATCTCCAATATACAAAATAACCAGAAATACTGATTGGTTATATTTAACCAAAAATGTAAAAATGCATTCATACAATATAAAATGATATGTATATCTTCAGATATGAAAAACCATATGAAAAATATATATTAAAGGTATTCAAAATATGTAAAAATGAGTCAATGATAAATCTTCTCTGTATTGTAGGGACTCTAAGTTAATATCTATCAACAACAGTCACTGCCACTATAATGATCCAATAAGAAACCCTATGTGTCAATCCTGAACAAGACGTGGTAGATCCTTTACACTAAGACCTTCTATTAATTTTGTGTTATCTACACATACATGACATATGGGGTCTGGAATTTCATATAGAGTTGACTTTAAACATAATCAATAGGATACCTCAAAAATTGGAAAGGCGAAAATAAAAAAATCATATAAAACTATATATCAACATAAGATACATGAAAGAACATAATAAATCCAGATATAATATATATTTTGAAGTCCCAAGGTCATAGGGAAGTCCTAGTAATTGTAGCTTAGCTCCAAGAATAATTATTTCTCTAAATAAAATAGGGATTCCAAAAATATTGGAATACCTTAATGTAATGATGTCTATAACCCAACTATTTATTAAATATAAATTGTACAAATGATTTATTTAGGTTCTATACAGCTTTAACTATCAAAAATAATCATCCATAATAACATTCATGTTACCCCTAAACCATAGCGGGGGTCCCATACCTTTTTGATTAACTCATTTCATTCAATTTTGTATCAAATCATATCTTCCATAACTGGCCAAAATATAAAATACCCATATCACCTCCCAAAATCTATAATTAGAGACATATACCATGATGATTTATATAAGTTATTCAAGGGAATTCTAAATCCCAAAGGAGGACCCACACCCCATTAGGGGGAGAGTTCCTTACTCAATCAGTCATATAGTGGACAAGAACCTTTTCAGGTACATGGGAGTACCAAATCCTTGCTCGAATGCTAAGGAATGGCTGCCTGAGTATGTTGGGGAGGGTTATACTCTAAAAAATTCAAGATAAATATTTCCTATCATCATAATGGTTCTATAGGAGTAACTGACCTCATTTTCACTCTAATCATCGCACTACAATCCTATCATTGTCCCTATAGAGATAAACAATTTACGTTTTCCTTGATTTTAAAGTCATATGACTCCAATGAAAAAGGTCAAAATACCATTTTATTCGAATAACAAATTCATTGGATGGACTATTTGTGTTCCCAAATATGAGTCCTAATCGTGGAATCCTGAAAAACACCAATGTTTGAATAGTGTAGAACATGTACTATGAACAAGATAATATGTTAGTCAGGTGCAACCGTCAAATTATATACATTTACTCATTGTGTCATGTGGGGTTCTACCTGTACAACATTATCAAGATGCTATATAATGTGTGAGACCCCTGGTTTTACTCGATGTGTATTACCTAAAACAGAAGTTGTGTTAACATCGGAAAATATTTCAGGTCTAAGGGGAGGAAAGCAACAATTTTAGCCTTGTGGTTCTCTTAAAATGTACTTCATGAAGCTTGATACTTGGGGGTGTACATAGTATGTCAACTAGCTTACATAGTGTGTGGGTTCATGTGGTTTATTGGGTGTGTACTGTTATCCATATTGAGCTATGTAAGCTGTTACAACATGGAGTGTGTGACTAAGGTTCATTATGTTCAATATTTAATGTGGTATAAAACCCTGTGAAAATTAGATAGTATGATACATGATTTATTTTTTGGAATCATAGTTTGTGTGATCATGACATTAAATTTTAGATCTTCTAGTCACAAAAATTTTCATCATCACTATTTTCACCAATTATGATTCCTAAATAACCACCACCAACATAAAACTCTAGTGGATCAACTCCAACAACCACTTTTATCCTTTATCGACACACCACTGGTTATCCATGTTTATAAAAATGTTGAAATATAGATTTACATCACACCTCTAATGTCATATAATTTCATTTATTATTTCATCCAATGAAACTAAGCTTTTAAATACCTCACATCACCCTCCATTCCCAATGTATCGTTCCACTTTAACCCCTCATCACACATTTGGTATTGCTACACCTGGAATGGTTCATCTCTTGTCTGAACATCACTCGCTCATCATCCTAAATAATTTTTTTCAAAATGATGGTTGTTATTATGGTAATTGATGAATGTACAATAGGGATGATAAGTATAAGAGAGAGGAATCAAGTATTTTGTGGCTGGTGAACATTTCTATCAACCATTTGTCTCATGAAAACATTCTAATTTTAAAAAATCCATATATAAAAAAATGTTAAAGGTTTGAAAAAAACTAATAATTTTTCATATATTTGATGTGTGGAGAAATGGATTAGGATTGATAGGTTAACCCAAAAAATCCTAAATAATAGCGTGTAAAATAAAAAAAATGTATCCTATCAAAATTGAAATATTTTTGTTTAATGTATCGATGTTCACATTGGGTTCTATTGATGAACCCTTCAAAGAATATGTTCACAAAAATATGATATAAAAATTATCTCAGGACCTCCATCTCTATATTTTGGGTTTTTGGAGACTAAACATAATTATAGAAGTTAATTATAAATAAATAGAGATATTTTGGTTTTCATGGTGTTAGTTTAATTTATTAATTACTTAATATATTTTTTTATAATGCACCAATGATAATTCTAATCTAGGGCCCAAACTACTACAAAACCCATATTTGACATCACTGTTATTTATCAGTGATAGAAAAAAACACAGATAAATTGAATATTTATCTGTGTTAAGGAAAGCACAAACAAATTTTACCATTTAACATCGCTTTATTTTTAGAGGTGATAAATATTTCTTTCATCGGTGATTATTTTGCTCTAATAAATGTATGAATAAATAAAATTATATAATTAAAAAAATATATATAATATAAAATTAGTTTATAAAAAATTACAAATTTGATTAATTAAATAAATATCGATAGAAATGAATAACTTGAATATACAATATTAAATATTAAACATTTTATTAATTAGATAATTATGAATACCCATCTTATTAAATTTTATATATTAAATATATATTTATATATTAATGTATATTAATATTATTTATATATTAAATAATATTTATGTGTTTTACATTAAATAGTCATATATTTATTGAATAATGGTTTATAATTAAAAAATAATTTGATTTAAAAATATTGACTAATTTAGTTATACTCGACATATAATTAAAATTTGTTTGATTTATCAATTTAACATAAATAGATCAAATCTATATTATATTCATTTTACTTATCTATAAATAATTCATTTTTATATACAATGCACACACATAAAAGTAATTCATTTGGTCAATATTTATATAGTGTACTTATTCTTAATTTATTTAATTTCACTCATTTGTAACATATATACACGCACCTAAAATTCTATGTTCATTAATAATGATAAAAATATATTGATAAAGAAATATATTTATAAATGTAAATTTACTATATTTATACAATTACATATTTATAAATATAAATAAATTAATATTTTATTAAAAGTATTTATATAATTTTAGGTAAATAATTATATATATTTATATAATAATTAAATTAATAAGAAATTTACTTAAATAATGAATATATATATACTATATTTATATATATTTATTAAATATATATATGAATTGTTATATAAATATATATATAATGATATAAATATTACTGTTTAATTTTTTTTGTATAATTATAAATAATTAAAAAAACATTATAATTAATATAATTAAAAAGGAATTTATTTACTATATTTATATTTATATGTATTTATTAATTTCATATAAATATTAAATTTTTTATTTATAATTATAATTATAAATCCTTTATCAGTGCTTAAGTAATAAACATTGATAAAAGCTTCTTTAACATTGTTTTTTCACACTGATAAAGGTGAGGCTTTATCGGTGCAATAATTTTAGCGCGGATAAAGATCAGTTTTGTCAGGGTTAAAAAATAGATGATAAATAATCCTTTTATCAACGTTTAAGTAATAATTTCTCATAAAAGGACTCTTTATCGATGCTTATTTATAAGAGCTGATAAAAGTGTCCTAATGTAATTAAAAAACCCTAACCTTTTGCGAACCCATCATGATATCAGAAGCTTTATGTGGAAGCCTCCCACTCTCGGCGCTCCTCCTCAGTGAATGAAACCTCGAATCACACCACTTGACTACCTCATGAACATCTCATCTGACATCTATTATTCGATTGATGTTAGGGTTTCTAAAGAGGGATTCCGATTTTCATCAATTTAGCAGGGTAGGACGTCCGAATTTCTTTGTGTGTTTTTGTTTTGATTATTATTTTCTTCTTCGACATGGTCTTTATTTGTTGATTGGTGATTGTATACTAGCGAGGTGGGACTTCCTATTTTCTCAGATTCCAATTTTGATTCAACTCTTGATCACTCATGGAGATTTTATTGTTTCTGGACTCAATGGTGACACATGGAGTCACATAGAGTTTAGTTTGTTGTTTCATTTTGTTTACATTTCCCAAATTGATCACCCAATGCTTTCATATATATTTTTCATTCATTTTTTTATCAATGGTATTCCATAAATGAGAAATTTTAGAAATCAAAACTAGTGATTTTGTGTGTGAGATAGTTGAAGGTAGGTTAAGGGATTTCTTGTATATTATACGGATTAATATCTTCTAATTGTTTAATTTTTTTTGTTGGGGAAGGAATCCAATGTATGGATGAATCATGGAAGTTTTTTTAAAAAAAATTCATTGTACTAGTTTAATTTATTTTATGGGCCAAATCATTCCCACTATGTTTTTTTTCATGCACTGGTTCTTGTTGACATCCTGATGGGGATGGATAATGTCCCTTGGACACTACTATGTACCATCTCAACTGTTTGATATATATTTGTCTTGACTTTTTTTTGAAAAAAAATATATATTGTGATTTTTTTGTACCTTTTCTTAATAATGAAACTTCCTATGTCTATACACTTTTTGAACAATATTTTATATTTTTCTCCCTCTTTAGATTAATCAATCATTATTTATAAATCTATTTATTAATAATATATAAAATTTTATACATTTATGTTATATACTATTTTCCAACAACATTATAATTTATCATCATAATCCTACTCCACCTCTCTCAATACATTGCAATAAAAATATCCTTTTCAGATTACCCCTTTCTAGTTGTACCAATTTTTTTGAGACCTATATACCACTATAATAAATTATAATTTATTTCTCGGAAATGCAAATTTTCATGAATGTCTCCCCCATTTTGAGTATTTATTTAACTAATAAAAAGTGGACTTCAATGGAATCAATTTTATACCTAGCTATATAACATGTAGAAAAATAGTATGTAAAACCTTTTTAATATAAAAAAGTTGGAAATACCAAATCTACCACACTCCATGATATAGATTGTCATTCAATCTACAAAATTTGAAATTTTTATTCAATTATCAATGGGTTTCAACATGGGTTTTCGATCTATAATTTGAAATCTATAAAACACTTTCCTCAAATACATGAATTGGAAAATAAATATGCCATGAATTTCAGGGGTCTCATATAAACTATAGAAAATGTCCACTCCCTAATCATCAACTCTAAAGCATTGGTCATTGTTAATACAGAAAATAATTATCATCATTCATCTCTTGGAACTATAAATATCTGTCATATACATTGATATACACTTTCATTCTATCCATAAAGTTATTTTTTAGGTAATGATTATGATCAATTTATCATTTTTAAATTAAATTTACTTTAATAATTCATTTAACCTTCAATACCAAGATCGTATTTATTGATTCAATTTATAAATCAATTCTGTTAATTAACAAACCGTATTCTCATATTAAAGAATGAGAAAAATAACTATTTGTTTTAAATAAAATTCATATTCATGCAATCCATTAGTAAATGTTAATTTTACATCTAGTTGGAGTACCTTAAATTTTATTGGGAAGGATTAGTGTAGTGATATGACATCCCAAGAGTCTTGAGATGTTTTTAAACATTAATATACCATTAATTTTAAATTTATTAATTCCTTAGGCTATTACATTACTTGTTTCAATAATTTTTTATATATTCTAGTTTATTGAATGATATTTTATTATTATTTTTTATCATATTTAAGTTTATTATTACTTTATAATTCTGTATATTATGTTTTCCTTCTGTTAGGGTATTTAAAATTTATTTGACGTGGTGTAATTCTTTTATTAAATTCAATCACCCATTTTCTTCAATATACTGTAAATCATTGAAGCAATCAAATGTTGAGTTTCCCTTATTAGAATTTTCAATGACTTTAAATTTTGATAATGAATATATTATGTGAATTTAATTATAAATTGTTTAAAATTAATCTTTTATGAACCCAATATGATTATTTTGAGCCAAAAAATTGATGCTTGCTAAATATTTGACAAACGAATATGAACATGGAATTAAAGAGTTCATCAATTTTTCAAGATAGCATGAAAATGAACCTTTTACAATCCACTATCCGGGTTTATTTTGTTTTTATTCAAAAACAATTAGTCCGGAAGTGTTGGAAGAACATTTTAATCATTCCAGAATAGATCAAACCTATAAAAGTTGGACTAAACATGGGTAAATCTGAATGTGGACATCAATTGGGATAATATTATGGTTTTTAAATCGTTTTATATGATTACCTTTGTAAATGATGATGGGGATTTCATGGAATATATGACAATGGAAATTGAAGATGATCTTTGTGATTGAATAATGTTATTTGAGGAGTTAAATAGATATTCCAAGAAACCATTGTATACTGGTTGTACTGAATACAAAACAATGTAAGTTGTATTAATGTTATATAATTTTAAATCTAGCAATAGAGGGAGTGAAACTAGTTTTACAAAACTAATTTGTCTTCTAAAAGATATACTACGAGATAAAAATAAACTAAAATTCCGAACATTTGATTATAAATGAATGTTAATATCAATGGGAATGATATCTAAGAAAATACATGCTTGTCCATATGATTTCATATTGTTTCACAAGGACCATGAATCACTCATAAATTCCCTATGTGTTGCGCAGATCGATATAAGGAAAATTAACCAAGTCCATTTAAATGTCTATGGTACTATCCCATTATTCCACGGTTTATAATAATACATGGATGTTCAGAAACTGCGAGACAATTAACATGGAATGCATATACAACAATTAAATATGGGAAGATATGTCATCCAATAGATTCTCCTCGTTGGAAGAGAATTTATTTTGACTGTCTGGAATTTGGATATGAGGTCATAAACCTTCATCTTGCAATATATATAGACAGAATAAATCCATCTAGTGTACAAAGTAGTACTCATAGAATATGGTCCGTCATGTGGGTTAATTATAACATTCTATCATGGTAATTCATGAAGTTCTAATACATTATGTTGTCTCTGCTTTTATCTAGACCAATGCAACCTAGTAAAGATACTGATGTCTATTTGAATCTATTGATCGAAGAACTGAAATTGATGCGAGATACATGAATTGAAATGTATGATTCTTGTAAAAGTGAATAATTCGCATAGAGGGCCTTGTTGTATGAAAGGATGAATGACTTCCCCACTTATGGAAATTTATCAAGTTATTGAAATGAAATAATTATGGGGTGCACTATTTATGAAGAATGAACATAATCAATTCGGATGAAACATTCCTTGAAGACTGTGTTTCTATAATATATTAAATGTTAACCTCGATGAAATAAATATAGATCCTACGTGACAACATTCGATGGGAATATTTATTTAGTTACACCACTTTCTCCAGAAAAAGGTGATCACCAATACAAAAAAGTAAAAAAGACTGACACTATTTTAAGTAAACCATTTTCGAAATGCCATAAAATATCATGTTGGAAGAAGAGATTAATTTTCTTTGAATTACCAAATTGGAATTTTTTTTGATGTCATTAATGTAGATAAAATATGTATTTTATAATGTTATAATCACGTTACTAAATATTCCCATAGAAACCAAATATAGAATCAAGGATAGGTTGGACATGATTGAAATGGGGATAAGGGAAGATTTGGAACCTGTTAAGGGTAAAAGGTGGGATTTTCTTCGTCCGAAAACTTACACTCTATCCATATAGGAATGATTGATATTTTTTCCATATCCTTACTAGGGTAAAAGTTTCATATAGGTATTAATAAAATATCAAGAATTTTGTGTCAATGAATAATTTAAAAATACAAGAACTAAAATAACATGACTAATATGTTTTTATGAAATATTTAATGCCTATTTCTTTACATTACATTCTGCTTCATAATGTAAAACATACATTAACCGGACTCTGGTTATTTTTCAATTCCATATGCAGTAATGTTTTAGACCTGACGATTTTCCCATCAGAAATAAATAGATTGTAGTCATATTATGTGAATTAGATTCGTTTTTCCCACCATCATTCTTTTATATAATGGTCAACCTAATAGTTCACATGGTCAGAGAGGTTCAACTATGTGGTCATAACCATTATAGATAAATGTATCCCGTTAAAGAGTATATGAATATTTTAAAAAGGTATGTTAGGAATCAAAGTCGGATGAAATGTTTTATTGCTTAAAAATATATATTGGATGAAGCTATAAAATTCTGTACTGATTATCTATCAGATGTTGAAAGCATCAGTCTCTCAAAGTCTCTCCATAATGAACATGATATCGATAAAGGGGTTTCTTAATGAGATGTTTTTAGAATTTCCTTCACAGATTAAGATCAATAACATATTTATATATTATATAATAATCAATATGTTGATCCATGTATTGAATCCCACAATAAAATTCATAGATATTTGAATCCGTCAAGGGATAGAGGATGGATGCCAAATACACATAATCAATAGTTTATAGGATGGCTGAGAGATCATGTTTATAGGAGTTATATGAAAATGTTATATAAATAAATAAAAAGGTTATATCTTACACTAGTTTTGTAATAAATGGTTATATGTTCAATAAAAAAGATCAATATTACCTCTTTTTGATGAAAAAATATAGTGTAATGCTTGTGGTTGAAGTGATCCACATATCTAGTTCCAAGGATAAAAATCGAATTTATGAAAATATGTCAAATTTGTGGATTATCAAAAATATATAAGAGATTGATTATAAAACATTTCAGGTGCCTCTTTTCCAATTAAAATGGGTTGACAATATCATCAGAGTGAAAGTTAATGAAATGGTATTTGTGATGGGGAATTTCATTATGGAAGGGCGAAAGAATATTTGTTCATAATGGCATCACCAGCAGTGCAAGTATTTTATGTCTCTGATCTAGAAAACTAGAATTCGTCAATTTTTCTAGTAGAGACAAAAAAATGTTTAGTTTTATGAAAATTAAATCCAATATGACCCTTTCATTGGGAAAATAGAATTAGTTCATGTTAGTCGCAATTTAGGCAAATATCTTGTATGTTAGAGGGGACCATAATGCGGGGATTTGGATTCTCAATAGAGGACCCAAATCATTTAAATCCTTAAAAATATAAAGTGGTTTAAATGATATGTAAAATGTGTTTTGTAATATAGTATGTTTTTCTTCATAATATTATGTGTTATATACTTCATTAAAAAAATCTAAATTAAATTTTTGACTACTCATGTAGACAATGTCCTCCACACATGATGAAAGAAAAAAGTATAATGAAGGAAACACTTTCAAAAGATATAAATTTAATGTTATGATATAATTTCTCAATTTAACTAAAAAATTATATAATTAAGTGTTGATTTAATTTTCATTATTCCATAATGAGTTTGTTTATTTTAGAAGGTTTCAGTCCATGTGTCATGCCTTTATAGAAAGAGAAACAATGTTGTCTCTGCTCAATGATTGAGGTAATAGTGATTTTTTAATAGTAAAATTGTTGTCCATAGAATTTATGTATTTTTTCATATTTAAATTTAACCTATTTCATTTCCGTATTACTGGTGTAAAAAAGTTTTCTTATACAAGTGGATTATTTTGTTCAATTTTGGGTTCTTTGTCTAACATTCATTCTTCTTCTTCCTTAAAACCTTTACCCCTACAGAGGTGCATTTATAACTTTCATTCAAGTTACATTCATTTCCTTTTTTGGAAGAGAAACGATTTTGCCTCTACTTAATTACAAAGGTAATAATGATGTTTTCATTTCAAAATGATTTCTTATTGAATTGTTATATGGTTTCATATTTGTTATTAGTTTTTTTATTTTTAGTTTTAATCACATAATAATTGTTTTCTTATACATTTGGTTTTTTTTTTCATATTAGGGTGATCTATCGATCATTCATGCTTATTCTCACTTAAAATATTTTCACCCCAATAGTGGTGCATCTATGAATTTATTTCACGTCACCTCCACTTATATTGTAGAAAGAAAAATGATGCTTCATTTGCTGAATTACAGATGTAATCTTGATATTTTTCATATTAAAATAATTTTAAATATAATTAATGTATTGTTTCATATTTATGAATAATTTATTTCTTTTTAGTATTAAAAATTTTATAATTTTTTTTCTTATATAGGTGGATTATTGTTTTTCGAGTTGGGGTGCTCTGTCCAACATTCAGGTTTCTCCCGTAAAACATTTCCACCTTTTTAGTGGTGCTTATATCACTTTATTTCATGTTACTCCTACTACCCTTATAGGAAGAGAAATAGAGCTACCTCTATATAATTATGTAGGTAATATCGATGGTTTCATTGTAAAATCATTGATCATAAAATTAATGTATTGTTTCATATTTGTGTTTATTTTATTTTTTTAGTATTACTCATATAATAATTGTTTTCTTACACATGTGGATTATTTTATTGGATTTGGGGTGTGCTTTCCATATTTCATTCTTCTTCTCCCTGAAAATATTTTCAACCCTGTGATAGTGCATTTATCTCTTTTTTAATGATACACACACAACCTTTATTAGAAGAGAAATTATGCTTCATCTACATAATTACAGATTTAATATTTATATTTTCATAGTAAAATCCTTGTCCATATAATCAATGTAAATTTTCATATTTATTTTTAATTTATTTATTTTTAGTATTAATCACCTAATAATTGTTTTCTTATACATGTGGATTCTTTTTTTCAAGTTAATTGGTCTATTCAAATCTGTAATTGTCATGTTGGAAGTTCAAAAAAGAGTGAAAATGTAAAAAGTCCTATCATTTATAGTTAGGATTTTTCGGAGACTTTAAGACATATAATACTTAGAAGAACCAAAATATGAAACAAATTGTGACCGATATTGATCCAAGAGCTTCAATGAATTCTAAATTGACATTAATTTTAGGAAAAAATAAATTTAACTCAATATGTCTCTTATGAGTTTAAAATTGAAAATTTACATAAAAACGTTTCACTCACTTAAAACTAATCAAACATGCTCAGATTTTATAGATAATTTAGAGAATCATTTTTGATGTTTAGGAATTGGTCTCACATTAAAATGATACACAATGTGATATTTATGAGTCAAAGTGCGCGTTTCAAGTTAAAAAAATGAAATTTCAGTAAAAAAGACAGGTGATGTACTGAAAAACAATTTCTATTTTGATACTTTTGAAAAACAATACTTATGTTATTTGGAATGTGTATGAATCATCCGCACCTCAATTTGATGTACCGTGTGACCAGTATTCCTCCAAGTGCGTCTTTAATTAAAATTGGAATCAATTTTAGTAAAAAAAACATTCTTACACAAAACCCAAAAAACACATTTTTATTATTTTGATACTTTATGAGACCAACACATAAGTGATTCTAGACATGAATGAATTATCCTCTCCTCAATACGACACACGGTGTGACTGATTTGACTCCAAGACAATTTTTATTCAAAAATGACATCAATTTAATAATAAAACAGCTGAACTACACAAAACCATTAAAACCATTAAAATTGTTTAAATAATTTAGGAAAATGACCCACATGTAATTTTTGATGTGTAAGAATCATTCACACCCCCAATTTGATGCACAGTGTGACACGTATGACTACGCGTGCGTCTTTTTATTTAAAATTGACACCTCTTATTGTAATATTCACACTTTATGTTAATTTATTTCATTATATGATTACTATAATAATAATTGTTTTCATATATAGGTGAATTTTATTCTCGATATGGGGTTGTTTTTTCAACAATAGCATGAGTCAGGTCAGGATTAAAAAGAATATTGTTGTTTTTTATATTTTTTTAATAATTTGTATTTATGTAATTGTATGATCAAATCATTGAAATGTCTATAATATAGTTTATTTTTATTTTGTTTGTTTTTTAAATTTCATTTATTTTAAATTATGTGTTGGGACTTATTTTTTTTTGATATATGGTGTATTCTAGTGTGGATGTGTTCTGTTTCAACACACTATAGTATGGATGTTTATCACCACTTATATAAGTGTTAATAAAAGTCTATATTATTAGCACTGATAAAAGGTCCTTGGTCAGTTCTTCTATAAGAGCTAATAGATGACCCTTTATTAGTTCTTTTATAAGGACTAATAAATGGTACCTTTAGTGACACTATATTAATGTGATGATAAATTCCCCATTTATCAGTTATTTTTTAGTACTGATAAAATACCCATTTATCAGTGCTTTTTTAGTGCTGATAAAAGAAAATGACTTTTAACACCACTCAGGTAGTCAACACTTTTCTAGCACTGATAAATTCCATTTGTTGCACAGTTGATGGCCGGTTTTGTAGTAGTGAAAAATGTGAACTAAGATTATATCATCCCAAGTGTGAAGCCCCAATTCTATATTAATACAATGTGAAGTAATTTACATAAAAAATTCTAATTATTAAATATAAAAATCATGATTGTATAATAATTTTTAATTTATTTAATAAATATTTAATATCCCTTAAATTTTAAGTATCCTATAATTTTTCCAAAAGTCGTCCTAAGGGGATACAATACACTTTGATGTCTATGAAAACATTATTAAACTTATTTGAGATCATATAATATGAACCCCATTTATTATACGAGTGACTATTTATTATAAAATAATTTGTTTTACTTTTGGTAGAGGGTCTAATTTTTTTATTGGTAATCAGATTCTAATTTTGAGGGTTGGAACCCCTAAAAAGATCCATTTTGGACCTAAAATGAAGCGATTTAGTAGTTTGAGTGGTCCGGGGATACTTCCTAGGGTTTGAGGCTCAATTGTCAAGATTTTAGAGTTTAATCCTATTGTTCATAGTTAGTACGAACCCAGAACCCCCACTATGACTCCCAAAATTACGAGTCACATGCTTTTTTAGTAAATTTGAAGTGTTTCTAGGAATAGTTCAAATATTTTAAATAAATTGTATATCCATGATACATGGTTACAACAAACTATTTTAAATGTCATGTTCCATAAGCATCCTAAACATTTTTTCTTGGATAGTGATGATGTAATATTTAGTGTATGTTTTATCCAACCATGTGAGAAAAACATCCATCTCATTAAAAAAAGGACAAATCATTAATTTTAACTCATCCCCCTTTTCTATTTAATCTATTTTATCCTTATGGAAAGAAGCATCGACGTGAGAATCCAATTCACTTTCTCTTTCTCTACTATGAATATCCCTCAATTATTGGTCATTTCAATTTACATTGGTTTCATTGGAATTATAAAGATGATTACAAAATTCTGCTTCATCTTATCATTCTTTTATTTCACTATAAAGTGTTATCATTCCAATTTTGTGGATTATTCCTTTTTTTCATGGTGTTTTTCTGATAAATTGATTTCTCTAATTTTATCTTGAACATAGTGTTGATATCAGATGAGTGGGTATCTTCATGGGTAAAATTGGTAGTCTTGAGATTCTCCATTATATTTCCTCCCTCATATCACATGTTGTCATGTCTAGTCATGCTAACATATCATACGACTGACCCAAAAGTTAAATTTATTTTTTAACTATCCTTTTGATGTCTTGGAAACAAATCTCAAACCTAGAAAATCATGTATTCTTGGGTTGTATTTCATTAGAAGCTATAAATTATTGGGTTTCATTTACTCCTTAGGTTTTGTTAATAAAATTTTGTGCTTTATGGATACCCTTGTAAATGTGATGAATTTATTTTGGAAGTGTTGGTTTCAAAGGTTGATCCTTATTAACCAATAGTTATAATATAAGTGGTCCATTTAAGTAGATTTATGTATTGAATTAAAATAGTTATTTTTTCTAAAAATATTTAAACTTTTTATTGTTAAATGAACAAAGTTGTGTGTTTTGGATTTAACATTTAAATTTATTATTTTTAAAATGAATTTGATGGATTTTTTATGTTATTATAGTTTTTTATGATAATTGGATTAACATTATAAGTCCCTTGGAGTCTTGAAGAAAAAAATGGGTATTGAATGCCTTGGTTTGAATCTTCATATTCCTTATGAAAATTATTGATTAAGAACACCATGGATGGGCCATGGATTATAGTTGGGTATTTATTTTAATTCCAAGAGTAAAGACTACCTTATATTTAATGAAGCACAAATATATATAAAGCCCCAAGTTAACTAGTGGATTATAACAAAATTCATCACTATTGATTCTATGGGGTAGCTCCCCCTTAGATTTGGGCAATGTATTCATTTATTGAATTAAATGGATTGTTGTTACGGATCCCAGACTGATTATCTTATTGAATTCTATAGGATTATATAACAGAATATGACTTTATTATTATTTTTTTGGAATTCCTAAAATGTGATATGACATTAAAATCAAGTCATTCTTCTGTGTGTCAAGGGTAGTCCCCTAGTTTTGGACATGATAATTGATTTTAAATGGTTATTCCTGGGAGGGAATTACCTCATGAGCCAAATGGATTCATCTAGGGACACATTATTATGGTTACGTCAGTTATTCACTTTAGAACTTATTTTTGAAATGATTCCCCACAATGTTATGTGATACAAATGATGGATGAAGTGGGTAGTGTCAGAATGGGTTTTCCTCTAGAGAACAAAGTCATGACTAGGTTCTAGTAATTACAGAAACATATTTTTATCAACATCTATTTTATTTATTTTATGCCTTAATACTTTATGAACATATATTAACTAATCGTTTGATGTCATTAGTGGTGAAATATTGGTTCATAATTACACACTACACAGTCCTCTATAACCCTTGGGTACTTGAGTAAATACTCCTTGGTATATAGTTATGGGTTTAGAACATAGCCTGAGGTTGATGATAATTTATTGGATTGGTTGAAGTTTGGGAACTAGGAACTGGGATATAGCTCAAAACTTCCCAAGATTTTGTTGTCATTTAGTCATTGTATTTTTA
Organism: Viscum album; assembly: GCA_963277665.1. Lineage (NCBI taxonomy): Eukaryota > Viridiplantae > Streptophyta > Magnoliopsida > Santalales > Viscaceae > Viscum > Viscum album. The sequence continues at coordinate 266,150,445 of OY728132.1, read as the reverse complement.
TTTATGATGGTGTATTCTTCAAAACTTTTTGTTATGCATTCTTGACTGTATGACCTGTAATAAATATGAAATTTCATGGTATGTCCTATTTTATTTATCACATTTCATTCATTTTTTTGAGTTGTAATTTTTATCATTGATAGATTATATGGTTCCCATATTTTGTTTTTTTGCACAGTCTATTATTGTGTGTATAGTCTCCCCACAATGATGTCACGATCCTTTGCTACTAGTTGATATCCTCTAGCAGATAGAAAGGCATGATTGAGTTTATGTGGAGCACAATCTTGGGGAACCAATTCAGTGGTTTCCATGATGGGGTATTATAAAATGATCCATAGAATGTTTTATTTTTTTATGAATTGGTCCTTGTAGACAAGGGGATTAAATGTGTTGGATCTTTTTGATAATCATGTACCTATGTTCTAGAACTTTAGATATGGGGGTAATCCAAGTTTCTTGGGGTGGTTATTGTTTTCATTTATATAAAATTTTATATTTTATTAATTTCCACCATGATTGGTGTACTTGTTTGTAATATTTTTGATTTATGGGATTTTAACTCTTGTATAGTATAGTAATAGGGTGTGTGTGTTCTTGAATTATTCTAGGAACATATAATTTATATGTTATCTGTATGTTTCCAATGATTTATTGTATCCCATAAGTTATATGTACTATTTTGTTTATATACTATGGATTGTATCTACTTATAATTTATATCTACCTTAGATTTAAATGATTGAGAGTGGTTAGTCTCTATATGTGTCAGAAATAATTTAAATATTTTTCCTTACATAAAAGAGTATGGTGGTATTCTACTTAAACAACTTCTAGAGTAACCCCTTATAAATTTTTGTCAGGTATAAATGGGTTGTTAATGTAATGGATTGGGTAAAATAATTTATTAAAAATAAAAATATAATGTTTTTTGTCTTTAACTTTTGAATGGAATCCTATTAGCCAAACCGAGTTTATGATATCTAAAAAAAATTCTGAATGATTAATGCATGGAATTCTTAATGAAAATGGTATGGAATAAATTAAGAATCATTAATAATTAAGGAATTTCGATTCTTAAATTTTTTATATAGATTTAGTTAATTGGGGTTCCAATCACAACATAAAGAGTATTTTCATCCATAACATGGGTTTGACCGTTCATAAAACAATACATTGGTTTTTATGTATGTGTAACCAGTATCAATTTAGTTGATGCTTGTGGTTAAATAAAATTTAATTAATAAATATATCAGGTGTTTTACCTCATAAATTTTAAATGTAATCTTATTTATCCATGTATATGAATGTTGAAATGTAACCCTTTCATATGATGAATACATTTTTATCTTTTGGAATGTTGGTTTTTATCCTGTGTTGTGGATGTGTCTTGGGGAGTGTCTATCTTGTGATGTTTTTATGGTTTTTTCCCTATGGTTATATGTAGGTTGGGATAAATAGGGAACATTTATTTGTGATAAAATTGGTCATGCATGTTAATTTCATATTATCCTTTAGACCGATGGTTATTTTTGTCTGGGTAGGTGACATGTGATCTTGATATGTCTTGAGATTGGTTGAATTTAATCTTTGGTTGAGTGTTTAATTATGTTTGGTCTATATAGAAGTACTTTGTGGAATATATATTTAACCCCGGTTTTTATTGTTTTCATGATTAATGATATGTGAGGGTCATCCATAAGGGGGGTTAACCCATTCATGTGTTTGTTTGAATCGTGATTCATGGTAAGAATATTCAGCTTATAGAACTCATTCATGGGGGTGTTATCGAGAGTGAGGTATGTCTAGATTGTATGCTTTGGGTTTTAGTGAGGAAGAGGGACATGTGTTCTTGTTCCATTATTATTAAGAGTTGTTTCCAAATTCCTGAAAATTTGGATTCCGATTTGGTAATATTATGGGGGAGTTCAATGGTTTGGTTATTAATGGTCATTGATTATAGGGTCAAGTCTTAGTGATTCATGGGGAAATTATACAAGTTGGAACTAAAGAACATGAAGTGCTTAGGGGTGTGTAATTCAGGAATTGGTTTCCTTGATAATTCACTGGGAATGAATTTGAGAAAATTTGGTTGTTACTTTTTCTTTTTGTGTTTATGACATCCTTATTATTAGTGGTGGTGGTTTCTTGGAATTTTTATGAAGGGAGAGGTCGATGTCATTCCAAACACAATAGTTTTTAAATATGTTTTGGTGTGTGATGAGAGATGTCAAACACTCTTTATTATAATTATGTATGTGTGATGGGTGTTCAGGGGGATTTTGTTAGGTGCATGACACATCATGTGAGAGGTTATTTTCATTGTATGCATTAATATATTGTGAGTTATGGGATGGAAGTAGCTACCAATTGAATGTGAAACCCCCCGAGGTTGTAGAAAAATCATGATGGGAGGTTTTAGTTTGAGGGTAATGGTTGCATTGAAGTAATGGGATAGGGTAGATTAATAGAGAGAATTTTTTGTTTTTATTGTTATGAAAGTGGTGTGCATTTTCTATGTTCAAGGTATACTGCATTTGGATGGGTAACAATGTCACATACAAGACTATGTTAAATCATTCAGGTAGTTGAAGTGCCTGAGTGATGAAACAATGATAGTTTGTGATGAGTATGGGTTCAAAACATCTATTTTGAAAATCATGGAATCATGGTGGTTTGGGTCGTAAAGTACGACACTGAGTGAGGATATTTAAGGGTTTTCAGTTCTTTTAAACACGAAAATCTAGGATTTGATACGATTGTGCCATGAATGCACTATCACCTACATATTTGTTTGCACCTATTGAGTTTTATTATGATTAATATATAATTAAATACATATCGTGAGGGGTGTACCATAGGTTTTTTTGGGGAGAGACCCTCATCGTGGGTGAAATTTTGGTAAACAACATTATTGATGTTCTTGGAAACTAGAGATGAGAAATGACTAATATTTCATTTATGGTTCTTGAATATAAGTTGGATGGACACATATGATCATTGTTTTTAGTGAATAATTGTTCTTAGGGTATGAATGTCATAATTTATATTCCTTAGGTTATGATAATGGAAACATATATGGAGGGGTATGTTGAAGTGGTTGTGGAAGGGTTAAATATTTTGTTAAATTTTAATTTTTGTGGTGACACTGGTTGTTTCCTATAAAAAATGAATTCAATGAATCCCTATGGGGATTCGAGGAATCAATATAGGGGTGGATTCCTATGATGTTTGAGTGTGAACCTTAACTTGATATGTTCATGAGTTTATTTTAGGTTCACTCTGAACATTTGGAAATCGGTGCACATGGTAGAGAATGAAAATTAATTCAGTAGTGGGTGAATTAGCTATGGGGTTTTATTGAAGGTTGGAGTGATAATTTACCAATCCAATTTTTTATGATTATATAATTCCTCAAATTTAAAATTAATCATGTCCAGGTTCTTTAATGATGTTTCGGTATGTACAGTTGAGCATCTATAGTGGTCATCCATTGATTGTCATGATGTTGCTTATGTTGTAAATGGACTTTGTGGGTCGAAAAGATTATTTTCTAGTCTATATGAATAGAGTATGGTGAAAAATTTTGGTTTCATTCCTATATTTTTAATGACGAGTTTTACTAACTATTTCCTAATGCTCAATCTGAGTGTTGGGTATTTCATGGTGGCGGACAAGGTTGGAACCTTTTTTAAACCTGCATGGACCAAGCATCTAGGAGTGGTTCATCTTAGCATAGAATTAGGTTGTGTGGGAATAACTATTAGAGTATAATAGAAATCTACGAGTGAGTTCTGAATTAATTATGTAACATGAGTGAGGATCATGAATTCTAGTGTTGGATAATAAGGTAATTAAATGTGGATTTCAGTCATTAATTTGTGATAATGATATCCTATGGTTGGGAAAACACTATGGAATGGTTTAGAAAGTGGTTCACAATTCTTGTGGTTTTTGGTGAATTTGAAGGATGATTAATTGAAAAGACCAATGGGTGAGTGTTCAGATTTGGGAGAACATGCATGTTTGGGTGTCTGTTGTAACATTTTGGAGGAATCATATGGTTTATTGTTGGTGAGAAGTAATGAGGGATGATTCTCAAGTGTTCATACTAAGTGTAAATTTTAGGAGAATGTTGGGGTTTTAGACCAGGTATTAGTGAATTTGGTATTTTTTGGTGGAATATCCCTTTCAGTGTGGAGTTGATTCCTCTTAAGATGGGTAGTCTTAGAATTAGGACTATGATTTTGGATACAATTTCATGTGAGATTGGTCTGGTCTAGACCAATGACATAAACCCAGGAGGTGTGATGTTAGACAATTAGAAGCTCATGCATATTACTTGTATTAGGGTGTATTCATAGAGTTGGGTTATTGATCAGCAGCCTAGTGTATGATCTAATATGTTTTTTATTAGTGAAGCTAGTTAACGAGGTTTGGATATGTCCATATCTTATTGAACATGAATTTTTCATTCAAGGTTCAAAAATTGATGTTTCTCAAGAGTAAAACTCAAGGATTAGTTTTTATATGGGGGGGATATTGTAAATCAAAATTTCTATAAAGGTGTATTTTTTTAGAAAATTGGGACTTTTTTATTTTATGGAGGTTCTGATTTCTCAATCGAAAATCATATTAAAATTATGAGGGTTAAAACCTATCTAAAGAGTTGTTTTAGACTTGGAATGAAGTAATATATGGGGTCAGAGGTATCTAAAGAGTACCCAGGATATGGGGCTTAGAGTATAGGATTTTTGAGATATAGCTTAAGGTGCATGGTTAGTGCTAAATTTGTACCCCAATCATTCATCTTGAAATTTATAGGCACATTCTTTGTTAAAATATGCGAAGGATCCATAGAAACAAAGAAAATGTGTATGAACATTACAGAGGCATATCACTCGGTTTGAAAAAATATACACTATAACAATGAAAAATGGATGGTCTTGGATTATGAGGATGGAATGGTTAGAGGACAGTTATTCAAAATAGTACTACCAAATCTAGTGCCTCTTGAAAAAGCGAAAAATTACAATGTTCCTTAGCCTCTTTTTTCTCCTTAACCCAATTTTTGGGCTCCTTCATTGCCAAATGTACCTCCACACCAATCCTCTTCTCTCGATCTTTCTACACCATATATATCCTAACATTATTAGGTAGTTTGATTTTCATTTATGGAATTATATGTCTTTAGGAAATACTAAGTGTCCCATTCCTCCTATTATTCATTTTATTCACTATTAAGAGTAATCATGCTAATTTTATTGGATATTCATTATTTATAGAGTGTTTTACTAGTTCTTCGGTTTCTCCAATTTCTTCTCAAACCAATGGATGCTATGTAACAAGTTTCAATCCTTGTTTAATGTAGGTTGTCTCAATAATTTACAATAAATTTCTTCCAATGTATTTCAGGTTGGAATGTATAGTCACATGACATATCTGTTTCTTGACATGAAAATTAAATTAATTTTTTAAATATCATTTTCATATTTTAAAACCCCCCGAAAAACAAGAAAAACATAATATATTGGGTAGGATTTCATTGGAACCTTTTATGTAGTGAGTTTAATTTCTGCTTAGGTTTGGGGGATTAAATTGGGTTGTTTAGTTCTACCCTTGTCAATGTGTTAAAATAGTTTTGGGGTGTGGGTTTCCTACGATGATTCTTAGGAACTACCAGTTGTCTTCGCCATGGAAATTGTAAATGTATTTTATTTATTGATTTAAGATTTATTATTTTTTAAGTGATAAAATTGTTTAAATAAGAAATGAACCAAAGTGGTGGATTTTGGATTGAAATAATAAAATTTTCAATGTTTGAATTTTAAGGGTTTCATTTTTTTATATTATAAGAATTGTGTATCAGAATTGGAATGCCATGGGGATTCGGTTTGATCACCTATTCAAAGATTATATGTATAATGAATTAGATAGACTCATTGGATACCTTGAGACATTATTAATGCATAAAACAATGGATGGGACTTGGATTCTAATAGGGTATTTATGTGAATTCTGAGAGTGAAGACGCCCCAATATTCAATGATGTCCATTGTTATAAAATAACTTGAGTGAACCAGTGGATTCTACCTAAATACATTTCTAATAATTTTATAGGGTTGCTCTCTATTGTATTCATGTAATGTATGTATTTAAAAAATGTCGCAAATTCATTTCATAGAGTCTTGAGTGTGTCTATTCTTGAATTTCATGGGATGAGATCCCTTTATTTAGATCAATTAGTAACGAATTTGACTGCCTAAAGTGTGATTTGTGAATAAAATTGAGTCATTATTCTTAATATTAATGGATAACCCATGAATTTAGACCCAATAGATGATTTCATATGGATATTTCTAAGAGGTAATACCTAAATGATTCATTTAAATTCCTATCAGGACACTTTTTAGTGTTTCCTCAGTGAATTTCCTTGGATCCCAGTTGACACATGATTCCCCCACCATGTTCAGAGATGTCGATGAGTGCAAAAGAAGGTACTGTCGGCCTAGGTTGTACTTTTGAGATCTAAGGCAGAACTTGGTTCCAGTTATTCCTATAGATTACTATTATTATTTTCTAATTTATATATTACAAAATCATATTTTTTATGTACATTGACAATATTTTCATTATACACTATTGGTGTTGGCCTTATAACTTAAAGTTACACATTACATGGTCCACCATGACATTTGGGGGCCCAAGAATATGTTACATGGCCATTAGGCATAGGTTCAATGTATGGACTATGTTTAATCATAATTTCGAGGCATAGTTGGAGTTTGGGATATGTGATCTGGGAAAGAGCATTGAACTTCAAGGGATTTTGTTGTCTTTTAGTCTTTACCACTTTATTTACCATGTCATGTTATTTTAAACATATATATAATGCATGAATTCCTGCATGTAATAATATCTTATGAGATGTCAGGGAATGTGATTTGTTCTTTAGAACATTACATTCATTTATATGAGCTATAATGTATATTTATGATGTTTTATGTGGTTCCTTTATATACTTTTATGTCATGCAATCTTGTAACAAGGGAATAGTCTCTATATAGTGACCTCAGAGGCCATCACCACTAGTTAGAAGCCCATATGTACAAGGAGGTACCCTTGAGGCCTTATGGTGCAGTATTATGGGGAACTAGTTCAATGGAAATCATGAAAGGGAATTAAATTTACAAAGATAAATTTACCATTGTACCCCCTTATACAACATGAGTATCCAATACTAAAAAATTAACTACATCCTAATTAGGGAAAATCATAGGTGACTACAACCTCCCCATTCATAAACCTTTTAATTCTAAAAAACAAATCAAATAAAACTACCAAACTAGACATACATACATATTCCTCCACTCCACCTAAGGTATATTTTCTTATGTTCATTCAAAGTAATACTATAATAAAATAATATGCTCACATTATGATAAAATTACTAAGACTCTATATGTGAAACCACATTATCACCCAAATACTCTCTAACAACATGGAATTAGGATAAATTGTGAACTTCTAATATCCACCATGAAATGGATTATCATTCAGGACACCTCATGTGGGCGAATTACACTCCCCACCTTTATGGAGTATTCTTCTAGACTATAATATGGGAGTAATTTATCCATGATAAACTCAACCATTGAGTTTAATAATGCATATTTTTTATCAAATCCTAAAGTTATTCATGGTATCATTAACTTTAGTGTCTTCTTCAACTTCCCATTATCCCATACCAATATACAATACACATTAAATGTTCGTAGTATAAAGAAAAAGGTAAAAATGAGTCTTTATTCCATATGTTTCCTCAAACAACAGTTATCAAATCACATTAAAACATATAAATTTAAAAAATATCACACCCACTACTGAATAATATATGTTTCTGTTGTGGTTTCCTCTTTAAAAAATCAACAAGAATAAAAAAATGGAATGAAAAAAACCTCCTAAAATTTCCCAACAACATACTACAAATTTTCAGTTACCCATTCCACCATAATCTAAAGTAAACAATATTAACCTCTTAGATAACCCTTCTCTATCATCTCTAGACAACATGATAACAACTTCCAAAACATGGGTGACCAAAAATCACAGACTTTTTAGAAGATCCATACATTAAATACCATGATCCACAAGTAGGATTTTAACTCATAAAGTACATCATGATGTCCAATATGAATATAATCTTGAAAGATAATAGTCATCTAGGGAAGTATGAGAAGTTATCTATAACTATAGACTAAATAATCTGGTACATGTCATAAGAATATTGGTTCATGTAATAAAACATAGTCAACATCACCATTATGGAAGTCTCTCACAAAAAGGAATCGCGTGGGACCAATATTATTGTAACACCCTATATATTTATGTGGTATGAATTTGGTAGAAATTATTCCAAATATTTTATATTGTCAATTATATTATATATTAGATGGGGTATATGAGTATCAATATCTTATTTTGGGATATGGGTTAATGGTGGAAATCTGTAAAGGAGCATATTTTTCACTAGAATTCGAGTAAGAGTCCATTAGAGTTCTAGTAGGGTAGGTAGTGGTGACAACCACTACCACTGGAGGGTCCTTCAGATATGCACCATAATTTAGGCAAATCATGGAGTTATGATAGTGTCCTACTAGTGTTTTAATGGGTCCTTATATGATTTTTAAAAAAAAATTTATAAAATGTAATAGATATTTAAATGTATTAAATGAGGATTGCATCACATTTTCACCATATCGTAGTGTTCACCCCTACAATATTTTGGTATTCCTACTAGGTTGGTGGATTTAATTTTATTTATATCTAAATTGGATTGTCTCATATTGAAGAGTTGGTCCATGAGTGAGTAAAATACTATGTCTCCCTCTATTCTATTTTTCCTTATATATTTCATCATACATCATTAGTTAAGCCCGAATGTGGAGGTGTGGAATGGTGTTATGATTTCAACTGATTTTGGCTGAATAAGATAATGAATTTTGAGGAGTGAAACCATATTATACCCAATTAGGTGTTATTTTTCCATACCTTTAATATTTATATGTGTGGAATGAATCATATGAAATGAGAGATGTCATAACCATGTGAGTAATCCATAATTTAAAGTATAAAATCGTTTTCTTGTTTTTTTTGACTAAATGAGTCTTATTAGGAACATGAGTGGTACTTATTTTTTCATGCGGTGGTTTTATGATCATCGATTAAATAGAACATGAAATTCCAAATTATGTAATTGTAATATAAGACACATGGTCGGTGTCTATAATTATGTTGTAACATTAAGAGCCTCATGTTGTGTCTTAGTCCAATCCATGGGTTGGAATGCATTGAGAATGTGACATTATAGGTGTGGAAAATATTATAAAAAATACATTGAGTGGGTTAGTTTCATAAAACATTAACATATTATATGTTAAACAATTATGAGCAACATGTTGATATTTTGGAATATATTTTCCCCTAAATTAATATTATGTTTGATGGCTTGTTTCTCAAGAAACAATGAACAAGGACTGGATAAGACAAATTAAATAAATATTATTATGAAAATACAATGAATAATAAAACATATAGAGAATAAAAATATATTACTGAAATAAATTTTTTACAGTTATAGGATAAATAATTAAGATGATTCAACTTTAAAAATGATAGTTCCTTCTCAAATACCTATGTTTTAAAGTGTTTTCTATTTAACCCAAATAAATTAAATTTAATAGTTTTAAAATATTATAATATATAAACTAATATATTAACATTATATAAATTGGAAATGATATGTAATAATATTAAGAACAACTAAAAACATGATTTTTCAATAAAAATGTATTTCAATAGGTTTTTTTCATTTGAATTTTTCATTTATATTTTTGTTTATAAAGTAAATATTATTTTTGAATTCATCATTTAAAAATAATTGTAGGATGATATTTTGATATTTTTTCAATAAGGTTGAATTTTGGGGTAAATTTGGAAAAATTCTTATTTTGAAAATTCTGTCACATTTATGAAATTTCTAAGAATAAAGGAATGATATGAAAGTTTATAAAATATTTTTTATTACCAAATATTAATATTATGAGTAAAATAATAGATTTGATATTACTATTTCGAATTTCTAAAATCCATGTTTTAGATTATGAAACTTAAGTAACATTTTTTCTAATATAAATTGCATTTCTTCCTTTTCTTGTATTTATGTTTTAAAAAAGTAGAATTATATTTTTGACGTACATAGAATCCATATAACTTTTATTTTTCTATAATTAACAAATTTATTTCATGGAAATCAACCAAATTGGATTTTTGTTTCAAAATCATATTTGTTATTCATAAAAACAGATTTTTTATAAAAACGAGATTTTTAACATTATATGCATTAATAATTAAAATTAATTTTCGTCAACCTCATAAATTTTATTTTAAGAAAATAAATTTATTTTTTAAATAATTAGGTAAATGTTATTTAATAAGGCCCATTTTATTTTTTGGCTCCAAAATCAAATTACAGACATAAAAAGTAGTTACTATAGTATAAATCACAAATGGTAAAATTGAATAATCTAACAGAAAAATACTTAAAAACGTGATCTAAATTTTTTGAAAATTTATTTATAAGGATTTAATGGATTTAAATTATCCAACACTCCATTATTTTCCATTATTTCCTCTATTTATCCTTTTCAAATTGACATTACCTTTTTTATAGTAAATTTTTTTCACTAGTCTCCCTTATAAAAGGACCTATCACCACCCCATTATTCTGGTATTTTACCACACTCTACTAAAATAACATATTAAGAAACCAATACATGAGTTTATAGTCATCTTAAAAATCACCTATGAAATCCTTAATCCATTTTTCAAAGGATATATTCTAACTAGTAAGGTAACATTCTCAATTACTCATTTTTTATTCCTTTTCCTTTCCTTTCTTCTAATACACAATGAAATTTATTGTGGCCCATAAATTATTTTTAAATTTTATTAAAAATATAATTAAATTTTATTACATTAATGTTATATCACTTTTCTTCCTTCCTCTAAAACCATTCTATAAATGAAGATGTCTTAATGTGTATAAGTTCATTATTTCTTCCCTAAACGACATGCATGATTTTTAATCACCAACTAAAACAAATAATTATAAAATCATATTTAATGTATTAATATGATAATTATAAAACAATTGATACTATTAAATTATAAACCAATTATTATCTTCCTCTTATAGTTTTAAAACAAATGGTTTCCCTTGCGTATTTGAAGACTACAACCACCATAAAAGTGATGTATTTCATCTTTCAGTGTAGATTCTTTATTATTTATCCAAATATATAACAACCTAATTAAATAAAATATTAAATAAAAATAATATCATCATTATTCAATTATAATTAAAGTATCTCAATGGAATCACATTCTTATACATATCCACCCATAGGTTATAGTTTAATCTTTATTTGGACTAGTTTAACCACATAAACAAACAATGATATAAATTTCTATCATTTGTAACAAAGGAAACATAAATATTAGAGATATTATAAAACAATAAATAATTATTTTTTATTATTTGATGTTAATTGTAATATCTATCCTGTTGTTATGTTACAATCCCTCATTCATGAGAATTACAAAAACAAGATCCCTGTTGATTTCATCACCGTGAATCATAACTAAAATATTTATAAAAAGAATTTTTAAATGTATAAATAATGATAAAAATTATATTTTGATTCATATAATGATATATTAAAGATGAAATTTAATCTATAAAAATAAACAACATGTCCATTATGAAACAGGTACTAAACAAACAATCAATGATAGTAACATAAAATGATGAAAATAAAATATAAAAAACTAATATATTCTTAATAAATGATTATATATTATGTTTATAAAAGATTATAAGTAGGAATAATGTTCTGAAATAGTTTATTAATATATTTCATTTTGTTATATAGGAGGTTATATATTTTTTTCAATAAAGGACTATGGGTTTGTGTTTTAACATCTCAATTTTTCTTCATTAATATATGGTGCATATTAACCACTGGTTTCCTTTTTATAGTGTGTAAATTGGCTATGGATTTATTTTATTGTACTTTTTTTTGGAATATCAATAATTTATAGATCAGTATCATGTTCAAACTATTATTGTTTTTTAATTCAGAGGATAATTTTGATGTAATGGTTTCTTTTTCTCAAATTTATAATCACATAGACCAATTTTACTTTGTGCTCCATGTTTTCATTTCTATGGTGTATTCACTACATTATAATTTCATGTAAGACTAATATATTCAATTTAATGGTATTTTAATGTTCATATAAATACATCTCTATAATTTTTCTTCTATTCACACATTAATAAATTCATAAAAGAGTATGATAATTCAAATATCTTTTCTTAAATTATTATAACATTTTATGAAATTATTTCTTATATGATTGGTTTTTTAAACCCTAATATTTTATTTCATGCTACATTATCTTCCTCTATATGTGAAAATTTATTTTAAATAACATATTTTACCTTCAAACATTTCTATCAGAAAAATTACATCATTGTTTATTATAATTATCAGCCTATTTAGTGAAGTTTCCTTTTCCATATGAATATATTTCCATTATTTCCAAAGTTTTCATTTATATTTTTTTTATAAATTTTGTTATCTCATGAAGGTTTTCTATTACTCATTTCCTCTTTTAAAAATAATTTTGTATCATCCTTGTTTACGATTTGGGTTTCATTAATGATAATTTTAAATATTAAAATGGGTTTCCTTCAATGATTATTTGTTTTATCATCCACTATATATTTACTTAAAATAAACATTATGTATTGACAAGGATATATTAATGAAGGTTCATTTTAAAATTATACATTTTCAAATGTTTTTACTTCACTGTTTTGAAAATAAATTGTAAATTATTTTATTATAATGTATGAATAATTTTTCCATAAAATACTTATATAATATCTCTTCAATTTTTATCTTTATCTAAAAATGATTTATTTAGATGGATATTAATATTTATGAATTACTATATATATTCTATTATAATATTTTAAGGGATTAAACACCTAGAAATTCATTACTTATTTTTTCTCTCCTAATCATCCACTAGGTATAAATACTATTTTCCCTCCAATTCTATTCCTCTATAAAAAATATATATTTCCTCTTAGTGATTGATGGGTTGTCACCAAGAATTCATATATATATATATATTCTTGATGAATTTATTGAATAAAAAATAAAACTTATATAGATATTGTTTAAATATCATATACCTTATTACATAATTTAAGGGGTTTTACTTATAAAATTACTAAATATATTGGAGACTGATTTATTTTCCATGGGTTTTCCATGTTATGATTGTTTATGGTATTATGAATTATTTATTTATGTTATTACATATAAAAAACCCATTTTATTTCAATGTTTTATTCATGATATTATGAATAATTGATCTTAATTGGAAGACATATGTATGCATGATTAAAGGTAGGGGTCTTATAACACCCTTCATTTAAATATTTAGAATGTTAAATCTCTTGTCACATGTATAAATAGGTGAACTATTGTTTTCCAACAAAAGAATAATTTTATTAGTGACAAAAAAATGATTGTGTGTGTGAGTAGTGACTCACATAGGTGTTGATACCATGTTCTTATGTTTTTACCAAAGTTAATTGTAATGTTATTTTTCATGAGCATGTTACATTTCCATGCAATAATACGATGATAATTCAATATGTATCAAATTTATTATTACTTAATTCCATACTGTTGGATTATGTAATATTCTTGTATATTTTATATTACATTTTATTTTGTTTTGTATCTTATGGGAAATTATTATTATTTCGTACTATTATAATTAATATATTTCTTCAAAACTCATATTTTCTCATATACTTATGATCTAACCCTTAATGAATTTTTGATAAGTATTCTCTGACTAACCAATTGATATCACCTCATTCATATGATTATTTTTCCTTAATAAAATATATAAATCAAAATATATAGAATGATCTTTTATATAGATATTTTTTGTGGTAGATGTTGAATACATAAAAAAGAAATATTACTATTGAATAAAATATCATTTTTGAATGGAAAAATTATGGGAGATAATATTGAAACACATTAAACCTTTTGTTCTTGGGATTGTGGGTTAATTTTTGAGATTTAATGGTTAAATTATATAAATGACATAAAATAATGTTATATTTAGCATGGATCATCTCACTTTGTATTTAATGTACATTTTAGAGGAAGTGTTTCATACGACGGACCTACCAGTGTAGGTTTGGGGAATCCCGTTGGTATCACTGTATGGTTTATTTCTTTTTGGGTATTATTTTTGTTATTTTAGGGATTATTATTAAATAAATTTAATGAAATCCAAATAAATTAGCCTAACTATAACATAAAATCAATAAGTTCTAATAATGTATAGATTATGTGGATTTCATAAAATTTCATCCCTATCATGATATTAGAAATTGGATGTGGAAAAAAAATATTAACCTATGGGTAATTACCCTAAAAATGATGGTTGGGTTTTAACTCAATCTACCCTTAGTGTATGATGATTGATCCAATGACAAAACCCCAAACTAGAAGCTCTATGGGGGGGATATTATTTTTTTAATTCACATTCCATTTATGAACCATTATAAATCTTTGAGACACATTTTTATGATATAGTTAGGGAACCTAAAATGATAATGTCTGTAGAACACTATGGTTAAACTAAATGAGTGATAGTTTTATCAAATTAGATTATAATTGGACTAAATGTATCATAGGAAGAAATAATTTTTCACTTGAAAATACATATTAAGATTTAGTTTTCATATTCATATTATATTTTAATATAATTCTATTAGATATTTGAATAATAATTTTGGAAACAATATCTTTCTATAAATAGGATCATGAAAATGATGTTTTGAAATGTATGTTCCCAGAAGATCCTCTAACTAACTAAGGAATCATGTTTTGTATATATTGATAATATATAAAATAATCTCAATAAATTTTTATTACAAGGGAAATGATGATTCCCTTAGTATCTAAGATTGGGAGGTTGATATATCCATATTCATTAAATCAAATGTTTATAATAGATACCTTAACTTTTTTAATCTGTGTGAGATAATTAAAATTTCTAGGACATAATTTATTTAAGGTGGAGAATTTAACACCCTGATATTTTCCAATATATTTTTCAATAAATTAATACTATGTTCAACGGATTATTTTAAACACAACACAAAACTAAAACTAGTTAAGACATATGAGATTAATATAATTAAGAAAATTTTAAGATTAATAAAACTTCTAGTAAATAAGAATATATTACTCAAATGTAGTTTTTTTTTCTTGAGTATAAATAATTAATCATATTTAATATTAAAATTGATTGTTCTTTATCAAATAAATTTATTTAAATTTTTCATATTTTATCATAGTAAATTAAATTTAAATTTTTTAGAATATTATCATATATGAAGAAATATATTAACTTTTCTAAATTGTAAATTGATATGAAATATTATTAATAACATTTAAAAACCTCGTTTTTAATAAAAAAATCATTATATTATTTATTATCATTTAAAAAATGAATTCATAAATTTTATTTAAATAAAATGACCACATTTTTTGATTTAAAATAGAAAAAATTATATTAGGATGTATTTTTTATATTTTTGTGAAAAGTTTGAATTTTGGGGTGAATAGTGAAAAACGTTTTTTGCAAGTACTATCCCTTTTATTACATTTTCATAACACTATAATGATATGAAATTATATAAAAAGAAAAATTCATTATAAAAAATTTATATTAGGAGTAAAATAATGGATTTCAGAATAAAATTTAAAATTTAAAAACCCATAATTAACATTTTCAAACTTAAGTAATATTTTTCTCTAATAATAAATTGTTTTCATCTATTTTATTTAATTTTTTTTCACATGATATGATTCTATCTTGGATTTATTTTCAGACCATATAAATATTATTTTTTAATAAAATTATTAATTTTATATAAATCAACATCATTGATAATTTTATCATAAACATAATTTTTATTATAAAAAATACACTTTTTATAACTGGGTTTTTAGGCATTATGTGTGCTAATATAAAGATTTTTTTTTTCACCCACAAAAAAAATTATTTTTTGAAAAACTGGTTCTAATTATTGAAATTATTATTCATAATTAATGTAATAAGACCCATTTTATTATTAATAATTAAAATTAACTTACTTAGGTAGAAATTGTTTATGATAATAAATACCAAAAATGGTTAATGTGAAAAAATATATGAGTAAAATACTTAATAAAATGTTGAAAACATGTGTGAAATTGCATGGTTGAGGCCTTTATGAGTATACATCTTCCCATAACTTATTAGTTTCCATTATTGGATCCATTTTAACTCTTAAATGTGAATTTACCATTTATAAATTATAAAAAATGTCACTCATCTATCATAATGAAGAAGCCATCACCAGCCCACGTCTTCACACATGTTAGTCCTGTTAAATTGCGAAACAACTATACAAAAATGACTCATAAACACTCCTAGATTCAATATAGAAGTTATGGTATTCTAAAAATACCACCTATAGAAGACTTAATCCATTTTAGAAAGGTGATATTCTGAGTAAGGTAACGTTCTTAATTAGTTATTTTTCTTTCCGTTTCCTTTATTTTCAAAAAATACCACATAAAAAGTATTCTATCAATAAATATTTGATAATTTTTGTATCAATAATATTATGAAATATTATTTTTTTATTTTAAATTCACTCTTCTATTATCCTCCAAAACCATTTGAAATTTGAAGCAATTTCCATACATTCGTGTAGGCTATCGCTTCAATGAATTGCATGATTTATTTTTCACCACCAAATTATATTATTGATTCTAAAGGTTTATTTAAATAATTAAAGTAAAAATTATAAAATTATTATCTTTATTAAATTATAAACTATTCTTTATCTAACTCTAGATTGATGGAAAACAATTGTGTCGCATGTGCATATGTGTGGGCTACCGCCTCCCAGAGAGTGGAGTATTTTTTTCACACATTTATTTAATTATTTATTAAAATATATTATAAAATAAGTCAAAAAAATTAAAAACTAAATAATATAATTATAATTATTTAATAATGATATTATTCCAAAATAATAACTTTCATTACCATACTCACCCAATGATTGTAGCTTGTTATTGTTTGGGTCGGTTTAACTACCAAATTGAAAAATGTTGTAAATTTATATCAATGGAGAATAATGAAAAAATATTGTTGATATAAGAAAATAATAAGTAAATAATTATTTTTGGGGTCTTTAATTGTAAAAGTAATATCTATCCTATTATTACGACACAAACCCTCATTCATGAAATTTACCAAAAGTACATTATAACTGACTTCATCACCATGAATCACAACTAAAATAAAAATGGAATGAAATTAAAACATTATAAACAATTAAAATAATCTATTAAAATACATGTAGTGATCATATAATTGTATAATTTTAATTTACAAACAAAAACTAACACCACCATTATGAAACTAGTACTAAATAAATAATAGAAGTAAAAAACATATAAAGATGAAAATAAAATATATCCAAATAATATATTTGTAATATACGATTATAAATGATTTTTATAAAATATTAAATATATTAATAAGGTTTTTAAATGGGTTATTAGTATATTTTTATTTTTAATACAGTAGGTTAGTGTACTATTAGCTATCCTAGATAATAGGTAAATGGGTTTTCATCTCAATTTTGATTCATTGAGATAGGATACATATTCACCCCCAGTTTAATTTTTAGTGTTATTAAAGTAGACATGGATTTAATTTATAATTTTTTAGGATAAAAATTATATCTTATTTTTTACATTACATGGGTTTTAAATTAAAATGAAAATGAAGATGAAAGGTTTTTTGTGGTATCAATTTTCCAATCCATGATACATTTTGATATTACGAACTGTTTTTTATGTTGTATAGTGTATTCACTAAAATATTTATTTTTTTAAGATAAATATGTTTCATTTAATGATATTTTGATATCCATTTCACGATCTCCCTCTCAGGTTTTTTTGATTCTTACATTTCTAATTTCACAAATGATTTTGATAACTAAAATCTCTTTTATTGAGTTATAATTCATCTTCATGAACATCTATCTTCTATTCCTGGACTTCACCACTATATTATTTTATTATATGCTACTTTATATTCATCTCTATAGGTAAATCACTTTAAATTGAAATCATTCACCTTGAAAATTTTTTATCTCATAAATTATATCATTGTTAAAAATAATTCTCATCCACTTTAACGATTGTTTCTCCACCATAGGAATGTTTTACACTTTATTCCATCATTCAACCTTATATTTTGAATCCCAATTATGTGTTATGTAATTTAATATTCACATTCATATTTTTTCTATTTTTAAAATTATTTTTTTAATCTATTTTTATGATCTGGTTTTCAATAAATATATTTTAATTTGTTGAAATGGTTTTCCATCCATGATAATTTGTTTTATATACCACTCCACATTCCATTGAAATAATATTTATGGATTTTTAAGGATACATAATTGTTTTATATTTTTGAATTTAAATATTTTTAATAGTTTTCAATTCACAATTTCTAAAATGATCTATAACATATTCAATGAAATTGCATATAAAAATTTTTATAAAATGTTTTACTATATCGATTCCATTTTCCTATTTATCTCAAAATTAATATTTATTTTGGAATTACTTTTAATAAATTGACCTATAAATTCTATTATATTATTTTGGGGATGAATCTCATGGAATTATATCACTAATTTTATCATTTCTAATCATCCAATGTGTATAAGTATGTTTCTTATTTTAGCGCCTTTCCTCTATAAAATCACTATATTTCCATGATTTTATTTAAGGGTGTTCACATATATTCCATAGATAGATCTAATGGTAAAATTACTTGCTAAACCATAAATACTTTATATGTATATTGTAAATACCATATAACTCATCATCTAAATTGAGGGATACTTACCTATAATGTAACTAAAGAACTTTGGTATCCCATCTAACTTCCATGGGTTTATCCTTTTAATGTTATGGATTTAATAATCAGTGATTTATTTATTTGATATCATTTGAAAGTTATATAAAGAAAATTTTATTTCCATTGATTCATCATGATATGATGAATGATTGGTTTCAAATGGCACACATATGTATTGGAGATTGACGGACGGGGTCTTATATTACCCTATTATGAATTAATTATAAGTTTATATCACATGAGAGATGTATACATGGGTGTAATTACATTTTAACACTGAGTGTGAGTGTGATTAGTGACTCATAAAAGTAATGATATACTATGATTATGCTTGTGTCGATGTTCATTGTTAGGACATGTTTCATGTTCATTTTAAATTTACATGACATATGCATATTCTTATTCTCTATGGATCATGTTTATTATCTCATGATTCTATAGTATTTTTCCATTAAATATATTTTTTCATTCAATATTACATGTCCTTATATCATGACATATAGATGAATCTTATTGTTTAATGTCCTTTTTAATAAGATATTTCTCTCTCATACTACTGTTTTATCATATTATTATTTTAAAACCCTGATGGAATTTTTATAAAATTCATTTTAATGAGAAATGGTTTTCAACCCTTTTTTGTTTTCATTTCACAAGAAACTTTTATTGTAGACATCATTTAGAAGGAACTTTTTAGTAGAGATTATTTGTGGGAGATTTCAACGTCATAAAAAAATATTAGTATAGTGGGTAAATATACTTTTTGGATGAAAAAGTCTTGGGAACTAATATTCAATGACCCTAAACCATTCATTATGAGTATTGAGTGTTTTTTTGTGATATTGAAATTTTAACATATGGAAAATATTTTAAATAATGATATTTGTGTCTTGGTAGATCTCAATTCATATCTAAACAAGTGTTTAAAGACACTATTTTTAATACATGACTGAATAGTGTTATTCTAGGGTATCTCATTATTCATGTTATGTGTTGGTCATATGTGAATATTCATTCATTATAATTATTTATTGGCGGTACATCATTCACCATTATTGTGACGGAAATATATTGTTCACCTTGAGTTTGAATTGGTAGTATATCATCCACACAAGCTTAATTAGTGATCCATTTATAACTATGAGGTTTATATATTGGAGATACAACATCTACCTATAATGTTTTATTGATTATTCATCATCCAACCAAATATTGATATTGATAGTATATTGTAAACCAATATAAATTATCTGAGTGGTGCATCATCCATGTGAAGACTATTATCAATGGACTACCTTCCACCTATAGAGTGATATCAATTGTATAAATTTCTCTTATGGATGTATTTTCTGTGGTCCATCTTACACATGGAGACTTATATTGGTGGTAAATCATTTAACTAGATAGTGTTAATAGTGGTTCATCCTCTACTTATAATAGTTTTATATGTTTTGTGCCACGGAGTTAGAGACCATTATTGGTGTTATATTTTTCAAATAGAGTTGGGGATACATCACACACCATGTTATGACTCATTCACTATTACATATTGGATCAATGATGCATCATTCACAAGTTGTTACTTATTGATGACATCTCATTCACCTTGATTATTTGATGAGGAGGAATATATAATTCATACTTGAAGTGTGTTCAAAATTTGTGTATCTAATCACATTATGCAACAGTATTAAGATGGCATGGCCACACATGGTCTAGTTTTATAGCATTCCATGATGTGACTTGTAGTTTATTTATATATATATTTTCATCATCCTCATTATATATCCAGCATGCACTTGAAATTACTAGACATTTTAGGGATTATATTGGTCGTAGCCAATTAAATTGTACTCAAACACTCATATAGTTCTTCTAAACCCATGAATACTTTATATTTCATGAACTATGAAAGGGAAAGGGCCCTACAACTTTTTATAGATATGATGGGGTGTTATGTTAATGTTTTCAGATGGGTATGGTCTATATCTTGAGTATAATTTTTTTGAGAAATCCCTCTATGTTTGTTTACCTTTGGACCAAATTCTATAAAATCATCCCATGAGTGACCCAATTTGTATTGGAAACAATTTAATGAAATATAATGTTACTCATTTTTATAGAATGTTTTTTATTAATTAACATTGAAAGGAAAATAACTATAAGTATTATATTTATACTGGTTTCATGTTGTGATGAATGATTGTTTATATTCTTGTCACTTTGATTTAATGTTGTTTTCACCATATAGGGTATAGTTTCCCCATTATACACATATATCCTTATAACTGTTTCAAATCATTTAGTGTATGGGGTGGATCCACTTAGGTACATAGTGACCCTATTCAGTAATGGTGGAGGTTAATTGGATAAAGGATGTGAAAAACATATATTAGATCTTTGTTCAATTTGTCTTGATATTTTTTATATTGTAGAAATAATATATGAATTTGCAATAGATTAGTGTAGATATTTTTTCTAGGGGAATATAACCCTTGTATGAACGATTTCTATGTTAACAATGATAATATTAATATTCTTTATTTCTAATATTAATGGTATATAGTTTTTAAATAAAATGAATTTTTATTTGTAGATTATTGGGTTTTAATATTTTTATATGGAAATAAGATATTGTTCATTTATATATCATTTCTGACATATAGGGATCGTATAAAATTTATATTCTTAATTTTACATTATATTATTAACTGGTATTCTAGAAATTTTGTATGGTATGGTTATTTAATAATTTAACAGTAATCTAAATAGAGATTTCATATATAACTTGTTAAAGGAATCTTGCATAAATGACCCTTGATTATTTACTACTACTATTTAAATTCTATTACTGGTATGTGATCCTTCATGAAACTTTAACTTACTTGAGAGTGGGTAGTTTGGGATAAAATGATGTTGAGATGTGTAAGATCCTTGTATTGTAGGGTGTTCTTTGTATGGTATACAAACATGTTATTATTATTACTTACACATAGTTATATCAATGCCTATTATTGAATATTGATCTAATTCGTGTACAAGTAATTTTAGAGAAATTCCCCATAGAGACCTAAAGTTATGCACCGAGGGGTTAAGGATGATAATTCCACAACTTCAGTGGATCCAAATATGTACATTACATTTAATACTCTTATTGATCAATATCTTAATGAATGATTTCTTTATGTGCAATTTCTATGGGTTATGGGGTTTCAATGGTCATATTGGC
This sequence comes from Viscum album, assembly GCA_963277665.1. Classification (NCBI taxonomy): domain Eukaryota; kingdom Viridiplantae; phylum Streptophyta; class Magnoliopsida; order Santalales; family Viscaceae; genus Viscum; species Viscum album. The sequence goes on along the minus strand of OY728132.1, from coordinate 266,128,052 downwards.
CATATGAATCTTGACTAGAGAGTTTTAGCTAATATATCCTGTAATATTTATGGCAGAGGGTGGATTGAATATTATTTAGTTTTGGATAGAGTCAATATAGACCATCATAGATCATAGGGAGACCCGACATCAGAGGTAGTGAATCTTTATTTTTTACATGCTTCAAGGATCAATGAAGTGCTAGTATGACATTTTTTTAGGCAGATCATTATGTGGTGATATCTTGAAAAGATTTTAAGGAACATTTTTTGTGTATTTCATTTTAGAGACTCTAATATGTGATCAGTCTAGATATCTTTTTCCAATCCTTCAATATGGTATGTTCATGATAAATTATGCTACATTCTTTATCCATTTGATAGGGTTTTCATTTATATTGTTGGATGGTGATACTACCAGGTTTATTCATTTTGAGGTTTTCAAGTTGAATTATATTCAATCATTGGTGAATATATTACCCATTACATCATTATCATTGTCATGAATTTGAGAAGTATTTTGGAAAATATCCTGATATAGGTTATTAAATCTGGGAGGGTGTTTTGGGTATTAGAATGTAAATTTATGAGGATTATTTTAAATAGGAGATAGTCGGAAAATCAATAGAAGGGGTTTATTACATCCCTTATGAGTGTGAACCTTAGTCGAGTTATATAATAGTGGATAGTTGATCCATATTTAATGGTATTATGATACAAAACTGAAAGAGTTTCTTGTATATAAGGTTAGGATAACTTGTAAATGTATTGTGGCATAACACCACATTTGGATTGAGAGAATGGATTTGGTTAAAAATAGAATTCACAAGTAGGACTATAAGTATATAAAAAGTCTAAAAGTTGGGGTGCATCTATCTATTTATTTATGAATGAGGTCTTGGTGCTAGAGGTAGGGGATATACCTCAAGTAGGGAAATTTCCCTAAGTAGACTTAGGCATTCAGAGTGCAGGTCTAGGGTTCGGGATAGATGAATTCCATCAACAAAACACAATCTAGGAAAAATGGGGAGCTATCTATAGTTTACTATATGACTAATTTGGAATAAATTTGAGATTTTTATATGATATGTGTGAATCACAGTCATTCATAAATACTCTATTATTCATGATTTTGGAATTTTTATAGAGTATTTATATGAAGTGATCTCTATTGGAATGCCCCGAGGGGTACAACATAAGGGTACCTAGAGATGTCTAAAAAGAATTTTGGAATCATTGAATGCATGTTTTTTGGTATTTAATCATATTAGAGATGCATTATTTTGATGTAATCCTTAGGATGGATTGATTAAATTTATATAAAGAACAAATCAACTTCTATCATTAATAGGTATCATTCACAAACTCGGAGGGGGATTGTTACACCAATTTCAATGAGTGATATGTAAAATAAGGATGTTCAAGACCTAGATATGAGTACGAGGAAATGATAGTGGTCATGTTTTCTGTCATTTCTATATAGGAGAAAGAAAAAAGGTCAATCAATTATTTTTCCTATCATCGACCAGTTCCAAAAAAAATCCTCAGGATTTAATATTATTTTCACACAACGGTGAGATTGAGTTTATTATAAATATTACACCAGGAATAAATACCATATCTATTCAACCTTATAGGATGGTTTATATAGAGTATAGAGATTTTAAGTCTCAATTAGTGGATTTTGAAGTAATGTGTATTATTCTCCATTTATCACAAATTTTATGACTATCATACCAGAGAAACCATAAAAAAATTGGATATTACATCCCCAATTACTGAGAGGGAGAAGGATAGTCAATTAGCTATCTCGAGTTTTTGGTTAATTAGAGAAAATATATATGGTGAGGGTCTTATACCTAAATAGTCCCTATATTTGTATTAGATCCTTCATTTATGGGTTTATTTGGTACTCCCTTTGAGAATGAACAAGGAGAAGATACATGAAACATAATCATCGGGATGGAATATTAACATGGGGTTGCCAAGATGTATCATGATAATAATAGGTTGTATTGTTTTCTTGGGATGATGAAGGACATAATGGGGATGATTTCACAATGCTTTACCAATCGACACATGAAGGCCAAGAATTAGTGATCCGTAGGACTTCTTTAGAAATTACCTATTCCAGAGTGGAATTGTAATGATGTGAACATGTAATTCATGAAAATATTATAGAGGTTGTATAAAGATAATAATGAGGGATGGGTAATCATGGATTGGTTGATAAAGGTTTCACTTTTTCTATATACTTTGAGACATATGTTTTTCAATGATACTATCTGGTTATATATTCAAGAGATACTATGTCTTTACATGAGGTATGGGGATATCATTTATGATAAAAATTTATTTTTTATTTCATTACTCTTGAAGAGGATACATATGCTTCTTGATATGTTGATATACATGATCACTGATTTTCACACTAAAAAATGTGGCACACAGTTTTATATGAAATCTTTAAAGGTTCCAAGAGGTAGTGGAAGAGGTCGGGCCTGACACCAGAAATGGAAATTTGTCAACTTCTTCATATTTATCATTAGAATTAGCTATATTGTATCCCCAAAATATATGAGACATGATCCAAAAAAAATAATTTATAATAAATTTGAATATAGATATATAATGAAATCTTAGTGTAATTGTTTCATCATTGAATATTTGGTTGAGACATTTTTTCATACCAGCATTGTTTCAAAGTAATCAATGGGGGAATCCCTAGAGTGGTGAACTGCTCGTGTTCCAAAAAACTGTAATAATCACAGTATACTTATCTAGGTTTTATCATGTATTGTTCTAACACTTTCTAGGAATGTCATTGATAAAAACATAATCATTCCAAGTGAGAATAAGTAAATTCGGTGGAGGAGGAGAGTCACTCTTTGTTTATGAGAATATTAAATTAAAAGATCTCTCTTGTTCATGAGATGATTCTCTCTAAAATTCATTGTAAAAAATGGTTTTTATTGTTTTCTAGGTTAGTAAATAACATATATAGTTACTTATGAGCCCAGGGATTGAGAATAAATAATTACACTAGTGTATTTATTTCTCTCTTAACCCCCTAATGAACCCCATGTATAAATAATTATATTATTATTATTAATTACATGACATGATCTAATCTCGTGGATAAAAAATATCCTTTCCATGAATAAATAAATAAATATTTATTATGTAATTTATCACTAGACCATTAATCTCAGTTCACCAATCCTCCTTAGTATCTATTATACTCTGAATAATGACTATTTATTAAAATAAATAAATGTCATTGTACTATTTTTCGATGAATAAATAAACATTATATTCACTAAACTAGTAAAGAGGTATTTATTAAATATTTTCATAAAAAAAAATAAATAAATACTTTTAACCATGGGAATAAACAATAGATATATAAATATTTGTATATTTTTATAAATAAATAAATAATTACATGACGAATATATATGTAATTAATATTTAACTAATCTAATATTTCCTTAAATAATCGAGGATATAATAAATTTTGTCAATCAAACATGAATAATTATTGAACCACGTATGAGAAAAAATTTTATTCAACATAATAAATTAATATACGTTTAACTAAGATTATGGATTCATGTGGTGTGTGATCCTCTTGAAAACATTCATAGTGGTATAAAGGTGAACTTACAATAGTCTAAGGTTATATTCTATCAACATGATAAGGAAATTATAAATAAGGAAGTTAAATATATTAATGTTAATAAAAACAAATGAACACACACTATATAATATAATTCCATTGTGTTGATATCATTACTAAAGTAGGTTTCATATTAGTGTTATCAACCTATGTAATCGATGTCTTTTTCATTCACATTCTTGAAATGAACTTGTTGATAAAAACTATAGACTAGTATTTAACTAGGTAGTTTAATTTACATAAAATAGAATATGATATCATGTTTTTTTAAATAGTAGAAGGTGAAAATATTTCTATGAATTATTCAGTTTTTTATATCACTCATGATGCACCCAATGTAACCCACATTCTATGAACATATGATGTCGTGATATTGCTAAACACATCGCAGTACATGACTCATAATATGAATTATTAATAATCATAAAGTCTAATTTCCTTTAAAAATATATGTACATAGGAGTATGCAGTGTCGTATATATATTTGGGTTTTCTACTAGTTATCCATGTTATCATAACCTCCTCACTTGATATTACCTAGGGTTTATAACATGAGAAATTTCCTCAATGTCTTATGAGTCTCCTCCCTTTATATAATATACCATTTTCGACACATAAAATCATATCATCATATCATATAATATATATGTAATAATATTGTAGTAGAGATTCTAGGTTTTAAATATATCCATGAACTTACATAACCATTCAGTACAAAAAGTACTCAAGGACATTATCACATTCATTTTCATGTAGATTAATGAACAATATGTTATTAAATATTAATTTATATTCAATACTATGAATATTTTGGTAATCAAATATACATAGTAGTTAGTTTTTGGGAAGAAATACCCAAAGACTCCAACTTTAACTAGAGATATATTTAACAACTCATCTTGTTATCCTCACATGAAAAAAATGATTCTACTAAGATATGGTACAACATTTAATCCCACCACACTACTCGTGATTGATCATCATATTGGTGAACTAATTTCTTCAAAAAACTCCATTGAGAGATGATATAAATAAATATATATATCTATTTTCATCAATCAATTATGAATTTTTAGAAAATAATATAGATAAAATTCATTATAATATGATTTAATTTAACTATTTGGGTATAATTATTAAATCTTGACAAAAAAAATTACTAAAATTACTTATTAATATGTATCAAAAGCCACAAAATTCATTTTATAATCAATATATGGACACGTATTACTATAATATGGTTAACCCTTCTATATTACCTTATCCATAATATGATACTATACCATACTAATATAAATAAGGCTAATTTTATATCCCCTAAAAACTTATACTCCCATTTTTCTAATTTTTACGAACTCGTCTATTTTTATTTCCTAAAAACTGTCAAATAGTTCAGACAGGTAATCAATACGTTTCTCCGAGTGTCATTTGGTATTTTCATAATTTTACTAATATATAAGTAAGATAAAATATTTGTGTATATCATGGAATGTGAGATAGGCATCCAATGTACTCTTAGGAATATGTAGTCTATACATCAAAAATATAACATGTTAAACCAGAAAAAATGTGGGTATATCATTCCATATTTTAATTTTTTTAGTATCATTTTAGTCATGAATAATTATTTGGAGTAAGAAACACCTTGATCTATGTTAAATGATATTGTTTCCTTGAACATTGTTTTCTACGTATTTTATATTAGAGAAAATAAATTTATTTTTAATTAACATAACAATAATTAAATATTTTATATATGTTACAAAACATATTTTTCTTGTAAAAATATTTAGCATATTCTAACTTATAGTAGAAACTTAGTGAAATTTCAATTTAACTGTTTATAATATTATCATTATACATGTTTCTTCCCTTAAATAGACATTTGAAACATCCATTCTATATTTCATTTCATCGATGTCACCATCCTTTCTAGACACATCATATTGACATGTTATGTAATGATACATCTAAGGGAGGTAGACTTGATATCATCTGTATAATATAATGATCATATTATCTATGAAGAATATAATTCAAGTTGATTTAATTCAAATGGTTGGGTACAAAAAGCAGAACCTTACAAGTATTTCTCTTGCACCATACATGTATACTATTTGTTCAATATCCACCAAGGGAATTACATCAACCAACAAAATTAATAAAAAATACATGTAGAAGAAATATATTATTGAATTAATTTAAAATTATAAACCATAGTATGTTTCAACTTACTACCCCCTATAAGATTTATTATGCTTATCGATTAAAATATTATTAACCATGATGAATATGAAACAACTATTATGGTTTTAACCATCCTATGATGTATGTTTATTTTAAAAAAAATTCTCCCATTAATAATTGATGTGTTTAATTTTTATTATCCTAAATTATGTACCTTGATCAAAGATTTAACTTAATTCTCTCTTCCTTCCATGTTTTAAAAATATATGAGATTCAATCTAAAAAATATACATTTTTTTTAATCAGTTTTCTCACTTGAGGTTTTTGGTGTCCTAAACAGAAAAAAAAATCATTAACTAAGATGCATCATGTGTTTTGATGATTCTAAATTTGAATCTTTCACTAGATTTACAAATATATTGAATCAAAACACATGAGGTTGTGACATTATATAATTTATTAATATCATTGAATATATCATATCTACTGATAAATTTAATTATCATATGGCCAGTTGTTACATTTTTATCTTGCATGACATGTATAGAAATGTATCATCAATGAATTAAAATATATATAACTCCTCATTTTTTAACATAGTTTTATAACCATATTTTTTATGAGAATAAGGTAATACGACTTTTGTATAAACCATGAATCTCCATTTATTTTTGATAAATTCTTGTTCAATATATTCTCCAATACACCAAATAAAAGGATCCTGTATCTTTTCACAATCTCAATTGTTTACAATAATCAATCATTTATAAAAATTATTAAAGAACATTAATGAATTTTATGAACTTACCTCTAGATTCACCTTTGAATATATCACACTATGTATCTCAAATAACTCCAAAATATTTATATAATACATATATTTATAAATGTTTGTTGTGAAAAAAAATTATATGTATGTTTTTTAGTTTACTTAATATATTATCTTAAACATACTAACCACTCTCTATGGAATTAAATTTTCAACTATTATCATTTATACATGAAAAAATATATATATTGAAAAATGGGGTTGAGTATAATATTTGTATTCCATAATTGATTTATTTTTTGGATATAAATTATTTAATAATTACTCAACTATTCGTTAAGTATTGAAAACCATAAAAAAATATATTCAAGAAATGAAATAATATATTAATATGTCCAATTAGACATTGAGGTAAGTGTTTCTACAACACACAAAGAAAATAATAGTTTACCTTGAATCAAAATTTGACAAATTATCACTATATACAAATGAGTCACCCTATATTAATTTCTAGGAGAATTTAATTTTACCTATTAAAGTTATTTTCTTCGCATGTATGATATAAGAATCACACTCCCTTAACACTTGGGAGAACACTCTTTCTTGTAATCATTTATTTCTTGATTTCGTATTCAAATAAAACTTTTTTAAAAACACTAGAAGTTAAATAGAGACATTATATACTCTGAAGAATATAGTCATTCAATAGGTATAACTAATTTCTTTTTTTGATCCATTTTTGTTTATTTTAAAATGAACTTTCTATCTACATGAGATAAAAATAGCCTCCAATTTGTTGTACTACCTAAAATCCGTGGTCTCATTGAAATTAATTTCAAAGGAACCATTTAATATAATTTATTCATTATATATTCAAACATTCATTTAATTTAATTCACTATAAGATTCATGGAACTATGTTCCCCAAAACCATTATATCATTGGTGAATAATTGTGAAAAGACTTAAAAGATGCTTTTCTATATCGAATATCTCATATTATGGGTTGAATAATAATAATAATGTGAAAGGGAAGGATGATATTATGATATAATTGTATAATAGATTATCTATATTGAAACATAACTTTTCCAAATGATAAATTTACCTTTTTATATTAAAGAAAAAATAATTATACAAATTTATTATTTTATTTTACAATAAAACAGTGAAGTGAAATTATAATTTATCTAAAGCCTATATTTCCCTTTACCCATAGATAAGAGTTGATACATCATGTTATAATAATCCATGTTATTGTGTTACATTTTTAGTTCTAAAAAACCATGATATATTAAAAATAAAATTGTGTTTGATATCGTATATGACATGTAACACCGAGCCTAAACAATCCATGAAATATTTGTATTTAAATATGACCATTATAACCTAGTAATTAATTGGTGGAAATTAATTATAATAACAAAATTATGTAAAATATAATTTTTAATCATGTAAAAAATAAATTAATTGATCATTAATTGATTACTTGTGGAATTGTATTTTGAAATTAAAATAAATGCATATAAAAAACTATATTTATGCATGCAATGAGATTAAATTATAATAAATTATATAAATCACCATTTTTTAATTATTTAAATGAAATATATACATTAAATAAAATATTTTATCATTTATCTAATATTTATCTAGGATGGGATATGAATAATACAAATTTTATGCTTAAAAATGTATTTTTGATCAAAAAATATATTTCAAAATGCTTTTTAAACTTATTTTATATATAAACATCCCATTTTTAGAAAAAATAACGAAAATAATGTATTTATGTATTTAGATAAATATATAAAAATTATATTAGTGCTAAATTTTTATAATTTTCTAAAAATATTAATTTTTGATGAATTGTAAAAAATAATGATTTTTATTATAAAATTCCTTTTCATGTAAAACATTTAAAAATTACACATTGTTTTAAAATGGTTTAAAAGTAATATTTGTTAAATAATAATATTATTTATAGTATTTATATAATTTAAATAAATTTTCTGTTGAAAATTTGACATAAAATCTTTGTTTACTTATGAAAACTTTTCTTTGGAAAACCATATTTTCTTCGTGCCTACATGTTTAGTTTTAAAATAAAAACATTCAATTAAAGGGATGGAATTTAGTAAAAAAAATTGTATATTTTTAATTATGATAATAAATATTATTTAAATACATAAATATTACATTTTTCATAATTAATAGTGAAAAATGATCAAATTTATTTATAGTGGCTAAGGTCTGAATAATATTTTTCACGTTATATGCGTCTGTGATAAAATTAATTTTCCACAAACATAGGAATTTTATTTGATAAATAGGATTTTGTTTTAAGAATAAATGTCTCTATGTTATATTCTAATTCCCATTTATTTTTATTCTAAATGAATAAATTACCTAGGAAAATAAATAAAATAAAATTGTTACCGAAGTAACAACTAAAACGGTAAAAGTATGTAAACATCGAGGATAAGAGAAAAATGTGTTTAAAACATGTTTATATTATTTTTTATGGAGGCTTTACTCAAACATACCTTCAATACATTCAATTACTTATGAATTATAGAGTCACTAGGTTTCATAGTGACTTACACTTATTGAATAGTATTGGGTATTTTCAAGAATGCCACTCCTCCTCAATTATAAAATCACGCCAATCCCCTCACTTATTAACCAATATAAAACATTTAAATCAACCAATCCCTACCAAATTTTATCCAAAATATCCTTATCCACATTATATATTTTTTGGTCTTCCAAAAATACTCACGTAGTGTCCTTAATATGATATCCAGTAGAATTTATTCTAAGTTAAGGTAATCGTCTTCAGAAATCTCCAACCTTTTTAACTTTTATTTTAAAAAAAATTATATTATGTATTAAAGTTTACAATATAATAACAAAATTATATCCTATTTATTGATATTTTATTATGTGATGTAATAATATTAATCAATAAAAACCTCCATCTAATTGGAAGAAAATCCATTGCTCGTGTGCACGGCAGACAGCCACCTCATGAACAGATGTAATTTGTTTTCATCTCCGACTCACATGGATATTCATTATGATAGAAATAGAAAATAAATATGATAATAATTAAATAATATTTATTCTATTAAATTTTTATTCCATCCATTTCCACACTATTTCAACCCTTAAGGAAATGATAACATTGCTAATATGTATGTATAACAAATCATCTCCATGAAGTGATGTTCTTTATTTTCTAGGTTTAAATTCCATTATTTACTTTAAAAATGTATTAAATTAGTTAAAACAATATAAAAAAAATTAGATTATTCTTGATTGTATGTAACTATATCATATTCATAAGAACTAGAACACACACAAATCATGCATGAGAAATCAAAAAAGTTAAAATCTGAAAAAAACAAAAAATGAAAGACTATTAATGAAAAAGTGGTAAGATTTTAAAAAATGATCAAATATTTTATTATAAATATTAATATAGTTCTGTTATAAATTAATAACATGATTAAAAAATTATACATAAGGTTTCATAATGATCAACTAAATGGAAGTGTTAGATAAAGGTTTTTGTCTAAAAACATCCATATTTGATATATATATTATTTTATACACATAATTTAATTAATATGGTGTATAAAATGACAATATAATATTTAAAATCACGTATTATTATTATTATTCAAGTTATTTTTACTTTAACTTCAATCTCTATCTCTCTCTTAAGTGGTTTTTATTAAGCCATTTCTTAAACTGTAAGGGACATAATCTCAATCTCATTTCATTGAGGCATAATATTATATTATGCACCAAATTTTTATACGGTGAATATTCTACCCCTATTAACTATTGTATCATGAATCCATCGTAAATAATGGTATTTTATGTTTCCATTTTAATTATTTCATCCAATGGGATTTTAATTGAATTCACCAAGTGGAAAATAATTTTATAACACAATTTATTGTCATTAGGTTATAATATTTCTTCATTATATTTGATATTATAAGACTATGTGTGTAATTTATATTGATTATTTTATTTTTTAATTTATGTTTTTTGTGTGTATTTAAACTGGATACACATAATAAATTCATCGATTAAACCCCACTTGAACAGTATCATATCTGTAAGTGATTTTATCTCACGTCCACTCTATCGAGACATATTTTGGTATTATGCACCTATTTATTTTTATGTGTTGTATATAATACCCACTTAAAATGTTATATCATGAATATATTTATATTCATGGTATTTAATTATTTTCATTTGTGTTATTTATTTCATGGGGTTTATGATCCAAAAGTTACCAATGAGTATAGGGTTTATGCATTAATCTCATTTTAAATGAGATTTATTATGATTGAATATTTATTAAAGAGAATTATTTGATTAATATATAATAAAACCCTTTAATTTTATTCTCCCATAGTTATTCATTAAAATTTTCAATTAATATTACCATTTTCATATGTTTGGTACATCAAATGATTGCGATTTTTATAAGAAACCCCATCTTTATATCACTTTAAAATCAAATATTATTTTTCTTTCATAACCATATTTTCCTTAAAATATTTTAAATAATATTTTTAATATTCTATACTGATTTATTGAATAAATGTTTAACCATTTTTTACCTTTTATATAATGGTTTAAAATGAATAATTCTTTCCTTTTCCTAACAAGGTACTTTTTAATTTTATTTTGCAAAAGTGTGAAAGGAATGCTTTCTTTCAACTTATATAGTGTTAATAGAATTTACATACATCATGACCAATCAATGCTTTGAAGTTTCAAATAAAATTTTCCATTGTTATTTTCAATGAAAATATTATCTGTACTATTTTATATCATTTTATATTTGTAATAATCTATTTCAAAGTCAAAAGATTATTTTATTCAAGAAAAATTTCTCATGATATTTTAATGAAATTATGATTAACAATTAAATCATTTGATATTATAGATTAATTTATATATTTTTCTATATATGTATTTCAAATATATACCAATTTTATTGTTTCATCCATTAAAGGGGTAATACATAGCTTATATTCATTTCTCTAAACCCTTCGCTTTGAAATTTTAAGTATTTATGACAAGACAAAATATTACACAACCTATTTTATTTTCTTGTGTAACTCTTATGCTTATTATATAATATTGATTTCCATTTCTCAGAACACATAATCATTAACATAATATTATGGGTGTTCTTAGATAGTGATCCAATTCATTGAGTAATGATTTTTACTCATGATACATTATGTATGGGATTGGGGAGTTAACCTAACAATTTATGGGACTTTGTCCACAAGGTGATATTGTCTAGGAAGTTTTCCTAGACTCGTTTTTATGCATTCTTATATGTATTTAGGAAAATTAGTATGATTATATGACCTTATGATACCATTTTTATTATGTTATGCTTCCTTATGATTACTTATGAGCCTTCTCTTTTACAATATCATGTTATTCCTTTGACTCACACTTTATGGTACCTTATCATGTTCATTACCTTGTTCAGATTTTTAGATCACAATTTTTTTTATTAAAAAAGGTAATCCTATGTAGTTTTTGGATCTCAAATGGACTTAGAAGCTCACTAATGTGAATAAAAATTATTATTTTTTATTTTAGTTTCTTTTGATGTTTTATGTTCCAAGTCTCCAAATAACTCTAGGCCTCACAATCTTGGGGTTATAATTATTTGATAATTATTTTTAATTATAATTTAATAATATTTGTAAAATTAATGGGTCACTATAGTTGGAATCATATAAAAGGAAAGAATCCAATACTCATTATCTCTAAATTACGTGTATTGGATGAAGCATTGCTCCCTGCCCAAGGGCTTTAGGAGGAAAGGGATTCCACTAGGGATGGTGGAAAGATTCCTATATATGAGGAGTAGTTGGCCATGTATTTCTTTGTTAGGTATCAATTATATCCCGTGGTAATAATTATAGACCACTATAAATGGAATTAGAGATAAGTCAAGTTATTTTGGGGTATTAGGAGCAGAATACTTTTTTTAGAACTCTTGGTATAAGACTACGTATATGAAAACATCTATAAATTTTGGTGATGATTAGAGTGATGGGATTACAAGAAATAAAATCCATGTTTGTATAATAAAAGTGGGTGTGGAATTGGAATTTTTTACCTAATCATCATAACCCTGAGAAGGATATATTGGTATTTGAATCGATCGTCACCTAGTGCGCAACAATGGGCCTCACTACACATCTGGTTTGACACTCTTGATTGGTATGTTTTGGAAATTAGAAAAATAATTATAAAACATAATAAATTTCATGAATAAATTATAATCATTGATTAATTAGTTCACACCTAAGGTTTCATAGTTTGAATTGAATTTTTTTCATTTTAAACATCCAAATTTTTTTTAGGATTATGATTACTTTTTCTCAAACCATGATTTCTTGATTTGGTCAATAAATAGAACAAGGATGATTGATTTTAATGGTTAATGTTATATAAAATGAATTTATTTTCAAAATACAAATGGTTATATTACTAATTTTAATGTTATTATTATTATTCTTAATTATATATCATGATATGCGATTAACAAACTATACCTTAACCAAGTCTGAAACTCCCCAAAGAAGTAAATGATGGAGTTCTCTAAGTGCTAGGATAGAGGAGACCATGGGTAAAATATGGATTAATATTATTTCTATCAGAAACAAGGGAAGATAAATCCATGATAAGGTATCAATGTAATAGAAAAATGTTATTGTGTAGAAATAAAGGGAACATAATAACGAGTTTCCCCTAAAAATGAAGATCCCGATTAAGGGAGATAAATTTCATCATAGAGATCAATTTATATTTTATTGTATTAAATATGAGGAAATTTTGAATGGCATAATTAAATTACCTATTTTAAAGGATAACACCAAGACCAAGGAATAAAATTTCCAATACCAATAAATAATGTTGATGTATTTATGTATGGGTTTTTGAGATCTATGTTGCAGAAGTACATTTATCAATGGTGTTATGGTATTAATAAACACAAAACATTAAAGGATATTATTAATTATTTGGAAATATATATGATTTTTTGTTTCTTTATGGTGATTAAGTTTATTTATTTAGATTATAGTCATATATGATTTGGTATTATACATTTTTATATAAAAATTCATCACTGGGTGATTTTATTCGGAGATAAACCATAAAATTACTATGGATAAATATGTGGTCAAATAATTCAACTAGTTGTATTTCAGTCTTCTTTAGGATTATTTTTTTCAATCATAATTTTATTTATTTATCAATAAATCTATGTTCATTTTTGATGTTATTTTATAGGATTTATATATTAATTGTGTATTTTATCGTATAAAAGAATTATTCATTTTGGTAAATGATTCATTGGATTGTGGTATATGTAACACTTGAGTATAACATGTGATTAAAAATGAATAATTAGTTAGGAATAAAAATATTAATTGTTTTCAATGTTGAGGTTACTTTGTATGTAGGGTTATTTCTTTGCAGAATAACGCATGTGGAACCTTCGGTGACAATTTTAAAGTAAAATGCATTATTTATTTAAATTAAGGTTTATAATTATTTGTTATTATCTTACCTTATGGTAACTATTATAATTTTGGATAATATTTAATGATATGAGGAATAACTTATTAATATTTTATTGATTTTATGATCTATTGAAATTAAATTTTAATGCATTATGCATGAGAAACCCATTTTTGGTATTCATTCCTTTGAGTAATAGATGAAGTGAAAATTGATCAAATCACAACAAAAGAATAAATGTATTCTTATCAAATATAAGTATATCAGGTAATTTTATTTCCTTATGTTGTTATTAAATATTTATAATGTAATTACATAACTACATTAGGGATCATTTAATAAAAATGTTATCCTATTTTTCTTCTTGACCAAAACAATTTATGGTTTTGCGGTTGTTAACTTTCTCTCAATCATTCACAATATTTTGATCAATAATCTCTATCATCATTAATAATCATTTAAAAATTAAATTTCTATAATATTTATATATGTCCACATCCCACTAATTTTTTCTTACATAGAAACCCAGTTATGTGTTTTTCTAGATGACCTTTATACTTCATTTTCACCCTAGCAAAGAGAATTTTTTACTAACCCTTTTCTATATGGTTTTTCAACAAAGGTATTCTCAAATTTCAAACCCTTTATATCTAATATCACATATAAATTTTTAATAATCAACTTACTTAATGGGGTAAAATTTAAAGACCAACTGTATTATAAAGAAAACTATGTTTAATAACTTATATGAAATTAAATATGGATCCTAAACGAATCGTGAATTAAAATTACTTAAATATAAAAATTATAACCTAGATGATAGATTTGTGGGTATGAATATGACTAAATAAATAATGAAAATTATATTCTTTACACATGTTTAATTTAAATTCAATTGTTATCAATTTCATAGAAATGAAAATAAAAATAATTTAAAATAAAAAAAAGTTTATCTAAAAAACAGCTTTTATTCAAGAAATGAGTTCTTCTCTTAATAAAAAATAAAAAAATATTGGTGAATTATTTTAATGAAATATATATTCAATAAATTTTATCATCATTTTTATAAATTTATTCGTGGAATGGGGTCAGAATAAATACAGTTTTATCCTTTAAAATGGTATTTTTCTAAAAAGGTGGTCCCAGCTCTCTGAGTGCTTATTTTAAAATTGAATGGTTTAACTTTTATAAAATTTATTTTACAAAATTAAATTAATATTTTAAACAAAAAATATAAAAATTAGAATATATTTAATTTTTTATAATTTTTTGTAAAGATTATTTCGTTATCAAATAGTGAACAATTCTAATTTTTATTTAAAACGGCCTTTTAGTTTAAAGAATTTTTAATGTTATATATTGTTTTACACTTTTTAAAAAGTAAAATTATTAAAATAATACTATTATTAATTTAAGTTTAATCTTATATATCAATTTTAATTTGAAAATTTTTATAAAAAAACTTTTTTACTTATGAAATGTTTTCTTTGGAAAACAATTTTATATTGCACTTATGCATTTAATTATAATTTAAATATATAGTGTTATGTGAATTTAATTAGGTAAAATGGATACCAAGTTTGTAATAAATATAATTTTGGATCGGTTATAATATAGAATTTTATTATAATTAATAATTAAGACATAAAAAATTAATTATGTCTGTTAAGGTTAAAATAGGGTTTTCTGTGTTACTTACACCTGTGGTAAAAATAGACTTCCACAATCGTAAGAGTTTTATTTGATAATTTTTGTTTCATATTTATAATAATTGTTTCCAATAAATATTAAAATACAAATTTATTTTTTGGATTAAAAGATATATTATGTAGGTTAATATATAAATAAAACTAGTTACCATTGTGAAAACTAAAATGGTAGAAGTTTGTATACTTAGAGGATAAGGGAATAAAATATATATCTATTTTGTATTAAATATATGGATCAATCATAAATTTATTAAATTCCATTATTTGTCATTTTTTATGTCACATTGGTTGTGATTGACTTTCCATTATTGAATAGTTTATTGTATTAACAAATATGGCATTCATCCTTGATTATAAAAAAGATCCTCATCCCTTCGCTTGTTCACACTACTCAAGCCATTTATCTTAAAAAAACCTAAATAAATATCTCCAAAAAATACTTATCCACATTATAGAGTTTTTGGTCTTCAATAAATACCAACCCTATGGTGTTTAATAAGATATCAATAAGAGGTTCTTCTATGACAAGGTAATCATCTTCATCAAACTCCTTTTTACATATTGTTTTTCCACCTTCAATTATTTATTAAAAATATAATATAATAAAAAATTTATATCATATATAATTATTTTTTGTTAGGTTTATGTAATAATATTTATCCATATCCTCCTTTATCAAATTGGAATCCATCCCATTGTTCGTCTATACTGCGCAATACCAACTCACTGATCGATGTAGTTTTATTTCCACCAAAAACATACATGTATTGTAATAATGATGAAAATAATAAATAAATATGATACTTATAACATAATATTTAGTCTCTAAAATTTTTATACCATCCACTCCATTACCCTTTAACCCATAAAATAAATGTTAATGTCGTTTCTGCCTACATATGGCCTACCATCTCCATGAAGCGACGTGATTCATTTTCCATATTTAAATTTAAATAATAATGATAAAAATTTATAAAATGGATAAATAAAATATTTATAACATTAATATAATCCATTATATGATGTAACTATATCAAATACAAAGAACAAAAAATTTTGTGACCAGGCTTTCTGGACAAATCTAAGCAGTTAACACCTAAAGCAATAGTAATAATGAATAATTGTTAACAAATGTGTGATAAGATCATATAAAAAGATAATAAACGATATTATAAATATAAATATGGTTATTTTATAAAATTATAACATTTTTAGTGCCATTATAGAAGATGTTAAATAATTTTCATCTAAATATAAGTGTGAGGTAAGGGTTTTCATCTCAAAACATATTTCATTGAGACACAAGCTCTTTTTATACACCTAATATATTTTAAATTGTGTAAATACTACCTATTGAATATTTAGAACTATTTATTATTATTATTAATAATGGTATTTTGACATAAAATTAAATCTATATTTTTATCAAGTGGTTTTTATTAAGATGTTTCTTGTCACGACCCCCTCCCCACAAAGTGTACCCCTCCTGGGCCGACAATGTAAGAAGAGAGATAATGACCCCCGAGTCCTGCCTCCAGTAGGCCCCGGGTTGGCGACTAGCAACGTGGGTATAATACACACACAAATGGGAGGCATTACCCTTTAAGAGAACACATGCATAAGAGAGAGATAGAATAGACTCCAACCAACTCCAACTCATAACTGAAATTTAAAAGAAACCCAAGTACATATATGAAATGTCATGCAAAAGTACTACAACTGAAAGGGAAAACTAAAAGTACCCAAAAGAAAGTAAAACGGCAGCGACCACAAGCCCGAACAACTCCTCCTCCAACCACAAGCTAGTAGTAACCAGCTTGATCTCCAACCTGCTCCAAGTGACCTGAAAATAGTTTATATATACATAGGGTGAGTATAACAGTATACTCAGTAGGATCCTCCCCAAGCCTCTCGTGCAAAAGTAAAGAAAGCATGCTAAAGCCCACTGAACAACAAGTGAAACAAACTTGTTACCTAAACAGGTATACTATGTTCCCAACCTCACCATGGATACTCTCACCATGTAACGCATACAAGAATATAGCATATAGTAAAGAATATCAAGGGTACCCCACTACTACTTCCCCACTGGTTTGCCGCTTTTCCCCAACGACATACGTCCTGTGCATCTCTCTCTAAAGGCTTGCCCGCAGACACCTGGGCTATGCTCCACAACCTGCACCACGTGCACCATAAAGGCTTGCCCACAGACCACTGGGCTAAGCACCACACCATCCTCACAACCAAAGTAACCAGGTAGTTTATGGGAGCCACCATAGCTCGTATAATGTGTATCATACATCGAGTATTATACCTCAAGCCATTACAGCCCATACGCCGAGTAAGGATCCTCAAGCCATCACAGCCTATACACGTTACACCTATAGTTGTCCATAGGATACTATATCCAGAATATATGTGTGTGAAATAACCACAAGCCATTACAGCCCTCTACACACATATATGGGTAAAACTAACCACTGTGCCTACCAGCACAAAGATCTACCAAGAGAAGAGAGCGGGGCCAAAGGGGGTAGTCATCCATTCAACCTCCCATCAGAATGTTGGGGAAAACACCCCCCTAGGGCTCAGAATCCCAGGGCTGTCAGTTGTCCTTACCGACAGGGTGGAGTAGAGTATAGAAACACAAAAAGTACAGAATATATATATCTCACAACCACACTATGGGCATTACCTAGTCATAGGCACAACTGCAGCTAACGTCTCTCAGACTCTAGGCTGCTACTTCTAAGACTCGGTATCCTATAAGCACACAACCATTTGAAGAGATTTATTAGATTACTTCATTCTCATTTTATCAGTTCCACTGTAAGTTAATTAATTCTTTAAACATTAATTAACCATGATCAATTTACCACAGTAAACTAAATTGGCATCACATTCAAAACTGCTCCTTTTTAGGATTCACATCACTATTAAATTCCAGTTTCTCCATCCCTGTGGATTATCACCATTTAATCAACCATTCATTACAGAATTAATTTTCCACATTCCCAGGCATTCTAGAATACTTCTAATGCTTCTAAACACAAATGAGGCTCAACACGGTGAATTGATATACTACCCGTCGAGTCATTGTCGCCTATAGAAAGAGCATAGACTCATCCTCCATCGAGAGGCTAAACACAGAAAGCAAATGGCATACCCCGCGTGTCTTCGCCTCCTTCGGAAAGAGGGTAAGCAAGACGAGCTGCCTTGAGCAGTGGAGAAAAGTAAAGCAGATAAACAACCAAACCAAACCACAAACATCAAACCATCACATTCATCTCATACCATCATCCTTGGCATCCTCCCCGACACCCACATGCATAAACCGATGCATCTCGCCACACTAGGCGTCATCCGCTGCCACAACCACAAGTCCCCATACCTCCACATATCACAACAGCCATCCAGGCTCACATCAAATCACAAGCAGCAGGAAAACAAAGATCAGATAATGGGCTCTTGGCCCTTTAACAAGGCATTCAGCCTTCATACAAAATGAGCACTCAGAGCTCCAAACCATAAGGCATTCAGCCTTACAAGCAAGCGGGTAACTCAAAACCCTTTTAAAATTATCGAACTAATAGTTCATTAATCCATTTTGAATTAACAGATTCATTAACATGCCTCTTTATCTTTAGCCAATTATTTAACAAATAATTCCGGCTTTACGTTCTTTATCAATTTCCATCATGAACGGGCAACTAATTAAAGAAAAACATAGATATCACTCTATCTAGGAAAACATGAGGTAAACCGTTATCACAGTACAAAGCAACAACATGCGATCAACCAATTCATTTAATCTGGTTCAAATATTTTATTAGGTCAATTTCATTGTGATCCAAAGGGTTAAATCATGCTAATTCTATGATTGAACATAAACAATTAGAGAAGCCATGAATCCCCTACCTCGAAGAGTTCTTGACGTCCTTTATCCACACAACAGGTCACGATCCTCCCCTCGCGACAACTGCATCCACCGGAGGATGCTGTGGTACGATAGTACCAACCAACCCCAAGAAAACCCATTAGAATCTTGGAAATTACATGGTAATATGGAAGGAAGAACAAGAGAAGGTGATCCCCAAAGGAACGATGATAAAACATACCTTATATGGAAGAACGATCGACACAACTTGGTTGCATCAAACAGAGCGGAACTGATCTGAGTAATGTTTGATTGTGAAACTCCTACGGGAATGATTGCAAGGTTCTAGCGTCTCGTAGATGAGAACTAGGAGGAAGAACAACGAAGAATGATATCTCGTTCCCTTTAAAAAAATAAATTAGAGAGGCGACGGTTTAAGATCCGATTTATTCTCCATTAAAAACAGATCGCATTAGCCCACGCGGTTTGACCAAGTAAAAACATCCCGGCCTTATGAATAATTAATATAGGATTTATGGACTTTGAATCGGCCTTAAAGTCCTTAAAATAAGGTTTTAAAAGTATTTTACGTCAAAGAAAATGTCAAATTTGCGAAGCTGGAAACACTGTTCACATACTCAAAATTTGGCAAAGTATGGAATCGGTAGCTCTTAGGATTCTGGAAACACTGTTCATTCGTGAAATTTGGCAAAGTATGGGATCAGTAGCTCTTAGGATTCTGGAAATACTGTTCAAGTCTACCGATTGAAGTCCACCGATAGAACCTCACCGATAGAAACAATGTTCAAGTCTACCGATAGAAGTCCACCGATAGAACCTCACCAATAGAAACATTGTTCAAGTCTACCGATAGAAGTCCACTGATAGAACCTCACCGATAGAAACACTGTTCACTGAACCTCACTGATAGAAACACTGTTCACCTACCGATAATGTTCATAAAACTGGAAACACTGTTCACAAAACTAGAAATTGGCAGTGTTAGCCGAGCTACCGGTAGACAGAAGCTACCGGTAGACTGAGCTACCGGTAGGCAGCAACTACCTGTAGATCGAGCTACCGGTAGACTGAGCTACCGGTAGGCAGCAGCTACCGGTAGACTGAGCTACCGGTAGACCGAGCTACCGGTAGGCAGCAGCTACCGGTAGACTGAGCTACCGGTTGGCAGTAGCTACAGGTAGACTGAGCTACCTGTAGGCAGCAGCTACCGGTAGACCGAGCTACCGGTAGACCGAGCTACCGGTAGGCAGCAGCTACTCGTAGACCGAGCTACCGGTAGGCAGCAGCTACCGGTAGACCGAGCTACCGGTAGGCAGCGGCTGGGGGATAAGTCACTTTGACCTCCCAGAACACGTCCAACACCAACATTTTCACAATGTAATGGACTAGGGAGGTCCGGGCCATTAAATTAGATACCTCTCAAAACATTCTTGTCCTCGAGAATTAAAAACCAACTCAGAGGAACATAGGGGTCCGAACAACCACCCCATAAGATACCTCTCCAGGGAAAACCACCATGGGTTGTTCAAAAGATGGAACAAAACTACGAAATCCGAGAGTATGGAAACAGACAATCCATAACCAAACAATTCAAACATAACATCAAATCAAAGGTACATAAATAAAACATGAAAGGTCTAACCATAAAGGAAACGTCATTACATGAAAAGAGTTAAACATTAAACAACTCTGGGTACTGAGCACGTACCTGTGACTCACGCTCCCAGGTACTCTCCTCCATGCCACCGTGTCACCACAAGACATGATCTAAGGGGATAGAACGCCCACGCAACACCTTCTCATTGTGGTCTTGGATCTCCACAGGTCGATCCTCGAAGTTTGCATCATCTTCAATATCGATCTCTCCCCAATCGATAACATGAGATTAATCATGAAGATAACGATGGAGCTGTGATACATGGAAAACATCATGTATTCAACTCATTTGAGGGGGAAGTGCTACTCGATACGCCACAGCTCCAACACGAGCTAACTCCTCAAAAGGCCCAACAAACCGGGGAGAAAGCTTACTTCCACGACCAAACCTTCGCTGCCCACGACGGGGAGTCACCTTTAGAAACACATGATCCCCAACATTAAACTCTAACGGTCTCCTTCTTTAATCAGCATATGATTTCTAACGATCCTGTGCTGTCTTCATCCTCTCACGAATCACCTGAACCATCTCTATTGTATTCTGCACTAGTTCTGGTCCGAGAATTGCTGACTCTCCGACCCCAGTCCAGCACAATGGAGAATGGCATGGCCGGCCATACAAGGCTTCAAACGGTGCCATACCGATGGTAGAGTGAAAACTATTATTGTAAGCGAACTCTACCAAGGGTAAGTGCTTCACCCATGAACCTCCAAAATCAAGAACACAAGAGCCTAACATGTCTTCAAGAGTCTGGATGGTTCGCTGTGTCTAACCATCTGTTTGAGGATGAAAAGCAGTGCTAAGGCATAATTGAGATCCAAAAGCATGCTGGAGACCTCTCCACACCCTGGAGGTAAAACAAGGATCTCGATCAGAAATGATCGTCTTAGGAACTCCGTGAAGCCTCACCACCTCCTCCAGATACTACCTCGACAAAAATTCCACTGAGCTCGACTCCTTGATCGCTATGAAGTGGGATGATTTTGTTAAATGATCCACTACCACCCATATAGCATCATGTCCTCCCAGAGCTCAAGGTAAACCTATAACAAAGTCCATTGAGATGTCCTCCCACTTCCACTGAGGAATATCTAAGTGCTGGAGAAGACCACCATGAACACGGTGTTTAGCCTTCACCTTTTGGCAGACTAAACATCGAGACACACATTCTGCAACTGTACGCTTCAGCCCAGGCCACCAAAACTGACTCCTCAAGGATCGGTACATCTTCGTCACATCAGGATGTACCGCCAAGGGTGAACTATGGAACTCTCGGAGAACTGTATCGCGCATCACCAAGGGAACAAAAAGCCTGCCATGATACAACACTCGGTGTTGTTCATCCTCCGACCAACCATCAGGGGACTCACCACATACAACTCTGTCTCTCCAAACTTCCACCTCTAGGTCACCCAACTAAGACTCTTCAACCTTCTGCATCAGGGATGACTGCACCGTCATCTGGAAAAGACAACCTCTACCCCCAACTTCTCCCATATCAAGATGAAAAGTTGATAGATCTTCCATCACTCTCCAAGAATCACCAGATTCACGCACAACATCATTACGTATCTTTCGTCTTAGTGCATCAGCTACAACGTTCCCTTTTCCAGGTGTATACGATATTTCAAAGTCATATTCCTGCAAGAACTCCATCCACCGACGCTGCCTCAAGTTCAAGTCACGTTGGGAGAAAACAAAACTGAAACTCTTATGACCGGTGAAAACAACAAAGTGCTCACCAATGAGGTAATGTCTCCACCACTTCAGAGCAAACAACATGGATGCCAACTCAAGGTCATGGGTGGAATAGTTTCATTCATGGGGACGCAACTACCGATACCCATAAGAAATAGCTAACATCTGCTGCATGAGAACACAGCCTAGCCCCAGATGTGAAGCATCACAGAAAACATCAAAATGGATTCCCTCCGCTGGAAGAAAAAGGACTGGAGCACTTACCAACTTCTCCTTTAGAAACTCGAAAGTTGTCTGACACTGATCAGTCCATATGAACGCTTGATCCTTCCTGGTCAAAGCTGTCAGAGGAGTCGAAACTCGGGAGAAATTAGCTACAAACATCCTATAATAGCCTGCGAGACCAAGGAAACATCGCACCTGTGACACGGTCATGGGGTCTGGCCAAGACACCACTGCTTCTATCTTCAAAGGATCCACAGCTACTCCCTGTTGGGACACAACATGTCCCAAGAAACGAACTTATCGAGCCCAGAACTCACACTTGGACAACTTCCCAGACAACTGATGTTGGTGAAGAACTCCCAAAACGGCTCGTAGATGGTCTGCATGCTCCTCTTTAGAGGTGGAGTAAACAAGGATGTCGTCGATGAAAACCACAAAAAACATGTCCAGGAATTCACGGAACACAACATTCATCAACCCCATGAAAACAGCTGGAGCATTCGTCATGCCGAATGGCATTACAACAAACTCATAATGCCCAGGACGACAGCGGAAAGCAGTCTTCGGGATATCCTCATCCATTACACGCATCTGATTATATCCCGACCGCAAGTCTATCTTTGAGAACCAACTTGCACCCTTCAGTTGATCGAATAGGTCATCAATACGCGAGAGAGGATAGCGATTCTTTATTGTCACTTTGTTTAACCGACGATAATCGACGCACAACCGCAAACTACCATCAGCCTTTTTCACAAACAAAAATGGGGCACCCCACGGTGACACACTTGGCCGAACAAAACCACACTGCAACAGACCGTCGAGCTGAATACATAGCTCTCGTAACTCAGAAGGTTCCATCCTTTACGGAGACATAGAGATAGGAGACGCTCCTGGCTGTAGCTCGATCCCAAACTCGATCTCTCGTCGAGGGGGTAAGGATACAACCTCTTTTGGAACGACTTCAGAGTACTCCTCTACGACCCTAGGAAACGCCAACTATTGAACCTCTGAAAAACTCAGCATCATCCCAGCCATCAGGGATGATAAGGATGGAACTCGTCTATGACTCATCTGATGTTCTCTCTCACCAACAAACACCACTTTCTCTCCATCTTCATCAAAGAAAACGACCTTCTTCCTGTAGCAATCCACAACAGCTTTCACCAAATGCAACCAATCCATGCCAAGTATGACATCATATGGTTGTATTCGCAAACATAGGAAATCTACCCAAGAGCGGTGTTTCCCCAACACTAGCTCACAGTCTCTACAAACTTCAAACAAGTCAGCTCGACCTCCAACTGGCGTAGTCAACGCCAAGGGCACTGGAAGCCTCTCTAACGCAAGTCCCAAAGCATGGACAAGGGTAGGTGATATGAAGGAGTGTGTTGCTCCTGAATCAAACGAGGCATACACCAAGGTAGAAAACAAGCAAAGGGTACCTCAAACGACATCTGGTTCGCCTAGGCCTGGCAACGCTAGAGCTTGAAGCTGACCACGACCTCCTCCACTGCCTCTCTGACCGTGATGATGACCACCACCATGGCCGCGCTCTGCTCTCTGAGGACGGGGAGCGTCACGGGGCTGTCCTCTGCCTACTCCATCTACCCTTTGGTGATCCAAAGCTGGTGCAACCTGCTGCTGCTGCCTCGGCTGGAACTGCCTCAACGGAGGAACCTGGAGTGGAGCGCCTGGTGCACAATGACTGCTATGAAAAGTTGGGCACTCCCGCTACTGATGACCACGACCACCTCAAGAAAAACAAGCTCCTGATCCCTTGGCATAGTTCTAAGAGTTTCTACCTCCGGAGAAACGAGATGGGAAGGGCTGGGACCTACCCCCAGGAGAACGGAAACTCTTCTGTCCTGAAAACTGGGAACCTCGGACCACAGCTCTTCTTCGTGAGGAATCATGATGATTCCCCTCTCGTGACGATCCATTCCTGGCCAATGTCTTCTCAACAACCTCTACCCTCGCTAGCACCTCAAGATATGTCTTCAGCATAAATGGGGTGACCTGGCGCTGGATCTCTGGACGCAAAACCTCTTCAAAATGCCTCGCCCTAGCCTCATCATCTGGTAATAGGTCTGAAGCATATCGTAGAAGGTTCCTAAAACGGATTCCAAACTCTCGAACACTGGCGCTCCCCTGTCGAAGGGTGAGAAGCACCTGGCGACTGGACACCTTCACAGTCGACGAAAGAAACTCAACTCTAAACCTGTCTCGAAACTCCTCCCATGAGATTGCGGACTCCTCACGATCACCGAGGAACAAGAACCACCACTGCCTCGCTACTCCACACAGCATCGTCACAACCAAGGACACCCAGTGTTCCTTCTAAGCATGAATCGAACTGAAGCCTATCTCGATCTCCTCCAACCAGTCTTCTGTGACTGCATCTGAAACGGATCCCTCATACTTCTGTAGACTCTGGCGCTGAAACTCTCGATGTGTATTCCTCCAAGTGTCATCTTCGTCAACCTCTACTCGGTGGTGATCTGCTGGAACAGCCTGCTGGGCATCTTTTGCGCAAACCTGACGAGGACGTCGACCTGGAGCCATACCTGCAAAATAACAACTGTTAGAGCTCCTAAGCCTGGAATATGTAAGACTCAACATTAATTAATTAATTGTTTTGTTTTATTTATTTTAGGTTACCTATCCCAAGGTCTACCCATTCAAACACAAGCGCAAAGAATAATGATGCATGATCCCTTCCTAGGTCTCTACCCTGCAACCGATATCACTTTGTTTAGTAGCCATCGTAAACTTAAAGTTATGTGCAATAGATCATAGGGGGACCTGAACGCCTATGTCTCTGCCGGTCTCCAGTGTTTACCCCACTTTCTAAACATAAATGACACTGTTTCCCTACCATCCCATGCATCCTCACCTGTACCTAACTCCAAACTCCATCCTATCCATCAACTAGCCTCTGATACCACTCTGTCACGACCCCCTCCCCACAAAGTGTACCCCTCCTGGGCCGACAATGTGAGAAGGGAGATAATGACCCCCGCGTCCCGCCTCCAGTAGGCCCCGAGTTGGCGACTAGCACCGAGGGTATAATACACACACAAATGGGAGGCATTACCCTTTAAGAGAACACATGCAGAAGAGAGAGATAGAATAGACTCCAACCAACTCCAACTCATAACTGAAATATAAAAGAAACCCAAGTACATATATGAAATGTCATGCAAAAGTACTACAACTGAAAGGGAAAACTAAAAGTACCCAATAGAAAGTAAAACGGCAGCGACCACAAGCCCGAACAGCTCCTCCTCCAACCGCAAGCTAGTAGTAACCAACTTGATCTCCAACCTGCTTCAAGTGACCTGAAAAATAGTTTATATATACATAGGGTGAGTATAACAGTATACTCAGTAGGATCCTCCCCAAGACTCTCATGGAAAAGTAAAGAAATCATGATAAAGCCCAGTGAACAACAAGTGAAACTAACTTGTTACCTAAACAGGTATACTATGTTCCCAACCTCACCATGGATACTCTCACCAAGTAACGCATACAAGAATATAGCATATAGTAAAGAATATCAAGGGTACCCCGCTACTACTTCCCCACTGGTGTGCCGCTTTTCCCCAATGACATACGTCCTGTACATCTCTCTTTAAAGGCTTGCCCGCAGACACCTGGGCTAAGCTCCACAACCTGCACCATGTGCACCACAAAGGCGTGCCCGCAGACAACTGGGCTAAGCACCACACCATCCTCACAACCAAAGTAACTAGGTAGTTTATGGGAGCCACCATAGCTCGTATAACGTGTATCATACGTCGAGTATTATACCTCAAGCCATTACAGCCCATACGCCGAGTAAGGATCCTCAAGCCATCACAGCCTATACACGTTACACCTATAGTAGTCCATAGGATACTATATCCAGAATATATGTGTGTGAAATAAACACAAGCCATTACAGCCCTCTACACACATATATGGGTAAAACTAACCATTGTGCCTACCAGTATAAAGATCTACCAAGAGAAGAGAGCGGGGCCAAAGGGGTTAGTCAGCCATTCAACCTCCCATCAGAATGTTGTGGAAAACACCCCCCAGGGCTCAGAATCCCAGGGGTGTCAGTTTCCCTTACCGACAGGGTGGAGTAGCGTATAGAAACCCAAAAATTACTGAATATATATAACTCACAGCCACACTATGGGGATTACCTATTCATAGGCACAACTGCAGCTAACGTCTCTCAGACTCCAGGCTGCTACTTCTAAGACTAGGTATCCTATAAGCACACAACCATTTGAAGAGCTTTATTAGATTACTTCATTCTCATTTTATCAGTTCCACTGTACGTTAATTAATTCTTTAAACATTAATTAACCATGAACAATTTACCACATTAAACTAAATTGGAATCACATTCAAAACTGCTCCTTTTTAGGATTCACATCACTATTAAATTCCAGTTTCTCCATCCCCGTGGATTATCACCATTTAATCAACCATTCATTACAGAATTACTTTTCCACATTCCCAGGATTTCTAGAAAACTTCTTATGCTTCTAAACACAAAGAAGGCTCAACACGGTGAATATATATACTACCCGTCGAGTCTTTGCCGCCTATAGAAAGAGCATAGACCCATCCTCCATCGAGATGCTAAACAAGGAAAGCACGTGGCATACCCCGCGTGTCTTCGCCTCCTTCGGAAAGAGGGTAAGCAAGACCAGCTGCCTTGACCAGTGGGGAAAAGTAAAGAAGATAAACAACCAAAAACCAAACCACCAACATAAAACTATCACATTCATCTCATATCATCATCCTTGGCGTCCTCCCCGACACCCACATGCATAAACCGATGCATCTCGCCACACTAGGCGTCATCCTCTACCACAACCACAAGTCCCCATACCTCCACATATCACAACAGCCATCCAGGATCACATCAAATCACAAGCAGTAGGAAAAAAAAGATCAGAAAATGGGCTCCTGGCCCTTTAACAAGGAATTCAGCCTTCATACAAAATGAGCACTCAGAGCTCCAAACCACAAGGCATTCAGCATTACAAGCAAGCGGGTAACTCAAAAGCCTTTTGAAATTATCGAACTAATAGTTCCTTAATCCATTTTGAATTAACAAATTCATTAACATGCCTCTTTATCTTTAGCCAATTATTTAACAAATAATTCATGCTTTACTTTCTTTATCAATTTCCATCATGAACGGGAAAATAATTAAAGAAAAACATAGATATCACTCTATCTAGGAAAACATGAGGCAAACCGTTATCACGGTACACAGAAAAAACTTGCAATCAACCAATTCTATTAATCTGGTTCAAGTATTTAATTAGGTCAATTTCATTGTGATCCAAAGGGTTAAATCATGCTAATTCTACGATTGCACATAAATAATTAGAGAAGCCATGAATCAACTACCTCAAAGAGTTCTTGACGTCCTTTATCCACACAACAGGTCACGATCCTCCCCTCGCGACAACTGTATCCACCGGAGGATGCTGCGGTACGACAGTACCAACCAACCCCAAGAAAACCCATTAGAATCTTGGAAATTACATGGTAATATGGAAGGAAGAACAAGAGAAGGTGATCCCTGAAGGAACGATGATAAAACATACCTTATATGGAAGAACGATCAACATAACTTGGTTGCATAAAACAGAGCGGAACTGATCCGAGTAACATTTTATTGTGAAACTCCTACGGGAATGATTGCAAGGTTCTAGTGTCTCGTAGATGAGAACCAGGAGGAAGAACAACGAAGAATGATATCTCGTTCCCTTTAAAAAAATAAATTAGAGAGGCAACGGTTTGAGATCCGATTTATTCTCCATTAAAAACGGATCGCATTAACCCACGCGGTTTGACCAAGTAAAAACATCCCGGCCTTATGAATAATTAATATAGGATTTATGGCCTTTGAATCGGCCTTAAATTCCTTAAAATATGGTTTTAAAAGTATTTTACGTCAAAGAAAATGTCAAATTTGCGAAGCTGGAAACACTGTTCACATACTCAAAATTTGGCAAAGTATGGAATCGGTAGCTCTTAGGATTCTGGAAACATTATTCATTCATGAAATATGGCAAAGTATGGGATCAGTAGCTCTCATGAAGTCTGGAAACACTGTTCATTCGTGAAATTTGGCAAAGTATGGGATCGATAGCTCTTAGGATTCTAGAAACACTGTTCAAGTCTACCGATAGAAGTCCACTGATAGAACCTCACTGATAGAAACAATGTTCAAGTCTATCGATAGAAGTCCACCGATAGAACCTCACCGATAGAAACATTGTTCAAGTCTACCGATAGAAGTCCACCGATAGAACCTCACCGATAGAAATATTGTTCAAGTCTACCGATAGAAGTCCACCGATAGAACCTCACCGATAGAAACACTGTTCAAGTCTACCTATAGAAGTCCACCGATAGAACCTCACCGATAGAAACATTGTTCACTGAACCTCACCGATAGAAACTCTGTTCACCTACAGATACTGTTCATAAAACTGGAAACACTATTCACAGAACTAGAAATTGGCAGTGTTAGCCGAGCTACCGGTAGACAGAAGTTACCGGTAGACCGAGCTACCGGTAGGCAGCAGCTACCGGTAGACCGAGCTACCGGTAGGCAGCGGCTGGGGGATAAGTCACCTTGACCTCCCAGAATACCTCCAACACCAACATTTTCACAAAGTAATGGACCAGGGAGGTCCGTGCCATTACATTTCTCAAATTGTAAGGGACTTTGTCTCAATTTCCTTTAATTGAAGAATATTTAAATGTTATGAACCATTTATTTTTATATAGTGTGCATACTACATATTTTACATTTAATATCATTAATCCTTCTATAATAACGGTATTATATTTTTCAATATCAATTATTTCATCCAATGGGATTTACTTCCATATTTACTAATTGGTAAAAAAATTCATAACTCAATTTCTGTTCAATAGATTATATTACTTCTTTATAGTATTTGATATTGTATGATTATTTTTTCAATGTATTTCTATTATTTTAGGTTGTATTTATACTTTTATTTTGAATATTTATTGTTTGTATACACATTAAATTCATTTATTAACCCCCGTTTTAATAGTAAGATCATTGTAAGAAATTTCGTCTCAATTTCCACTCAAACGAGGACGTTTTAGAATGATGCACATATTTATTTTTATAACTGGTATATAATATTGAATTTATATTTTATATCATGAATCTAATTATATTAATGTTATTTAATGTTAAAATTGAATTTATTTCTTTCATAGATATTATGATTCAAATGTTTCCAAATATGTAAGGGTCGATGATTCAATTTCATTTTAATCAGTATTATTTATGATTGAATTTTCATTAAAAAAATTAATCATTAATTTTATAATAAAACCCTTTAATTTTATCCTCCTCTAGTTATTAATTAAAATTTCAAATAATGTATCAATTTTTTCACTTTTGTTCTTAAAATGATTTAGAAAATGTTTTAATGAAACCCCAACTATATTTCTCTTTTTGCTAGAAAATGAGTTATCTTCCATATCCATATATTGCATAAAATGTTTTAAATAGAATTTTTAATATTCTACAATGGGTTTTTAAATAATTTTTTTTACTGATTTTTCACTTTTTTTAAAAAAAATAAATGGAATATTTATTCATTTTCTAATGATGATGGTTTTGACTTCATCCTAAAACTATGAAAGGAAGGTTTTTTTTGTTAAACTATACCTCATGAATGAAATGTACCTCCATTATGATTAATCAGTGATGTGATATTTCCATTACTAGTTCCCATGGTTCTTCTCAAATTTAAAGTTTAATATAATATTTTAGAAATTTTAATATTTTAAAGAAGTGTTTTCAAAGAGAAATGAGAATTTTATTCAAGTTATAGTCCATGTGATCTTCTAAAGAAATTTTCATCAATTAACAAAAAACCATTAATTTTAGGGATTCATTTCTAAATTGGGTATATATGTCGCTAAGATATATAAATATCTTATTATTCCTTCCATTAATGGGGTAATACATGCCTTATGTTCATATGTCAAAATACATCGTTATGTAATTTTATTTGAATATGATATGGGGAATGAATACACAACACATTTTCTTTCTATGGGTAACTCTTATGTTAATTCATTATGAAATATTTCCTTTTTATAGTACACATAATCATGAAAAATTTATTATATGTTCACCCAGTTAGCACT
The DNA here is from genome assembly GCA_963277665.1 of Viscum album. NCBI lineage: Eukaryota > Viridiplantae > Streptophyta > Magnoliopsida > Santalales > Viscaceae > Viscum > Viscum album. Next base: position 266,096,449 of record OY728132.1, on the reverse strand, counting down.
ATAATTCACTAGGTAAAAGGTTTTTCTCATGATATGATATTTATGAGTTTAAAGAGAAAAGGTTGTCAATTATGGGAGTTTATCCACCAGGTGATATTTTCAGGGATGTTACACCTGACATTGGTTTATGTCATATTATATGTTTCTAGCATATTTACAATGATTATATAATCTTATTCTACCATATTATTTATTCTATGATTCCATGTGACTACATATGATCCTTCTATTTTTTGATATCATGTTATACCTTTGATTCACATGTTATTTTTAATTATAAAGTATATTCCCTTACTAGGATTTTTATCATACCCCTTTATTTTAAATATTACATCATGTTATCCTATATAGTTTTAGGATCTCAAATAGTAGAGGATATCACTATGGAGAATGAAAATAATGATGTCTGGTTTTGATTTATTTTAATGTTTTATGTACCCACTCTTACAGAGTCACCATGCCTCATAATATTTGGGCTGTACTTATTGGATAATTATGTTTAGAAATAATTTATAAATATTTGTAAAAGGAATATATCACTATGGGTTATTTTGGAATAACTGATATCTAATTCAATAAAGATTAGAACCATATGCATGTACCTCGTGTAGGAATCCTTCTCATGTTCACTCACCAGGTGAGATGACTTAAAAAGTACAATGGAAGCCAAAACATAGTATACATTTTCTTATAGTAGTTCAATGTATAAGAAAATATACCACCCTTGTAATTTTTTTTAGTGAGGAAATGGTATTTATCCAGAATATTCCACTCTTATATATATATATTTTTTATTTATTATATATTAAATAAATTCACAATTTAGTTTTTATCTTTATTACCAGATGATTTGATGTAAAATTTTTATTTATTATTATCTCACTATTTTATCAAAACTGAATAGCCCTAAATATTTGTTTTAGAATATAATATTACATTTATAATCTAGTAAAAATGATCCATATTTCAATTTTCATAACCAAGTGATGGCCAGGTGATTTACTCGGCAGTATTTAGGTAGGATGGGGGTTTCCAACTACACTAACATATGGATCCTTGATCTATTGAGGGGACTCTCCAATCCAAAAATCCGGTACTTTTATTTACTCAATATCTACCTCTAAATTTACACAATGTCCTCCACGATCTACTTCTCTTAATGTGTCTTTGGTTATGTTAACCAATAAAATTTCTTATAACTCCCAATAAAATAGTTGTATACTAGAAATGGAAAAATAAAACAGTATAATCTAGTAATTGCATTCCAAATTAAATAATGGAAGGCTATATTGGCTTAATATTATAATTATAGTGTGTTTTATCTTTATGTGTAAATAGATCAAAATTATCTTATTACATCATTGATAATATGTAGAGGATTTTAATAAAGTGAATAACAATATCTAGATAAACATTATTCATAATAAAATTTATTTTAATTTATTTTTTACATTAATGTTAATTCGTTAATCATGGGATAATAGAAAAGAATCCAAAATTATTTAACAATGCAGCTAACAGAAATATAATAGTAAATTTGGCTTGATCTTAATATCATATAATGGTTAGTTTATCTTTATGGTGATAAACTAACCATTCACCTTGGTGAAATAATACTACATGAACTATAATTTGGTTCGAGCTGCATCATTCCACCAATAATACAATCTAACTCATGAGTTGAGTTCACTAGAAATGAGATCTGTATCAACACACTTGAAATCTCCACCTATTACATGATATTTTACTAATATGAAGGTGATTAGAGATTTGTTTCGTGTTTACATAAAAGAAACTATGTGAACACATTCCCTTATATAATAGAGGAATGGAAGAAACACATCACACCATTTTCATTTAATAAAACAATAACAACAATAATCATATAATAATAATTAAATTAAATTAAAATATCAAATACCTTATCCAGTCTAATCTCATAATCATCCATTCATTCAACTGATACATATTTGAACACTAGTTGTAAATTATTTCAGTTAATTATTTTATTATGATAAAATAATCACTAATAAGTTCAATTAATTTTCTTATTAATTAATTATATCATTATATTTATCTTTTTCAAACATTAATATATATTCCATCATTCTAATTTATAAAAATTAAATAAATTTAATAAGTACATGGTGTGTACTTGTAGAAAACATCACATGCAACCAACCACACAATCTTTAGTTGTGTACGAAATTATCCCATTGAATGCCAGTGCACATATAATGTAATGTGATTAAATAGTGAGAAATTTCATATTTCATAGTAACATGTAATATATATGGAGTATATTATAATTGGGAATGGGTTAAACCATGTCTCATGTACCACTTTAAATTCCTATATTTAATATATCATCCATTGTGTTGAATTCATTTTATGAAATGTATTTATTATTTATATAATTATAATATTCAATTACATAGTATCACACACGATTTTAGATATGATATTTGGATTTAATGTTTAAAACAAATAATTATACATAAAATTTAATTCTTTTTATTAGTGGGTGATGAAATTGTATGTAATAGTGAGATACATTCCATATAAATCGCATTTTTTGTGTCTGTGGAAGACACGTAAGGAACAGGGAATGCTCCACAGGTGAACATTAATGTGTCACATGATGTGTTCATAGGTCAAAAAATGTGTGATTTCATTAATTAGAGGTTAATTTACTACAGTTATTTACTCATCATGTGATTTATACATCAACCCAATGGTTTCCATGAAAGATGATGGGTGAATCGTGTAAGCCTATATAGTGTGTACATGGGTCACACAACATGTAGCCCATAAAGTGGCATGAAATATTTCTCAGTAAAAACATAGTGAATTAATTTCTCTAGGTTCCCATTTCAATATATATATATCCATTTATTCCATGTATCGTCTAAATGTATTAAACCTCATTACATAGAATCTTCTTTTTGTTACACATTGTATAAATATGTCCTCAGACTAATACCCTTAGGACTTTCCAATGGAATATTCATTCATTCATCATCTATTTCTCTTGTGTTATATATAATATAATAGTGAATTAATGTGTAATATTGAAAATCATATTAAAATAATTGATTAATAGAGACTAAGTGATAATACCAACATTCATTAAATTCATTGAAAAAAAATAATTATAAATTATTATCTGACCGCTTTGATACAACTTGATGGTTCTCAGAAACAATGGAAGCTATTGGGACCATACCTAACAATGGAAATTCATCAACTTCTTCTTATTTATATATATAATTAACTTTATTTCAAACCCAAAATATATTTGAATAGATCATCACATATAATTTATAATTAACTTGATTCAAGATAAATAATTACCTCTTACTGAGCTTCATTATTTGTGGATTATTTAGTTGAGACATATTTTCATACAATTTTTGTATTAGAGGAATCAAAGAAAAATATCTATTAGTAGTGATCCACATGTATTCAAAAAACCTAAAATCATCACCATAGAATTATTATAGTCCTAGAATAAATGGGATTAAAACTTTCATTAATCATCATTGGTTAAAATAAAACCCTTCAAGTCAGGATGTAAATGCTTTAGTGGTTGAAAAGAATCGATCGTCATTCTTGAGCGTGTTAAGAGGAAGATATCTTTTTGGTATTGAGTGGATTCTCTCTATAATTTTTTGTGGAGAATAGTTTCTAGGATTTTCTAGTTAAAAAATCAAAATTTAGTATTTATATACATTGGGTTAGAGAATAAATTATTTCACATGAGTCTTTGTAATCCTCTTAATCCTCAGTGAACTCCATGTCTAAATTACAATAATTTTATTATTATTTACTTGACAATCACTAAATTCATGGATAAAATAAAAATATTTTATTGATAAATATATTAATATTTATTCAAATAATATTTATTATATCTTTTCTCATCAGACTATAAAACTCGGTATTCCATTTCTCCTCAATATATATTAGACTCAAAATAATTTATATTTATTGAAATAAAAAATAATATCACATTAATTGCTGTCAAATAAATAAATATTATATTCACATGACAAGATTATAAATATTTATTAAATATTCACTTAACAAAATTAATATGTATTTATTACCTTGAAAATAAACCATAGATTAATAAATATTTTTAATTCACATTACTAAATTAATAATTTTAAGAAAAATAAATTTTTAGTTCATATAAAAACACATATTATATTCTCACAAATATCTAGAGAGTGAAATTTTTTTATCAAACATACATGAATGAGTATGGAAACATATATGGGAATAATATTTCTTAGATATGTTTAATTCATATTTAATTTAAGTGAAGTTCTAGATACACATAGATTGTGACCATCTATGTCCCTTTCCCATTAGCATTAGGAAGAATCATCTAAAATCCAAGTTAGCATCTACAAACACAATAACAAACCCATAAAAAAATAAATGAAATTTTGAAATGAAACAAATTATAAAAAATTGCACTGGATAATATAATCCATTCATCTCAATGTCTCTAATATAGTAGGTTTTAAATTGGTGTTATCATCTTATACACTTGATGTCTCTTTATTTGACATTCAGGAAATGAACTTACTAAAATAACATAATGTACAGGGATTTAACTATGAGATTATATTTCCATAAAATATAATATGATATTATCATTATTTAGATAATGTAAATGGAAAATCCTTAGTGACATTATTCATTTATAAATATCACTCGTGATGCACCCAACAAAGACTACTTAATGTGAACATACCTCACCGCATTTTCATTGAATACTTCTAAGTAAATGTCACATAATATTCATTAATAATAATATTAAAGTCTATGGGAAATTTCACACATCCATAGACTAGAAGAACCAATTCCACATATAAATATATTTTTCCTATTAGCTAGTCATGTTATAATCATCTCCTCTTTTTATATTTCCAAGGCGGTATGACATGAGAATGTGTGTAAAAGACCAATGAGCCTCAATCCCAAATAGATTATTTATTTTGTCTCCAATTAATGGATATCATTTATTTGTTGAACTTAGATTTAATTATATTATCACATCACTTCTATGTTCTCATCATAGTGGGGAACTAACATGGCCTTTTATTGAGATAATTAATCAAGAAAATTATCATTCTCTTTGTAACATAGAATAAAAATGAAGATGTGACGATATTTTTATTAATAATAAAAAAATGAATATTAAAATAATAAAAATTACATAGTAGCTTGTTATAGTTCATAAACTCCAACACACCCTAATATAATCTTTACTGGGATAAAATGAGTTGAGTTAAATAATAAGGATGATTACACAAAATGGTGAAAAAGGGATATTCATGTGATTCATGAAAGATCCCACATTTATGAATGGATATCCATAAATAATTATTTCCTAGTCTATTGAAATGGTGGTGATGACTTACCATTGGTAGTTTTCTGTGGATTTCATCTATTATTGGAGAAATGTGTTCTCCAAAATTTGAATTCCTTTTTAAATCCTATTAAACATATTTATTCACAATGAAAAACCTTTTAAAAGTAAACCATATGGGTAGGGTGTAGTTTTATGTGAAAGCATTGATTGTTAGTTCAAGAATCCAAAATAGCCATATGAATAAATATTTATGACCTTTTAAATTTAAATTTTTTTGGAGGTTTTCTATAAGTCCACATTGAATCCCATGTGAAGTTTGTGGATTCAACTTGTTGATGAGGTCATACCTATGCACTATTTACTAGTTCCCAAACTCATGTATAGTTTCAAATTCCATATTTTGTGCCTTTCCCTCCCCATGCCCACATCATGTTACCTATTCAAAAGAATATGTTCCAAAAATGATTAAAATTGATTACATGGGAACCTAACCCCCATATATTACATAATACCCCCAACCCACCATTTAAACATCCAAATACTAGTGAACCAATATGAACAACATCTGATCCCACAAAGAACATAGTCTATGGGACTAGGTCTTCAATATTTTTCCTCAGGTTATTGTTTGGACAAACCCCAAAAGAAAGTAATTGTAATAAATTATATTTGAGTCCAATGATATTTATTGTCAACATAAGATAAAATTTCCACAAGTAATATCTAGAATATGGAAAAGTAACCTTATAAAGGTGTTTTCCTTGATAAAATAAGGTGTACCATTTTGGAACCTAGTCTATCCTTCAATAGAAACACACTCAACCCTCAAAGGATATTAATGGGTACTCATCTACTAAATTACATTATCTGGGATCACAACTGACCTCTGATTTATCCTCAACATGGTACTTATATAAACAAAATTGGAGACACACCCAATTCATCTAACAAGGAACACAAGTGCCCAGATCATCCTTCTAGGTTCTCATTTTACCATTTTACCAAAATGGGAAAGAATTAACCCTGCTATACTATTATGGATCATGTGTAGCTTCTGAAATTCATCCAACATAATATCCAAATGTGAGTCTCTAATAATTCATCACCCAATTAGTGAAACTAAATTACATACTACGGTTTCACACACTAATGTGCTACCCTTCGATCGTGTATTATTTTGATAATGGGAATCTGAAATATTTTAGGAGATCTAATATAGTATTCTAACATTTATAATATTATTCATAGAATATAATCAATCTTGTATCCCCTAGATAATTAGGGAACATTATTTTAGAGGATCAATGGAATCTTATCTTTCTCAACTATTCAGAATCACCTTACATGGATTTTCTAAAAAAATCATGTCCACTAGGTGCCCAAATGACTATTTAATCGTCTTCCCTAGTCAAATTAATGAACTATGTGAATTATAGAGCCTCCATCATGGTGTATGTACCAACCTACCATAACTCAAATAATATATCATGTCAAACGACAAAAGGATTCTTAAGGTTAATTCCCACTCCAATCATCACTAGGTCCCTTTAACCATTTGATACCCATAAATACAATTTCATTATTTATATTTATATGGTTCATTCCTCCCATTATTTTGTAGTGCCCTATGTTATGTTTGGAAAATTTGGATGGTTTTATATGGTTGTATGGTTTAGATGAATGTTTTGGAAAATCAATAAGCTGATACTATGAAACTTGGGTATATTTAGATAGTTGTGATAATACTGTCACTACATAGTTTGATAAACCATGAATACAAGTTGAATGAAATTATTTGTTTTGGTAATTTTATCATTTCAATTTTTTATATGGGTCTCCTCCCTAATTATCCCCCCACTTGAACCACCCTTCTTTGTAACCTCCCAAGGTCCCATATTTCTCCTATAAGCCCCTGCAATGTGAATTCCTTGTGGTTTCTTAGTGGTTCTTCACTAAATAAAAATGTATAGTCCATATCCCTTATAATCCTATACATTTCGTCTATTTATCCCATATTATCTAACTATAGTGGTCATTGATGGCCTATTTTTATGTCTAGGTTAATTATAATTGGGGTATTGGTTTCTATGTCTTTTAATCCATCTTAAGAAACCTAATTTTGTGGTTTTCACTAAATATGGAATGGTTTAAGCTTCTAAGATGGTTTCATCCATTACACTGATTTTTAATATAGAATTACATGGAGTATTGATAGTTTAATAGTGTTTTTGAACTAATGTAATGATATATATGACATGTAATTTTGTTTTTGAAAATATTTTCATGCTAGTATTACAACCCTGCTCTTTATTTCATATTTCAACATGATTTATTATATGTATTTTTACTTAATACAACTTAGATGATATATATGTCTACTGTATTTGTAAATTATGATCATTACAAAACAACATAAAACACGAAATACAAAATTGTTATTAAATACATCACTTATATGACCTCAACATTCCTTTTCACTTAACACTTCATCTCATAACCTGAGGACATACATAAGAATTTGGTGAGCTATATAGCACAGTAAGAGAATAAACATGGAATAATATTAGGTTAATAATACTTGTTAGACAAGTAATATCAATGAGGAATGAAAGAACATGAATATAAAGACATGATATAACATGATTATCAGAACATGGAAATGTGGAAACAACTTAAAACACTACATCCTAAACAAAATGGAATCATGTAAAACACTATCCCAACATGTTAAAAAAAGTACTATAAAGTAATTAGTTAAACCCCATTTACAACATGAATTATCTAGATACTAAACATTACCCTATTCATTGGAGAGAAATCAATACACACCATTAATAATCATTCAATCTCATGATTAAGTATTCCACATAGATCATATAACATGGATTCATTCAACATAATCATTTATTACAAGATCAAGGAATGTGGAACAAATACCTAAAAGTACTAAATCCACAAGTATATGTGAATTAAGGTGGATACCTATGATATATTAATGAGTATGGAATTCACTAAATGACGATTTTGGCATGGAAAATCATGATGCAATTTCAGTAACACAACGAACTCATATGGAAATTCGTAAAATGGGTTGATGAGAGAGAAATATGTTTCTCATAATTTATAAATTAAATTCATTATAAGGGGATCATGGAACATAATATCCCAATATATGAAATGTAATTTTTGATGCATAATATAAAATACGTGGTTTAATGCGAATGAGTAGGGAGAAATCCATAACAGAATTTTGGCATGGTAATGGGTGTATATAAAGGATCACGAATGGCTTAATGAAAGTGGAAGGAAGATCTCATTATTTATAAATCAAATTTCTTGTAAGGGTATTATGTATAAACATATCTAAACATAATAAAATTTAAATTTAGAGTCATATCTCAAAGGGAGTACTTGATAAAAGAAGAAAGTGAAAGACCCCTTACAAAATTGTGTCATAGTAATAAGAGTAATTAAAGGGTAATAAGAGGATTAATGGGAGTGAAAGGATAACACCATAATTTATATATAAAATGGGAGTTAAGGGGTATATTTAAAAATATATACCAACATATATAAAAAGGAAATTAAAATTCATAACATGTTCTTGATAAAAGAGGCGGATGGAAGATCCCTTAGTTGGATGAGTGACTCCAAAGGCCTGAGAAGGGATTATTGGGATCTTTGGGGCGCCTTGAGATGAATCTAGTGAGTAGGAGGTAGAGGTCGTTTGAGAATGAAGGAGATTGAGTGGCGATAAATTGGATTTTGTATGGGTTTATATAGGAATGAAGGTGGATTTGTTTATTATTTTGGTTTTGAATACTACACCATAAAATATTCAAAATCACAAACAATACTATAGTTTTTAGCCATGGTTTCATGATAAGGGGAGTGGAAACCATTATTTTATAAGTGTAAGTTCAAAATATATTTGTATGGACCCGACACCAGTTTCCTAGAGCCAGTTCTTTGTTATATTACATTGGCATCATTAAAATAAATTTGTATCCCAATGGAACACATAGTTTAATAGATTTGGAAATCAAGATACAAACATAATTTAAACATCACAAAGTAGACCAAAAATCAATATAACAACTTATTTTGAATCACACATAATCTCTTAGATTAACCTTGAAACTCGTTCCTAATATACCTCTTCATTTCTTGGGAAAATGAAACATAAGAAAGGGGTGGGCTAAAATACTCTATAAGGGTGATAAATATTGTGTAAGTATCATAAACATAATCATTAGGCATGGTGAATAACTAAAAAATGACTCTAAAAACAAACAAGAACACATTATGTTTGGACTAAGAGCTTAATAAATAATTCCACAGTAAAGAATAATCATGGGTATTATTATAATAGAATAACCACATGAACTTTAAATTACTAATTTCATAATGAGGGAATGTAAAATGCCCGATGTCGTAACAATAACCTCAAGTCCTCATGCCATTACCATAAAGAATCATTTCGTAAAAGCCTCATTCCAAGACCATATTTTGTCTCATGAGACCTAATGATGAATAAAGGAGCTATAGAGGGACCCACCCATCACTTACTATGTCCAATTCATTCCTTTTATGAACATGTATGAACCTAAATATTGTATATATTCATATTATAACTAACATATGAAATTTAAATTTCCTGATTGTTAAGCATAAACAAAAAAGTTTCGGAGTAAATTGGTAAATGTTTTTTATATGTTAAAACCAATTTCAAAATAATCATAAGAAATTAAATTAAATATGGTAGATGAAATCATACATAAGAACTAACAAGAGTGTGGAAATAGATGAAGATAGTCTTATATAATCATCGAGTAATCCTTGAGATAAATACTCTTTTATTTTGAAAAGAATTGTTACTTTGGAAAAGTATTTTTTTAAAACTATAATTTATGTAAGATATAATTTTTATAATAAAATGAGTTATTTTATAAGGTTAATGGTCACCCAAAACATATTATAATTTTTTCTTGAATGTATTTAATAATTTTAGAAAATCCTTTTAATCGGGCCTGTATTTCAGGAAGAATTTTTGAAATATCCTTTTAAAACATATAACTCGCCATAAATTAAAGTATTATTATGGTTTGGAAACATATATAGAACATTAACTGAGAATATATTGGAATTAATAATGAATAAATAATAATCTAATTGAGTTAATTATAGAATAAGTGTAATCCAAATGAAATTGGAGCTTCGGGTATAAAACCCTCACTTATGTCTGATGATGTTCCTAACTTGATCTTAATGTCATGAATAATCAAATTTAGGTTCATAAATTAATTATTATAGAACCTTTTATACATTTAAATGATTTATTATAAGGTTATTAGTTTTATTTATGGACTTTTATGGAGTAAGATATTCTATTTCGTTGTTTGGGAGCATTTTCATCCTTGATGGTCATGATTTATTTACTTATATTCATTTACAGATAAACATTTACAATGAGAATGGTTATCCCAAATTGAATTTATATGTGATTAGTGAACATACATAATATTAAAAAGTTATAAAATTAAATTGTTCATTTGGAGTAAATATGAATCATTATATAAAACATTAATGATAATTGTTTGGATTATTTGGCTATTTTTTATCACAACGAAATATTTTTGATCTATAAATTAATAATATTTGAACAAAAAATTATAGAAAATTAAATTGGATATATTAACTATATAATAATCTCATTAAACTATAAATATGTATTCATGACCATAATTTAAGATGTTAATAGAAATTGAAAATATGTCATCCTTGAATATGATAAATTAATAAATCTCAGATGGTGTTTTCATTTCAAGTATAAATGAAAAATAAAGGAGAGACGATGAATAATTATTTATTTATCATAAATAAAATCAAGTACAAGTACGTTAATTTAGTCATAATGAAATTTTGATTAATGGATGTGAGGAAAGAAAAGGTAAATAAAGGAACTTGATGTAAAATAAATGAAAAGAGGAATTTACCGCTTCAAATAATCTTCCTTGAAAACCGCATTATGGGAGTGGTTTTGGTCTTTGAATGAGACAAATGTCTTATTGACGTGTGGTGGGAGCTTGGGAGGATATTTAAGTATTATTTATTGAATGCACAATGCTTGAGAGTAGTGACTATAAGAGGGAGTGGGTAGGGGTTGTATAGTGGAGGAGAGGGGTTATTTATGAATATCTTATTCAATTTTTTTTATTTTTCTAAAGATAATAAATTTTTTTGATTCATATGACCCATAACAGTATCAAGTGCATGAAATTTCGAACCAAGTGTTCTTATATCATCCATGCTTTTATGAATAGTGAATTTAACTGATAATTTATATATATGTTAAATTACTGTATTTTACTATTCATCAAAAATTCGAGTACATCAGAAAAATCCAAAAATTCACCCTAACCATTTATTGAAATGAATAAATCAAAAATGAAATTCATTTTTCGAAAATATTTTTCTGAATAATATTAATTTAATTTCAAAATAGAATCACATTTTACTCAAAAAATAACAATTCTAAAACTATACTTTGTTTTATATCAACTTCAAAAATTAATCACGATCTTATTATCTTAGAAACTCAATACAATAAAATAATAATATGATTTATTATTCATAAGGTTCATATTAATATTTATAATCATGAGTTACTATTCACCAAAAAATTAATTTTGTCTTATCAGACTCTAAATATCACCCTGAACGCAACTATGTGTATTATTTTTTCGAAATTGATATCACAAAAGTGGAAATATTATGTTTTATAGATAGGGTATAAAAAGTGGTGTTTTATAGAGACATTTTGATTCATTAATTCAATATTAAATTTATTTATAAATCCTTGGGGTGTTACATTATCTTCTCCTTAAAAAAATTGATTATCGAAATTCATAAAATTTTGCCACATTAAAAGATTTGGCTAGGTCTTCATCATAAGCACCTTAGGCTCACATGATGCCTCTTCGATTTAATGGGTTTTCCAATGTATCATTAAAAGTCGAGTTGTCTAATTCATTAACACATGTTCTTTACTTATCAGAATCTAGATAGGATCTTCAGAGTGTGATAGGTTAGGTTCCAATTCTATTCCTTGAGAAGTGAGGACCTATGTTGGGTATGGCATGAACATTCCCAATAATGAAACACGGAACACATTGTGTACTTTAGACAAGAAAAGCGCCATATCCAAATGATATGTAGGAGCTCCAATTTTCTCCATGATTTCAAAAGGTCTAATGTACCTAAGGCTCGGTTTCCCTTTCTTCCTAAATCTTATAACACCCTTCCATTGAGATACCTTCAAGATAACATGATATCTTAATTAAAATTATAAATCCTTCCTTTGATTATCATCATGGATATTTTTTTTACTTGGAGATGCTTTGATATGGATTTGAATAGTCCTTACCTTTACTATTGTTTCCTCAACATGCTATGGGCCCATATACTTCCTTTCTCCCGCTTCATCTGAACAAGTTGGTGTAAAAAATCACTTTCTATACAATTCTTTATATGGTTCCATTGGAATACATGAATGAAAACTATTATTGTAGGAAAACTCCAATAAAGGTATATATTTATCATACATACCTTTAAAGTCAAGTGAACATGATCTCAAAATGTACTCTATGGTTTGGATCATCCTCTCTGATTGTCTATTAGTTTGAGGGTGATAAGTAGTACTCAATCAAAGATTCGTATCCAAGGCTTTTTGAATAATTTTCTATAATTTCGATGTATATCAGTGATCATGATCAGACTTAATTGAGATAGGTTCCAAGTGAAGTCTCAAAACATCATTGATATAGAGTCGTGTTAGGCTCTCCCAAGAAAAATTCTCGCTTATAGAAATGAAATGTGAAGAATTTGTAATTCAGTCAACAATTACCCATATCACATCATTATTCCTTGTAGTTTTGGGTAATTCAGTGAAAAATCCTTGGTGATGTCAACTATTTCCATGCAGTAACTGGTAGAATCTGAATGACTTATCTGGTATTTTTTGTTTAGGAATTCACTTGTTGACAAACTATACATATTGATACATAATTAACAATTTCCTGATTCATGTTTTACAACCTGAAATGTTTCTATAAATTTATATACATTTTAGTACTACCATGGTGTATAGAGAAATTTGAGCTATGGGAATCATCCAATAACTCCATTATCACATCAGGTATAGAGGGAAAACGTAGCCTCTTCTCAAATTTTATAATTCCATCTTCACACACAATGTCAGCCAACTTCCCGTCATTCACAATATTAATTTTCTATTGAAAATTCTCATCATTAGGCTAAGGTATTTTGATCCTTTATAGTAAAGATGGATTTGCAACCAATTGAAATAGTAATGATGTTTCATCTCCATTAATAATTCGCATATCCATCCTTACTAGATCCATTAATACATGATCCCTTTTATTCCTAATTTTGTTTAAAATTCCATGATCGTTCCAGCTCAATGCATCGACTACCATATTTTCCTTTCATGGGTTGTAGTATATGGATCTATAATAAAACATGAGTATCTTGAGCAGTCACCTTTTCCTCATGTTGAGTTCTTTATGTGAGAAGATATATTTTTGACACTTGTGATCCATATATATCTCACATATTTACCGATAGAGATAGTGCATCCATACCATCAGATCAAATATCATAGCTATTAACTCATGATCATGAATATGATAGTTTTTTTCATTAATTTTTAACTGCCTTGAGTCATAGGCAATAACTCTATCATTATACATAAGGACACAACCAAGTCCTTTATTTGATGCATCAGTAAAGATCACAAATCCACCATTCCAGGATGGTAGATTCAGGATTAGAGGAATCATTAATTTTATCTTCAATTATTTGAAATATTTCACACATTATTTTGACCATACGAACTTAACCACTTTATATATAATATTCGTCCTCGGGTTAGCTAAATAGGGGATGTTCTGAAAAAAAATGCAGATAATAAACTACTAAACCAATAAAACTACACACATAGGTTATGTTCATTGGAGTAGGTCATTATTTCACATCCTTTTTATTCATATGATAAATATATATTCCAACCTTATAGAAAATTTGTCCACATAAGTAATCATCTTGAATCCAAAATTCACACATTCTAAACTTCCTAAATAATTCATTTCTTCTAAGAGTCTTCAGAATAGTGTGCAAATGATTTTCATGGTCTTAGTTTCTTTTCGAGTATACCATGATATCATCAATAAATAACACCACAAAGTCATTAGGATATTCCATGAAAACACTATTCATTAAATCTATGAAAATAGAGGGAACATTAGTCATCCCAAAAGGGATTTCAAAAAATTGCAATTCTCGTTGCTTTTTCAAAATGTTGTCTGTGGAATATCATCCTTCCTCACTCACAACTAATGATATCTAGATCGATGTTCAATAATTGAAAAATATTTGGCTCCATGAAGTTGATCGAATTAATCATCAATGTTAGGTTGGGGATAGTTTTTCTTTATTGTTATAGCATTGATCTCTCTATAGTCAATGCATGACCTCATAGATCCATCATTATTCTTAAAAAAGAATATAGGGTCCACATGGAGATACACTAGGGTAAATAAATACTTTATCAAGAAATTAATATAGTATTTTATGTAGTTATACTAATTCCATAGTGGCCATTATATTATAAGTCTTTGATATAGGCCTTAAATAAGGAATTAAGTCAATAGAGAACTCAACTTACCCCTCAAAAGTATGTACAGGTAAATCATATACAAACAAATAAATATATTCTTATATAATGGGTATATACTCTATTTGAACATTTATTTTCTCACCCATGGATATTGAATTTTTATCCACCCAAAGGATATAATTTAGTTGATACACAGTGGGTAAATCTAGATAAGAATTAGATGGTGATGTTTCTGTGCTAAAGATAATGGATTCCAAATCATCCTAAAAAATTGTATCCTTATTCTACTTGTAATATATTTTCACATCATGATTTGAAATCTAATCCATATCTATGATTATATCAAATTCAATCTTGGGTATGATAATAAAATCATTATATAAATAACGTTTACATGCCATAATGGGAACTTCCTAACACATCATTCTTGCAATGATACTTCCCTTCGGAGTTTAAACTGAAAACTCCCTTATTAAAGGAAATTCGAAATATCTAATTTTGTTGAAAAAATGGGAAGATACAAAATAATTTTATGATCCATAATCAAATAATTTATTTGCTATATTTTAGGGAAAAATTTAAGTACCTACCACCACATCATTTGGGACTTAAATATTTACAGTTGTGATCATATAAGCTTAGTCTTGCTGCCTTGTCATTATTTGGGGAACATTTCCTTGATGCCTAGGATAATGATTTTCATATTTTCCCCTCTCCTTCAAATTTTATCATTGAACATTGGTATCTTCATTCATCCCATTAAAGTAATGGGATAGGTGTCCTTTTTCTCCACACTTGTAACAAATACCCATACTCTTCAACCATGTACTAGGGTGTCTCTTCCCACACTTATCACATGGTTGAAGGTAAAATCTTACCTTCTTCATCATTTCATTATTTCCATTTATATATTTTAAATATCCCTTTTATTCTCTTTCTTTCTCATAAAATAGTTACACTTAATGATTTATTTTTCTGTCATGACACAACATGAGACTATATATTCATATGATCAGAAACATTGGGAGAATAGAGCCCTTTAGAGGGATGGATTTAAACCATCAATGAATCAATCAACCTTGCTCTTTGGATTACATATGTAGCCTGTGGGGTGTTTTCTGAACTTTGTGATGTTAGCTTCATACATTGGAACACTCTCATCCTATTTTTCCCTCAGATTCAAAAACATCTTTTCCATATTTTCTCACAATGAATGAGGGATGTATTTTTTTATGGAGATTCACTTAAAATCCATCCATTCCATTTCTTATATTTGTTACACTCCCTATTTGTCTTAAAATTAAATACCACCACTGATCTGCATCTCCCAATAGACAATAAATAGGTATGAAAACCTTCTCCCTTTTGTTACATCTTAATGTGAGAAATATATTATCTAATGAACATATCCACTCTACTGCTATGAATGGGTTTAGAGTACCACAAAATTATGGAGGTTGTTTTCACATAAAGTGGTCTAACATAGCTCATCCACATTGTTAATCCAGACTATTCATACGGGTGAGGTTATTGGTCATGATCTGAGTTAGTTATCCCAGTATATTTATAAGTTTTTCAAGACCAGTTGAAGAACCATAAAAAACATCATTATCATTCATCGGAGGTAAATCCCTATATGGTATACATGTGTTCTCGCGGTATTCATTCCTTCCACTAGCCACCATTTCTAACAAATGGAATGAATATATTAGTTTATGAATAATAATTTATAATCTCAACACAGAAAAATACTTAACATAAATTGAAATCTTATACCTAAGTAATCTCATAAACATGGATTCTTTGAGGAAAAATTTACATTTAAATCCTCCATAATGGATTGTATAGAAATGTGATTTCCATTAACAATATCCCAAAGGGGTTCCAAACTAGGTGAATAGTAAGGCCCATTTTCGTGCCAATCTTAGAGTTTTTTCAGTAATTTACATTTTGTAAATCCAATTTCTATGTTCTCTACTATACATCCTACGATACCAACTTTAAGTAACCGACCCCAGTTTTTTGGTGTTGGTGCCTTATTATATTAAATTACCATGATTACATGAAATTTGTATTCTTAAGGGACAAATAGTTTGTAGATTTGGAAATCCAGATACATACAGAAGTTCAACATTAAAACTTGAAAGAAAAAACAACATAACAACTTATTTTTATTCACACATAATCTATCTAATTATCCTTGAATGTAATTAATAATACACCTCTTTATGTCCAATAAAAATAAAACATAAGAAAGGGGTGATGTAAATTTATCAGTAATGGTAAAAAATATAGTGAAATATATCATAAATATAAATATTAATCATGGTGAATTACTAAAAACACATTAATTTAATAATAAAAAAGAACACATTATAGCAGGAATAAGAGCTGAATAAATAATTCCATAATAAATCATAATCTTGGGTATTTTAATAATCTAATAAACACATGATCTATGAATTATTGTTTTCATAATGAGGGAATATATAATGTTGGACTTCATAACCATACAATAAAGGCCTCATGCAAAGACCATAAATAAACATTTTATCAAGGCCTAGTACCAAGACCGTAGTTTGCCTTATGAGACCCACCAATGCATCGAGGGTCTATAGTTTCCCCCACCCATCACTTAATAAGTCCAATGCATTCCTCATATGAATGTGGATAACCATAAACAACATATACCATCATATTGAAACTAAAATATGAAATGTAAATTACCCCAACATTAATAATTAACACTAACCATTCAGAGTAAATTGGTGAATGGTTTTAAGATATTAAGACCACAGTCAAACTAATAAAGAACCATTATATTAAATACAATAGATTATATCAGAAATAATATTCCCAAAGAGGGTTGAAATTGATGAAGATGCTCTTATAAAATCATCTAGTAATTCTTGGGATAAATATTATTTTACTTTTAAAAGAATATATTTTTTGAAAAAGTTTTTATATAAAACTAGAAGTGAAGTAACGTAGTATTTTTATAACAAAAATCATTAATATTTTAAAGATAATGGTTTCAATAAAAATATTAAAGGGGGACCTTTAAAGTATTTTAGAATTTGAGAAATTAACATCAATTGGGACTACATTTCAGAAAGAATTTTTTAAATATCCTTTTAAAACATATAACTCCCCATAATTGAATGTAGGATACTGGTAGGTAAGAATATATAGAAAAATATCACAGAATATATTAGGATTACATATTTACAAGAAATAATTTAATTTAGGTACGAATATAATAAGTGTCACCTGAATTAAAGTTGAGTTTCGGGTAGAAAATCCTTACCTTATGTATGAAGGTGTTTCCCAATTGATGTTAAATACCAGAATAATCAAATTTATGTTCATAATTAATGATTCATGAAACTCCTCAATATGTAATTTATTTAGTATAACCATATTAGGTTCATTATTGTTCTTCTTAATGTGTTAAGAGATTCAATTGCATTGTTTGGGAGCATTTTATTCATTGGTTTTTATGATTGGTTTACTTATATTCATTTATGGAAAAAAATTTAGAAGGATAATGGTTGTCCAGAATTGAAGGTATACGTGACTAGTAAAAATATAGAATATTATAAAGTTATAAAATTCATATGTTCATTTAAAGTGAAGATGAATCATTATATAAAAATTTGAGGATAATCATTTGGGTTATTTGGCGATTTTTTACCACAATTAACTCATTTTGATCTAAAAATTAATACCATTTATACAAAAAACATTACAAAAAATAACATAGGTTATATTAAATATAATAATATGGTTCAGTTAAAAAAATGTTTTCATGAATATAATTGAAGTATTTAATACAAATAGAAAAATTCTCGTCCTTGAATATGATAAATTAACACATCTCGAAAGGAGTTTTCTTTTCTAGTATAAAAAAGAGGAAATCATAGACGAGGAAGAAATATTTATTTATCATGAAAATATCCTAGTACATGTATGGTACTGGAGTCATCATAACATTTTGAGTGAATAATGTGAGTAATGAAAACAAATAAATAAAGGAACTTAAAATAAAAAAATTGATAAGTCGAATTTAGCCCTTGATGTAATCTTCATTCAGAGCACTTTTAGGGGAGAGGTTTTAGTCTTTTTATAAGACTAAGGGCTGATATCCATGGGGGAAAATATTGAGAAGATATATGAGTAGAATTTAGGGAAGGAACAAGTATTGAGAGATGTAAAGAGGAGAGGGAGTGAGTGGTCGGTTTTACAGTGGAGTTGTGGAGTGATTTTTGAATATCTTATTTATTATTTTATTATTTTCCCCTATACAACCAATAGTGTTGATTCAGGTGATTCATAATAGTAATAAGTGCATGTGAGTTCAAACAAATTGTGCTTACATCATCCATGTTGCTAGAAATATGGGATTTAACTGATAATGTATATATATGGTAAATTACTATTTTTTACTATGAAGAAAAATTGAGTATTTCCGAAAAATCCCAAAAATTGACCCTATCCATTCATCGATGTGTAGAATTAAAAAATGAAAATAATTTTACTAAAATAATTTACTAAGTAATATTAATTTAATTTACAAATAAATTAATTATTTTTTTAAAAAATACCAATTTTAAAGCTATATTTCGTTTTATATCCCCTTGAAAAATTAATCAAGATCTCATTATCTTATAAACATAAGACAATAAGATAATAATATCATATAATATTGATAATAGTTATATTAATATTCATTTTACTATTCATAATGGTAAGATTCTATTCATCTAAGAATTTTTTTTTCTTTTTAGACTCTAAATATCACCCTCAACGCAACTGTGTCTTTCAGTTTTTCGAAATTCAAATCACAGAAGCGAAAAAATTATGATTAATAGATAGGGAATGACTAAGTGGTGTTTTTTAGGCACTTATTGTTTCATGAATTATATATTAAATTTATTTATAAATACTTTAGGTGTTAAAATATTAATATACATCCCTTTCATATGTAATGGTGAGTCAAAAATTCAAAGAAATGATTTTAAAATTTTAAAATATTTTACAGTTATTAGAGGATTTTCTAAGGAATTATAAAAGAAATATAATAAACCTAAAATTAAATTATATTAAATCAAAAACAAATAGTTCGGTGAATATCCTTTTGATAGTATTTATTACATCATTATTTGGCCATTATGTTGTTATAAAAACCGTATATTTATACGATATTTAAGTTTTTACCCAAAAATTTGATTATCTAATAAAATTAGGAAAAATTACCCGATGGATAATTTTGAGGTCCTGATTCCCAAAAAAATATTAATTTTACCTACATAATATTATTAATATGTGAATTTTCCATATAAAAATAAAAAATAACATTTATTTAAAATAGACGGGTTTTGACAAAAATTTGTTTTTAACCTCAATAAAATTTACTTTTTTACTTCATAAAAATTATTTGAGAATTTTTATTTAATAAAATTAATTTAATAATAATTTTTTATATGA
Source organism: Viscum album (assembly GCA_963277665.1). Classification (NCBI taxonomy): domain Eukaryota; kingdom Viridiplantae; phylum Streptophyta; class Magnoliopsida; order Santalales; family Viscaceae; genus Viscum; species Viscum album. The sequence goes on along the minus strand of OY728132.1, from coordinate 266,075,879 downwards.
ATATTATTTATTTAAAAAATCCATTAATTTATATAAAATATATTTCTAATTTTATTTTAAAATTAACCAAAAAAACTATTTGTGCATTAAAAATAAATTACAATGTAACAATAATAGATTGAATATATATTAATTATTTATTAAAAATATAATGAAAATGATCATAATCCTCAGTTATTATTACATATCCATTTATTACACCAGAATACACCCAAAAAGTAAGGTGTGATTGTGGGGATTTCATGGAGCAGTTTGGTGAACATGGTTTGGTTCATGATCTCGATGAGATTTAACATCTCCCAAAAAATGGTTTCACTCATGCTTAAGTTATTGGATCTCAGAATGGGCTTGGTATTGCGAAATTCCGATATATTATACACCCACAAAATATAAAATAAATTTTCTTTATATGGAACGATCCTATAGGTTGAGGCCATCACATTGTCTATTCGAAAAGGATTTGTTAAAAACCAATATTTATACAAGTCATGTGATCAATATTAAATGAATATATTATCAACAGTAATGATAATTAATGGTCATTTAAATCCAAAAAGATATATTAAACAAAATAAGATCATGTGTCTTCTATATCCATAATACATTTAATTATATCAAAAATGGTTTTTTAATAGTCTGTGTCGTTAAAACCTTCCCCCTTAAGAAAATATTCCTTCGATTTTCCTTTTTTGACACTGAAACAGATTTGGGTAACTCTACGTCACTGCCACCTGTGTTTCCCATGATTCTTCGTCAAACATGTGGTTTCACCACAACACTTTGATAAGGTGCATTGTCTTAGTTCATAGAAACTTTTCTCTATTATATATAATCTTCACCGACTACTCCTCATAGAAAATACCATTATCCAAAAGTACCACCTCTAGATTGGGTATATGTGAGGGGTCCGGTATGTAATTTCTTAAGAGGTATACATGGAATACATCATGTACTTGAGAAAGGTTTGGTGGGAGTTCTAGTTTATTAGGCACTACTATGCGTTCAAGGATATCAAAAGGGCCGATGTACCTTGGGCTAAGATTTCCCATATTCCCAAATATCATGACTCACTTCTATTAAGATATGAAGAGGAATACAATTTCCCAAAAATCAAACTCTAGGCCACATCGAATATTGTTATAATAGCTCATTTATTGACTCTGAGTAGTATTGATGTGCTATTAGATTATCTTAACCTTCTACACCATTTCTTTAATCACTTCTGGACCCATAAGTTTTCATTCCCCAACATTATCCCAACTTGTTGATGTTTTGAACCTTTTATAATAAAGGGCTTCATAATGATTCATTTGGATTCTCAAATAGAAATTATTGTTGTAAGTGAACTCCAAAAAATGAAGATGCTGTTCTGATTCACCTTTGAAGTCTATTGAGAAATCTCTCAACATGTCATCATGTATTTGGATATTACCTTCAGATTGACCATCACATTTAGGGTGATAAGCGATACAGAAATTTGGCTCAGTTATTAGAGCATGATAGTTACTTTTCCATAAATTAGTGGTGATCTTTGATCTCGATTGGACACAATTGATAGTTTTACTCCATTCATTCTTTCCACATCTCTGATGTAAATCCATTATAGTTGATCCTTTAATAATTCTGCTCAAATCTCAATAAAGTGTGTAGTCTTTATAATATGATCCATAATAACACAAATAAAATTTCTTCCCTTTGGATGTCTTTTATTGTGCATTGATAAAGTTCATGGTGTTGTTTTTCCATTTCCACATTGGAGCGGGTAATGGTTGCATCATCCTCTTAGACATACACAACCACAAAATAGGGAAAAGGAAGTGCTTCCCATTATTAGTGCTAAGTAGAAAGCACTGATAAAGGGGTGGACCTTTATCAACGCTAGCTAAAAGCACTGATAAATGTACACTTTATCAGTGCTAAAATAAGTTCTAATAAAGGTGTACCATTTATCACCGATTTTTAGCCATAATAAAGTGTCCATTTATCAGTGCTATTATTAGCACTAATTAACGTTTTTATTATTAATTTATATAAAATTATTATATTTATATTTATCATCTATAAAAAGGACTGATAAATTACGTATTTATCAGCGCTTTAATTTTATCGTTGATAAATATGTGTTTTATCAGCTCTCAGAAAGTGTTGATAAAAGTATGTTTTATCAGCGCTTTTATTTTAGCGCTAATAAAGCAGTCATTTATCAGTGCTTTTAACTACTATTGACAATGGTTCCTACGGTTTTTAGAAAATAACCCTAGCATTCCCCTACTCCGTCGCACCCATTCAAGCCTTCATTGAATCTAAACCCTACGTCACGACCCCTCCTCCTCCATGAACCCTCCTCCTCCTCCTCATCAACCTCCTCCACCGATTCCACTTCATTTTCCTCCTCCTCCGCCATGACTGTCCTCCTCCTCATCTATCACTGTTGCCTTCTCCTCCTCCTCTACCGCGATCCCTCCCCCACCGCGACCCTACTTCTCCTCCTCTGTCGCCGATGTCTCCTCATCCTTTGGCCACCGACTCATCATCCTCTTTCGCGTCAGCCTCCTCATGTGTTTCAAAAATGGATGATGGATCATGATCGATCCTGGATGAGCATATGATATGGTGGATGAGAATTATTAAGGGATCAAATCCACTTCGAGGATGGTGGTGTTAAAACATAACCAACGTTTTATGTATTGTTTCATGCATTGTGTGATATGTAGTGCTTCCACCCATGTGTAGTTGGTATTAAATCAAAACAAATTTTTTTCCTTAACCATATGTATTGGGAATACATCTAGGGATTTCATGGACCCTCTGAGTATTATTCCTTAATTCCAAGACCATCATTGGTGATTGGAAAAACATAAAATATGTCGAACATTACATTCAATATCCCTTTGTGGATTCCCTTTAGTTATACTACGATTCCTAGGACCTTGGTTAAGTGTATTTTTTCCACCCAAGATATGGGATAAGTGTATAATTGAGATATTTGATTTTGAGTTCTTTTCTAGGATGTTTTTAATTCACCACCTAGGAGTAGGTAAGTTCTTTTTGGGCTATTTCTTATCCTTCCATGTGATGTAGAGTGATTCAATGGACAATATGCTCCATGTTTAAAAATTAAATTTAAAGTAATTATGTTCTATATAACCAATAGGTATTCCTCCTTGGTAGAAAATAACACAGAGTGGACAAAATAGGTTCCCTTACCTCCCTGGAGTAAGAGGTGTGTGGATTATGTGAGGCTAGTGTGAGCCTTGACCCAAATGGAACATAGTGATTCCTCATAGAATTTTTGACTTATTTGACTGACTTATGGGGTGAGTTTTCCTCCCCCTTCTAACTAGTAAAATACATGTGTGTTATAGACAATTTTTCTCTTTGGATATAGTTTTGGCATGTGTGGATCAACTAATATTAATCTTTGAGTGAGTCGTATATTAGGAAAACCTAGTTATGGATTATTTATTATTATATAAGATGTTTATTTTTCCATTTTATTTTGTTTATATAAATTAGGACACTATTACTAGTGGTAATTCTATTTTTATGTGTTGGAAGTGTTGCCCCTTGATAAATATCTTTGTTTAGGTGTGGGAAGAACTGCCTAATCACTCCGACATGGAATATGGACTGGGATAAAATGAAAATTTATGATGAGGATGCCTAATGAATGGGATAATATACTTAATGTTATATTGTGATGTGTTGTATGAGTTTCATTTCCCACTTACCATATAATAATGTGATCGAAGATGTGATACCAATTATGAAATATTCAAATGGTTTGAGATGCACTTCCCAATACTATTGATATCTTAAAGGAATTCTATTGAGGGATGATATAACCATTCTATGGTGAGCCTCTACTAGGGAAATTATACCTTAGTTTTGGGAAATGATACCCACTTCTTCTCCTTTGTCGCTACTACATTTTCCTCCTCCTCCGTTGTGACCATCCTCCTCCTCCGCTACCGATTCATTCTCCTCCTCCACTGTCCTGATCCCTCCTCCTCTACAACCCTACTTCTCCTCCTCCATCATCATCGCTGCCTCTTACTCCTCCACCTCCTCTAGTCGCTGACTCATCCACCTCTCATGTGGCCACCGCCTCCTCCTCGTCCTCTGCCTCCTTCTCGTCATGTTCCTTGTGTGGTCTCCTTGTCCACGTGACCTACTCTGGAACTCCATCCTCATCTGATGATCGTCTGAGTAGCCTCATCTATAGTGCATGGATTTCCCTTGTACACATGACCTCCTGCTCCTCCTCCTCCTCACAATCTACTTATATTATATATTATTATTCATACGGAATACCAGGAATTATTTAATTAGAATATGTTAGAGGTTATTTTGGTTATTCCTCTTGAGTTACTCCTTTATGAATGAGAGGTTATCCCTGGGACCAACCTTATGTTAATGGCTTGGATCATGTGGTAGGCTTGTTATGTTATGAATTAAATTCTTTTTTGGGGGGTGGATGTTATTCCATGAGTTATATAATCTCATCATAATTCATGATCAATATTTAATGGTTCGGCCTAGTGGATGGGTGTTGCAGTGTATACCTTGTGGTAATTCAACAATGTGACATCATAGGGGGTACTATACAATAGACCCTTTGGCTACACCCTAATGTACCCTATTCCTAAATTGAAAACAAATTTTTTTAGTCTTTTTAATGAGGTTCCCTATTCCTTATTATTCACTGGACCCCTATTCCCCATTATTTTTTCCTATCATAAATCACTCTTTAGGATCACTAATTGTCATTTCAAAATGGATAACCCCCCCCCCCCCCCTCCCTAGAGAACCCAAACCACCCCCCCCCCCCCACACACCCCTACATCCCCCACACTTAAAGAGCCCCCCCTCCTGGGACAACCCACACCCCTCCCCCACACCGCTACAGCCCCTAGATATCCCACCCTCTTCCCCTTTGAACCTTTTATGTTATATTGGATTTTTCTCCTTTTCTCATCCCGAAACCATCCGCGCTTTGGCAACCTCCCCCTGCTCTCTTCTTGGGGGTTTCTTCCACACAAGTATTATGTTTAATCTTTCATCACTTGTATTGGAGAGCCTATGATATTTTTTACCTCCATCATTCCTTCCATATATTTGTGTCTGACCCCATTATATAATTAAATGGACATGGGTCAATTACAATAGGAAATGTAGTGATACGACCCATGATGGTATCATAACCAACAACTGAACTAACTTTCCACTAACCTATGAGGAATTCATGATTCTTATGGAATAGCAACGATATCCTAGGAAAAAATACAATTATTGTGGAATATTTTACCCCTAAATTAGAGTAAATTAAAAAAGATATTTCTCCAGAATAGCATACATGTCCCAGTAATAAGTTTAACATCTTGTAAAATAGCAGATATGAAAAAAAATATAAAAGAATAATATAACATATATGGAATATAAAATCCCACTATTGACCAATAAAATTATTTAACATGTGAGTTCCCATTTTATGTTTTCTTTTAAGTTGGAAATCCCTTATGTCGTACACCTCTCTTCTACTATGAATACACCTCTATCATGCAGGAACGACACCTTCATGGTGATCTTTCTATTATTACTCATTGTTTTCCTCTTGTTCTCGTGTTATTACTATTTGATATTGATGGTTATGTTGTGAAATTTATGGTTTATACACCCCACTTAAAATCGTGGTCATTGGTTGTCCTTGTTTCCGCACTGAATGAATTGCATGTAGGTTGGTTCATGTTGAACATTTGAATTTAAAAATTGGTAATTTACATATATTGACATATGAATGAATTCCCCAGGATGATAGAACATCTCTGATAACCCCTAAATTAACAAACATAATTGAATAAGGGATGATTTCTAAAATCTGAAATTTGATTTTTTTGGTTTGAATGGTGTTGTGATTGTGAGCATGATTGTGGGTTTTTATGGTGTTGCGGTTTTTTGCAGGATTGGAATGCCATTTTTTCCATGTTTTAGTTCATCCACCATTGAATATCAATCCAAACAGTACCCATTTCAATGAAACCACCACATTTTTACCAGGGAAATTCCATTGAATCTTAGAAAACCACTTCACTAAAGGACTCTATGAGACACTTTATGGACACCCTAATCAAATTACCATAACAAAAAAAGTAATTAATACTTCCGACCACAAAAAATATTTTGAAAATCACACCATAAATTTTTTTAGTACCATAGTTATTGACTAGAGACATTATGTTTCTATAAAAACACTAAAAATTTGGTATACAACAATGCATATAGATCACATGTGGGATACTAAAACATTCTAGTGCAAGGGATTATCATAGCTAGTTCCATTGAACAGGTGGTTGGTATGATGGGTGAGATCTACATTGGCCATGTGTAATGCATTTAAAGGTAAGGGTATTGTTTACCATAGTTACTTTCATTGATTATAGTCAGATGATGACCCTAGTTAAACATATTTTGTGTAATTTTTTTTAAATATTAATATTACTATATCAAATATGATGAAGATGAATAAAGGATGGACGAGTGCCAATCGATTGAAAAAAGAGTATGAAGATGGAGTGAAAATGTTTATCAAGTATGAAAAACATCATGCATATGACCCCTCTCAAATCATTTCTTGATGTTTACGTTGTTGTTATTCATGAAAAAATAGTCCAGAAGAGTTGGAAGAAAACCTGATATATCATGGAATAGATCGAAGATATAAATATCGGAATAAACATGGGAAAAAATGAATGAAGGTAGTGGCTGGGATAGAATTTTATTTAAGGGATCATTTGATATGATTATAAGTGTAAACAATGAAGACAATCATATGGAGGATGTGATCACAAATGTCAATTATGATGAATATCGTATTGATGAAATGGAAAGTAAAATTAAATATGAACTTCTTGATTACCTAAAATTGTTTGAGAAGATAATGAATTGTGCAAAGATTACAATGTATTCTGGTTGCACTAAATCTACAACATTGTCAGCCATATTGTAGCTTTATAATTTGAAAGCAGGAAATGGGTGGAGTGATGCCAGTTTTTCGGAATTGATTTCTCTCTTTAATGACATGTTCCCTGAAGATAATGATCTCACAATCCGAACATATGATGCCATAAAAATGAGACGATCAATGAGTATGATCTTTTAAAGAATACGCGCATTCCCGAATGATTGTATATTGTTTCACATGGACCAAAAATTATTTCAAGAATGCCTAATGTGTGGTGATACTAAATATAAGAAAGATGAATACAATCCTAATAAATTTGTAAGGTACATTCCAATCATTCCAAGTTTTAGGTTCTTATTTTGATGTGATGAGACTAAAAAGACCATTAAAATGGCATAAAGATACAAGAATTAACGATGGGAAACTATGTCACCCAACAGACTCTCCTCAGTGGAAAAATTGATCACGTGTATCTGGAAATTGTAACTGAGCCAATAAACCTATGTCTTGCATTATCTATAGAAGAAGTGAATCCTTTTGGTTTTCAAAACAGCAGTCACACTACATGACCGGTTATGTTGGTAAATTATAACTTACCATTTTGGTTATTCATGAAAGAAAAATACATCATGTTATCTATGCTTATATCAGGACCAAAACAACCGGGTAATGACATTGATGTTTATTTGGCTCCATTGATCAAGGATTTGAAATTTTTGTGGGATTCAGGTGTTATGGTGTATGTTTCTTACAAAATGAATATTTCACTTTGAGAACCATGATTAATGGTATGATAAATGAATTTCTTGCTTATTAAAATTTTTTAGGATATAAAATTAAACGAACTCAATGGTGTCCCATTTGCGAACATGGTACACAATCAATTAGGATGAAACCTTCTTCTAAAACTGTGTTCCTAGGAAATCATAGATTTATACACCTATGGAATAAGTACCGATCTTGGGAGACATCATTTTATGGAATTTCAGAAGAACATACAACCCCATATCCACTAAGAGGGACACCATTGCTTGAGAAATTATAATATACGAACACTACTTTTCATAATCCTTTTTCGAAAAACCATATAAAAACCAATTGAAAAAATTGATAAATATTTTTAATTACCATACTTGAATTGTTTGTATGTTAGACATTTTCTTGATGTTGTTCATGTTGAAAAAAATTTACGTGACAGTGTCATTGGTACATTAAAAAATGCACCCGAAAAAACATAGGATGATATTAAGTCAAGATTGGACATGGTTGAGATGGGAATACGAGAAGATTTGGCACTGGTGAGGGGTAAAAAACGAACATTTCTTCCTCCTACTACTCACACTCTTTCCAGGTAGGAGAGATATCAGTTTTGAAAATTTGTGAAAGACAATAAGGTTCTAGATGGTTCTTCATCAAATATCAAGAACATCGTGTCAATGAGAGATTTAATGTTAAAAAAGTATGAAATCATATGACTACCATGTTTTGATGCAAGATATAATTTCTATAGCTTTATGTTGCATTTTTTCCAAGAATTTCTACTATACTTGAAGGAATCTATGTTTCTTCTTCAATGTTATATGTAGCAAAGTTATAGACCACGAGAAATATCCAACTATGTAAAGAGAAATTTCCATCATATTATGTGAATTGGAAATGTTCTTCCCACTGACATTATTTGACATGATGGTTCATTTGATGATTCATTTGGTGAGAGATATTCAACTATGTGGTCATGTACATTATAGATGAATGTACCCCATTGAACGGTATACGATAATTTTGAAAGGGTATGTCAAAAATTGAAGTCTTTTGTATTGATGAGAAATATATTGTTTAGGAATCCATTTAATTATATATGGAAAACATGTCTAATGTGGAAATCATTGTCCAACCTAAATCTCATCCCACTAGGTGGCTGGAGGGTGACGGAATTTCTGGAAGAGAGGTTGTCACTATTAGTATTACAGATCGTGAGCATGCCCACCATTACGTTTTGCATAACAGTTTCGATGTTGACCCATATGTTCAAACCCACAAATATATTCTTAGGAATTTGAGTCTATCTAGGGTGAAAAAATGGATATCAGATACACATAATCGACATTTTATAGGATATTTTTGAGAGATTATTTTTAAGAAGTTAGATGAAAATCTAGACTCAATTTCAAAATGATTTCGATGGATAACTGGAGGAGCAAGTGTGTATGTATTATCTTACAATTATTATATTGTTAATGGTTATACATTCTATACTAATAAACATGATGAATACAGTACCATGTAGAATATTGGGGTTACACATGTGGCAGAAGTGATGCATGTTTCTAGGGATAAGGGAAAAAATCCAATTTATGCGAATATGTTATACTTTGGCATCATCAAATAAATATTATAGATGTATTATACGAAATTCCAAGTGCTGATTTTTTAATGAATGTTTTTTTTATAATAGTAGTTCTGTTAAAATAGATGAATTGAGATTTGTGCATGTTTATTTTAGTAAGTAAGGGTAGAAAGATGAACCATTTTTAAGGGAATCACTGGAAGTACAAGTATCTTATTTTCCAGATCCCGAAAATCAAAACTAGTCAATTGTTCTGTTATCAACCAAAACAACTGAAGGGTTAGATGAAAGATCAATGAAGGATGGCCCTTTAATTGGGACTTTGTAATCATTTCACAGTGGTCCCAATGTAAATGGTATTTTGTATGTTAAAGGAGACCATAATGAAGCGATTTACATAGTCTATAGAGGAGTTAAATCCCTTCATCCATTAAAAAAAGAGGTAAAAAATTGGATATTGGTTTATCATAATATACATGGTGATATGTTATGTTATTATCTATTCACTACTACTTTTTTGTAATCTAAATTAAAAGATAAACAACTTATGCATATAATGACTTCTGGACCTACTGATGTGCCCAGTCCCGAAGCATAATAGTTCTCTCAAACTGCTGCTACTAGTCCCAATGCAGAGCACCAACAGGTTTCTCAATCTCTTGCTACTGGTCCTTGTGCTGAGGTAAAATAGTTTTATCAACATATTTATTCTAGTCCTAGTGTTGATACTTGATCTCCGGAGGGACATAATGATGATTCTAATGGGGAAATAGCTGGAAAGGAAACCCTGATGACACAAAAAAAGATTGTCATTGTTTGACAGTGTGAGCCAAAATACATAAGTAAAAATCAAAAGGCAACAAATTTGAGGTGGGATGGAATAAGCAAGGCCAACATGTTAACCAAAAAAGCCATATTTAGTAGCTACATTGGAATATTCACTCTCTAACACACGTCGATTGATGTATAGTCGTGGAACCATGTTGTCATTAGGCCCAAGACATTGATGTGGGAAGAGATTACGGTAACATTCTGATAACAATTTTTTTTAATTTATTAATATAAAATAAAATACCAAAACATTGACTTACACATCAACATCTATTGTAGAGTAAATTTATAGTATATTTCTCACACAAGGAACATGTATTAAGAGTTTTAAGAAGGATTCATAGATGCTTCCACCCAATTTTAAAGAAATATCATCTTAAATATGATGAAGGAAAAATCTAGCTAAACCCACCTCCTCTTTATGAACACTTGGTATCCCAAGGAGCATGGGATGCATTTAGAAACCGTCTTGGGGAGAAGTCTTTTTAGGCACACTGTGTCTCATAATACGTTGATTGAAGTTGTTTGTCTTCATCACTATAATTGAAAGCTTTTTATTTATGAAATAGAAACCGAGTGCTGGAAATAAAGAACATGAAACAAAATGAGCATAACCCTACCATAAATCAAGGATGGGGTACGCTTCCCATGAGAAAAAATTGGTACGTAATTTAAATCTGTCATAATAAGATTGTGTGATATATAACCAAACCATAACCATGAACCATTATTTATATGCAAATTGATGATTCGAAGTCAGAAGCCACTTCCATCCCACGCCATGTTCTGTGGAAGGAGGCTCATGTAAATAAATAGGGGTTACTTTTAGTTAAAAACACTCAAAAAGTGTGGGAATCATGTGTAAGTATAACATTATATAAAATTTATTTGATTTATATTGATTTTATATAACAATGACTTCTTCTTTTATGATATTTTATATATGGAATAGACATAATAATCAAAAACACCCGCACCAGATGCAGACATACTTTCAATGGCCTTGAAGTAGCCAGAACACAATGGCTACGTTAGAGGTGCGGGTTTTGGGGGTGACGCCCTAAACATATTTTTAGAAAGAAAAACAAGTGGAGGATGAAAATGAGGAACTGAAAAAGATGAGAGAAAAAATAGCTATGTTTCACGAAGATTTAAAATACCTGAGAGGGATGATAGAAAGTTTAATGGGGGATGCAAAGAGAAGAAACAACTCAACAACAACCCTTGCGTGAAGATCCCTCCCCACCCCCACCCGCTTTGAGGTGAGCCATTCCCCACATAAACCTGACTTAGATGACGTAATCAATGTTATAATAATTATTTCTATGAAATTTGAATCACATAGACACATATACCTTTACTGTATTAATATTTTACAGGGTGAAAATGAATGTAGTTTATATCTATCAACTCCCACCTATCTCCCAGAAGTGAGGGCTATGGTTCTCAATATGCAGAATGACATGGTACACAACAGACAACTTCCTACAGATCATGTTAGACTATCGATTAACATAGATAATATGCCGAGTGTCAAGCTACCTGTTCTAAATGGTGATGACGGCATTCATACAGTCGAACAGGATATTGGAACATTCATTGTCTTCCATGAATTCTTGTAAAAAAATGTCGACACGGAGGTATCCATTTCAAATTTATTTTTCATGCCGAACATTTATCATTTAATGAAAAAAGTTACGAACTGATTATTATATCATGAAAAGGAGAAGGGGGTGAAACTAAATATCAGCTCAAAACTATCTCAAGGATCAACCAATCGATTGAAAAAATCAACTGAGAGCTCATTCACCCATCATGTTCTATATCCACATATAATATCATTACAGGGTCATGTAGATACAATGTTGATAGAAATAAATTATCATATATTTGATTTTGAATAAATATATGTACGGAGATGAAAAAATCAGATTTCATTAGTGATAAAAATGGAAATTAAATCCTTAAGGATGAATGGTTAGGCTCCTCAGTTGCAAATGAGTCAAAGAGGTATGTTTTCATGATTTTATTTTTCAAAAACCAATATACAATGATAAGTATTACTAAATACATTTCTTATTTTTCCTAGGCGTATATATGAAAAACAATTAAAGAGATTTCCCCGTGAACAAAAATTTGGACTCATTAGTCCTCAAATCACCTCTTTAGAAGAAGAAATACATTCTAATAAAGATGATGAAATAATTTCATCCCTTCTCAGATAATTTGAAAACAAAATTAGAGATGATAGACTCTTTTTAATACCAATGATATAAGGGTAAAACTCTAAAATTTTATCATATCAACTAAATTATCATTTATTTCATTTCATATTTCTTTTTGTATTTTTAGGCAGCATTGGATGTGGATTACAGTCAATTTGGATACTCAAAAGATTTATTTCATGGATTCAATCCACGGATATGCAACTAACCAACCATGCATGATGGCGTTTGTCATTTTATAATACACTAGATCGAAAATTTTAGAACTAAAAATATAGTTATATAATTTATATTATCTTTTAATGAGGAATCTATTATGATAGGGTGGCGTATCAATATCACCGACTTCATGGAATGAATCCAGGGCTTAAGCCCAAGAACGCCTAAAAGATATTAAAACGTTAAAATATCCTAGTTTATATAATAATATTGAACCATACAAACACATATAAAAAAATTACATATTTTTTGTGATGTTTTTATAGTGTACAAAACAAACAAATGGAATGGTGAGTGGTCATTATGATTGTAAATTTATTAAATAGATCGTATTTCATCAACAATCTGGCATCCCTGAAGAGGTATTTTAGAAAATAATTATGATTTCATTCAAAATGTGCATTAATCTTCTGTGTATTTATATTTTTTCAGTACTACCATGACTGTCGCAAAAACACATATTCCAAAGATGATATAGATTTTTTTAGAAATGAATGGGAAGCATTCCTGAAGGAATATTTTACCCAAATAGGATGAAGGTGAATCCCTAATAGTTATTTTATCCACATATGATCATTGATATCTCCCTTTTTTACACATATTGAGCATATATGATCACCCTTTATTAGGTTTTATATCCTTAGGTTATGATGAATGGTTTTAGAAATTATTTGTTCTTCTTGTAATACATAACATAATGAGAGAATCTTATGAACTAGTTATTTATGTTTCAATGTTTCCAAAAGCACTAGACCTAAACTATTATGGCATGAATCATTTATATTATGTATCTTGGGAATTTATGAAACTGTTTCTAATGATGTAGTGTGTTTTAAGAATATTGGTTGTGCACTACTCACAAATTTAATAACAAAAATGGGTGTAGGAAGAGAAGGAAAAGTGAACACTAAATGATGATGTCATAGAGATAGTGTCAGATGAGAGCATCACGAGGATGCTGTATTTGAAGTTCAGATCAGATGCTATGCAAAGAAGTAGTTAACCAATAGTAGTAAAGTTCACAATGAATCATTAGATTTGTTATTAGATTATATTTGGACCAAAGAAACCATTTGGAAGGATGTAAAGGTAGTGTTACGATATAATATGTCTATTTTAACGAGATATTATACAATGAAATGTGGATTTTATTTTCTTTATTTTGTGTAGGGTTCATTTATTTTAGAATATTTTTTTTCCATGTGACGTGACTTTGTATGAAGTTAAACGATGCTGTTTTTGCTCAATCATAGAGGTAATCGTTATGTTTTCAAAGTAAAATCATTGTCCATGGATCTTGCATCTCAAAAATTTCTCAAATAAACTCGTATCATATATACACATGCATGCCCATTAAAATCTGGGTGCCTATGCACCAATATAGAACTAGCATCACATCAATTTCTAGATGCATACACACCTCAAAAACGAATCCAGAAGAATAAAAAAGGGATTTTTTATAAGGAAGTGAATACCAGACTGATTCCCTTAGGCATCTATTTTTCTTTTATTATTCTAATATACTCTTGGTATTCTGTGAAATTTCTTATAGATCGGAGAGTAATGGGAATTCTATTTCACTAATGAAACAATATTTCATAGCTGTATGAGATCTCTTATGTTTTAGATCTACTTTACATAAGCCTCTTAATGTGATCATGTCACATATGATCCTTTGTATGAATGCTTCTGTCACGACCTGACCCAATGGGGCTCGAGCCGGGACTCCCCAAGCCTGCCTCCAATAGGCCAGGGGCTGGCGACCAGCGCCGAGTAGGCTATCACACAAATGGGAGGCATTAGCCTAAGGTACCTGTACACATGCACCCACAAACACCTCCATGAAATAGTGCAGAGATATAGAAACTGGAAAGTAAATGCACGCATACACTATCCCACAACCAGAGAGAAACAAAAAAAGTACAAAGGGCAAAACAGGGCCCACCAAAAGAAAACTACAAAGCGCATCCAACCTGCTCTGAAGAAGGGGAACGCTACCACAAACACCCACCAGAAAGCTCCCTCGGCACAGCTCCGGTAAACACCCCGGTCAACTCGCTCACTAAGCTCCGCCTGCTCTGGGTCCTCCTAGGACTCCGTCAAAAGGCCTACGGTCTGCATAAGACACAAACATGTGCGGGAAAAGCCCGTGTAGGGGTGAGTATAAACATACTCAGTAGGCACCCCAAAAACCCAAAACCCAAGGGAGCAACTGAAAGGCAACAGTCCGCTCAACCCAGCCAGAGGGAACCCAGACGAGAGAGAAACTCCATCTCGTGACCATCCTCGGCTTAACAGAACTAGTCAGCTCAGCTCAGCTCAGGTGTATGCCCATAAATACACCTCGAACAGTCTAGATATACTCAGCTCACGCCACAAAGCCACAATAGGTACCGACCTCATCACCAGAAACTGTCCACAACCAGGAGAGTACACCACGAACATTGTCATACCAGATGAAACTCATTCGAGAGATACACTCCATCGGGTCCCAAATGAACATCTCAGACGCTCACCCGAGAGACCACGCTCGTCAGATAACATCACTCGCTGAAACAACATAACCAACAAACTCCTCAGATAGGGGATCGCCGATAGGGTCCGCTAGGGGATACCAAGACCCACTCCGGTAGACGTAGCTCACAGATAGGGGATCACTCCCAGGGTCCGCTGGGGGATTCCATGACCTGATCTGGCATACGTAGTTCTCACAGATAGGGGATCACACCTAGGATCCGCTGGGGGATACCACAACCTGATCTGGCACTCGACAGAAGCTTCGCACTCAGATATAGGATCATCTTCCATATAAATATGGGCACGACGATACCAGAACCCTATCTGGTATAAGTCGCGATGTAGGGGATTGAACTGACGATGCCGCAACCCTACCGAAACCACACGCTGAGTAGGGGATCACATAACCAACGATACCGTAACCCTACTATAAACCACATGCTGAGTAGGGGATCGTATACCCGACAATGCCATAACCCTACTGTGCACGACCCACCACGTAGGGGATCATATTCCCGATGATGCCAGAAACCCTACGGGGTTAACCTGCTAGATAGGGGATCGCCGCCCGTGAATAAGCGGTCACAATGATACCAAGAACCCGATCTAGGGTAAAGATGCTAGAGGATCCACTCCGGGCCCACCGGAGGGATACCACAACTCTATTAGTTTAAAAATCTCATTGAGAGGGTCACACACCCATACAAAGGTTGTGATACCACACAAACCCTCGTAGGAACGAACCAAGGGAGAACCCTCAACCACTGCTAGTCCAAACGTCGCTAACCCGAGCGACCCTCCACAACGCCACACTGCGCACCTCTGAAGCCAAAACCGAGGCCACCATCGCGTTCCATGCAGAAAAACACGTAGGATAGGCTGTTTACTCACCCGAAACGGAGCACCGGTGAAAAAGGAACTATTCACCGTAGCTAGCTCGTGCGGGGCCCACACAACGATCCCGAAAGCCATCGAGCAGATCGCACCACGGCGATCCCCTCAGAAAAACAAGCGGAATCGACTACTCGCTCGTCCAAAATGGACACCAGGTGAAAAAGTTACTATTCACCGAAGGTCAACTCGGGTGGGGCCCATGCCTGGATTCCGAAACTCATCGAACGTATCACACCATTGCGATACTCTCGGAAAAACACACAGGATCGACTATACATCCGCCAAAATCGGACTCCTGGTGCAAAAGCTGCGTTTTCCGCAAACACCAAAACACGGCCTCGTGGGGCCCGCAACCTGTTCTCCGTCCCAACACCCGAAAACCATCTCAAAACGTCCGTCGTACCATCAGGGTCTCAACACCACTGACGGCACGTCAATCGGACGCTCTGGGTAGAAGTTACAACGGCCCTAAGTCGTAAAATAATAAAATAATATTATTTTATAGGATGGTTCTAGCTCCCGGGCCACGATCCCGAACCTTTAAACCCTCAAACCCACACCAGAGGGTTCTCCTCGTCGTCAGGGTTGTGTCACCGAAAACGGCGTGTGAATCCGGCTCCCGGTTTGCAAGATACGGTGGTTTAAAAACCTCTGTATAGTAAAAGAGGTCAGACCGGCCCCGACCAGCCGGTCCAGCCGGCCTGGACCGGCCGCCGCCACCGGCCCGCCCCGGCCAGCGGCCCTCCGCCGCGCGCCGCCGGCGCGCCTCCGTGGCTCCGCCGGGGGCCGCCGCCGCGGGCCCCCGGGCTCCGCCGGCGCCGGTGTCGCGCCGACGGACCTTCCGCGGACCGCCGGGGGCACCCCGATGGTCTGTTTTGCGATCCGGAGGCGTCTACATGACCCTCGAGACCCGATCTACACTGCTACGGCTTCAATTTGCAGAAAAATGCAGCAAAAACTAGATCGGGGGTTAAAACTCAAATCCGCCTACCTCGCGGGCAAAACGTCGACGTTCTGCCTCAGATCCGTGCTCCAGAGCTTCCGCTGCGCGCTCCTGGAACGTCCGCCGTCGAATTGTGAGCTCGTGGGTGCTTCGTTTGCTTGATTCGGCAGAGTGGCAGTGAAGAATGGCAAAAAACACCGAGAGGAATGGTAGGGGGGGGGGGGCGCTGATATTTATATCAGCCGCCCGCCGACGCCAAACCCGCCTCGGACCCGACGCCCGATGCGAACAAAAGTAAGGTCACTCCTAGGGTAAACGCGCCATTCTGAACGCAACGGCAGACTCATATTTTCCATCCGAGACTCCGTTGAGAATTTATTTGAGCCGACGCCTGCACACTAACTTCGCCACCTATTTACGAAAATGCCCCTGGTGGCGTTTCTCACCACAGGCCCGCGCCCGCAAAGTTTACACCCCGCCTAGGGTAAACGGCACGTTCCGGACGCAACCGTGCCCTCAAATTCCAGTTCTGAGCTACCGTTTAGGAGATATCACACCCCCACCACGTGCATAGTATAAAAATACTTAATATTTTTATAAAATTAATTCTGGGCACACCGGGCCTCGGAATCGCACGCCGTCTTCACGCCTAGATCTGGAATTATTCCTAGAAATATTCCAAAGTCTGACAGGGCCAAAAACCCGAGTCGCAACATCCTCCCCTCCTTAGAAATTTTCGACCCCGAAAATCCCTTAGTACTAGTAAAGTGATCGGACTCTCAACTGGGTCTCACACACCAGCGAGCTCACCAAAAAACACCCACAGAGGGTCTTATCAACGCCCTGAACAAAACTCAAGCAAGCAAAAAAAAAATGAAAGACTACCGCTAAACAGTGTCTGACAAACACACTTGCAGTAAGTAGAAAAGACACAAGGCGTACCTCTATCCATCTGCGGTGCCTCTGGGTCGACTGCCTCCAGAGCATGCAGCTGTCCTCGCCCTCGGCCACCAGCTCCCTGAGCTTGGCATGGACCACCTGGGGGTGGGGGTGGTGGAAACTGGTACTTCCTACCACAGCCTCCCGCTGCACCAGCTCCTCCGCCACGTCCGTCGCCCTGCGGACCTCCTTTCTCGAGACGCTGCCTCTACCAAGGTGGTCCATCGACCGGCTCTCTCTCAGCAGCACGTCGGGTGGGAAAATCTCTAGCAAGATGTCCCCGACCAACGCAAGCGTAACACCGCATCTCCTGCGGCTGACCAAAACTGGCATGCGAGCCCTGAGGCTCAGATCATCCATCCTGGGGTCGCCTCCTGAACCGTCGGCCACGTCCAGCCCCCTGAGACTGACGTCGGATACCAGATACCGATTCGACTGACAAAGTCTCAGCTCTCAAGTTCCTAGAACTAACAGGGTAAATCTTCTCAGCCAGAAAACTCTCCACCACCAATGCTCGCTCCAGCACTCCTGCATAGGTGTGCAGGCACAAGGAGACCACACCTGCTCAAATTTCCCTGTGTAAGCCCTACTCGAAGGTATGATCCCTAATGAACGGGTCTTGAACCATATCTAGGGAGTAGCGCGACAGGTCTGTAAACCACGTTGAGTACTCCGACACAGTCATGCTCTCCTGTCGAAGCTGTAGAAGATCCGGGATCCACACTGACCTCAGCGTCATCGGATAGAACTCCTCCTTGAAGAGCCGCTCAAACTCTGCCCACGTGAGCGTCTCCTCGTCATGGGACTGCATCACCAAACTCCACCATCGCCCGACAGAACCATGCAGAAGGCTCGCCGCTAGGACCACCAACTGATCTGGAGGTGTCCTCACTAGGCGGAAAACTCGGGTGACTGCCTCAAGCCAGTCATCAGCTGCCTGGGGGTCTGGATCACCCCTGAACCTCAGAGGTCGCTGCCTCTGGAACTCATGCAGCGCACTCAGCTTGTGCGCAACCTCGTCCTGCACCGCCGACACAACCAGCTGCTCGACAGGTGGTGGCTCAACCGGCAGACCACCTGGAGGTGAAACCTCAGAACCTGCGCCCTACTCCACAACCACTACACGGGGCGGGTCATCAGCACAATCCTGATGCGGAACCCTCATTGGCTGTCATCGTGGAGGCATCCTGAAATACACTCACGACGCACCACAGTCAAAGAGTATATCTGGAGAGCTGAATCAAGAAGGACAAAGAAAAACCAAAAAACCAGTCCTATATGATGCATGTACCATTATGTCCCTGTGACCAGTGTACGAATGTCCTGAGTCGAAAGGTATGTTATCAGAGTCCTGGTGTATGGATTCGTCGGCCGCCACACCGACACTGGAGTCCCTGCCCTAAAAGCCGAATTCGAAACAACCTAACATGGCCGCTATGCAACCCAAACCAAACTCACAGCTAGACCAGCTATGCACTGAGATCCCAAAGGTGGAACCTCCTTTGATACCACTCTGTCACGACCCGACCCAACGGGGCTCGAGCCGCGACTCCCCAAGCCCGCCTCCAATAGGCCAGGGGTTGGCGACCAGCACCGAGTAGGCTATCACACACATGGGAGGCATTAGCCTAAGGTACCTGTACACACGCACCCAAAAACACCTCCATGAAACAGTGCATAGATATAGAAAATGGAAAGTAAATGCATGCATACACTATCCCACAACCAGAGAGCAACAACAAAAGTACAAAAGGAAAAATAGGGCCCACCAAAAGAAAACTACAAAGCGCGTCCAACCTGCTCTGAAGAAGGGGAACACTGCCACAAACAACTGCCGGAAAGCTCCCTCAGCACAGCTCCGGTAAACACCCTGGTCAACTCACTCACTAAGCTCCGCATGCTCCGGGTCCTCCTGGGACTCCATCAAACGGCATGCGGTCTGCACAAGACACAAACATGTGCGGTCAATGCCCGTGCATGGGTGAGTATAAACATATTTAGTAGGCACCCTAAAAACCCAAAACCCAAGGGAGCAACTGAAAGGAAACAATCCGCTCAACCCAGCCAGAGGGAACCCAGAGGTGAGAGAAACTCCATCTTGTGACCATCCTCGGCTAAACACAACTAGTCAGCTCAGCTCAGCTCAGGTGTATGCCCATACATACACCTTGAACAATCCAGATATACTCAGCTCACGCCACAAAGCCACAAGAGGTACCGACCTCATCACCAGCAACTGTCCATAACCAGGAGAGTACACCACAAACACTGTCATACCAGATGGAACTCATCCGAGAGAAACAATCCATCGGGTCCCAAACAAACATCTTAGACGCTCACCCGAGAGACCACGCTCGTCGGATAACATCACTCGATGAAACAATATAACCACCAAACTCCTCGAATAGGGGATCGCCGCTAGGGTCCGCTAGGGGATACCAAGACCCACTCCGTTAGACATAGCTCACAGATAGGGGATCACTCCCAGGGTCCACTGGGGGATACCACGACCCGATATGGCATACATAGTTCTCACATATAGGGGATCACACCCAGGATCTGCTTGGGGATACCACAACCCGATCTGGAACTCGACAGAAGCTTCACACTGAGATAGAGGATCATCATCCATATAAATATGGGAACGACGATACGGGAACCCTATCTGGTATAACTCGCGATGTAGGGGATTGAACCGACGATGCCGCAACCCTACCGAGACCACGCGCTGAGTAGGGGATCACATAACCAACGATACTGTAACCCTACTATAAACCACTTGCTGAGTAGGGGATTATATACCCGACGATGCCACAACCCTACTATGCACGACCCACCGCGTAGGGGATCATATTCCCGATGATTCCAGAAACTCTACGGGGTTAACCTACTAGATAGGGGATTGCCGCCCGTGAATAAGCGGTCACAGCGATACCAAGAACCCGATCTAGGGTAAAGATGCTAGAGGATCCACTCTGGGCCCACCAGAGGGATACCACAACTCTAACAGTTTAAACATCCCATCGAGAGGATCACAAACCCATAAGAAGGTTGTGATACCACACGAACCCTCGTAGGAACGAACCAAGGGAGAACCCTCAACAACTGCTGGTCCAAACGTCGCTAACCCGAGAGACCCGCCACAACGCCACACTGCACACCTCCGAAGCCAAAACCGAGGCCACCATCGCGTTCCACGTGGAAAAACACGCAGGATAGGCTGTTTACTCGCCCGAAACGGAGCACCGGTGAAAAAGGAACTATTCACCGTACCTAGCTCGTGCGGGGCCCACACAACGATCCCGAAACCTATCGAGTGGATCACACCACGACGATCCCCTCAGAAAAACAAGCGGAATCGACTACTCGCTAGTCCAAAAAGGACACCCGGTGAAAAAGGTATTATTCACCGAAGGCCAGCTCGGGTGGGGCCCACGCCTGGATTCCGAAACTCATCGAACGGATTGCACCATTGCGATCCTCTCGAAAAAACACACAGGATCGACTATACATCCGCCAAAATTGGTCTCCTGGTGCAAAAGCTGCGTTTCTCCTCAAACGCCAAAACCCAGCCTCGTGGGGCCCGCACCCCGTTCTCCGTCCCAACACCCGGAAACCATCTCAAAACGTCAGTCGTACCATCAGGGTCTCAACGCCACTGACGGCACGTCAATCGGACGCTCCAGGTAGAAGTTACAACGGCCCGAAGTCGTAAAATAATAAAATAATATTATTTTATACGACGGTTCTAACTCTCGGGCCACGATCCCGAACCATTAAACCCTTGAACACACATCGGATGGTTCGCCTCATTGTCAGGGTTGCATCACCGCAAACGGAGCGGGAATCCGGCTCCCGGTTTGCAAGATACGGGGGATTAAAGACCCATGTATAGTAAAAGAGGTCGGACCGGCCGTCGCCGCCGGCCCGCCCCGGCCGGTGGCCCTCCGCCGTGTGCCGGCGGACCTTCCGCGGACCGCCGGGGGCACCCCGGTGGTCCGTTTTGCGATCCGGAGGCGTCTACACGACCCTCGGGACCCAATCTACACTACTACGACTTCAATTTGCAGAAAAACGCAGCAAAAACAGGATGGGGGTTAAAACTCAAATCTGCCTACCTCGCGGGCGAAATGCCGACGTTTTGCCTCAGATCCGCGCTCCAGAGCTTCCATTGCGCACTCCTAGAACGTCCACCGTCGAATTATGAGCTCGTGGGTGCTTCGTTTGCTCGATTCGGCGGTGTGGCGGTGAAGAACGGCGAAGAACGCCGAGAGGAACGGTAAAGGGGGGGGGCACTGATATTTATATCAGCCTCCCGCCGACGCCAAACCCGCCTCAGACCGAACGCCTGATACGAACAAAAGTAAGGTCACCCCTAGGGTAAACGCGACGTTCTGAACGCAACAGAGGACTCAGATTTTCCATCCGAGACTCCGTTTAGAAGTTATTTGAGCCGACGCACACACACTAACATCGCCACCTATTTACGAAAACACCCCTGGTGGAGTTTCTCACCGCAGGCCCACGCCCGCAATGTTTACACCCCACCTAGGGTAAACGGCACGTTCCGGACGCAACCGTGCCCTCAGACTCTAGTTCTGAGCTACCGTTTAGGAGATATCACACCCCTTCCACGTGCATAGAATAAAAATACTTAATATTTTTATAAAATTAATTCCGGGCACACTGGGCCTCGGAATCGCACTCCATCTTCGCGCCTAGCTCTGGAATTATTCATAGAAATATTCCAAAGTCTAACAGGGCCAAAAAACCGAGTCTCTACAGCTTCATTTTATGAACAGTGAGTTCAACATCAATATATGGGACATTAATATGATCTATGTTGTGATGATTTTAGGAGACAAGTATGATGAGTAAATTCATCCCCCATATAATAGAGATGACATGTAATATAATCCTCCCATTGTGAAGGATCTCATCCATCTTTCCAAAACATCCCTTGGGAAGGACCCATATACAGGGATTCACATCCCCTTCAAGAAGTGGGTTGACCAGTTCATCAAGAAGACTCAAAATGAGTGTCTAAATAATAATCCAAAGGAATTTCCATAATGAGAATCCTATGGGAAATAAGGTTATCACTTAAAAATAGTTTAAGAGTTTCAATTCATTTACTAGGGAGGGTCAGTCACCTCTTATAACCATCACCTTCTTCATATAGTAATTTTCTTAGCAATGTACCTAAGGGGGTAATTATTCAAGATGTAGAAAAAAGATGGAGTTATGGTCTCCACATTAATGATGGTAGAGGTGATTGCAGGTGCTGTGATTATAATCTTGTTTTCTTCCATGTTGTCTATGTTATATTTCCAACTTCACCACATATATAAGGGTATGCCCCATTCAGAATATTCATCCCCTTCCAACTGCGGTGGGGTGGGATGGGGGCACACATTAGTTGATATGAGTTACTTAATACTCACAAAATTCCAAGTTACCTGTTCAAGAAAATTTATATAAAGTATTAGTTGGGTATGTTTAATCACACTGAAGAAGGAGATATATAGATTATTGAACATGTATGATTAGTTTTTTATACCTTACAGAGCACCAACCTGTGGAATTACCAAAAATTTAAAGGGTGATCTAGTAGCCTAAGCATATCTCTTTTCAAAATGTGAGGGATTTTTATCCACTTGTATTAACTAAAAGGTAATATAGGAGTGGTATACATCATACCACTTTGGGATATAGTTCAGTGAATTTAGATGAATGTCCCCACTCCTCCCCACATTCATTCAGAAATGCATCCCATGGTGGCTCACTAATTGTGGATAATGTTCACATTATAGGAAACTTAGGATCGAGTGGCCTTCTCTCTCTATAGTGTGGTTTTTTACCCTCTAAGGCTTATGTCGATACATTGGTTCAATCATACCTGAATGGTCAGTTGGATCCATTTATGATAAAGCACATTGATCTTCTAATATTTGATGAGGATGACAGAGGGGCTCTAAATTCATCAAAATGATATATTTCAGACAAAAAATATTCCAAAATACCCACAACTCTCTATATGTCTTAGAAGAAAATGAGGCACTTAGATGCAACAACATAAACAAAGAAGGTGCCAAGGTATTTGGTAACAATGTACGGGGTTCCCATGAATGAGGTCCCATTCTGTGGGGGATCTACTCTAATTATGGAGGTGTTTCCCATCACATTCCAATAATGGGACAACTAGAAGAGGAATCCATTAACCATAGAGGTTTGGAGAGTTTTGTGTCAAGTGGAAATAGAGATAGAGGGATTTGGGTGTGTGATCACTTCTAAAAAAATATTCTATGAACAACAACCCATTGAAGTCAAATCACTTCTCCAAGAACATAGTGTGGTGATTCATTCTGTCAAATGCCAAGTCCAATACACACAAATAGCTTAGAGAATGATAATTCCTAGAATAGTGGTATCCAGTGATGATAAACGAGACTAGGATGGATCTAGCGAAGAAGAAAGATATGTTTTATCATCACATTTATATATTCTTTGATATTGTGAGGACTATGGTGAAATTTATTTTCTTTGATATATTTCAAGATGCTGGTAAAATTTGGTCACCTCCCACTTCTCTAGTTTACTTTTCCAGGGACACAGAGGCCAAAGTTGGTTCAAAAGGTGACTGAGAGGCTGATCATAAGGATTGTCCAAGTCAAATGGTTCTCATGGATTTGGTTGTTTCTGATCTAAAGTAAACACCATTTGTTCCCCCATCAGTACCACCTTTGGCACCTCAAGTTATCTTTTGAAGTTCCTTCCTCTAAGCGGAATAAGAAGATAATGTGGAAAAGTCCATACACTAAGAAACCTCTCAAAATCATTATTTTTTGTTCTTTGTGGCCTTTTTTACTTTTCATTACTCTATTTGTGTATCATTGTTGCTTACCAACCCATATTAAGGTCATGTATCAAGTTTCATCCAATCTTATGTCCCCCTACCTACCCAAACATGTATTTTTTAATAAAAAATCTCATTTTATTAATGTATATTTTCATATTAATGTTTAATTTATTTCATTATTCTATTACTAAGAAAATATTTATTTTCTTATATAGGTGGAATTTTTATCCTGAGTTCGGATACTTTTTTCCGTAACTAATACCATGGACGACAATTTTTGCGGGGGGATCACAGATAAAAAAAAGAAGTAAACCTTATTGTTTTTAACTGTTTGTTGGATAATTATAATTGTAACCATATAAAACATTCTTTCAAATGTATAGAGTAGTGTGATTTTTTGTATTCATTATTTCATGTAAATGCATATAGCACTATTTGGAAAACTCTTCCACATTTTGTTATGTTCTTATATGTTTTTTGTCTGTGCAGGATTTGTTTTGTGTTGCTATTTTGTGAGCAGGTGTTGTTTTGTACTCTGTGTGCACGTGCTGTCTTAGGTGTGAAAGTGTTGTGCAGGTGTTGGATTTTTTTAGGAAATTGGTCCTTTATCAGTACTAATTAAGCACAGATAAATTGGGAAATTATGAGGACTCAAAATAGAGTTGATAAAGGGGACCATTATCAATGTGTTTTTTTTTGCGCGGATAAAGGAAACCCTTTATCCACACTTTTTTAGCACTATTAAAGGGACCCCCCCTATCTTCTCTGTGACTAACAACACTTTTAAAATCCCTATTTTTAGTACTGATATGACTCTCATCCTTCTATTATTGACATACCAGGCACTATTATATACATTCAACTATATCCTTATACATGTTCTCCCACTAATATTACTCTAGGAGATCATGATAAATCTTTGTGTTTCCTGGGTGAATAGAGAAATTCAATCTATGGGAATGATCCAAAAGTTATTTATTTAACGTTGGATTTTATGGAACTCATATCCTCGACCGAAATATCACAATTCCTTCTTCATTAAAATAGAACCTTAAGCATTTTCCATTTATAATGGTTTCATCTTTCTTCTAAATTCCTCTATTATCTTTTTAGCGTCTTTAACCTTACCAAAATAGACGGTTGAGAAATCATTTGTGAAATTATTGATTATGTTACCTTCTTTATGATTCCCATGTCTATCTAAGAATATTGGATCCTTTTCAATTTTCATCAATGATACTATTTTGGGGGTCTTTTCTACATAGATCATCTTACACCCAGTTCTATTTTTCAGCATGTTAGTAAATTGGGTAGTCATATTCCTTGATGAGATCTAAACAACTTCATTGGATCATATGAATATCTTTCTGTGTAAATATATATTTGAGACATTAGTGATCCATTAATATTTCACACTTCTCCCCAAATAGATACCACCTCATTATTTTAAAAGAAAATATCACAAATTCCAACTCCATATCATGCATGGGATTGTTTTTCTCATTAATTTTCAATTGCCTTGAGGAATAGGCAACGAATTTTGCATTCATCATCAATAGAAATTTCATTCCCTTCTTTAAATCATTGCTGAAGATTACAAAAATCTCTCCACTTGTGGGTACTATGATAATAGGGGAAGTGATAAGGTTTTTTTTGACTCCTTGAAACTTTCTTCACATTCATCATTCCATGAAAGCTTTAATCCCTTCTAAGTTATATTGGTAAGAGGGTTTGATAATCATGATACATTTATCACAAATTAGTGATAATATCTAGCTTGCCCTAGGAAGCTACAGATATTTGTCATAGATATTGGCCTCATCCATCCCTCAATTGCCTTCTTCTTGGAAGGATCCATAGATACCCCATTGCTTGTGATGATATGCCACAAAAATGAGACTTCCTTCAACCATCTTTTACACTTACTAAACATTTCATATATATTATCTTTTGAAAAGTTATTTAGAATATTTTTTAGATGCTCTTCATGCTCCTCCTTGGTTTTGGAGTATATTATAATATCGTCTATAAAAACTACCAGAAATATGTTGAGGTATTATCTAAAGACTCTCTTCATCACGTCCATGATTTTTTTGTAGAATTAGTGAGTCCGAATGGAATCATTATGAACTCATAATGCCCATACATTGTTCGAAATGAAGTCTTGGGGATATCCTCCTTCATCACCCTTACATGGTAATATCCCGACCACATATCTACCTTGGAGAAGTATTATGCTCCAAGTAGCTGATCGAACTAGTCATAAATTCATTGAAAAGTATACTTTTTCTTTATCATAATTTTGTTGAGCTCATGATATCCAATTAGAGGGCTCATTGACACATCCTTCTTCCAGAATAAGAGGGCTAGTTTACCTCATGGTGAAGCACTTGGGCGTATAAGCCCTTTATCCAGATTCTCCTGTAGTTGTTTCATTAGCGTATAATGTTACAAAATATTAATTATATATGTATTACTGGATATTGGAAACTCCCCATGAATAAGATCAATCAAAAATTCAACATTTCTTCTATGAGGATGACATGGTATTTCCCTAGGAAACAAATTAGTGAATTCCCTCATAATAGGGATGTCTTTGAGAATGGATATTTCCTTAGACTCAATCATTTGAACTAGATACACTTTATTGTTGGGAAATAATATCCATCCTTGAGATGATGTTTCTAAATAAGATTCATCCTCCATATGGTACCTAAATATAATATGGGGATGATTTTCCATACAGAGAGTGATTTCCCTCTCTCGACAATTTATGTTGGCTCTATATAGGGAAAGACAATCCATGCCTATAATTGCATCAAATTAATCCAAGGGAAGTATGATAAGGTTCTTCAGGAAGATAAATCCCCAGATTATGTTAGGGGAGGAGTTGTATACATGGAATGGAATAATTACCCCATTTTTTGTTTTCACTAAAATCTTTACATCCTTTCTTTGTGGCGGTGTTTGAATAGTTCTATTAAAAATTCATAATATAAAAGAATCTATAGAACTATGGATGGTAACGCTTCCTTTAAATTTTTTATTGAGGTTCTACTTTTTAAATTATAGACGTTATGAATGGTATACTAAATAGTAAATTCATAAAGGGGGATCTAATGAAATTAATGGGGTAACATATAAATTACATTTAAATCCTTATCTTTATATTTTATGGGCTTCGGTCTAAGTAATCCATTATCTACTTCATAACATATATTCTTATGGGAATTTTTTTATTCCATTAGTAAGGGTTCAGAATGAGGTCAGAAATTTACTAAAGAATATCATTAGGGAGTGTGGTACTAGGAGTATTGCAAGACCCATTATCGTGCATCATTTCCCATTCGATTATAGCTCAAGGCATTGTTTTTAGGTTTAACCCCTAGACACATATGTGTCATATCCACGTCCACATGTTCGTATCCATGTCGAGATGTGTTTTCCGGATAAACCAATTAATATATACTCACCAATATTTAGATATCCTTTTTATTATACATAGTATTATCCCTAAGGGTTTTTATTGGTGGTTTCTAATCCTAATCCCAAAAATAACTAAACCAGTCCTCTGATATTAACTATAAAAACCCTGCTTCTTATTTTATATATAAATATGATTTACTAAATACATTTTCACTTAATACAACTTAGAAGATTGATAATTATAGTGTCTTTGGTTATTGGAAAATTTACATAATGACATAAAACATGAAATAAAACAATTTTATTTAAAAATTCTTTTACATGACCACAACATTCTTTCATACTTAACATTACATGGGATAACCTGATGACATACGTAAAAAAGGGTTGAGATATTAATACTAGTAAATAAATAAACAAGGACAAACATTTGGAAAATAATAAATGTTAGAAAATTCATATAAATGTGGTAGGAATGAACATGAATATAAAGGCATGATATAACCCGATAATCATATCATGGAAATGTGGAAACAACATAAAACACTGCGTCACAAACATTAAAAAATTAGGTAAACCCCTATCAAAAAATGGAAGGAAAAGTACCATAAAGTAATAATGTAAACATATGTCCCAAAATGATATATCATAATACTAACCATTACCAAATTCATAGGAACACTATTGGGGCACACCCTTTATAATCATTTCAATCTGATGCTTTAATGTGTCACATAGATCATATAATGTGGATTCATTCCACATCATAATTTATTCCACGATCATGAAATGGGGAATACATACTTGAAATTACTCAATCATCAAGTATATGTTCATAAAGTTGAGTACCCTTGATAGAGGAATGGGTATGCTATTTATCATACAATAATTTTGTCATGGAAAATCATGGTGCAATTTGGGCAGCATAGCGATGTCATATAGAAAATCAAAAAATGGGTTGATGGGAGAGAAAGGAGGCTCTCATGATTTATAAAAGAAATATAAGATAAGGGGATCATGGAACATAATATCCCAACATATGACATGTAATTTGAGATTCATAATATAAAAGAGGTGCTTCAATGGGAATTAGGAGAGAGAAATCCCTTACGGAATTTCGACATGGTAATGGGTGTATATAAAGGAACATGATTGGGTTAATGAGAGTGTAAGGCATATCTCATTATTTATAAATAAAATGGAATGTAAGGGGAGTATGTACGAAAATATCGCAATATATACAAAATGAAATTAAAAGGCTTATAAAAAAAGAGTTCTTGATAAAAGAGGAATGTGAAGGATCCCATACGCAATTTTGGCATAGTAGTGGGTTTACTTAAAGGAACATAGGGGGATTAATGGGAGTGAAAGGAAGATCCCATAATTTATAAAAAATGTATATTAATTGGGTATTTAATAACATATCCCAACATAGACAAAAATAAAATTATAAGACATAACCCAACAGGAATGCTTGATAAAAGAGGAGAGTGGAAGATCCTTTACTTGGACGTGTGACTCCAAAGGCTTCATAGTGGATTATAGGGAGATTTGGTGTGACTTTAGAAGATTCTATGAAGTTGGGGCATAGTTTGGTAAATATTAAAAAAAATTATTGAATATAAAGGGGATATTTGGGTAGATTATATAGTAAAGGAGAACATTTTATTTATAAATTTGGTTTTGGAAACTACACCATAAAATATTTGAAACCACAAACCATACCATTGTTTTGGAACATGGTTTCAAGAAAATGGAAGTCGAATAAACTATTTTATAAGATCGTGGTCAAAATATATTAAAATATTTCTTTTTCCTATATAGAGGTGAGTCACACATTCAAAGAAATGATTTTAAAATCGTAAAATATTTTATATGTTTTGAAGGATACCCTAAGGCATTATAAAATAAATAAAATAAAATTAAAAATTAGATTATCTTATAAAAAACAGATATTTGTACATATATTTATTTTATAGTAATCTTTAGATCATTTATTCTGTTATGATGTTATAAAACAGACAATATAATTATACTATATTTAAATTTTACCTAAAAATTCGACTATCTCAGAAAATTATAAAAAAATTCACCGTTGGGACAATTCCAACATCCTGATTCTAAAAATACTATTAATTTAATTTAAATAATTTTCTAAATATTTGATTTTTAACATTTAAAACTTAAAATGGCATTTATTAAAAATTAATGGGTTTTGACAAAAATAGTTTTTAAACCATAATAAAAATTACTTTTTTACTTCATAAAAACTAGATGGTCATTTATATTTAATAATAATATTATATTAAAATGATATTTATTAAAAAAATAAATTAATTCATTAAAAATATAATTCTTAATTTAATATTAATATTAACCAAAAATATTTTTTGTTTATTAAAAATCATTTACAAGGTAACAATAATACAATGAATGTATATTCAATATTCTATACAAAATATGTACATAATAATAATGCTAGGGTCTTTTTACATATCACTTTATTAAAACAAAATACACTCTATGATTAAGGTGTGAAATGGTGGGGATTTCATGGGGATGTTTAGTTAATATGGTTTGGGTTATGATCTCAATGATCTTGAGCTTCTCCCATAAATGGGTTCACTAATACGTAGGTTGTTGGATATCATCTTGTGATTAGTCTATGGAAAAGACCATTAATTATTTCTCCCTTAGAAACATGGATAAATGGGCTTCATATGGGATAATACTACTGGTTTAGGACATCATATCATTTTTCTATTCCAAAAGAATTTGTTAAACCCTAATATTTATACTAGTCATGTGATCAATGTTCAATGATTATATTATCATTGGTAATGATACTTAATGCACATTTAAATACAACAAGATATAATAAATAGAAGAAGGTCATGTGTATTATATATCCATAAGACATTTAATTAAATAAAAAAGGGGAATTTTATTCATAATAGTTTAGCTCGTTAAATGTTGGATATAATTTATCTTTATAAAAATATGTGTGTTTCTTAGTTGAAAGAAATGTTTTTTTCAAATGGTATTTAATGTATTATATGTGTTTAGGAAAATTTCATTCGTTGTTTTATTAAATAAAAATGATTTTTTATGATCTTCTAGATCATATTTGAATTATAAATTGTCATTTTTAATTATTTAAAATTGATATCATTATTTTAAAGTGTTACCTTGGTTAAAATTGGTGTTTCATAATTTTAGATGGATTTCTATGGTTTAAAAAAAGCGGATGTGTTAATTTTTTACATTGTATTTTTATTTACTCTAATTTAATGACATCATGATTTAGATTTTTTTTATTTCCCCTTAATTTACACATTGTTTTCAATGGTGTATATAAATGTGGGAATCTAATGATGAAGTTGTTGATTTCAAGGTAAATGTAAATATAAATCGTGGGTAAAATATGGATTTTGTTGATTGATATATACACCCTAGTAGTTACTAATTATTGATCATTAATTATGCTAATAATTATATAATAATTTTTAATTTAATTTTGATTCAATTTATATAGTTTGGGTTTGGAGATCATGTTTGAAGGGTTTGTGTCAAAGGATGGAT
Organism: Viscum album; assembly: GCA_963277665.1. Classification (NCBI taxonomy): domain Eukaryota; kingdom Viridiplantae; phylum Streptophyta; class Magnoliopsida; order Santalales; family Viscaceae; genus Viscum; species Viscum album. The sequence goes on along the minus strand of OY728132.1, from coordinate 266,044,136 downwards.
GTTTGTGATTGTTTTTTGTTACCTCTAGGACGTTTGACTATCGTAAGAATGATGTTTTCTTAATGGTGGACCATCTCTATTAGATATGAAATGAGGAATCCTAGACTATTAATTAGGATGTTAAAGATAATTGGATATACTATTGGAGATTTACCGACTGGATAGTAACCCCTAGTTGAATGTTATGTCATGGTTAGGTAATATTTCATCGAAAATACAAGCTAAGAGTTATTTGGGTGATGGGTTGTGAAATTTTTTACCTACATGTATTTGGTTCCACCTATATGACTTAATTTATTTTCACATTATCCCCTATGTTGTTTCATCTTGATATATATCTTATGTTATGCCACTTATTTATATATGGGCATGAGAGTTTCTCATCTATTTTTTTGATCCTACATTGATGTATTGGTTCATTATAGTATTTAATAATTTTAATAAGGCTATCCTTATGTTATTATTATCAATTGGTTATGAATCTCCATGCGTTTTATTTTATTATCCTTCCCCTTTATTCATTAGTAATATTTGATAAGTGTGTATGTTAGTGCTTTTCAAAGGAAATGAGGTGGTCATCCAAAAATAAAAGTGGTTGAGAAATGGTTTTTTAAACATTTTAAACCTATTATAATGGTTTGTTTTCAAAAATAATGTTTTAAAATTAAAGATTTTTTTTAACTTGGTTTCTTGAAATTAAATTTATTCTAATGGTAAATAGTTGTTTTTCGAAATAAATTGCATTTTTATTATATTTTTTTGGCATGTTTAATAAATTTAATGTTTTAATAAAAAGGGATATGGAATTATTATTATATTTCTATTTTTTAAGGAAATGAGAACTCATTTTTCTATTAATTTCAATCGAGTTAACATGGTTCATTATGAATAGGAATATACTAAAATTATGGTGGTATCCTACTGTCCTTTATCTTACAACCTACATACTCACATTGATGGAAATATAGTATTATTATTTCCTATATGTTTTAATTTCATGTTTACCAGGTTTGTTTGATACTTATTTTTTTTTAAAGTGGCTGATATTGGTTATGGTGGTGATTTATAAGTCATATGGCGATGTTGGAGAATTTTTCTCAAATTTGATGGAACTTTTAGGTTGTGTGGTGTATCATCTGCACTGGTCTCCAACATTAGTTTTTACATTATTTCCGCATATTTTATTGTAAATTATATTTTAAGAAAGGTTTCATTAATGTGAAAATTTATTTTTGATAATATTATGGAATATTTTATTTTCATTATCCAATGTTTAGATGTACATGTTTTATAATTACTTATTTATTATAGCATGGTTTTCTAATTCATGTAGGCCTTGTGTGGGATTCCTAATTTGAACCTAGAGTTAATATTTAATTTCATGATGGTGAAATAATTACCATGTAATGAATTGTGATAAACCAGCCCTTGTCTCCAACCTAGGGTGATCATGAATGCCCCTAAGGAGTTTTGGATAAATGGTATAAGAAAAAGAAATTTTTTTAACAAAGGTAATAAAATTGACATTTTCATTTGGGGGTTTATCATAGACTAGGTTAGGACTAGTGCAGATCGAGTGGTAGGAATATAAAAGTGAGTGGTTATATATTCTTTGTTCTAGACCTCAAATTTCCATTGGTGGTTGGGATATTTCATTTAAATTTGATATTTATGTTTATTTATTTATAAGAAATTTTTATGTGGTTTCCTGATACTCTATATTGTAGGGGTAAACTAGTAGATGTTTTAAGAAATTCCTAGTTTCATATTAAAATCTAAGAAATTATAGGGGTGTATGGTTATGTTTAATTGTCTATCAAACCATGCACATGTCGTGAAGAAAATTCTTGACAACTTCTATTGACACTCAAATTGTTGGAACATGGTCAGGTAAACCATGATTCCAAACATGGGTAGTGAATAAATTTCCAAATTTTTATTATTTTCACTGTACTGATGTTTTAAACTATAACAACCCATCCTCAAGGCCCGTGTCGTGACTACCCCAAGCCCGCCTTCGATAGGCCAGGGGCTGGAGAATAGCACCAAAGGCGTAAATCCCGATAAAAAGGGATGGCATTTCCATTATAAAAGTAAACAAGAAAACAATAGAGTACACAACTGAAGTAAGCAATAAGTAAACTGGGTACAAAAGTAAGTGATGAAGGGTAAATGGGCCAAAATAAAAACCCAAATATAAAGTACAGTGCAACAGAAAGACTAGTACAATAGCAGTAAAGTGAGCAGCAACAACTGAGTCGTCCATCGGAAATACCACCTAAAGGGTTGGTACAGATAGCCTCCTCAGCACCTCGGGTCCGGCCGTCTGCTTCGTGTACGTCCCACCAAGTGGTCCACCTCTAGGTACCATCCAGTCATGGTGCCCTCGGCCTCTATCAACACTATCCGTCGTCTGCATCCAACATAATGAGGTGCGGGCATAACTCGTGCAGGGGTGAGTATAATGATACTCAATAGGGACCCCGAGACCCTAAAGGTCTCACAAATTCCAACAAGGATAAACCACAAAGTATGAAATCAATGGATAACCTTTACTTAGGTATATTCCCATACATATACCTAAGTTATCAAGAAACCCATATCAATCATGTGGAAAACACAAAGGTCATTGATTCAGCTCAAACCTGGATTTTTATTCACGATGTCGAAACCACGGCTACTGGAGAACTCCTCCTTTGTCAAGTACAATGGGCCTGCCGCTACATCAAAGCGCTTCCCACTAACCTTGGACTTCTGAAGTACTCCACATATCGAGTATTATGGGCATCCTGCTACAACTAAGCACTTCACACTATTGGTCTGCCCCTACAACCAAGTGCACCCCCTCATAGCCTACAGAGGTACTCCATCTATCGAGTACCGCGGGTCTGCCGCTACAACCAAGAGGTCCTCTGTCGTGGGTCTGTGGCTACAACCAAGCACCCCACTGGGCTATCCGAAACACTCTGACTCGATCGATCAATAGTTATCAAGTCTCAGCCAGCTACTAGGTCTCTGCAATCTGCTCACTCTTCACTCGTAGGGTCCACTCCACAAGCTTCAATCTGATACTCCAAGTGTCACTTAATATCACCCAGAAGTATCTCATGGGACCGCCTCGTCATAGAGGTCTCAACGCAATAGACAGTGTGCCAATCGGATGCCCGGTCTGTAAGTTATTAGCATTTCTATTATAGGGGCCCGATTGGATTTTGAGTACAATCCAACCTATCCATACTCCAATTGTGTCCAAACCTTATGTGGAATATGAAAAATAAACCATATCATTAAAATAAATTCAACATATTCGACAACACGTCAATCGGTCGTTCAGACCTTAAGTTATAAGTGTTTCCTCTCCAAGGGCACAGTTGGAATTATGTTCGTTCCAAATCAGTCCATTTTCCAAAGTTGTCCAAAACTCACATAGAGTATCGAAAAAGGAACGCCTTGTTGAGAGGGTCCTAGTGCTGCAGATGACACGTCGATCGGACGCACGGTCAGGAAGTTATTTACATATAAGCATACGGCCCGGCCCGTTAGGCCCAGTGGGCTGGCGGGCCAGTCTGACCTGCTTTGGTGGGTCCAACCCAGCTTGGGGTGTTAGCCCATGCTAAAGAAACGCGACCTGGCCTAGTGGCAGTCATGGACCAGCCGTGGCTCAGCCCGAATGGGCTGAGCGGTCCGTGGTGGGGGCGCGACCCCCTGGACGCTCGAACTGGCAGCGCCGCCCTCCCTAACCGGCTAGCCGAAGCCATCTAGACTTCATATCCCAAAAGGCTCGCGTGGGTGTGCCGTGGTTCATCTAGTGCGGCGCCCTCTTGGCATCGCGGTCCTTCTCAGACCGGCTGACCGCCTGTCGGCCGGTTTGCCCACTGAGCGGCCCGCGGAATGCGGGTCGCGGTCTTCCACAGTGTGGCGCCGCGGTCCTCCTTCGGTCGGGCCGACTTTAGACGGTCGGATCTTTGTCGGTCAAGGGACCCGCAGTTGCGGGCCGCGGTCCCTTTCCATGCGGCTGACATGCGGTCACCTCTTTTTCTCTAGTTGCCGCCATCCCTTCTGTCACTGTCGCCATTGAAAAAGAAAAAGGATGAATGGAGGTTCATCGGTTCGTGTTCATTCGGCCCACGCCCTCCGCGTTATGTAGTAACACATGGCCAATAACAATCCACGGTTTCAACGAGGGATGAAGCATAGTTTTTAATCAATTAAAAATTGAAACAAACCCTCTACCTCTGTTTCAAGAGCAGATTCACGGAAAGAGGATTTGAAGACGACATCGTGATGCGTCAGGGGAGGAAGCGGCTTCTCCTCATTTGTTGCGGTGGGGAGTAAGGAAGGCACGTCATCGTTATTTGTGGAAGTATGGTGTTCTTTATCGTAAGAAGAACTCTCCTCCAAATTCTCCAGAGGTTTTTCCCACCCAAAATATTTGCCCACCAAAAATATAATAAGGCCCTCCCATTATATAACATTACCATGTATTTTCAAATTAATTCAAAATTAAAATTGAATTAATTATGGCATTAGTGTTTCCAACACAAATGAATGGGAGATGGAGAGGCTCCACACATTAATTAAGGGGAGAGTTAACAAACATAATTAAAGAGGGTGTTAATGGGGGAGTTCAAGGGAGTTATGGGGAGATGAAAAGTATAGGGAAAGTGTGGGCCCCACCGCAAAAATATCCTCTCAATGGAGGTTATGTGGGTGTGGGCCCCACCTCTAACTCACCTTTGGAGGAAATAACTAACATAGATAAAATACAATTCTGTTCCACAATTTTATTTAACTTCTTTTAATTTCCCCAAAAATTAACTCTCAACCCGCATAGAATGCAACTCTGGTAAAGGTCCCATTAAGCAAATATCGGAACTACGAGTTCATCGGTGCCTTAGATTTCAATTCCGAGCACCAGTTTCAATGATTTAAAATTCCGATTGTAAGTTTACTAAAGGTACCCAGAAAAAAGTTTGAAAAATTATTATCAGTCACCCTCGACCCACATCGGTTGATGTTAGGCTCTGCCTAAGAAAAACACGCCCCAAAGAACCCATCGATACTCTCAGATTTTCAATCCGAGTTACCTTTTAAAAGTTATGAATTTTACAATAAAATAATTGTCACTTAATTATTTTATTTGCGGCCACAAACTAACTTTTTCTGGTGGCCCGTTCAGGCCACAGTTCGTATCTGATTTAATAAAGCTTTCCCTCATGAGTTCAGCGGTGGTCTCAGGTTTTTAATCCGAGCTACCATTTGTGAGTTATAAGCATTTGAAAAATAAAATAATTTATTTAATTATTTTATTTACAATTATGCAATTTTTGGAATTTCTCACAGGAGGCCCGCGCCGACAAAACTTAACTCTCTCATATGGTAAACCCGCCATCTTGAGCGCAAGGGTGCCCTCAGATTTCTGATCTATGTAATCGTTTAAGAGTTATTCAAATTTTTCAGTAAAACTGTTTACACGCGTTAATTTATGCTTAACAAAATTTCAGAAAATTATTCCAAGCACACCGAGCCTTGGATCAGGTGACGTCAGAAACTACAGACTCGTAAAATTCCAATGAATTTAAGAAAAAAAATTCCTTGAAATTTACAGGTCTTTACATTACCCCCACCTCAGGGCTTTACGTCCCTATAAATCTACAACACACGCTAGGGAAACGAATGAGGGTACTGAGCATGCATCTAAGCCTCCCACTCCCATGTGCTCTCCTGGAGATTCCCGTGCTTCCAGTGAATGCATACCAGAAATATCGACCGTCCATGTAGGAAACGCACCTGTCGATCCTCAATCTCCACCAGAACCTCTGAGAATGTTGCCTCGTCATCGATGTCCATCTCCCCGTGTTCGATGATGATGGATAGTCCTGCACGCATCTCCTCAGATGAGATATGTGGATGATGTCGTGAACCCGGTGCAACTGAGGTGGAAGGTCTAGGAAGTAAGCCACCTCGCCTACTCTGCTGATGAACAAGGAGGAGTGGCTGTAAGAGACTGATGTTAGGCTGCACCATCTCTATCTACAAAGGATTTATGTAAGGTAGCCAGCTACACTATCACCTCTCCTAGCAACTGAATACTATTCCTCCTAGTGAGCGCATCCGCACCTACATTCCTCTTACCAGGAGTATAGACTATCTCGAAGTCATAGTCCTGGGGGAACTGAATAATAAAAACTCTTGCCTCTACGAGGTTAAAGCTGGCCGACTCAAGAGTGATCAGCTGCACCCTCCTAAACATGAGTTTACCTTGTTCTTCCTGAGTTTCCCTTTTCGCCGACCAAGGAGAAACCGCATCCTAACATTGTAGATAAACCACAACCGTTTTCCTAATACAATCAATCTGTATATGAACTGTAGTTTCCCATTCCATACTCAAAATAACGTTGTAAGGCCTCGCCGCTGCCACCCAGAGATTCGAACAAAAAATATCTCCTCAAGGTTCATATCACACCATCGGCGTATGTGTGATTATCGAGTCTCCTCCCAAAGGTATCTCCAAACGTGAGGGTCAAGTCAACAATTTTATCCAGAAACTCTAGGTCTGGGATAGGATTCGTGGATGGAAGGAATGATTGGTACCTTTGTATATTGATACGGCAGCTCGTTGTAGACCCAGACCATACCTCAAATAATTCCTAGATCCCCTGGGTCACACTTCTTGATTGTATGAAACTATTCTCTTCCCCTAACCTCCAACTCCCTAAGCTTGGAGGGGACAACAAAGGTCGGTGGTTGAAACATGTCGAAATGTACACCACCACATGTTGCTCTCCTGGATCTGCTTCCACGTCTATTGTTCTACAGATTCATCTATCCTTATCACTTCCTCTTCTTGAAACATTTTACATGCCCAAGCCTCTATGACTAGTTCCAGTTCCCTAATTTCCCACTGCTAACATTCTCTAGCTATATCCATTCATCCGAAGAACATTGAACCACAATGGTTCTCTCTAGCACCCTAGCATAAGTAGGAATTCATAGAGGAAAAGTGTTTTCTCAAATGTCCTTTAAACAAACCTCTCTCTGAGGTATGAGTTCTAAAGCACTGATCGTATCGTAGTCATCATGTACCAGGAAAGATCAGTATGCTTCAATGAATACTCAACTACCGACATGTCATCCTTCCGGAGCTATATAAGCTCTAGAAAACTCTCAGCCACCTTCTTAAGCCATTCCTCAGCCGCCTATGAGTCAGGCTCTCCTCAGAACCTGGTGGGTATCTGTTGCTAAAACATGTGTAAGGCACTAAGCCTACATGTGTCTTCTACTAGTACCACCGGTTGGAACTGCTGACTAATAGGTAGTAATATATCTGTCACACTACCCGAAGGGACTATATCAGGCATCGGTCCATGTACGGAAGCCACATCACTATACGGACCAACCTCATGGCCACTCACTGAAAAACACTAGTAGCTAAGATCACCATCTGCTCTACTAGTGTCTAAACTAGGTGTAAAACTCCAGAAATCTCCTCCAGCCAGTCCAATGCTACCTAGGAATCTACCTCGCCTCATAACCTTAGAGGCCTCTGTAGCTGGAACTCATGCAACACGCTCTGTCAGCGTGCACCATCCGCCAATGTGCCTAGTGGCATCTGCTGCCCAACGGGTGGTGGTGCTACTGGTACACCAACCGAAGGTTCCAACATAGTAAGAGGGTCCTGCACCAGAGCCTTATCGCTCGGTGTTCCATAATTGGGTACTCTATCGGAACTCCAAATGACTGTCGGCATGGAGGCATCCTGAACAGATGCGACACGGTCAAACGATTTAAACCTGGTGAGATGACCTGGTTGATCTGACTTAACGAAAACTTTTGAAAATAGACACTCAATAAGGGTTTTCATGCACTGAGTAGGAAATCAGAAGTCAGGGTCCTGGTGTATAGATACATCAGCCGCCACACCAACACTGGACTCCTTGAACTAAGAACCACACTCAGTACCCTTAAAACAATTTCTTCAGAGAAAGAAAAATTAGAGTCCTGAGTTCTGTGGTAAAACCGACTCCTATAACACCAATTTGTCACGACCCATCCTCGGGGCCCATGTCGTGACTACCCCAAGCTTGCCTTCCATAGTCTAGGGGATAGTTACTAGCACCAATGGCGTAAATCCTGATAAAAAGGAAAGGAATTGCATTTATAAAAGTAAACAAAAAACAACAAAGTATACAACTGAAGTAAGAACTAAGTAAAATGAGTACAAAAGTAAGTGCTGAAAGGTAAATGGGCCAAAATAGAATCTCAACTATAAAATGCAGTACAACTGAAAGACTAGTACAACAATAGTAAAGTAAGCAGCAACCACTGAGTCGTCCTCCAGAAATCCCACCTGAAGGGTGGGTACATATAGCCTCCTCAGCACCGCGGGCCCAGCCATCCACTCCGTGTATGCCCCGCCAAGTGGTCCACCTCCAGGTACCATCCAGTCCTAGCACCCTTGGCCTCTGTCCGCACTGTCCGTCATCTACATCCAACACAATGAGGTGCGGGCATAGCCCGTGCAGCAGTGAGTATAATGATACTCAGTAGGGACCCTGAGACCCTCAAGGTCTCACAAAATCTAACAAGGATAAACCAAAAAGTATGAAATCAACGAATAACCTTTACTTAGTTATATGCCCATACATATACCTATGTTATCAAGTAACCCTTCTCAATCATGAGGAAATCACAAAGGTCATTGACTCAGCTCAAACCAGGATTTTTATTCATGATGTCGAAACCACGGTTGCTGGAGAACTCCCCCTCTGGCGAGTACAGTGGGCCTGCCACTATAACCAAGTGCTTCCCATTAACCATGGAATTCTGAAGTACTCCACCTATTGAGTACTGTGGGCCTGCTGTTACAACCAAGCGCTTCCCACCATGGGTCTGCAGCTACAACCAAGCGCACCCCCTCATAGCCTACAGAGGTATTCCTTCTGTTGAGAATCACAGGTCAGCCGCTACAAACAAGTGCTCCTCCACCGTGGGTCTTCTGCTATAACCAAACGCACCCCACCGGTCCATCCGAATCACACCAAGTCGATCGAGCAGCAGTCATGAAGTCTCAGGCAGCTACTAGATCTCTACAATATGCTTTCTCGTCAGCGGGAGGGTCTGCTTCATGAGCCTCAAGCCGATAATCCAAGTGTCACGTAATATCACGTGGAAGTATCTCATGGGACTGCCTCGTCATAGGGGTCTCAACGGAATAGATGGCATGTCAATCGGACACCCAGTCTTTGAGTTATTAGCATTTTTGTTCGAGGGGCTTGGTTGGATTTCGGGTACAATCCAACGCGGCCATACTCCAACTGCATCCAAACCTCAAGTGGAGTATTCCAAAATAACCGTCTCGTCATAAGAAATTCAACATAGTCGACGACACATCAATCAGACGTCCAGTCCTTAAGTTATAAGTGTTTCCACTCCGAGGGCCCAATTGGAATTACGTTCATTCCAAATTCGGCCATTTTCCAAAGTCATCCAAAACTCACTTAGAGTATTTCAAAAGGACCGGCCCATCATGAGGGTCCCAGTGACGTAGACTAAGTGTCGATCGGATGTACGGTCGTGAAGTTATTCACATTTAAGCATATGGGCCCGACACGTTAGGCCCAGTGGGCTGGCGGGTCGGTCTGACCCGGTTCGACAAGTCCAACCCTGCATGGGGTGTCAGCCTAGCCTAAAAACGCAACCTGGCCTGGTGTCAAGCATGGCTTGGACTGGTCGGGAGTGGCCTGGCACGGCCCACCTCAGTGCGGGCCCGGCCCAGCGCGGCACGGATCGGCCCGGCGCGGCACGGCGTGGAAGAGCCTGGTGAGGCGCGGCCCGGCCGGCCGTGGCTCGGCCCAAAGGGACCGAGCCGTCCGTGGTGGGGTTGCGGCCCCCCGGACGCCCGAACCGGCGGTGCCACGGGGTTCTGCCCTACCTAATCGGTCGGCCGACCTTCATGGCGCAAACAACCCGCATTGGCAGGCCGCGGTTCATCTAGTGCGGTGCCATCCTGTCGCAGCAGTCCTGCTCAGCGCGGCCAACCACCTCCCGGCCGGTTCACCCACTGAGTGGCCTGCGGAACGCGGGCCACAGTCTTCTGCATTGCGGCGCCCCTTGTGGTGTCGCGGTCCTTCTTTGGTCGGGTCGGCTTTATCCGAACAATTTTTGGTCGGTCGAGCAGCCCGCGGTTGCGGGCCGCGGTTCCACTCCACGTGGCCGGAATATGACCGCCACTTTTTCTCCGGTCGCCACCATCCCTTCTGTCACTGTCACCATTGAAAAATAACAAGGATCAATGGAGGGTTGTTGGGCCATGTTCGTTCGGCCCGTGCCCTCCACGTTAGGCGGTAACACATGGCCAATAACAATCCACGGTTTCAACGAAGGATGATTAAAAATTGAAACAAAACCCCTACCTCTGTTTCAAGAGTGGATTCACGGAAAGAGGATTCAAAGATTACATCGGGGTGCATCCAGGGAGGAAGCGTCATCTCATCCCTTGTTGTGGTGAAGAAGAATGAAGAGATGTCGTCATTCTTCATGGAAGGATGGTGTTCTTCTTCGTAAGAAGAACTCTCCTCCAATTCTCCAGAGGTTTTCGGCACCCACACTATTTTCCAACAAAAAATATAATAGGCCCCTCCCATATTATAACATTGCCATGTATTTTGAAATTAATTCAAAATGTAAATTGAATTAATTATGGCATTAGGGTTGGCAACATAAATGGATGGGAGATAGAGTGGCTCCACAAATTAATTAAGGGGAGAGTTAACAAACTTAATTAAAGTGGGTGTTAATGGGGGAGTTCAAGGGAGTTATGGGGAGATGAAAAATTTAGGGCACGTGTGGGCCCCACCCCACAAATATCCTCTCATGGGAGGTTATCTAGGTGTGGGACCCACCTATAACTCACCTTGGGAGGAAATAACTAACATAGATAACATAAAATTGTGTTCTACAATTTTATTTAACTTCTTCTAATTCCCCCAAAAATTTACTCTCAAGCCGTATAAAACGCAACTGTAGAAAAGGTCCTCTTAAGAAAATACCAGCGCAAAAAGTTCATCGGTGCCCCCAGATTTTAATTCTGAGCACCAGTTTCAAAGATAGAAATTTCCAAATGTACATTTACTGAACTTACCCGAAAAAAAGTTCATAAAATTATTATGAGTCACCCTCGACCCGTGCTAGTCAAGGTTAGGCTCTGCCTAAGTAAAACAAACCCCAATAAACACATCGATTCTCTCATATTTTATATCCAAGTTACCATTTAGATGTTATGAAATTTACAATAAAATAATTGCCACTTAATTATTTTATTTGCGGGAAAAAACTATTTTTTTTCTGGTGGCCCGTACCAGCCAGAGTTAGTATCTTCTTAAATAAATCATGCCCTCACGGGTTCAGCGGTGGTCTCAGATTTTTAATTCGAGCTACCATTATTGAGTTATAGAAATTTGAAAAATAAAATAATTTATTTAATTATTTTATTTACGGTTATTCCATTTTTGAAATTTCTCACAGGAGTCCCGCGCCGACTAAACTTAAGTTGCACCTAGGGTAAACCTGCCATCCTGAGCACAACAGTGCCCTCAGCTTTCTGATCTGAGTAACCATTTAAGTGTTATTCCACTTTTTCAGTAAAACTGTTTACGCGTGTTAATTTAAGATTTACAAAACATCAGAAAATTATTCCGTGCACACCAGGCCTCGGAATCAGGTGCCGTCAGAAACTTCAGATTCATAAAATTCCAAAGAATTTCAGAAAAAATATTCATTGAAATTTACAGGTATTTACATAATCCCTTATTTTGATTTATGATACTTCTTTTTCAATGATCAAATGGGTATTTTCAGGTTTTTAAGTAATTTGATTAAATTTTTATGAAATGTATTATTCCAAGGTAAAATGGTTTGACATGAAATCAATAATTTGGGTTTCTAAATTTAGTTTGGTGAAATTTGGTTGAACTTATCATAAATTATTTAGGGTAATGAAATGATTTTGGGGTTGTAACTATTTTTACATGAGGAATTTCATTGGTTTTATGTATAGAGACACTCTTGAAATCATATTGGTGTATGTCATACAAAGGAGAAATTAGTTTTTATAACATTGGATCGTTTTAATTTTTTTGGCTTGTAGTGATTTATGCTTTTTGAAATATAACCCAGATAGATATTATTTTTATTAACACATAGAGTGTTTTGAAATGGAATTAATTCTTTATTATGTTCTTTTACCAAAATGTTATTAAGATTTATTAAATTATTTTTTTATTTATATTATTTTTTTATCTTTTGATTTGAGATTTTTTTTGTTTGATTAAATGTTTTTATGATGTTTCAAAATATAACTGCTAGAAAGGAATCAAAATTTCTATATGGGAATATCCCATTTAGTTTTTCTAGAGATTAAGATATATTTTTCTCAATTTTTGAGTCTTCCTAGAATCTCGATAGAGTGACTAGACTTGTTATTCATGGATTATAGATTATATGTGAGAGTTTACTAAACAACATCTTCTATTTTTTGTGGTGTCTAAGAATCTCATGAGTTTATAGAGTTGATAGATAATTTCTAAGAGATCCTGAAGCAACTAAGAGCTCCTGAAACCTCTAGGGTTACATGTGACATTCCATTGTTTGATATATTATGTCTATATTGGTGGAATATAACTATCCATCCCAAACATATTTTTTTTTCAGAATGATAGTTAAAATATTCCCTTAACTTGTCTTTTTCTCTCAAATAAGTTATAATATTAAAGGTGATGGAATAATTTATCATTCATAAGGGTGATCAATTACTAATGGAATATAATGAATGATTAATTATACTATCCCCATTCACTCATTAATTTTTTATTCATGATTCAAAGAATGATTTTTTTTCTTTATAATATACCTTCATCAAGATCTCAATAGAGTATTTTTTCAGTATAACATGACTTCATTTATAATATTGATATACAAGGCCATCATTGATGATGGGATTTTAGACTTGGGAAGCATTGAAAAGTTAATATTTCATCTTCTATAGTGTTTCTAAATTATATTTATCTAGTGGGCAATGAAAAAAAGTTGTCTTATTCTAGTTTTGAATGTTCAATAATGATTGGCCCTCTTTTTCAAAATCTTGGAGGACCTATCATCAATTTTGTTTTCTTGGTCATAATCATATATTTTTTAAACTGAATGGACATTAGAATAATTCTTAGAACTAGATCTGATATGAGTAGTAATTTGAGTGATTTTCATTGGTGAATCCATCTTCACTAGATGCTCCATTAGAGAGTTAGAATCTACTTTATGGTTTTGGGAGTTTTCGTTTTATAGATCATAATTTTGATAGTCCTTATTCTTTATCTTTTGGGAACACCTATCATTTTTTGTAATGAATGGAAGAGTTTTTATTCTAGTGTTCATGCCTTTTTGGATAATGCATCATTGGTTAGATGTTTATTATAAGTGCTCATGGGTTTCAATATGGTCTGAAATTGTTTTGATGTATAAAATAGGGATGTATTGGTTATATGATTTGGTAATTGGGAAAATAGTTTTTATTCCAGTTTGGACACGGGATCTACTAGGTTGAGATTTTTTTCCCATATAATCAAGGGTTGGTGTTCCACATGTTTAGTTATAAGTTACCCTTTGTGTAGTTTCATGATATAATTTTAGAACCATTTCATTTCATGTTTATGTATGTATATGATGGGGGTATTATCCAATATTTAGAGTGTATTACTCTGGTGATATTTCAGTTGTTTCTTTTGTATGTGATCTCCTCTTGTGTTTAGAGCGTGTAGGTTTTGGTAGGTGGATTTTTACTTGTTTAGTGATCTTGTATCATTATTTTGGGAGATGTATCCGTTTTTTTAAAAGTTTAAATAAATTATATTAGTTTGGGAGACCTAAGTATAGACTCAACATGTTTTTATTTATTATAAGACTTTTCTTTTCTGTTTTTTTGGATTTGATATGTTATTACTTATAAAAATTTGGTCATCAAACATTCTGTATGTTTTAGTTTGTTTCCATTGGGTTGCATTAAGAATATGAAACCACATGCGAGTTTATATATGTTCATGTCAGAGATATAAAATTAAAAATAGCTCGGATGGGTAGTATTTCTAATGTCTTGTTCTGTGTCAATTTTTTATTTATGATTCCATGTGTTTCGGTGGATAGTTAATCCTAAATTATTTTCAGTGGCTTTCACTATGTCTGGGATTCACATGTTATGTGTTCTTGGTATAATGTATTATATGTTGTCCCTTTTATTATTTCCTTATATTATGTGAGTTAATATTGATATTTTTCATTAATGTAAGTAAGTGATGTCTTTTTGGTGGAAGAAAGTGGCATGGTGGAGATAATATTGAAATCCTAGAATTCCACTTTTTCATTTATATTTATATGGTTAAATCCTCTATTTTGATTAATGTTTCCTTGTGTGAATTATTAAATATTGGACCGTTTTCTAGGGTTTTACAGTTTAATCACATGGGTTGGGAATCTATTCCATAGAAGGTGTAAACCTATTATGTTTGGGATATTGTCAAGCATACAATCACTAAATTGTTTGGTAAACCATATGATCAACTAGTTTTTTGATATTTTTCTCATTTTATGTATTTATATTTTGGGATTCTCCCAAAATCACCCCCATTATAACATGACAAATTTGGTTCCTCCAAAGGGACTCTATTACTCTTACAAGACCCATCATGGAGGATTCTTAGTGTTTTCTTTGTGGTTATCCACCAGATCTAAAAGATAAGGGATTTTTCATTCCAACCCCACTAAGATTTCTAATTTATCCCATATTCATTATCACTAGTGGCCATGTTTGGCCAATTTGGATATCTATTGTTGTTCTAATTAGGGTTTGTGGTTTCTAATATTTTTAATAAATCTTAGGAATCCTAATATGATGGCTTCAATTAAAGGTTACAATGTTTCATCCCTCGAGGTATGTGTTTCTATATTGAATCCTAAATTTATACTTAAATTTCACATATTTTTAGAATAATATTCAATACATTTAATAACCACATGCCGAAGTAATTTAATAGTTTACTGTATTTAGAGACTATAAATATGAGCTTATTATATTATCAAACATCTTCTACATATCCAACAAATATCTTCATACATAGTACTCCTATTAGGCATACCCTACCCAAAAAAAAATTCATATCCTGGGGAATCATAGAAAAGTAAGGGTGACCTTAGATTCCCTATAAGGTTAGACATAAGAGATATCAATATATGATCATAAGAAATAAGAAGTAACGTATAAGGGAATTTGATCATGAAAATAACATTGAATGTTCTTACCCAACATATCATATCTCATAAATTTGAGTCATGGCATGAAACTTTTTCATTTCAGAAAATGTGTCCTATAAGAGAGAGAAGTCACCATAAATAATTCATTAACAAAAATATCATTTAATGAAAGTGTGGAAGTATCATAAATATAGAAAAATTATTTTATATGTCAATTTTAACTACAATGACAACCAACATAGTATATTAGCACTTATCACTTACTTCCCATTATATATCATGAAGAAATTGTTTCTTATTGAGGATCAGGATGCACCTATTCTTCATCATGGATAAATATCATAGACTAGTTTCCCATTGTTATCTTAGGTGATGTAAAGATTCACCAAATTATTTGGGGGAATACATAGGTCCTACCCTTTCTTGGATATAATTTAACCACCATCACATAATGAATCTCAAGAATATATATGACAAAAAATCATAAAACATTCATCTTTTCCAAACCCATGAAAAGAAATGGGAGTGATAAAATTTTAATTATAATATAACCATTGAAAAATAAATAAGATTTATAATCATTTCATAATTTAATCCAAGCATAACCCAAGAAAGAATAAGCGAGTTTCGAATGAATTTCATCAACAAAAACGTTAACCATCCTATGAAATAACCTGGGTGTTATCATTAAATTTTATCCCCGATAAATTATAAGTAACGTAAAAGGATGACATCTAAGATGGAAAATCATTTTAGAGGTCACTTGGAAAAATTCATGGGGAATATATCCGTTCATCTTTGAAAAACATATTTTAAAATATATTTTTTTCAAAATCATTATATAAAAAAATAAACTTGGAAACATATAAAAGAAGATTTAAATTTCATTTAAAAAATTTCTTAAGGAAATAATCATTTCATTATTGAAATAATATTTATAAAATGTAAAGAAAATTAAAATACTACTATATTAAAATAACCATGAAAAGTTATAAAGTATGATTCGAATGAAATAATGGACATGAAGTAAATAAATTATATTGGTTTCATGCATGTTAAATTAAATATTCCTTTCACATTTTCGATAAAATACAAATAAAAATTATTTGGAAAATGGAAATAATATTTCTTTCATTTTTTGTAATATTAAAACTGGGAAAAATTTTAATTAGTAAATCATTTAAATATTTTTGAAAACATTTTTCAAACCATTTTAGGAGAAAATAGTTTTAGAAGAAAACAGGTTTTCAACTGAAGAGAGAAATGAAGACACTTTTTCATTGAACAAATTTATACTCCTCAGTATATAAAGATATGAAAATGAGGGAAAAATGTATTCCCATGAAATAACTATAATAGAATAACATTCATGAGTTAATTAAAATATGGACTATAATATTTGTTCATTGGAATCATAATCATAAGCAATATTGATAAACAATGAGATTGTAACATCAAATTATTACCACTTTGGTATCATTGAATTGTAATACCCATGAACGAATAAAAGTAAATGAAACTTATAATATCATTAAAATTATTTTATTCATGATATAAATTTTTGTTGCTTCTTTATATACACCTCATTGAAGAAGATAAATTCAGAATCAAAACTTAGGTCTCCAAGAAGGCAATTTGAGAAAAAAATACATCACTACTTTATTAAATTTTAAACCATAAACCCCATTAAAAAATATCATAAATGGATATTTAAATAAATCTTTTTTCGGTATAACTTTTATTAAATTTTTTTTTGGAATTATATACACCAATGAAAATAAACACATGGTGAATATGGCTGGTATATTATAGAAAATAAAAGTGAGATGGAAATCCCTTACTGTACGTCTCGACTTCCTTGGTATAAGTTTTAAAAGCATATATAATTAATATAAATTTATTATAAAACAATTAAATAATTATAATTATATATATCATACCATATATCATTTAATTACGAACTTTTATTGCCTATTTCTTAATAATTATCTATTAAATTCGCATTTCGGAAAATAACTTCTTTGTTTTACCCTTATGTTTTGATTTTCTATTTTACACCCTCTTATATTGATCATGGATTCATGACCTAAATAATTCTAAACATGATATAAATATCATATATAATAATTAGATTTGTATTTAGAGTGATCCAAAAAATGTAGAGAAGGGAAATGAAATAAACCATTGAAGAAGACGATAAGTTGTACATATGCTTGAACATTGTTTCCATATTCCTAATGGAAGGAAAGAAATAAAGGTAAAAGAATATATTAACATTATATATTTTATTTTATTTCATATATATCACATATTTTCATTAAAACCATCCTTATTACATTCCATGAAAATAGTAACCAAGTCATATAGCTTTGTGACGTTGTAGTCTACCGTACACAGGAATAATGAACCCGTATTCCCACGAAATATAAGATAAGAAGGAACATGTGATATAATAATTTCAGAAGAATATTAATATTAAAAAACTATATATAAATAATAAATTTATAATTATATCAATCCTCTAGAGGTGTTTAAGGAAAATGAATAAATTAGTTTGCGAGGAGGTAGTCTATCAAACACATGAATGATGATTCCATTACCCATTTGATGGATGTGAAGAAGGAATTAGTTTAATAAATTAACCTAATAAAATATTAGAATATATAAGACAAATTTTTATCATATAATAATGTTTTAATTATAACTATATGAGATGTATGAAGAAATAAATTAAAATTCTCGGTCAGGAACACTACCTCTTCTTTGGAAAACTTCTTCGGATTTGCACCGAAAAGAATATTTGGTTATATTTTTGGAAAATATAATTCTTATATTATTATAATACAGAATTAAGGATGTTATGTTTTAGTTATTGGATGAAACAAATGGTTTTGGAAGTGTGAAAAAGATAGGATAAGGGGTGGCCTTTTATAAGTGAGATGAGTGGCACATTTGAATTTTTTTGAAAGAAAATGTTGTACCTGTGTTTCCCTATAAAAAGTTATTAAAAATTTTTCAATATTGATCTTATAGGAAAAAAGGTCGATATTTTTCCTTCCACAGAGTTTTTACATGTTTAGATTCATTTATAACCATTTTATTTTTACTTTAACCTTCTTGTAAATCCATTTTTACCTTAACCACGGAAAATAAGTTTTACTATTTTACCATTTATTATGGTCAAAAAATATATTAACCTTATTTTAAAACATAAATTACTCTATTTAAAAATATTTAATCCATTTTTATATATTCCATTAAATTAATTGGAAATTATTAATTTTACCTCAATCCCTCAATTAGAATGATAATATAACAACCCATACTTTACATATGTGGTTAATACTTCAAAATTGAAGCATACTTATTAAAAAATATAACAAAACCATGAAAGGACCGTATAGGTATAGTGTCTTTAGAAACTGGGAAACATAAACAACTGGTTCATAAAGCATCTAAACTGTCTCCCATTTATTTCATCATATCTATAGTTCCTTTTTGGCATATCTTACTTAATACCCTTCTTCCTGACCTGGGGAATGAAAATATACAAAAGGGTGAGATCAAATGCTAATTAAGGGTAAACAAAAGAAATATCAATCACATCAAAATAAAAACATAACATTTTGGAAATCTTACCATGAAAAAGAGATAATAATTTCATAACATGGGATAAATCATGGTAGTGAAATTTAATCCCAATAATCATAACATAAAACATTAAACTTTGTGGAATGCACACATAATCATAGTGATTCATTTCTTATTAGTCAAGACTCATTGCCAAGACTATATTAGTGGACAAATTCCATTTTTGAACCGAGTTCACTCCTCGTTTCAGTCCTGTTTTACTAAACCGGTTAATCCTGCCATTCCAGCCATGTCTATCTCATGAGATATAAAATCTTTACCCAATGCATTGGAGGGAGATATAGGTCCCACCCATATCATAATGATACCATTCTTATGTGTGCCAAAAAATCATAAATCATACATCATTCCATAAATCATGTAATAAAAATGGGATTCTTAGACAACATGAATTCATAAAACAATTCATATAAGATAAAAGAATTCATAAAAATAATTCCATCACAACATAATAAAATCAATTTAATAATAGGTATAGAAAAAAAAACCCTATAATATCTTAGCTAGAAAATATTATGATAAAACACTTGAACTCTATTCTTGAGGAAAATATCCTTTCTACTTCAATAACATTTTCCTTTCTTAGCATGTCATACAATTTTAAACTAAAAGAAGAGGATTAAAAATAAACTTGAAAACATGTAAAGGAAGCTTCTTGGAAATAATGTCTTAAAAATCCATTCATGCCGTATAAGTTAAAAAAACATTCTTCTCGTACTTTTATCGGAAAAGTCAAAAAGTACCTCGTACGAAAAACGACAAAAGATTCCTTTCATATCTTTTACAAAAAACTCACCGAAGGGTAAAATTGGATATAAACTATTGTATAATGATATAAATATTACATATTGAAGAAACATGGATGTGGATGATAAATATTCCCCAGTAAATTCTGAAGTATAAACAATCTCATATAAAAATTGAGATTGTGAGATTTTCCATTACCTTAGGTCCAATTTTCTTCGTAAATGTCCGTACCACCTGTATAATGATTTAAATAATGTTATTGACTTATTCCAGAATCATAATTATTTTTATGATATCATATATGGTCATATTCTTAGCTTCTTATTAGTAATATTTCATTACTACTTGTTATTCGGGTGTTTATTACTTTTTGTTCTTATGCGTGTTTTGTCGAATAAATTCTGATTTTTATTTTTAGGTTATAGATACCTCATTTACAGAATGGTATTAGTGTAATATATATCATATTAATTCATTAAATTCATTTATATAATCATTATGCAATTAATATCATGTAGAACTAGTCGCATCACATCGTGGAGACGGTATTCCGTACGTATGCATGAGCGATGATATCGTTTCCATGATCATGGAGATGGTATTCCGTACGTACGCACGCGCGGTGATTTCGTTTTCCGTAGGATGGATAGATGATGAAATAGGGCTGTTTCATACTTATAATAAAATATCAGTATATGAGTGATACTGATGTTATTAATTCATAATGAAACAACTAAAGAAGAATAATTGGAATAAGAAATAAAGTTGAAGGAATCGGTAACGGACATTACCTCTTCTTTGAAGCGCCTCTTTGTGATCTCCTCTTAGGGCACTAAAATTGGTCTTTGAAGAATACCAGGACCTCTAGGATGTTTCTAGGGAAGTGGAGAGGAGATATTGGTAGGGGTTCGCCGAGCTGAAAGGCTCAAAGTTGTGTCCGGAAGAGAGGGAGGAGGATCCCTTTTATAAGGGAGGAGAGGGGCACCTTTGGAATAACTAAAAATATTGTTTTATTATAAAGTCAAATTCGGTTTTTAATAGCTCAAAATTGATATATTTAGAAGCTAATGTGGGTATGGGTCGAAATAATCTCATGAAATATAATTTATACAAGTTTAGGTATCAATTATAAGCTTATCATTTAGATTTAACTTTAAGTTAGATAATTTAACTTTTATCGTGTCTTCTTGTTTTCTTACACTATAAGTTTAATAAACATACTATATCAAGCCAACAGAACCCCAAGTTGTTTATTATTAATATATATAACCTTATCTAAGTTATTTTTCTGAACCTTATATTTTTAGGAATAAAATAACAATTAATAATATAGTATTAGTTTTAAAACAATTTTATGTCTATTTTGACACTATTTGGTAATTGATTTTTGTGAAAATTATAACAGAATGATTAGTTCGAAAAAATTTAATTAAATCAATAATAACATGTCATATTAACATATAAAATTATTTTAATTCATAAAAAGTCTCAAATTACATTTATTTGGGTATTTATAACATCAATTATGTCAATATTTCATTAATAAGATAATTTTTACATCATCATTGTGTCATAAATAAATTAAATTATATAATGTCTAAAAATAATAAATAAAATACCATTATGTTTTAAATATTTTTATCTTTCTAATGAATATTTATACTTGATTTTATCTTATGTAATATCCTATATTAAAAATGATTTGGTTATTAAACATTGATTTTAATTATTTTAACGCTTATTTAAATAAATTGATAATAAATGTCCTAATCTAATCCATGTGGGCCTAAATGGTCATATTTTTTTCCTAAGGTTGCTTTCCATCGAATTACACTTATCTAATAGAATTAGGACATGTGTTCAGGTAATAATAATAACACTTTTACCCTTAATTACCATATTTACTTTTAACCGTGGTAAAAAAATAAAAAGTTACTATTCACCAAAAATTATTTTCATCTCATTGAACCACATTTTAGTCCTTTATATTAAAAGTGTCTCTAGGGTTTTCAAAATTCTACTCACATAAGCGGTAAAATTAAGTTCTATGAAAATTCATTTTTTTAACAACCACTTAGTGGTTTCACTATTAATCAAAAATGAAAGTTTCCAGAAAAATACCAAATATTAGGCCTATGCTATATTTTATATTATGAATTCAAAAATGATTTTTATTTTACCAAATTCAAAACATATCAGTTACATTAACTAATTTAAAAATCAATTCCTGTCGTCAAAATAAATAGCATGTTTTTAAAAGATAATAACTATCAAAAGATTAACACTTGTTTATATCTGGTTTAAATGTGAAATTACATCCAGTAAACATTATTGTATTAAATTGCCAAAATATATTCTAAATATACTTTAAAACCACTCAAATTAATAATTTATCACTATTAATTATTTCGATTAAAAAAGTTGTTTTTAATTAAAATTTAGTAATTTTCACTATTCATCAGAATATGAAAGTTATCCAAAAAGTTCCAAAATTTCACCCTAAGCTAATTTCGATATTCCGAATCCAAAAATGAAGTCCATTTTTAAAAATAAAATTTATAAAATTTCAAAAATTGGTTATTACTATTCATAACGGCTAGTTTTAATAATATTCTAATAGCATATTGTTGTTTAGTGAAACTCGGTATTTCGTACGAAACAAGCTTTTGAGGAAGGTCGTGGATACGTGTAAAGA
Source organism: Viscum album (assembly GCA_963277665.1). Taxonomy (NCBI): domain Eukaryota; kingdom Viridiplantae; phylum Streptophyta; class Magnoliopsida; order Santalales; family Viscaceae; genus Viscum; species Viscum album. Next base: position 266,021,743 of record OY728132.1, on the reverse strand, counting down.
AAGACAAGATAGTGTTGTTTGTAGTGAAAGATTCCTTTTATGATTAATATAACATAAAAACAAAATATTTCTCATAAAAATATGGGGTGTAACATTCTACCCCCCTTAAAATGAATTTTGCCCTCAAAATTCCTCACTTTGTAACAAACAGATGAGGATACCACTCCCTCCTCATATCCTCAAGATCCCATGTAGCTTCTTCTAATTGGTGGTTCCTCCATAAAACATTCACCAATCGAGTGGTCTTGTTTCGTAGGAATTTTTCGCTACGATCCAGAATCTCTATTGGCTGTTCTTCATAAGAAAGATCTTGCTCCAGCGGTATAACTTCTGATCGGAGTACATGTGAATGATCAGGTATGTACTTTATCAAGAGAGATATATAGAACACATCGTGAACTTGAGAGAGATTCGGTGTAAGCGCCAATCGGTAATCTACCTTTCCAACACGATCCAGTATTTCGAAAAGAACCGATATATCTTGGGCTCATCTTCCCCTTTTTTCCAAATCTCATGACCCTCTTCCAATGAGATATTCGTAAGAACACATTATCACTCACTTCAAACTCTAGGTATTTTCTTCAGTTGTCAGCATAACTTTTCTATCGACTCTGAGCTGCTCTTATGTGATGTTGAATAGATCGGACCTTTTCTTCCATCTCATCAACAAGATCAGGTCCTAATAGCTTTCTTCCCCCAACTTCATCCCAACAAGTTAGAGTCCTGCATTTCATTCTATAGAGAGCTTCATAAGGAGACATCTGAATACTGGAGTGAAAGATATTATTATAATAAAATTCCACCAAAGGTAGGTGTTGATCCCAACCACCTTTGAAATCCATAGAGCAGGCTCTCAACATATCTTCTAGAGTTTGAATTGTTCTCTCAGACTGACCGTCTGTTTGAGGATGATAAGCAGTGATGAAACTCAACTATGTATCCAGAGTATGCTGAAGACTTCGCTAGAACATTGAGGTAAATCTCAGATCCTAATCAGATATAATAGAAAGTGGTACTCCATGAAATCTTACCACTTTCCTTACATATATCCTGGCAAGCTGATCCAGAGATAAATCCTCTCTAATAGAAATGAAGTGTGGAGACTTTTTAAGACGATCAACTATGACCCATATATCATTATTGCCTTTGGATGTTTTAGGAAGTCCTGTGAAAAAGTCCATAGTGATGTTTTCCCATTTCCATTCGAGTATGGGTAATGGTTGTAACATACCCTTAGACTTCTGTCTCTCAACTCTAACTTGCTGACAAACCAAGAATCGAGAGACATATTCAGAAACATCTCTTTTCATGCCATCCCACCAGAACTACTCTTTCAGGTCCCTATAAATCTTCGTTCATCCAGGATGAATAGATAATGAAGAACTATGAGCCTCATCCAGTAGCTCCTTCTTTAATACTGGAATGGGAGGAACACAAACCTGATTCCTGAACTTTATTATCCCATCACAATCAAGGTTTAATTCATGAACATTTCTCGCCTTCTTTTGTAACTCGACATCTTCTTTCTGTGCTTCTTGAATCTTCACAGGTATAGATAGTTGAACATTCATTTGAGAAAGATAAGATTTCTCCCCTTCCATTAAAATTCCATGATCCATCCTTTGTAAATCCATAAATATTTGATCTTTTGTGATCGTTATCATGGATAAGCTAGCATGGTCTTGTAGACTTAATGCATCTTCCACCTTGTTTTCTTTCCCAGGGTGGTAATGAATTGAGCAGTCATAATCCTTAATTAGTTCCAACCATCTTCATTGGCACATATTCAGCTCCTTTTTTTGTGAAAATATAGTTTAAACTTTTATGATTAGTAAAAATATCACACCTTTCTCCATAAAGATAATTCCTCCAAATCTTTAATGAAAAGATTACCGCAGCTAACTCTAAATCATGCGTTGGGTAATTTTTCTCATTTATTTTCAACTTTCGTGAGGCATAAGCTATCACCATATCATTTTGAAAAAGAACACACCCTAGCCCTTTCTTGGATGCATCATTGTAGATCACAAACCCTTCTCCACTACAAGGCAGTTTGATCACTAGTGCACTGGATAACCTTCTTTTCAACTCCTTGAAATTCTTTTCACATTCATCCATCCAAACAAACATAACTCCTTTCCGAGTCAACCTGGTGAGTGGATTAGATAATCGTGAAGAATCTTTCACAAATAGTCGATAATATCCACCCAAACCAAGAAAACATCGGATCTCGGTTACTGTTGTCGGTCTCGACCATCTTTCGATAACCTCTCTTTTTGCTAGATCCACAGATATCCCCACTTTTGAGATTATTTGATCCAAAAATGCAACTTTTTGAATCCAAAATTCACACTTAGTAAATTTGGAATAAAGCTTCTCCATTCTCAGGGTCTTCAATATAATTCTCAAGTGATATTCATGTTCTTCCTTTCTCTTTGAATAAACAAGAATATCGTCTATAAAGACTACCACAAAATGATCAAGATAGTCTCTAAAGACTCTATTCATCAGATCCATGAAGATATCATGGGAATTAGTAAGACCAAATGGCATCACTATAAATTCATAGTGTCCATACCTTGTAAATAAATCCGTGTTTGGTATATCCTCCCTTTTGACCCTTAATTGATGATACCCCGAACTAAGATCAATCTTGGAAAAGTATTGAGCTCTGCATAGTTTGTCAAATAAGTCATCAATGTGCGGGAGAGGATATTTGTCCTTGATAGTGATCTTGTTAATTTCTATATAATCAATAAAGAGTCTCATTGATCCAACTTTCTTCTTAACAAACAGAACAGGTGCTCCCCAAGGTGACACACTAGGGCGTATGAATCCCTTATCAAGATTCTCATGGAGTTTCTTTTTCAATTCCTACAACTCAATTGGATCCATTCTATAAGGTGTCTTTGAAATAGGCAAAGCACCGGGTACGAGTTCTATTGAAAACTCAACTTCAAGATTTGGTGGAAGACCCAGCAATTCCTCCTGAAAGACATCATCAAACTCTCGTACAATGGGAATATTATTAATCGTGAGTTTCTCACCAACCATTTCAGATAAATAACCTTCATTCAGTGGAATCAAGCCCCATAAGATGGAAGAAATTTACACTCGAATGTTATGTTCATCCTTGCATCGATAGACAATCAAATATTGATCTGGAATATGAAATGTGACTTCCCTTCTTTGGAAATTGATATGAGATCCATATAGTGAAAGACATTCCATGCCAATAATCACATCAAATTCCACTATAGGAAGGATCACAAGATTTGCAGGAATCACTTTCCCACAAACTTCTATCGGGGAAGAATTATAAACTTTTGATGCGACTATTGGACCATTAGGTGTTGTCACAGCTAACTCAACATCTAAGTGTTGAGGTAATTCAGTGATACTCTTAGAAAATTCTTCAGAAATAAAGGAGTGGGTGGATCCAGACTCAAATAAAACATATGCTACTTTAGAGTGGATGGTTTGTGTACCTTTCACCACATCGTTATCGTACTCCACATCACTGATAGAAATTTCATGTGACTTTCTTTTGTGTTTAGCCTTATGATTCTATTGATTTCGATCATCATCAACAACCCTTGGATTAGGGCATTTAATGGAATAATGCCCCATATCCTTGCACTTGAAACATTGAAGTGTTGCAGGTTCATTCTGTGTGTCCCTTTCTTTGTTTGAATCATTAGACATTTTCTTCCCATCATTACAGCATTCAAATTCCTGATGAACCTCCTTTACACATTTGAAACATTTACTTGTCCCTTTAAGACAACTCCCTCCATGTTTCTTTCCACACATTGACCATAATGGAATGCTCATCTTATTTTAAGTGTTCTATTTAGATTTTCCTTTGAATTCCATTTTCCTCTTCTTATCAAACCCATATGACTGATGGGTTACTCCAATCTCCATGTCAACTTTGAGAGCACATCAAACGATTTCCTCGTAGCTATTGAAGTCCCTTATGGATAAGGCCCTTCGAAGACTTGGTTTTAAGCCACTAAAGAATCGATTGATCTTACTCTCAGGTGGGATAATAATACCAGAAGCGTACCATGCAAGTCTTATAAAATTTTCTTCATAGGTACCAATAGATTCATAATCCTTTTGCTTCAGTTCAAGAAACTCTTTCTCCATCTTTGTTCGGAGAATACGAGGTAATTACTTATTGAAAAATATGTTCTTGAACTCGTCCCATTCCATGGACTCAATTTCATCCCTTTGCCTCATATTCTTAATAAGATTCAACCATTTATCTGCATCTCCTTCCAAATAATACACTGCTAGGATGACTTTATCATGTTCAGAACATCGAAGAACTGAAAATATATTTTCAGTTGTACTAATCCATTGTTCAGAAACTAATGGATCAGTAGACCCGCTGGAAGAAGGTGGACGCTGCCTCATGAAGGATTGAACAAAATGTTGCTCCTTCCTCTGCTCGTTTGGAAGTCCTCCATGATTCATAGCTTGAGAAAGTTGTGTGAGTATGTCTACAAGATTTTTCATTCCATCTCCCATAACGTTTGGTTACTCAGGGGGAAAATCATTGCATTTCCCTTCGCATTCCGCAATAACACGGTTCCTTCGGGTTCCAGCCATTGACTAAAACCAAGAATAATAGTGTTAGCAACACTAATTATAATAGGAAAACCACATAATCAAGAATAAAATTTCACACTTAAGGTCTTATCCTAGGTAATTCATGGTCATTTATAAAACACTAAGATTGTGTTCTATGCCTAGAATTATCCTTAGGGTTCTTACTAAGGCTTTCACATCCTAGTTTCCAAAGGTTGACTATACCTTTCCTCTGATACCAACTATAACAACACATACTTTACATACATGGTTAATACATAAAAATTTAAGCATACTTATTACAACATATTAAAAAACCACGAAAGGACCGTATATGTATAGTGTCTTTAGAAACTGGGAAACATAAACAACTGGTTCATAAAGCATCTACAATGTCTCCCATTTATTTCATAATATCTATAGTCCCTTTTTGGAATATCTTACTTAATACCATTCTTACTAACCTGGGGAAATAAAACATACAAAAGTCTGAGCTCAAATTCTCAGTAAGGGTACAGTAAAGAAATATCAACCACATAAAAATAAAAACATAACATTTTGGAAATCATACCCTGCAAAAGAGATCATAATTTCATAACATGGGATAAATCATGGTAGGGAAATGCAATCCCAATAATCATAACATAAAACATGAAACTTTGTGTCATGCACACATAATTATATAGAATCATTTATTATTAGTCAAGACTCATTTCCAATACTATCTTAGTGGACAAAGTCCATTTCTGAACCGAGTTCAATCCTCGTTTCAGTCCTATTTTACTGAATCAGTTTAAACTTCCATTCCAGCAATATCTATCTCATGAGATATAAAATCTTTACCCAAGGCATTGTAGGGAGATATATGTCCCACCCATCTCATAATGATACCATTCTTATGTGTGCCACAAAATCATAAATCATACATCATTGCATAACTCATGTAATAAAAATGGGATTCCTAAACAACATGACATCATAAAACAATTCATATAAGATAAAGGAATTCATAAAAATAATTTCATCACAACATAATCAAATCAATGTAATAATAGGGATAGAAACAGAACCCTATATTATCTTAGATGGAAAATAATTTTTATAAAACACTTGAACTCCATTCTTGAGGAAAATATACTTTCTACTTCAAAAACATTTTCCTCTCTTAACATGTCATCAAATTTTAAACTAAAATAATTTGATTGAAAATAAACTTGAAAACTTTTAAAGGAATATTCTTGGAAATAATGTTTTAAAAATCCATTCATGCCGTAAAAGTTAAAAAAACATTCTTCTCGTACTTTTGTCGGAAAAGTCAAAAAGTACCTCATATGAAAAATGACAAAAGATTCCATTCATATCATTTACTAAAACCTCACCGAAGGATAAAATTGGATATAAAATATTTTAGAAGGATATAAATATTTTATATTGACGAAACATGGATGTGGATGATAAATATTCCCAATTAAATTCTAAAGTATAAACAATCTCGGATAAAAATTGAGATTGCGAGATTTTCCCTTACCTTAGGTCCGATTTGCTTCGTAAGTGTCCGAACCACCTATATAATGATTTAAATAATTTTATTGAATTATTCTAGAATCATACATATTTTTACGATATCATATATGGTCATCTTATTAGCTTCTTATTAGTAATATTTCATTACTACTTATTATTCGGGTGTTTATTACTTTTGGTTCTTATGCGTGTTTTGTCGAATAAATTCTTATTTTTCTTTTTAGGTTATAGATACCTCACTTCCAGAATTTTATTAGTGCAATATATAACATATTCATTCATTCAATTCATTTATATAATCATTATGCAATGAAGATCATGTAGAATGAGTCGCATCACATCGTGGAGACGGTATTCCGTACATACGCACGAGCGATGATATCGTTCCCATGATCATGGAATTGTATTCGAGTGTATATATACTATTTCAGAATCAATATCACTTTAAAATAATCATATATAGTCATTATTTACACCATTATACCCATCCAAGTATGGTGGTGGTGGAAAATAGATTACACCACGGCGTGGAGACGATATTTTGTACGTACGCGCGCGTGGTGATTTTGTTTTCCGTAGGATGGATAGATGGTAAAATATGGTTGTTTATTAATTATAATAACATATAAGTATATGATTTATACTGATGTTATTAATTCATAATGAAACAACTAAAGAAGAAGAAGTGGAAGAAGAAATTAAGTTGAAAGAATCGGTAACGTACATTACCTCTTCTTTGAAGCTCCTCTTTGAGATCTCCTCTTAGGGCACTAAAATTGGTCTTTGAAGAAGACCATGACCTCTAGGATGTTTCTATGGAGGTGGATAGGACATATTGATAGGGTTTGTCCATGTTTGAAGGCTCAATGTGGTGTGAGGAAGAGAGGGAGGAGGTTCCCTTTTATAAGGGAAGAGAGGGGCACAATTGGAATAACTAAAAATATTATTTTATTATAAAGTAAAATTCGGTTTTTAATAGCTCCAAATTGATATATTTAGAAGATAAGGTGGGGATGGGTCGAAAGCCTCTCATCCAATAGAATTTAGACAAGTATAGGTATCTATTTTAACATTATCATTTAGATTTAACTTTAAGTTAGATAATTTAACGTTTACCATGTCTTTTTGTTTTCTTACACTATAAGGTTAATAAACACACTATATCAAGCCAAAATAACCCAATGTTGTTTATGATTAATATATATAACCTTATCTAAGTCATTTCTCCGAACTTTATATTTTTAGGAATAATATAACAATTAATAATATAGTATTTTTTTACAAACAATTTTATGTCAATTTTGACACTATTTGGTAATTGATTTTTGAGAAAATCATAACAGAATTATTAGTTCAAACAAATTTAATAAAATCAATAATAAAAAGTCATATTAACATATAAAAATATTTGAATTCATAAAAAGTCTCAAATTACATTTATTTGGGTATTTATAACATCAATTATGTTCATATTTCATTAATAAGATAATTACTGCATCATCATTGTGTCATAAATAAATTAAATTATTTAATGTCTAAAAATTATAAATAAAATACCCTTATGTTGGAAATCTATTTATATTTCTAATGAATATTTATAGTCGAATTTATCTTATGTATAACCCTACATTAAAAATGATTTATTTATTAAACTTTGATTTTAACTATTTTAACCCTTCTTTAAATAAATTGATAATAAATGACCTAATCTAATCCAAGTGGGCCAAAATGGTCATATTGTATTCCTAAGGTTGTTTTTGGTAGAATTATACTTATCCAATATAATTAATACATGTGTTAGGGTAATAATAATTAAACTTTTACCCTAAATTACCCTATTTATGTTTAACCGTGGTAAAAAAAAGTAAAAAGTTACTATTCACCAAAAATTATTTTCATCTCATTGAACCACATTTTAGTCCTTGATATTAATCGTGTCTCTTGGATTTTTGAAATTATACTCACAGAAGCGGTAAAATTACGTTTTATGAAAAATTCAGTTTTTTAACTACCACTTAGTGGTTTCACTATTCATCAAAAATGAATGTTTCCATAAAAATACCAAAAATTAGGCCTATGCTATATTTGATATTATGAATTCAAAAAGGATGTTTATTTTACCAAATTCAAAACATATCAGTTAAATTAACTAATTTAAAAATTAATTCCCGTCGTCAAAACAAAGAGCGTGTTTTTAAAAGATAATAACTATCAAAATATTGACACTTATTTATGTCTGGTTTAAATGTGAAATTACATCCAATGAACAAAATTGTATTAAATTATAAAAATATATTCTAAATATACTTTAAAAACACTAAAATTATTAATTTATCACTATTTATTATTTCGATTAAAAAAGTTGTTTTTAATTAAAATTTAGTAATTTTCACTATTCATCAGAATATGAAAGTTATCTGAAAGTACCAAAACATTACCCTAAGCTAATTTCGATATTCCGAATCAAAAATGAAGTCCATTTTGAAAAATATAATTTACATAATATCAAAAAGTGGTTATTACTACTCATAACGGCTAGTTTTAATAATATTCTAATAGCATATCGTTGTTTAGTGAAACTCAGTATTGCGTACGACGCAAGCTATTGAGGAATGTTGCGGTTGCGTGTAAAGAAAGCCAAGATAGTGTTGTGTTTAGTGAAAGATTCATTTTATGATTTATATAACATATAAAAAAAATATTTCTCATAAAAGTCTCGGGTGTTACAAATAAAGTTGGTTTTCAAAGGGAAAATGTTCAAAAGTATAAATTTATTTTGTATCAAAATTCAATATGAAATTGATTCTAATGAAATAAATTGGATTAATACACACACATATATATAGTTTAACTATTTATACATATAAACCCATCTTAATACAAATTTCATAATTTTGAATTCTTTAAAACAAATAAAAATTCTAAATAAAATCCAGTATTTATCAATATCCATCGAAAAATTAATCTTCTGAGATAATTAATAAAACTTTACTTGAGGATAATTTTAAAATGATGTTTTAAAAAATGAATTTAGTTTTTTTAACTAAATTTTCATTATTTTCCTAAATTAAATTATAAATTATGTTCCCAAAAAGCGAAAAAATATATTATTAGAAAAATAATTGTTTTAATCGTAAAATTTTATTTATTAAAAAATATTTTATAAAAAACAAAAATCCTAAATGTTAAGAATTTTATTTAATATATAATATATAAGTTTTATTAAAATAATTTAATATTAGTGATTTTTTTAGTTTATTGAGATAAAATATATTTGTGCTCATAAAAATAGATTTTAATAATAATATTCCATCTATTTTCAAATCGTTTTTTATTTTTATTCATAATTAATTGGACACTATATAATTTATTATATATAAATGTGTAGACCATATATTTTTAAAATTTATTTAATACTATTCATATAATCCATTTAAATATAATGGTGATATTTTTCATATTAAATAAAAATGTTGTAATATTATGTCACATTTCGATTAAACATGATTTTTAATGTTATAAAAGATAAAATCTGTGTTGTGAGTAATGAAAGATATCCAAAAAGTTAATTTACTTGAAAAAATATTGTGAAAAATCAGAGGGGATTACATTCTACCCCCCATAAAACAAATTTATCCCTCAAATATTTTCACTTATGTACTAATAATTGAGGATACTTAAGCCTCGTTATGTCCTCAAGTTCCCACATATATTCCTCATGATGTTATTTTTGTACCAAAAAATAGAATAGTTGAGTGGTATTTTTCATAATACTTTCTCTTTATGATACATAATCTCAGATAATTTTTTCTTATAACAATGATCCTTCTCTAATAGTATGACCTCTATGTTTAGTACATTTGAAGGATATGTATGCACATCCTTGTGGGAGGTATAAGGAATACATCATGTTCTTGAAAGAGGTTTCGAGGATGCTCCAAATAAAAATATATTATCTTGATATGATGAACTATTTAAAAGGGACCAATATACTCATGGGATAGTTTTCCCTTCTTCACACAACAATAAAATTCATATAAATACCTTCTCACCAACTTTAAATTTTACATCACATATATGATTATCAACATAACATTTCTATCAACTATTTATTTTCCAAACCTATTCTTGAATTCCTCTGACATTATCTTCCATATAAACATCTCCCTAAAGTCCCAATATTTTTTTTTTCTGTAATGGAATTCTAGGGAATTGGAGTTATATAGTTTTTTCCATAAAGGATAGCATATGGATCCATTGGAATTCACGAGTGAATGATATTATTTCGAGAAAACTCAACAAGAGGAATATGTTGATCCCAAAAACCTTTTAAATACATATAAAAAGATCTTAACATATACTCTATGGTATTAATTGTTATATTAGATTGAACATATGTTTGTGAATTTTACAAAGTATTGAAAATCAACTCAATATCAAGATCTTTCGGAAGGCATCTCCAAAAAATTGAGGAAAAATTTACATCCTAGTTATAAATAATTAAATGTGATACTCCAAGAAACCTTACCACATTCTTAATGTATATTATACCAAGACAATATAGATTAAAAAATTATCTGATAGTAATGAATCGTTATAACATTATAATGTGTTCAAATACAACCCATACTTACCTTAACATAAAATATAAGTGAAACCCAAAAGGTTACTGGTACCTTTAATCATATGTACACAAAGTGTAATGGTATTAAAAAAACATATGTAAATCCAAAGGGTTTTGATTACATTAATACATCATAAAATACCTTTAATACTTATATATTACCATTAAAACCACAAAATAAGTTTCAATTACTTTTAAATTATGAATGATTAAACAAAAATATTACTGATGGTAGGAATAACTATTAAGTTAATCTTACATGGAGGAATATATAGTTAAAAATGATAATTAAAACATCATACCTTATGTAATATCTTATATTATACAAAAAGATTTACATTAGAATATTGGGTTCTTACATGTACGGATATAATTTCAAATGCGATTTCATTTATCTAGAATAATTTTAGAGGGAGATAATCATATTAAATTTCAGTAATGGATGGAAAATAATATTGTTACAGTGCAACATCATACAAAATAAAATATGGAATTTACAACTAAGGAGGGGAGGATAAGTATGCTATAAATATCATGATTCACTTCATCCATTATGATTGTGTAATATTTCCATTTTCCATTTGTATTTAGAGTTTTTTGTGGCTTATCATCCACATTAGACCTTGGATTGGTGAATTTATTTTCATAGTTCCAAAACCTCATGCACTTGAAACACCATAGTGTTGGTGGCACATTACTTTGTTTCCTCTTCTCATCCATTACATTAATTGTCTCATTAATCATGTTTCAAAAATAAAATTCTTTATGATCTTAATTTCCACATTTAAAAAATCTATGAGTTCAATTAAATAAATGACCTTGACGCATATTTTCACAATTCTATCATACATATGGATGAAATTTCTCTCAACTATTTGAGTTTTTTTATATTAAATACTCATTTTAATTTTAAATCATTATGAATGGTCGGAATAGCTAATTTATTTCTCTATATTCACTTCACATCGAGTAACTTCTTCATATCTACAAAGGTCACTTATTGGTAAGGAATTTTTTAGAATTGGTATTTGGAGTCCAATGAATTAATCAATTTTCATTCAAGGACAATGATTAAAACTCAACAATACCTTCAAATCCATTAAAAATTAACTTCATAAGTACCAATAGATTCAACATCATTTTTTATACTAAAGGAAATACTTTTATATCATTTTTCATAAAATACAATGAAAGTAATTTCTAAGAAATGTTCCCTTAAACTATTCCCATTTCATAGATTCAAATTCATATTGTTCTATTGTGTTCTTAATAATAGTCAACCACTGATCTACTCTACCTTCCAAATGATAAACAACCAAAATGATTCTTTCATGATATAACCATTTAATAAGGTAACATATATTTTTATTGGTACTAATCCATTTCTCGGAAACTAGTGGATCAACAGAACCACTAAAATAAAGTGGAAGTTTCCTCATCATGGACTCAAAAGATTGTTGTTTCCTCCTTTCCTTGTTTTTAATTTCATTATGATTTGTATCATAGGAAATTTATTTTAGCATAAAAATAATATTTTTTATTCTATCTCCTATAACATTTGGGTTCTTTAATGTACAATGATTTAATTGTACATCACACTCAACATTAACGTTGTTCTGTCAGGTTCCAGAAATTGACTACAAAAATATATAATATTGTGTGAAACAATAATCATATTGGAAAACAACATATTTTTCAAAAAAATTATAGAATTTCAAAATAATGACACCATTTCTTAATATATGACACCTTTTTTAAAACTAGGACATTAATGGTCATTTTTTAAATTATTCATGATGGTTTGTTTAGAGATTCTAAAATTAAAAAGAATATCCCCCTAGGGTGGCAAACTAGTTCAATATCAAGGCCCATTTCCTTACACCATGAGATGATCAAGTCTATATCAACGAACCATTTTTAGAGTTATTACCCTGAGGTACATCTAGTCCATATCAACATCGACTTATCGTATCCATACATGGATTTAATTTCATGGAAAACCCTTTTTTCAACCCCTTACCAAAATTCGAGAATTGATTTTTATATAATTTTTTTTTCATATAATTGTCCATAGATATATCCCGAGACATATCCCTTGAAATATTATTAGGAATATCCATAGGGATATCACTAAGGTTTTTCTAATACTAATATTCAAAGATTGACTAAAACATTGACACAAATTCCAACAATAGAGACCCATGATTGTATATTTAAATATCACATGTTTTTTGATGAATATTAAACACATTTCATACACACATCCTTGAGAACTGTAAATGTTTAGTGTATTTAGAGACTATAAATAGAACCATATTATTTAATGAAAGATATTCAATATCTCCTAAAAATACCTTCTTATACAGTACTACTCTTAAGAAAACCCTACGTAAAAGTTTCATCATTACATGGGGAATAAAACAAAAGAAGGGGTGATATGAGATTCCCTGTAAAATTAAACACAATAGACATCAATCTTTGGTCATATGAGATCAAAAGATAATCCTAAGGGTATGTTCGCATGACTATAAGTTTAAAAGTTATTATCATATCTATCATAGATCATAAATATGAGTCGTGGAATAAAGCAAAAATCAATATTGAAAACATAGACCATAAGAGTGTGAAATGATCATAAATCAATCATTTTCCACTAGACAATTTAATAAAACCGTGGCACCAAAATAAATATAGAAAAAAATATATAATATGTCATAATAAACTACCATTACCATCAAAAAAGTGGATCATCACTTATCACATATTTCCCATTACAGATAAGGATGCACCTATTTCTTATAGTGGATCAAGATCCTAAACTTGTTTCCCATAGTTATCTCATGATATAAAATTATTTACCCAATTCATTAGAGGGATTTATAGTTCTTAACAATATTTAACTATGAAATAACCACCATAACATAATGAAAATAATACAAATGTGATCCAAAAGATCATGAATCATTCATCATATAAGAACCCATGAAAATAAACGGGTTTCATTAAGACTTCATGCAAACACAACTTGTAGAGAAAAAAAATGTATTTCATAATATTTTCATCAAATAATAAACCATATAATAATAAACATATTTTGTAATAATTACATCCATAAAAATAGAAACTATCAAGAGAAATAATAATGATGATATCATTCAATATTATCCTTAGTAAATCATATATAACATGAAAGGATATCATCTTAGAAGGAAATTTATTTTAAAATATCACTTGGGTCATTCTTTAATGAATATATTCATTCCGCATTGAAAGATCATTTTTAAAACATATAAATTTTCAATATCTTTTTCTGTAAAAGTAAATATGGAAACTTATAATTGAATCATTAAAAACCATTTAAGACATTTCATGAGGAAAATATCCATTACTTTTTTTAAAAAATATAATATAAAAAAAATTTAAATTAATTTTCTATGAAAATAACCGTGAAAAATAATAATGTAATCTTTTAGAAAATACTGGTTATTATGTTTGGAAAATTCATCCATGTTACATACATTAAAACAATGACCCCTCTCACATTTTCTATAAAATACCAACAAGAATTGTATGGAAAATGACACAAATATTTCTTTCAAAAAAACTTGTAAAAATTAAAACATGGGTCAAAGTATATTTAATAAATCATTTTAGTAATTTAAAATAAAATTATAAAACAATTGGATGAAAAAGTGTATTCAAGTGAAGAGATACATAAATAAATTTTTTCTTAAAAATAATATTTTTAACACTGAAGTATATAAAGACAGTAAAATGAAGGGAAAAATGTATTCTAATAACATAAAAAAATTATAATTATTGAGTTTCTTGATATATAGATTAAAATATTTCATTTTTTAAATCATAATCATAAGAAACTCCGAGAGATGATGAGATTGTAACATAATAATCTTAACACATTGGAAAACTTGAATCATAATCCCAATAAAAAATAAAATTAAACGAAACATAATAAATAATTAGTAGAAGTATATTCATGATATATCATTTAAAATGGGTAATATATACATCTTATTAAATAATGTTGGTGCATAATTATAATTTATGTCCCCAATAAGGTAATTTGAGAAAAAAATATATCTTACCTCTTTAGTATCTTTTTAACCATAAACACAATGAAAGAGAGATACTCAATGTATATTTATATACCTATAATTTTATGTTTAATATTAAAAATATAAATTAATTGTATGTATATAACCCATATAAAATAAACACATGGTGAAGATGGATTAGGTCTCAACAAAATAAAAGTGAGAAGGAAATCCCTTACCATAAGTCTCATCCTCAATCATAGATTTTTGAAAAATAGTGTAATAAATATATTTTTATTATAAATTTATTAAATAACCCTGAATATATATATTACCATATATGATTTACTTATGAAATGTAATTACCCATTTATTAAAAATTCCACCATAAAGATTTGTTTCAGACAATAAATGATTTGTTCTTCATGTTAATATTAATTTTTAATTTTTGATCCTCTAACATTTATAATGGTTCAATAAAATAAATAATTTAAAACATGATTGTTGATTCCAAAATTCTGAGAAGGTCAACATCGGGATGATAATGAGAAAATGAAGGATCTCGAGAGGGGAGGGGAGGATTCTCGGACCCGGGAGGCAGTTGCGTGAAAGATTTAGAGGGTGTGTGATATCCTCCCTCTGGCGCACAACATTTTGGGCACCCAAGGCGACATCAAGGGGGCGCTTATGTGAAAACCCTCCGAAAATCCAAAGGCACCAATGCACAAGAGCACCCAGGTGGTGGAAATCTGCCCTCCGATGCGTAATAGTTCACACTCCCAAGGTGATGTCAAGGGAACCCTTACGTAGCACCCCTCCGAAAGTTCCAGGCACCGATGCACAATATTAAGAGGGTGCACAAAATAGGGCCTCCAGCAAGAAACCTTTTGCACGCACAAGGTGACATCAAGGGGACGCTTTTGTGTCACCTCTCTGAAACGCCAAAGGCACTGACGCACCAGAGCGCCTGGGTGCGCGAAAGTAGTGCTCCAACACGCAACATTTTGGGTTCCCAATGCGACGTCAAGGGGACCATTCCACATCAAATGCTGAACAATGCCAAAAGGAAATGTCTCACGTAGGTTTGGGAGGCACACAAACGTTTTCAC
Source organism: Viscum album (assembly GCA_963277665.1). Classification (NCBI taxonomy): domain Eukaryota; kingdom Viridiplantae; phylum Streptophyta; class Magnoliopsida; order Santalales; family Viscaceae; genus Viscum; species Viscum album. The sequence goes on along the minus strand of OY728132.1, from coordinate 266,005,835 downwards.
GCCCAATGTGATGTCAACTGATCGTTTGGAAAAAACTCCCCTTTGTGAGCCACCTCTAATGAATATCTCTATAAAACAAAGTGTACCTCCCCCCCCCCCCATCTGGATGGTAATAGAAGATGAAGTGACACTCTGATGTGTGAAAGACACCACTTCCACGACCGTGCGAAAAATACCATAGCCTCCATGTATAAGACCTTGCATGATAGGTCCCCCAAGGGGCCTCCATCGGGTGGGCCGTCTTGGACTTGATTCTCATTCATTTAATTTCACCCAAAGTCATTTGCGCACAAGAGATATCCTTCGCGTTCACGTCTTCTCTTCATCGGACCTCTCTTGCACGCAACCCTTCCATCTTGGGCGCAACCCTTTAATATTGTGCACAGCCCTTCCATCTTGCACCAAACCCTTCCATCTTGTTCGGAACCCTTCCATGTAGCACATAGCGTGTTCTCTTGCACATTATCTATGTCTCTTCCTCACCTTATGGAACCATGTCTGAGCCCCTATTATGCACAACACACCTGTGTCACACGCTCTCTTCCCATGCAGCCATTCATCTTCGCACGGGGTGATTTCAAAGTCCCTTGGACGGTGCTTCATATTGCGTTCCTTCGTCTCATGCTTTTTCACATAGGCACGTTAACAGTTATTTCTTCTTCACATATACATGCTAATGTGGACCCCCAATGGATCACACCATAACACCCCCTCACCACTGCGTTACTGGTACCTCCCCTTCCCCAAGGGCGAGTGGGTATCATTCATGTAAGTCCTAGGGGTGCGGAGAGAACCCACCTCATCTGAGCTACAAGATGTTAAACTGCCAAGCACCATTATCCTCGACACATGGTGTTAAACTGTGACCATGCCTCGTGTGTTGTAAGCGACGTTCCCCACCTTGGAAATTCTGCACGCCCACTAGTCTCCATGGTACTGTTACCATTCCTCACATGGAATGAGATCCTCTTTATTGGAGCGATATTTTTCCGTGGGGAAAGGGAAACCATCTTGGTGTAAGCCCCTAGCCTTTATTGCATAAGGCGACATCCCTACTGCCCCTTTCTTGTTCGATCCCAAGGACCATAGAGGGGGGGTAGGCACCGGAGCCCTCCTTTCTTCAGTTTCAAATCCCTATCCCTTTGGTCTTTGTCTCCACCTGGGCCCCACCCTGGATTAAGTACCAATCACCATCTCCCTGTGCTGCTAACCATACGTAAGCCCCTGTTTCCATTTTCGGATGATAACTATGTTTTAGCCCCATTCCACTTCCCACAGAGTCACCCTTCACGACTTGATTGTTAGGTACTTGCTGCCTCTTGTTTCGCACACCGATCATGACTCATGTGATCTTAGAGTAAGCATTGACTGTGATATCATATTCAGGCTTCCTTAGCGTGTATTCCCCAAACATCATCCCAAACTATACAGACTTTTATCTTTTCTATGGGAAGGTATGTAGGACGCCTCCCTGAGGTTCAATCCCAACATCCATTGGTCTCAACCATCTTCACATTAGTTCCCACCAACCCAAATTACACAGACATTAATCCCTTCCAAGGCATGGTACATAGGATGCCACCCTAAGGTTCAATCCCACCATCTATTGGTCCCGACCATCTTCACATTGGTTCCCACCCTTCTAAACTATGCAGAATTAGATCCTTGATAAGATAAGGTAAATAGAAATCCTCCTTAAGGATCAAGCCCCACCACCAATTCATTCCAACCATCATCATGTCAGTTCCCAACCTTCCGAACTACGCGGACATTGATCCTTTCTAAGGAAGGGTACGTAAGAAGCCTCCCTCAGGTTCAAGCCCAACAACCAGTAGTTCTAAACCCCTTTTCACCTTAGTTCACCTTCATCCGATATAAAATTAAACTATATTCCCCTATTTGTCCCGCATGACAATAAACTATCCCCTGTCCAACGGTAAGCCGTTGTGCCTCCATCCATTGGTAATACATTGTTCTCTCATCCAACGGTAAGCTGTTGCAAACCCCATTCAGTGTTAAGAATTTGTCAACCTAAACCCAGTGGTAAGCCATAGTCGTCCTTTCTGTTGGGACCCATATCTTTGGTCCGTCCCAGTGATTCCATACCAACCATGGGCTATTAACAACATGTAAGCCCCATTATTTCATCGTGTCTTTGTCCTATGTGCACACCCCCGATCCTATATCCCCAACCTAAACTATGCAGACATTGATTCCCTGCCATGGGGATACGTAGGAGGTCTCTACGAGGCTCAAGCCCCACATCATTGTTGCCTACGAGTCAACTCAATCTAATGCTCCATTCACTTCATGTAACCATCCTTCATCCATCTCGATTCTTACCGCCACTTCCTGATGAGATCATGCCAATTCACCTCTTCACTACTTCTAGAAGTAACCGGGTAACTAACCACGTGTTAGCCCCGACATCAGTGTTCCCTTTAGAGGTTTCACCCATTTGATACACTCTAGTCACTGTTCTAATCTGTATGATCTATCTCTACTAGATGTTAAACCTATGGCATACCCTATGTTAAACATAGGAATCTGATGAGAACCTTAGATACATGCCTATGGAATATAATTCCCTGCATTCAACGTGGGATGCCTCGAGCGTCCGCACCCGAGAAAAGCCCTATAATAAGGAGAAGAAAACCAGAAGCACTAGTGTTCGAGTGTGTAGACACGCCAGTGATTTCCAACGCGACTACTCCCCCGAACGAAGGTTATTACCCAGGTCGGACCCCTAGAATGTCCAAATAGAAGTAGTGTAATTAACCGGTGTCCACGAAGATATGGAATTGAGAAGAGATTCAGGAACAACTTCTTTGTCGATAAGGGAGACCCGTATAAGGTGAAGAGTTATGAGGATGAATCCATGGAAGGAGGAACTAACATCCATTCATATAATTTTGATCATGTAGCAAACGTCCCTGAACAAGCAATAGATACTACCCGCCTTTAGAAAGCGGGAATGAGTGGAAACAGCTAGCACGTCCTCGCCGTCCTCATGAGACGGATGCGCGCGCCCTAAGGAAAGCGTCAGAAAAAATTATATAAATATCATTTTTATTCAGTATATATGTATTTAAATTGATTCTTAAAAGATAGATATAGAAAATGAAATATAGTTTTCACAGAGATGATAGGTCATATGTACGCATGAACATTGTTGACATTTTCTTAAATAAAAAAATGAAATAAATTTCAATATTATATTTTAATTATAGAATCAATTTTTTCTTATATATCAGATATTTTTAATTAAAATAATATTTATTAACTTCCATGTATGTTACAAAAAAGTGACAAAGCTTATCGAAGCTATATTCCACCATACACAAGAATGATGTTATCGTATTCCCACAAAATGGAAGGTGAGAAGGAAAATATGATATAATGGCTATATAAGCATAAAAATATCATAAATATCACATATAAAAAATATATCCATCATTATATCCATCTGTTATTGGTGGAGATGGAAAACAAATAACATCAGTTAGCAAGGCGGTAGTCCACTGTACATATGAATGATGATTTCGTAACCCATTTAATGGAATATGAGAAAAACTTAGTTTATGATATTAATTTAATAACATATAAGTTTTTTATATGATATTTTTATTATATATTCCTATTTAAATAATAATTTACGGGGGTGGAGAAGGAAATAATGTAAAATTCTTGGTTAGAAATGTTTACACTTCTTTAGAAAACAACGTTTGGTTTTCACTAAATAGATTCATTGGCTAGATTGATGACCAAAAAAGGATTCTAGTATGATATAAAGGATTTAATAAATCTATTTTATCTGGTATTGACCAATACAAATGGTTTTGTGAGTGTTAATAGGATAATAGAAGTGGTGGAAATTTATATGTGAGGTTGAGCGGCACAAATATAGTTTTTAAAAAGAAAAAGGTGTTCCCAAAATTTTCACTATAAAAAGGCTCTCAAATGGTCTTATATCAGAAATAAAAGATATAAGGTCGATTTAATTCCATAATGTGGGTGCTTTACAAGTTTTGGGTCATTTTTACCCGTTATCGTTTTGAGTTTAACCCCTGGAAAGCACATTTTAACCTCGACTATGGTAATTTTTTTTTTCTATTTTCACTATTCTGTATTGTTAAAAATTATGTAGGCCTTATTAAATAATTTCAGTTATAATGATTCTAAATATGGAATAATTTTTTTTCAAATTACATTCACATATGTGGAAAACATTAATTTAAAAATAATCAAACAAACATTATGAGAAACTAGTTTTTTCAAAGTGAAATTGATCAAAAGATTAATTTTCATTATAAGAATTAGAAATGAAATTGTTACCCATGACCTAAATTATATTAATTGATAAATGATGAACAAATATTACCTTTTAAATTATATTAAAAAAAGGAATGTTTTTAAATTCATTAATTAAAATTATAATTCCAAATAAATAATTGTCTTTTTTTACTATTAATCAAAATAATTAACTACATGGAAAATTATAAAAAATTAGCACTAAGATAATTTTGAAATAGTGATTTAAAAAATGAATTTAATTTGTTTCTGATAATTTTTCTATTGTTTTAAAAAGAAAATCATAAAACAACCATGCAAAAAGCGGTAAAATTCATTTTAGAAAAATACTATTTTAAATCATTAAATTTGATTTATTGTTATTTTTTGTTTTGAAAACACATAATATAAATGATAAATATTTTATTGAATATATAATAATTAAGCTTATGTAAATTCACACACCAATTTTTATTTATTTAATTTTTTGAGATAAAACATGTTTGAGCATATAAAAACTGTTTTTTAGAAAAAGATTTCATTTATATAATTTTTTTTTAATTTTTAATTAATTGGTCACTAAAGAATTAATTATATATATATGAGTAAATCCTATAATTTTATAATTTAATTATTCATAATCATACCTTATATTCCAATGTTATAGGTGATAATTCTCATATTAAATAATAAAATTTTAATATTAGGACATGTTTAGTTTGAACTCAGTTATGTTTGTGACATAAGAAAAACTCAGTTTTCAATGCAATGAAAAACGTAGAAATGATTGAATTTTTTTTGAAAATTATATACATCAATAAATTTTTGGGTGTTTTTGTTTCCATTAAATTAACTTTTATTAAAGTTTTTCTTGAATATTTGATTCTTTAATTTTTTTTAAACTATTGTAATGATGTATATGATAGGTAGTTTGGTTATATAAATGGTTTTCCATGTTTTGGTGGGTAATTCCTTAGAAAAAATGGTAAATTTTTTAGTTCAATGGAAGTTTATTTTTCTAATTTTATTTTATTCCTTATAACCATTTCATAAAATTCCATTGGTGGGATTATTTACAAAAAATTAATGTTAATGATATTTGGTCCATGTTTGATTTCTAAAGTAGGGCGTTGATTTGTTTAAAATTGGTTTCCTTATTTTAGATAATGTTCCCTTATTATAAATTGGTTCTCTTTGTTTAAATGGGTTTTCAATGTCTAAAAGTGGGATCATCTTGTTTTAAAAAAAATTAAGGTATTACTTATATATATATATTAGTGGTTTAATTGAATTTATTGTGCTCATTATTTAGTTTTTTTTTTGTAAAAGGTGGTTTTAAAAATGTATTCCAAAATGTGTATTTCAGGATTTCGTGGTACATAACCCTTTGAAATATTGTGTGAAAGATTAATTTTATTGATTTATATTTCAACCCTCTCTGATCACCATAAATACACAGTGATTATGATTCTAATCATGTTTAAATTATAAAAGGAATTATAATTCGTGTAATATATTTTTTGTTTTCGAATACTATTTATAAAAATCCCAGATTACCATCTAAATCGATATCTAAGACAATTTTACACTAACCCAAAGACTGTTCCCATTCTTCACAGGCCAATGAAAATCACTTGGGGATCTATAAAAAACCATTAGTAATGATATCAATTATAATATAAAACTTTAATCAAAGTACACTATGGAAACAATTTCATATAAAAAAATCAATACATACATCTCAGAGTACAAAGAGACACAATAGTAAATGAAATCAAAATATAATAACCAAATCCTATCTCCTAGTGGTCCATGACCACCCACCATGTCCCAAGCCACCCACCCTCAGTTAACCAAGAATAAAGCCTTATTGGAAGATGATATCATGATCACATGGTATAAGAATATGTGGGCTGCAAACATTAAATGGTACAAACATAATGTGAGCTATACAACCCAGTTGGATTCCACAAAATATTATATACAGTTACATATAATTACATTCAAATATTATAAAAGTGGATTATAATAAAGTGCGTATAAATCTTTGTTTAAAATTAGAGTTTTAAAAATTTCAAAAATAAATTATCAAACCAATACTGTAAAATATTTCTTTTTCAGCATTAAATAACAATCATTTACTTAAAAGAATTTTAAAAATATTTCACATGTTCCAGTTGGATAACCGAGAAAAGATAATAATACACACATGATATAAAAAAATACATAATAATCAATACAAAAGAGTCAAGTTTCATAACAAAAATAAATAGGTTGATCAAGAATAGTAATAAATTAATAAAGGAACCTACAGTGCTGTGAATTGATAATGAGTATTACCTTGTATTGAATATCATGTATATAGATGTCGTGGTTACAAAATGTAACAACCCTGACCCCAATATCCCATAGTCGAAGGTAATTTTATTAAAATGGAATAAATACAATAGATCACATTTCCATGTATCGATTATTTTTGTAGTCCTGAAGGAACTAGACTCATACATGGTCCCCTTAATATAATATAAAATAAACACAATTCATAATAAACAAAATAAATTGCTTATTACCACTTATTCAAAGATTCATTCTTTACAACTTGGGGAAGAAAAACAAATTAAAGGGTGAGATCAAATTATCAGTAAGGTATATATGGAACAATAATAAGTAAATAAATGCCAATAAATAATAAAAATTATAGAAAATTAATAATATAAAAAACACATGTCATCAGTATACTAATAATAATAATGAATCCATAGATTTTTTCATAGTGAAAACCTCATAGAAAGAAATAACTGAATTATGAATAAAGAAAATGCTTATTTATTGGATGTCAACAATCTGTAACATGATCCATTATACCATCAAGACAGTTTATGTATTTTTTTATAAAACTATATGATTCTGTTTGGAAGAAAACATGAAGGGTTTTCCACCATATGTTTTTCCTCATAAGACATGTTATTGCATCGAGGGTCGATAAGAGTCCCCACCTATCGCTGCAAGTCCAAATTATTGTTTATAAATAGTTTGAATTGATGAAAAATATTACTTATCAATATATTTTTATTTATTAGAATAATGAAAAAAATAATTTTATATAGATAAAGATAATTTTAAATGAGATCATTGACAATTTAGTGAGGAAAATAATCATTAAACATTCTAAAATGTCTTGTAAAACATTGACACATTTGAACCATAATCCCTATGAAAAAATAACACTAAAATAAATTTAGAGTATCATAATAATAAGAAGACTCATGATATGATATATCAATGTAATTAAATAAAACACACATAAGGAATATTTGGTGAACAATGCCAATATCCAAAAAATGTAAAAATGAGTTGATATAAATCAATTTTTACATTGGAAATAAGAGTTATTTTGGAAAATAATTCGAATTGGTCATAAAACCAGATTGTAAAAATTTATAACCTAGAAATTAAAGGTTTTGTAAATTAAAATTTTTTGATGTCATAAATGAGGTCAATCATGTAAAAATAGTTCTTAAGTGAAATTATAATTGAGCTTCTTTGTGAAGTTTAAAAAGAATAATAAAGAGTTTTTAAAATAAAAAAGTAATAATCTTTTTTATAAACAAGAAATGAAAATAGAAATATTTCCATAATATAATTATTTATTTAAGAAAAATAGTGGTTCTTTAATACATATTATTTGTGGCAATTGAAAATGGGTAATAAATTGGTAAGTTTCCTTTTAATCGAGCTTACTTATCGAGAGAAATAAAAAAGAAACCACCTCAAACCTGAATTTCTCAATAAAATAAAGATACAATGATCTAGATAAATGGGTTTGGAACATATAAATATAATGTAGAATATGTATATAAATATAATTAAGGATTGAATTAGGGTAATGAGGGATAAAATGTAACCCTAATAAAAAATGGATGTCCGGGGAGAAACCCTTACGCTATGTTCGAATGTGTTCTGCACTTGATCTTAATTTCCTACATAATTAGATTAAATAAACCAATTAATTAATTCATAACATTTTATATATTTAATTTATTTATTTTAAATTTATTATGTTCATTTATAGAATTTTTTCTGACTTATAAGATATAATTTTAACATTCAGGAGCATTCGTTTCCTTGGTATTCATGATAAGTTTATTTGTATACATGTATGATGAATAATGTAAAATGAGAATAGTTATACAAAATAGATAATATATGTCATTTACTAAAATATATAATATTAAATGGTTATATATGTCATTCGGTTATATGGTATGAGAATGAATCATTAGATAAAATGCTAATGTTGAACTCTAGTTAATTATGGTGAACTTTCGATTATCTCAAACAAGTTTTATCTTATTAATTAATATTATGTATACATACTAGTTCTAAAACATGATATGACTTATAATTTGTAGAATTATGTATTATTAAACCATAATAATGGTTTTAAATACTACCTTGAAGGTGGGAATTGAAAATAAATGCGTATTTTCCACAATGAAGGTAAATCGGCACATCATGAACAATATATTAAATTTTAGAATAAAATGTAGAAGATAATGGGATTAGTGATGGATTTTCTATTAACATGCAAGAATTATAGTATATATAATATATTGGAGATATCATGATTATTTGGAAAGATGTGTTGAGGGAAGGATAAGAAAAGAAAAGAAATAGAATAGAAAATAAACAAAAACTAAAGAGGATTTTACCTCTTGAATTTCTTCTCCTTGAGAACCACCTTAAAAGGAATGTGATTTGCATTTTGGTGAAACCAAAGGTTCCAAGATGTGGGTAAGAGGCCTTGGAAGATTATTGGATAATAATTTTACAAGTTTTACATCTTAAGAGGTGTGAAGAGAATAGGTGGTGAGTGGTGGTATTTATATTGGAGGAGAGGGGTGTTTTCTCATCATTTTATTCATTAGTTTATTATTTGGATTCAAGCATATCAATAGGTTATGAATTATCACTAAATATATTAAACTAATGAAGGATATTTCTATATTATGTTACATACATCAGAAACTACCCATGTAATAGTGTATTTAAATTTTAATATATATATATATAAAGTAAATTAATATATTTTACTATTCACTAAAAATTCATGTATTTCAGAAAAATAGCAAAAAAATATCCCTATCCATTTTATTGATTTGTTTAATTCAAAAATCAACTCCATTTTATTAAAATAATTTTTCAAATTATGAGAAATATAATTTTTAATTAAGAATATCATTTTCTTGGAAAATAACAATTTTAAATTATAACAAATTTAATAACTCTTTGAAAAAAATAATTAATGGCACATTAAATTTTCTTATAACCATAAGACAAAAAAATTTTAATTTATGAATTAATTTTATGAAAATATGTTTTCTTCTAAATAATTTTATTAATTATAAACTAGAAAATAAATATTTAATTTTATAATAAATATAAAAAATTAATTAATAATTTCAAAAAAATATATTTTCTTAACTATGATATAAATATATAATATTACCATTTATAAGATGCCTAAATTTTATTTATAATTTCATATGTGTGGTTTCTATTCTATTGGATTCATTACTATTCCTAAGGGTCACATTATTATTCCAAAGGTCAAGTTACTATTTCATTAACTAGTTTTCCTTATTTTCCTGAAAAAACATCTTATTTAATTCATTATTCACTTATAAAGGTTTTTTTTCTCTATGGGATTTTATATGATTTATAAAATTTGAAATAATTTTGGGTGTAATGTTTGATATCAAATGAATTGAATTTACATAATATTATATATACCATAAAACCATGAGATGTTATATTCTCCCCTCTGTTAATTTTGTCCTTGAAATTTTTCATGATTATTGCCTTCTAAAAGATGAAGGTAGATCTTCTTCATATCTTCTTCAGGTTAACATGTTGATTCTTCCAATTTATGGTTTCTCCAAAGAACCATTAATGGTCGATTCATCTGATTTCTCAGTACTTCTCTCTTGTGTCGATAATATTTATAGTCTCTTCACAGTAAGACAACTCAAGTTCAAATTATATTTCTTTATAGGTGAGTACTTGTGTTGGGCCAAGAATTTATTTATTCAACAATGATATATGGAACACATCATGTACATTGTTGAGACATGGATGCATTTTTAATCAATACACTATAACATCAAATATTTCCAGAATATTAAAAGTTTTGATGTATATAGGGATGAGTTTCCCTTTCTTACCAAACATTTAAGACACCCTTACTTGGAGATACTTTCATAAAGACATGATCTCCCACATGAAATTCCAAATAATGTATCTGGTTGTCAATATAACTCTTTATTCTACTTTGATCCAAATATAATATGATTTTGAATAGTCATTACATTTTGTGTTGTCACATTAATACATTTTGGGCCTCACAGTTTCCTTTCACTAACTTCCTCCCAACAAGTTCTAGTTCGACATATTTTCCCATATAATGCTTCATGTGGCACCATTAGAATATAGGAAAGGAATCTATTATTGTTGTAAAATTCCACAAAAGGTAAATACTTATCCCACATACCAGGAAAGTCAAATAAGAATGATCTAAACATGTATTATAATGTTTTAATAGTCCCTTCAGACATTCCAATGACTTGAGGGTGATAATAAGTACTCTAATGAATCTCATTATCCAAATACCTTAGAATAAGTTTCCAAAATTTTGATGTAAATTAGGGTTCTTGATCAGAAACAATTGATAGAGGTGGACCATGAAGTCTTATAACTTCATTAATATAGAGTCATTATAACTGTTCATGAGAAAAATATTCTCTTAAAGAAAGCAACTGAGGCGATTTTGTAATATGATCAACAATAAAACTTGTTTCATTAGTTACTCTAGGTTTATATGGTATATCTATAGAAAATTACATCATAATTACATCCCACTTCCACATATAAATAACTAGAGATTTTATGATTCCTAGATGATGTTGTCTCTCATCCTACACTTGATGACAAACAAGAGACTGTTATACAAAGTCATAAATTTTACACTTCATGTTATATGAAAAAAAATGTTCCTTCATACCTCTATAAATCATGGTACTACCATATATTAAAGGAATATTTGTGATATGTGCATCATCTAATAGTTCCCTTTTTATCTCTAGTATTTATGGGACCCATGAACTCTTTACAAATTTCAGAATTCCATCCTCATACATGATGTGTGCCAATCTTCCACCCCTAATGGGTTTAATTTTCTTTTTAATATTCTCATTATCAGATCGAGAGATTAATATCTTCTCTAGAAAAGATGTTTTAGAAATAATTTGAAAAATGAGTGGGGTTACATTCCCTTAAAACTTCCCATATCCATTTTTACTATATCCATGAATATAAGATCTTTCTTAATCCTCATTTGGGTAAAAAGTTTGTGATCTTTCTTGGATAATACATCTTCTACCTTAAATTCCATTCCTAGGTGGTAGTGTATTGAGAAATAATAATCTTTTAGTAAGTCGATCCGTCTCATTTTCCTCATGTCGAGTTCATTTTGTATTAGTATATATTTCGACCTCATGTTATCAATATATATCTTACATCTTTCAACATAATGGTAGTCTCTCCATATCTTCAATGAGAATATTATAGCTACTAAAAAAGATCATGAGTTTGATAATTTTTTTCATAAGTCTTTAGTTACTATAATGAACATGAAATAACTTTTTCATTTTCCATAAGGACACAACCCAGTCCATTATTCAATGCATCACTATATATGAAAAACCCGTCATTTCTTGATAGAAGAGTCAAAATTATAGCATTGAAAAAATGAAATCTTCCTTTATTCAAAAAAATCTATAAATTATTTTTTCTATGATAACTGTACTGCTTTATCTGTGAGCTTGGTTAATATATTAGCCAGTTGATAAAATTTTGAACAAAACACAGATAGTAACTTGAAAAACCAATAAAAATATATACCTCTATAATGTCCATTGGAATTCTCCATTCTTGGATTTCAATTTTCTTTGTATAATCAACTAAGATTCCATACTTAAAGATAATATATTCATGAAATAAAACTATTTGAATCTAGAATTCACACTTTGTAAATATCCCAAATTACCAATTTCTTCGAAGATACTTTAAAAGAATCTGTAGGCGGTTCTCATAGTCCTCATAGCATTTTGATTACACTAATATATTAACAATAATTATGAAAACAAAATTGTCAAGATATTCCATAAAGAATTTATTCATTAGATCCTTGAAAATATGCAGTGTATTAGTCACTCCAATTTGAAACACTTTAAATTTATAATGACCATACATTGTTCAAAATGCTATCTTTGTAACATGTTCTTTAATGACATGCAATTTATGACTTTTAGAGTGACAGTAAATCTTTGAAAAATATTTTCCTCTATGAATTTGATCAAATATATCATAAATGCGGGGAAGAGGTTACTTGTTATTTATTTTAATATCATTGACTTCTCTATGGTCAATGTATATGCCTAAGGAACCATCATTAATTTTTACAAATTTAATGGTGGCTACCAATGGATAAAATATAGTGTGATTAAATCCATTATTATATATATCCTCTAGTTCTATCTCCATCACCACTAATTCCATAGTTTTAATTTTATAGGGAGACTTTTATATTGGTCTTTCATCAGGGATTGGATCAATGGTAAATTCAACATCACTTTATATGGGTTGTATAAGTAATTCCTTATAAAATAAATCAATTTATTCTTTGAAAATTGTTATATATTCAATTATAATATCACTTTACTCATCCCTATATTTAGTTTTCAATTCCTCTCCTTGAATTTAATTCATTAGATATACCAGGGGTGGATCTAAATTAGAACTAGATGATGAAGTTTATTCTCTAACGATAATGGATTCTACATCTTCCTCACAAATAATAATTTCCTTATTCTTGAAATAAATTGTTTCATAATATTTTTAAATCCAGTCCATAATGATTATTATATCAAATTAAACCATTGGTATGATGATAAGGTCATCAGATAAAGAATATTTATGTTTCATAAAGGGGAAGAGACATCACATTTTTATTGCAATATGACTTACTTTTAGAGTTTTTATTGATAAATCCCTTATTAAATCAAAAGTCAAATGACTATTTTTTTTGGGAATTGGGTAGATATAAATTAGTATGATGATAAAAAATAAAATAATGTAATGGATAGATTTGAAGATAGGATTAATGTACCTTCTACCATATCATTGGTAACTTCTAATTTAGTTGTAGTGATCGCTTAATATTATCCATCTCATCTTGGCCTATTCTGTGGTATATTCCCCTAACTCTTGGGATATTGATTTGAATCATGCCCCATTTAATTAATATTGATTCATTTAATATCATTGAATTTTTAAATCTTCTTGCAGTCATTGTCTCGATGACCCTTTTATCCTCACATGTAGAAAACTTTCATGCCTTTCAAGCATATTCCATAAAGAATCTTCCCACAATTTTCGGATAATTGAAATTGCTTCCTTCCCTTCTTCTTATTTGGCACTTCACCCTTTATATGTTTATTATACGACCTCTTATTCACTTGATTTACCTCGAAAAAATATGATCTAGAAAATTTCTTTTGTATTTTGATGGAACTTAATACTATTTCATCTTATAATTAAAATGTTTGAGAAGCTAGTTCCCTTCAGATAAATGGTTTAAGAACCTAAAATAAATGATTAATCATTATTTCCTAATCGTTCACTTAATCTATAACATACATGGATGTTCTTTTCAAATTATCTGCATACTCTATGACACTCTCTACGTCCATTTTCATTTCGAAAATGAATTTTATATTCTTTTAAATTAGCTACTCAAATGGGAAATATTTGTTTAAAAATGTTTATTTAAATATTCTTAATTCCATGTGTTCTATTTCTTCTTCCTCTTCTTTATTCTAGATCAGATACCAGCATTGATCAATATCTCCCTCGAGACAATAGACTACCAATACTATCTTTTCATTTTCATTGCATCCTAATACTATATATTTGTTTTAAAGGTACTTGATCCACTTCTTAGCTACCAATGGATTAGTATTCCCACTAAAATACCAGGTATTCATCCATATGAAACAATCTAATAGAGGTTTAGTATGGTTATTTGATATAACCTGAGAAAGATGTCCTTAAATGTTCATGATCTGCTCTGATCCAACACAGACTGTGTTGGTTTTCTTGGAATGGAAAACCATACATTGTACGCATGTATTGATTTCATTACTTCAATTATGAAACTTTCATAAAAAATAGAATACAATAACTTTGGTTATAAATCATAATTCCAAATTTTGAACTATAAATATAGTTGACATAAATGGAAAATTTATGCATATCTAATCTCAAAAACATGGTTTCTTTGGGGAAATATTTAATTTTTAATAAATAATTATTTTTTTTAATAGAATGAGAATTATCCTAATCATATCACTTAGGAGTATCAAAAATGGTGTGTACACATTATTGTGTACCTGTTTACAATAAGTCAGTCTTGATGTGCCTTGTAAATGTTGTTATCCCTTCATACATCTGTTCCAAAACCACATCCGCTTATAGTATAGAGATAGAGATTTATTTCCTGAAATACCCACTTAATATCTACCATAACAAAATTCTAGGAAGATCTTATTTGAATATACTCAATTTTTATCTTATGGTAATTTTTCAAAATCAATTTTCCACAGTTTCTACGAAAATTCATTTGTTACCAACATTAAATACTGCGACCCTAGCATCCCAGTTTCAGATATCATTTTTTTACAATGGGATAGTCTCAAGAGATCACATAAAAAAGGATCAATCATTTTAATATTATTTAAGAAACTAGATTCATACATGGTTCCCATATTACATTATTAGATAACCATAGTACATAACAAAGATAATAAAATACTTCTTGTCACTTATTCAACGATTAATTATTCACAACCTGGGGAATAAAAATAGATAAAGGTGAGATATTAAATTCTCAAATATGGGTTATATGGAACAATAATAAGTGAATAAAATTCAATAAGGAATATATATTTTGGGAAGGTAAATAATCTGAAAAGAATAATATAATTGTATATTTACAATGATAACGCATCAATAGATTATGTCATAGTGAAAAAATCATGGAAAGTAAGAACTAAAAACTAAATGTAGAAAATGATTATTTATTGAATGTTATATGTCTTGAAAATTAATAATTATACAATCCAGATGGCTTTACCATGTGGGTAAAATCCATCCTTCTTTTTTTGGTAAAAATGGTAAAGGGTTTGTCTGTAACTGTTTTTTCTCACAATATGTGTCGATGCATCAAGGGGCTATAACGGGCCCCACAAATCACTACACATCCAATGAATTGTTTATATATAGATTCAATACAGGAAATTTTTTAATTATCAATATATATATTTATATGAAGATTCAGAAAAGAAATTTGAAATATATAAAGGTACTTTTAAATGATTGGAGATCTCTTGAGGAAAATAATAATTAATCAATATAATGTGTCCCAAACCACATTGAAGTAGTTAAATCATAAAACCTATGATGGAATAACATTCAAAGAAACTTATAATATCATCGAAATAACAAGAATAATGATATGATATATCAAGGGTGTTCCATACACTATACATAAGGAATAATTGGTGAACAAGGCATATATCCCATTAAAGTAAAAATGAGACGAGAAAAATACCTTTTTTACATTATAAAGAAGAGTTATTTTAGAAAATCATATGTATTTTTAATAAAATAAGATAGTAAGAAAATATATACCATAATATAAAAGGATAGGTCAGTTAAATTATGTATGAGGCATAAATCACTTCTAATAGGTAAACGGATTTTTTAAGAGGTTAGATTTGATCCTCTTTAGTGTGGTTTAAGGAAATTATTAAAGAGTATTAAAAATAGAAATATTTAAAATTATTTGTATAAAAAGGAAATTTAAAAATATATATTTTCATAAAAAATATGATATTTCATGAAAAAATTAGTATCTTAAAATAGATTGTGGGTGGTACTTGAAAATGGGTATGAAATTAGGTAGTTCCCTTTAATCAGTCTTTCTTATCTGGATGAAAAAAAAGAAACCTTATAAAACAAGAATTTACCCATCAATGAAATTTGAAATAGTTGAGATAAATCTATTTATAATATATAAATAAAAATTTAAAATAATTATATAAGAATAATTAAGGATAATATTAGGGTAATCAGAGAGAAAGTGTACCCTGAATGAAAATGTGGACGTTCGAGGAGAATGTAACACCCCAGGTAAATGAAGAATATGAAATTTTCATATTTATCCATATTTGTGAACAAAATATTATTATTACATTAAAGGGGACGCTATGCTCGATGGCGCACCCAATACGCAAAAACGAGTTTCTTGGGAATCTTACGTTTCACTCTAATAATAAAATAATATTATTTTAAATGGTAGTTAACGCCTAGCTGTTGTAAGGGAGAGAGTGAACAGAACTAAATACAAAATGATTATATATTTTTGTCAAATATTTTTACTTTTATCCAATAAATGTTAAAGACATAAAATGCGAATGAATCCAATTTTAAGCGTAAATATTCTAATATTCTATAAAAGGTCGATTAACCACCTTTTAATGGTGAACACTTTTTAAATACACTTTTTGACAATTTCATATGTTATATTAGACCAAATTAAATTATTATTTATAATCGGGACATCAAAATTTACATTGTGTAAATTTTTGGTATTTTTCTGATAAAGTTCATTTTTTAATGAATAGTGAAAAATGTTATATTTTAATTCAAAACCTCTTATTAGCCTAATTTATTTATATTATTAGATTATATTTTGAATTTTTTTAAGTAAAATTATAATATATTTTTACCATTTAATCTAATATTGGTAATTTTAATTAATTTCACTTTGAAATTGGACTTGCACTAGTGTCAATCTTTTAATAGATATTGTTTCTTAAAAACACGCTATTTGTTTTGACAACGAGGATTTATTATTAAATTAATTAATACAAATTATTTGTTTTTAATTTTTTAAAATAGACATCATTAATGAATTCATAATGTCAAATATATCTTAGGGTGAATTTTTGGTATTTTTATGAAAAACTTCAATTTTTGAGGAATAGTGAAACCACTAAGTGGTAGTTAAAAAACAGATTTTTTGTTTATATGAAACATTACCACTATTGTGTTTTGATTTTAAAAAATCCAACATACATGGTTTTAATTAGTATTTAAATTGTGTTTCAATGAGATTCAAATAATTTTTTGGTGAATAGTAACTTTTATGTTTTAATCGCGATTAGAGGTAATTAGTGTAGTTTAAGGTAAAAATAATGTTTTAATTATATGAAATAACCATGAAACATGTACTACAATTATTTTATGAGTCATTTCCGACAAATACAATCCATGGGTCAACTTGGGGACTCCATGGAGCCACTTTGGTTGGAAAATGACATTAATACCTTTTTATTTAATGTTAAAATTAAAATGTTACAAACATGTGTTGTTTTACTAAAACAATTTTTACATGGTGTTATACAAGTCATATTTTTGACTATAAGTATTCATTAAAAAGATAAAAATATTTCCTACATCATGATATTTTTTTAAGAATTTTTAGACACTAAATAAATTAAATTATATATGACACCATGATGATGCCATGATTACCTCATTATTTAACGATTTAAATAAAATGAAAAGATAATGTAAAATTTAAGACCTATACTTGTCACAAACCTATTTTATGGGTGGATTTCGAAACCCTATCACCTTAACCTAGAAATATATCATTTCGGGACCTTTAAAATCCTAAAATCATTATATAATAAAGTAATATATTATAAATTTCCAAGAGTGCCCATCCTCTCCTCTTATAAAAGGCCCCGACCTCTACCGCCTTACACACACCTCTCAAGCCTTTGGATTGGAAAAACCATGCCCATTTAATCTCTAAATATCCCTATATTAATCATTGAAGCCTCACCTTTGGAATAATTCTCTTCAAGAAACCATTTTGGTTCAAACCAAGAGGAGTTACCTGATTTAAAGGTAATGTCTTCACTTGTGTTTTTTTGTTTTATTTTGCTTCTCCGACCCCCTAAACTCTTTTTATTACCTTTTTTTGAAACAAACCCATTATCTTAAATATACTAGGATGTTTTTATAAGATTTATTCGAGCTAAACATTCACACACCTCCGTTTAATGGTTAAAGAACATACTGTTTCTATGGATTGCGAATTACTGCCTCGCAAAACGATGATTGTTCAATATTCTTTTAACACCTTCAAAGGTGGCCATTAAGATGTCACTATATTTATATATGATATATAATATGTTTATTCTTTCCTTAAGCTTCTTTATTTTTCATTTATTGCATAAATTTATGGTTTCCATTATGGGTAAATGCGATATCTTCATTTTAGGAAGTGTGGACTACCGCCCCCTCAAAGTGATTTGATTCATTAATGCCATATGTGGGACGTATAAAGGATTTAATTAATGGTATTACATATTATATCATACTGTAATTATAATATACCTTTATATCATTATTATTTCATTCCATTGAATACAAAAAAAAATGAATGTAGCGTTCATGCGTACGTACGGCTTACCGTCTCCATGAACGGTACATTTCATTTTTTATCACCAAATGTTATGTACTATTATAAGTAAATATATATAATGGCTATATATGTAATATATTACAAATAAATGATGGATATCATTCTGTAATTATTATATATATATATATATATCTCTCATTTTGTTTTAATTCCTTTAATATTACAGAAAATGAAAGTAGCGTTCATGCGTACGTACGGCCTACCGTTTCCATGAATGATGCTTTTAATTTTTTTATCTCCAAATGCTATGGAATAGTATAAAATGAATATATACTGGATATATATGATATTTAAAATATCAATAATATTATGGATATTATGTACCTATAACTACATGTAAAATTATTTTCTAACAAGTTCAATTTTTACTAATGTACCGAACATCGCCAAAAATGTCTGATATGAACTCACTTTATTAACCAAATATTAAAATATTATAATATGTGATATGAAATGGATAATAATCTTTAAATTATGTTCTTATGAAATTATAAATTGAGAAAATTTTATTATTCAGGAGATTAATGAACGATCGAGTCATGTCAGACACGAGGTAAGGGATTCTACCCCTCTCTTTCTTTTTAAGTACACTCTTTTATGTCATTCATTTTAAGCTCATATTTATTATGATTGTGATGTTATTTTATATTACTATTATTGTACTTTTTATGTTCATGTTATGAGAGACCCTATTTTCTCTCATCAATCCATTTTGGATGTTTTGAGTGGCGCTGTTAGGCTGTCGAATTTTCGTAAGAGATCCAACCTCTCTCTTTCTTTTTAAGTACTCTCCTTTAGGTCACTTATTTTAAGCTCGTCTTTGTTATGTTGGGGGATGTTATTTTATATTCCGATTTCTTTAAATTTTATTTTAATATGTTGAGAGACCCTATTTGATATCATCAATCCATTTTTGGAAGTTTTAAGTGGTTCCGTTAGGATGCCGAGTTTTCGTAAGGAATTTTTCATCTCACTTTTATTCTCATGAGATTTATGCTACATTTTCCACCAATTCCTTTGAGTGGTGTATTTACTACCCATTATTATACTCTTGGTGTAATATAATTTCATTTATGGGTATTTAAATATTCATTTTATGACCCTTCTTCAATGGGGTGTACGTTTCAAAAGTTACCCAACTCGGTAAGGGAACCTTTCACCCTCCACTTTTTAAAAGACTTATTTTGTTATGTCTTTTAATTCACATAATATTATGTTGGGATATGTTCTCCTATATCCTTATTGATGTAAATTTTATTTCCAAGTGATGAGATACCCTTTTTATCTCTCATCAACTCATTTTATGAATTTTGAAGTGAATTCGTTAGGCTGTCAAATTTTTGCAAGGGAACTTCTTAACCCAATTTTGATTCTTTGGGATAAACTTGTACTCCTTGAATATGTAGTTCTATGAATATGTTTGAATAACCTCTGATTGTTTTACACTTAATATCCACTTATATTTGGTGTATTCGTTTGTCACACATAATTATATAATTGATTTATCCTTAATCAAAGGATACCGTCTTTATATGGGACTTCATCTCAATCTCCTTTCATTGAGGCATATTTTGTTTTATACACAACCTTCTTTTATACGGTGTATAAACCCCTTTTAATTTTACGTTTATCCAAAAGTAATCTTTTTTATATGATGCATTTTACTAAATGACAAAAGGGAATTTTTTTTTTCGTACGTAAGCGGTGACAACGACATCTCCGCCGCCGTGAACATTATTTGATTTTTGACTTCCTCTACAAGCCATACCCATTTTTTTAAATCAAAAATATATACCATGTTTTACTTTTATTTTATTCTAGTATTGAAAATGGTTTTCATATTGTTTTAATATCAATGTGCTGTATTTATATCTTGTGATTGAAAAGTGGAAATGTTATGTTCCCTTTATGCATGTTTTATGTGATACAATTATGTTATGGTTTTTGGGCATTATTATGAAGACGGGTGGTTTAGTGATAAACTATGGGCGGGTGAGCCCGATATAGCTCTCCAATGCATTGGGTAATGCAAAGGAGTTAAACGTTAAGGTTTCTACGAATAGATTTAGGGAATATACTATGATGGGTATTCCAAACATAACCAAGTGGGTTACTCCCTAAGTAAGAATGTTATGAATGCCTCAAGTTACCTGTATTCCTTATTATTTCTATGTTTTATTCATTATTTGATGAGGTATGTTAAAGTGATTATGTTTTATGAGTAAAGTATGATTTTATTGATTCTTATGTATACATGTACTCATGTTTCCTTTCCATATTTTTATATCCCTTACTGAGCTTTTTATGTTCATCCCAAGTTTTTGAAATGTTTTACATAGGAATTAAAGAGGAATAGAGTCAAGGATGGGATCAAGGAAAGACATGCTATCTGAAACATGGAACTAGACATGTTTCTTTTAAGAGTTTTTTTATTTATGGAAACTTTGTAGAAGTGTCTACTTTGTAATCTTTTGAGATGTAATAGTTATGTCCTAATTCTCAAAAACTCTAAACCTGAAAAGATCCTCAATGTGAATTATTCATTTAATTAAATAATAATTAATGTTTAAGATCGATACCTTATAGTTGGTATCAAAGGTCGGTTTAGATAACTTTAGAGGTTAAGGTATTCTCTAAGAATAAGTGACATTACCATTATGGCTGGGATTTTAGAAAGAGTCATAGTTTTTAGATAATGTTAATGAGTAAGTATATCTTAGTTTTTATCTTACTCATTAGTACATGATAATTTTGTTGATATACTCACATTGACATTTCTGGTTTTAGTAAATGGATGGATCTAGCAGGCACCAAAGTGAGAATGGATTTGCCAGAAACTGTGGTGGTTCTCTGATAAAGAGACTGGATGAAATGGGGGATTCAATGAGTAAACTCGTGGTTGTTCTAAACCAACTATCAAGGAGTCGTGATCAACCACTTGAACATTGGTAAGTTCTGTAATGCATCATGTATGAGATGACCAATCGATGTGGAAGTTTAGGTAATAATTATAAAGGTAACCATTAGGGTTTATATGATCCTTACTTTTGAAGTAATTATGGGTTACTATATGTTATGATAGAATATGAATTTCTTGAGATAAACTTGAGGTTAAAACATGTTAGGGTTATTTTTGGAGTTTTATAAAAAGGAAAACATGCAGACTATGTGAAAACCCGTCGTGTCGGATAATGCTGTAGGAATCGAACCCACAACCAAAGTGCGACTGGTATTTATCACCTACCACTGGACTACGTGAAGTCCCTGGTTAGTATGAATTATTCTTTTTAGTTAGATGATTTTATGAATTAAGAGTAATTTTATTTTGGGTTATCAATAGAAATTATTAACCTATCACGGAGGATATGTGATTAGGTTAATTAATTTTCAATATGAGACTTTAAGAGAAACTGATGTTATTTAGAGATAAGTGTTAATTTTTACGTTGGAAGAGTATGTGATTAAATCCTTCAAATATTTGGGTTTCAATATAATATTGGTTTGCTTTGAAGAAATTTATGGACAAATTGTTTATTGAATGGTCTTCGTTGAACTTTGGATTTTTTTGGACAAATTTTAGAGATTAAGAATAGATTTTATTTTTATAAAGGATTATCCTTTTGTGGATTGTCTGTTCTTGTACTAACCTTTTTGGTTTTTGTTTTGGTTAAAGTCTAAAGACATGGGAAGTATATAGTTCTGTTTTGTGGATTAGGTGATTCTATAGAAGTTGATTATAGCTCTCTTGATGTAAACATGTCTTCTTAAATACCCATCATTTGGGGAAAGAATGAGTTTGTGTAAGAAATCTAGTAAAAGTTGAAAGTCAACATGAAAAGTAAGTATGTTTCCTTAAGAACAAAAATAAATTCCTCAATGAAAAGTTACTTAAAACAAAAATGTTGTATATTAACTTTTCATACTGGGGAATCGAATACCTTTTAACCCACCACAAGTTTGTGATTTTCTTGTGGTTGACTTTCTCCTAAACATGTTTTCTATCACTCTATCTCAGAACATGGCCTTTTTCTTTTTCCTCCATGTCCATGTTTTCCTACATAGAATCCTAGTATGGGTTAACTCAGGTGACCTTTGTAATTCTCTTTCTTTATTTTAAAGTGATAGTTTTACTAACTCTTGTTCCGATGTGGGATATTAAATGAAGTTTCCAAGCCCAATTTTAAAAATTGCGAGGACGCAATTCCCAAAAGATGGGAAGGATGTAACACCACAGGTAAATAAAGAATATGAAATTTTCATATTTATCCGTATTTGTGAATAATATATTAATATTTCTTTAAAGGGGACGCTATGCTCGATGGCTTACCCAATACGCGACAACAAGTTTCTTGGGAATCATACGTTGCACTCTAATAATAAAATAATATTATTTTAAATGTTAGTTAAATTCTAGACTTTTAATGGAGAGAATGAATGGAAATAACTAAAAAATGATTATATATGTTTTTCAAATATTTTTACTTTTATCCAATAAATGTTAGAGGCTTAAAATGTGAATGAATCCAATTTTAAGCGTAAATATTCTAATATTATTCAAAAGGTCGATTAACCACCTTTTGATGGAGAACACTTTTCAAATCAACTTTTTGAAAATTTCATATGTTAAATTGGACCAAAAAAATTCTTCTTTAGAATTGGGACATCAAAATTTACATTGTGTAAATTTTTTGTATTTTTCTAATAATGTTCATTTGTAAATGAATAGTGAAAATTGTTGTATTTTAATTCAAAACCTCTTTTTAATATAATTTATTTATATGATTATATTATCTTTTGAATTAGTTTGAAAGTAAAATTATAATATATGTTTACCATTTAACCCAATATTGGTCATTGGAATTAATTTTTCTTTGAAATTGGACTTAAACTAGTGTCAATCAATTAATAGATATTGTTTCTTAAAAACACGCTATTTGTTTTGACAGCGGGAATTAATTATTAAATTAATTAATGAAACTTATATGTTTTAAATTTTTAAAAATATACATCATTTATGAATTCATAATGTCAAATATATCTTAGGGTGATGTTTTGGTATTTCTCTGAAAAACTTCAATTTTTGATGAATAGTGAAACCACTATGTGGTAGTTAAAAAACTGGTTTTTCATTTAAATGAAACATTACCAATTCTATGATTTGATTTTCAAAAATCTGACATACACGGTTGTCATTAAGAAGTAAAATGTGGTTCAATGAGATTAAAATAATTTTTTGTTGAATGGTAACTTTTAAGTTTTAATCGCAATTAGAGTTAATTAGTGTAGTTTAAGGTGAAAATAATGTTTTAATAATATAAAATGACCATGAAACATGTCCTACCCTTATTGGATGAGTCATGTCCGACCATGAAAATCCATGGGTAAACTTGGGGACCCCATGGAGCCACTTTGGTAAGAAAATGCATTAATACCTTTTTATTTAAAGTTAAAATTAAAATGTCACAAACATGTGTTGTTTTACTAAAACAATTTTTACCTTTGGTTATAGAAGTCATATTTTTTACTATAAATATTCATTAGAAAGATAAAAATATTTCCTACATCATGATATTTTGTTTATAATTTTTAGACACTAAATAAATTAAATTATTTATGACACCATTACGATGAAGCGATTAGCTCATTATTTAACGATTTAAATAAAATGAAAAGATAATGTAACATCTAAGACCTACACTTGTCAAAAACCTATTTAATGGGTGTATTTAGAAACATTATCACCTTATAATAGAAATATATCATTTTGGGACCTTTAAAATCTGAAAAGAATTATATAATAAAGTAATATATTATAACTTTCCAAGAGTGCCTCTCCTCTCCTCTTATAAAAGGCCCCCACCTCTACCATATTACACACACCTCTCAAGCATTTTTCTGGTCCAAACCCTTCCCATTTAATCTCTCCACATACTTATATTCATCATTGAATCATCAACTTTAGAAGAATGCTCTTCATGAAACCCTTTTGGTTCAAACCAAGAAGAGTTACCCGATTTAAAGGTAATGTTTTCACTTGTGTTTTTTTCTTTTATTTTGCTTCTCCAACCCCCTAAAATCTTTTTATTAATTATTTTTGTAACAAAAAAGTAACTTAAATATACTAGGATGTTTTCATAAGAAGGATTCGAGATACACTTTCACACACCTCCGTCTAATGGTTAAAGAACATACTGTTTCTGTAGATGGAGAATTACTGCCTCACAAAACGATGATTGTTCAATATTATTTTAACACCTTCAAAGGTGGAAATTAATATGTCAATGTATTTATAAATGTTATATAATATTTCTATGTTTTATTTAAGCTTATTTATTTTTTATTTATGTCATACCTTTATGGTTTCCATCATGGGTAAACGCGATATCTTCATTTTAGGAAGTGTAGACTACCGCCCCCTCAAAGTGAATTGATTCGTTAATGCCATATGTGGGACATATAAAGGATGGAATTAATGGAATTACATATGATATCCTACTAGAATTATAATATACCTTTATATAATTATTATTTCATTTCATTTAATACAAAAAAAAGAAATGAAAGTAGCGTTCATGTGTACGTACGGCTTACCGTCTCCTTGAACGGTACATTTCATTTCTTATCTCCAAATGTTATTTACTATTATAAGTACATATATATAATGGATATATATGTAATATATTACATCTAAATGAAGTATGTCATTGTGGAATTATAATATATATATCTCTCTCATTTTTTTAATTCCATTAATATGACAGAAAATGAAAGTAGCGTTCATGCGTACGTACGGCCTACGGTCTCCATGAACGGTGCTTTTAATTTTTTTTCTCCAAATGTTATGGAAAAGTATAAAATGAATATATAATGTATATATATGATATTTAAAACATAAATACTATTCTGGATATGATGTACCTATAACTACATGGAAAATTCTTTTCCAACAAGTTCAATTTTTACTCATGTAACGAACATCGACAAAAACGTCTGATATGAACTCACTTTATTGACCAATTATTATAATATTATAATATGTGATATGAACTGAATAATAATATATAAATGAGGTCCTTAAGAAATTATAAATTGACCAAATTTTATTATTCAGGAGATTAAAGAACGATCAGGTCATGTCGGACACGAGGTAAGGGATCCTACCCCTCTCTTTCTTTTTAAGTACACTCTTTTATGTCATTCATTTTAAGATCATCTTTCTTATTATTGGGATGTTATTTTATATTACTATTACTTTAATTTTTAGGTTCATATGATGAGAGACCCTATTTTCTCTCATCAATCCATTTTGGATGTTTTGAGTGGTGCCGTTAGGCTGCCGAATTTTCGTAAGAGATCCAACCTCTCTCTTTCTTTTTAAGTACTCTCCTTTATGTCACTTCTTTTAAGATCCTCCTTGTTATTTTGGGGATGTTATTTTATATTATCTTTATGTAAATTTTATTTTAATATGGTGAGATACCCTATTTGATCTCATCATTAAATTTTTGGAAGTTTTAAGTGGCACCGTTAGGCTGCCGAGTTTTCGTAAGGGATTTTATCTCACTTTTATTCCTGTGAGATTTATGCTACATTTTCCACCAGTTCCTTTGATTGGTGTATGTACTGACAATTATTATACTCTTTGTGTAATATAATTTATTTATGTGTATTTACATATTCATTGTATGGCCATTCTTCAAAGGGGTGTACGTTTCGAAAGTTACCCAATACGGTAAGGGAACCTTTCACCCTCCTCTTTTTAAAAGACTTCTTTTGTTATGTCTTTTAATTCACATAATATTATGTTGGTATATGTTCTCATATATCCATATTGATTTAACTTTTATGTCCAAGTGATGAGATACCCTTTTTATCTCTCATCAACTCATATTATGAATTTTTAAGTGATGCCGTTAGGCTGTCGAATTTTTGCAAGGGAACTTCTTAACCCAATTTTGATTCTTTGGGATAAACTTGTACACCTTGAATATGTTGTTCTATGAATATGTGTGAATAACCTCTGATTTTTTAACACTTAATATCCACTTATATTTGGTGTATTCATTTGTCACACATAATTATGTAATTTATTTATCCTTAATCCAAGGATACCATCTTTGTATGGGACTTCGTAACAATCTCCTTTCATTGAGGCATATTTTGTTTTATACACAACCTTATTTTATATGGTGTATAAACCCATTTGACTTTTACGTTTATCTAACAGGAATATTTTTTATACAAAGCATTTTACTAAATGACAAAAGGGAACGTTTTTGTCGTGCTTATGCGGCGACAACGACTTCTCCGCCGTCGTGACCATTATTTGAGTTTCGACTTCCTCTACAAGACATACCCTTTTTTAAAATGAAAAATAAATACCATGTTCTACTTTTTTTTATTTTGGTATTGAAAATGGTTTTTATAATGTATTAATATCAATGTGTTGTATTTATATCTTGTGATTGAAAAGTGGAAATGTTATGTTTCTTTTATGCATGTTTTATGTGATACGATTATGTTATGGTTCGTGGGAATTATTATGAAGACGGGTGGTTTCGTGATAAACTAAGGGTGGGTGAGCCTGATATAGCTCTCCAATTCATTTGGTAATGTGAAGGAGTTAAATATTAAGGTTTCTCCGAAGAGATTTAGGGAATATATTGTGATGGGTATTCTAAACTTAACCTAGAGGGTTACTCCCTACGTAAGAATGTTATGAATGCCTCAAGATACCTGTATGCCTTATGATTTCTATGTTTTATTCATGATTTGATGAGGTATGTTAAAGTGCTTATGTTTTATGAGTAAAGTGTGATTTCATTGATTATTATGTATACTTGTACTCATGTTTCCTTTCCGTATTTTTATATCCCTTACTGAGATTTTTCTGCTCATCCCATGTTGTTAAAATGTTTTACACATGACATAAAGATGAATAGGGTAAAGGATGGGATCATGGAAAGACATGCTATCAAAAACATGGAACTAGACATGTTTCTTTTAAGAGTTTTTTTATTTATGTAAACTTATTAGAAGTTTCTACTTTGTAGTCTTTTGAGATGTAATAGTTATGTCCTAATTTTCTAAAACTCTAAACCTGAAAAGATCCTCAATGTGAATTATTCATTTAATTCAATAATAAGTAATGTTTAAGGCCAGGGCCTTATAGAGAATCCCTTAAGTTATGTCTTAATGTGTTCTTCACTTGATCATAATGTCAGGGATAATCTAATTAAATCCATTATTAAATTAACTAAAAAACATTTCTACATGTATTTGATATTGTATAATTTTATTGGCTTCATTTCTGGCATTTTTGATGAGTTATAATAAACAATTTTATCATTCGGGGTAGTTTGATTTCAAGATTTTCATTATCAGTTTAATTGTATACATATGTGGAAAATCATGTAAAATGTGAATAATTTTACAATATTTAAATTATATGTTATTAATTAACAAATATAAAATTAAATTTTTATATATTATATTAAATTATATGGTATGATGATTAATCATTATATAAAATGTTAATGATGAACATTATTTTATTTTGGAGAACTTTTGATTCCCAAGAACTAGTTTTTTTCTTCATTAAGATTATGTTTATATAATAGTTCTTGAAAATTATATGATCTATAATATTTAGAATATAATTTTATTTAATTATAATAATGGTATTCTGGAATGACTTAAATTTGGTAATGTGAAATGAAAGCGCATCATCGCTGATGGTGGTAAATCGGCACATCACGGATGATAATTTCATTTTTAGTATAAAAGGAGGAGGATGAGTTAATTTATAATGTATTTTATACTAACATTATAAAATTCCAGTATATATAATATAATTTAATTATCATGCAAATTTGGATTGAGGATGTGTGGTATGGATAAAAAAATTAATGAAATTTAAAGGAAAATAAATAAAAACAAATGAGGATTTTACCACCTGAATTTATTCTCCTTGAAGACCTCATTAAGGGGACTAGGATTGGTATTTTTGCGAGAAAAAAGTATCATGGTCGTAGGGAAGAGTATTTTTAAGAGTATTGGGTACGAATAGAAAAATATTCAAGAATTAAGAGGCGTGAATAGATGAGGTTGTGAGTGGTGGTTTTTATAGTTGAGGAGGGGGTGTTCTCTCATTATTTTATTCATTAGTTTATTATAAACGCTCAAGAATACGAATAGATTGATAGTTGTGACTAAATATGTTAAAATAATGAAATGGAGTTATATATTATGGTTATTAAATAATTATTGAATCAAGTAATAGTGTATTAAATTTATAAGGTATATATACCACAGATTATTCTATTTTGCTATTCAATAGAAATTAAAGTATTTCAAAACAAATTAAAAAATTCACCGTATCCATTTATTGACATTTTGAATTTAAAAATTAACTCCTTTTTGTGATTTTTTAAATATTATAAAATTAATTTTATATTAAATTCCAAATTTACATTAAAAATACCAATTTTATATTCATAACTGATTTTATAGCACTTTGAATGTTTTCATTAAGGAATCATAAAATTTTATTCTGATCATAAGATAAACCAAATATTATCTTATGAATATATTTTATAATTTTTTTTAATCATTCTATTAATTATAAGATAGAAATAAATATTTATGTTTATAAAAAATATCAACATTTAATTAATAATGACTAATACTTTTAATTACTTATACTATGATATAATTATATTATATTACCATTTGTAGGATGAATTAATTTTATTTATACATTCATAGGTGAGGATACTCTTCTATTTACTAAATTACTATTCCAAAGGGTGTCATTACTATTCTAAATGTCTAGTTACTATTTCATTAATATGTGTTCCTTAATTTAAAGAAAAAACCCCATTATTTCAATCATTATTCATTTATAATGTGTGTTTTCTATTCTCTATGTGATTTTTTATGATTTATATTATATGAAACAAATTTTTGTGTTATATATGATTTTGAATGAATTAAATTTATTTAAGACTATACATACCATATAATCAGGGGTTGTTATACAAATTAGGTACAATTGTTAGTCCACCGTTGACTAGATAATAAAAAATCATCATGTCTAATTGTCAAGATTACATCTCATCTCACTTGTCTCATGAAAACGAATTGCACACACACCCCCTTTCCCAAATTCGTGTCTATAGCTTGAACCTTTAATGTTCTTTATGATTACACTAGATGTTGTGTGAGTACACTCATGAATCATATATCTTGGTTATCCCATATAATTATCCATGTTCCCATGAGTATTTAAAATAAGTGAGTGATATAATTATGTTTTGAGCATAACAAGGGGGGTACTTATCAAAGTCAATCATGGGATCATGCCCTCCAGTCACATATCACCACCACCCTCAATCCTCCTCTATGTAAATAATCTCTTCCTCAGAATTTTTCAATGGGAATTACAAGAATAAATAATGTTTTATTATGGGATTATCACAAGATAGGATCACCATAAAATTCAAATTATGTCACTAAAAATCATCAATTAAATTAAAAATATTATATAAAATTAAACAATCCAATGGGTAATCATATCTATTTCCTTTTACAAATCATCATCATAATGCCAAATGGGCCTTTAAAATAATGACTTCTTTCATTTGAATCCTTAATAATTTAAAACATGTTTTGGAATATAAAATTATTTGATTGAATTTAAATATGAGGGTTTATATCCTATTTTCATGTGAATGAATATCTCATTTTAAATTACCCAAGAACTACCCTTTCAAAACAAAGTTTAAATAATTCAAAGGGGTTTCTTGTACATTACAAAAATTAAGGCATTGCAAACCATTTTGAAAACATCAAATAATTCAATTCATAACATTAATTAAATTCATTTCATTTTAGGAATAAAAACACAGGACAATGAACACATTTCCACCATCAAATCCTTCAATAGTTATTTAAAAAAATGAAAAAAAAATTGGAATTAAATAGTTCACAAAAAGGTGAGAGATTTCAAGATCACATCAATTCAATCCATTCCATGTTAAATTAAAATAGAATAGGTTTGAATAATAATTCTATAAGAATTTAAAATTAAATATTCATATAATATGTGTTAGAAATTATGAAACATATATATATATATTAATTCCTAGTAAAAAATTTATTATAGTATGAAGGAAAATAATAGAAGCACCTACACAGAAAATCCAAAATCTTTCATTAATGAATCTATGATGTGTAACTTTTTTCCATAATTGGATCTAGTAAGGGATATCTGGATTGATGTGTGAATATATCATAGATCCAAAACTCCACATCAACTATCCACAAAATAATGAATCAAAATTACATCATAACCTCTATGAAGAAAGAATAAAAATAATATGAGAGAGAAAAGGCCAAGAAAAGAATGAAATACTAGAAAAAGATCCCTTCTTCGATCAATACTTAAATCATACAAGGGGTGAGTTTTGGAAAGACAAAATGGATCTAGAGGGATCCCAAAATCAAACGGATCATATTTAGTTTGACTGGGAGTTGTTTGCGGTTAAGTAAGGGGGTTTCCAAATTTTAATTATAATTTTTGGAGCAGTAATTTTTGTTTTCAATGTTTCATGGGTGAGGTTAAATGGTTAGTTCTAACTATGTGCTCAACTATGAAACCAAAATAGAGCCACTAGAAGAGTATAATGGTTGGGATGCATTGTTAGTTTAAATTTGTTCAAACATACGATCCCTTTTATTGAGGTAATATGGTTTGTCCATATGGTTTGCCTAATCGTATTCCAACCATGCACCCTAAAACTAGGATACTTGAAAATTTCCATGATTTGGATGCATGGTTTTTTAAATATCACACCAACCATGAACTAGCCTAAAAACCTTGAAAATACTCCTAAAAACAGTAGAAATAAATTATGAAGATATAAAATAAAAGGATACTCAAATCAGTGGGTCTAAACACCTAAAAGAAAGTAAGGGTTTGTTACATCCTTCAAACCATAAGAATTTCTTTCCCCATAAAGCTTCCATCCTGTAAAATGGAAGAATATGACAAAATAAAAACTATGCAACTAATCTTGTGAGGTGAATGGACAAAAATCGAGAATAGAGACTCACCCAATGGATTACAAAACACACACATCTCTATGACTGGAACAACAAGTTCATCAAATTAATTCAAGTTGTAAAATTACTAGAGACCTAGAATTGTTCTCCCTGCTATTTTAATATTCATAAAAACAGTGTAACATAAGATAATCATTCCCATTCGATCCAATGAATATACATGAATAACTCACCATGGATTAAATATAAGGGCTAACTCCGAAACCATAAATGAAAAGAATGTCCAAAAACCACATTATTTCCATAAGAAACAACACCCTCATTTTCAATCCACGATCAATTATCCAAAATACTGAAATATAACTGACATTGATTTCTACCTCAGGCATTTACTCGATGGTAACCTTGGATTTTTAACACCATTATTCACCTCTCAATAAAGTCAATAAATCACAGTCCAATACCATTGGGTTTTTTTTTCTAGCAAGGAATCACATTATCCTAGTTAACCAAATACATTTCCAAGGTCTATCTGAGTCCAACTAGAAGAATATTAAACATATAGGTCAACTCATAATGGAGAACTACACTCTCACAAGGAAAATCATTTAATGTATAAAAATTGAGCACTAGACATCAAGGAAAAACAATATTTCCCATGGAACAATAGGAAACATGAATGGTATATAACGCCAAACATAATAATACATCCATGGAAGGAAACAAAAGACATTTTGAAGAAAAAAACCCCTCAACATCTTATGGTTTATCATAACCTGATTCCACTCCATCATAAGGAACACATTAAACACTAAAGTACTATATTCATTCAAAAAAAGGTTTAACATTCATGAGTTCACATATATAAGACACAAAAAGAGTGGTCACATGAAAATTAATCCATTATCACATTATAATATTGTTCTTTAAGAGATCGTACAAAATGATCTGAAAACAAACAGTTTCTACAAAAACATTCTATAATAAAGATTAACTCAATAATTTTATAGTCTGACACAAGAAACAACAAGTGGGATCAATATTGACCACCCAATTTATCCAAAATCTCCTCCACTATGTTAAAACATCCACTTAAAGGCCTATCGCAAGATCCTTTTTATCTAGGATCATATGTTACCCCATAATTACTAGATAATGATCCTTGACTGAAACATCTATTTTGGATCATCAAACATAGAGAACTTCTTATGGTGACCCAAATAGCCACACCATCTTCAAACAATTAGTTATTTCAAACACATGCACTTAGGATTCCTAGGAATTCCACACTAGAATCACACAACATTCACATTCTTTCCTCAATAAGACTATCCTTCCATGATCATGAATGAAAAATTCTTCCATTCCTATAATTTTTTTAGCTCTTATTTAGATAAGAAATTCTATTGATTGTCCCTTAAAAAGAGAACAACCATACTGCAATAATTTTATTCAAAAGGTATGGGTTAATACTATTTCTAAAATATAAAGAATTATGGAATTAATTACTAATAATATCATGTAAAAATCATATCAAACATTATAATTTCAGGGAGTACTCCACATCTGATATCATATGTTGACCAAAACCCAATAACTTAGTAACCTTCTCCTTATTCACATTATATTGATACATTAATTTAATTTTGACTAATTTCAAGATTTGACAAGGAATTATTTCCTGAATCCAAGAGGGAATCACATCTTCCCACTACTCTTGGCCACATCCCTCAAATAAAGTATTTACATACATGACCATTAGAGAATTATCTATCTTGAATGAATCAAATATCCCATTAACTTCTTCAATCCCTTATACTACCTTCAGATAATCTTTCATTAATTTATAAGAATTTAGATGAAAACCATTCAACATAAGGATGGGTTTGAAATGATGGAAGGTCTTATTCTTCATTACATGATATAGATACTAGTTATAGTTTTCATGAAGAGATTACATTTTGTGAAAAAAAAGGACCACTCTAAAAACTATACTGATGAATGAACATTCTATCATTCATGGAAAACAACATGGGGTATATTTTTGGTCATCATCAAATTCAGGTTGATTATCATAGGCTTGAAACATAAACAAAATAAAAGTACAATAATTTCTAAATCATTCAAACAATCCACAAACCACTTTTATCAAAGAATCAATGGTTTCAAAAAAAACCATGATTTTCCATTTTATAAAAAAATTAATATTTCCTTTAAAAATAAGAAATATTGATATAAGTCCATTACATGTTTCAAAAATAATATAAAAATCATTAAAAATATTACATGGTTTCAAAAACAATAATCACCTTTTCCAATTTAAAAAATCATTTCTATTTCAAACCTAATTCAAACCAAATACTTTACATAAAACATTTCTTTTATCACATCATGTGAGAGTCATTGAAGATATATTTTCCCAATTGAAAATTTCTAAATTTTTTTTTTGGAAATGGAAAAATTTCATCCTAGGAATCAATAAAACATGTTTTAAGAAACAATTTGGTTTTAAAAAATAATTTTACACCATAAAAATGATTCAATGTTTTAAAAAAACAATGTCATGAAAAAACCACATCCATATGCCTCCTAACTGAACTCACATAAGTTAAGTCACTTTGGAAAAAATAATTGGGTTTCATTTTTAAGTTAGAGTAAACATATGCAGGGCTTGGTCACATGTTCTGGTGAACTTCACAACACTTCCTGGATTAACTTCCAGATTAGTCACACCGATTCTTCATAGTTTACTAGACTGTGAAGGAAAAATTTCACTTTAGTCACATTTACATTCAGACAAAAAACTCATAGGTCGTTGAAAAAATCAAATATAATATCTTAAGGAATATAAATCTCATTGATCATTAGGAAACCAATAACTCAAAACATTAACTCAATTCCTTACATTCCTGGGTAACTCAAGTCTCATTTTGGAGTGGTGGTGATTATGAAACCATTCTTGAACTACCTCATTAATCCCAATAAATTATTAATCTACATTCTACCATTAATAACCATAAATAACATAATATATTTGAAGTATAGCTGTTTCTTTTCATCTAATGACCTCCTTTGATCCCATTTCTGATGAACTATCCTCGAGTACCATTAAAACCAATATCTATGATGATCCTCCACTAAACCAAAGTGCATTATTGATCTCCATGGATCTATAAAAAGCAAAGAAGAATCACGAAATAACCACTAGAAATTATTATTTCCAAAATATAAAACACTAATCAAATAACTCTGTGGAAAAAATTTAATATATAAAAATCAATACACAATACTTAGAGAAAAAACAGATACTATAAAAATTGAAATAGGAACAAAATAACAAAATAACTATCTACATGTGGTCCATGACCACCCACTAAGTCCTAATATATCCTCGCTTAGTCAACCAATAGTGAACCCACAATTGAAGGTGAGAGAATTATCAACTTCTATATGAATAAATGGGATGTGAACATTAATTAGTACAAGCAGGTTGTGATCTTCAAATCACAACAGGATTCTACCAAAGATTCTATGTAATTAAATTATTAATATTTTAAAATATTCTAAAATTGAAGTACAATAAATAGTGTATGAATATTAGTTTAAAAATAGAGTTTTAAAATTTTAAATTTTTTTATTAAAGATGTAATATATCTCATTTCTCTTTTTAAAATCTAAACATTTTTAGAAAAATAACTGAATAAAAATTATAATATTTAGTCGTATAATCATGAAATTATGAGGACAAAAAAATAATATAAAAATTTATACAAGATTGAATACAAAATATTCATGGTGAATATATTAAATAAATAGAGCAATCAAATGTTTTAATCAAGAAAGAAAGGAAACTCCAGTTCCAAGTAGTGAAAATGAACATAGTCATGTATCGAATATCAAGCATATATGTGTGATGGGTATAATATATGTGTGATAGTAATTCCACCATCCACTATCAAATCAAAAATTGTCATGACTAATCAGTAGGAATTCATTTAGTCTCATAGGTCTCAAGTAAAGCAGTTCCACACACACCTAATTTCTTATATACATATCCATAGCATGAACCTCTTCAGGATATATATAGATTTACTATATGTGGTTTGAGTCTATTGATAAATAATATATATAATCCACATGATATAACTACCATGGATACCATGACTATTCAAAATATGTGAGTGATATAATCAAGTTAATAGGATCACAACATGGTTCCTCGTCAATATAAGTCATGGCCTCATGATCTCATGTCACATCTCACTATCATGTCGTGTCTCCCTAAATGTAAATATTTCCTTATTCAGAACCCATTAGTGGAAGGTAAAAAAGTCAAGAAATTTACACTAAATTATTATAGAATGACATTATCATCATAAAGTGATAATCAGACCTTCCAGAATCATCAATTCAATTCAAAACCCTTTGTACAATTTAACATTTAAAATTGTAATCATACCCTCTTCCTTTAAAAAACATCATTATAATTCCATAAAATCCATTAAATTTAAAATTTATTTCAATAAAACCCTAAACCATTCAAAGGATGCTTTACAATCTTAATTATTTTGAATTCATTTAAAAACATGGTTTTAAATCCTCTTTCTGTGTGAATAAATCACTCATTTAAAATTACCCAAGAATCACAATTTCATATCAAACATAGAATAATTCATAGGGGGTTCTTGTCCATTTAACAAATTCATGCATTTAAAACTATTTAAAAAACATAAAATAGTTTAAATAATTTTATTAAAATATATTCATTTCATTTTAGGAATAAAAACTCAGTCCAAATCCTTTATTTTTATGGTCTCGGTCCCAATTCGCTCAATAGTAACCAAACTCGATTGACCACATGACCTCAGGCACACCTCCCAAAATGTTAGAGGTTGCTGACTAGCAGTGATGGTCCATGGTGGATGAGTGGGGAGACTATACCCTCTTAATCATAGTTTATCACTTTATTATAGTGATATCAATAATAGTTGATGCATAAAGATAACTAAAAAGATAAAGAATAAGCATCCACCATACAATAACCATGTTATCAAGTCCATCAATGTCATATATAATATGATGATCATGTCATGATATAAGAAAATATATAGAGGTACATATGGGAGAAGGTGCACATACATATAGGTATACAAAAAAGATACAAAAAGACCAAAAATACTATCTCTTGATAGAATCATGATCCATAACATAGTTTTCTTCTCCCCTACTCACATGTTATTTTAGAAAAAATATCAACAAACATTTGTTTTACCATATCCTTACTTGTATCCACAAAGTATGCTCGGGTACCACATTGGTGCCATTAGTAGGGTGTGATATAAACTCAATAGGATACCGCCAATGTTGTTTAATGAATTTCTGTCTCTGAATATAAAATAGACAACATGCAGGTAATAATAAAAATGGAAAAGATATATGGTATAGAAATAACACGTAAATATATGGGTTCCCATGGAACACTCTTACCCTTCTACATGATTCTTCCTTATTTGGAAGGTCTCAGAATAAACAGCCAGTCTCATCTCATTCATATTAAAGTATTAGGACCACAATCAAAGGCCAAGCCTCTCCCTTGATCCATCTGCATATTGGATAGATATAAAATAGACAACTATAAAGTGTATGTCTCTTCCCAAATCCAATCTTTATCATTGGATTAGAAGACACGTTGAATAATCATTGTATAATAATTCAATTTTAATGTAATTTGAGCCAATCCTAGGCATTCTTTATTTGGATCCCATGTAACATTCTATGTAAAATAAGAACTGAACACCTTATAATTCCATTCTAGGCCTGCCACATAGGAATCCCAGTATCTCGCTTGGTGTGGTATGGGGTTACATCCAACTGAGTCTATTCATTGTGGTCCATAGAGAGATCCTATATAAAAACCCTCAAAATTAATATATAAACATTAACTTATTTTTTAGAATAAAAAAAAACAGAAACAGACACCCAAATACTGTATTAGTTTAGTTTCTTTCAAAACATGGAAACATAAAAACTAGTACATTATTGAGCTACATTGTCTCCAAATATTATTTTCATCTCTAGAATCATTATTAAAAACATAATATATACTAAATATTTTTTTAAACTCAAAAAATAATAAAAAGGGTTGATCTCATATTCTATTTAAGGGTAAAAAGGAAGATATGTAAGAATAATCATGATCATAATGGTATGAGAGTGGGATCATGATCATTATAAAATCAATCCTTTCATAATAAAGATCATAATCATGAATCATAGAATATTTAATTGATGTTCATAAGACATTAATCATAAAGGAATAAAGATAATAATCCATGAGAGCGTAACATAAGAATAAGGCATATAATTTGTGGCACACCGAGAATAATATAAAAATTATATGTCAAGGATTCCTACAAAGACCATCATAACATGTTAGGATTGGTATAGTCACTCATGTACCAACTTCTGGATTTGGATTCCTTCTCATGAACCCTCTTTTTTTCTGACATGGGATTACCTATAATGTATCCTCTTATTGCAGGTTTGGGATTCCCTCCCGTATTCCCTCTTTTTGTTGTCATAAGATTCAATCATATGTACCCTTTGATCTCACAAAAAATTTATCATTAAAAAATAAATTAGAGGGAGATATAGGTCCTAATAATAAAATAATAAAATAATTCTTACATTTACAAAAAAATTACAATAATTTCATAATATCATGAACCATAAAAATAGATTAGTCTAACCAACTTCATATCCAAACCCATGATAAGAAATGGGGTATCATAATAATTTAATAATATCACATAATATGGATAATATATAGGTTTCATAATAAAATCATCATATAATATCCCATGGAAGGAAGTGACTTTCAAAAGAATTTTCCAAGGTATAACTCGTTGAAGAGAAATGGTTTCATAAACATATTACAAATGAATGTAAAATGGGTTTACCTAAACATCATTCCACCAAAAAATAATCCACTTTGAGAAATAATATGAGGGGAACCTTTGGATAATTTCCAAGAAATGAATCAGAAACTCCAATATATGACATATTAGATGGAAAATAATTTTTAAATATCTTTTAAAAACATTTCATTAGTTAAATATCTTTTCTTCTTTGGAAAATTATTTTTAAAAATTAAAAACTATTAAAAAAAATATTTTAATGGAAATAAACCTAAATATTTATAATGGAATCATTTAATTTATTTTGATATCATATTACTTTGATAAAAATTTAAAAAAATATTGTATATATATTGAAAGCCATTACGTTGAAAATACTTTCAAATCATACAAAAGAATATTTGAGAATCATTTATTATAAATTTTTTAACATAAAACATTTTTAAAAACCTATTTCATTGAAATCAACATTAATAAAATGAAATTAAAGAATATTATGAAATTTTTTTAAAAAAAAAATAAATTTGTAATATTTTAAATTAATATTCAATTGAATAATGACTAATATTGTAGGTAAATATGTACATACTGAACACTCCTTTTGCACTATGGATTTTTTTTAGAAAAGTGACTTGTCCAAAAAAATGATTTGAATATCATTTTAAAAAATATTTTTTAAGGTAAAACTTGGGGAAAACGGTCATCTAAATATTATATTTGAATAATATAATATTTCTGGGATCTTGTATTTATAAAACATGATTTTTAAGCAACATAGATTTCTAACTGAGGAGAGAAGAAAATTCATAATTTCTGAAAAACAATTTCTTGACAATATTGTGTATTAAAGAGAGGAAAAATCAAACCATTAAATAGATATAACATGAATAAATAGATTTTAAGAAAAATAATTAGATTTCATGAGTTATGGATTATAATATTTCATCCTTGGCAGCACAATCATAAAAAATATTGATAAATGGTGAGATTGTTTCTCTAATCCATTACCAATTTGGTAACATTGAATCATAATAAAATAAATATAATTACAATACATGATGCATAAAATGTCATGAATATATGGATATTAGTGATATACCATATCAATTAGTATATACACCTCGTGGACAAATATATGTGAATAACATGGCATGTGTCTCGAAGAGGTCAAATTGAGACAAAATTACTTGATCGATTTGGTAACATTTTAAACACAAACCCAATGAAATAAAAACATAAAATAGTATGTAAATAACCTTAAATATAATTACATTAATCTTAGAATAAATCCCTAGGAAGTATACACACCACAAAAAACGAGTGGTTAATAATATGTGTATCTCGTAGTAATAAAAAGTGAGATGAAATACCATTACCTTATGTCTTGAATCTCATACAAACCTCGTGTATAATAAATATTACTTTATTAATTATATTTTAAATAACTATATTATTATATCTAATACCATATATTATTTTATCAGGAATTTATATTATACTCTTATTAATAATTATGTGTTAAGGTTTCACTTTGAGTAACATCTACTTTGTTCTTCATACATGTTTTGAATTATTAATATTAATATTCATACATAGATCATGATTTAATTAATTATAGAATGTAAAACATCAAATAAATATAATATATATTCTGTATATATGTATTTATAATAATCTATATAATATTTTAATATGTAATGGAATACATCATTCATGGAGATGGTAGGTCGTACATGCGCATGAAAGTTGTTTTCATTTACAAATCATATTTAAAAAAATAAAGTAAAGAAAATAAATAGAAATGTATATATATATAACATTGTTATTGTAGCATTATTATTTTATATATATCATAATTTTTACTGAAATTATTTGTAATACATTCCACGAAAAGTGTGAAAGAACCACATCACATTAAAGAGTTTCTAGTCCTCTAGTCCACATATGATGTTATTGTATATCCACAATATGGGAAAATTGAAAGTATGTTTAACATAAAAAATTACATAAGAATAAATACATAATATATATATATATATATTATAAATATATTTTCCATCTTAATTCCCACACGTATGAGGTGGTAAAGTATGAATGATCAACATTGTTTCATGGGGCGATAACTCATCGTACAGAGGAACGGTAAATTCATTACTCATTAAATGTTATTATGTGTAATTGTAGGTATTAACCCTAATATTAAATCATATAAGTGTACTTGAGATACTTAATTTATCATTTAAGCAAGTAATGAGAGTAATTTATTTGATGGAGAACTAAAATAAAATAAAGGAGTTTGAGGAAGGATGTTACCTCTTCATTGGGCAACTGCTTTTGGTTTCCACCAAAGGGATTCAATGGTTGGATTTATTAAAAAAATAATGTAGGATTCAAGGAAGAAATGGGATATGTTATAAGATTATTTTATCCAATTTTGGGTGAAATAATTGTCTTGAGAGGTGTGAGGGAGTTGGAAGGGTGGGTTCCTTTTTAGAGTCGGAGAGGAGTGGTATTCTTGTATTTTTTTAGAAAGAATTTTCAACCATGTTTTTCCAATGGAATGTGGATCCAATAATAGAAAAAATTATATAAAATGTATGATAGGTTCTAAATATTGTCCGAAATTTTATTTGGGACAAGTTTCATGGCTTTTCTGGGTCATAATATTAAGGTTTATTCCATTTGGGAAGCTAATTTTTTTTCTATTTTTCTAATTAATTTTAATCACTTTCACAAATATTTTTTGTCAGAACCTAGTTGAAATTACTATACATTATAATTTATTATAATTAAAAATATTTAATCTATTTTCTTAAATTCCAAACACATAAGTGGGAGAAATTAATTTAAAAATAATCCCACATATGAGACGATACAATGTGTTTTTTATGTTAAAATATGCAAAAGTATGATATGTTTTATAATCATTTTATTTTTGAAATTAGTTCTAATGAACTAAAATAGATTAATTAATTAAAATTTGATCTTATTATACATTAAAACCAAATCAAAATATAATTTAACTTTATAAATAAATTATATGAAAAATGCATTTTGAATTAAAATTCAGTATTTTTCACTATTTATCCAAAAATAATGTTTTCAGAAAAATCTCAAAAACTCACCCTATGATAATTTTTATATTCTGAATTACCAAATATAGTTTTTTTTCAAATTATGTTTCTAAAATTTTAAAAAAATTAATATTGTTTTTGTTCACACAAAGACAAAAATCCATTCATTTGAGAAAATATAATTTTTAAACATATAAAGACATCACCAAAAATTAAATTTTTCGTTATAAATAAGTTTTATTTATATAAAAACATTATAAATAATATTTTAAAATTATTTATTACTATAAATAATAATATTTTTAAGGTCTAGTTTATAAATATGTTGTTTAAATATTTTTAAAATGATTTTTTATTGAAATTAGTGTTGCATGTAACATATTCCAAATCAATGTTTTATGTAGTGAAAACCAAGCAGGTGTAACATGTAGCATAATATTAACATGGTGTTATGTATAAAAAAAGTCAAACATTTTTATTTGAAATAAAATAAAATATATTTAGTATTGCAAGAATAGAAAAATATCCAAAAGATGAATCCATTTCAAAAAAATATACTTCACAAAATCTTGGGGTGTTACATTTTACCCCACTTAAAATGAATTTCTCCCTCAAAATACATATGGGTTATTAAAGGTTTAATAATTGAAATTTCTTTTCATAAAAACCCACATGGTAAAAATAAATAATAAAAATTTCTTCAAAAAAGGAATGTTGGAAATGTAATAGTTACCCAAATAAAATCATAACTATCATTCCACATAGGATAATATAGGTAGGAAGTGAATACATATACATGGAAGATAAATCAATCCAACTGGTTTTTATATAGAGTGATAGAGAACATGGTTAAGAGAAAGTTAAAATCGCAAATCCATGACCTAGAGAGGCTTGAAAACAGTCATTGATTTTATATGAAATAATGATAACATGACATCATTTTATTTCAAAATCCTTCACTAATTTTTTTTTGAATTTTCACAAGGATATATAAATACTTTATTTCATCATATTATTACCATTTTTGTGCCTTTAGAAATTTTCAATTCATCATTAATTCCATGATATGACGTTGAATTTTTCATTTTTTAATCACTAACAGGTCATGAGAACCATAAAAACAATGATAGGTTATTCCATCAAATCTTATGTCAAAAAAAAGTTAGAACATGTTATACAGTATAAATAAATCCATATATACGAAGATAATATATTAATCTCACAAAAATCATTATAATTGTATCCTAATCATTCCATAAATGGTTAATCATGAAACCCTAAAAAATATAAATCACCCTTTATTTTTTAAATAAATTATTATTTTATTCCAAAAAATATTCATTGAAAACATTGGGCCATAGTTTTAATATTAGAATATTAAATATGATTGTATTATTCCATAATCCATGCATGGGATATAATCACATGAAATATCACCAATGAATGAACAATAAAAGTAGTATAAGGATTATTCATTAAAAATAAAATATGAAATTATCAAATAAAGAGAGGAGGAAAATAATTTCATAATTATCTTGGTTCACTTAATAAATTATTATAGCATAAGATATCCCCTTTTCTTATGTATTCAATGGTTTTTGTGGCTTATCATTGGCATTAGTCCTTGTATTGGTGAACATGTCAGTATAATGGCCAAACTCCATGAAATTGAAACACTGATGTGTGGGAGGAGCATTCTATGTGGATTTCTAACTATTCACATAATTATATAACTTACTCTCAACACATTAACATCAATCCACTAGATTAACTTCCCTTACTCACTTAAAACATTTATTAGTACCCTTAAGACAATTCCATCTGGGATTCTTCCCACACATTATTCAAAGTGGAAGTCTCAGTCTATTTTCTCCTTGGTAGTTATATTTTCCTTTGGACACC
The DNA here is from genome assembly GCA_963277665.1 of Viscum album. Taxonomy (NCBI): domain Eukaryota; kingdom Viridiplantae; phylum Streptophyta; class Magnoliopsida; order Santalales; family Viscaceae; genus Viscum; species Viscum album. The sequence goes on along the minus strand of OY728132.1, from coordinate 265,961,910 downwards.
ATCTTAAATTTCTTATCAAAACCATGATTTTGTTACACCACTCCAACCTATATTTCCACCTTTATTTAACATTTAGAAACTTATTCATAGCTGCTAAAGTCTCTTTTAGGTGTGGTTTTTTGTAGACTAGGTTTTAGGCCACTAAATAATCGATCAGTTTTTCATTCGGGTTGGATGATAATACCCAAAGAGTTCCTTGAAATCCTTGTAAATTGCACTTCATAGGCACGAAAAGATAAAAAATCTTTCTTATTATGATCTTGGAATTTATGTTACATATTCATAAAAATATTCAAAGTAATGTACTTATTTAAATATAAGTTTTGGAAAACATCCCAATCCAAGGTTTCAATTTTATCTTCCTTATATTCATGATTATGTTCCACCACTGATCTACTAAAGCTTTTAAGTGATAAGAATATTGATTGAATTTCTCATGTTCAGAACATTGGATAATGGATAATATATTTTCATTGGTATTGACACATTTTTCAACAACAAGTGTTCCTAAGACCCGCTGAAAGTAGGTAGAAATTGTCTTATGAAGGACTCAACCGAATGATGTTCGCTATTTTGCTCATTTGGGAGTCTAGCAAGGTTCATATCTTGAGAAATTTGGGTGAGAATAGAAGCAACATTTTTCCTTCTATATCCTGTAGATTTGGTTTCTTAGGAGGAAAATGTTTTTATTTTCTACTGTAATCACTATTAACATGGTTCGTTCAGGTTCTATCCATTGACTAAAAACAAATGTATAGAGTAAAAAATAGTTATCATAGTGAGGAGCCACATAATCATGAATACCATCTTATAGGATGTCTAAACAATAAAACCTTATTCAATCATTGAATATTTTTAATACTAGGTTATTTATCGATAACATATATTTAAATCCATCAAGATAGTTCATGAAGTATTTTTGAATTCCCAAATCTTATCCTCCGATAGTGTCAAACCAGTTGTGTAGTAAGGCCCATTTTTGTGTACTAGGTTACAACGAATCTAGCCCAACACACCTTGTTAGAGTTGTCACCCTAGGTATATCAGTACTATATCAATATCCACCTTTAGTATCTGGATAGAGATGTATTTCTAGTGAACCAATCTCTTTATCCTTTACCAAAATTCCATGACATATTCCAATACTTTTCCTCACTCATATATTTATCCTTAGATACATCCCTAGACATGTCATTAGAAATATTCCTAATGATATCACTAATGTTTTCTCATCCTAGATTCCAAATAATGACAAAACCTTTGTCCTTATACCAACTTTAGGGACCCTCACTTTTCATATAATAACATTGCATCATTTTTTCTGAATACATAACACATAACTCAAACGGACACCCAATGACCATATTAGTTTAGTGCATTTGGAAACATGGAAACATAAAAACTAGTACATAAGTGAGAAACATTTTCTCACAATAGGATTCTCCGTACTAGAACCATTCATAAACAGATCGTATATAATACATATCTTCATAACCTATGAAATGATACATAATAAGGGGTGAGATCAGATGCACAGTAAGGTTAAACCAGGATTATATGTAAGTATAGTCATGAGAATAAAGTTGTGAGAACATGATCATGATCATTAAAAGATCATAACATGCATATCAAAGATCATTATTATGAATCATGGAATAATATTGGTAGTTCATAATACATGAATCAGAAGAGATGAAAAAATAACATAAGTGAATAACATAGGAATAAGACATAGAATATTGTGTATACACATAAGCATATAAAACCCCTATGTTAGGGATACATACCAAGACATTCGTAATAAGTTAGGCTTGGGATAATCACCCATGTCCCTTTTTTGGGCTTGAGATTCCCTCTTTTTTACCCTCTTGATTTATGATTGGGATACCCTCCTATGTACCCTCATATTTCAGGATTAGCATTTCATCCCATATACCCTCATATAGTGGTCTTGGGATTCCCTATCATGTACCCTTTGTGCTCATAAAACATTTATCATTACCCAATGGTTTTTAATGATATATAAGTCCCACCCATCACATAATAAACTAATATATTCATGTTATACAACATAATAAAACATTTATCATAGCATGAACCAAAAAAATATATTGTTCTCATAAACATCATATCATGACCCATGAAATAAAATGGGTATCATAATCATTTAATCATATAATATCCTATTGAAATTATATAGGTTTCATAATAATTTCATTCTAGAATAACCCATTAAATGAAGTGGGTTTCATTTTTATTTATCATGGTGTATCCCATTGAAGAGAAATGGGTTTCATAAGAAATTATTACAGTATAAGCCATTTAATATAAACTAGTTTCATAAATATATTACCCATGAAAAAACGTGTTTATATAAACATCATTCCATCAAAACATAATCCATTCTCGGAAAGAAGATGAATGGATCCTTTGGATGATTTATTATAAAGAAATGAGTAATACCAAAATATTTCATCTTTAATGATAAATAATTTCAAAATTTATTTTAAAAACATTTGTTTAGTAAACTATCCATTCTTATTTGGAAAATTCCTTTTTTAAAAAACACATTTGATAACTATTTTAAAGAAAGTAAGCATGAAAAATTATAAAGGAATCTTTGAAAACATTTTGAAAACATCTTCCTTTAAAAAATTATTACAAACTTATAAATAAATCGTGAATTTTTTTTACAAAAAATTTCTTCTTAAAATACATTTAAAACATATAAAAGAAGATTTGAAAATCATTTAAAACAATTTTTAAACATAAAAAAATTTTGAAATCCATTTTCCTTGAAAAATAAATTAATATATCGAATCTCTAGTATATTCGGAAAAAAATTTCTTTAAAAAGATAAGATTTTAATCTATTAAATTATACTTCTATGGAATTAAAGTATTGAAAGTGGGAAAATCCATTCATATTGAACATTTTATTTGTATCAAAAAATAGTTTAGAAAAGTTACACTACCAAAAAATGACAAGAAGATTATTTTTTAAAATCCTTTTTAAAGGTATAACATGGGTAAAAATTTATTTTAATGTTAATAGTATAATGTTATCATATTTAAGGTATCATTGTTTTATAAAACTTGGTTTTGAGTTAGGAATTCTTTAAATTTCTTTCTTGATCAAATTGTTTTCTAATGAGTAAAAAATGGTACCATTACATGGATGTAAAGTTAACAGCTAGAGGGTAAGAAAAATAAAGAAATTTATTGATATATGTATCATGGTATTTCATCATTGGAATAATAATCAATAATAATCTCAATAAATGGTGTTATTGTATCTATAAACAGTTACAAATTTGGTAACATTTAATAATAATGAAATTGAATGAATAACATTACATGAAACATAACACATCATGAAAATATGGAGATTCATTATATACCATATAAAAGGTATTATATACACCTCATAAAGAAATTTAGGTTCATAACATGGAATGTGTCTCAAAGAAGAAAAATTCAGACAAAATTACTTTACTTATTCAGTAACATTTGAGACAGAAACCCAATGAAATAAAGATCTTATAATGGAAGTATAAATACTCATAAATTTATGTATAAAAAATTTCAATATGTCCATGTGCATTATACGCCCCAAAAAATAAATGTGTCATGAATAATAGATGTATCTCACAGAAATAAAAAGTGAGATGAAATTCCATTACATTAAGTTTTAAATCTCATTGTACTCATAAAATCCTCCTATAAAATAAATATAAGTTTATTATAAATATTTTAAATAACCATTTTCTTAAATATAAACACAGATATGATTTTATTATGACATTATATTAACTTATTCTTAACAATTCTCTGTTAAGGTTTTGCTTCGGGTAATATGAGATTTGTTCTTTGTACATGATTTGACTAATTATATCTTAATATCTTTATTAGATCCTAAATTACATAATTATTGAATGTAAAAAATTATATTAAAATTTCATATATATTTATTATATATGTATTTATAATATTTTATAAAATAAATAAACATGAAATGGAAGACATCCTTCATGGAGATGGGAGCTCGTAAGTACGCATGAACATTGTTTCTGTTTAGTTGTCATATTGAATGAAATAAAGTAAATTACATGTATGTATATACATATGACATGATTACGTTAGAAATATTATTTAATATTTATCATATGTGTTTAATAAATCAATCCTTAATAGATTCTATGTAAAGCGTGATCGGATCACATCACATTGAGGATGTAGTAGTTCACACATCCACAAACAAAGTTATCGTGTATCCACAAAATGGAAGTAATGAAGGTGTGTTTAATATAAAAAATCAGATAAGAATAAATATATAATAAATATCACATACTAATATATTATCAAAATAATGTTTCCATTATAATTTCCAGTTATGATAGGCGGTTAAGGAATAAGAACAACATTGTTTTGTGAGGTAGTAATTCGTCGTACACAGGAATATTATATGGAGTTGTTTTTAAGTGTAGGTTTAACTATTAATATAAAAAAATATAACTATATTTAGGATACTGATATTATTACGTAATAATGTAAAAATAATAATTGCGGTGATCAAGAATGAAAATAAAATTATGGATCTTGAGAAAGGATGTTACCTCTACTTTGGGTAATTGTTTTTGGTTTTCACCAAAGACACTCCTTGATTGGATTTATACCCAAAAGTAGAATACTAATAAAATGGAAGGAATTTGGGAGCTTGTTTGATAATATTTCTAGTGAGTCAAAGGGATTAAGAGGTGTGATGACGTGAGAAGGGTGAATGCCTTTTTATAGTTATGGATGACTGTCATTCTTGTAAATTTCTGAAAAAATATTTACTCTGATGTTTTCCCATTTTTATGTGGCTCCAATAATATAAAAAATTTAATAAAAAGGTTTATGGGTTCAAAATATGGATATAAATTTCATTTTTTATATTTTTATAGGTTGTTTTGGGTCTTAATTATATTTTTTAGTCCTTTGTTAATATACTTGTTCTCTTAATTATTATAATTAGTTTTGATCACTTTAACTAATATTTTTACTCTAAAAATAAATTTAATTTTATTTATATAATAAAATATTCTGAAGATAAATAGTTAATCAATTTATTCTAAATTTAAATGAATTAATTGGCATAGATTAAATAAAAATTAATCTTACAAACACGACGACCCTATGGGTTTATAATGTGAAAATATTCAAAAGTTTCCTAGGTTTTTATATATAATTTCACTATGAAATTAATTCTAGTGACGTAAATTGAATTAATTTATGTATATTTTATATAATTATTCTTTAAAACAAAAATAAAATATCATTTATCTATATAAATAAATTATATGATGAAGTAGTTTTGAATTAAAATTTAGTATTTTTCATTATTTATCGAAAAATGATGTTTTCTAAGGAAAATATCAAAAAATCACCCTAAGCTAATTTCGACATCATGTATTCAAAAACTAATTTTTTCATCATGTTAAATTTTAAGTGTTTCTAAAATTATTATTTTTTGTTCTGAAAAAACCATAAAAACATTTTATTTTTGAAAATAATATTTTTAAACATATATAGACTTTTCCAAAAAAAGTATTTTTCATTATAAATATATTTTATTTTAAAAAAACCATAATAAATAGTATATTAAATTTGTTTATTACAATTCATATTATTATTTTTAACATCTTTTTTTTATCTATCTTGATTAAATAATTATAAAATGATGTGGCGTAGAAATTGAGTTGTGTGTGTAACATATTACATGTCTGTGTTACGTATAATTCAAGCCAAACATAGTGATGAAATATAAAAGACACTATTTTCAGTTCTGTGTGAAATGAAAAATATCTAAAAGATTAAATTATTTCAAAATATATATATCACAAAATCTTTGTGTGTTGCAAGCCCAAGGTTACTCATAGTGTACATGATAAGCATCACTTTGAGTCTATCCTTGAGAGTTCATAATGGAATATAAGTATCATTCTGGCATATATGAGATTGATTCTAAATGATTCTATCAATCACATTTGAAAAATAACCAATGTATCACCCATGGCTCATAATAATAATTCATTACAATTATTTAATTATTCAATCCATAAAGTCTAACTATAGTCATTGTCAATTGGAACCTGCCTCTCACTCTTAGAATGCTAATGAGACTTGTCATGGGAATGTAGTCTTACAATACCACATAATTAAATATTTTAATCCATCTCTACATCACAATTATAATCAATTAACTCTCCACATTATGTGTATTAAATAAAATTGTAGGCATAGAAGACCTAGCTTCACATGAATCATTTATTTAGTTTTAATTATAAATTTCATTTATTAAGATGACTCTTGAATAAGTAAAAAAGGATGAGGGAAAAATGACAAGGGACATGGTTTTACATTCCCACTTTTATTAAATTCTATTTACCATTTTACAATTCATTTAAAATACCATAAAAAGAGGTAAACAACAGAACTCAGGGGTGAATAAAATCTATAATCCACCAATTGTGGTTTAAGATAATTTAATAAAAAACCCAAAGGGTGGTACAAATTAAATTTTCATAACCTGTATTAATATAATTTTGGTCTTCTAAAAGTAATAGTTCATTACTATCAATTTTATTCATGAATAAATCTATATAATAAGTTTCACTCCTAAAAAATTTCATGTGGCACAACTAAATAAATAAACATGAAGGCTTGGAGGAAAATTGAATGAGACCAGCATCATTATCTTGATAATTTACTCCTTATCTATTTTCTACCTCCAATCATGGATAAAATAAAATAAATCAAAAAGAGAGAAAAACTCCCTGAAAATAGGGAATAATAACCCACACTAAAATAACTCTGTCGAGAAGAAGACAAATGGTTAATGGAGCATGAGTAATCAAGTAATAACCGGTGGTTATCCAATGAGACTGAAAATGCATGATTCAAAGTCCAAATAGAAGAGAAATCAAATAACCCAAGAATAGTTTAGGAAGATATCCAAAAGAGGGGTGAGGTGGTAAAAATTTAAATAAATGAGGATAGGGGATTAAAATATATATTCGTTATATGAAAAATATCTGTTTAACCATAATATAAGGGTCTCAGGGTTTGGCCACATGATTGGCCAAACTCGGTGCCAACTATACACCAAATTTTTCTTTAAGAAACCCACTATCATTTTCATGGTGCATGGTTAGATAAATCTTTCACCCACGATGAATTTTCACTATTTTTAACAACTATTCAATATACACATGGTCATGTGGCCCATGTTGCATAGTTTTATCAAACCGTGTATCCAAAGGAATTTGATTAGTCCACCCACATAGTTTATCCAAACAATGAATCCTAGGTGTAACATTTTCAACAAACTATGCAGCACAACCATCACAACACAAATAATGGGCTTTAGGCGCTTTATAATCCCTTAGATGCCCCATTTTCCTCCATGAACCCCTAAGGAATTACAATTAGAATAAAATTTAGGAATTTACTAGACATTAAAATGATTCTATACATCATTGAATATCTGGGTTTTTAAAATCTTCCCCACTTAAAGATATTCGTCTCCAAATTTACCTTGAAAGTGTTTTAAATCTTTTTTGGGGAATAACTACGACCACTACTCACATATGTTAACCTTAGACTCCCATTTTTTATCATGTACATGGTTGTGCTACCATAGCACCCATACTAGATTAACTTACCATACTTAGAGAAGATTCATTCCAGGATCAATAATAATGATTGGATACTCCTCAATGGACACATATACCTCTAACTCAACCTCATAAAGAAGAAGAATATTTGACATGTCATAATTATATCGATGAAGCTGAGATACGTGAAAGATGTTGTGCAGGGATTGATACATCTAAGGTATCTACAACTGATATGTTACTGGATAGAATCTCCCTATAATATTAATAGGATTGATGTAATGAGGTGAAAGATTCTGTTGTTTAGGAATCCATCTATTCCCCAGTCTAAATGAAACTCACATGTAAGCTTAACTCCCCACCTAAAACTCAAGTGGTTGATGACAATGATTGGTGTATTAAATTTGTCTATAATTATTTACAGAAATTTTCTTCTTGATGAGATGGACATGCACTAAAGTATCTAGAATTATATTAGGGCCCGGTAGCAGTACCTATCATTCCTCTAACCAGTACTGGGGTGAACTAAATGACCTTCTATATTGGTCCTCATAAGGACCAATCTATATGGTCATCTAAAAGATGTAATTATAAGTAAACAAGTAGAGATGTTAGTGTTTCTACCAAGATCCCCTAAAATCAATGATGAACTCTTAGATAGTTTTTTATAAAACTTATATTTTAATATCATACTAAACATTGGTTTGTATGTGATTGGATATACTCAACAGTAACTAAAAACCCAGTGCCCTTTGTAACCCCTCCCGGAACTGTGATGTGAAAAGAGAATCTCTTTTTGATACAACAAAACATGCAAACCCATGCAGATATATGGTCTCATAAATTTAGATCCTCTTAATCTAATACACTGATATGGTCTCCCAAATAGTTAATAAATGGAATAACATTGTCAACATGTCTATAATCACCCATATTGAATTAATTCCCCAAGGATACCTAGGAAAACAGTCATGTACTCTAGGGTGACATCATCCCATTTCCGATAAGGAAACGGAAAATTTTTTATAAGCCCCATGGGTCCGGTTGTTCTACCTACACCTTTTGACAAGTGGCACACCAATTAACAAACCCGACTATCTCCCACTTCATCCCTATCTACCATTGTTGAGTTTGAATGTCATGATACATCTTGGTAATACCTGGATGCACTAACAATATAGAATCATGGGACTCTCAAATAAAGTCCTATCAGACATCATTCAAAGCCCAAATACATATTTGGGGGAAAAAGATCTCATACTCATCAACTATCCAACCATGTATCTAATCATCACCATTCATGATCTCCCATTGGACCAATTTCTATAGTCTAATAGAAACATCATATTCACCCTATTAAGAGGTGAAGAATTTAACAATTGGGATGTAAGAACAAAATGAACATAATTGTCCAAAATATCTATATGTGTATTAGAAAACATGTCAATAATAAGTCACTCTCTAATAGTCTAATAAACTACAAGTTCTTGAGTCCTCTTTCTCAGAACATTGAGAAATTCATTTCCCTTTTCCAATATGAAAATGAAGCTTGATGTCGATGCACTGAAGGTATTAAAACCACCTTTATTGTTATAGATTCATGTCACACTATGTAAATACATACTTGAGGATTTAATTGAATGTATACACCAAAAAAAATCTCCCCCATTAAGTAATCTCTCCAACAATTCAATGTATTTACAACAGTTGGTAACTCGAGATCATGAGTTGGGTAATTCTTCTCGTGTGGCCTCAACTAAGGAAATCTGTACCCCATGAATCCCTCCTACAACATCATAAAATTACAAATCTTGATACATGATGCATCAGAATATATTATATAACTACTACACAACACTAGTAGAATTATTATCGACACTGAAATCGGTCTCCCATTTAGCTACTAAAAACCTATCTCACATGCCTCTAACTATATAAAATTGACACCCTTCATATTCATGTCAATAAGATGTGATTATAAGATTGATAATTCATATAATATATTCTTGAAATAAACCACATGACCAAATAAACATTTTATATCAATTATTTTCATGGTATACTCCTACTAAACTACAACTATCACCTTCTCTCGGTCAATTAATACTTCTATCTCCGAGATAATATGACCAAGGAGGTGAATCTCATGCATCCAAAAGTATAAATTTTTGATCTTAGCATAAAAATAATTCTATATTAGTTTCTTCAATATGATCTAAAATGGTAGTAATGGTATTTTCAAGTGTGAGGATACATCAAGATATTTCCCAAAAACAGCACCACAAAAGAATCCTTATATGGTTTGAAAACATAGTTCATCAGTTCCATAAAAATTTCAGTTGCATTAGTGAGACTGAAAGACATGAAAATAATAATTCAAGGCATATCTAATATAGAATGATTTTCAGGGTATATCTAATGGCCCGACACACACCATATTAAAACCTAATCAGAAATCAATCTTTGAGGACACTCTAGCTACATAGATATGGTCGAAGAAATCATCTATACAGTAATGGATATCAGTTATTAACTTTAATAAATTTCAATTGATGGTAATCTAGTAAAATACTAAGGGTACCATCCACAATATTATTGAAAATTACTTCTGAACTCCACATAGAAGTACTAGGTCATACAAACAACATTGGTTCCATGTCCTTCTAGATGCATCATGAGCAACAATAACTCAGTATTAGTTATCCTTCAACGATGAATATATACTGATGCATCTCCTAGAAATATCTTGATAGAAAAATAAACCTCTATCATAGGAGAAGCTCCTTAAAGTTAATCTGGTAAAACACAGAGTAAATGATCATCCAAGAGAGGGAAATCATCCTAGCGCATTCCCTGACTATCCAGATATAAACTAGAAACTCGGGTTGTCATCCTACCCACACCACAATTCTCGGGTCTATATCAGAACTCTTATACATAAAATTTACCTTTGTGATCAAATAATATACCCTTTAGAACATTGAAAGTCATCCTTTGTTGATATCAATCATCATACACATGATAGGGAACCAACTAATCCATCTTGAGAATGATGTCTAACCCTATCAACTTGAGGATGAAAAATTCCCATTTGAATAGACACCCAACTATCTCAAGGGAAAACAATCTGAAATAGAATACACTATTCAACCATATCATTAATGGATTAACAAGTGTAATCATTACATAGAAAAATGAAACATCGATCATATGGATCTCCATAATAGGTACAAATATGAATGAATGAGAATCACCTTTATCAAAAAGAGATGATATGGATGTAGAGGATACTATAATATTACCTATCACAAAATATGTTCTATCATTATGATCCTAAGGTATCGGTCTCAATTTATATATCTGGTCCATTTTTTAGTCCTGTGATATAGCCTTGCTACCCTGATAAGGTTTTCTATATTGGGGTTGTGAGTCTTGTGTCTGGCTGCATTAGTCACAACCACTACCTCAGCCACATTTTCCAGAAATACTCTAGCTCTCTACATGAATAGAATATATTTACCCCCCTCTTAAACATGGATTCACTGTAGACCATCTCTCAGTAGATGCTAGAGGATGATCTCTGAAAAAGATCTATAGATGGTCCATCTTGCTGCAAGATTGGTACTCGAATGGGTCCCTCATGCACATAGGTCTTGTATTTAAAGTTTTACCACAATAACGGAACATTAACTTACTACCAATGTAGATACCCTATCTATTGATATCACCATGCGGAATATCCAGGCCATTCTTACTACTACTGGTTTATGAAATTTATGATTTAGGTGTCAAAGCTTCCTAACATGCACCTCCATCCTCTCTCATGTTATGTTGTATGATAAGCTTCTAATTCACTGTTCTAGATATTGATGTAATCCTGAAGACATCAACCTGTGATCATATTTTATACTTGAGACCAACCTAAATTCACATAGATTTTAATAACTCGTCACCTAACTAAATAGGTGAAAATGTTTGTGCTCCTTGAGACAATAAGAATTTGTAATTACTAATAAGTTGTCCTAATCGAAGTGCATAAAATATCTAGGTTTATCAACCATGAACATATTAGGATTGAACTAATAATAGAAGGCTGTATGAATATCACACCATGATATATCCCGCTGATGATCCCTCTGAGTAATAACATATCCCATCTCTTGGAGAAATCCCATAACATATACATATAGAGCTTCGATATCCCCATAGGAGGTGTTTATAGATAAAAAATATAGAATGGAATCTAGTTGTTAATATTTATTCTTTGTTCCACCATCCCCTAAAAATGTAGGTGAATGCTACTGCTGGAACTCACACATAAACTTTACCATAGTCAGAAAAGGTCATGGGGCTCCATTAATTGTCTTCACAAAGTATATGAACATGAGTTAGAATTGGGCATCAATACCCATCTCAAGTATAACTGGATGTGCTTCAATAAAAACTACTGATGGTTCTATGTCTAACCCATGGCCCACCACCTCTAGATCATGGACACCACCACTTTCCTAGTTCTTTACCCAAGGAATTCATGGTGGCATGCATCTAAAAATTCCTAAGACACACCTCAATCCAAGATTTAACAATCACTAAAAGTGTTGTTAAAAGAATATTATATGAAAAAATTCTTCATATATAAAAGTTTAACCCTTCATTATACTATGAGATACATGATTGGGTTATATACATATCATATGAAAGGAAATATATACTACCTAATTACAAATAATAATGTATGTTCAGGTTCTGGTTCTCTATTATATTTCCAATGTCCCGGTATCTAGAGTATAAATCACAATTTATAGAAGAAACCCCCATTTAGATTAAAATTGGAAACACTATTTAGTGTTGACCATTTGAATTTAGAATTTAATTTATTTTAGATTCATTTTCATTTTTAAAATGAAAATACCTTAAAAAGGTTGTACAAAACGACTCACCATGTATAATTTATAAGGGGTTGTACACCTTATAAATGGTTTTTTGGAATTTATTTAGTCTAAAATAAATTTATAACTAGTTATTGCATGAAATTTTATCACAATTTCATTTCCGTAAAAATTAAGGCACCAAAACATGTTGTAAGAAATATATGTCATTATATGAGCATGAAATTATAGAATTAATGACATATAAATCCCGAAGTTCTTATTTTTATGTGTGATTCAATAATTCTAATCCATAACAGACCATGGGTAAAAATAAATAATCATAAGGATCATAAAACATTAATTTCATTTCCCAATTGGAAAATAAAATAAACAATAATAAGCATAATCTATAAAAAATGTCTCGTCCCAGGTAATTTTTCCTTTCATTGTATGTGGGTAAGATACTCCCAATAATTAGATCAGAACCAAATCTTGACCTCTTCTACTTCCCCTTCTACCATCCAAAGATATTAAGGAAAAGAATAGTAACCCTTGATACAACATTATGATGGCACAGACCCAGATCATTCAATAGTAACCAAACCTAGTTGGCTACATGACCTCAGGCATGCCTCCCCATAGCAATAGGATGCTGACTTGCAGTGAGGGTCTACGGTGCAATAGTGGGGAAACTATACCCTCATAGTCAGTGTGTAAAATAATAGAATACTAATGTAAATTATAGTAGAAGAATACCGCTAATAAAAAATCTAAATAATAAAAATCCACCATATAATAATGAGTTTATCACATCTGGGAATGTCATATACAAAATGTTTAACATGGTATGCTATAAAAAAATAAACTTTTGATGACATAGAGGTAGGTACACATACATACAAGTGTACTAAAAAAATTCAAAAAGACCCAAATGAATATCTCCAAATAGAATAAAGAGCCATAACATGGACCTGTTCTTCCCCACTCCAAAAATACTGCCAATCAAGTATCAACAACCAGGTGATTTCCCTTATCCTTACCTGCATCCAGGAATTTTGTCTAGGTACCATAGAGGCGGCCTGATATTGATGTGAAATAAACTTAATATACTAACACATATTGTGTCTAATGTCGTCAAATCTATATATATATATATATAATAAAAAGTTTAAAATTAATAATAATAAATATATAAAAGGAATATGGTATAGAAATAACCCACATATGTCTGAGTTCCCATGAATCACCCTTCCTCTACTACATGCTTTGTCCTTATTCAAAATATCAGAATACACGGTTAGTCCAATATTACTCATAATAATGTCTCAAGACATATATCCTATCCTGAGATCCCCCTATGATACATATCCATGCTAAAATGGTTTAAAAATGTCATCTATAAAGTGAAAAGCTCTAACCGAATCATTACCTGTTCTTCGTCTTGGCCGATTTATCACACAATCATTTTATTATTATTAATTTTTAAAGTAACATAATCCCATATTTAGAATTCTTAATTTGGAACCCATGTATAAATTAAGATATAACATGAACCAAACACCTTACATGTCAATCCTAAGTATCCCTCATAGGAATATTGGTATTTCTATAGGTGTGTATAATGTCACTAAGCACATAGTCTGTCTATGGTTGTTAATAAAGTTAGTGAAGTGTCACTCATGGAATACATAATAAACTTCCCCCTGAGACCTTTAGAAATCCAAAATAGAGTCCAATTATTACTCGAGAATATCTGTTCATGATTCCAAAAGATTCAATCTGTGGAGTTCACAAAATAACCCATGTATGAACCATGGCACGTAATAATCATTCATTATAATAATTTAGTTATTCAAGCCAGAACAGTTCATCTATGATGCTACTAAATAGTAACCCACCTCTTACTCTTTTCATGTCAATAAGAATGGTCACGGTCCCATAGTCTATCAATAAAATATAAGAAATTGTTTCATTAAAATTAGACATCATAATCATAAAAAATTAACTCACTTCATAAGGTGGTTTAAATAAAATAATTGTCATCGAAGGCCTAGATTCACAGAAATCATTTTATTCATGTTAATTGTCCATTTCCTTTATGAAGACGACTAAAGAATAAGTGATAAAAGATGGTGTCCAAAGGCCAAGGGACATAGTCTCTTATTCCCACATATATTCAATTCAATTTACTATTTTACAATTCATTTAAAATCCAACAAAAAGGGGTAAACAGAACTCCTCAAAACTAGATTTATTACATATTCTAACCTTGGTGGTTTAATCTCATTTAATAATCATACACATGGAGTTGTTTTAATTATAGATTCCTAAACTTTAACCATATGTCAATGGTCTCATGGAAGTTATAGGTTGTTCCAATTTGGTAAATTTCAGAAGTATTCAACATAATAACCAAAGCTTAAAAAAACATGACACATGGAACAAAGAAATATATAAACACCAAAAATATTAGGTAAAATTAAGAGACCACCTATCTCATCTAGGTAGTACAGTTCTCATCTATTTTTTGTATGTAATACATGATAAAATGAAACAAATTGAGCATAGAAATAAATGCACTAAAAAATATGGAATAAGAGCTTATACCAAAATAACAACATTGAGAAGAATATAAATGACTAAATGCACTAGTGGAATAGAGTACTCATTGACATAGATCCAATGAGACTAATAATGAGTGATTCAGAGATCAGATCAGATAGATATTAATGAATCGAGGATTGGGTGGGGAAGATCTCCAAAGAACGAGAGAGGTGATTCATGTTGGAATTAAGGAGTAAAGGGGTTAAAACATATAAATACCATCAATCCAAATAACAATTCACCCATAATTTAAGGTACATTATTTTTTATGCATAGGTAGCCAAACCATGTGTCAACCATGCACCCATTTATACCTTAAAAACCTCCCTAACATGGGTATGGAACATGATTAGAAAAACATACACCATCTTTACATTTAACCTCTATTAAAAACTCTACAGAAAATTCCTATGAAGTTGGCCCTTGTGGAATGGTTTTATCGAACCTTAAATTCCTGGTTAGTGGACTATACCACCTTGCATGATTATTCCAAATGATGCGGCCTGGGATGCATAGTTTTTACTAACCGTATGACTCTAATGTAACCTCAAAAATTTCTGGCCTTAGGCTCTCTATAAGCCCATATATTCTATCATTTCATTTATGACCCCCACTAGAAATTCTCATTAATGTAAATTTAAGGAATTTAATTGAAATTAAAAAGGTTATTTTCCTCATATAAATGTATGGTTCTTATATTTTTTTTTTGCCAAAGTATCCATTTAAATTTATTTCAAAATAAATCCAAACAAGCAGGGAATTAAATAGTTAAAAAAGAATGATATATGTCAATATAATATCCATTCAATTCAATCCATGTTCAATTAATGTAGTAGAGGGTCAAATAACATTTCATAAAGAATTTCAAGGAAAAATCATAAAAATTTGGTTAAAATGAAGAAACATGTATATATTAATACTTGATAAATAATTATTTAAAAGATGTAGGAAAAACATATATAAATTAATTTTAATATCTATAATCCACCAACATTGAATCTATGATTTTTCATTATTGAATTCGATCACTAGACCATGGAAAATAAATCCTAATTGAAGGGATAATAGATCCTTGATACAAAATTACACAACATTCATCCATGGTGAAATTACACAGAAGCCTATCATAACCTCTATTATTAAAGAATAAAAATAAAAAGAAATATTGAAGTATATGATATGTATAAGATACCAGAAGAACATCCCTGATTGGATCAACACGTCCTTCCACCAAGAGATGTGGTTTGGAGAGACAAAATGGATCTAGAGGGATCCCAAAATCCAAAATATTGTATTTTGTTCAAGTGGGAGGTTCTTGGGGTTAATTAGGGGGTTTTGATATTTTAATTACAATTTTTATAAAATTAATTACCATTTGCAATATTTCATGGGTTAGGTGGTATGATTTTTTCTAACCATACCCCCCAAAAAATACACTAGAAGAGATACATTGTTTGACAGAATGATAAGTTTATCCATGCACAAGATTGTGTGACCACTTATATTCCAGTAGCATGGTTTGGATGCATTTTTTCTTAATCATGTTCCAACCATGATCCCCCATCATGTTCTATTATATTGATATCACATGTTGGATTTTTGTTTTGTCAAACCATGCACCAATTGTGCACAAACCCAAAACCCATAAAAAACCTCTAAAAAATAACTGAAAAAACCCATATAGAGAACAAATTGAATAATGATCAAATAAATGGGTCATAAAAACAAAAATTATGTAATGGGAAGTTACATATCATGTTTTAAGTAAGTGTGCTAAAAGTGGGATGTATGTGATTCCTGTGTTTTATTTTCTTTGGGCTATGTCGCTGCCATTAGATTGACATTTGATTTATGGTGGACTATATTCATTATCTATAACATGAGGTACAATAACCTAATAAGTGGAGAGTTAAAAGAAAATTTGACATACTAGTTGGGAGTTAAAAACTAGATAGTATACCCTAGTACAATGTTATGGCCTAGCTAGGTGATATATCCCTAGTGAGACAAGTTCAGAGTGATTTAGGAAATGAGCTGTTCAACTATTATCTATACAAATGTTCTCTCCAATCATGTATGTCAATTAAATATCCCATTAGTTTAAAAGGTTTTGTATCATGACATTTATCGTATGTTAGGACTCAAATTTATTTATTGACATATGATTCTCTTATCTCTTGTTTTTCACGTACTTTTATGTATTGTTTTTTATGTTTAAGAATTATTTTTTAAGGCTTGGGATATATTTTTATTTTCACTATTTTTACTCTCTACGGAATTTATTTTATTATTCTATCCCATTTATTACTCATATTTGAGAGGTTCATGTGTTAAGGATTTTAAATTGAATGTTGTTGATTGTATTATAATTAAATTCATTGTGAAAATTTCAAAACATTTTAAACCTTTCAGAATGATTTGATTTAAAAAACTATTTTTTAGGGAAAATATATTGTTTAACATTGTTTCTTGATAATCATTTTTTTTTCAATGGTAAATGGTTAGGGTTTGAAATTACCATTTTAAGGTATCTTTGAGTCATGCTGTATAAATGGTTTTTTTGAATAAAATGGATAATGAATCATAGGATTTATTTCTATTTCTCTTTAAGGAAATGAAAACTGATTTTTTGAATAATTTCAAAGTAGTGACCATGGTTTATTTTTTTAAGAAATATAATGGACTCAATTTAGTATCTTATTGGTTTTTTATCACTACCAACATACTCATATTGGTGGGTATGTTGTCTTCATGTTTTATAACGGCTCCCATGCCTTGTATTGTAGGTTAGCTTACTACTTCTCTCGGTTTTGTGGTTGGTTATTTTGGTTATTGTGATAACATGAGAGTAACATGGTGATGGGGTTATTGTCAACAAATTTTTATGGATTGGTTGGGTCATGTGGTGTATTGGCCTCTCCATCCTCAAAATTTAATTTGTAGATTTTTCCCATATTTTGTATGGTAAATGATTTAAAAAAATGGTTCATTTGTGTTATAGATGTTTTGGTAAAAATTATTTGACATTATTTATTTCTGTTATTCCATTTTATGATTTTTTTTTATTTTAGATATTCTTATTTATTATTTCATTGTTATCCATTATATAGAAACCTTCTATAGGGTACCAATTTAGAAACTATTATAGATCATATTTTTCTTGATATGCAAACCATTCCCATGTGCTCATGTATGATACCTTGGAACTTGTCACCAACCTAGGTAAATCATAAACATGACTTGGGACTTTTGGTGGAATGAATTAGGTGATAAGAGTGTTTGTTACAAACCTTGTAGTTAATTCCTAACAACTATAAACAATTCAAAATAGGTTCTTTTTATAAACATAAAAGTTAATATTATATGGTCCTTATAGAATGATCTTTAAAGGAATATCATTGGTTTTGAACACATGTCATTGAAAATAATTTCTTTGGTCATGCATACACAAACATTAAAAGTGACACAATAGTTCTTGGACTTAAATCTTAAAAGGAATGGAGTGTCATAGTATAAGGGAAAAAATATTGATTTTGATTCACTTCAAATGGATACACAGGTAACCCTTTTCATGGTAAAATCATTACCCCCTCACATATACCGCATCCTTGGATGATAATAAATTTAAGACTCCCATGATTTATGTATCCAAATTATAGTATAAAAACCAAGGAAGGGGGAGATGGGTATCCCCTCATACACAGATATAGAGTAATGTTAATGTATATAGATGTTAACATTGATGAATGATTTTGATCAATCACATTTAATAAATGAGTAACCAATATTGACACTGTGAAGGATTTAATCAATGTGTCTTAAATATTTAATAGAGTAAAGGATTCAGTAATAAGACCCTTCTTGGGTTGATAAATTATATTATCCTCTTTACGTTGATGTGAAATTATAATAATCTTGAACTCGTCTTAATGACCACCCAAATTTGTATTTTTTCCCTTTAGGAGAAAACATTTGACACGAATGCGCATAGGGAAAATAGTGAAACCCAAGTGAAATTCACTATCAATAAAAGATATTTATTTAACATATTCTCTTTATTGGGATAATACAATAACAAGTATCTTAATTATGGTTTCTTCCCCCAATATCTCTTTTGTTAAATCAAATTGGAATCTTCAATCAATGAATATTTTAGTATCAAATTCCCTATGAAACACCTATCCAATGAATGATGCTCCCTAGTAATCATGCATCACTCGAAGGAGGATTCATATATGTATGTCTTAGTCATAATTATAGGTGAAACCCATCAATCCCAATTGTGTTTTCACCCACTCAATATATTTAAAAATATGTTTTAAATTCACTTGTTCAAGAATATAATCTTAATAGTTTAATACAAACCCTAGAGGTGTCTCATGAATGTATTCAGAAGCTAAACCCTCCTAGTTTATCATATTAATGACAGTAAAGTGGAGATTAAGTGAATCTTGTTTCCATATCAAACCATTATTTTCTAATTCTTTTACAAGGGCATGTATTGGGGTGATGGTGCACTTTTCTTGCCTCTTTTATAGTTGTTCAGAAACCTAGACTAGTCATTACCACATCAGTGTCATTTCCATGCATTCCAGTTATGATACGACGTTTTAATACATATATATTAAATAATTATAGATTAATATTTATAATATTCCATAAAAAACCTAAGTATTTTAAAGGTATAATTCCTTTGGAAAATTTAACACATAAACTATAAGTCCATAAGTTAACTATGTCATTTCCCACAATGTTCTTGGAAAATGTAACAATTATTATACATATCATATATAATACCTCCCTTCATATAGTAGGTAAAGGAAACATAATAAATGGTGATCTCATAAGCTCAACACATGTATTATACTGATATATCAATATTACATGAAAATTTTTGTAGGATAATATGAGAATAACATGTAAAGAGTATACACTTCATATCAACCATCATAAACAATAGTCATGGAACAAATATTTAAGTTTCATAATACATAAATCATAATGAAATCAAATAACATGAGCCAAAAGAGCAAAAAATTGGAATAATACATTGATTTATGTAAAATATATAATCATATAAAATCTTATATAAAGGATACCCGCGAAGACATTCATAATAAGTTAGGAATGGGATAACCACCCATGTACAGACATTGGGCATGGGATAACCTCCATGTACCCTCATTTTGGATTGGGAAAACCTCCTGTTTACCCTATGTGAACCTTGTAATAACCTATAGTGTATCCTATTTTGGGTTTGGGATAACCTATTATATACCCTTTGAGATCATATAAAATTAATTATGACCCAATTAGTTGGAGAGAGATATAGATCCCACCATTAAAAGATTAAAATAATACATACATATTCCATATGATCATAAAAAATTATCATATATGACCACATGAAATGAAATGGGGTTTGTAATCATTTAATCATTTAATCAAAGCATAACCCATAGAAGAAGAAGTAGTTTTCATAATCATTTTATCATGGTACAACCTATGGAATAGAAACTTGTTTCATAAACATCTTGTCAACATAATAATAAACTATCCATTTAAGGAGTAAAAATAGTATCCTTGGATCATATCCCTATTATGTTTAAATAAAAATCACTTGGAACATTCCTTGAGGATAATAACCTTTAATTCAAAATCAATATTTTAAAATAATAAATTCATAAAACATTTTGAAAATAAACTAATTTTTAAATAACCTTGAAAAATTATAATGTAATATTGAAATAAAATAATAGTGATAATAGAGGGAAATTATTTTCTCGTTGTACATGTTAAAACAAAGATTCGTTTTAAAATTTCCATAAAAGCCTAACATGCATTGTTTAGAGAACACAAGAGTATTCATTTCAAGAAATTTTTTAAAAAGTAAAAAATGGTTAAATCTTTTTTAATAAATAATTTTAGGAATGATAAAAAATATTTTTTAAAACATTTTTAGAAAACATTATTTTGGAAGAAAAATGGTTTTCAAACGAAGAGAAAAATAAATAACATTTTTCTTAAAAAAATCATTTTGGACTATTGATAACATATGGAGAAGAAAATGAAGGGAAAATGTATTCTATATAGATAATCATATTTGATGAAAACATATGAGTTTATTTATTTATAGTTAAAAATATTCCATCATTATAAGCATAATCATAAAAACATTAGATAAACGATGAGATCATAACATAAAACTCCTACCACTTTGGTAACATTGAATCATTATCCCAGTTAAAGAATAAAATTAAATGAAACATATAATATCTTTAAAATAATTATATTCAGTCTATAACATGTTAAATGTAATCTATATACACCTTATGTAAGAACATAAGTCTTTAACATTACTTATATTTCAAAGAAATCAAATTTTGAAAAAAATCACTTACCGGTTTTATTACTTTTGAACCGTAAATGCCATGAAATAGAGATCCAAAAATTGATATGTAAATATTAATATTTTTAAGGATAATAATAATAATATAAATTAATGATAATTATATAAATGACATAGAAGAAATAGGTGGTGAATATGATATGTGTCTCATAGATGTAAAAAGTGAGACCGAAATCCCTTATTGTAAGTCTTGAATTCCCTTGAATATATTTGAACTCCAATATAGTAAATATAATTTTATCAAAAATATATTCAAACCTATATATATATATCATACCATATAGTATTTTATTATGACCTTTTAGTACCTATTTGTTAATAATTCCATGTTAAAGTCACGTTTCGTGTAATAAATGCTTTCTTTTTCACTTATCTTTTTATTTTTTCTTTTTGGTCCTTTTAAATTGATCATATTCATATAATATCAATAATTTTAAAAATTATATAAATATAATATATATTCATTGCACATGTAATTATATTCATCAATAAAATGTAGAGATAGAAAATGAAATATATAGTTCATGGAGATGGTAGGTCGTACGAATGCATGAATGTTGTCTCCATTTTCTCAGAAAAAAAATAAAGAATGAAATTTCAATAATAAGTTAACACTATAGAATATTTTTTTATTTCATAGATATCACATAGTTTCATTAAACATATCCTTATTACCTTCTATGTAAAGCGTTAATTAATCAAATCACTTCATGAGGTGGTAGTCTTCTATACACATGAGCGATCTTATTATCACATAATGGAATGTATTAAGTAGTATGTTATATAATTATTAGATAATAATAATAATAATATAGTATATATCTTATATAAATAATAAATTCATCATCATATCATTATTTTATAGGTGGTAATGGGAAAACGAATGACATCGGTTCGTGAGGTGGTAGTCTTACATATACATAGATGATGATTTCAAAACCCATTTGATGGATGATGATATGGTTATAAGTCATTAAATTAAAATGATAACATATAAGTATATGGAATAACCAGAGGAATTTATGTAATCTTGTTTTGATAATAATTTAATGGGGTGGAGGATGAAATAAAATAAAAACCCTCGTTGAAGAATATTACCTCTACTTTGTGTAGCCTCCTTAGGTTTGTACCAAAATCCTTCCTAGGATGGATTTATAACAAAATAAAATATTCTAAGATGATTGCAGGGAATTTATGAAGTGGTTCGGGTAGGTATTTTCTATTCTTGAACGGTCTTAATATTTCAAGTGTAGAGGAGAGTTGGTGTCATTTTATAATTGAGGGGAGCCAAACATTTAAATTTTTTTAAAATAAAAACACATACCCACAATTTTCAAAATACAAAAGGCTAAAAAATGGTATATTATCTATTATATAAGATATAAGGTCACAATATTTCAATAAAATGGTATTGTTACATGTTTTAGGTTATTATTAACACATATGTTATTATTTTAACCCCCTATAAACCCATTTTTTACCTTAACCAAGCTAAAAATTATTCTCTATTTACTATTAATTATGCTAAAATATTAATTATGACATATAATATAATATAAATTATGATGATTATAAATTTGGAATCCATTTTCCAATGTACACTGATTGAATATGAAACTTTTTATTGAAAATAAATCTAGA
The DNA here is from genome assembly GCA_963277665.1 of Viscum album. Classification (NCBI taxonomy): domain Eukaryota; kingdom Viridiplantae; phylum Streptophyta; class Magnoliopsida; order Santalales; family Viscaceae; genus Viscum; species Viscum album. The sequence goes on along the minus strand of OY728132.1, from coordinate 265,938,728 downwards.
GATGTGATGAGAAATAAGGTTTTCAAAGAGAAAATGTTTAACAGTGAGCTATGTTTTTATATAAATAGTCAATATGAAATTGATTTACGTTTCAAGGCCCATACCAGTGGGTCCCATTACATGACTCCCCAATCCTACCTCCAATAGTTCATGGGCTTGTGACTAGCATCGAGAAGGCATATCACTAACGTGGAAGGCCTTAGCCTAAGTAACTGTACACACAGAAACATCTTTAAGACTACACAATAATAAAATGTAAATAAATGACTAAAAATCCATTCATATATACTTATAGATCCTATAACCAGAGTATGTCAGGAAGTAAAATAAAGTAAGTAGGGCCAAATATAATCCCACAATGAAGAATCAAAAAAACCAATTCCAACATGAAATTAAGTACTGGGATAGCTGTTAGAAATCCACATAAACACAACATAGACTATTCGGCCTCACAAAGAACTATCTGGTCCAAGTACACCTAGGTCTCTGTCCAAAAGTTGATCATTTTCACCAGGAATGAAACTTTCATACAAATCCTGTGAAAGGTTGATTATACCAATAATCAATAGGACACCCCAAAACCACATAGAATTCAATAAAGAAAATACAGTCAGCTCTACACAGGTATATGTTTACAACATGTATAAAAAAATCGTGATATACTAAACAAATACACACAGTCTAGAGGTAAGTCCCAACCATAATATAAAATAAGATTCCATCTTGATGATTCCACAAAGCAATCGTTCAGGGGAACTCACTTCTGAGTGTGATAGCATTGATGACGTCTTTGTGGGTGGTATTGCATGTCATGTCTCATCATCAGAAAAAAAACACGCAGATAGTCCAAAGAAAATATAATACACAAATGAGGATCACTACCTAGACAATGTGGTGATACCACAACTCAATCATGATTAAACTGATAAGTAGAGGACCAGTGTCTGCATAGTATTGGTCATGATGATTCCAAGATCACACTCAGGGGAAAAAAGATGAATAAAGGTTCACACTTTGGTCCTCTCAAAGGGATTCCAATAACTCTATAAATGAAATCCTACTGAAGGGATCATAGCTTATGAGTAAGATATGATTCTATACTAATATTTATGGAAGTTATAAGTGGAACATACCCAAACCAAATATGTCTATGATATGAAAGACAAGGGATACAATCCATTTATAAAAGAGTACACATTGTGTATTAGGGGTCATAAACTGTGTCCCTTGACCTCGTGTCCTACCCATGTAAATGGGCCGTGTCATCAAGTTGTGTTTGTGTAGAACTACACAGCATGTAGGCATCCCATTTCCTCTACTAATGTGCCGTTAAATGGATCTATCCCATGTAAATTTTCTCATGAACCAATACATGGAATAGAATATGTACCTGGTCTAGGTAATGTCTGTATGGGGTAGTACATGATGTGCTCCAACACCTCTAGTCCACCCCGTATCTGGGTACGAACCAAGTAAACACCGAGTCATCCAGAACAAAACACATGTTTTGTGATAGGGGTCATATGATGTTTGATATATAGAATCCTCCAAAAAAACCTATTCACTACTCGGGGAGCACAACATTTAGATCCGGATTACACACTGTGTTTTTCAAAATATTGTAGAATCTTATATCTACTCCCATGTTCGATCCAACTTCTCTAGTATTCGATGGAGTGATTGTTTCCCCAAGAGATTAATAATCCTAACTCACCCAATCCTCTCCATTAGAAAATAATGCATTCCACCATCAGATATTCTCATATAATTGATCAAATCATCATTCGTTATTATCCCCTGAAGAACCCAAAAGAATGTGAAATCGATTATCCATCTTCATCTAAATATATCAATATCTATTGTCCTACCACCTTCATGTTGTGACGATACCACATTAATTATTTTCTATTTATACACCATGAAACGGTTTCACAATGACTGATTGGTCATGATTTTTCAAGTTTTCGGAAAAATGAAGAATGCCCCTGATGATCACATAAACAGGGGAAAAACGAAAAATGGAATATAGAAGGAAAAAATGTTCATCATTGTTCATGTAGATCATGGTTCATTTCCATTATAGAAATTGTAGGAATAAATCAAATCACATAGATATTATCCCATAAAACCCCCCAAAATATCCCATCTCACTTGAAGATCAAACCACATATCAATCTATTTGTTAATTGATTCATGTTCATCATAGAAATTAAGAACAGGGAAGAATCAAATACAAAAACACACCTTACCTCGATTTGGATCGATCCCAAATGAGGAATGGGGTTGCACTATTATTTTTTGAAATTACCTTTGAATCCTAGGTGAATCTATCATCATTCCACAATCATGTCACCGATCTCTTGAGAGAATTAGCTAATAATCTCTATAAGGGTTCTCCAACATATCAAGGGTTTTGAATCTAACCATAGAATTCTGAAATTATAGTATTCTTAAATACAGAATATTCATTGTGCTAATAATTTTAAATAAAATTATTTATTTAATTATTTTATTCATTTCCATACCCATGAAGATTTTTTCACAAATGAACCATGCTGAATAACGTTAAGTGGCGTCTAAGGTAAATCTCAAATTATGAACTCAACAGTGCCATATATTTTTAATATTTGTGATCCTGTTTAGATTTTATTCTACTTTTTCATGAAAACTACAAGAATTTTCTATTCAATTTATTTAAAATATTTAAAAAAATTATTCTGGGCACACCAGACCTCAGAATCACCTGAAATCTCAGTGCTTGGACTTAAAAATAATCCATATAATTTCCAAACATAATACATGGAAAATATGAGATATCAAATTCTCCCCACCTTGGGGATTGATTTCCTAGAAAATAAAAAACATGGAATACTCAAAATGATGTGGGTACTGATCATTAGCCTGAGCCATCAGATCCCTTGTACTATATTGGATATTCTCATGTCACAACCAGACATGAATTAAAAGAATAGATCACCCATGAATGATCCTATCATACCGATCCTCAATGCCTCTTGGGTACTGAACAAATTCCACTGCATCTCTGATGTCCATGTTTCCCCGAATGATAATGTGTTATGGGTCATGCACCTACCTCTTCAACAACAACACGTGGAAGACATCATGCTTCTGATCTAATAGTGGGGGTTTATATAGGAAGTTTGAAAACTCTCCAACACGACTTAGTATCTAGAAAGGGAAGATAAACTGTGGAGATAGCTTGTTTCCCGGGAAAAATCTCTACAACCCGCATCAGGGTGAAACCCATAGGAACACTTGGACACCATCCATGAAATCTAAGGGCCTTCATTTCCGATCATCATAAGACTTATGATGTCTCTTAGTAGTTTTAATCTCCTCCTGGTTTATTTTAATATTCTCTGTTGTAGCTCACACCAAATCTAGTCCAATGATATATGACACTCCTATTCACTCTAGCAATGTGGGTACCTACAATGTAATACATAATATGTCCTTAATGGTGTCATACAAATGGTGAAAAGTTAACTTTTGTTTTTTAGAAACTCCACTAGTTGTAGGTGATCCTCCCAACTATGTCCAAAGTCCAACATGCAATATCGCAGCATGTCCTATGTAACCTAAATGGTCAACTTAGTCTAGAAATTAATATTTGGGTGAAACAATATGCTCAAGATAAAATGAGTCCTAATAAAATATTATAATCCCTTCCACAACTAAAATGTGATGAAATCATCAGGATTAGAAACGATCATTGATGGAACTCCATGGAGGAATACCATCTACATCACATCGAGGCATCCCAATCTCTATACAGAACTCTGATCTCTTATACATAGAAAGAGGTACAATATGGTGGATTAGTCTACAATTACCTAGATAGAATCATATCCCCTATAAATATGTGAAAATCCCACCACGATGTCCAAATATATCCCATCCATGTTTTACTCAAGCACCTCAATTTGTTGATCCAAACCCATTGGAAATTCCCGATCAACCTTCACTTCTTGACATGTAAGGAATCAAGAGACAAAGTCTGAAACTTCTTTCTTCATCCTGGGTGAACAAAAATAAGATTATTGGTATCGGAAAATATTTTCCACACCTGGATATAGCACCTAATGAGATGTATTAAATTATGTCAGAACCCCCTCCAGAAACATCAATTGACCCATCATTCATCCTATGAAAAAATGACATTCTTTCGAGCTGTATAAAATCCATTAGGAGCATGTGCAGTGGATATATGAGTTAATATGGTCTTGTATTTGGTATCCCCATGTTGTTCCTCCCTGACGCACTACAAGAGAAAAGGGGTAACAATCATCGACATGATATATGATACTCCACCTCCACCCATAAAGGATAACTACAATGAGGCCAAATTCTTTAACACCTCATTCAACAAATGAGAACATGATATCCTACTAATAGCATCTACTACTATATTTACCTTCCCATGAGTATATAAAATTTAAAATTCATAGTCCTTGATGAACTATAGTCATCTCCTCTATCTCAATTGAGATCCTTCTAAAAATATATATAATTGAGAATCTTGTTATTTGATTATACGATACAATAATCACCAATAAGTTAGTGTCTCCAAATCTTCAAAGGGAATACCACTAATACTAGCTCAAGATTCTGGGTTGCTCAATTTTTCTCATGTTGTATAAACAGTAATGACCTATAGGTAATCGCAATTTTCCTCTTCATCAGAACACACCCAATACCAGTATCTAATTTATCACAGAACACTATACACTCAACACCAACCTCTAGTAATATCAATATGGACACACTCAACAAACTCAAACTTAGTTTCAGAAAAGCATGCAGTAACCTCTATTTCCATATGAAAGGATTTCCATTCTAAGTGAAATCTATCATGGATGATGTTATTATAGAGAAATTATGTATGATCCGCTAATAATAGAATTCAATACTAAGGACGATCTACACCTTTGTAATGATCATGGGTGTCTCCAAAGATAAAATTTCCTTAACATTGGATGAAATCAATACCTCTCCATCCATTGAGATTACATGTCCAAAAAAGTGGACCTTCTAAATCTAGAACTGGAACGTTGAGAGAATTACATTAATATGGTGCTCCTAGAGTGTATCCCAAACTATCCTCAAGTGTCTTATTTTCTCCTCCGTAGACTCCAATTATATATGGATATCATCATTGGACACAACCATGAACTGATATATGAATGGTGGAAAGATCTTGTTCATCATTCTTATGAACACTGTTGAGGTGTTCACCATGCCGAATGGAATCACTATGCACTCATAATGACCCAAATGACATCTAAATGTATTATTCAGTATATCTTAATCCCGTACTAAAAATTGGTGATAGCTTGAACAATGTTCAACAATCGATAACCATCGTTCCCCTCTCAACTGATAAAAGAGGTCATCAATAATCTGTAGTTGATACTTATTCATCACGATCAACTAGTCCAAGCATCGTTAGTGGACATACAACCGCAATCTCCAAACTAATTTCTTGGAAAACAATGTTGCGGCTTCACATGGTAAAAAATAGGGTAAAAAAATCTGTTACCCTATAATTAATCCAATCACACCCTTATATTATGAATTTATATTAGATCCATCTGATATGTTTGTGTAGATATTGGTTTTATCATGAGGTGTATATCAATAAAAAAATTATATCTCTTAGTGGAGAGGTAAACCTAGAACATCCTCCGGGAAGACTTCCTCATACTCTTCCACCACTACAAAAAAATGGAAACTCACTAAATCCAATACACCGAGGGTTAGGATAGCTAACTAATGAGTAAAAAACTGCACCATCCTTTGCATGAGTCCATCCTTCACTTCTTGAGTTTCCATTTCACTGACAATGGAGAACATTTCTCCATCACTGTGGACATAAAATAACCTTCACCTAAAACATTCAATCTGGGAATAAACAATAGATATCTAATCCATACCAGGAATGAAATAATAAGGCCTCGATGCTACTAACAAGTGATTCCAATATAAACACTCACCTGGAAGATTCAAGTCGCACTGGTGAAAAAAGTGTGTGTTCACTGAGTCTCCTCAAGTAGGAGTCCCAAAGCGTAAGTATCAAGTCAAAGGTTCAACTTGAATCTCTTCATATCATACATGGTATGGGGAAGAAAATAATTACGAGAACATATGTATTTTAATACTATAATTATTATAGATAAGAAACAGACCACACATCATATAATTCTCAGAGCTAGTAGGTCATAATCTTCAAGCACCTGCATCTTTCCCCATCCATGTCCTCCAAATCTATGAGATTGGAATGGACCACCTGGGGTGGTGGTGGAAAAATTCAAAAATTTTACCACATATTTCTGTTATCCCATCTCCTTAGAAATTTACACTACCCAGGAAATATATCTTCTCTTACCATGGTCTATGCCTCAGTGGCTTATCCACAGTCTCTCTGTCAGTTGTATGATGGGTTGAACAATATTTTTTTGAGATTTAAACTACCATAACCTGAGTATAACTACCTCTTTATTGGTATAATGGAGCCACTATTTTATCCTTGAACTATAGAACCTGAGTCTTGGGACCTCTTCCAGAAACATAACACACATCTAGGTCCATGAGAGAGATTTCATCTCCCTGTTAACAAGGTCTCTTCTCTTTCTTTCCCATTGATGATAACCACTTACTATATCTACTCAGACAATATACTATCAACCACCAAATATCTCCCTAGAATCCCCATTGTCGGTAGGAATTCACAAAGGGATAATAATTTCTTAGATTCCTCTACACAGACCTCACACGATGGTATGATCCCAAAAGAACTAATCATGAAGCATATTCATTGAGTACCTACGGATGCTAGTAAAACTTGATAAATATTCATCTACATTCATGATGACCTAATGTAGCTACATAAGCTCCTTGATATGTACAACCCTTGGTGTAGCTGGTGAGAACTCCTCTATGAAAATGCACTAGAACTCTATCCATGAAAGAGTCACCTGCTTGTAATATTATGTAATCAAACCCAACAATCACCCTACTAATCCCAGAAGAAGTCTCACTAATAGGACCAACATAAGATCTTATAGTGACCTAACTAGACATAAAACTTGGGTAACCACCTCATTCTATTCCACAATTGATTTTGGGTTATGATATCTTCGGAACCTAAGGGGTCGTTGTCGCTAAAACTCATGAAGTGTCGTCATCCTATGCACCTCATCCACTAGTATGGCGAGTACCACATGTTACTCTACAGGTGGTGGTATGGAAAGTGCACCACCTGGATATAACATTTTGGTAACTAGTCCCTGAATTTATGTCTCATCATTGAGGGGATCATCCTTGTGATCCCAATGCTGAATCATAGATGAAATATTTCATGGAGGCATCTTGAAAAAAAAAATTGTACCATGCTCAGTCGGTATATATGGAGAGAAGACTCAAGAAGGACATGGAAACAACAACCCATTAAAATATAATGCATATACCATTTTATTCATACAACTAGTGACCATGTGTACCGAGTCTCAATACAGGTGACCGGAGTCATGCTGTATGGATATGTCAACCGCCACAGCAGTACTGGAGTCTCTGGCCTAAAAGATGAACTCGAAACGCTTTATAATGTTGACCAAAAAAATCCCACAGACTCTAAATCCTAAATTAGAACCGAAACCCTTAGAGACCAATCTATCATGACCCCCCTATGAGGGGCCCATGCCGGTACTCCCCATGCCCGCTTCTAATAGGCCAAGGGATGACAACTAGTGCCAAGAAGGAATATCATTGACTTGGGATCCCGTATCAAAAGTAACTGCACACACACACACAAATCTACAAGACTATAAAATATTGAAAAGTAAAAAAACAACTGATCAACCATGATTTCATACATCTGGATCTGAAAACAAGAGTAGGACTTGAAGTAAATGAAAGTAAACAAGTCCAAATACATGCCCAATAGAAAGAGTCTGAAAACACAAATCCAACAGAAATGTAAGTACTTGGATTGGTGTCAAATATCTATAGGAACACAATTTGGTATGTCCAGTCTCACTATGCATTGTTTGGTCCCAATCCACCAAGCACTCTATCAAATCGGTTATTGGCTTCATAAGACATGACATATATCAGAAAATCTCATACATGGGTGAGTATAACAATACTCAGTAGGACACCCCAAAACCACAATGAATACACCAAAATAAATATAGTCTACTCTACACAGGAATATGACGACAAAATATATAACAATAATATCAAAATATACTAAATAAAGACACATAGTATAGAGGTAAGTCCCAACAATATTTTACCAGCCTAGGATTCCATATCGAAGACTCCATAAAGAACTTTCCCCAGAGAAAAAACTCTTATCGCTGATAGCACTAATGAAAGTTGTCTGAGAGGTACTACTTTTCATGTATCATCCTGATAAATAACATGTTGACATTATGAAAAGAATATGATAAATAGTATATGATCACTACCAAGGACATTGGGTGATACCCCAAACACAATATTGATTAACCCATTGAGTAGAGGATTGATGCATGCATAGTGTTGGTCACGAGGATACCAAATCCACCTAGGTAATGAAGATGGATAGATTATCTCCCTTCAAGACTCTCAGAGGGATTATAATGACCCTATCCAATAAGTCCTACTAAAGGGATCGTAGTCCAAAGAGTATGAGACAATTCCAAACAAACCTTCAGGGAAGGGATAGGGGGAACATATCCTAATGAAACATTTAAAATATATGAAGTAAAAGGGATCCAATCAATGTATAAAAGAGTACACTATGTGGATTAGGGGTCACATACCATGTACCTTGACCTTGAGTTCTCCCTGTTTAAATGGAATGTGTCATCAAGCTGTGTCAATATAGTACTAGATGGAAAGTATACTTCCCATATAGTATACCCCTATTCCAATACATGGAAATATCCCATGTACATTTTCGCATGATGTAGTATATGGCTTTTCCAATGTACATGGTGCAAACCATGTCCATGTGGAGGAGCACATGGTGTGCACCAACTCATGTAGTCCACTCCATGTTTGTGTACTTCACGGGTACACACCGAGCCATATGGGAGAGACCACACACCATGTCATAGGTTTAACACCCCAAGACATTACAATATTTTCATGTTAGAATAAATATTTTTTTTCTACCTTTATATGGAACACGATGTTAATATTATACTACACGTCACATTAACTTAGCTTTGGCTACACGCTAGACTAGGTTTTACAACCATTTAATGGAATACCTTTTTTAAAACTGAATTTTGTAAATTTTATAAATTAAAATTGTCAAAATAAAATTCATTTTTGAATTTGGAATGTCAAAATTATCATAGGGAGAGTTTTTGGTATTATTATGATATGGATTATTTTTTTGATTAATGGTGAAGAATACTAAATTTCAATAAAAATGGATTTTTTTTAAATAATTATTAGTGTTAAATTATATTTCAAGTTTTATTTAAAGTCAAAATAGATCAATTATTCATATACTAATACAATTTGGGTTATTTGAGTTTTTTATATGGAATTAGATATGAAAACATATTGACACTTTGAATGTTTCTACATTAAAAACCCGCTTTCTCTCCACATGTTCTGGATTAAGGTGAATCGTAATTTTACCACTTCTGAGATTTGAATTTTTAACTATAAATACAATCTTTTAATCAGTAAAATATTTGTTTTATAATAAGATCAACTTAATTTTTTACCAAAAAGATTAGTGAATGTGATTAAAATTAATAATGGCGATTAAGGGTAGATTATGCTTAATAAGGGACTAAACCATAATATTGATGTTCAAAATCACGTGGAGACTTCTAAAAATGTAATTTACTACCAATAATTTTACTATATCCACATTTGGTTTGGATTTAATGGGTTATTGGGAAATTATTAAATAGAAGTGCATATATAATAGGTTAGGTAGGGGAAAATACAATGGAACTTTCCTTACATTTAAACTTTATAAAGTATTGAGATATGTAAAAAAAACATCATATTATTGGTTATAGATATCAATTTTAAAAAGAAACAAGTTATTGTAAAAGTAATTATTTTACAATAATTTTTAGATATTGTTTAGTAACTCAAAATTCTGATGAAATTCCAATGTAGTAATTATTTCATTAATAACTAACTAAATTAAATTATACTAAAAAAATTAAACGTAAAGATAATTGATTAAATTATTGTATGTATTTATTTTTAAAGATGATAATATCATTTTATAGAATAATAAAATTAATATTTTTTAATTATGATATTTTAAAATTTATATTAAATAAAAAATATTTAAATTGACATTATTTTTATTTTATAATAAATGATATTTTATTAAATGACTTAAATTTAATAAAAAACATAAATTATACCAAGTTATTTTTAAGTGTTAATAAATATTAAATATATTGTATTAATAGACCAATTTATCTTTTATAATTAACATATTGAACCATATATTGTAAAATTGTTGTTAACACGGTCCGAGTTTAAGCCATGTTTTAGCATGTTGCATGAACTTGTTTTAAAATTAATTTCTAAAACAGAAGATATATTTATTTTATAAATTTTATATAATATTAATAATTTATTGGATAAATATTTTAAACTAAATTTCACATTAGCTTGGTGTTAAAGGGTAAATCACAGAGGATGTAATACTAGATTGTTTAATAAAAACAAAAATTAAAAAAATGTGAAATCATAAGTTAATGAACCAAATTATTAAAATGAACATTTTTTTATATGGAGGTTTTAATCACCCATTATTAACTTTTTAATATATTATTTTTTTATTTTTTAGTAACCTTAGTAATTTCATACCTGCCATTAATGTATGCCTTTTGGTATTTAAAAGAGTGTCACTCCTCATCCTCTATAAAAAGGTAAGCACACGGACCCTTAATCACACCTCTCAATCCACTTTTGATCCAACAAATATATGACCAAATAGCTTCCAAACATTATTTCCATAATACATGAAGCCTCCAATTGTGAATAAATCCACTTATGTAAGCCATTGGGTAAAAACAAAAAAAAGTTACTTTGATTAATATATAACTAACTTCCTTAATATTTTTAGTTTTATTTCCATTGACCAATCCCAATAATATTTTTATTTAATTATTGAATAATATAACCAGTATGATAAATATACTATTATTTTTATATATTAAGGTTTTTACCTACACAATTACAAAATTTTATCTAATGGGTAACAAAAAACTATTTTTGTATTGGACGAACTACTGCCTCATGAAACAATGATGGTTCATTTTTTCCTTTACCACCTATCATGGTATCCATTATGATAGAAAATATACTTATATATGATATATAATATATTTATAATATATTTAATTCATTTTTAATCCATTTTATCACATAATTATATACATTCTATTTTGCATAAATAAATTAACATCGCCTGTGGAAGTGTGGACTACCACCCCCTCAATTTGTTGTGATTCATTCACATTATACATGGAACATATTAAATATGATATTAATAAAAATATATTAAATATATTAAAAAATATATGATACCATAATTATAATAAACATATGTATCAACTAAGTTTCATTATTTTAATATGAAAATGAAATGAAAGTATTGTTCATGCGGACGTACTGCATAGCGTCTCTTTGAATGGTGCATTTCATTTCTAATATACAATTATTATATATTATTATAAAGATAACATACTGAGATTATATGATAATTAATTCATGGTTTAAATTCAATATATGATGAAACCATTATCCAATTATTGATAAAAACATCTAACATGCTAAAACATAATTGAGAAAAGTAGGCAATTATCACCCAAAATAGTTAAAATAATGAAAGTGTGTAAACAAAAAAGTTAATAAAATATTGTAAGAAGTTAATATATGATATTATAAACATGAGTATGGATATGGTATAAGTTAGTAACATATTTTGAACAACTATATTTTAAGATAAATACCATACATCAAAAGGAAGTTTAAGGTAAGGGATTTTGTCTCAATTAACTTTCCATTAAGACTGATTTTTGTTAGGAACCAATTAACATTTATATAATGTATGTGTTGAACATTGACATGTGATATCATGAATATAATTACTCTCATGATATTAGAAGTTACATTTAATACATGTGGAAATATTTTTTAAATGTTTCAAAGTGGTATGAGACACATTGGATGGTTTAAAGATTATATTTCCTCAAGAATGTTTTAATGTCAACAACACTTGTTACTTATCCGCCTATTAGGTATTGTTAATAAATCCATATTATTTATTAAATATGAATGTATTATAAGGTTCATTGTTCATTAAATAAATCGATTATTATATTTTTGGAATTCTTTGGACATGTAGGACAATGTTTGGGGCCGTTTAAGGTAAGACCTCTGGTACGGGACTAGTTAATGAAAGCCCCTTAATGCATCAATAGTCTCACAATATGAAATTTGGTTGGATAAACACTTAATTTTTGTAGCTATTATGATATAATTTATCTTTTGAATGGTATTTATAGTATATTTATGGTTGGATAATTGAATTTTTTTTGTGAACAGTAAGTCTAAAACTATATTATAAAAGGTATTGATGTTAATGGTTTCATGTACCAAGGAAAAATGGTGTCAAATAATAAATATTTTCCATAATTTATATTATCTTATTATTCATCCATGATATTTTTTTTCAAAATATATATGGATACATTTAATTTTCAGTTATTTGATTAAATGGCATGTGTTTCAGTTTCTTAACATAACATATAGAAATTTCCTTATCCAGTTATTTAAATGGAATGTGTTTTCATTTAATCACCATTCCATGACAATTTATATCCATTGATTCATTTTTTGTTAGTATTTAATTAACCTTAATAAAAATTCCATCACACCCTTATTGTGTTTCCTTTCCCAAGGTTTTTAAGAATAAATCTTTGAATAATCATTCAAGGACACAGTTGATTTCATTTTATTATGCACCATTTGTTTATTTTCACATACTAGAGTATTGTGGGTTTAATGTATGTAATATGGATTAAAAATACTACTAAAATGAATAGTCCATCAAATTTTGATTTTATGTAATCAATCTAGTTTAATAAAATAATTAATTGGGTCTGGGTTTCTTGGGTCGGGTCACTATAATTGGTATTAAAGAAAGTTTAGCATCAACAATGGATACTAGTTTTAGAAAACATATATTAGGGAACATATGTAAAGTTCTGACCCCAGTTTCCCAGAGTCTGTTCCTTATTTGATTATATTTTCATGATTACGTGAAATTCATATCCAAAATTAATGAATATTTTTGTAGTTTTGGGAAACAAGATACATACATAATTTCAACTTTACAAATTGAAATGAAATAAAACATATAAATTACTTTTAAAACATCCACATATCCAAGGTTATTCATGTAGTTCATTCATAAAATACTTATTCACATCCTAGAAAAAATAAAGCATATGAAATGGGTGAGCTAAAATGCTCATTAAGGGTAATAAATATAGTGGAATATATCATAAACATAAACATTAGGCATGGTGAATAATTAAAAACACATGAATTAAAAAATAATCTTGAACATAATATGTCTTGAATAAGAGATTAATAAAAAATTTCATAATAAAACAATCCAATGGTTTTATAATAGAATAATAACCACATTAAATATCTGTTACTAATTTCATAATGTGGGATTTCTTAATTTTAGATATCGTAACCATGACATTACAGTCTCATGGTAAAACCATGAATAATAATTTTGTCAAGGCCTTGTGCCAAGACCGAAGTATCTCTCATAAGACTTATCGATGCATCGACGGCTATAGTCAGCCACAAACATCACTTATTAATTACAATGAATTCCTAATAGGAATGGTTATATAAATAAACAACATATACATTCATATTGAAACTAACATATGAAATTTAAATAACATTCCAAGAACATTAAGCATCAACATTAACCATTCAGAGTAAATTGGTGAATGGTTTTATAACAGTAAATCTAAATTGAAACAAATAAAAAACCATTAAATTAAATAATGTAGATGATATAATACAAAACAATCAACATGAGTGCAGAAATAGATGAAGATACACTTATAAAATCATCAAGTAATTCTCTAGATAAAATCACTTTTACTTTGTAAAGAAGAGTTTTTTTAAAAGTCTTTGTATAAAAACATAATTGATGTTTGATTTTTTATACAAAAAGTTCGGAATTTATAATGATTATTTTTTCTCATAACATATTATAGATTTCCCTTAAAAATTGGCATGAATTATTTAAATTCCCTTGAATCGGGCTTATATTTCGGGAATAATTTTTTAAAGATCCTTTTAAAAATATTACTCCCAAAAAATGAAAGTAGGATTCTGGTTGGTACATATATATAGAACAATATCATATCATTTATTAGGATTAAATATTAATAAATAATAATTTTATTCAGCTAAATAGATAATAAGAGTAACCCAAATAAAAATTGAGGTTCGGGAAGAAAACTCTTACATTAAGTATGTGGGTCTTAATCACATGATATTAATGACATGAATAATAAAATTTAGGTTCATAAATTAATGATTCTAGAACCTCTTATTCATTTAATTTATTTTGTATAACCTTATTAGTTTCATTCATGGACTACTAATGGGTTAAGAGATCCAATTTCATTATTTCAGAGTGTTTTATTTCATTGATTTCATGATTGGATTATTTATATTCTTGTATAGATAATCATGTAGAATGAGAATGGAAGTACAGAATTGAAATTATATTTTATTATTGAACATCCATTTGATTACATTGTTATAAAATTAATTTTTTTATTTATAGTGAAGATGACTCATTATATAAAACAGTAATGATAATTATTTGGGTTATTTGGGAATTTTTGATCACAACAAGCTCATTTTGATCTCTAAATTAATACCATTAGTAAAACAAATACAGAATGAAACATAGGATATAGTACCTATATAATAATATGTTGAAACCATAAAATTGTTTCTTGACCAGAATTGAATATCTTAATAGAAATTGAAAACCTATCATCCTTGAATGTGATAAATTAACACATCTCGAATGTTATTTTCATTTCTAGTATAAAAGTAGGTGAAAGGAGATATGATGATGAATTATTCCATTATCCAAAAAAATAATAATTTACATTTATGGTACTTTAGTTATCATAACATTTGGATGAAAGGAGGTGAGGAAAGAAAATGAAAAGAAAGGAACATGAAATAAAATAAATGAAAAGTGGAATTTACCTCTTGAATTAATCATCCTTGAAAGCCTATTTTTGTGAGAGGATTTAGTATTTTTATGAGATCAAGGGATTCTGTATGTGGGGGAGGAGCTTGGAAAGATATTTTCTAATAATTTATAGAATTCACAAGTTTTGATACGAGTGGAGAGAAGAGGGAGTGGGGGGGGGGGTTGTATTGGATGATCAGGGTGATTTGTTAATATGTTATTCATTGTTTTATTATTTCCATCAAGAAAAATGATAGTGTTGATTCATGTAACCCATAATAGTAATAAGTTCTTGTGAGTTCTAAATAAGGGTTTCTCTATCATCTATGATGATAATAATATTGAATTTAACTGATAATGTATATACGGTAAATTGTTGTATTTTACTATTCATTCAAAATTAGAGTATTTCAGAAAATTCCGAAAAATAAACCCTAACAATTTGTTAATGTGTAAAATTAAAAAATGAAATCTATTTTTTGAAGAAAAAATAATAAATACAATTAATTTAATTTTTAAATAAAACCCTAATTTATTCAAAAAATAACAATTTTAAAACATTAATTTGTTTTATATCACTCTGAAAAATTAATCAAGATCTCATTATCTAAAAAAATTAAGGAAATAAAATAATAATATCATTTAATATTCATAAAGGTCATATTACTATTCATATCAATATTCATAAGGGTATTTTACTATTCACAAATAATTATGTTTGTCTTATTAGACTCTAAATATCTTACTGAATGCGACCGAGTATGTTAGTTTTCCAAAATTCAAATCATAGAGGTGGAAAAATTATAGTCAGTAGATAGGTTATACAAAAGTGGTGTTTTGTGGAGACTCAGTGTTTCAAGCATTTTTTTAAAATCCTTTGGGTGTCACATTATCTCCTCTTTTCAAAAATTTCCTCCTCGAAATTACGAGAATGTTACCTCACAAAACGATTTGGGTAGTTCTTCATCATAATCTACTCAGGATTCCTTGTTTCCTCTTAGATTTTATGATTTTTCCAATGTATCATTACTATTCGAGTCATCCAATTCCTCAAAACCTATTTTTTACTGTCCAAAATCTAGAAAGGCTATTAAAAGTAAGATAGGTTAGGTTTCAATTCTATACCTTCAGAAGTGAGGATATGTGTTGGGTGTGACATGTAATTTCTTAGCAATGAGATAAGGAACACATTGTGTACTTTAGATAGGCTATATTGAATATCTAAAAAATGAAAAAGCTCCAATTATCTTTAGACTTTCAAAAGGTCTTATCTACCTAGGGCACACTTACCCTTTCTCGCCAAATCTTATAACACCCTTCCATAGAGATACTTTTTAGAAAACATGACCTTCCTCTTAAAATTCAAAATCCATCCTCTGATTATCATCATAGAAGTTTTATTTACTTTGAGCTACTTAGATATGGTCTTGTATAGTCTTTACCTTCATTTTAGTTTCCTTCATAAGCTCGCGACCCACTAGCTTCCTTTCCCCAACTTCATCCCAACATGTTGGTGAATGACATCACTTTCCGTATAGTGCTTCATATGGTTCCATTTGAATACTGGAATAGAAATTATTATTGTATTAAAACACCACCCAGGTTAATACTAATCCCACAAATCGTTAAAATCATTTTAGAAAGATCTCAACACGTCTTTTAATGTTTGGATAGTCCTTTCCAATTGAACAATAGTTTGGGTTTGATATGGAATACCCAAACGAAGCTCAGTATCCAAGGATTTCTAATGAGTTTTCTAGAATTTTGTTGTAAAAATATGATTGTGATTAGAAACAATTGAAATAAGATATCCATGTATTTTTACAACATCAATGATATTGATTCGTTCAAGCCTCTTTAGTGTAAAATCCTCACTTATAGAGAGGAAATGTGCAGATTTTGTATGTCGATAAAAAATTACCCATATTGCATCATTATTTCTTCGATTTTTGGGTAATATAATGAAATAAATCCATGGTGATGTCATCACATTTCCATGTAGGAATAGATATGGGTTTCATGACTCCTCTCAGATGTTTTCATTCGGTCATCACTTGTTGACAGACCAAACATCTTGATACAAAATCAAAAATTTCTCGTTTCATGTTTTCCCATATGAAATTTTTCTTCAAATATGAATACATTTTAGAGCTACGAGGGTTTATAGAGAGATTTAGGCTATGGGAATCATCAAAAAACTCCCTTTTTAGCTTATTTATATAGGGAACATGTATCCTCTTCCCAAATTTCCGAATTCCATATTCACATATGAATTCATATAACATACCATGTTTCCCAACATTAATTCTCTTTTAAAGGTTCTCATCATCAGGATGTGAGATTTAAATCCTTTATAATAAAGATGGTTGGGCAACCAAGAAAAACATTAATGATGTTCCACCTTCAATGATAATTCCTATGATAATACCTACAAGATTTATGAATACGGGATCCCTTTCAATCCACATTTTGTTTAAAACTCCATGATCCTCATCTATTCAATGAATTAGATACTTTATTTTTCTTTCTAGGGTGGTAGTGTATGGAACAATCATAATACTTAAGTAGTTCAAGCCATCTACTTTGATTCATGTTGAGTTCTTTTTATGTGAAGATATAATTCAAACTCTTATGATCTATATATATATTTCACATATTTCACCATAGAGATAGTTTCACCATATTTTTAGGGAAAAGATCAAAATAGTTTTCTTAATTTCATGGGTAGGATAATATTATTTGTGAATTTTTAACTGGCTTGATTCATAGGAAACAACTATGTCATTATTCATAAGGAAACAACCAAGCCCTTTTTTATGAATCACTATAGATCACAAATCCATCATTCCCTGATAGTAGATCTTGGATCAGACCATTCACTAATCTCTTATTCAATTATTTGAAATAGTCGCACATTATTTTTTCCATATAAACATAACCCCTTTACATTTTTCATTGTCATTGGGTTTTCTAAATGAGCTAATTTTTTAATGAAATGTCGTTACTAACCTGCTAAAAAAATAAAACTACATACCTCGGTTATGTTCGTTGGAGTAGGATATTCTTGAACAACGATTATCTTTACAGGATCAATAGATATTAAATCCTTATAAAAAATGTTTCCATGAAAGGAAACTGATTGGAGATAAAATTTACACTTTATAAACTTCCCATGTAATTCATTTCTTCTATGAGACATCAGAATAGTTCACAAGTGATTTCAATGATATTCATATCTTTTGGAGTATACGAAGATATCATCAATAAATACCACCAAAAATTCTTCCAGATATTCCTTGAAATTCCTATTCATTAGATCCATTAAGACATAGAGTGTATTAGTCAGTCCAAATTGCAATAATGTAAACGTGTAATGCCCACACTTGGTTTGAAACACTATCTTTGGAATATTATTCTTCCTTAATCGAAACTGATTATATCTAGGTCATAGGTTAATCATCAAAAAATATTTGGATCCATGAAGTTTATCAAATAAATCTTCAATGTTAGGTAGGGGATACTTGTTCTTTATTATTATAGCCCCAATCTCCCAATAGTCAATGCCCAACCTCGTAGATCCATCTTTCTTTTTAATGAAAAGAACAGGGGCTCCCCATGGGGAGATAGTAGAAAGAATAAATCCATTATCACTCAATTCCTATAGTTGTTTCGTCAGTTCTACTAATTCCCCAATGTCCATTCTATAAAACGTTTTTGATATAGGCCCTGGACTAGAAATTAAATCAATGGAAAAATAAATTTCCCACTCTAGAAGATATATTGGTAAATCCTCTGGAAACACATCAACATATTCTTGCACAGTAGGAACGTCCTCTATTTTATCCTTCCTTTCCTCACCATTAGATAATGTATTACCTTTCTCCATAATAATTAAATTCAGTAGAGCTGCTCAGGGTGAATCTAGATAAGAATTAGCTGGCAAAGTTTCTAGTCAAAAGATAAGGGATTTAACACCATTATCAAAATTCATAACTACCCATTTCTTGAAATAGATCTTCACATAATAACATGATCCAACTCATATGAAACATTATATAAAATTCAATAATTGGTATAATGATAATGTTATCAACTAAAGCAGAATTATGTGTCATGAGATGGATTGATTGGAACATCTGGGTTGCAATGATTCATCCCCAAGGATTTTTTACCGAAAACACCTTTATTAAATCAAATTGAACATGTCTACTTTTCTTGGAAACCCGGGAATATATAAAATAATATGATTCTTTAAAATCAAATAAATCATTCTCTAAGTTCGAGAAAATGACTAATGTACCTTCCACCACATCGTTAGAAACATCAACCTCAGTAGTTGTAACCATATAATCTTGGATAGGCTACTTTGTCCTTCTTTGGGGAAAGTTTATTTAACGCATAGTACAATCATTTGAATAATGTCCCCTCTCACATCATTTGTATCTTTAAAGATTTGTAGCTATTTTCTTCCCCTTATAATCCCGAGATAGGTGGCCTTTTTATCTAAACTTGTAACAAAAACCCATACCCTTCAAGAAAGTACTAGGTTGTCTCTTCCCACAATTATCACAGGGTGGAAGGTCAACTCTTCCCTTATTCCCCATTTCCTTATATACATTTCTAGAGTTTTCAGTAGCCTTATTATTCTCCTCCGTTCCCTTAAAATCATAATACTTACAGAATTCATTTTCTGTCTTAATAGCACTTGAGACAATATCTTCATATGATGTGAACACTTAGGATACTAGATCCCATCAGAAGAATGGTTATAAACCTACAATTAATCGATCAATATTTCTCATTGGATTATGTATATAGTCTGCAGAATGTCTAGATAACTTTCCGAATTTAGCTGCATACTTCGCAACATTCTCATCCTATTTTTTCCTCAGAGTTATAAATTGACTTTTGATGTCTTATCACTGTTCACGAGGGAATTAATTATTGAAGAATATTTCCTTAAAATACCTCTATTCCATTTCGACTATTTATTCCACATCCTATGTGTTTTGAATTAAATAGCACCCCTGATCTGTATCCCTCTATAGATTATAAACTACCATGACAACCTTCTCTCTTTTCTTACATCGAAAAGCGAGAAATCTCTTCTATAATGACACTATCCACTACTCCTCTGAGAATGGTTTTGTAGTCCCACTAAACGATGGAGGATGTTTTCACATAAAGCGGTCTACCATAGATCCTCCATGTTGTGGATTCAGATTCTCCATCTAAGTAAAGATATTGTTCAGAACCTGATTCAGATATCCCATTATAGTTATAAGTTTCTCTTCACTAGTCACAGCACCAGATCCAACATCATTATCTTGAATCAGTGGGAAATCCCTACATGGGACATGCACATTCATGTGGTATCCATTATTTACACTAGGGGATGTTTCTAAATAATATAATACACTATAATAGGTTATGAATCATAATGTATAATCTCAACGTAGAAAAATACTTAGCATAGCTAATCTCATATTCATAAACATGGTATATTTAAAGAAAAATTTACATTTAAATCCTTTATAATGGCTTTTAAAGAAAATTTGAATTATTCAAATCATGTCCCCCAGGAGTGTCAAACCAGGTTCACATTAATGCCTATTTTTGTGTACCAAGATGCCCTTATTCTAGCCCAAAACTCCTTGTCAAATTTATTACTCCTAGTTACATTTTTTTCAAAACCCCATCCACATATAGTATATGGACATGGATCTAATTTCTATAAATATTCACATAATCTATTCATCACCATAAATTCTAGGATGTTATTATACGTTTATCCTCAAATAGTATCTGAGGGTTTTGTCCCCTAAACAACATTTACTAAATCTGGTTTCTATGTTTTCAACTACACTTCCTTTGATATCAAATAAAATAGACCTGGCCCCAATTGCTCGGATTCGGTGCACTATTTTATTACATTTTCATATAAATAAGGAATAGACATCTGTATGGAACAATTATTTTAGTAAATTTTTAAAAAAGACACATACATAAGTTCAAAATTAAAACTTGAGACAAAATTAAATCTAAAAATGCATTGAAAAACATTCGTATCTCCTAGCTTATCCTTGATGTAAATTCATAAAATACTTCTTCACATACTGGGGAAAATAAATCATAAGAAAAATGTGAGCTCAAATTCTTAGTAAGGGAAAGAAATACACCATAAGATATCATAATCATAATCATTGGGCATCGTGAATAAGTAAAAACACATGCCTTTAAAAACTAATGTTGAACATAATATGGCTAGAATATGAGCTGAATAAAAAATTTCATAATAGAACCTAATAATGGGTATTCTACAAGTCAAAAAACCATATGAACTATCAATTACTAGTTTCATAATGAGGGAATTCATAATTCCAGACATCATAACCAAAATCTCAAGTTCTCGTGCCAATACCGTAAATAATCATTTTTTCAAGGCCCTATACGAAGACCATAGTTTTCCTCATGAGACCTACCAATGCATCGATGGGATATAATGGGATCCACATGTCACTTATTAATTAAAATTATTTACTCATATTAATGGTGGTAGACATAATAAACAAATACATTCATATTTGAACTAACATATGAAATGTTAATAACTTCCCCTGAACTTTAAGCATAAACACTAACAATTTAGAGTAAATTGGTGAATGGGTTTCAGATAGTAAATCCATGTCCAAACTAATCATAAACCATTTAATTATATATGGTATTTGGTATCATCCATAATAATCATTAGGAGTGTTGAAATAGATGATGATATTCATATAAAATCATTGATTAATTCTTAAGATAAATACTCTTACTTTGAAAAGAATAGTTATTTTGGAAAATATATTTATAAAACAATAAGTGAAGTAAGATATTATATTCAAAATAAAATGAGTTATTTTAGAAAGATAATGGTTTCTAAAATTATATTTAAGAGTTCCCTTGAAAATAGGTAAGAATTTAAGAAATTCCACTAAACTGGGCTTGTATTTCGCAAAAAATATTTGAAAGATTTTTTTAAAACATATAACTTCCCAAAAATGAAATTAGGATTGTGGTTGATACACATATATATAATATTATCCCAGAATTTATAAGGAGTGCATATTAATAAAAAATAATTTAATTGAGGTAAGTGGAGAATAAGAATAACCTGAATGAAAATGGAGGTTCGGGTATAAAACCATTACCTTAAGTCCGAACATGTTTCTCAATTGATTTTATAACCTGAATAATAAAATTTAGGTTCATAAATTAATGATTCAAGGACTTAATATACATGTAATTGATTTATTATAACCATATTCATTTCATTCATTGTTTTTTATGGGTTAAGATATTCAATTTCATTGTTAGGGAGGGTTTTCTTCCATAGTTTTGATGATTGGTTTACTTATACTCATGTACAGATAAACATGTATATTGAAAATGGTTGTCTAGAATTGAATTTATATGTGAAAAGTGAACATATATTATATTATATATTTATAAAATTCATTTTTTTATTTTGATTGAAGATGAATCATTTATAAAACATTAATGATAATTGTTTGGGTTATTTCGTGTTTTTTGATCACAACGAACTCATTTTGATCTGTAAATTAATAAAATTTGTAAACAATGATTATAGAACATTTAATTGGATATATTACTTAATTAATAATATAGAGTAACAATAAAAATTGTTTCCTGACCATAATTGTATATGTTAATATAAATTTAAAACTCTTCATCCTTGAATGTGATAAATTAACACATCATGGATGGTGATTTCATTTCTAGTATAAAATATTGGGGAATGTGAGATGATGATGAGTTATTACATTATCATAACAAAATTATAGAAAATATATGGTATTGGAGTTATCATAACCTTTGGATGAAGGGAGGTGGGGATGGAAAAAGAAAAAAATGGAACTTGAAATAAAAGAAATGAAAAGAGGAATTTACCTCTTGATGTAATCTTCTTTGAGAGCCTTTTAGGGGATAGGGTTTAGACTGATTATGGGAACAATGGATACTCAACATGGGGGAGGATCTTGGATGTAGATTTTTCCAGAATCTATATGAGGCACAATGATTTATAGGAGTGAATATAATAGGGAGTGACGGGGTTATAGTAGAGGAGAGGGGTGATTTTTGAATATGTTATTCTTTATTTTATTATTTAATTCAATACAAACAATAGTATTAAATCATGTGACCCGTAATACTAATAAGTCCACTTGAGTTTGAACCATGTGTGATTACATAATCCATGATTTTAGGAATAGTTAATTTAACTGATAATTTATATATACGGTAAATTACTGTATTTTACTATTCTTAAACAATTCTTGTATTTAAGAAAAACCCAAAAAAAATCATACTAACCATTTAGTGACGCGTACATTTTAAAAAGTAATGTAATTTTTTGGAAATAATTTTTTAAATATGATAAATTTAATTTTTAAGTAAAATTACAATTTATTGGAAAAATATGACTTTTAAAACAATATTTTTTTATATATCACATTGAAAAACTAATCAAGATCTCATAATCTTATAACCTTAATATAATAAAATAATAATAAGATTTACAATTTAGAAGGGTCATATTACAATTCATATAACTATTCATATGAGTTTGTAACAATTCACCAAAAATTACCTTTTCGTTATCAGACTCTAAATATATTACTGAATGCAACCGTGTATGTCATATTTTTGAAATTTTAATCATAAAGGTGAAAAAATGATGTTTACTAGCTTGGTTAAAAAAGTGTTGTTTTATGGAGACTCAATGTTTCATTCCATTATTTATAAATCCTTGGGGTGTTACATCATACCTCTATGATAGATTTTGGGGGTGTGTATAAAAGAACATTTTCGAATTTTTGTAAGGTATATATTATGTGGGTATTCCAAAAAATACATCCTAATCAAGATAATAAAATTGGGCATGGTTTTGGAAAATATATACCAAGTAGTAATAAATCTAACATGGTGATCCATACTTGACTTGGTTTAACCCACTACACGACAATTGGCCCTACTACCCACCAGTTTTGACACTCTCGGGGGATACGCTAAGGATAGTTTAGAATTTCATTACCTATAATTATGACGGATTTTAATGTAATCATAAACCCAAAATAACCAATGTTTATGATTCTACTATTCAAAATCCATAAATTTATGTTTTGTGCTATACCATATTTATATTTATAAAATTCTCATAATTTTAGGAGCTTTTCCAATATAGGGCACTATTTTGAAATGGCTCCTTGAAGGATTAATAGTGTTAGTAATTATGGAAAATGTAGAGATTACCCTACGGAGGAAAAAAATACAGCTAGTATTGGAATTGTGCATGTTAAGGAAATATTAAGGAAACATAATCAGGTTGTGAAAAATAACCTTACCCAAATGGATAAACCTGTTCCACAATGAGAATCTTCACTTTGGGTCAATTTATGTGACAGAAGCCCCAATCGTTTAGTGGGACTACTTTAATTGTAGTTGAGAAATGGATTATGTCTTTGCAGAATATATTCATTGAATTTGGATTTAGTAACAAGGAAAAGGTTACACTTGTAAGGTATTTTATCCAAGGTGATTTTGTTCAATGGTGGTCCTTGATCCAGAATACTATGGTGGAAAAATAAATAAAACTCATTGAATGGATATTATAATGATATATAATTTGATAAATAATTCCATCAAAATCAAAAAATAAATATGAATAAGAAGATACTTAGCTTAATGATAATGTAAGAAGAGAGTGTTACATATTATTACTCTACCTTTACAAGGTTATCAAGGTATTCTACAGATTATATAAGCAACATGGAGTGCAATATCATCAACTTTATTGATGTACTTAACCCGAAACTCTGAAGGGAAATGGTTTCTCATAATTTTTCATTATATAAAGAAATAGTTTTATGCATCATCAAGATGGAGAATAAAATCCAATGATCCTATGAATTCAATGGAAACCAAGATAAGAAGAGGATGACTAAGGAAAATATAGATAAAGATAATAAGGGAAATAAGTATTTTCCAAAATGTGATAAAAGTAGAAAGAATCACCCTAGTAAATGATTTAATAGAGTGGGAGTTTTATATAAGTGTGGAAACAAAGCCACCATTATTTTGATTTCAAGTGTAAGAAAAAGTTTTTCAATATATAATGATTCAACTGTAAGGATATGGGTCATTATGAAAATCAATATCTCCAGCATCAATGGAATAAACACCAAATTATTCAATTGGATGATGATCAAGTTATACTACTATCTCAGATGAATGAAAATTATTAATATTCCTACCTATTTGAATATTTTAGAAGAAACATATAGGTTATACGATTTATGGAATATATGAGGATTGTACTATAGTAATTTTTCATTAAATATTTTAGAATAATATAATGAATGGTAACATGAAAATATATTCAACAAAATGTGAAAAATTGAATAAAACATGATTGAGGGAATGAAAACTCTTAATATGTTCCTTATGATGATATATTTATGAATAAATGACTAATTTGGTTATGTTCTGACTACCTTAGAAATGATTAATTACTTTTTGACAAGTGTTCTATGGTATCATTGAAGTATTTTTCAACACTTTTGGAGTTATGTAATATATCTGCTACCATGTGTCAAACTTAAGGAAAAAAGGAAGAATGCATCTTTCCAATTAGGTTTTATAGTTATTGAAGTAATTACTATGTTTCAAGATAATATATGATGAGGATGTTCAAATCATTGGTATTTAATGATTAGAGATATACTTCATGTATTTTTGATTAATAAGATGTTCATTTTGGAAATTCGGCAATCTCCCTTAAAAAGTGTTCGATCAAAATCGTTTGGAAAAGTTGACCATTTAAAAAATTGTATTAGTTGAACATTGTGTGTAGTTTATAGATTGACATATTACATCCATATATGATGAGTCTTGTTCTATGAGATGAATTAGAAATATTTCAAGTCATGACTAAAGGATAATAATTTGCTAATAGAAATGTAATAATTATGTTTATTTTATTCCTAGTGACTAAAACAATTCCTCGACTCCATGAAAAATGATCTGGAAAAAAATCAAAATATATTCATTTCTGATAAATCAAATATCCTCTTATATCATCATGGATTTAGGTATTTTTATTAGTAACTTTCTCTTAACCATGTACTCTAGCACTCTCCATTAGAACATGATTATTAGATTTTTCCTCTGTATTCATGTTTCCATTTCCCACCTGTGTTTTCATATTAAGGAAAATGGTTACATGACAATTGAACTTTAATTTATCTCTTATTAAGAAGATTTTTAACCATAATCTTGATATTGGTTTTTCAATGATAGTATTTTCAAATTACAATTATGTGATTACTATGATAAATTTTAAATTCTAAGGATTTAATTTAATTAAGGTGGGGAGAAAGTAACTATAAGTACCCAACCTTATACCTTAATTAATATTTAATTAAATGAATAATTCACATTGAGGATATTTTCAGGTTTAGAGTTTTAGAGAATTAGGACATAACTATTACATGTCAAAAGATTACAATGTAAACACTTCTACTAAGTTTCCATAAAATAAAAACTCTTAAAAAGAAACATGTCTAGTTCTATGTTTTAGATAGCATGAATTTTCCTTGATCCCATCCTTGACCCTATTCCACATTAAGTCCTGTGAAAAAAATTTCAAAAAAAACGTGGGGTGAGCATAAAAATTTCAGTAAGGGATACACAAAGAAGGAAAACTGTTAGTTTTTCAAAACGAGTAAACCATGAATACTTTATCAAAGTAATACTTTTCACCTTTATGGAGTAGTAAATACTCCTCACTAAATAAAATATCATTACTTACGCTTTTGTAACCAAAATATTACCATAAAACCCATTTAAAGAACACATAACATATAAAGGTAACTTGGGACATAAACATACTTAAATGGAATTACCATACGGTCAACTTCCACACATATCACTTAATGGAATAGCCATACGGCTGAATTCCATACCCAATGCATTAGAGGTTATAACGTAACCACCTGTCCTGGTATTCACGGCACCACCTGTCATATTGTTTATCAAGTAACCACCCGTCAAATGTCTAAGTACCATTATAAAATCAAAAGACATAAAACAAATAAAATGGAAAGAAAAAATTTCCAAACATTGATCACAATATATCACTACAATATATTGACATAAAAAATCCATCATAAAAAACCATTTTCAATACCAAAATACATAAAAGAGTATATCGTATTTATTTCATTTTAAAAACATTACGGCTTGTTGCGGAAGCCAAAGACCAAATAATACTCGCAGCGGCGGAAAAGGTCGTTGTCACCACGTACGTAAAAAAAACATTCTTTTTTTTCATTTTGTAAAACGAATCGTAGAAAAATATTCCTTTTGTATAAAATTAAAATTCAAAGGGGTTTATTCACTGTATAAAAGAAAGACTTGTATTAGAACAAAATATGCCTCAATGAAAGGAGATTGAGACAAAGTCCCATACCTCGGGTCCAACATGACTTGTTCATTATTTAATCACCTGAATAATAAAATTGAGTTAATTTATACTTTATTAAGAACCTTTTTCAAGTTCATTATTCCTTTTATATCACTTATTACCATGTCATGAATACTATTTAATTATTTAAGTTAATAACGGTTATTTTAACGATCATTGTTACTTGGGTCAAAAATAAACTCTTTATAATTACAAGTTTGTTCATGGGGTAAAATATCCATTATATCCAGAATTATATTCATTATTTAGATATCATATATAACATATATATCCATTATATACATTCATTTATAATATTACATAACATTTAGAGGTATGAAATGAAATGAACCATTCATGGAGACAGTAAGTCGTACGTACGCATGAACGCTACTTCCATTTCTATTTCATATTTAATGGAATTAAAACATAATGATACATAATAGTATTATAATTCATGTATGGTATCATATATAATATCATTAAATCTATCCTTTTTACATACCATATATGGTATTAACGAATCAAATCACTTTGAGGGGGCGGTAGTCCGCACTTCCTAAAATGAAGATATCACTTTTACCCATAATGGAAACCATAATGGTATGTCGTAAATGAAAAATACAGAAGCTTAAAAAAAACATAAGCATATTATATATCATATATAAATATAGTGTCATCATAATGGCTACCTTTGAAGGTGTTATTAGAGTATTGAACAACCATCATTTCGTGAGGCAGAAATTCGCCATCCACGGAAACAGTATGTTCTTTAACCATTAGATGTAGGTGGGTGTAAGTGTAGCTCTAATACATATCATAACAACATCCTAGTATATTGAATATACTGGTGTTGTTACAAATGAAATAAATAAAAAGAGTTTAGGGGTTTGGAGAAGAAAAATGAAACAAAAGAACACAAGTGAAGACATTACCTTAAAATCGGGTAACTCCATTTGGTTTGGACCAAAATGGTTTCTCAAAGAGCTTCCTGCCTAAGGTAAGGCTTCTAGGATGAGTAGAGGGATGTGGAGAGATATAATTATTAGACATTGTCTGACCCAATGGCTTGAGAGGTGTGGGTAAAGAGGTAGAGGTGGGGGCCTTTTATAAGTGGAGAGGAGGGGCACTCTTGGAAAGTTAAGAAATGTAACATTATTTTAAAAAACTTTTCGGATTTAAAACATCCCAAATTGATTTATTTAAAATATAAGGTTACAAGAGTTCGAAATACACCCATCCAATAGGTTTTTGACATGTTTAGGTCTTAGATTTTTTATTATATTTTCATTTTATTTAAATGGTTAAATAATGAGGTAATTGCTGTATCATCATGATGACATAAATAATTTAATTTATATAATGTCTAAAAATATTACAAAAAATACTATGATGTAGGAAATCATTTTATAATTCTAATGAATATTTATAGTAAAAATAGGACTTGTGATACCCCATGTAAAAATTGTTTTAGTAAAACAATACATGTTTGTGTCATTTTTACTTTTACTTTAAATAAAAGGCATTAATGTAATTATCATACCCAAGTGGCTCCATGGGATCCCAAAAATAGACCCATGGGTTGTATTGGTCGTCCATGGATCATCCGATATGTTTAGGAAAAGTTTCTAGATATTTTCATTTTATTATAATATCATTTTTACCTTAAATCACACTAATTGCCCTTTAATCACGATTAATAAAACTTAAATGATATTTATCATCAAAAATTATTTTCGTCCCATTGAACCAAATTTTACTTAATAATGTGAATCATTCATATTGGATTTCTGAAATTAAAATCATAGAAGTGGTAAAGTTCTATTTAAACGAAAAATCAGTTTTTGTAACTACCACTTTATGTTTTCACTATTCATAAAAAATAAGGTTTTTCAAAAAAAAACCAAAAATTCACCCTAAGATATATTTGATATTCCGAATTCAAAAATGATGTCTATTTTACCAAATTCATAACATAGAAGTTTTATTAATTAATTTTATAATTAAATCATGCTTCCAAATCAAATAGCATGTTTTTAGGAAACAATACCTATCAAATGATTGACACTCGTTTATCTCCAATCTCAAAGTGATATTAATTCCAATGACCACCATTCGATTAAATGAAAAAAATATATTCTAATTTCACTTCAAAACCTATTAAAAAGATAATCTATCAATATAAATAAATTAGATTAAAAAGTGGTATTGAATTAAAATACAACATTTTTCACTATTCATTAAAAAATGAACTTTATCGGAAAAATATCAGAAATTTATCCAAAGTAAATTTCAATGTCCCAATCATAAAGAATAAGTTTATTTTGAAAAATATATCTTATAAAAATTTCAAAAGTTAGATTTAAAAACGGTTCACCATCAAAAGGCGGTAAAACAATCTTTTAAAAATATTAGAGTATTCCATGCTTAAGATTGGATTTATTCTCATTTTAAGCCTCTAAAACACTATATAATTCATAAATAGACATAGATAAGAATATCTATTATTCATTAATTACTTGGGATGTTACATCCTTCCCCCCTTGAAAAAAATTGGGTCCCCATAATTTATTTACTTATTGAATAAGTGGGGGTATTTATCCCTCATAGCATTTTCAGATCCCCATGTTGCCTCATCAACCATATGGTTTTTCCACATAACCTTTTCCTAGTAAATTACCTTATTTTGCAACACTTGCTGTCTTCGGTCAAGAATATGAACTGTTTGTTCTTCATAAGAGAGATTCTCTTCCAACTGAACTACCTCAGGGCTCAAAACATGAGATGGATTTGGCATGTACTTTCATAACATTGAAACATGAAAAACATTGTGTACCTGAGATAAACATATAGGTAAAGAAACTAGGTAAGAAACTGATCCAACTCTCAAGAATTTCATATGGTCCAATGAACCTTGGACTCAACTTTCCTTTCTTACCAAATCGCATCACACTTTTCCATGGTGATACTTTGAGAAAAACATGATCACCTACCTCAAAAGAGAGATCCTTCCTCCTGTTGTCTGCATAACTTTTCTGTCTGCTCTGAGCTGTTCTCATGTGTTTTAGAATCAACTGAAATTTTTTTGCCATCTCTTCTATCAATTCTGGTCCCATCAGCTTCCTTTCACCTACTTCATCCCAAAAAGCTGGAGTTCGACATCGTTTACCATATAATGCTTCAAACGGAGCCATCTGTATACGGGAATGAAAACTGTTATTATATGAAAATTCAACCCAATAATGATGTTGGTCCCAACTTCCCTGATAATCCATAGAGAAAGCATGTAGAATATCCTCCAAGGTTTGAATTGTTCGTTCTGACTGCCCATCTGATTGCGGATGAAAAGTTGTACTCAAATTTAATTCAGTACCCAACGACTTTTGAAGACCCTTCCAAAAGTAAGAAGTAAACCTAGGATCATGATCAGATACAATGGATAGTGGAACTCCATGCAACCTGACTATCTCTTTAAGATACAATCGATAAAGTTGATCTAGAGAGAAATTATCTCGAATAGGAAGGAAATGACCAGATTTAGTCAAGCGATCAACAAGAACCCATATTGCATTATTATCTCGAGGTGTCTTCGGTAATCCCACAACAAGGACTATGGATATATTTTCCTATTTCCACTCTGGAACTGGTAAAAGCTGAAGCATCCCTTTTGGTAATTGCCGCTCTGCTTTAACCTGCTGACAAGTCAGACACTTCACAGTAAAATCACCAATATCTCTTTTCATTCCATCCCACCAGTAATACTACCATAGATCTCTGTACATATTAGTAATACCAGGATGAACTGAAAACGGGGAACAATAAGTCTCACATAACAACTCATTATTCAACTGTAAGTCACTAGGCACACATAATATCTTCCCAAACCTCAAAACAAAATCATTATCAATGTTAAATTCAGTAAACTTACCCTTCTGAACCAGTTCTACCTTTTTTTGCAACCCACTGTCTTTCTTCTGCACTTTCTTAATTGTGTCTGATAGGGATGATCTCCCTGATACCTAAAACAAAATAGAAGAATTTCCTTCACCAACAACTTCTATGAAAAATTTCACCAAATAAAAAACCAAAGGATCCCGTTCCAAACGCATCATAGTTAATGAAGCATTACTTTTTTGACTCAAAGCATCAACCACTTTATTTTCTTTTCCCGGATGGTAATGAATTGTAAAATCATTATCCATGATTAATTCCAGCCATCTCCTCTATCTCATGTTCAATTATTTCTGAGTTAATATATACTTTAAGCTTTTTTGATCGGTATATATTTCACACTTTACTCTATACAAATGATGCCTCCAAACTTTAAGAGCAAAAACAATAGAAGCTAATTCCAAGTCATGTGTAGGTTAATTTACCTCATGAGTTTTCAATTGACGTGAAGCTTATGCAATTACCTGATCATTCTTCATAAAGACACAGCCAAGTCCCTTCAATGAAGCTTCACTGTATATTAGAAACTCACCATTCCTGGAAGGAATTGCCAAAACTAGAGAATTCACCAATCTTCTTTTCAACTCCTGAAAACAATCATCACATTCTTTTATCCAGATAAACTTAACACCCTTTCGAGTTAGCTTAGTCATTGGACTAGATCTCCGTGAAAAGGTTTCAAAAATCCTTCGGTAGTAACCTGCCAAACCAAGGAAACTACGGATCTCGGTTAAATTTGTGAGTCTTGGCCATTCTTCAACAACTTTCGTTTTAGCAGGATCAACAGTTATGCCTTTTTTTGAAACAATGTGACCAAGGAATGAAATTTGATTTAACCATAGCTCACACTTGATGAATTTTCCATATAGTTTATTTTATTTTAAGGTTTGAAAGATAACCCATAAATGACTTTCGTGCTCCTCTTTACTTTTAGAAAACACCAAAATATCATCAATGAAAACAACCGCAAACTTATCCATGAACTCATGGAAAATTCTATTCATAAGGTCCATGAATACAGCAGGTGCATTAGTTAACCCAAAAGAAATAACTACAAATTAATAATGGCCATATCTAGTACAAAACACAATCATCAGAACATCTACTTCATTTTCATTCAAATGATGGTACACCGACCTCAAGTCAATCATCGAAAAATACTGAGCACCCTGGAGCTGATCAATCAAATCATCGATATGAGGCAAATGATACTTTTTATTAACTGTGATATTATTCAAGGCTCTATAATCAATGCAAAGTGTCATTTAACCATCTTTTTTTTAACAAACAAGATAGGAGCACCCCATGGTGATGTGCTAGGTCGAATGAAACCTTTATCTAATAACTCCTGCAATTGATTCTTTAACTCTAGAAGTTCAACTTGAACCATTCGGTAAGGGGGTTTTGAAATTGGCTTAGAATCCGGAACTAAGTCAGCAGTAAATTCAACTTCCCGATCATGAATAATACCAGGAAACTCATCAAGAAGAACATCAAGATACTCATTCACCAGTGGCACATTATTAATATGAACAGTTCCTTTATTTTCAAAAATATGTGCAAGGTAACATTGATTTCCATATTTTACTAGTTTCTCATCTTCCTTATATGTTATCAAAATCAAGGGTTAATTCTTGTACACAAACTGAAAATCATTATGAATAGAAACCATTTTAGCTCTGAAATCAATCTTATCATGATAAACAGAAAGCCAATCCATGCCCAAAATAACATAAAACTATACTAGAGGAAAAACAATAAGGTTTGCTGGTATATTCTTTCTGCACACAAGGATATGAAGGTTCTTATAATTTCATTTTGTCTCAACGTTCCCTCCGAGTGTTTTTAACATAAGTTCAGGATTCATATCTTGAGATGGAATTTCCAATTTACTAGAAAACTTCTCAGAAATGAATGAATGTGTAGACCCTGAATCAAACAACACATTGGCATAATCTGAATAGACAAACAATGTACCTGATACTACTTCATTCGATGGCCCAACATCTGCAGAAGTAGTTGCAAAGGATTTCACCACCCATTTCTTCTTGTAGTCTGGCTACATTCCATCAGTTGATTTCTTCGTTAGACACTCATTTGCATAATGACCCATTTCATTACACTTAAAACATCTTACCGCTGGCTTTTCATTGCCTTCTTGTTCATCTTCCATATAGTTACGAGCAATATGACCATACATACCACGCCAAAATCACTTTCTAGACTTGGATAAAAATTCTACAGGTTTCATTTTACCACACTTCTCATAGTATGGATATTTGGTTTTCTTTCCACCTTGCTTCTTTGATGAATTCTTCCCTTTTTCCTGCCAACTGGACCTCTTATTCTGTTGTTTGTCAAAGAACACCTGATCATCATCAAACTCCATTTCCACCTTCTCCGCACATCGAACAAGCTTTTCATAACTCTTTAACTCACGAGAAGCTAAAGACCCTCGATATTTTGGCTCTAATCATGAGTAAGCACGATTGATTTTACTATCAAGGTATCAGATAAAATTTGGAGAATACCTTGCCAATTGAGTGATCCTTTCTTCATAGGCAGCCATTGAGTCTTCCTCTTGCCTCAATTCTAGGAATTGGTTTTCCATCTTATGTCGAATAGCCTTATGAAAATATTTCTCAAGAAACATACCTTTGAATCGAGAGCATCAATTACATCAGCGTCCCAGATATTTTTAACCATCGACCACCACTGATCTGCTTCACCCTCCAAATGGTAAATAGCAAGACTAACCTTTTGATTGTATAAACACCCCATGACTTCTAAAATATTCTACAGTGCTTTAATCCACCCTTCAGCTAGCACAAGGTCAGATGATCCTCTGAATGATGGGGGATGTTGCCTCATGAAATGTTCCACCACTGACATGTTCCTCTGCGGTTGATCTGGATGATCTCATGCATGGATACCACCACCATTTATCGCTTGAGTCAATTGCGCCATTACTGCAACAAACTGTTCAGTTCCAATTCCGACCATCTCAGGATGCTGATTCGGAAGGTCATTTCCTTCTATATGCCTTCCTAGAACTGCTTCCCTGTTTCCTCTGCAGAAAACCATTCTGAACAAACATGTCTTAGATGAAGCAACATAGTAATCTTCAAATGCTATATCATTTCAATTTGACCAAAATACAATATTTTTGGATAATCATTTAATATAATTCTAACTCCTAATGTTATCTAAACTAACCTATGATACCAACTATAAGGCCCTGGCCTTTTACCTTACATAATATTGAATTAAATTAATAATTCACATTGATGATCTTTTCAGGTTTAGAGTTTTAGATAATTAGTATATAACTATTACATCTCAAAAGATTACAAAGTAGACACTTCTACTAAGTTTCCATAAAATAAAAACTCTTAAATATAAACATGTCTAGTTCCATGATTTAGATAGAATGACTTTTCCTTGATCCCAACCTTGACCCTATTCCACATTAACTTCAGTGAAAAACATTTAAAAAAAATTGGGGTGACCATAAAAAGATCAATAAAGGATACAAAAAGAAGGAAAACTGTTAGTTTTTCAAAACAACAAGTAAACCATGAATACTTTATAAAAGTAATAATTTTCACCTTTATGGAGTAGTAAATACTCCTCACTGAATAAAATATCATTACTTTCCCTTTTGTAACCAAAAGATTACCATAAAACCAATTTAAAGAACACATAACATATAAAGGTAACTTGGGACATAAATATACTTAAATGGAATAACCATACGGTCGACTTCTACACATATCACTTAATGTAATAGCCATAAGGCCAACTTCCATACCCAATGCATTGGAGGTTATAACATAATCACCCATCTTGGTATTCACGAAACCACCCGTCATATGGTTTATCACGTAACCACACGTCAAATGTCCAAGTACCGTTATAAAATCATAATCCATAAAACAAATATAATGGAAAGAAAACATTTCCACACTTTGATCAAAATATATCACTAAAATATATTGACATAAAAAATACATTATAAAAAACCATTTTCAATACTAAAATACATAAAATAGTATATGGTATTTATTTCATTATAAAAACATTACGGCTTGTTGAGGAAACCAAAGACCAAATAATACTCACGACGGTGGAAAAGGTCGTTGTCACCGCGTACGTAAAAAGAAAAATTACTTTTTGTCATTTTGTAAAACACATCATAGAAAAAGATTACTTTTGTATAAAATTAAAATTCAAAGGGGTTTATACATCGTATAAAATAAATCCTTGTATTAGAACAAAATATGCCTCAATGAAAGGAGATTGAGATGAAGTCCCATACCTCAGGTCCGACTTGACTCTATCGTTGTTTAATATCCTGAATAACAAACTTGAGTTAATTTATACATGCTTAAAACCCTTTTTCATGTTCATTATTCCTTTTTATCACTTATTACCATGTTATGAACACTATGTAATTATTTAAGTTAGTAACGGTCGTTTTAATGATCATTTGTACTTGAGTGAAAAACAAACTCTTTATAATTTTAAGTTTGTTCACGGGGTAAAATATCCATTATATCCATAATTATATTCATTATGTAGATATCATATATATAATATATATCCATTATATACATTCATTTATAATATTAAATGACATTTATAGGTAAGAAATGAAATGCACCGTTCATGGAGACGGTAAGTCGTACGTACGCATGAACGCTACTTTCATTTCTATTTCATATTTAATGGAATTAAAACATAATGATACATAATATTATTCTAATTCCATTATGGTATCATATATAATATCATTAAATCTATCTTTTATACGTACCACATATGTTATTAACGAATAAAATCACTTTTAGGGGGCGGTAGTCCACACTTACTAAAATGAAGATATCGCGTTTACCCATCATGAAAACCATAATGGTATGCCGTAAATGAAAAATACAGAAGCTTAAGGAAAACGTAAAAATATAATATATCATATATAAATATAGTGTCATCTTAATGGCCACCTTTGAAGGTGTTATAAGAGTATTGAACAATCATCGTTTCGTGAGGCAGAAATTCTCCATCCACGGAAACAGTATGTTCTTTAACCATTATATATAGGTGTGTGTAAGTTCATCACTAATAATTATCATAAAAACATCCTAGAATATTTATGATATAGTTTTTGTTATAAAATAAAGTAATAAAAAGAGTTTAGGGGGTTGGAGAAGCAAAATAAAACAAAAGAACACGAGTGAAGACATTACCTTAATATCGGGTAACTCTCTTTGGTTTGAACCAAAAGGGTTTCTTGAAGAGATTACTTCCTAAGGAAAGGAATATAGGATTAGGAGAGGGATTTTTAGAGACAAAATGATCAGATATTGGCCGATCCAAAGGCTTGAGAGGTGTGGGTAAGGAGGTAGAGGTGGGGGCCTTTTATAAGAGGAGAGGATGGGCACTCTTGGAAAGTTAAGAAATGTTACATTATTTTAAAAAGATTTTAGGATTTAAAAGGTCCCAACATGATGTATTTCAAAGATAAGGTGATATGATTTCGAAATCCACCCATACAATAGGTTTTTGACATGTGTAGTTCTTAGATTTTACATTATCCTTTCATTTTATTTAAATCGTTAAAAAATGAGGTAATCGATGCATCATCATGATGTCATAAATAATTTAATTTATTTAATGTCTAAAAATTATAAAAAAAAATACAATGATGTAGGAAATATTTTTATATTTCCAATTAATATTTATAGTAAAAAATCTGACTTCTGTAACCCCATGTAAAAAGTGTTTTAGTAAAACAATACATGTTTGTGTCATTTTTACTTTTACTTTAAATAAAAGGCATTAATGTCATTATCTTACACAAGTGGCTCCATGGGGTCACAAAAATCTACCCGTGGGTTTTTTTGGTCGGCCATTACTCATACAATATGGTTAGGAAAAGTGTCTAGATATTTTCATTTTATTATAATATCATTTTTACCTTAAATTACACTAATTTCCCTCTAATCGCGATTAATAAAACTTAAAAATTACTTTTCATAAAAAATTATTTTCATCCCATTGAACCACATTTTACATAATAATGAGAATAATTTATATTGTATTTCTGAAATTAAAATCACCGAAGTGGTAAAGTTCCATTTAAACCAAAAAATCATTTTTTGTAACTACCACTTTGTGGTTTCACTATTCATAAAAAAATTAAGGTTTTACAAAACAATACCAAAAATTCACCCTAAGATATATTTGATATTCTGAATTCAAATATGATTTATAGTTTACCAAATTAATAACATAGAAGTTACATTAATTAATTTTATAATTAAATCCCACTATCAAATCAAATAGCGTGTTTTTAAGAAACAATACCTATCAAAAGATTGACACTCGTTTATGTCCAATATCAAAGTGATATTAATTAAAATTACCACCATTGGATTAAATAGTAAAAATATATGCTAATTTCACTTTAAAACCAATTAAAAATATAATCTAACTATATAAATAAATTATATTAAAAAGAGGTTTTGAATTAAAATACAACATTATTTACTATTCATTAAAAAAATGAACTTTATCGGAAAAATACCAGAAATTTATCCAAAGTAAATTTCAATGTCCCAATCATAAATAATAAGTTTATTTTGACCAATATAGCTTATAAAATTGTCAAAATTTATATTTAAAATGGTTCACCATCAAAAGGAGGTAAAACAATCTTTTAAAAATATTAGAGTATTCCATGCTTAAGATTGGATTTATTCTCATTTTAAGCCTCTAAAACAATATCTAATTCATAAATAGATTTAGATAAGAATATATATTATTCATTACTTACTTGGGATGTTACAGTAACAAACCAATACATTACAATATTTTCATGTTTGAATAAATATTATTTTGTCTGTCATTATATGTAACATCATGTTATGCTTACACTACACACCACACTAAGTTAGCATGCATTACACGTAAGATTGGGATTTACATACTGTTAATGGAACACTGATTTTAAAATAAAATTTATGAAACTTTAAAAATTATTATTGTAAAAATAAAATTTATTTTTTAATTTGAAATGACAATATTAGTTTAGGGTGAATATTTTGTATTTTTCTGAGAAGTTTCAATTTTTTATGAAAAGGGAAAAATACTGCATTTTAATTAAAAGAAGACTTTTTGTTTAAATAATTATTATTGTTAAATTATATTTTATGTAGGCTTTCAATGTAAAAATAGATCAATTATTCATATATTAATACATGTTAGGTCATTTTAGACGTTTTAATATTGAATGTTGATAAAAAAACGTATTGAACTTGTGAAAGTTTCTACTTAAAAAAACCGACATTATCACCATGTGTGCATGATTAGAGTTGATATTAATTTTCCCACTTCATTTATTTAATTATTTAAAAAAAGACATACATGGTTTTAATAAGTTTATAATTTGTGGTATAATAATATCAACTAAATTTTTGACAAAAAACATTAGTGATTGTTATTAGAAATTAATTACGGTGATTAAGGTAAGATTATGCTTAATAAGGGGATAAAAAATAATCTTAAGGACCAAAGTGACCTGGAAACATTAAGAAAATACATCAGCTACCAATAATTCAACCACATACCCAATTGGTTCAAATTTTATTTTTTATTGGTATATTATTAAATAGGAGCACCTACATAAAATGTTATGTAAGAAAAAAGTCAAAAAGGGAACTTTCCATACCTTTATCATTTAGAAGACATTGAGATATATAAAATAAAATATGTTTGGTTATACATGTACTTTAGAAAGATTAATGTGTAATTATTATCCAAAAAAATTATAAGTTAATTTTAGAGATGGTTTAGTTATTTAAAATACTTTAGAAACACCAGTGTATTAATTATTTAGTTATTAACTAACTAAAATAACTGATATTATAAAACTAAAAGTAAATTGAATTGATTGAATTATTTTATGTTTTTATTTATTAAGATGAATATATCATCTTAAAAAAATTTATTTTTAATATAGTTCAATTATAATATTTTAAAATTAATTTTAAAAAACAATTTCAAAATTGGCAATATTGTTATTTTACATTAAATGGCATTTTAATAAATGGTTTAAAAGTAATAAAAACCGATATTATGAGAAGTGATCAATAAATGTTAATAAATATTAACTATGGTCTATTAATGGACCAATATGTATTTTATAATTAAAATATTG
The DNA here is from genome assembly GCA_963277665.1 of Viscum album. Classification (NCBI taxonomy): domain Eukaryota; kingdom Viridiplantae; phylum Streptophyta; class Magnoliopsida; order Santalales; family Viscaceae; genus Viscum; species Viscum album. Next base: position 265,898,726 of record OY728132.1, on the reverse strand, counting down.
ATCCATATGTTGTAAACATATTGTTAGCACGGTCTAGGATTAAGCAATGTTTTTGCGCATCACATTCATTTGTTTTAAAATTAATTACGAAGACACATGGTATTTTTTTATAAATTAAATATCATATTAATAATTCAATGGACCTGTATTATCTAATAAATCTCAATTTATTTTATTCTTAATCATTAAATTTCTTAGGTTGGAAAACTATATGCTTTAATAAAAACCCAAATAATTAAATTGGGGAATCTTATAAGTTACAGAGCCTAATTATTAAAGTGAACATATTTTATTGTGGTTGAGGTTTTCATAGATACTTATTCCCCTTTGATCCATTATATTTCTATTTTAGAGTCACTTTAGGTAAGTTAGACCTCCCATTGATGATTACCTTGTAGTATTTGCAAGAGTGTCACTCCCCGACTATAAAAAGACAAGCACTCTACCCCTTACACAAACCTCTACAGACACTTTGGCATGATAACGATCTACCAAAATATATCCCCAAATCCCTAACATAAATATATAATCCTCCCACTGAGATAAAATTTATTTAATTAATTCATTTTGTACAAACCAAAAGAAGTGACCTGATTGAGAGGTGACCAACTTCCTTAAGATGTTTAGTTTTATTTCCATTCTCTAATACTTATAATTTTCTAATTTCATTCATATATATAAAAAAGTATCCTAAATATACTAGAATTTGTTTATTCTTAGTTTTATACCTACACTTACACGCACTTACATATAATGGGTAATGAAAAAAAATTCTTTGTATGGTGAACTAATGCCTCACAGAACGATGATTGTTCATTTTTTCCATTACCACATCTCATGGTTTCCATTATAATGGAAAATATAATTATATAAGATTTATATTATATTTATATTATATTTATAATCAATTAATTATTCTATAACACATTCATTTATACATTCACTTTTATCAAAAATATGATAAAATCACTTTTGGATGTTCGGACTACAACCCCCTCAATGTGATGTGATTCATTCACATTATAAATGGAACGTATTAAGGATGTTTTTAATAAGAATATATGGAATATATTACATATATATGATTATATAATTATAATATACATATGGATCAATTAATTATCAATATTTTAATATGAAAAATAAATGAAATTAGTGTTAATGGGTATATACAACCTATAATCTCCTTAATAGGTGCATTTCATTTCATATTTCCAATTATGAAAGATTATTTTAAAACCATATATATTTATTTTATATGATAATTAAGTTGTTTTTTACATTATGTATATTATTAAACCTTTATGTAAATAATTAGAACAATAAGTAACAATTTAATACTTACCTGAGAAAACTATGCAACTAACACCCAAAATAGTTAAAATAACAAAAGAGTGTTAACATACAAGTAATAAAATATTGAATGAACTTAATTTATGATATTATAAACATTATTATGGTTCTATTATAAGTTATTTACATATTTTAAAACAATATATAGGAGGATAAATACCACACAACCATATGAATGTTTAGGTAATAGATTTCATCTCAATTTACATTCCATTAAGAATTATTTTTGTTCTGCACTGATTCACATTTATATTTTTTATGTAATAACCATTTAAATGTTATATCGTGAATCTCCTTATTATCATGATATTATAAGTTTAATTTAATTCATGTTGAATTATTATTTAAATGTTTACAATTTGTATGAGACATTTTGGAATGTTTAATGATTATTTTTTCCCAATACTTTTTTAATATACACAACCCTTGTTTTTACCTATCCACATAGGATGCATTATTGATAAATATATATTATATATTCAATATGGATATATTATAAGGAACATTATTTATTAATTAAATCATTTAGTTGATTCAAGGACTGATATGTACAGTTAATACATTGGTTGGGGACCATTTAAGTTAAGACCTACAGGTTGGGGACATGTTAATGAAGGCCCCTCGATGCATCAGTAGTCTCATGGGATGAAATTAGGTTAGAAATGAAATTTATGTTTTTTACCAATAAGATATAAAATATCTTTTGAATGTTTTTTTATGGTAACAGTTCCATGTACCAAGAAAACATGACATCTAATAGTTAATCATTTCCCTTATTTAGATTCAGTTATTATTCATCCATGAGATATGGCATCGATGTATCTATTGATACCTTTAATTTTATGTTCATTTTTTAAATGGAATGTGTTTCAGTTTATTACCATTATATTATGAATTTTTTATCTAGTTAATTGAATTGAATGTGTTTTCAGTTAATCACCTTGCATTGTTAATTTATTTCTATTTATTAATTATTGTTTCCTCTTTACATACCTTTACCAAGCATTTTAGATCAACCTTATAATGTTACCTTTCCCTAGGTTATGAAAAATAATTATTTGAATAATAAATTAAGGATCCCATTTATTTTATTTTATTATGAATCATTTATTTATTTTTCGCTTCTTGAGTGTATTATGGGTATCATGTATATTATCTAGATTTCCTAGACTGCAAAACTAAATGGTACATTGGGATTTGATTCCTTGTAATCATTGGAATGTAATAAAACAATGAAGTAGCTCAAGGTTTTTGTGGCTGCATTGCTACAATATGGGTCACATGTTGTTTGATATTTTACTTCCCCTAGAAACCCTAACTGCCAATTGAGGGGCCCACACAATGTGTAGATCTAGATTACACGCTGTGTTGTTCAACATTTTACAGAATCCTAGATTTTCTCCCATGTTCGATCTAGGACCTCCATCCTTCGATCCAGAGATAGTTTCACCACAAGGTCAATGATAATAACTCATCCAATCCTCATAATCATCAAATAACACATTATGTCATCATATCTACATAAAAAATAGATCAATTAATTTTTTTTCATTGTTTGATGAAGAACGCCTAAGAATGAAAAATTGGTTATCCACTATCATCTAAAACACTGTATAACTGTCATCAAGCCTCCTTTATGTCATGCTCATCCCACATCTACAATTTTATAACATTTCACTATGAAATGGTTACCCAATGATAAAATTATCATTATATTTTTAGTCATGTTCCAAACAAAGAATGCCCACGACGAATGTAATACCGAGGGTGAAAAGAAAAAGAAAATATTGGAGGAATGGACCTTGATAAATGTTTGTATTGATCTTGGTTCCTTACTATTTGAATGAAAATCAAAAGAAATCAATTCATAAAAATATTATCCTATCAAAACCTTGCAAAAAAACCCATCCCTCATGATCATCGATCCATGGATCATTCAATGTGTTGATTGATTTTCTTTCATCAATGATATCAATAATGGGTAAGAATAAAATAAAAACACATGCCCTACCTTGATTTTCATATATCACTAACGAAAAAAAATCTTTTCCCCATTATTGTTGGAGTGATCCTATGAATATGAGGCATGACGATCATCGATCCATTATCATGTCACTGATCACCTAAGATAATTCTCCAACGGTCTATCCAAGGGTTCTCCAATATCTCTAGGGTTATGTGACTAACCCTGTACTTCTATCATTATAGTGTTTTAAAGAGTAACAAATCACTATGTTAAGAGTTAGAACTAAAATAATTTATTCAAAATAATTTATTCATTTACACTCTTATGATGACTATTCTAAAAATGACTCATGCTAACTAATTTTCAGTCACTCCTAGGGTAAATCTCATGTTATGAACTCAATGGTGACCTCTGATTTTTTTTCCAGGCACCCATTTAGATGGTATTTAACTTATTAATGAAAACTGCATTTGTGGGATATTTATTATATTTAATATATTTCAAACATTTTTTATATGCACAATGGGCCTTAGAATCGCACACAGTCTCAATTCCTAGTCATGAATATAATCTATATAATATTTAAAAACAATACATGGAAAATCTGAGATATTAAAAAATGACATATATTGGATTAATAGATATAAAATTGAATTATTTTTCCTTTTATAACCTTTTTAAAACATATTAACCATATAAAATCAATAAAAAGGTTGTTTTTCAAAAAAGTCCATATTTTTAACTATTCATAGAAAAATTAATAATTTTAGATAAATCCAAAACATTCACTCTAAGAGAATTTTTAAATTATTATTTGAAAATAGAGGTAAAATTTATCAAATTAATTTGATAATATTTAAAAGAACTAATTTTATTATAAGTGTGAAATATTCTATAAAACTAATTTTCATAAAATATAGTTTTTAATCTTGAAATTGGTTCTATTCATATGTTATGTTTAAAAACACACAAGATAACTATTAAAAATTTGATTGAGTATGTAATATATAAATCTTATAAAATTAATTCAAAAAAATTGGTTTGGTTAACTTCTTGATGTAACACATATTTTTATCCCTAAAATAGTTTTTTAGAAAAATATTTTCCTTTTTCAAATAGTTTTAATTTTCATTTCAAATTAAATGGTCACTAAATATTCAATTTTATATACTTTTTTTGACCATATAATTTCATAATTTATTTTATCCCATTCTTACCCACTATATCAATGAATATGTGTTAATTATCATATTAAATAATAATATTTTTTTAGTATGTCATTTCTTATTTAAACTCTATATTGAATGTGATGCAAGACAAACTCAGTTTTTCATGCAATGTAAGAGAAACACGGTGTTGGATGTAAAAAAAATTAAAAACCAGTAAATTTAATTTGGAAAAATATTTCAAAAAAATCTCATGGTTTTATATTTTACCCCCATTAAAATAAATTTCTCCCCCAGAATTCATCGATTTGGTATCAACAAATGAGGGAAATTATGAATCACTGTATAATAAGTTTCTCACATTGCTTCATCATGTATGTGGTTTCACCAGAAAACATTAACAATGATATTGGTTCTATTTCATAGAAAGTTCATTGTACAATCAAGAATCTCAACTATTATTTCCTCATGATAAAGATTATTCTCTAGCAGTACAAATATTGAGTTCAGTACTTGTGATGGATCTTGATTGTACATAATCATGAGAGATACACGTAAAAATATCCTGAACCATTGTTTACTTTGGTGGAAGCACAAAAAGATAATCTATTATCCCGTTATAATCTAGTATTTCAAGGGGACAGGTCTACCTATGGTGTGGTTTTCCATTATTCCATCAATAAATAAATTTATAGAAACACATTATCATCAATATAAAATTAGGGATAATGTTAATAATTATAGACATAACATTTTTTTCGACTTTTTTCTTCTCGTGTTTTTTGTTAAATGGATATAAAATTCTCTTCCATTACATCACCCAGCTTAGGTCCCAATATATTTCTTTCTATAACATCATTCTAGTATATTGATGTTTTATACTTCCTTTTATAAATGGACTCATAGGGAGCCATCTAAATTCTCAAGTAAAATATATTATTATAATAAATTATAACTGTAGGATTATTTTTGGTCCCCACCACCATTTAAATATGTAAAAAAATATCTTATCATATCTTATAGGGTTATAATTATTCTATCATATTGACTATCTATTTGAGAATGATACATAATGCTTAGAAATAAATTCCACTTCAAGAATTTTCTAAATACCACTTAAAAAATCAAGGTAAAATTAAATTACTATTCATATACAATTTAAAGTGGTACTCCATGAAATATTACCACTTCTTTAATGTATATTCCAGTGAACATATCCAGAGAGAAATATTCTCTGATAGAAACTAAGTGTGTTGAATTCATAACCTGTTTTAATTCGACCCATAATTACCTTAACATCAAATATATGATATTACATAAAGTTTTTATGTACCATTAATCATATTTATACAAAGGGTGATTTTTTTCCTTGTTAAATCACTCTGTCACTAAAATAAAAACAAAACAAAAATGTTGTATTGAAAAAAATGTATCCCAAAATATACTTTATTTTTATAAAATTCCATAACTTAAAACCTCATGATGGATGTCTATGAATTTTATCATATGATGAAATTTAAACTTATAAACCCTTGATGGAATCCATAACTCTTTAGATAATATTATTCTGAAATATATTTGCTTTTTAAAAATTTCACCCTTTAACCTTAAATAAGCTCTTATCTTATACAAAAACATTTCCATTTGAAACTTGGGTTCAACCTTGTACTGATAGAATATAAAATGCGACATTGTTATTTTTTAATCCTATAGAGGGTATAACCAATGCTCAAAATCAAATTAAATTTCACTAAAGGATGAACAATAAGATTTTCATGTTCCTCATTTATATAGAAAAACATGAAATTCCCAACTAGGGAGTGGGGGATAAGTTTTCCTTAATTATCATGATTCACTTCAACCATCATGATTTCATAAGTTTTCACTTTTTAATATTTATTTAGAGTTTATTATAGATTATAATCCTCAATATTACTAAGATTGGGGAATTGTTTTTCATAATTCCAATACTTCTTGTATTTGAAACACTAGAGTATAGGTGGGGAATTATATGAATAATTCTATATATTTAAATAATTAGATAAATTATTCCCGTAACATTGATATTTTACTTTGTAATGAAATTCCCATATAAACATAAAACATTCTCTAGTTTCTTTATGGATATTTTATACATTTTTCTTCCCACACTTTGAGTATAATGGAAATTTCATATTATTCTCCCCACAGCTTTTATATTTTCCTTTGAATTCTGTTATTATATTCTTATCAAAATCATAATATTGATACATAACTCAATCCTCCATTTATAACATTATATCACATCGAATAATTTCTTCATATCTAATGATATATCTTTTGAATAACACACTTTTGATATTTGTTTTAAGACAGTTAATAATTGATCAACTTTAATTTTTTTGGATGATAATACCAAAAGCGTACCTTTCAAGTCTTGTATAATTTTCCTTGTAGGTACTAATAAATTCACAATCCTTTTTATTTTTCTCAAGGAAGTCCTTCATCTCTGTATAAATAATACTGCAGATGTACTTATTGAAAAATATGTTATTAAACTTGTACCAATCCATGGAGTTAATTTTTTCTTTCTGGCCTCATATTCATGAAAAGAGTCCCCCATTGGTATGCTTCACCTTCCAAATAGTATACATATTAAATTACATTCTCATCCCCTGAACACCAGAGGATAGAAAATATCATTTCAGTGGTTTTCGATCCTTTTCTCTACTATTAGTGGTTCAAACGACCTTCTGATGGATAGTATATGTTTCCTCATGAGAAAAATATTATTTTGTTCCCTTATTTTTTTGTTTGGATGTCAAACATGATTCATTTCATGATAAATTTCTCTGAGTATAGAAACAATATTTTTCATTCCACATCTCATTACATTAAGTTTCTAGATATTATAATCATTTCTTTATACAACACATTCTGCATTAACATAATTTATTCAATTTCCAACCATCAACTAAAACTAAAATAATAGTGTTAGTAATATTAATCATAATGGAGAACAATATAATCATGAAAAATAACTTATTTGATGTCTAAATAATGACACCCTCATTTTAATATTTGAAACCTGAGGGTTATCATAGTTCACTCATAGTAATAAACTATTTTAATTCTTCATAATGGTTCATAAATATTTTGTGAATTTCCAAATAGAATATCCCAAGATTTTCAATCTACGTGTGCAGTAAGACCTATTATGGTGCACTAGATGACGATCGAGTCCAGATCAATGTACCCTTTTAAAACTTATTAGACCTAGGTACCTATATTATAAATCCACATATGATTTTAGTATATAGATATGGATCTAAATTGTTAGGAACCACTAACCCCATCCATTACAAAAATTATAGGAAAATTTCATACACATCGAATCATACATATTCTATTCCACTGACATATCCTTAGATTCTTCCTAATTTTCTTATCATCCTAGTTTCCAAAGGGTAACTAAAACCATCATTTGATACCAACAGTAGTGACCCATTATTTGTATGCATAGATATTTCATCTTTTTAGATGAATATTCATTACATTACACAAATAGATTCCTGATGATCGTAATGTTATAGTGCCATTGGAAACATGGACTCATAAACAACTAGTCCATAAGTAATCCACATAATCACCCTCTATGATCTTCATAACTTTCACCATTATTAGATATATCATACATAACACCTTTATTCATATCCTGGGGAAAGGAAACATTTGAACGAGTGATATTAGATTCCCATTAATGGTAAACAAGGGAGATATCAATTTAACATGAGCATATGGCTATGATAACATGAGGATAACATATAAAAACCAACCCCAACATATCATAGATCATAAACATGATTCATGGTATAAATATTGGAAATTCATAAGTTAGTAATCAAAATGGAATAAATGAATGAGATCCTTGATATCATAACATTTTCATAAGACATTGATTTTTGGAATATATATAATCATATAATATTTTATATAAAGCATACACACTAAGACATTCATAACATCTTAGGCTTGGGAAAACCACCTATTACCGACGTCGGGCATGGGGAAACCTCTCGTTTACCGTCTTTTGGGAATTGTATAACCTTGCATGAACCCTCTTTTTAACATGGGATAACATCCAGTGTACCCTCTTTCAGGATTGGAATAACCTCTATTGTATTCATTAAGCTCATATAACATTAATCATTACCCAATAAATTGGAAGGAGATATGTGTCTCAGCCATCACATCATGAAAATCTCACATATATGTACCAATATATCATGAAATATTCATCATATCCTAACCAATGAAAACAAATGGGTTTCATAATCATTTGATCATTTCTTGAAAGCATAGCCCATGGAAAAATAAATGAATTCTATAATAATTTTATCATTGTATAACCTGTAGAAGAGAAATGAGTTTCATTAATATCTTGTAATCATAAACATAAAATATCTAGAGAAATAGTAAGATTGGTATCCCTTGTTCATCACTAAAAAAACAAAATAAATTTCAAAATGTGTTATCTTAGATGTAAAATTATTTTTAAATAAAAATCACTTCATACATTCCTTGAGAAAAATATCCTTTTTTTGAAAATATTTATTTTTAAAAAAATTATTAAAATGCATTGGAAATGATTTTATTTGAAAAAAATTTAAATAATTATATATTAATATATAATGCAAATAATTATCATGATGATCAGAAATTCAATTCATGTCATACATGTTAAACCAAATATTCCTTTCAGATTTTCAGTAAAATCCAAACCAAATTTTTTTTTGTAAACATTATGAAGATTACATTCATAAAAATTATAAAATTAAATATCGGATAATATTTTTTTAGTAAATAATTTGATGAATGCTAGATTTTTCTTTAATTTTTTCCTAAAAGACATTTTTAGAAGAAATGTCGATTTCTACCAACGAGAGAAATAAAGATGGTTCTTCTTAAAAATTGAAGACTTGATTTCATAAAGAGAGGAATATGAATGAAAAAGATGAATTCTATTGAAATAAAAATATGGGAGTAATATTAAAGTGTTTATTGATAGTTATAAAATTTCATTTCATCATTGTAATCATAATCATAAACAATCCTGGTAAATGATGAGATTGTAACATAAATCTCTTACCAATTTATTATCTTTTAATCATAATACTTATGAAAGAATAACATTAAATGAAACATATAATATCATGAAAATAAATAGATTCATTATTTCAAATTTTTAAATGGTATTTATATACACCACATAAAAGGATATAGGAGTATAACATATCTTAGGTCTCCTAGAAAGCAATTTAGGACAAAAATACCTACCCACATTTGAAATATTTAAAATTTAAACCCCATGAAAGAGAGATCCTGAAATGGATATGTAAATCACATTAATTTTAATGATTAGAATAATAAAATAAATTCATGAGAGGTTTATACACTAAATAAAATAAATTGGTGTTGAATATGTCATGTGTCTCATAGAAGTAAAAACGTGATATGGAAACCCCTTACCATTAGTCTGGTCTTCCTTTATTAATATCCCCAACAACATAAAAATAAATATAATTTTTTAAAACTAATAAATAACCATAAATAAATATATCAAACCATATATGATTTAATTATGACCTTTTATTACCTTTTGATTAATAATTAATGTTAATGTCATGTTTTGGGAAATAACTACTTTTTTTCATGTATGTTTTGATTTGTTCTTTTTGGTCCTCTTACATTTATCATGGTTCCATAATATGCCCAAATTTATCATTTATATCAATATAATATATATTAATTATAAATGTATTAATATTTATCCATAAAATTTATAGATAGAAAATGAAATATAGAATTCATGGTGATATTAGGTTTCACGTATGTATGAATATTGTTTCGATTTTCCGGACAGAATGAGAGAATGAAAGGTAAATAACATATTACCATTACATAATAATGTTATGTCATATTTACCACATATTTTAATTAAACTCATCCTTATTACAGTCTATGTACTTTATGAAAGAATTAAAATGCTTTGTGAGGTGGTAGTCTACTGTACACATGGGAGAAATTATCATATTCTCAAAGAATGGAATGTAAGAAAGAATTTAACAACCCAAATTGTTAAAAATAAAATTTTAGATTTTTATTTAAATAAATGTATTATTTTGTAATATTATTTTGGAAAACATGTGTACTTACTCAGTTTTATTATATTCTATCATATTTAAAATACTATTAATTGTTATTAGCATTTATAATATAGTATTTGAACAATGATCATGTCATTAGTATAAATATACAGTTTTAAAAAATCCAATTGAAACAGAAAAGGAAGCGATGACCTCAACTAGTAGGATCATACCCTATGAAGCCTATTTTTTGGAGCCTCTGATAGATATAATATCACTGGGGTTTTCTCTTGAGCAAGCCCAATATGAGATCCAAAAACATCAACCTAAGAAAAATCATTTATGAGATAAGTTCAAGAATATCGAGATCACAACCCAAACCATGTTTGTTGAACCACCCCAAAAAAATATTACTATTGAGAACATTAGACTAAAGACGTTGTTTGGTGTTTTAACGGGATATGTATCATGGCCCTATCAATTTGAGTATGTTAACTATTTTCTATAGAATAATTAATATATTTTCATCCGATTATTGTTATATTATAAGTTATTTTTGAACAATATAACCCAAATAGTATTTTTGGGTAATATCCAAATTCAATTAAAGAAATTATTTTGAAAAATTAATATATTTTTGAAATAAATAATTTTTTCGTAATATATTATTATTAAATAATTTTTATTAAATATAAATTATAATATAATTTTCGATGATGTAAAATGTAATTTTTATAATGGTTCAAAAATTGTTATTATCAAAAAAACATGCATTTAAAAAGAAAGGACGATTATTATTTTCAAATTGAATGTTCATATATTCAAAAAAATAATTTTTATAAAATGAATATTATTGTTTGATTCAGATCATTTAAATTATCTAATGGTGTATTTTTCATAATTTTCCTAGGCAGTCATGTTTTCAGGTAAAAATTAAATTCAGTATAAATATATGGTGTGTATAATGGTGAAATAGTGAACCAAAAAGAATGTAATAAATAATATAAAGGGGATACGAGACCAAATATGTGTTTTCCCTTTAAAATATTTTGGTTTTATGTTTTTTTGATTAATTTTATAAAGCCTTCATACATCCTCTAAACCCATTAATAAATTTTAATTGTTTTGAATCATTTATTTAACAGTATGAATCCCATCAACATTGGGAAAGGTATTATTTTATTATGCTCGGACCTTAGCCTTATAAAATAATCAGAATAACTCCCCTTTGGTATAAACAATGAGAAAAACTATGGGATGGTTTGTCTTTTTAGTTTTATCATTACATGAAGTCCAAAACCTATGTTTGTGAAATAATAAAGAATTCCCCAGTCATTCTGTGTATAAACTACATAATATCTCATTTCTTTCCACTCAAAATCCTTGGATAATTTCCTTACACTTCTACCACCTCTCTAGAGTCCTCCCAAAGAGGTCTAATCTCTCTATAGTCCCTTCCCAGGAATTTTGAGTCACACTCTCAATGTAATGGATTTCTCTCCTCCAATTTCCATTCAAGAACCTCTTCTATGTTATGCCTCCTATTTAAAAATTTCTATTGTTTGAGTATGTTTTTATAGGACCCCCTCACTCTCCATTCTATGTATAAATAATGAGTTGTGTATTTATAATTTTTTAAATCCATCCCATGAACCGTTATGTACACCTGTTGTCATACTGAAATATAGTAAGTGATTCTCAACTTCTCTAATTTATTCATGTTTATTTTTATCTTATAATTTTTTTTTAAAAATCCTAATTTTGGGATATATAATTCCATGTCTCAATTACTTCCCTTTTTATTTCCAAATATTAAGAGACCCCTTTATCGCTCATCAACCAATTCTATGAAATTTTAAGTGATGTCGTTATGTTTCCAAAATTTCACCATGATTTCGTTGCCAAAACAATTGTGTAGTGAATACCATATCCATTTCCTATCTTGGGGATTAACCTTTATGAACATTAACATCGTTGAATTTAGATATACATGTATGTATCCCACTATCCTTAATCTTTGAATAAAATAAAATTATGAATGAATCCATGTTGTATGATTTATATGGCATACTTAAGCATGAGATTGACAAGAAAATGAATGGTGTGCCTGGAATTATATGGTGCTCCAATGCATTGGGTAATGTTTAGATTTATAAGAATTAATTTTGGGATAGGGATTGAACCTGATTACTTTTTTGGGGTTTTTCTATCACGATGTCTTGGTAGTTTTCCTTGACATATGATTATGATGAACTATTTTATATTGTTTCCACAATTCCCATGTTATGATTATCATGCTATATAATGCCTTATTATTCAATCTTATGATAATCACATCTTTTATTACCAATTTATATTCCTATTTTGTAAAATAAATTACTTCATTCCATGTTTATTCCCTTAATAGGATTTATAGATAAAATTTTTCTTATGTATGTCCCAGGTTATCCCATGTAGTTTCAAAATCCATATAATTTTATAAGAATTCTATGGAATTTTTCAATAATGTTGTCATATACCATGTTCAAGATACTATTTTATGTATCTAATTCAAAAAGACGCTAGATTTCTCAATCTATCGGGTTTTATTCTCTATAATTTTATGTAATAAATCAAAATTTAATATGTCATAAATATGTGGATTTTTATAAAGAAGATATGATATCATGATTCCAGAATCATAAAAATATAATATATATCATATAAAATAAATAATTAAAACATTATATTTCTTTCCATTAAAGTAGGTAATGGAAAAAATAAGGACATCAGTTCACAAGGAGGTATTCCATCATACACACGAATGATGATCTCTTAACCCATTTTATGGAATATGTGATGGTTGATTGTCATGCCATTAATATAAAAACATACCTGCGTATTTAATATTTTTTTATTATATCATAAGGTTTTTATAATAATTTATGTAGGTGGAGGAAAAAATAAAATAAAAATGATTGGTGAATAAAATTACCTGTTCATCAGGTAACCTCTTTTGGTTGGAACTAAAGGCTTCTTAAGATGGATTTATAATAAAAATAAGTCTTCTTAAATGATTATAGGGAATTAAGGAAGTGATTTGGATATGTATTTTCTAATCCAATGACTTTTTAGAAGACTTATTTATATTATGAAAAGAAAAAGGTTTACCCATGTTTTTCACTTTATAAATGGCTCCAAAATGGTTAATTATAAAACCTAGAAGGGTTAATGTCGAAACTTTTCCATCAAATGGTTTTTCTAAAATTTTGGGTTATTTTTAATCCATATATTATTTTATTTTAACCCCCAAATAAACCCATTTTTATTTTTACTGTGGTAAATAATTTTTACTGTTTTTACTTTTGATTATAGTAATAAATTAGGTTTAAATTATTAGATAATATAAATTAATTTTATTAAAAATATGGAATTAATTTTTATATATTCTATTTTCATAAGTGGAACTAATTAATTTAAAATTATCATGATACATAATGAGAAAGTGCGTTTTCAAAGATAAGATGTTCAAACCCTTAAAATGTTTTTATATTAAATTTCAATATTATTTTTATTCCAATGAAATAGTTTTGATTAATAGATACATCATGGAAATAATTTTACTTTTGAACAAATTTTAAAACAAAGTCACATCATAAATTCTTTAATCAAATATTTATTTTTTTCTATAAAAACTAGTATTTTCTACTATTCATTAAAAATATAATCTCTTCAGAAAAATCACAAAAATTAAACATAAGATAATATTGAGAATATGATGTAAAAATTTAATTTTAAATTATAAAATTAATTTCATTTTATAAAATTAGTTTTATTAATGGGTTAAAAATTTGTTTTATTATAATTGATGAAAATTCGATAAAACAGTTTTTCAGAAATATGTAGTTGTAGGCATAAAATTTGAATTATTATTATCTCTTCTTTAGAAAACACATAACATAGTTTTTAAATATTTTATTGAATATATAATAGGTAAATTTCACAAAATTAATTCACTATAATTTATTTGGTTAATTTATTCATTTAAAACACATTTGTGTGCATAAAAATAGTTGTTTCGGAAAAATATTTCCAATATTTTCAAATAGTTTTTATTTTCATTTATAATTAATAGGAATCCAAATTATTCTATTTTATATAAATTTGATAATCATATAATTTCATTATTTCGTTAACCATGTTCATACCATCTATTCAAATAACTAGGTGATACCTAACATACTAAATTATAACATTTTAATAGTATGCCAACTTTTTTTTTAAAATTATTGTTGCATGTAACACGTGCAAACCTCTGTGTTATGTGTAATGAAATATAAAATTGGTTTTTTCATGTAACAAAAAATATCAAAAATATTAAATTTATTTAAAAAATATATTTCACTAAAATATTAGGGTGTTTTAATTCATGCTTTCCAAAGGTAGGAGACCTCAACCACCAATGTTGATAGCGTTAAATATTTCATCAGAACATGATGATGGGGTGTCAATTAATCATTCAATCGATTCGTCCTTGGATTGAATCACCTATTCTAGGAATCCCTTATATTTTTGTTACGTGTTATTGAATAACATTTATGACACCATCTTAAAGTGGACACCAGTTAGTTGGACTTCTTGATTTTATGATGAGGAAGTTACCTACTATTAGAACTGATAATGGAATTAGACATGTTTGGACGGATTTGGATATTGGGTTTGTGGAGAATTTATAAATTTATTTCTTTTTCAAAATTTCTGGCATCCCATGTATATGTAATTTTAACTGAATAACACAAGGAATCACATACTCATTACGAGGGAACATACAACATGGGTGTAAATAATCCAAGGATTATTACCACCGAAATACAGTAATATCCAGACAAGGAGTCTCACAATTATTATTTGTAACATAAGTAATTTGACACATATCCTATCATGAGAGTTATTCTTGTCACCTAATTCATTCTAGGATCATCACCCAGTGCATCCCATGTTTATCCCATAAGGTATATGTTTTGATGCATCAAAAGGGGTCATGGGTTTAAGGTATTGTGTGTATGTCATCCCATGTTTAAAGTATTTTGTGGACATGGAAATATTATGAATATATTGTGGGGAATTTGTTACAGGTTTAAACTGTTCTAGGTATATGGATATATGTTTAATGTATTATAGGGAAATGGTCATCATTTTAATGTCTTCTATGGACACGGTCATGGGTTTAATGTCTTATGGGTAAACATTATAATTTTAAAGTGTTGTGTGGAAGTTTACCTAAAACAATCATCTTATCCCAGGATGAACATAGGATAACCCAAAATGGTGGGACCGAAGTCTAGTGGGGACCTCAAGTTTAGTTTTTAATATATTACATATGTTCTTGTAGGGGTGATCACACTTTTGGGATCTCTCCTCCCATGGATAAGATAAAAATATTTGAGATGGTGTTGGGATTGATCATCAGGGAGGTGTTCTACATACCCATTTTTGGATATGGATCAAAATCCACATAGTTAGATTTCACAATTTTAGGTCATGCATCAGGACTTGTTCTTGTATTTTAACATCAAGTGATAAGGATGCTTGTTTTATGAAAGGAGAAACAACAAGGGGTTGTGTATGGATTATACATGGAAGTTTCCCGAAAGAAGGGGGTTATTTCATTTCTATCACATAACGCATCCTATGTTTACCATATTGGGTATGGATATGGTTTAACATCACGTGGAATGAATGTTGTCATGTAGTTTAATGTTGTATAACTAGGACATGGGTGATGTTTATTTTCAATTCTTACAGCTCCGACATTGGTTAGGGTCTTACAAATAGTACTACCCTACAGATTATGAGGAGAAGAGATGTTATGACTGGTTCGTACAAATAAAGATGTCCAGGTACTTCTAGGTAGCAGTGATGAAATGATTCAGGGTTATTCTTGGATGCTTTTGGTTAATACTGAGGATAAGAGAATTTTTTATTTGGGTTCATACATGGAAACTTCTCTGATACTGTTGATGGGATTGGTTTTTTGATTGGGGATTATGCATTGATGGTTCCTGGGTGATACTATGTGCAATGATGTTGTGATTCAATTCAAAAAAAAATCAATTTTAACAGTTCTATAATTGGTATTTTCAGTTCTAAAAAAGTGCTAACAAACTAAATATAGTTCAAAGTCAAAGGATTCTATCCGTGCTAGGAAATAGATTATAAAGGGTATCATTATTAGTGAAAATAAAAATGTTGATAAAGAATAATTTTACTAGCACTTTTCAAATCACTAATTAATGAAACCATATATCAATGCTAATAAATATATACTTTATACACCCTTTTAGAAACAGTGATAGAGAATACATTATCATTTCTTTAAAAACTGCCAATAAAGGATATCTTTATCAGTACATTAAGAAGCTCGGATAAATATACCATGATAAAATCATTTAGTAGCACAGATAAAGTTGATAACTACAGTGTCATCTTACATAACACTATAGTACTTGAAACACCTATAGTGTCATGTTATGAAACACTATAGCGCTATAAATTGGTGAAGATTGATGTAAGAACACATTTCATCACAAATAATAAAACAGGATGTACCAAAATAAGATACAAATACTAAATTAAAATGAAATAAATTTTCAAAAAAAATATTAAAAAAACTATTATCGAGTATGTTAGTTTTTTTAATAAAATTAATCTAAATTTTGAATAGAAGGAGCATTTGGAGTCAATATGGTAACACCATGAGTCAACTTGAGGTGTAACTACTTACTATACATCAAAAAAGACTTATGGAACATTTTCTTAAAGTACCCAAACAATATAAATGTTTTTTGTCAGGACTGAGTATGTGAGTTTTTTTTATTGAAATAAAAGTTAGTTGCGAGCACATTAAGTCATACAAGTCACAATATCTGTCATATTGCGGTGTTGTTGATTCCTACATGTAAAAAATGACTTATGTAGAATTTTAATAAAGTAACAAAACCATCTAAATGTGTTTTCATAGTTCGGAGTTTGTTAACTATTTTTTCAATAAAATTGAAGTCAATTTTTGAATAAAAACATGCACTTGGATTCATACTGTTCGCACCATGCATCGGATTGAGGTTAAGATGATTTCTACATGTCTTAAATGACTCATGTATATTTTCCTAAACTATAAAAACAATCAGAAAAAATTTCCTCTATTTTGAGTATTCCACTTGTGTTGTTTACTAAAATGTCATTTTAAACTAGAAACACACAATTTTACCCATACAGGTGGTATCATGTGTTGGTTCGACATGATAATGATACGTACATGTCACAAAAAAATTTAGAATCATTTTCACAAATTATCAATACAATATTCTTGAATTTCATGGTATTCAATGAGCGACACATTTTTGTATTAAAATTTCAATTTCAAACTAATGACAGACACATGCAGTCATAACGGTATCACCGTGCATCGAATTGAGGTGTAGCTAATTTAAACACATCAAAAATGACATATGGATTTGTTTCCTAAATTATCAAAACAATCTGAATATGTTTTAATGGTTATGAGTATGTTAGTTGTTTTTACTAAAATTATTGTCAATTTTAAATAAAATGATGCACTTGGAGTCATACCAATCACAATGTGCATTGGATTGAGGTGTAGATGATTTTTCACTTCCCAAATGAATCATGGATCATTTTCCTAAAGTATCAAAAAAAATAAAAAAAAATCATCTATTTTGAGTATGCCTCCTGTTTTTTTTATTAAAATTTAATTTTCAAGTGGAAAAACACACTTTAATCCATATAGGTGGCATCGTGTGTGGGTTTGACATGATAATGATTCATAGGAGTTAAATTTGAATTATTAATCGTTTTCCTAAATTATCAAGGTAACCCAAGGAGGATTTTTTGGTTATTAATGAGTGACACTTTCTATATTAAATGACTATTTTAAACTGATAATAGGAACTTGGAATCATATTTTCTGTTCCATATGTTAGATTAAGGACTGGATGATTCCTACATGTCAAAAATTCCTCAGGGATCGTTGTCCTAAAGTACCAAAACAATATGAATTCATTTTCTAAATTTTGAGTATGTATATTGTTTTTCACTAAAAGTAATGTCAATTTTGAATAAAAAGACCCACTTTGGGACATACCAGTCATATAGTGTGTCAGATATTTGTGCGGTTATTTTTTTCACATCCCAAATGACTCATGGATCATTTTCATAAAGTATCAAAACAACCAGAATGTGTTTCCTTTGTTTTGAGTATGTCACTTGTGTTTTTTTCACTAAAATTTCATTTTAACCTGGAAACACGCACTTTGAGCCATACATGTGTCATCGTGTGTTGGTTTGACATGATATTTATTCACACACATAAAAATGAATTATGAATCATTGTCATAAATTATAGAAAAGTTGTGAAGAAATATTATTTTGATAATTCACCTAAAAAAAATTCACAACGGTTCTTATTTTAAGTGACACATGTTGTGTGCACTTTTAAATTTTTTATCTCAAACAAAATCATGGTATGATCCTTATTCTACTTCATTGACCAGCAATTTTTTGTAAGGCTAAACTTCTTATCCTCCTCTTCCTTAGTCTCGACCTTTGTCTTTGCTTCTGAATCCTCCTCCACATTGGTCCTCACCTCTTCCTCTACCTCCACCACATGCTCCTTCTTTTCCTCAGCCTGCACTTTTGTGATTACCCAAAAAAATATTATTTGCGGGTTAGTGATTCTAAACAGAAATTTATTCCCTCCATTATATCTTTACCTGAGAAATAGATCAAAACTAATATATAATCATTATAACTCTAATTCTTCACACAAAAAATTAAATTTGAAGGTCATAACTCATACTTGATCACAAACATAATAGGTAATAACCTAAATTTGTTGTCAACCTACATTCTGAAAAAAAATATTCTACCCACTCATCTATAAACAAATTGATTTATTCTTTAATGTAACTAGGTTCTTGGTAGTCTTGAAAGTACTAAGAAAATTTAGACAAACAAAGGATTATGAATTATTTTTAATAAAATCGTAAATAACTTCAGAAATTACCTATTGGGGTATGCTTGTCTTTTTCAGTTTTATGATTTCTCTTAGAAAAATTCAAATATAATATCCACAATTAGTGTCATTATCTTCTTTCTAACACTAACATCAACCAAAATAAGTAAATTTTTTTCAGATGTTTGGATAGCTAAATATTTCTATATCTAGCATAACTTGTTTTCATTTATAGCAATCAATAAGATTTATCCCTCCATAAACAAACTTCATCCCATGATCTATCCAGTATTGAGTGACTATCCTATCATAACAATATTATTTTTAAAATGCATATTGAATATATAATTCAATGTTTATCTATAAATTTTTTATTTCAGTTTATTACATATTGAGAATAGAGATCATGTGTGGTCAATTGGTTGAATATCCATTCATTTTATCAAAAAAATAAATATTCAAGATGTCTACATTGACTGTTATCAACATCCAGTACAACCTAAAAACAAAAACAATTATGTACTGAAAAAATTAAAAATATATTGTATTTAAATAGATTGTAGAGTTTCAACTTTTTATTGTAGACATCAAAACGTGTATATCATATTATTTTTTTATTAAACACATTGAGTAACGAAAACTTTTTTATTAAATTACTCCACATTCAAAGTAATTTCTAATGTAGAAACAATATCGGGATTAATTAATTAAAATCATGCTTCGAATGATCTTTCGTTTTTATAGTTGTGATATAAATTTCTATATAAAATCTGAATATTATTTAATTTTAATGAACATATTATCCACCTATTTGGAAAAACGAATTATGAAAATGCACCCTTTTTATATATTCACAACTTAGATGCCCAACCATTCATGCTTGATAATCTCATTTAGAGACTCAAGACAAATTTTGTATATTAAGGAATCTTCATATATTTATTCTTCTTACTCATGATAATACATAGTTTTATTTTTAAAGGTTGTCTCTATATGAATTAGTAAAGATAATAAATATTTATCTAGAACTGGAGGGGATAAGGTACACTTGGAAGGAAATTTTGTTCTCATGGCCAATTCACTAGATTTTCTTGATCTGACCAAATATTTTTCTTTTTCTTTCTCAAAATGTAATATAATAGCTCACTTTAGAGCTTTTATTATAAACTATTACTTTTTTTTCATTTGAAAAAATTTCTCAAAGATGTACCACATGTATCATTATAAAATTATATGGTCATGCTATGAAATCTCCAATATATGCTTTAACCATTGTAATATTCGAAAAATTAAGTGGAAAAGGAAACTTAGCATTAGGCTCATAAGCTACCTCAATACCCACACTCATGGGATATTTTGGAAGGTCTTGATCATGTATCTGGTCCCCTGAGATAATAAACATTGCATCCATCACAACAAAGAAATACGTGGCTGTTGATGGATATAAATCAAATAAAATTATATCCTACATTATTTAAGTAATATCAATTTACTAGAAGATTTTTTACTCAAATTTAGGGGAATGATTAATGAAAAAATTGATTACCCTTATTAAGGTATACATTTGGGTGGAATGACTAGCATCAAATCTAGTGTGATAATTTAGATTATATGTTGATCATTACACTACCATTAGTTCACATTGATCATTTCATATATATTGGTCTGCTAATCTAGATCACAAAAATTTTATCATGTAGTGTTTCTATTTATTTCTATAACCATCTCATCATATTATTTGTATCTTTATATATTTTTATCTTCTAGAAATATGTTTGAAGAGAGACTCCAAAACTGAATCCTCTAATGCATCCAAATTTTTCTGACCACGTCAAAGCTACTAAAATTTTCTTTTCATTTAGTATGAGAGTTGTTGATTCTTGTGTCTAAACCATATAAATAATATTAAAAAAATTTATATACTTGTATGAAATATCTATATAAAGCATACAGAATTACAATTATGTCATAATTACAGATGATTATCATTTTTTTTTGTTTTTTCATTAACTAATTTTCCCTCTTTATTTACACGAGCCTCCTTCTATAACACCTGACATGGGATGGAAGTGGATTTAGATTGTTTTACATCAATCTGCATATAAATAAAGGAATATATTTTGATTCATATCACATAATTGAACATTTATTATTGATTTAAAATACATACCAATTTCTACCCTAAGCATACCTCATCCTTGCTTTGTGATAAGGATATGTTGGTTTTGATACACGATCTATATTTTTAGCACTAGTTTTTTGTTTCATAAATTAAATTTTTTGAATCAAGTTAGATAAAATAAATAATGAAAAACCACATATTATAGACTAAAATGTACCTAAAATGATATCTCATTTGGATGATTGATGAAAGAAATTCATGTTTATTACATTATAATGTGTTCAGAACTATGTAGTGGGTGGGAATTTATTTTTCCCTCAACATCCCTATGAGGGAACATTGTAATAAGAGTCCAAAACCCTCTATGGGATTTCTAGTGGCAATTAAGAAAAAATTGTTATGGAAATATTCTAAAATAAATGAATTCTACAAGGAATAATAAAAGTTTTAAAAAAATTTCATTATATTATTTTTCACTAAAATAGAGAAATTATATAGTAACATTACCATTATATCTTTCCAAAGGATTTCTATCATTACAGGTTGGAAACAACACCATGAATCAATATGAATCGACACATGCATCCTCATAGTAATCCCTAGATAACGAATGAACACAGACTTTTGGGGGTCAATAGGTTGGCCATGATGATTCCAACTAACCTCAAATTTTATACCCTAAAATCTTTCTTTGATAATTTTATTTAGAAATTGAAGGTTGCATATTTGTTGTTTTTTACATCAACATGCTGTTGATCCCCAAATAATGCCACAATTTCATCATCAACAACCTATTCTTCCTCATGTTTTATAACATCATTGTTTGCAGAAAAATTTGTATGTATGACTAGTCAAACATTAAATATATCTTCAATAACAACAATACAATACAATCCATGCATAAAAGTCCATAATTCTATGAATAATTCATGATAAATGTTATTTCTCTAAATAGATATATATAACATAAATACTATAGTAAAAATAACATTCATTAACTTTATTTAATTTGTCCCAAAACAATGATTTCCATAAATATCCTGATGATGGATTGTACTCCCTCTTTAAAAGTAGCCTTCCTCCCATAAGTACGGTTCCAAAGTTCCTTGATGACATACCTCCAGAGTTTTTATTATAGAATATTCTTGGATGATATTTATCTCCCATATTTTCAATAAATCAACCTATGTTTCTTGAACTACTCTAAACAAAATACATCCAATGACCATTTACGATGACTATTTCTCTATTTAGTTCAAACAACATATAAGATATGGGGATGTGTCTCAATGAAAAAAATGAAATAACTATTCAGAAGATAAAAGTAGATTTCCCACTCAGGTTAAAAAATAACTTAAATTAAAATTTATTTATGAATTATAAAATATTACATTTCAAAAATTAGGGAATGGAAATTAAAATCTTCAAGACATCAACATGCAATAATTTACTTTAAAACATAAACATTTATTGTTTCCCAATAATTCTAAAATTTTTAATTTTTTAATGGTTTGTGGAGAAATAATCATGTGTTGGTATTGATGTCAGGAAATTGGGAGATCTTGAAAATAGGGAATTTATTCATGATGAAAAGATAATTTATCCTAAAAGAAGAATATAAAAAAAGATCAGAGAGATCTCCTCTTTTTGGGTGGAATACCTTTTAGGGTCAAATTAGATAACTCATTGTAGTAGTATTCTTGTCCCAGTATGCTTAACTATGCAGTTCTAATAGTATATAATGTAACCATACATAATATAAAATTAATTTTTTATATTTTTTGCAAAATTAGATGAGTGATTCATATAATAAAATTCATATCAAGAATCCAATAAAAATTATTCATTATGTATTGATTAATTTTTTGATTTCATATTCTATGTTCCAAGTAATTATTAAATGAGGAAGATTAAAGGATGAAAGATTGGAAAAATGAGTTGGGAGATGTGGAATTCAAATCCATGGAAGTGGCTTTGAAGAAGACTAATGAATATAATATGAGCGGGAGGTATGTCATCACGGATCTTTGGAACCAGAATGATGGGATGAAGGCTAGTTTGAAAAAGGGATTCCAATACATCCTCAAGAGTTGCAATAAAATTAATCTTCAAAGGATTGTTTATATAAAGGCATTGAAGTTTAGTTGTACTGTAGTATTGAAGTAATATATATCTATTAAAGGAAGTAAAAATTTCCATGCATGATTCATGAAATTCTGTTCTTTATGCATGGAGTGTATTTTATTGTATACCTATACTAGTAAAATGAATCCTTATTTACATAAACTTATTTGTGATACTCGTGGTATTTTTTTATAAAAAGTTACCTATGTTCTTCTTAATTATTATTTGTTGTATGGTTATTTCACAATAGTGGATGTGTATGAAGTTTTTAGTGGTCTCATATAAAGATGGAATGAGCTTACAGAGTATGGGTGGCATTGTGTAAGTATAGGTAAGGGAGAGAGATATATATAAGATACTCAAAAAATGTAATTGGAATTGACTACTATTTTCCATATGTTTACTTATATAGAATATTTATGTTAATAACATTATGAATATGTTATAATCTCAATCCTAGATGAAATGTAAGATACTCATAAATAAAGAAAATTAAGATTATATGACCTAAGACCGTCAACAATAGTATAATATACTAGTATTATACCAACCACTATAGAAGAACATTGTATAGTATCATCCAGAGACTACACAACCATAAATAATCTACCAACAATTTATAATGACCCTTCCTAGAAGGAATAGCTCCAAACTACTATTTTAGGTTCCCCAACTAACCACATTTATTGAAATTTTTTCACATCAAAGAGGCCATAAGTATTGATGTGTCCTAAGAACCTAAAATGATGGAATCCCTAAAAAAGAATCCAAAATTAAAGAGGAATTGGAATACCTCCAATATAATGGTCTTCAGTAAATTATTCTTACACCACCAACATTTGACCTCACTTCTATCTTTTGAAGTATTTATCTCCTTTAAAAATAGGATATTTGTTTAATCCACTATAATCTCAACAATCAGTACCAATAGTCATGTTGTTCCTACATTCACTTCCCAGTACCATTAAAAGTTATATTCAACACCATATAAATATTTTTAACTATTTTAATGGGTATAAAAATTGATGCACATCTTTACAGATGTTAACCAATGCATTAAAAAAATCTAGCCGAAGATATCCTTCTCAAGAATAGAAAAATAAGAGAAAAATTTAGCCTCCTTGAAAATTATAAACCATGTTTAACAGTTAAATGTAAGAAATATTTTTTTCCATGTGGTTTTAAAATATTCAAAACATGAAATTTCATTTCAATATATAATACCATATGATCCAAAACATGATAAGCAATAAAATACTGATATGTTTTACTATCAAACAATGAATGCACGAGAGTATAATGAAAAAGAACCATATCACGCACTGTTGATGGACCATGTCTATCCTCTGTGAGAATTGAATTGGCAATATATTTTTATTTAATAGCTACCAATGAAAGTTATATATTGGTTTATTGTGTCTACAATAACTGGTGGGGTATCGATGTTACATGAGAGTCACCCGGGAGAACTCGTTGTATTTAAGTTGTTACGAGATGAGATGTAGGGTTCATCATTGTTTTGAACAGTGAAAAATGAAAACTGTAGAATCCAAAAAATGAAAAAATTATAGAGGGAAAGTATAAAATATCATACATTGGATTCTAGCCTTGATTCGTCAGAGGAAATATAGTGGATTCACGCTAGAAGAGGAAGAGTTATGCGAGATCTTCAAAATCACAAGTGACTATGTTTGGTTAGGGTTCTTCTAAACAGATCATAGACACTTTTAACAGTGCTTTAACAAAAGGTCTAATAAATAACATTTTTATCAGTGAAAAAGTTAATAAGAGATAATAAAAGTTGTATTTGTCAGCACTTTTTTAGTACTGATAATGCATGAGATTTATCGGCACTAAGAAGGTAGTGATAAAAAATCACTAGTAGCGCTAATGTTTTTGCTCTAATAAATATTCTTTTTATCAATGCTAAAATTTTAGCATTGATAAAGGATTTGTAATTATAGTTATTTACATAAATATACTATAATTTTATAATTATTGTAATATATATAATTATTTATTTATAATTATATTTATACTACTTTAATATATAGTTATTATTTATTTACAATAATAATAAATATAAAAATTATAAAAATTAGTGAAATTGAATAATTAAATATAAGTATAGATTAAAAATATTGAAAAAATGGATATGTTTTATTAATTAAATATAAATTATTAAAAAATAATTATATATATATTGAAGATACTAAAACATAGTAAGTAAGTATATATAGATAAATAATAGAGGATATTCAAATTAAAAAGTAAAAAAATATTAAAAATTAATACCCTAACTGTAATAGTATTAAAAATAAATAAATAAAATTAAATGATTAGAAACATAATATATCATGTTATAATGAAAATTCAAAAATATAAATACATTTGAATAAATTACATCAATGTTTGGTGTATATGTTTATATATTTGTGTGTGCATTTGTATATAAAAATGCATTAATTATATATATGTGTGTGTGTGTGTGTGTTTTTGTGTTTGTGAAATCAATATAACATACGACATTTGATATATTTTAAATTGAAAAATCAAACAAAAAAAATTAATAATCCATCAATGTGTTTTTAATTAACATTTTATTCTTTATATAAATATATATTTATTAGAATTTATAATATATATATATATATATTACACTTATTCTTTTTTATTAATAATTGTTTCATTATTATATTTTTAAATAATTTTTTATTTTATAGATTTCAAATTTTTTTGTTCAATTATTACAATCTATTCATTTTATATATCCATATTTAATATATAATATTTACTGATATATATAATCTATATGTTTTTATATTAAATTTACTCATTTTTATTAATAATTATTTAATGAATAGAAATTTTAATTTTTTTTTCATAATTTACTCTTTTTTTTGTTTAATTAATTCATTTTATTCATTTTACATATATATATATTTAACATATAATTTTTTTTAATTGTTAATATTTATATGTATGTACATTTGATTTAATCGTTTTTAATAATAATTATTGAATTAATGAAATTGTTAAAAAAATTTACTGGAATACTAATTTCATTTTATTGTGGACCTTTATCAACGCTTTATTTCTCACACTGATAAAGGGTACCCTTTATCAGCTCTAATAATAAATCCATGAAAAAGGGTAATGTTTATGAGTGAATTTTTAAGTGCTGAAAAAGATAGACTATATCAGCACATTTTTTATCACTGCTAAATGCCAACACTATTTAAGATTTGATTTGTAGAAATGATTTGGGCTTACAGGTGAAAGCTTCCTGGGCACCACTAAAAAGTAGTGATGGCTTGATTAAGGCTTAATCATGAATGTTTCCTGGGTGATTCTATGGAAAAGTGATGGTGTAAATGGGGATTACAATTGGAGGTTTTCTGAGTGATGTTAAGGAGAGATGGTGTGGTTAGGGATTACACATTGAAGCTACCCTGGTGATGCTCAAATAAGTGATGGTGGGACTTGGAATTATGTGTTGAATTTTCCCTTGTTATTTTTAAGAGTATAGATAGATTGATTGGTTCTTACATGTGGAAGCTAAATAGGTGTTACAAGGATGATTTATGGTGTAATTGGGGATTACATGATGATGTTACCCATGTTCTACAGAGGAGTAGCGATGGTGTGATTGGGACTTATTGGTGGAAGTTGAGAAAGTGCTGTTGAGGGGTAGTGATGGTGTGATTATGCATCATGTGTGGATGCTTCCTATACAATGGGTGTATCATCACATTTATATCACATGAGGAAACTCATTATCATTACATAAGGTACCCAATGCATATTTCCCTGAGAATCCAATAATCATGGAATATGTTAAGGACACAATTTACCATCATGTGAAAGGACTTTAGGTACAAGGCTTACACATTGAGTTTCCCATTCGTTATTCCACATGTAATTTCATGAGGGATTCTTGAATTACTGAATGTTTGGGGAATATGATTTAATTTTACACATAATAAAGAGGCCCATGGGGGATTCATGGGTGCAGTAGGGATAGGTGTTGGGATTGCACAACAGGGTTACCTTTTATTTATGCCTCATTTTGAGTCATTAGGGAATAATGACCTACTCATGCATATAGTAACATTATTGGGTCTTACACATAAAGATTCCCATAAGGAGGTTTCTTTTAATGTCTTGTTTCCATTACCTATAGGGGTGTTGTAGTTTTGAGTCAGTTAGCAGGAACCATTGAGTCATATGATGATCATCTCCCATGGCATTTTAAGCTTGAAAAATCTAGTATCTTGGGAGTTTGTAAAGGAATCCTATTCACTTTTCATAGGATATAATATAGTATAATGTTAGGTAGTAAGGACCTCTAGGAGTTATATTAATAGTAATGGCTAGTGTGGATCGTATGCTAATGAAATTCTTTTTCTAATTCAACCTAGAGTATGAGTCAGGTAATGAGGTTTCACGAACTCCTAGAAGATTAATTCGACTCAAGGTTTTTAATGAAACCTAGAAGTCTATCTCAACTCATGGATTAATGAATAGTCTATGAGGAATAACTTTTATCAAGGTGTTTTAAGAATCTATGAAGAATATGTTGACTCATGGTAATATCCTAAATGAGAGGCATGATTGTATATATTACAACTCAAAATTTCTCTGACATGAACAAAAAATTCCATATTGTTACTCTCCATTTTTTATTGGGGTAGTGACAGATGGATTCAAATGGATATGGATAACCGTTTCTTCACAACATTGTAGTTTTGGAAAAATTTTATTTTTTTGAAGCATGTACAACCTGTGTAAATATTATTCTTCATGGATGTATGTTTTATGATACATCCTCATTAACTCACCCATACTAAGAAGGATTTATGATATAGAATTCATGAATGATTAATCTTTGGGGTCAATGAATTATGTGAATTAACGAAACTCCTTTTATTTTCATGAATTTTGAGTGTGATGTTTCATCCCTATGTTTCCTCCCTGAAATGGTTACTGGAGGGGATATTAATATTCTATGGGGTCATAATAGGATATTTTTCCAAAAGCATTACCATTTAAATGATTTTATTTGTTTTATAGTTCCTCAACATTTATTAATGAAATTTTTCAATTTTAGTTTTTTTAAATTGTTCCAGAATCGCCTCTCATGGTCGTTTTTGAAAGTGTAAATTGAAATTACCATGAAATTTGATATTTATGTAATGTTGGGATCCATCAAAAATCAAATATAATCTTGTAAACTACAGAACTAAATTGTGGTTTTCATAATTTTTTCCAACTTCTTAAGATTATTCATTACCAAACCAATTTAATATTATCTCATATGAGGAAATAAACACTACTCTCCCTTATCTTACATAAGTGTAGGAGGATACTCATTATGAATTAGTGGATTCATAGGAGCATCTTAAGAGGTCTTCAATAAACTTGGTCTACTAAAAAACTTATCAACCTTGGCTCCACTGGATTTGGTAGATATATCTATCACCACTCTGGTTATCCATTCGAGGGTATTGAATAGAAGGGCCCTCCTAGGTTCATCTATTTTCATGATCTAGGAGTAGGGTTCTTTACTCTCGTCCAATAATTTACAATGTTCTAGTTGGAACATCTCGAAAGTGACTCAGGGATGATTCCAAATTACCATTTTCATGTAGCCTTATATCTACTAATTAAGGCATTGGTGGCTAGTTTATCATGATAGTCACCAATAATGGAAGATAATAACTATTTTTGACATCCCTATTATTATTTTGTAGACAAAATAAAAACTGAATTTCCCCATTATATAATCCATCATTATGGTCTTCCCTATGATAATTGATGCACTGATTGTAGAGTTCCTCACCATAGTGTCCAATAATGAGTCACCTAGCACATAGGTCTACCCTATGGGTTGGCATAAGTAGTCACCTCTAGAGGTCCTCTCCAGGGTCCTCATTATAAAGGTACTTCAGGTATCCAAATTAATTCAGGTAATAGAGGTCCCCCCTAAGATATAAAATCATTCAATAATCATGGAGGACCTCCCCTGATATTAGTTATTGATTTACTATTCATAGTGTAAAGCCCATTACATATGTATTTCCTCCTACTATCTTTCCAATAGTAGTGAGAAACCACATAGGTATTGCTCTTATTGATGAAGGAAAAAATAGTTTAAATTAAGGTAATCCTCATCTTTGTGATGAAACAAATCATTAACCCAGGAATTCCCCCCCATAGTGATAAAACAAAAACTCTGGATGTCTTCCCCATTAAATATATTATATATATCCTCATTATGATAAGATATTTGACCTAATAATTAATCCTCCCCATTTTGGAAAAAACCCCTTAACCATTTATGCTATCCCAATTGTGATGAAAAAACAAATTCAAGTGGAGCTACTACCCTTGTCGTTTACCATGAAATAATAAACCATGGATATCATCCCCATGTAACATGTCTTTAAATCCCTCCTCAAAAAAACATGTCTCCTTTGAAATAAGGTCACCCATAATCACAGTGATTTAAAAGTTTCCCTCAAACTGGGAGTCATTGTAAAAGTAAAAGTATGTTTCACCAAGAACTCCATCCTAATTTTTGCAACTCCAATATCAAAAAAGTAATAATTCCAACCCACTTTATAAAATAGGAAAAATTATCAAATGGGAAGGGGTGGTAGGTTTGGAAGCAATATCATCTAGAACACAACTCCAAAAGGAACCACCTGTCTCATTCACATATTACTTTCAAGCATAGTTCTCTTCATGGTCACATCAATTTGTTTACCCACCAATCTTCACACTCTCATCATGTACCCTTTAACACCCCAAAAACTTATTTAAAAGAATAAAATGCACGATATTTCTCTTAACATGAAACATCATGCTTTAAGAGAGTTGTGATATACTATAAATGTGACTATTATAACCAAGTCGTTAAATTTGTGCTATGAATATGAATAATTCAATTATGGAAAATATGAATAACAGTTTTATATAATTCAATTGTATTGATTAGTATATAATAAATAACTACTCAGTTTTTAGTAAAGTCATTTTATGTTACCACAATAAGGTTTCTTAAAAATGTTTTTTATTCTATTTTTTGAACAGAAATTATATTTAATTTCTCTTAGTTTTAGGAAATATATTTGAAAAAATGATAAAATATTTTTAAAAAAACATTTCTGTAGAGACCCAGGCTTGCTGTACATAGATATTTCATTACATTTTCATAATACTTATTATATGACTTAAAATGACTCCCAAAGATCATATTAGTTTAGTGTCTTTGGAAACTCATAACATAATCCTCTAACTTGGTGAAAGATCTTCAACATCTCCCATAATGAACATCCCCTTTTTTTTCCTACCTAAAACATTTTTTTATATCTTAGAGAAAAGAAAACATAAAAAGGGTGAGCTCAAATACTCATTAAGCGTAATCATTGAGGACATAAAACAAATTGTAAACATAAGAATGTAAAAACATTAACATAAAGTTTAAATATTAAAATCATGAGTCATAAAATAAATATTAGTAGTTAACAAGGCATAGATCATAAAAGAATATTAAACATAAAATTGCATTGGTATAAAACATGTGATTGTGGGTAAAAAATAGTTTTTTAATATTATTTCCATATTAGCCAAAGAATTGATTCCAAGACAATAATAGTGGAAAAATTCTATTAATGAACAGGGTTTACATGTCATTCTGACTATGTATTACAGAACTGGATTCACTTTCCATTCCAGCCCTATATTACTGAACAAGATTTACTTATCATTCAAGTGATTTTTATATCATGAGATAAAAATATTTACCCAATGAATTGGAGGGGGATATAAGTCCCACCCATCTCATAATTAATATATTCTTATGTGTTCTGAAAAAACATAAAAACATTCACCATATCATAACCAGTGAATTAATATAGATTTCTTAAACATAATTCTATCATAATCCATATAAAATAAATGGATTTCATTATAAAAAATATCTTATCATTGTAATAATAGGTATCTAAACATAACCCTATGTCATCTTAGATGGAAACTAATTTTGATAAAACATTGGAATTTAATTCCTAAGGAAGATATCATTTCCTTTTAAAAACATGTTCTTTTCTCAAAATACCATACAATTTTAAAAGAAAAGATTTTTTTTGAAAAAAATCATGAAATCATATAGAGGTATAATCATTAAAATAAGGTTTCATGAAACCATAAATAAAATCCATTAATGCTGTATTAGATAAAAAACCATTCTCCTCATATTTTTTCTGAACAAGTCAAAACGTTCCTCAAATAGTAAAAAGTAGAAATATTCCTTGCATACCACATAGTAAAGTCAAAAAAGGGTGAAAATGAATTTAAATATAAATAGAATAATATTAACCATTTTATCAATACATTTTTAGAAAACATTTACATTGATGATAAAAATATGCCTAGTAAATACATAAGAATAAACAATCTCATATAAAAATGAGATTGGAAAAGTTATCCCTTAACTTATGTCTGATTTCTTCCGTATGTGTCCAAAAATCTTGTATAGTTCGTTTAAACATATTATTAAATTGTAATATAACCATAAAAATATAAATTATATCATATATTATTCACTTACGTCTGTATATTAGTCTTTCATTTGCCAATTACAAGTTAAATTAACTTTTTGGGTAATAATCGTTTTATTTATCATATGTGTTTCAAATTTTTATTATTTATATTTTTACTTATATCATGATTTAAATAAATAAATAATTTAAAACATGATTTATATATTATATATATTCATTATATATATAATAGATAGATAAATGAAATAGAATACACCGTTCATGGAACGGTAGGCCGTACGTACGAATAGATGCTAATTTCATTTCCTCATTGAATTGAATAGAAGTAAATAAATGATATATACATATATGTATATATTCAAATTATTATATCATGTATTTCATGGTTATTTTTTATATTTACTTTATAATCATTCTTGAATGGTTAACGTGGAGAATGAATCTTACCGCATCGGGGAGACGGTAAGTCGTACGTACGCACATGCGATGATACCGTTCCCATAATTATTGAATGGTATTGAATTGGATGGTGTATAATATCTCAGATTTATTATCATGTCAATATATTAATATATAGTTTTTATTTCTTCCATTATACCCATATAAGTATGTTGGTGTTGAAAACAAATTATACCACGGTGTGGAGACGATAATCCTTACGTACACACGTGCAGTGATTTATTTTTTTGTAGGATGGATAGAATGTGAACTAGGTTTGTTCCATATTTATAATAACATATAATTATATTAGTGATATTTATGTTATTAATTTCTAATGAAATAACAAAATAAGAGGAAGTATAAGAAGAAATAAATTTGAATGTGTCGGTAGAAGAGATTTCATCTTCCTCGACACACCTCCTTTAAATTTCTACTTAGGGCAGTAGAGTTGGTCTTTTGAGAACACCAGAACCTATATAATGTAACTAGTAATGTTCAAAAGATAACTTTTCAGGGTTTGGAAGATCATTAAGGCTTGAAATGGATTTAATAGCATAGTGGGGACTTTTCACTTTATAAGAGAGGAGAGAGTCACTTTAGGAAAGTCCTAAAATATTAATTTATTATAAATTTAATATGGATTTAGAAAGGTCCAAAACTTATTGAATTCGCATATATATGATTATTTTGGTTCTAATACCAATCATAATGAAATTTTTAGACATGTTCTGAATATTGTTTTTATACTTATCTTTTTGGTTTAACCATTATTTTACCCTTTTTAATCATACCGTGATATCATGTTATTTACACATTGTGGGTTAATGTAAATATCATATCATATCAAAAGACCCAAAAGAAGTCGTTTATAACATATTTGGACATATATTAAACTTTTTAAAGAATAATATATTTTTATTAATTTAATATAATTTAATTAACTCTTTTTTGTTTTAAGTTATGAATTATGTCAATTTTGGATACTATTCATACTTGACTTTGTTAAAATTCATTTCAACATTATTACTTTAAAAAAATGAGTTAATTATCCCAAATAAATCAATTTAATCCGAAAAAAATCAAGTATGACATAAAAATTTTCAAATTAAATTTATTTCAATATTTATAAATTCATTTATTTGAATATTTCATTACGGATGTAATCACTAAATCATAATTGTGTCGTAAATAAATATATTTATCTAATGTCTAAAAATTATAAATAAAATACCATGATGTAGTAAAATGTTTTATCATTATAATTACTATTTATAGACACATATATCTGTTATATAACCCAACATTAAAATCTATTGATTAAAAGTTATATGTTTAGGTTATAATTATCTTTACATTAAATTAATTTTTATAAAATGTCATTTTCACATCCATGTAAATCCATGGGGTCCCAAAATTAACCCAAGGATAAAAATGGTAAAAATTATCTCATAAAATAATATTATGACATGTTTTGGGATAGTTTAATATTATTATAAAATTATGTTTTACCAATATTTATGAGGTTTACCCTTTAACCATGGAAAACGAAATAATTACTAAAGTTAGTATTCATAATCTCTAAAAATAATAGGTACCTATTTACATAATTTGGACATAATTATTCCGAATATGGAATCAATTTTTTCAAATTCAAAACACATAATATGATGAAATTAATTTAAAATTATTTCCTTTTGTTAAAACCAAAAAGCCGGTTTTCAAGAAGTTATAACTATCCAAAGATTGACATCTGTTTATATCCAATTTGAAAGTGATATTATATTAAATGACAAGAATTAAATTAAATTATAAAATTATATTACAATTATAACTTACAACCATCTAAAATTTTAATCTAACTATATAAATCAATTAGGTTAAAAGGTAGTTTTGAATAAAAATACAGTTATTTTTTACAATTCATAAAAATATAAATTTTGTCTGAAAAATAAAAAAATTAAAACAAAATTATATATTTATGTTCCTATTCTAAAGAAGAAATTTATTCTGTGAAACTGAACATATAAAAGTTACAAAAACTACCTTTAAAATGGTTGCTTCATCAAAATGTGGTAAAACAACATTTTTTGAAAAATACTTCTTTTATACGAAAAATTGAATTTATTCCCATATTATTTTATAGAAAATGTGTAATATGAATGATAATGTTATATAAAATTAAAAATTTTGTTACTACTATTCATAATAACTAGTTTATATCCCATTAAATAATAATATTTTAACGATATATCATTTTTTAGTTAAAATCAATATTGTGTACAACAGAAGATATCAAGGAAGGTTTCTCTTGCATGTAACGCAAGCCAAGTTAGTGTAGAGTGTAGTGAAATATTCATTTGGTGCTGTGTATAACATAATAAAAACATAGTTATTCTATAAATCAAACAAAATATATACTCAATGTTGGGTGAAATGTATTCTATCAAAAGAACATGAAATTATGTTCAACAAAAGACAAGAATAGTATTGTGTATACTACAAGAAAATGAGTTGTTATGTATAGAGAACGATAGTCTTGGTGAACTGTACAGCACAGAAAATCAATGAAATTCAAAAGAATCTATCTTATAAAATATTAGGGTGTTACATTCCACCCCCTAAAAATGAATTTCTCCCTTGAAATTCGTCAGAGATACAAATGGTTTACTACATAATAATTTCTTTCATAGTAACCCACATCATAAAAAGGAATAATAAAACTAAATTTTAAAAAGGAATGTTAGAAACATAATGGTTACCGAAATTAACTGATCACTGGGTTTCCACATAGGAGAACGTAGGTGGGAAGTGAAAACATGGATATGGAAGAGAAATATAACCATCGTGTTATGATGGATAGTGATAGAGAATAAATTTTATAGAATGTTAACTACCATAAATCCATAAATATATGATTATTTAAGGGAACAAATGATTCATCAGATAAGAATGCACTAGGATAACATTTTTGGTTTCAATATCCTTTTCCTAAAGTTGATGAATTGTTTTCATGAGGGGAAATACTTACTTGATTCTTATGAAATATCATCATGGGTCGTTCCCTGAAAAATTTCCAATTCATCTCTTATTTAATGAAATGAAGTTTAATTTGTCATTGTCGAAGTGTTAGCTGATCATACAATATAATGATAGGTAATTCTATTTATCTTAACAGAAAGGTTAGAACATGTTATCAAATATACATAGGTCTACCTATAGTGAAGTAATATATTAATCAAACAAAATTTGACCAGAATTTAACTTATACTCTACATAAATGGATAACTGTACAATTATTTCAAAAACTAATTATATAAAAATTTAGAGGGAGGTGAACTAAATCAACATAACATTAGTCTCCCTTATCGCATTTGGCAGTTCATTGTTGTCATATTCCATACATCTGAATACCTTAATCATGTATTCTATTGAGTCACTATAACTACTTGGATTATCAGATATCCTTATTGAAAACATTCATGTTTCATTATTCTAAATCATATAAGATATATTCCTTATGTCCCAAAAAGTTTTATACTTCATCAATGATATCATAACCCTCTTGTCAACAACTCCAGAGTTAGTTCCCAATAAACTAGCATCATCCAATTTTCTTAATCATATCCAACAAATATTTATCCAAACAACATTATCATAACTTATGACACAAATTAAGGGTTATCTTTTTCTTAATCATGTGTTCTCCAAGTATATAACCTTAATGATAAATCGCTTTTTGGAGCTTTATATCTATTCAACATATCCATTCCAATCATTAATGAATAACTTATACTAAAAACACATATATATTTCAGGATTCATATATCATAATCTTTGAATTTCGAGACATATACACCACAATCATCCAAAATTACTCTTAAACCATTACTCTGGATCCATTATTTATGTATTTCCTTAAATATGAATCATGTATTAAGGTTTCTGAACTTCAGGATTCATAGGTTTAATGTAAAAAATACTAGAAGAACATCACATACCTTTCTCATATCATTTTCAATCTCTTTATCCTTAGCAGTATAACCAATACTTATACAATCTTTGGGATTATATTCATGATATTTCCACTTAGGAAATCAATCATTATAATTATTATAATTTCCAAATTAAGAACATTAACTGGTTAACTATGTCTTATGTAGTTCTGGTTATTAGATATGATCAGAAAGAAAAGTGAGATAAATACATATCAAATATTAGAAACACATACGTATGGTAAATTAATTATAATATTTCAATAATTTATATCTTCAGTTCAACCCTAGGTTAGTCATGATTATCACTAAAAACTATGTTTTAAATCTATTCATTAATTGTCCTTAGGACATATCTAAATATATCCTTGGATATATCTCTAGGGATCTCACTAAAGTTTTCACATCCTAGTTTCCAAAGGTTGACTAAACCTTCACTATGATGCCAATTATAAGGACCCAATATTGACATAAATAGATATTTCATTACTTTTGTGGAATAAAAAATACAAGACATAAAAAGACACCCAAAGGCTGTATTATTTTATTTTCTTTGGAAACTCAGAACATAGTCATCTAACTTGGTGAAAAATCTTCAACATCTCCCATAATGATATTCAACTTTTTTTCCTACCTAGAATTTTTTTTATATCCAAGAGAAAAGAAAACTTAATAAGGGTGAGATCAAATTCCCAATAATGGTAGTGATTGAGAACATAAAACAAACCGTAAACATAAGAATATAAAAACATGAACATAATGTTTAAATATCAAAATCATGAGTCATGAAATAAATCTTGGCAGCTCGTGAGGCATATATCATAAATGAATATTAACTATAAAATTGATTTTGTATAAAACAAGGAACTTGGGAAAATAAATAAGCACCAAATATGATTTCCATAGTAACCAAGTCATTGCTTCCAAGACCATCATTATGGAAAAATTCCATTACTAAATTGTGTTTACTTTCCGTTCCAACCATGTTTTATTGATCCATATTTACTTGATGTTCCAGCCCTATATTATTGAAACAGATTTACTTGTTGTTCTAGTAATGTATATCAAATGAGATTTAAATATTTACCCAGTGCATTGGAGGGAGATATAGGTCGCACCCATCTCATAATGAAACCATTCTTATTTGTGCCAAAAAAACATAAAAACATTCACCATAGCATTACCAATGAAGTAAAATGGATTTATTAGACATCATTCCAACATAATACATATAAAATAAATGGAATTAATCATAAAACAAATAAGATCAATGTAATAATAGGGATACAAACATAACCCTATATCATAATAGGTGGATTTTAGTTATAAAACACTTGAACTTAATTCCTAAGGAATATATCCTTTCTTTTTCAAAAACATTTCTTTTCACAAATTGCCATACAACTTAAACAAAATTAGTTGAAAGTAATCTTGAAATAATTTATAGAAAGATTCATTGAAATAAGGTTTCATGAAACCAAAAAAAAATCCATTCATTTCGTGTATGTTAAAAACACATTATCCTCATACATTTTTTAGAAAAGTCAAAAAGTTCCTCGTATGGTAAAAAAATAATGATTCCTTCCATACCACATACTAAATGTTAAAAAGGGGAAAAATTAAATTAAATATAAATAAAAGAATATTTAAAAATTTAGGAAAACATTTTTAGAAAACATGGACATGGATGGTAAACATATCCCTAGTAAATAATTACGAATAAACAATCTCGGATAAAAATGATATTGGAAAATTTATCCCTTACCTTAGGTCAGATTGCATATGTATGCATTTAAAAATTCTGTATAGTGAGTTTAAAAATATTATTAACTTGTAATAGAAACATAAATGTATTTATAATATCATATATGATTCACTTATGACTTTATATTACCCGTTCATTTTTCAATTCAATGATAAAGAATAATTTAGGGTAATAATCATATTATTTATCATACATGTTTTGAATTGTTATTCTTAATATTATTACATATACTATGATTTACATAGTTAAAAAATGTAAAACATGATTTTTATACTATTTATATTCAGTATATTAATATACATATATAACATATAGATAAATGAAACGTAATACACCGTTCATGGTGACGATAGATCATACATATGCATGAATGCTATTTTTGTTTCTTTATTTAATTGAATGTAAGTAAGTAAATGAAATATATATATATACATAAATATAGTATCATTATTATTTAATGTATTTCACCATTATTTATTATATATACTTTATAATCATTCTTGAATGGTTAAAATGGAGAATGAATCTCATCGCATCGTGTTGACGGTAAGCCGTTTATACGCATGAGCAATGATATCGATCCCATAATTGTTGAACAATAATAAATTGGATGTTGTAAAATATCTCTGAATTAGTATAATGTTATAATAATCATATATAGTTTTTATTTTCACATTTATACCCATCCATCTAAGGTGGTGGTGAAAAGAAGATTACACTACGACATGGAGACGGTAATCCACACGTACGCACACATGGTATTTCTCCTTTTGTAAGATGGATATAAGTTAAAATAGGTTTGTATAATATTTATTATAAAATATCATCATATGAATGAATTTTATGAAATTACTTTATAATGATACAAAAAAATAATAGGAATGTAGAAAATTAAATAAATTTGAAAGAAGCAATAGAAAAGATTACCTTTTCCTTGGCGTGCCTCCTTTAAATTTCATCTTAGGGCACTATAGTTGGTATTTTGGGAATACTAGAACCTCTAAAATATAACAAGGGAAGCTGAGAAGAGAAATGGGTAGGGTTTGTTTGAGCATAGATGCTCAAAATGGAGTGAATAAGAGAGGGAGGAGGTGCCCTTTTATAAGACTAGAGAGGGGTACTTTAGGAAAGTACTAAAATATTAAATTATTGTAAATTAATTTAGATTTAAAATGGTCCAAAAAAATTTTTAATTATAAGATAATATGATTTTAGTTCTAATTATCATCACACATTAACTTTTAGACATGTTTTGAATATTTTTTTATCCTTTTATTTTTGTTTTAACCCTTATTTTACCCTTATAAATCTTATAGTGATACCATATTTTTAAACATTTTTGGTTAATTTAATTACCAAATCAAGTAAAAAGACACGAAAAAATTTTTTATGACATATTTGGACTTATATTAACCATTTTTCTTAATTTTGTATTTTTAGTAATTTAATAAAATATTTTATATTTTCACTTATGAATTATGCAAATTTTGGATACTACTTATACATGGATTTTATAATATTCATTATAAACTTTTTCCTTCAAAAAAAATTGAATTAAATCATATCTAATATGTAAATTTATTCCTCAAAATTCGTGTATGGAATCAAAATATTCAATTTAAATTTATTTTAATATTTATAATTTCATTTATTTGAATATTTCATTAATGAGGTAATCACTACATCATAATTTTTCAATAAATAAATATATTTATCTAGTGTCTAAAAATTATCAATAAAACCCCATGATTTATAGAATATTTTAACTTTATAATGAATATATATAGTCATATATATCTATTATATTATCCTATATTAAAATCGATTTAGTAAATTATATATGTTTAGGTTATAATTATCTTTACTTTAAATTAATTCTAATAAAAAGTAATTTTCACATCCAAGTGAATCCATGTGGTCCCAAAATCGACCAAAGGATGAAAATGGTCGGAAATATCTCATACAATAAGATTGCGACATGTTTTATGTCAGATTAATGTTATTATAATATTATTTTTTACCCTTATTTACAAGATTTTCCCTTTAACCATGGTAAATAAAATAATTACTGAAGTTACTATTTATAATGTATAAAAATAAATGGTATATATTTGAACAATTTGAACCACCGGATTCCAAATATGGAATCCATTATTACAAATTGAAAACATATAATTTTTAGTAAATAATTTAAAATTAATTCTTATTGTCAAAACCAAAAGGCGGGTTTTTAAGAAATAATAACTATCAAAAGATTAACATCTGTTTATGTCCAATTTTTTTGTGAAATTACTTACAAAGTCCAAATTGGATTAAATTATAAAAATATAATCCAATTATACTTTTAATTTAATTAAAATTACAATATAACTCTATAAATATATTAGATTAAATGGCAGTTTTTATTTATAATAAAATATTTTCCACTATTCATAAAATTATTAATTTTGTCAGAAAAATACCAATATTTCATCCAATGTAAATTTTATTTTTACTCTTATAAATAAGAAATTTATTTTGTGAAATTTAACATGTAAAAGTGAAAAAAAGTATATTTAAAATGGGTGCACCATCAAAAGGCAGTAGAACTGCATTTTTTAAAAAATACTTCTTTTATCCTAAAAATTGATTTTGTTCTCATATCATGTTTTAGAAAATGTGTAAGATAAATGATAATGTTATATAAAATTCAAAATTTGGTTAATAATATTCATAATTACTATTTTATATCCCATTAAATAATAATATTTTAATAATATATCCTTGTTTATTGAAACATGTTATCATATACAACGCATCCTATCGAGGAAGGTTGCTATTACATGTGATGCAAGACAAGTGAGTGTTTCGTGTAATGAAATATTCCATTGTTGTTGTTTATAACATAATCCAAACATTATACATTTACATATATCAAAAAATCTATACTAAATGTTGCGTGAAATGAATTTTATCAAAATAACATGAAATTATGTGCAAGACAAGCCAAGAATAGCATTGCGTATACTGCAAGAAAATACCGCATCATGTATAAGGAAAGATAATATTTCTGTATCATAAAACACAATATATCAATGAAATTTAGAATAATATATCTCATAAAATCATTGGGTGTTCATTTTCAATATTTTTATTGGGTTAATTTTTAGAATTTTAATGATTATCTTTTCTGAATAGTGAAAAATATTGTTTTTTTAATACATTAATTTTTCTATTAAATAATGTAATTTAAAAGTATAATTATGTTTTAAATTTATTATAAAGTAAAATAAGCCACATTTAATTATAAATAATCTAATTAGTTACATATTAATCAACATAATGCTATATTTTTTATAAGTTTTTTTAGATTTTAACACGCATTTATCAAAAACCGTTTTTCATCACATTTTTTGGTTTGTTATTAAATATAAATTATACAATTATAGATATTTAGATTTATTAAATTTATTTTATAATTATAATCCTAATTTTCAAATTGTTTAATAATGCCACAATTATTTTTTCCATTATGAAAAGTAACCAATGTAAAAAATCAATACTACTATAAAGGATATAATTTATTACTGGCAGGGGGGGTTAAACTAAAACTAAAGGGATTAAAATTACATAAATATCATTTGTTAATCATATTGGATATCTTTGTTTATATAATATCACTTCATCTATTAAATAATAATCTTATTTTTATCCACATGTCTTGACTATGACATAAATATATTTAATTTTTTTAAATTCCAAGTGTGTCCTCTATCTCCGTTATAAAAGGACACCACCTATCCTATCTTATTCACACACATTGACCCTTTTAAATAAAAAACTAAATTCCCAAATACCATAAAAAAATCAATCCCCACTATCAATAGTTTTTACTTTTATCAAAATACAATCCTTATATGACTTAATATGTAAATAAAATGGGGTTTTCTGAAGAAGAGGTTTAACTCTTATCCGAGCGTTTTCATTTTTTATTATTCTCCTATAACTATATGATAAAAATGAAAATATAATAACATAAACATAATTAATAAATTGATATTTTATTAATTTTATTGATAATTATTTATTCATCTAATACACTATCGAATGCGAAATGAAATCATCATTTGTGCATTTGTGGGGACTACTGCACGGTGAAGTGATGTATTTGGTTTTTTATCCATAAAAATAATGGATGGTTATTATATTAAATATATTTATTATATATTATCGTTATTACATATAATTTATTAAATATAATATATCATTCACATTTTTATCCTTACACCCATTAAAATTTTCATAATGTTGCTTCTACATGTGTGTAGACTACAACCTCCATGAAGTGATGAGATTATTTTTCATGTATGACTTCTAATAATGATTATAAATTTTATAAATAATTCATAAATATTAAATTTATATCAATATTAAAATTATTAAAATCATGGAACCACGATCAAGTTGTAAGGAACAAAACTACTCAAATGATACTAACATTAAAAAATAAATAGTTAACACTCAGAAATGATTGTTATTATAAATAATTTGTGACAATTTTTTTTTAGAATTTTTAAATTGTATCATATCATATTTCATAATACAGTATATAGTTCTATTATAATATTATAGAAATTTTTTATTTATTATATAGGGTGTTAAAATCACTTATGAAGAAATTCATACATGATGTAGGGGTTTATTTCAGAGTTTCATCCTTATTGGTGTTTTTTTTGTGTTTAAATTTTTCGTGGGGGATTATATGACATTAAATTATCATAAACCATAAATTTTTTTTTATACTCTTGAAATTTCTATATTTTCCAATAATTGGATCGTTTTTACCTCATTTGAAAATCAAAATTTCCAAAAAAACAATTTCAATTTAATGTCGACATTGTTTTAAAATTTAGTCAAAAATATTTTTCTTCTTTATCCATATTTTCTTAAAATTGTTTTCAAAATAGATTTTAATATTTTCTAATGATTTATTAATATAAATTTTTACCCTTCTTTTAAATTTTTTTAAAATGTTTTAAAAGCTATCTAATTTCATTTTTTTGACAGCGACAGTTTTTACTAAAGGTTTGAATGGAATATTTATTTTAATGTAAAAAACAATAAATAATTTTTTTGTCCCCATA
This sequence comes from Viscum album, assembly GCA_963277665.1. NCBI lineage: Eukaryota > Viridiplantae > Streptophyta > Magnoliopsida > Santalales > Viscaceae > Viscum > Viscum album. The sequence goes on along the minus strand of OY728132.1, from coordinate 265,854,972 downwards.
AATGAACATTTCATTTAAAATTAGTCTGAAATTTTATTTTTTTATTTCTAGATAAAATTTTTCACAAATATTTTTTGAAATATTATATTTAGAATAAGTGATTTTAATATAAAACTAGTATTTTCCTCAATAAATGTTTGATTTCACTTTCAAAAATATTTTATTCTATATCAACAAACATGGATGAATCTTTTACACTAATAAAATTATAATCTAATTATAATATCCACCATATTTATATGCATGTCTTATATTCATTTTGATTTGGTAATGTAACGAAATTTTGTTGGTAGTTTTTACAATATGGATGGTTATTGATTATTATTGTAGTTGATTAAGTTGTGATGTTTATTCAAATTATGAATGGATTAAATATGTTAATTGAAGTGTGTGTACAAGAATTACATAGCCTCTTGATTAATATCTAAGTATCATTATACAATATCGGTTGGTTATTTTTTATTTAACTTACCAATTTATATATAATATATTTTCTCAAGGTCGTGATGGTAAGTCAAATATGTCATACATTATGTACTCCATCATTATGAAATCAATTATTGATGTCTGTTTGATTATATGAACATATATTTTATACATGGATTAGTATCAATACATTGTGATTATCTAAATAGAATTATTCAATCATTATATATTCCTATAATATTATTCATGCCTTATTTTTTCTATGGTATCATTCACCATACACATTCCCTTAGTGGGTATCAGATCTATCCATTTTTTCCAATTCATAGGATGATTGGATGTGTGCTATGTATGTTATTAAAAGATATTCTAGATGGAAAAATAATATTCTCAAATAATATACAATAATGTATTTTCTGTTTTCAAATCTTTTGTAATACATAAAGAAGTATCTAGTTTTCCAAGACTAATAAAATATTTGATCTAATGGGATTAAATCACTTGTATATATTGTAAATGTAACAAATAACCACAAGATTTTGGATACTAGGGTGTGGGTAATTGTATTTGGTATTTTATAATGTTTATTAGTACCAATATGAACTAGACTTGGGAAAACATATGATAAAGAAGATAACCCTATAAACGTATCTAGTGATAACTCTATTTATAGAAAAATATCTTATAGTTTTAGAAAGGTAGAAAATATTTGGTTTCATTGAAAATTATTCCTTTTACACATGCTATAAAGTGGATGTAGCTATAGAACATATATACCTAAGGGTAATCACTGTGAAATGGGAAGATTCACTAATAACTCAATCATAAATTGTGTATGATGAGTGGTCATAAGACTACACACCTAGCTAGATACTCTCAATGGATATTCTTAGATTGATTGACATGTTTATTACAAACAATTATTAAATATTTGAAAACAATTTTATGATTTAAAGATATCCCTAATTATACTAAGATTGTCATTATGAGATTATCTATGAATAAATTTTCAATTTATGTTAGGTAATGAATCATATTTAGAATTATATACTTTTATTTACAATGTTATGAGATAATATATTTAATTACATTTTTTATAAATGGTTCCTAATGGATTTAATGAAAAACCTTTCAACACCTATAATAAAAGTAGTTATTTTCCACCTAAAAACATTTATATGATGATAGTTGTAGCTAAGTAGATTATAAAAATACTAAGGAAATTTATGACCAGTAATAATTTTTATAAAGAACAACATATTTATTCACCTCATGATATAAGGATGGTGGGTTAATTTATATTGTAGAAACCTCCATATTTCAATGGAAGTACTAGTTTTTACTAAGTGAATAATGAATTGAGTGTCTAGAATGTATACTTTATTATTTAGTATCTAATGAAATGGTAAATTTTATTTTGGAAGTGTTTTGTTTGAAGAGAGATGTTAATAATTGGTAGATGTTGATTAAAAATCCAATGCATCCTGAAGAAATAGAGGGTATGTAATAATACACTTTTAATGGGATAATATTTGAAATATATATATCTCATTTTAAAAAAGATGATTTGGAAATGTTTTTTATATTTTTTAAAAAATGTATGATATAGGTGTTTATAATTTTGGGTAACATATTAAAATACAAACATGAAACATTGTAGACTTTTTGAATAGTCCATATAGTAATATTGATTGTTTCATTATTGGTTGAAAGTAAACCCAAATGGTTGATAAATAATCCCCTATGAATTATATTTTAAATGGAAAGACAAATAAAAATAGGGTGGATGATCATTATGTAAATGAAAATATGGAAAAAAGGGAAAATGGTAAGAGTGGGATCTCTGATATGTAATAGTTTTTTAAATAATCACCCTAGTATATGCATAAATGGAATTGGGTCGTTTTCAAGTGTAAAGAGATAGTTTATTGGGATCAGAGGAGTAAGGCTGAGAAAGAAGCTACCAATTTTAAATGATTTAAATATAAGTATATCGGGAAGTATGAAGGAAATTTACCAAATGTTTGATGGAATATAACAAAAAAAAATATAAGGTATAAAATAAAATCATACGAAATTACTACCACTGATGTTGAAATTACTTTTGTAGTGATAGTATGCAGTTTGATCATAAACTGAACGTATATTAATGATTCATTTGATTTCAGATATACTTATCCTTTTATATTTATAAATAATATTGAATCATCTGTTAACATTTTGATTAATGTTTTTCTAACCAAAACACCAAGTGGGAATATAGTTATAATGAGAATATATTACGGGGTCTCTAATAAGATAGACATATATTCTCTTGTTACAAACATGGTTGTTATAATGATTTTTTAATTTGATATAATTATATATGTTGGGGTTTAATTATTTTTTAGGATTTAGGTAGTATTATAGTTATAATAATATTATATATGTTGAATTGTGGAATTATAATTTTATGGTTAAATTATTATATTATTTTTATAGCTTTTATTATTAATGATTTATTAATTAAAGTATTAATTCTTCACAATTATGTTTTTTCATATTGAATATCTTCATAACATATTCTAAATATTTTTATATATAAGTGAACGAAATAGTATTTATTTTTTATATCTTATGATCCATTATATGATTATTCATTTCTTCAACCAATAAAACTTCTTCATAGTATTTGACCACTGAAATCATATGTGGATACTGATTAAACTATTCAATCAAAAAATTATTAAAATGTTAAGAGAAATAACATATATCTATTTTATAATTTTCTCCATCTTGATATTGAAATAATCCATAAACTATAGAAAAATGATATTAAAATATTAATGTTATACATTTACCTCCATTTCTGGTGAATTTATGGTATTCTTTATCCCATACTGATTTATGGTTTTACGGCCATTAAATTTCTCATGATTTTGTTTTATACCACATTATATTATTCCTTTAGCTTATTATTTCTCCAACATATCCTTATTTTCAATTATATATAATGTTATTTTTATTTGGAAACTAGATTATGTGTTATTTTGGGAATCCTTTACTTTCCCACATCCCATTTCAAAGGATATATTGTTTTTTCCTTCATACGATGTCAGTTATTAACAATTTTATTTGTTAATATAGAACCCTTGATTGAAGAGAGAAAAAACTGCAATGAAAGAATTTATTTAAGGGGGTAAGAGTGTAACACCAAAAAACATTATTTAAAACAATAATCTTGATATGATTCTTAACACGGAACACTGATATTTATGTGAACTATGATATACGACAAACGTTACCATTATGACCTAAATGTTAATTTTGATATATGAATAAATGAAAAAAAATTATGACAAATATGTATAATTTTTTTATATAATGAAAATATATTGATTGATTTATGGTAAACAAGTAATCTACATTTAGTAAAGTAAATTTTTTCTTCAAATATATGTTTTCTTAAAAAATGAATATATATAATCTTTCAAGAAAATAGTTATAACAAAATTTTAATAGTTTTAGAAATTATTTTTTATATGAACATAATTTTATAAATAATCATTCTAGTATTATATTTGGATGAATTGTTAGTATTCTTTTGAAAAAATATTATTTTTAATAAATAGTGAGAAATAATGATTATTGTTAAACTATCAAGTTTTTCGTCAAATAAAGTAATTTTAAATTATAATAATGTGTTTTAGTATGTAAATAAAGAAAAATTATTAATTTTTTTTATAAATAAGAAAATTAATTATACAGGAATCATAATTATACATGATTTTGATATAAGTCAATTTTTTTTTTCAAAACGAATTTTTTTTAAAAAATATTTATCATTATATTTTTTGTCTTTGATATTAAATATAAATATTCCACTTATAAAAATTTAATTTTGCATACTAGACTTCATAATTTGAATAAGTATTTCAAAATTTTATAATGATTACTGTTTTATTGTTGCTTATTATGAATAGTAACCAAGGAAAAAACATTATTCAATGGTAAAGGATAAAATAAAATAATTATGGGTTTAAAATTAAAAGATAAGGGTCTGAATTATAGAAAACATGTATAAATACAATTTGATTCCAAGTGTGACCCCTTCCACCCTTATAAAAGGACCCCACCCTTCTTCCCTTCCTCACACTTCCTAAGACTTCTAAATTGACCAATACCTCTGCAAATAACATCCCAAAATACCTACCCACTATATTTAAAACATTTTATGATCAAAATACCATCTTTATAAGGATTGAGGTTCAAGTCAAAGGAGGTTTTGATAATAATAGGTTTATCTCTTAACTGAGTGTTTTCTTTTTTATTTATTCTTATACCTTCTACAATTATGTGATGACTCTGATGATATAATAACATAATAAAATCCCATTAATTGTGATTTTATTATTTATATGGATCAACCATTATTATTTTCTATCTCCATCCAATCAAAAATTGAAAATTTATTTGTGTGTACCTGTAAACTAGCACCTCACTAAGAGATATATTTCATTTTCATCTATAAAATTCATGGATGGATAATATGATTTGTGTAGTTTATATATATATTTATAATTTATTAAATAATTATTATTCATAAGTTATAATATATAATTTAACATCCTACCCTTCCACCTGTTATAAAAATGAAAATGTCGCTAATGTATATATGTGGACCACCACCTCAACGAAGCTATGCAATTCAATTTTCATGTATACCTTTAAAGAAGGATCATAAATAAGTATATATTTAACATATATGTTATTTATTTCATTATTAACATTCCTTTTATGATTAATACATTAAAAATATGCATGTAAGGAAACTATGGAACTGAACCATACATGAAAAACGAAAGAGTTTACACTGTAAAATGATGACGGTAATAATAAATTATTAATAAATGGCTATTAAAATACTATAAGTGGATCATATATGAAATTATAAGTATATATATAGGGATAATATATGAATATAATAAATTTTAACTTATTATAAAATATCTTAAAACCATATATGAATAATTTTATACTTGAGGTAAGGGTTTATTTCATAATCTCATCCTTATTTGGGATTGTTTATATTTAAGTTTCATTTAGAAAAAATATATGATATTTTAATCTTAAACTCAATAAATATTATTATCATCTTTTAAGTTTATGATTTTTCATGTATTAGTTTTTTACCATATTTTCACTCAAAATACAAAAATAATGTTTTGAAGGATAACTGACTTTGTTTTCAATTCATCTAGGAATATTTTTATTTCACGCCCACTTTTCTTTAAACAAAATTCAATAATGTTTTTATATTCTATAATGATTTATGAAATTAATCTTTACCCATGTTTTAATTTTTCTAAATTGGATTAAATTGGAGCTTATTTTATTTTTATTAATGAGAAACAATTTACCAAATTAGGGAATGAAATGTTATTTTTAACAAACATCACACGAATGAATTTTCCCGCCATCATTAAAAATGTTTTCTTTGAATATTATTTTAATATTTACTTAGGTTCATTCCAAATAAACTACTTAACCTAATATTTTTTAAATTTTTATAATTTAAATATGTGATGTGAAAATAAAAATGATATTTTCTTCATGAAATGTTCTAATGGCAATTTAAAAGTATTTTTATCTATGTTAATATCATTTGAGGATATTATGCTTTGGTGAGGATATAATATAATGATAACATCAAATATATTTCTAAGGAGAGATTATGTTCATTTTTACTTGTGGATGTATTGAAATTTATTATCCTAGTTTTTCTAATGAAGATAGTTATTGATTATTAGGGAACTTTGATTTAGTTGTTTTATTTATTCATATAATGAATGCATCAGACTTGTGAAGTGAATGGTAAGGACAATAATCACATAATACCTTGATTAATAGGTATGTTTAATAATATAATATAGTTTTGTAATTTTCACCTTCCATACCCATTTATATATGATTTCTTCGATCAAGGTTTCAATTGTATGTTTAAGATTTTCAGCATTATACATTCCATCTTTAGAAAATTAGTATTTATGTCCATGTAATTATTGGAATAGTCATATTATAAATGGATATGTATCAGGATCATGTGATAATTTATATTTTATTATTTTATTATTATTTATGACTACACTACTTTAGATTCAGCCTTTATCAATTTTAGGCATTATCAGTGCTATCGAAAGTCACTAATAAAGGTCCCCTTTATCAGTGCTAGAATGAACAAAGATAAAGGGAGGATTTATATTCATTAAAAAAGCACTAATATAGGGGTGATTTATTATCACTAAAAAAATGTTATGATAAAGGTATTCCCTTTATCAGTGCTAATAAAAAATCATTGATAATGTAGGTCTTTATCAGCACAAGAAAAAAACTCTGATAAAAGGGGTCCCTTTATCAGCATTTTTATACTAGCCAAAAAATGCACCCCATTATTAGTGCTTTTCTTTAAGCAATGAGTAACATAATATTTAATAAAATTCATTAATATAAATGTCCCCCACCCACTTCAGTGGTGGAGTGGTGGTGAATGTGAGTCACCAAAATAGGTTGTTCTTTGGGAGCTTCAGGGTTCGATTCCTATGAATCCGTTTTTGGGGCGAGCCTCTCCCCCAGGATCGACCCACCAAGCTGGGTTACTCGGACTACTCTGGGCGGAAAAAATGAGGTGCGGCCCAATTTCTGACGGATCGTTGTGACGAACCATCACTGTCGGGCCGTTACCCACCAGGATGCTCTGCCATCTCGGCTGGCAACAACTCCTTCCCCGGCTAGGGATCTTCCTTTTGGTGCTACCCCTTCGTGGGGGAGGGGGGTTTATTATTGTGGAGGGTTCAAAAAGGCCACACTGGGACATTCCCTTCCAAAAATAATGTATATTTAATAAAAAAATTATCTCTCCTTAAAAATTTAATTTTAATATTTTTTGTATTTATATTAATATGATTATAATTTAATTTTTAAAATATGATTTTGAGACAACTAAATATGAATTTCCAATTCGTATAAAAGATATTTAGTAAAAAATGGATTATAATATAATTAAAAAATAATATTAATTAATAATTTGATAATTATTAGAAAGTAGTAGTCATTTAATAAAAATTGGATGACATAAAAATGAAATATCTTAATGAATGGAGTATGATAATTTGAAAACATGACTCTAACTTCAAATAGCCATAAATTTGGATCTGTTTCTCTATTTGCAATGTACCACATATAAAATCAAATCGTTGGAAGATAAATACTCCCTAGTTACTAAGGTGAACTTACAGTCACATATTTAAAAGCTAAAAAAGTTTTAGAAACCCGAAAAAACAATGTTTTTAGTTAGGGTATTCTAGTTTTTCTAACATTTGATGGAATTTCAACCATTTAAGGGGATATTATTGCCTTTTTGATGGAGACTGAATTTATTCATAGAGATAAAAAAAATTACTTAAATTAGGGGTTTTATGTTTTAACATTTTGATATTTTAGTTTCATTTATAATTAAATATTTTCATATTTTGTTATATATAATCATAATCAATCAATTTTACAAATTCAAATTCAAAAATATTAAAACAATTTTTTTTATAAATATATAAACCATGTAGAAATATATAAGGCCCCAGCCTTAAACCTTACTTAATCTTGAGTTATTACAAGATTACACCTTGAGGATCTTTTCAGGTTTAGAGTTTTAGAGAATTTGAACATAAAACTTGTATTACATTCCACATTTAAACAAAGTGGTTATATAAAAGATAGTATTCATTTTTACCATCAAAGGAAACATATTTAAAATAAAACATGGATTCTTTCTTGACACTTCCTTGACACTATCATCATATCATGTACCTTTCCCTTGACCTCTGAAAATCATTTCAAAAAAACATGTGATGAGCATAAAAAGCTCAGTATGGGTTATAAAAACATGAAAAGCAAATAAGGGTAAATAAGGGTACATATATACATAAGAATGAAATCATACTTTACCAATAAAATATAAGCACTTAAACATACCTCATCAAATCATGAATAAATCATAGAAATCATAAGACATAAAGGTAACTTGAGGCAGTCATAACATTCTTACGTAGGGAGTAACCCTCTTGGTTACGTTTGGAATACCCATCACAGTATATTCCCTAAAATCTCTTCGTAGAAACCTTAACGTTTCACTCCTTCGCATTACCCAATGCATTGGAGAGCTATATCGTGCTCACCCGCCCTTAGTCTATCACAGAACCACCCGTCTTCATAATAATTCCCAAGAACCACAACATAATCGTTTCACATAAAACATGCATAAAGGAAACATAACATTTCAACCTTTTAATCACAAGATATCAATACCACACATTGATATAAAAATACTATGAAAACCATTTTCAATACCAAAATAAAAGAAAAGTAAAACATGGTATTTATTTTTCTTTTAAAAAAAGGTATGGCTTGTAGAGTAAGCTGAAACTCAAATAATGGTCACGGCGGTGGTGAAGTCATTGTCGCCGCATACGTTCGACAAAAACATTCCCTTTTGTTGATTAGTAAATGCTTCTTATAAAAAATATTCCTTTTGTATAACGTAAAATTCAAAGGGGTTTATACACCGTATAAAAGAAAGTTGTGTATAAAATAAAATATGCCTCAATGAAAGGAGATTGAGACGAAGTCTCATACCTCGGGTCCGACTTGACTCGATCGTTCTTTAATGTCCTGAATAATAAACATGAGTTAATTTCTACTTGTTTAAGAACCTTTTTCAAGTTCATTATTCCTTTTATATCACTTATTTCCATGTCATGAACACTATGTAATTATTTAAGTTAATAACCGTCGTTTTAACAATCATTGGTACTTGAGTCAAAAATAAGCCCTTTATAATTACATGTTTTCCATGTATCCATTATATCGAGAATGGTATTAATGATTTAGATATCATATATGTCATATATATCTGGTACATGCATGCATTTATAATATTACATAATCATTTAGAGGTAAGAAATGAAATGCACCGTTCATGGAGACGGTAAGCCGTACGTACGCATGAACGCTACTTTCATTTCTATTTCGTATTTTATAGAATTTAATCACAATGATATAAATGTATATTATAATCCCAGTATAATATCATATATAATATCATAGTTCCATCCTTTATACGTCCCACATATGGTATTTAACGAATCAAATCACTTTCAGGGGGCGATAGTCCGCACTTCCTAAAATGAAGATATCGTGTTTACGCATAATGGAAACAATAATGGTATGCCATAAATGAAAAATACAGAAGCTTAAGGAAATAATAATCATTTTATATATCATATATAAAAATAGTGACATCATAATGGCCACCTTTGAAGGTGTTAAATGAGTATTGAACAATCATCGTTTCGGGAGGCAAAATTTCGCCATCCACAGAAACTGTATGTTCTTTAACCATTTGATGTAGTTCTGTGAGAGTGTAGCTCGTATAAATCTTATAAAAACATCCTAGTATATTGAAGATACTGGTGTTGTTACAAAAGAAGTAAATAAAAAGTGTTTAGGGGTTGGAGAAACAAAATAAACCAAATGAACATGAGAGAAAGAATTACCTTTAAAAGTGTACCTCCTTTTGATTTGAGCCTAAAGGCTTCCTTTGAAAGGCTTCTGCCCAAAGGGAATCCTCTAGGATGAGGAGAGGGATGTGGAGAGAGTAAATGGGCAGGGTTTGGCCGAGACAATGGCTTGATGAGTCTGTGAAATGAGGTAGAGGTGGGGGCCTTTTATAAGAGGAGAGGAGGGGCACTTTTGGAAATCATGAAACTATTATATTATTTTCAAACTTTTTTCTAATTTCTAAGGTCCCACATTGATATATTTCGACGATAAGATGATAAGGCTTCCAAATCTACCCAACCAATAGGTTTTGGACATGTGTAGGTTTTAGATATTACATTATCATTCCATTTTATTTTAATCGTTAAAAAATCAGGTCATCGCTGCATCATCATGATGTCATAAATAATTTAATTTATTTAAAGTCTAAAATATATAAAAAAAATGCTATGATGTAGGAAAGCGTTTTATATTTCCAATGAATATTTATAGTAAAAATTATGAACAATATAATCCCTTATAAAAATTGTTTTAGTAAAACAATTTATGTTAGTGTCATTTTCACCTTTATTTAAAAAAAACATTACAGTCATTATCTCACCCAAGTGGCTCCATGGGGTCCCCTAAATCGACCCATGGGTTGTCTTGGTCGGCCATGACTCACCCAATAGGTGTAGGACAAGTGTAATGGTGTTTTCACATTTTTATAATACCATTTTTACCTTAAATTACACTAATTACCTCTAATCGCGATTAATGAAAAAAAGTTACTATTCACCAAAAAATTATTTTCATCCCATTGAACAAAATTTTACATACTAATGAAAACCATGTATTTATGATTTTAAAAATTCAATACACATTAGTGGTAAACTTTCATTTAACTGAAAAATCAGTTTGCTTGATTACCACTTAGTGGTTTCACTATTCATCAAAAATTGGAGTTTTTCAGAAAATTGCCAAAAAATAACCCTAAGCTATATTTGATATTCTGAATTCAAAAATGAAGTATATTTTAAAGAATTCAAAACATGTAAGTCACATTAATTAATTTAATAATTAATTCCCACCGTCAGAGCAAATAACGTGTTTTTATAAAACAATAAGTATCAAAAGATTGACACTATTTTAAGTCTAATTTCAAAGTGAAATTGATTCCAATGACCACCATTGGATTAAATGGTAAAAATATATTCAGATTACACATTAAGACCAATTCAAAAGATAATCTAATCATATAAATAAATTAGATTAAAAAGTAGTTTTGATGTAAAATGCAGTATTTTTCACTATTCATTAAAAAATGAACATTTGTCAGAAAAACACCAAAAATTTATCCAATGTAAAATTAAATGTCCCAATCATAAAGAATAAGTTTATTTTGACAAACATAGCTTATAAAATTGTCAAAAGATAGATTCAAAAATGGTTTGCCATCAAAAGGCAGTAAAACAATCTTTTAAAAATATTAGTGTATTCCATGCTTAAGATTGGATTTATTTCCATTTTAAGCCTCTAAAACACTATCTAATTCATTAATATACATATATAAAAATATCTATTATTAATTACTTACTTGGGATGTTACTTCTTTCCCCCCATTAGAAAATTGCATCCCCACAATTTATTTACGTATCAAATAAATGAGGGTACTTATCCCTCATTGCATTTTAAGATTCCCATGTTGCCTCTTCAACCATATGGTTTTTTCGTAAAACCATTACCTGATGAATCACTTTATTCCGCAACACCTGCTCCATGTGATCAAGAATCTGAACCAGTTGTTCCTTGTAAGATATATTCTCATCCAGATGAACTACCTATAGACTCAAAACATGAGATGGATCTGGCATATACTTTCTCAACATCGAAACGTGAAAAACATTGTGTACCTGAGATAAACTCGGAGGTAAAGCCACCCGGTATGCAACTGATCCAACTCTCTCCAGAATTTCATATTGTCCAATAAACCTTGGACTCAACTTTCCTTTCTTACCAAATCGCATCACACTTTTCCATGGTGATACTTTGGAAAAAACATGATCACCTACCTCAAAAGAGAGATTCTTCCTCCTGTTGTCTGCATAACTCTTCTGCCTACTCTGAGCTGTTCTCATGTGATTCTAAATCAGCTGAACTTGTTCTACCATCTCTTCTACCAATTCTGGTCCCATCAACTTCCTTTCACCCACTTAATCCCAGAAAGCTGGAGTTCGACACCGCTTCCAATATAATGCCTGAAATGGTGCCATATGTATACTGGAATGAAAACTGTTATTATATGAAAATTCAACCAAAGAAAGATGTTGGTCCCAACTTTCCTGATAATCCATAGAACAAGCTCGTAGCATATCCTCCAAGGTCTGAATTCTTCGTTCTGACTGCCCATCTGATTGAGGATGAAAAGCTATACTAAAATTTAATTCAGTACCCAAAGACTTCTGAAGGCCTTTCCAAAAGTTAGAAGTAAACTTGGGATCACGGTCAGATATAATGGAGAGAGGAACTCCATGTAACCTGACTATCTCTTTAAGATACAAATGGGAAAGTTGATCAAGAGAGAAAGTATCTCGTATAGCAAGGAAATAAGAAGATTTGGTCAAGTAATCAACAATAACCCGGATTGCATTATTACCTCGAGATGTCTTCGGTAATCCCACAACAAAGTCCATGGATATATTCTCCCATTTCCGCTCTGGCACTGGTAAAGGCTGAAACATCCCTTTCGATAACTTCCGCTCTGCTTTAACCTGTTGACATGTCAAACACTTCACAGTTAAATCAGCAATATCTCTTTTCATTTCATCCCACCAGTAATACTCCCACAGATCTCTGTACATCTTAGTACTATCAGGATGAACTGAAAACGAAGAACTATGAGCTTCACATAACAACTCTCTCTTCAACTGTGAATCACAAGGTACACATAATATCTTCCCAAATCTCAAAACAGAAACATTATCAATGTTGAATTCATGCAACTTACCTTTCAGAACCTGCTCTACCTTTTTCTGTAACTCATTGTCTTGATTTTTTGCTTGCTTGATTCTGTCTGATAAGGATGATCTCACTGATACCTGATACAACTTCATTTGATGGCCCGACATCTGCTGAAGTAGTTGCAAAGGATTTCACCACCCATTTTTTCTTGTAGTCTAACTGCTTCCCATCACTCAAGCTCTTTGTCGGACACTTGTTTGCATTGTGACCCATCTCATTGCACTTATAACATTTCACTAACTGTAAATAAAATTTGGTCTTACCTTCACCTTGATCCTTTTCAGTGCAATAACGAGCCTTATGTCCCATCTTACCACATCAGTAGCACTTTCCAGAATTCAAAAAACATTCCCCAGCATGCCTTTTTCCACATTTATCACAAACTGGAAACTTAATTTTCTTACCATCTGACATTTTTGAAAAATTCTTACCTTTCTCCTGCCACCTCGGTCTCTTCTTCTGTTGGTTGTTATAGAACACTTGGTCATCGGCAAACTCCATTTCCACCTTCTCAGCACATCGAAAAAGCTTTTCATAACTTTTAAACTCACGAGAAGCTAATGCCCTTCGATATTTTGGCTTTAATCCTGAGTAAAAACGATTGATTTTACTATCAAGGTCTCAGATAAAATTGGGAGCATACCTTGACAATCGAGTGAACCTTTCTTCATATGTAGCCACTAAGTCTTCCTCTTGCCTCAATTCCAAGAATTTATTTTCCATCCTAAGTCAAACAGCCTTAGGAAAATACTTCTCAAGAAACATACCTTTGAATTCCTCCCAATCGAGAGAATCAATCTCATCAGCGTCCCTGATATTTTTAACCATCGACCACCACTGATCTGCTTCACCCTCCAAACGATAAATATAAAGACTAACCTTTTGATTGTATGAACTCCCCATGACATCAAAAATCTTCTCCAGTGCTTTAATCCACCCTTCAGATAACATAGGGTCATATGATACTCTGAATGATGGGGGTTGTTGCCTCATGAAATGTTCCACCACTGACATGTTCCTCTGCGGTTGATCTGGCTGATCTCGTGCATGGATACCACCACCATTTATAGCCTGAGTCAATTGTGCCATCACTGCAACAAATTGTTCAGTTCCAATTCCGACCATCTCAGGATGATGATTCGGAAGGTTATTTCCTTTTGTATGCCTTCCTAGCACTGCTTCCCTGTTTCCTCTGCGGAAAACCATTCTGAACAAACATGTCTTAGATGAAGCAACATGGTAATCTTCAAATGCTATATCACTTCAAAAAAAATATTTATGGATAATCATTTAATAGAATTATAACTCCTAAAGTTATCTAAACCGACCTCTGATACCAACTATAAGGCCCCAGCCTTAAACCTTACTTAATCTTGAGTTATTACAAGATTACACCTTGAAGATCTTTTCAGGTTTAGAGTTTTAGAGAATTAGAACATAAAACATTCATTACATTCCACATTTAAACAAAGTGGTTACACAAAAGATAGTATTCATTTTTCCCATCAAAGGAAACATATTTAAAATAAAACATGGATTCTTTCTTGACACATCCTTGACACTATCATCATATCATGCACCTTTCCCTTGACCTGTGAAAATCATTTCAAAAAAACATGTGATCAGCATAAAAGGCTCAGTATGGGTTATAAAAACATGGAATGGAAATAAGGGTAAATAAGGGTACATATATACATAAGAATGAAATCATACTTTACCCATAAAACATAAGCACTTTAACACACCTCATCAAATCATGAATAAATCATAGAAATCATAAGACATAAAGGTAACTTGAGGCATTCATAACATTCCTATGTAGGGAGTAACCCTCTTGGTTATGTTTGGAATACCCATCACAGTATATTCCCTAAAATATCTTCGGAGAAACCTTAATATTTCACTCCTTCGCATTACCCAATGCATTGGAGAGCTATATCGGGCTCACCCGCCCTTAGTCTGTCACGGAACCACTCATCTTCATAATAATTCCCAAGAACCACAACATAATCATATCACATAAAACATGCATAATGGAAAAATAACATTTCCACCTTTCAATCACAAGATATCAATACCACACATTGATATAAAAATATTATGAAAACCATTTTCAATACCAAAATAAAATAAAAGTAAAATTTGGTATTTATTTTTCTTTTAAAAAAACGTATGGCTTGTAGAGGAAGCTGAAACTCAAATAATGGTCACGACGGCAGAGAAGTCATTGTCGCCGCATACGTTCGACAAAAACATTCCCTTTTGTCATTTAGTAAACGCTTCGTATAAAAAAGATTTCTTTTGAATAAATGTAAAAATTCAAAGGGGTTTATACACCGTATAAAATAAATTTGTGTATAAAATAAAATATGTCTCAATGAAAGGAGATTGAGACGAAGTCCCATACCTCAGGTCCGACTTGACTCGATCATTCTTTAATGTCCTGAATAATAAACTTGAGTTAATTTCTACATGTTTAAGAACCTTTTTCTAGTTCATTATTACTTTTATTTCACTTATTGCCATGTCATGAACACTATGTAATTATTTAAGTTAATAACGGTCGTTTTAACGATCATTGGTACTTGAGTCAAAAATAAGCCCCTTATAATTACATGTTGTTCATGTATACATTATATCCAGAATGGTATTCATGATGTAGATATCATATATGTCATATATATCTGGTACATTAATGCATTTATAATATTACATAATCATTTAGAGGTAAGAAATGAAATGCACCGTTCATGGAGACGGTAAGCCGTACGTACGCATGAACGCTACTTTCATTTCTATTTCGTATTTTATAGAATGGAATCATAATGATATAAATGTATATTATAATCACAGTATAATATCATATATAATATCATAGTTCCATCCTTTATACGTCCCACATATGGTATTTAACGAGTCAAATCACTTTTAGGGGGCAGTAGTCCGCACTTCCTAAAATGAAGATATCATATTTACCCATAATGGAAAAAATAATGGTATGCCATAAATGAAAAATACTGAAGCTTAAGGAAAGAATAAACATATTATATATCATATATAAAAATAGTGAAATCATAATGGCCACCTTTGAATGTGTTAAATGAGTATTGAACAATCATCGTTTCGGGAGGCAGAATTTCGCCATCCACGGAAATCGTATGTTCTTTAACCATTTGATGTAGTTTTGTGAGAGTGTAGCTTGAATAAATCGTATAACAACATCCTATTATATTTAATATACTGGTGTTGTTACAAAATAAGTAAATAAAAAGTGTTTAGGGGGTTGGAGAAGCAAAATAAAACAAATGAACATGAGAGAAAGAATTACTTTTAAAAGTGTAACTCCTTTTGATTTGAGCCTAAAGGCTTCCTTTGAAAGGATTATTCCCAAAGGGAATCCTCTAGTATGAGGAGAGGGATGTGGAGAGAGTACATGGGCAGGGTTTGGCCGAGCCAAAGGCTTGAGGAGTGTGTGAAATGAGGTATAGGTGGTGGCCTTTTATAAGAGGAGAGGAGGGGCACTTTTGGAAATTATGAAACTATTATATAATTTTCAAAAGTTTTTCGAATTTATAAGGTCCCACATTGATATATTTCGAAGATAAGATGATAAGGCTTAGAAATATAACCGACCAATAGGTTTTCAACATGTGTAGGTTTTAGATATTACATTATCATTCCATTTTATTTAAATCGTTAAATAATGAGGTCATCGATGCATCATCATGATGTCATAAATAATTTAATTTATATAAATTTTAAAAATTATAAAAAAAATACTATGATGTAGGAAATATTTTTATATTTCCAATGAATATTTATAGTCAAAATTATGATTAGTATAACCCCTTATAAAATTTTTTTTAGTAAAACAAGTTATGTTAGTGTCATTTTCACCTTTATTTAAAAAAAAGCATTAAAGTCATTATCTCAACCAAGTGGCTCCATGGGGTCCCCTAAATCGACCCATGGGTTGTCTCGGTCGGCCATGACTCACCCAATAGGTGTAAGACAAGTTTCATGGTATTTTCACATTTTTATAATATCATTTTTACCTTAAATTACACTAATTACCTCTAATCGCGATTAATGAAAAAAATGTTATTATTCACCAAAAAATTATTTTCATCCCATTGAACCACATTTTACATACTAATGACAACCATGTATGTCGTATTATCAAAATTCAATACACATTAGTGGTAAACTTTCATTTAACTGAAAAATCAGTTTGCTTGATTACCACTTAGTGGTTTCACTATTCATCAAAAATTGGAGTTTTTCAGAAAATTACCAAAAATTCACCCTAAGATATATTTGATATTCCGAATTCAAAAATGAATTATATTTTAAAAAATTCAAAACATATAAGTCACATTAATTAATTTAATAATTAATTCCCACTGTCAGAGCAAATAGCATGTTTTTATAAAACAATATGTATCAAAAGATTGACACCAGTTTAAGTCTAATTTCAAAGTGAAATTGATTCCAATGACCACCATTGGATTAAATGGTAAACATATATACAGATTACACATTAATACCAATTCAATATTTAATCTAATCATATAAATAAATTAGATTAAAAAGTAGTTTTGATGTAAAATGCAGTATTTTTCACTATTCATTAAAAAATGAACATTGTCAGAAAAATACCAAAAATTTATCCAATGTAAAATTCAATTTCCCAATCATAAATAATAAGTTTATATTGACAAAAATAGCTTATAAAATTGTCAAAAGATAGATTCAAAAATGGTTTTCCATCAAAAGGCAGTAAAACAATCTTTTAAAAATATTAGTGTATTCCATGCTTAAGATTGGATTTATTTTCATTTTAAGCCTCTAAAACATTATCTAATTCATTAATATACATATATAAAAATATCTATTATTCATTACTTACTTGGTATATTACAAAATAAATATTTATTATTCATTTTATTTAATTATAAATATTATCTATTTTATTTACATTTTAAAAATTCATTAATATGAATATATAATTATTATATATACTTATGTGTGTGTGTTAATAAACATATAAACATATATATATATATATTAATATTAATATATAATATATTTAAACAAATAGATTTATATATATATATATATCCAATTTCGAAATATTTAAAAATAAATATAAATTTTATACAATGTAAAACAAAAATGCATGGTTGAGTGGTAGAAGGAATTTGGTTGCATAAGGGAGGACCTAAGATCAAATACCAAAATGAAAAGGCATTTACATGAGGATTCTAGTGCTAAGTAATGGTGGTGGGAGCATGTGATGGCGGTTGGGGTGTGGAAACTGCTAATACAGGGGTCATTAATGTGTTGAGAAAGCGGGTGTGGGTGTTTGAAAAAGATATTTTTTTTATTTTTTTAACATTTTTGAGAAAGTGCGTATTTAACTGGGATTTTTTTTTTGAATTATTAAAGGTATCCTTTATCAATTATTTTTCTATCTCTATTAATGGATTGATTTTAATATCAATCACCATATACGTGTTCTTTAAGCACTGATAAAACCCTTTTACTTGCACCATTATTGGAATGATTTTTAGTAGTTCCACTATATTATTTATTCTTATTTATTATTTGATAAGTTCCATTATGCAACTTCCCTTACTGAGCATCTGAGTTAAACATTTTTTATTCCTCAGTATTCTAATAATTGTATTATGACTGATATAAAAGGATATTATTGAGGGGAAAGTAATGTTATCATATAATATACAATGTTTTATTTTATGTTATCAAATATAATGTGAGGTTAGAGCATATATCTATTATTACAGGACTACTAACAGATTCAATCCCTTGGTATGAAATCAAATATATTGACTGAGAATGTAATAATGTGAAAACTATCTCTATGAAACCATGGCAAGGGTTGCTACAAACCCTATTTAGAATAGATGGTGCACGAGGTGACAACTATTATTTCCCGGGCTCCCATCCTTAGATTAAAATATAATGACCTCCATATACAATATTTTAGACCATGGTGACACCAAAATTAACGGAATGTGTTCTAAGAATGATGGAAAATCCCAATAAGCAACTGAGCATAAAAAATTCATTACCAACTCCTCTGAAATACCGTTCAAGTGCATTTTGAAAATAAAATTAGGAGGAAAGGGAATTAAGTTAGGGGTAATTGTATCATTTGATATATATGACTATTCAAATACCACTTCTCCCAGATCATCAATGTTACCAAGGTTAAGGAACCTTTTCAATTGGTTCTCCCATGAAACTAAAGAGTTTAATTGGTGCTTTGATCCATAAATATATATATTGTTCCTAGAATCTACCAAAGGGATCATGAATATCTCCAAAATTATACCCACTGAAAGATGGTTTTATTGATCCTCTAATTCATAGTGGATTTTAACCTATAGTCCCTTCTTCACATGGTTCATTGGTCTTCCCATGTTGACATATTCTCGTTCCCTCCCACAAGGTTCATGAGTAGGTAATATGACTAGTATCCTCTATTTTCTAGGTCAACTAAAAGGGAATCTATTTCTCCCTTGACACATACCTAATATCCTCATTCACAAAGGCCACCCATCCTAGCCTCCATCATTCCATGTCACCAACCTAGGTGCCCGTTTCACCCTGTTCACCTACATGGGAACCCATTTAGTATGGTGTCCAACAGAGCCACCTAAGGAACATGTTTGTGTTATGAATTCCTAAGATCATTCCTTTTACCATGTATACCATTTATAGTGGGAATCCCATAAGAAATATCCCTATATTGTTTCACTATAACATGTAGAACACTCAGAGTTTAAATAATCATAGATTCTCTTGATAAGGTCTATATTATTAAAAAATTAATAAAACTGTCCTAGTCTTATGATACTCACTTAGGCAATCTTATATCATTAATGTTTCTATATCCTATATCAAATGGGTCTCGTTCATCCACTCAATGATCGATGCATATATATTTGGGCCTACAATTCTGTGTAAGACACTAACATAACTTAATGTAAGTTATCTTCTTGGATGAGCCAGTAAGGGTCACTTATGTGTATGCCCTTACTCTTCTAGACTAGGCCATATTCACCAGGATTTTAGTCATCATTCTGAATCTAGTTATCAATATATGGATGGTGTAAACACATTTAATCCACATATTTTTTATAATATAAAATCATATCTTAATTGGTGACCCTTTTCATGATCTACTCAATGAGGCACATACCCATCTAAGTGTAGCCCAATCATAATCTCGAAAAGTACTTCACTGGGACATATCCCTTGTTATTTCATTTTTCTTTTCTTGTTTAGTTATAAATGGATTGAAGTTGGACACACATTTCGGCCTCCTAATAGTTTTAATCCCCAACTATACCCTATCATTTTTTACCCACAAACAAGATTAACCAAGAAGGAATGTCTATGAATAAGCAACATTAAATCATCTTTTCTTTCCCATTTCATGATATAGGTTTCCCTTATCATTTAATAGTAAACCACACATATCAGTATTGACATATGACATTGAACTGTATAACTAGAACAACACAATATTTTATTAATGTTAATAGGGAGAAATTGGATTCCTCTTAGTGGTTAAATACTAACACATCATATTACATAGATGCATCACCATAAAATATACACCAATAGGTTATGACTATATAAACATAAATGTCACTATAATGGTGCTTATCTTATATCCTTAGAAGGAACAATGTTCCCCCATTAAGTTAAACCAAACTACATGGGTTGTAATTCCCTTTATCGGGATACATAGAAAACTCCTCTCATGGGCCCAATCCCAGAATTACAATACCTACCTCCTCCCTAGATAGTAATAAATTTAAAATAACCAAATTATTTGTCTTTAAGACATAGTATAATCATTAGAAAAAAATTATGAATAAGCTATGATATAAATAGTTGTTCATGTTATTGCATAGTATTAGTCAATAACTTACCTAGAGGTTACCAATAGTAATATAATTACTAGGATTGAATCATGAATATATATTAGATCTTTAAGAAAGTCCAAAAATAGGTAATAAATCTCTTTAAAAATCACCTGATCTCTTATTATCTCAACTAATTTACCGGGTAAATAATTGATTGTATGTCTCAGGGACAATTTTCCACTAGAAAGAAGGTTCACACCAACTTTAAATTCATGGGTATGGGGTAATATTGGAAATGGAATGGAAAACCAGATGGTAATACCTTACACATAAAGTGGTCAATCAATCATTCCCTTTTTCATAAGATGTTTCATTTTTGGGTTTATTATTTTTTCTCTATCTCTCTCTCTAGGAAATAACCTTAAATCCAAATGGAATCATATTTTCAACTGATGAATTCTAAACTCAAATGGTATGATAGGATTATTTTTGGGGACATCAAACTGCTTTTCGTAATCATATGACCCACCATGTATATGATTAAGATTTCTTAGTGGTCATGGACTCCATCCCCAAATATATTTTGTCACCAACCCAATTCCTTTCAATCATGTTGATGAATTTCATAGTGTTAGAGTACCACATCAATGCCTACACCCCAATCTTGGAGGTGGGACATGAGATTATCCAAGACAAAAGTCCCCAAAATCTATCCTATAAACAAAGAAACATAATGATTTACATTTTACCTCTTTATATGTAAAACCAATTTAGGTGTTTATCTCATATGTGTATCAACACAAAACTACCTTACCTTAGAATGGTGGAGGATGACATTTTCTATGTCTCTATGGCTAATAAAGTGTCTCCCAGGTGGGAACCTACCAACCATTGTCCTCATAAATTTGAAAAATCATATATCTCGTATGGATATATTGAGGTGATCACCATAAACATTCTGTACCCAGTTTCCCAGAAAATGACACTTAGTTAAAGGGATTAACAATAAAAATGTTTAATAAAGAACTTGAGTTTACTTAAATCATTATTCCATGAAACGAAGTCTGTCAGCGTATCCTGACAGACGCTAATGCTCTAGAGTGGGTTCATATTATTGATTCCATCAACATATATGATTCCCATTTACATATTATATCGTAAATACTTAATAAGGATCACATCACTACTCTATTACACCCTACTGTGACTGCGGATGTTCATTTTGCATCATTTTATATCATTTTGAGCTATTTTGAGTTTCTAAAAAAAAATTTAAAAAAATTAGAAATTTTCAACATTACTTAATACTTCACCATAATAATACATGGAAAGTAGTATCCATATGAAACCCATTTTTTGGACTCTAAATATGACAGTTTCAGTTTTCATGGTCTTAGAAAAGTCTATGAAAATGACAAAGGTCTCCAGGAAAATTTTTCATGTTTATTTGAGATTATGGGTAAACTATATGGTTAGGGGATACCATGTTTACCAAACCATGTTGTTTTTTTGAGTGGGATAGTTTCTCTCACATGGATGGTTCACAGTTTAGGGAATTGTGCATCCAAACCATGTAGTCTTGTCAAAAGCACAAAAATGTGATGTTACCTATATTTTCCCTTAAATTTTAACTACTCACTCAAACAACTTATTCTCTATATTGAAATAGACCATCCTTGGGATATTGGGAGATATTTTTCTTCCTTCCCTCATGATTTATGGAATCATTCTAATTATTTCGCAATATATATTCAAATTAACCTTCTTCTCTTCCTTACCTTTTCCCATATTCTCTTCCCTATCTTATTACCTCAATTGTTTCACCTCTATGAGAGCTAACATTATTATGTAAAGTGGTTTTAGGGTTCAAGTTCATATAGTCTCGGGGAGTGGTCATTAAGGGTTTATAGAGGTAGATTCTATACTTGATTGGTAATATTCCATGGAATGTAAAATATTGCAAATTAATTCCAACTAAATTAATGTAGGTGTTTCTAAGATCATCCATTATTTTTCAATTCATGGTATTCATTAATTTAATAAATATATTTTTACTAATTTAATGTTTATGTGTGACATTATTATATATATTCTGAATGGTTTACAAAAATTTATGGCTACACATAAAGGAGTTTTTAAATAATCTTCAAATGTTTGTTAGAAATTGGTGTTAAATCGTGGAAGTAACCTTATAAAAATGTTTTCATTTATATTATATTGTTTTTAAATGATTTTAAATGTAGTGTTTTATGAAATGATACATAGATATCAGAATCCTAAGCTATGTTTTAATATAGAAGTTCCATTTGTATATTTTTAATGTAACTTTGGTGACACGATTGAAACCCTATTAGTTTTATTTTACATTTTTATTCTTTTCATTAATTGGTGGTGATTGGATCATGTGGTGTTTGAATGTTGAACAAAGGGTATATTTCTTATTAGGGAGATAGATTTGATGGGAGATATGTTGATGGAAATATATTGAAGGGTTTGGGTTTGGGTCTATTGATGACCACCACTTTATTGATGTCTTGAGAGGTTTGGGTAACTAATCAATGTTGTGATATTCCATTGTGAACAAATTAGATATTTCCATAGAAGAGTTATACCCTCCTGGGGATAGTATTGGTAAGTCCTTGAAACTCCATGAGAGAGATGATAAATGTGACCTCATGTTAGGTGATTGATATGATCCCTATGAATCCTTAAACCAAGTTTTGTATCATTCAAGTTAGATAATACAGTGTATTTCATTAAACTACTCTTTGAATGGTTGTTTTACATAGTGGATTTATATATTCATCATTTCCCCTTATTCTTGCATGACTAAGGTAACCATTTTGTTGTTGTTTATATACTTATATATTCTTGATCAAGTGGTTGATTTTTTTGTTGTGCCTCTATTCTCTATTTGTGGGTGCGTTTTTTAATTGGTTTTAATAGTGTTTTGGAAATTAAATTTTATTTAAAGGTATAGATTTATTTCATTTTCATGAATGGTATTGAAATGAATTTTCAATGGGTTTTGTAATATTTTATTTTAAAATAAAGGGTTTTATTTAAAATAATAAATGATTTGTTTAAAAAAATAGCATCATGGTTTAGTTTTTATAAGATTAAAAATTGTAAAATATTATTTAATTATTCCAAACTTTTATTTAAGAAGATTTAAAAAAACTTAATTGTGTAGAGTGTTTGGAAATATCCTACTAATCATGTTCACTCCCACCATTCATGCTCACTCTTATATATGTGTATGAAAATTCTTATTCTAGACAAGTTTTAGGAATCATCGTCATACTAGATTTATCATATTGGTCCATAAATGGTGAGTTATATGTGGAGAAAAAAAATTCCCTTAATGTAGGTTGTAATGTGTAATGGTTTAGTTGTTGGTTTTTATTTCATTCTGTCTTTATTTTGTTTTAGTTTATTGTGTACTCTATATCATTTTTTCAATCTATTATGTTGGATGTCAATTCATCCATACCATGCATGTTTTTGACTTACTATTTGAGGGAGAACTCATTCTCAAATAAGTGTTCTAAGATCCACATGCACTAGTTTCCATCCCATGGAGATCAATAATTCCCTTCAAGCATAATAGCTAGTTGGTTTAGTGGAATTCATGAATAGTTCAATAAAAATGGAATGAAAGATAATTATCTCATTAGGGTCTAGGTTTTAGAGTATTATCCTATTTTTTGGAAATGGTGGAAGAAATTAGAATATGTCTTTTATAACTCAAGAAGTTGGTATGGGGAGAGTATCATGAGATCCTTCTCACCCTGAGACCTGATTTAGTAGGGGTAGTCGTGATTTTAATTTCATCTTAACCTCTATTATGATATTATATTGTGTTATTTTAGTCCTAATAATCATTTTGTGAATTATATTGGGGTTTTTAATTGAAATTTTGGATGGAATCAAAGAGTAATTATAGATGTGATGTTGGCATGCATGACCTAACAACCCATGAAATGACCATTTGTTTGATTTTAGACACATTTTGGGGATTGTTTCTTTAATGTAACATGGACTATCAAACCATGCATCCTAGTCATGTTAATTCCTTCAACCATTTGTTTTTTCTTAGATATCATTATTATTGGAACACCTCATGTGATTAGGAAATGGGAAGATGATCAAGGATGATATTTTGATATGTATATATAGTTGTATGGGTTTTTGATTGAATTTTTTTATGTACCTTGTTAATGTGATTATTGTGAAAATGGTTTTTTGTAAGTGAAATGTATAATTTCATGAAAAATTCATTTTAATAATTTATTTTCAGGTTGTTTCTATTGAATTATATTATTTTTTATGGTATTCTTAATAAAATGGGTGACTTTATTAGGGTTTCTGTGGAACATTTTTTCAATGAAAGTGGGATTTTAACATAAATGGTTTAACTAAAACCGTATTTTTTGTAAAAAATTTCAACAGGGTAATAATATTGGATTTCATATATTTTTAAATATAGTGGATTATTTTAATATGAGGGTGATTTTTTTTAAAAAATTTGTGGTTTGTTTTTCAAATGTGTTTCTTAGTAAAGTGGGTGTTTAAAATTTAAGACTGTGTTCTCATGAATTTTTATGACCTCTTTTAGGTGGTCTATTTTATTTTATTTTTCACCTAATTTTTTAATAGTCCATTTACATATTATTTTAGGATAAAGAATGATTGATTTCATATACTATGTTATTTAAATAATTATAATAGAATATGTTTGGAAATGAATAAAATTATTTCTATTGAGGATAATCTGTCAGGTAATTCCTCCCATTATTTAGAAAACATCATTTCAATTCTAGACCCTACCCAAACTATGAATAGTGTGTTGGTATCAGATCATATTCATCTCTCAAGGACTCTCTAATCATCTTGAATTGTAATATGAATTCTTTTTTTAAAAATAAATGGTTAAATTGAAGCGATGGATTGGATATAAATTTTTAAGGAAACCATGATTCTATTTCTACTCTTGAATCCTCATGGGTGAGAGTTATTGATGGTTTTCTCAAAAGACCAATCTGTGAGTTGGAGGGGTTTATTATTCCTTGTCATCTATGTGAGTAAATGTATTTCATGTTTTGGAATATGATGTTTGTTTTGTGATTCTATCATGATGAAATTATAGTGGAGAAATATCTTATGTCCATGAGACCTCATCAATGTTCATGGATTGTGAAGTGATTTTTGATCATTTTTTACAGTCGGATTTTTTCTTATTTTGGACATAAAATTAACATAATATAGTTAGATATTCTATTTGGAGGTGTTTTACCCATAGAAATAGGATCATAATTTCTTATAATTGGCTTAATTCCTTCTAAGGATATGGTTGAGGAGCCCATAAAGGTGTAATCTAGTCAGTGTAAGAAATTGAGATGGATATTACCTTAATTCCACTGATTTTAGATTTATTTAATCCATTTAGGGTTGATAAGGATATGGATAAGTCATACGCTGGATGTGTAGGAGGGTTAATATTTTTAGGACTTATTGTACACCATGTCAAAAACAACGGAGGAAATATTTTTTAGGGTAAATATTTTTTCGGAATTATTGTCTCCATAAAGGAGGGTCAATATTTTTTTATGGTCAATATCTTTTTAGTATCTAGTAAAAAAATTTACCAGTCATGTTCCTTTCGTATTGGGATATGGGGAACTCTAAATCCTTTTTCATTAAATATTTCAGGATGATCCTCCTTTATATCCATTATGTGTGTACTTAAAGGGTTTGAATGGTGTGCCACCAAATACAATTTTAGCTGCGATCTGATTTTGGAATGATTAGTGATTTGTGGTTTTGTTTTGGTGGGTTTCAATAAAATTAGTTCTTTTAAAGTATATCTTATTGTAAATTTCTTATGATAATTTAATTTTATGTTTTATGGATGTTTTTTATGTGTTATTGTGCTTTGGTGTGGTCGGAAGAAGGTTTTTTCATGAAAATGTTGTCTATGATGGGGTTTGGTGAATGATAGGTAGACATGAGAAACACCATGGATTATAGTATGTTTTATAAGGACCATTAGTGAACCACATTATGTTATGCACTGGTTTGTGTTTGGTTATACCTTGTTAGGTTCATCTTGAGTGGGGGTTCAGTGTGTGAAGTCTTAGGACATTGATCTGTATTTATATTTTGACCTGAGGTTAATCCATGGTCTCTCATTACAAAGGATTGTGGTATTCTTTTGGATTTTTGGTTTTCGGTTGGAAGTGGTTGAGTGGATATTCTAATGGTTCAATATATTATTTTTAGGATTTTTGGATGGTTTTATGGGGTTGATCACTCCTTGGTATTTGACTAGTTTCTTATTAGAGGTTACTTTTCATTGATGGAGGTTTTCATTTCCTTAGTTTTTAGTGACTATATATCTTTTGGATAGTGGTTTTCTCCTTGTAGGGTGATTTTTTATCCCGCCAAATTAGTTTAATATTTAAGGGTGGGGATAACTGAAATATGTTTTATTTTCATTGGACTCATGGTAGGTTTTTATGTCTTAGTCAATCTGGAAGATGGGTGCTTTACTTCAAGAATTGGGTTTTTTGTTTTGAGGATTTAGGGTGCTAATTTGGATTGAGCGATATTGTAAAATTTTTGTATATCATTTCATTCATCATTAACTTAATACTATCAAGGGACATAAATTATTTTTGGGGAGAATTTAAAAAACCTAATGTTACTATTGATGTTTATTTTGTGATATTTTATATTATTTTGATATTTCGAAGTATTTTTTATAGAAATTTTAGTTTTTTAAAATTTTCATGATATTTCATGGTTATACCACGTAGATATAAGAAACCATGTGGAAAATATGAAAATTAATTGTATGATTGACTGTGTATATTTATAGAGACTCCAACTAGAATGTCAAAACATATTGTCTATCCAGGTAAACTATGTAGTTTTATTTGTGTTCAAGTGTGAACCTAAAAGTTGGTGCATGGTTAGGGAAAATTGTGTATCCTGAGCCATGTAGGGTGTGGTGTGAGGGATAGATTCTCCCATATGGTTGGCACATGGTTTGGAAACAATTGTGGAAAAAAAATGAAATATTCATGGAATTAGTTAACATTTTATTTTTAACAAATTCACACTCCATATTATTCCCTAATCATGCAGATAAAATTACATAGGTTCTTAAGATAGAACATTATTCCCATCCCTATGGATTTTTTATCTCTTATTCAAAATTTAGGAGTGAATCTTAAATGTATACGTTATTCTCTTCCACGTATGCTCTCATATTTTTAACTCTCTCTTGTTACCTATGATTTTACACCTCTCTATGAACCTTAATAATTGATTTAAGGGAATTTAGTATTCAGGTGCCTCAAATCATGGAGTTTTAGAAATTTAGGGCTTGTAGAGAGAGGTTTATTACTCAATTGGGAATTTTCAATTAAATAAAATGCATTATGAGTAAATTACAATTGATTTGAGGTATGTGTTTTTATTTTCATCATTTATCTTGGAATTCATGGTGATATTTTGTTTTATAAATCTCTTTTATCTTCTATTATGGCCATATGATACATTAATATGGTGATTCAAAATAGTTTCCATGAACTTTTCGCATGCAATAAAATGGTTCTTTAATAAAATTAAAATATTTCATAGAAATGGATTTTTAAGAATTAAACCCCTATTATGAAAATGGTGTGAGGGGTTTCAGAAGGTTTTTAATGGTTTAAAAGGTTTAAATTTATGAAATTAGAAAAGAACATAGAATCACTAACCATGTTTTATCATTAAACTCTCATTTGAATATTTTGAATGAATATTCTGTAAAATGTGTGATACCCTCTTGGTTACTCATTCAATGATTTTTGTTTTCCTTAATGGGTGGTGTTTGGATCTTTTGGTGTTTGGTTTTTTTAAATGTATTGTTTCTTGTAAGTGATTTAGAAGTGATAAGAGTGATATTAATTGTAATATGTAAATTCATTTTTTCTAGGTTGATTAATTACCACTACTGTATTTAATTAATGAGAACCATGGGTAACCAAAATATGTTTTGGAATCTTTTTTTATTATATTAGTTTAAAAAATATTGTTATTTCCCAATTTGAGTTGTGAATTCCAAGGAATTGGTATTAGTATGTTTCTAACACTCCCATAGGGAGATGCTGATTAAGAAATCTTGTTAGAAGGCACATATAGGCCCAACGAATCCTATTACTAGGTTAAATATCATTCTAGATATATCGTTGTGTTTAGGACGTGTCAATACTATTTTATATTTGGTTTTACATAGGGGTTGTTATCTTCATCATATCCCATTATTATGTCATGTCTAATAGTACCATTTATATTATTTTTTATTTTATTATGTATTCTTCATCTTGTGGTTCCTTTTTGGTTGTTCCTATGTTCTCTAAGGGTGGGTGTGTTTTTAAATGTTTTTAGTAGTGGTTTATAAATATTTTTTTGATGAAAAGGAAAGTCTTGATTTCATTTTCAATAATGTTTTTAAAACGAATTTAAAAAGATCATTTTATAGTTTTTTGTAAAAGAATGGGGTTTAATTTAGAATGAGATATGTGTTTTTCTCTTGAAATTTGATTCTTGGTTGTTTTGGTTATAGGTTAAAATTAGAAAATTATTTTTTTATTTATTTAATTTTAAACTAGAATTTATTAATTTTTATGAAAGAGGAATTGCATAGAATCCTTGGTAAGATCCAACTGGTAATGTTCTCTCAAACCCTACATGCACAGTCTTTTTCTATGTATATAAAGTCTTATTATATATATGTTCTATGTTTCAACTATATATTGAAGTTTTTTGGGATTTAGATGGTGAGTGGGATGTGGTGAGAAACATTAGTTTTCATGGATATGGCCATGTGGTATGGTTCGGTTTTTATATTCTATTTATTTTAGACTTTCTTTTGAACTAGTTTTATCCACAATAGGCATGACTTTAATATGATGGGTTAGATTCTTATTTTTCCATTCCATGATAGTTTATTCATTTATTTTTCTTGGGTGAATTCATTCCCAGGATTGTGTTTTATGATTCATAAGAACTAGTTACAAGCCCATGGGAATATGAAAAGCCTTTTAGATATAGTAGATAGTTAGACTATGTATTGGGTCAATATAATCTAGGGTTAGTTCATTACATGATACCATATTCACTCATGAATCCTATTTATATATCTTCAGAGAAACTATAATATAGTCCCCTATTCAAGAATACCCTCATGAAGCTCCTTGACATATTTTCTTATCCATCATAGAGCATTATCATATTTATGACTCCTCTCAAAAATATCATCAGTATATCCATGTAGAAATCAAGTTGTAGTACCATCCCCTAATCACAGTAATGAATCTACTAATAATATTCTGATGGAATCCATGGATTAATATCACATTCATTCCCACTCTCTATTTCCATATCAGTATATCCCAGTGTTAATAATGATGCATTCATATACACCTACTTGGACATCTAAATACCGTCATCTTATTCTGGTGGAAATGATGAGGTGGGACCATATTCCTTACAACTATCAAGAATATCATAGGCATATATTGATATTAATAAATAATTAAGCCCATATCCGAATACTTGTTCACAAATCCCATCATAAGATTCTAGTGATAGATAAGGAGTAACATAGGAGGGATTCCACTCATGAGGTTTGTAATTCATACTATATAACACCAATCATGAACAATATTCCAACCCATGTACCCTAACAAAGAATGTCCAAAAGTATTTTTTTGAGGTAATATGAAATCCAGAAGTATTTCCATTCCTCTATAGACACTGATATTCTTGATGTTCTTTGAATTATTTCAATAGAGAACTAGGAATCTTATAGTAATTCATTAATAGGTGAAGAATTAAATGAACATAGAGGTCCTCCAAAGGGTACCATGACTAGTAATCATATATGTACTCCCCAAAAAAAATTCATAAAGGTCTATCCGACATTTATAAGAATATAAAGCACTTATTTTGTCTTTATAATTCCACTTACATATTTTTTTACTACCGTAGGAAGATCAATCGTTATGGGGTCCTCCCCTTACCAACACATCCATTACTAGTATCCACAGAGGCCCAACCCATGAGGACCAATATATGAACTACATATGTTTTAACCCTAGTAAATGTTGTAGAGTTTCTCCCAATGAAAATGAGAACAACCAAAGTAGAGGTCCTCCACATGAATGTGAGTTTGAAATCAGAAACTGTGGAGTTCCTCCCCATGTTTCTCATTACAAAGGATCACGTGACAATTATTTATTATCTCAACATGAATTCCCTCTTCGTGTTATGTTTTATAAAAATTTACTTCATGCTCAGAGGGACTTGAAAAACTGAGGTTGGTTGCACTAGCTGCCTCATCATCAATCATGGATGTATCATCCTAGTGAAAAGATAATTTTAGGTAAAGATCATCATCCAAGCCTCTTATAGATTAGTTACCATTTGATAAAACTAAGGAGGACACGAATGATCCTACTCACAATAAAAAAATTATAGGGAAAAAATCTTTATAGTTATATCAGGTTAAAGAGAAAAACAGAGGGAAGGAATAAAGTGACATGTTCATACGGGAAGAGTTAGTCAAAGACATAATAACAAAAATGTTTTACCCATATCCATCCACCAATGTAACATATATGAGGAATTAAAATAATAATTCTTACATTATGCATGACATAAATTATGGGAGAAACTTCTCTATCTCTATATACAACAACCATATTATGTATAGTATCTCAATAATCATTATAATCTATATGATATTTCTTTCACTATCGACCTATCCATTATTTTAGTGGCCCAAAAATCAAATTATTAAAAGATTTTTGGATTTATTTAGTATAACTACAAGATAATTATAAAGTCACTTCCATATATAGTAACTTATTCCTTTTCTGAAATTTATATCAGAGGATTGGGTGAGTATGGATATTTTCATTTCATCTAACTCACTATACAATAAGGGCTATCAGGTAAAATATCTTACAATTTCATCACATTAAAAAAGTTCTTGGGCCCTTGATTTTTATATGTCTGTTGGTATGTCTAAATAAATCCTACCATTCAAAAATCCTAGAATAATCAATCTCAGTGGGAACAATCCATTGATTGAATCCTACATCAGGCTTCAAATAAGTTCAAACAGACCGCTTGTTTGAAGAAATAAAGGAAAACATTATTAGGAATCCTGTTGTGGTGAGAATTTCACACCTTTAAAAGGTTTCACATTAATTCCATGTCCAAAAAAGTCCTATAAATACAAAAAATCAGTGATAATATATACCTTAATAGGATTATAAGAGATGTGCGAGCTTATAGGTTTGTGTTAATTCTACTACCACCCCACACAAAGGATAATAAAATTCATATAGGATCCATGATATTATGGTAATAGATATGAGTCCACCCCATACCATAGGGTTGGGTAAATTATTACCTCCTCATCTTCATCTTCCAAGAGTTAGGTTTTTCCCAACTAGGAGAAACATTATAAGAAATTTCCCTCAAAATTTCTTCAACATATTTATTTATCTCACTCATTGGTAGAATGTTTTAAAACATAATGTAGACTCCCTTGGGATCACCATTCATAGACCACTTCCTAGAGAACAATGATGATAAATGGTGAACCATAGAAGGGTCTAAAAGTTAAAGTTGTCCATCAATAATCTAGATAAATAGAGGATTATTATTTTTCATTATATTATTATTAAAAGGGAGAAAATCATATGACTACTATGGAATATATGATTATAAAATAATAATTTTCTACTTCTTGTTGATTAATATTATTGGAATTATAACCATATATAACATAGATAATGACACTTCCCTATAAGAATACATCGATGAGGTATCCATTTCAAATATAGTCTACATTGAAACCTAAGCAAATGTATGGACACATAACATTAGATAAAGACTCATGACTTGGGAGATCCTATGAACTTTCATTTATTTCCATATAGGTGAGAATATGATAAGGAAAAAAGAAAAATTGTGGCTATGTCTCACACACCACCAAAATAATTATATCTTCTCTCAACCTTGGAGAGTATTTATTAATTTGATATTTCTCTAGAGAAGCTGAATAAAATCAATGATTAACTACTGAAAGGGAAAATTACTACTATGTTCAACTCCCAATGAATGTAAAATATATCTCCTTGTATGAATACCCATCAAAAAGATAGATCCAATGAACACATAAGAGCATATTCTTGTCACCTAGATAAGACAATACTTATAAAACAAGTTTACCTAAATGTGGAAACTATGGAATGTTAATAATTACCTATATTAGAGAATAAATCACCTTCATTTAATGTGATATACCCATATAAAACATGGTCTATATATAAAAAATATAAATAGTAGTTATCACAATATATTAGGCTCCACCCACATTTTCCGTTCATGAATTCTCACAAGAACAGTCCCATAATAACCTATTGACTCCATTGAGTCTCATTCTACTTAAACAGAAGCCATAGAAGAGAGATATACACCTATGCATCTATATAGGAAATAATTTTTTTAGTGCGTGTATTTGGCCAATTCATCACCCCAACTATTAGAACCATATATATTTGGTATTAAATGAAATGGGAAACCTAGTAAAAATCACATGAATTTTACATCTCGATGCAACCACAGTAATGGAACTCTATAGTAGTATGAATAATTAATTGTTATATTCTTCTAAAAAACATTGTATGGACCAACATTCATTTGTTATATAAATAATACATCTCAGACAGTCACTAACTATGTTGAACTATGTTGCTTCTTTCATTTCTATTTCATCTATACACTGAGGAAGATGATGATACATGAAAATCATATTGAAAAAATGTGAAAATGAGAGTACCAGAGACATCATTGGCCGGTAGAAAGTACTATACTATTACTTGAATATACAATTTACTTAACTTTGTATTTTGTAAAATTTCCTAGATAATATCAATTATGAAATGTAGATTCCACTCATTCTCTTGAAGTACCATGGTGGTTTCAAGTATTTTTCATCAATCGAATAGTGATTGGAGGATATAAATCCTCATTATAATTCAATGACCTGGTCGACACCATCATCACAAAGAAACATACATGGTAAATAAAAAATTGAAAATTTTATGCTTAATCTAGTGTTGGTTCTATACCTAATCCCAAACTCTCTCAATATCATGTGATTCTTCCTATTAAACAAAATTGGTATCAAAATCCCCCATTTTGGAGGGAAAGAAGAAGAAAAATCATAACTAAAATCATTTTTTGTAAAAATAAGTCTTATTAATTTGAAATGAAACATATTATGGGGATATTCATGGAAACCATAGAGTAATATAGAATCAAGTATCTAGATGGTAGAAACCCCAATGAATTCAAGATAAATGATAACCCCAATTATTTACCCTTCCAACAAATGTTTGGGACAAACATTCACTATTGATTTTTCTTCAAGGATAGAATATAAATGATGGTTGAATGTGGTCAGATAAAGACTTGTAAACCCCTGGGGTTGGTGGAATCTATATTTTCTATAATACTGTCACAACCCGTCCCCCGAGGCATGTGTTGTGACTACCCCAAACCCGCCTTCCATAGGCCAAGGGCTGGCGACTCGCACTGAAGGCATATTCCCTAAAACATGGGAGGCATTGCCTTTATAACCTGTAACAATCACAACCAAGCACACAACAAGATATAAACTCAAGTAATCTGAATAGTAAACAGAGGGAGTACAGTTAGTAAATAGGGGCTAGAATACAAGTCCAATTAGAAAGTACATGGAAAAATGGAAAGTACACGACAACAAATAGGTGGAAACAAGCTCCTGGATCATCCCCCACAGATCCAACATGAAGGGTAATTATGCTCACGAACAACCGTCTCTGCAGTTCGCCTTGTCTAACATCCACCTCCAAGCTACCTCTAGTCTCGGTACCCTCATCCTCAGTCAGCGATGTCCGTCGTCTTCACCAAACACAACGAAGTGCGGGCATAGCCTATGCATTGGTGAGTATAAAGACACCCAGTAGGGAACCCGATACCCTCAATGTCTCACAAAATCCACAAATGATAAACCACAATGAATGGATACAACTGATAACCCTACTTAGGTATATGCCAAAACATATACCTATGTTATCACGTAAACCCATCTGAATCATGGGGAAAACATAGAGTCCATCTTCAAAGCCCTATGCTCAATTAATCCACAAAGGAAGTAATACCATGAAGGAAAATACCACACAGGTATTCCACACATAAAAATATCACCAAGGTATTACCATGAAGGAACGTACCACATAGGTACAAAAACCATCTCACACTTGGTATAACTTAAGTACAGTAAAAGAGATGAATAGATGTAACTACTGAATCATATTACTCTATTAAGAGGCTCTTCTGCTGACCCACATAGGATCGATGAGTGCTAACCCACACAGGATCGCATGGTTCTGACCTAGACATGATCGCTCGGTGCTGACCCACACATGATTGCTAGGTGGTGACAAACACATGATCGCTCTTCATTCTTCATGTCACAGCCTGCTTGTTGGTTCATGCACTAGGATTTCTCATGTCCGAGAGGGTACACTCTTCAAGATACTGGTTGATACTAAATCTACCACGATGTCTCATGAAGAAGTATCACAAAGGACCTTCAAATCATAGGGCTCTCAATGCATCAGACGACGTGTCAATCGAATGCCTGGTCTGTGAGTTATTAGCCTTTTAGTCTCAAGGTCCCGGTTGGATTCATGCTGGATCCAACCCGACCATTTTCCAACATTATGAAAAACTCCAGTGGGATATACCAAAGGGGTTGTCTTGCTCCAAGGTTTATATCCCCACTAACGGTTTGTCAAACGGACGTTTGGTGCCATAGTTATGATCATTAGAGCAAAAAGCTCATAGCTAGTCCAAGTGTGGTCCGACCCGGCCAGGTACGACCTGACCCAATTTGGGTCGACCCGGCCCGACCCGATGGGTCCGGCCCGCACTCGGTGCCCCGGCCCGCTGGGCGGTCCGGTAGGTCGTGAGGGGATGGAGGGACCGCGGAGGCTGTGAGAGGCAGCGGGGGGTCGTGGAGGCCGCGGGAGGCCATTATAGGGACCCAGGCCTTTTACATATAACATTTCATTATTTTAAGCATAATTAATCATCATAGTACATGCCAAGTATCGTTAAGTCTAATGTATTGGAAGACTAGGTATATATAACATAAAACCTAGGACTAAAAAAACTTCTTTATTTAATCTCCATAATTTGCTTCTAACATCCTTTGTGCTCTTACATCTGCATAGGGTACCATGGGAAACACATGAACAAAGGGGATGAGCTAAAAATCCTAGTAAATGAATGAACATAAAGATACATCTCAAGAACATGAGTTAGGAGGCATGACATATTGATATTGAAAGCATGAAACTTATAAAATCATTTAATATAAGCATTAGATCTTATAAAAATGGAATCATATAAATGTAGAAGAATTATAAATCATATCTTTATTATAGGTCAAGGGTAATCGCCAATCCTGTTTCCCATTTCAGTACGGGTCAAGGCTAACCGCCAATCCCGTTTCACATCGCATCTCATGAGACTTATCCTTACCCAATGCATTGGAGTGCTATCTGGGAACACCCATCTTAACATATTAATTAATATTCTTTCCACATAAATAATATTACCACATAAATAATCATATATAATAAACCTTACATAAACATAAGGTTACCCATGGAATGAATTGGGTACCACAATCATGACATAAAACATATCCAATGGGCGTATCATGAAAGTGTCCATGAAAGGAAGTGATTAGATCATACATGGAAATTAATAGGGTAAAATAGGAATATAACATGGTAATTGGTGTCAAATATAAGTTACCACATATAAAAAATGTTTTTAGAAACATTAGTAATAAAACATTTTTGTGCGGTTTTAAGGAAAACACTCCAGAGATTATCAAATAGAAAAGACTACATTATTTTATATAAAACCATAATTTAACAAAGATGGGTTTCATAATAAAAATACTGATTTTATAAATACACTGTGGTTTTAAAACATAGGATATAGTGTAATTGAAATTTGGGTAAAAATTTAGGAAGTCCCCTTAAAACAGGTTGGCTTATCAGGAAGCTTTAAGGATGGAATCATTCAAAATCATGTATATACCTAAAATAATGTAATGAAATGGTCTTGATATAAGAATATTTTACAACTAATCATAATTCATAATACTCACACATATGGATAATATAATGCCATTTTGAAAGCAGGATAAGGCAACCCGAAAGAACAAAGAAGGTTCGGGTAGAATTCATTATGATTTTATCAGCATGGTGTCGGGTGTGACCAAGAGGGATTTGTGAGAGACAAATGGGGTATCTCATCACTTATAAATTCATAAGGAATTATGGTTTAGGTTCTTAAACATACCCCATCATTTTATAGTACACATATAAAGGCATAGAATAGAGGACATTCTTGATTAAGAGAGAAAAGGAGAGGATCCCTTGCCTTAAATCTGTTGGTGTTCATCACTTGTTATTAATGACCTGAATAAAAAAATTAGGATTATTAATTCATAATTACAGAACCTATTATATATGTAATTTATTTTTTATAACCCTTTGTAGTTCATTCATAGCCTTTTTGATTAGTTATAAGATTCAATTTCATTGTTCAGGCACGTTTGATTACTTGGATTTAACAGATCTGTTCACTTATATTCAAGTTTGGATTATAAGAAAGATGAAATTGGTTGTCCAAAATTGAAGTTAAATTATTTAGTTCATATCCATTAGATTAAATGGTTTTAATTTTAATTAGGTTACTTAGATTGATGTTGAATTATTATGTATATAACCTTAGTGATAAATGTTTTTGTTATTCGGTGGGTTTGATTACAAAGAATGTGTTTTTCATTAAAACTTAATTCCATTTGTACCAAAAGATTAAAGAACCAAAAATAGGATATATTACATATATAATAATTTGGTTCAACCATAACACAAATGGTTTCATGAACAGAATTAAAGATTATAATAGAAATTTATAAATCATTTTCCTTGAATGTGCTTAATTAGCACCTCTCAAACAGTGCTTTCTTTTCTTTCAAATAAAAGGGTGGGGAAAGGGAGAAGATAATGAAATATATTACTAGCATGAAGAAATTCCATTACTTTTATGTTACTAGATTTATCAAACTATTTTATTGAATGGATTTGAGGAAGGAAAATAAAAAAGAAAGGAACTTAAAAGAAAAGAAGAAATTTGGAAAGTGGAATTTACCTCTTGAGACTTCCTCCTTTGAGAACCTCTTAAGGGGCGAGTTATTGGTATTTTGAAGAGGCTGAGATAATTTGGACGTGGCGGAATACCTTGGAGAGATTTTTGGTCAGAATTTAGAGAATTCTTGGTGCTTGAGAGGAGTGGAGAGAAGAGGGAGTGAAGGGGGGTTTTATAGTGGAGGACAGGAGGGATTTCATGATATTATAATCATTAATTTATTATTTCTTGAAAAGAAAAGGAGTAGTAAGTATTACATGACCATGAATAGAATATGGGTCATGTGAATTCTAATGAAGTGGTATTACATCAGCAGAGCATCATCGATGACTCAATTAATCCATTATTTTCCATTTATTGTAAATTATCGGATTCAACTATTCATAAAAAATTCAAGTATTTCAAAGAAATCCAAAAAATTCACCCTAACCATTTTTCGACATGTAGAATCCAAAAATTAATTCCATTTTTCAAAAACAATTTTCTAAATATGATTATTTTAATATTTAATTAAAATAATAATTTATTACCAAAACCAGTTTTAAAACATTCAATAACTCATTCTAAAATACAGGTATATCATACTTCAAACTTGAATATTATTTTTATACCACCATAGGTGATGTTACTATTCATTAGGGTATATCACTATTCATAAGGGTATGTTACTATTCAATATGGTATGTTACAATTCACCAAAAATTATTTTTGTTTCATTAGACTCTAAAAAACATCTTGAACACAACCGTGTATGTCATATTTTTAAAATTCCATACACAGAAGTGACAAACTTATGTTTAAAAGTAACTTATCACTTAGTAGTTCATTATTATGTGATTTTATGGAATATTTATAAGAATGGAATTTCCATTAAAAACATTGGGTCGTTACATTCTTCCCCCCTTAAGAAATTTCGCCCTCTAAATTTCATTTTACATTATAGGCCAAAAAAAATATGTGGAAACTTTTCCTTCATTGATTCCTCCAGTTCCCGTGTTACTTCATCACTCTTACGGTTCCTCCACGACAATTTGAAAATATGATTTGTCTTGTTGCGTAGAACCTTATCTCTCCAATACATAATCTTTACTGGCTGCTCCTCATAGGAGAGATCATCTTCCAACTGCACCACCTCTGAGTTTAGTACATTTGAGGGATCAGGCATGTACTTCTTTAAGAGTGATACGTAAAAAATGTCATGAACTTGAGCCATATTCGGTGGATAGTAAAGACGATAGGCCATGACTCTTACTCGGTCATGTATATCAAATGGGCCAATATACCTTGGGCTTAGCTTCCCTTTCTTCCTGAATCGCATGACTCTCTTCCATTGAGATATTCGAAGGAAGAATTTTTCTCTAACATCGAACTCAAAGTCCCTTCGACGGTTGTCAACCTAACTCTTTTTCCAACTTTGAGAATCTTTGATGTGTTTCTGGACGACTTGAACCTTCTCTATCATCTCTTGAACAAGATCAGGTCCAAGTAGCTCTCTTTCTCACACTTCATCCCAACAGGTTGGAGTTCTACATCGCCTTCCATACAGAGTTTCATATGGAGCCATATGAATATTCGAGTGGAAGCTATTTTTGTATGAAAACCCAACCAATGGGAGATGTTGATCCCATCCACCATTGAATTCTAGAGAGCAGGCTCTAAGCAATTATTCAAGCGTCTGAATAGTTCTTTCAAACTGGCCATCAGTTTGGGGGTGATAGGTCGTGCTGAAATTTAATTAAGTACTCAAAAAATGTTGAAGGATCTTCCAGAATTTAGATGTGAACCTTGGATCACGGTCAGAGACAATTGAGAGTTGAACACCGTGCAGTCTCACCACTTCCTTCACATATAACTTTGCAAGTTGTTCAAGCGAGAGATCTTATGGAATAGCGATGAAATGGGATGTATTGGTGAGTCGGTCAACCAAAACCCATATGGTATTATTTCCCTTTGACATCTTTGGGAGACCCGTGACAAATTTCATAGTAACATTTTACCATTTCCACATGGGTATAGGAAATGGCTACATCATACCTTTGGACTTTTGTCGCTCAGATTTAACTTGCTGACATACCAAGCTCCTTGATATATATTCTGCAATCTCCTTCTACATTGTATCCCACCAGAAGTGTTCTCGGAGATCACAATACATTTTGGTACTCCCTGGATAGATAGAGAAGGGTGGGCTATTTGAATCATTCAATAGCTCCTTCTTTATATCTGGATTAGATGGTACACATAATCATGTCCCAAATTGAAAGACTCCTTCCTAATAAATTTTGAAATCAGAGGATTTCCCATTTTTAACAGCTGCCACCCTTTTCTAAATTTCCACATCCTTTCATTGAGAAATCTTTATTTTCTCCATGAGGGATGATTGAGAAATCATTTGAGAAAGGATTGATGATGTTCCTCCCTTAATTATTCCCATGTCTATCTTTTTCAAATAAAATAAGATCAAATCCTTTCCAATTCTCATCATTGATAAAGATGTAGGATCCTTTATACTTAGAGCATCTTCCACCTTGTTTTCCTTACTAGGATAGTAGTGGATTGAGCAGTCATAATCCTTGATGAGATCTATCAAACATCATTGGTTAATATTAAGCTCATTCTGTGTGAATATATATTTGAGACTCTTGTGGTCAGTATATATCTCACATTTTCCCCATATAGATAATGCCGCCAGATTTTCAATGCAAAGATCACAGCCTCCAACTCCAGATCATGCGTGGGATATTTTTGCTCATGGATTTATAGCTGCCTTGAGGAATAGGCTATGATTATATCATTTTGCATTATCACACAACCTAATCCCTTCATAGAAGCATCACTATACACCACAAAGAGTTCTCCACTTGAAGGGAGTGTGAGTACCGGCATAGTGATAAGACTCTTTTTTCAACTCCTTGAAACAGTGTTCACATTCCTGTGTCCAGACGAACTTTACTCCATTCCGTGTCAGCTTGGTCTTTGGGTTTGACAATCGTGAAAAGTTCTTTATCAATCATTTATAATACCCAGATAGACCTAAAAATCTACCTATCTCTATTACTGAAGTTGGCCTCGGCCACTCTTCAATTTCCTTCATCTTGGAAGGGTCCATAGATATCCATTTTCTGGTGATAACATTCCCCAAGAATGATACCTCCTCCATCCAGAACTCACATTTAATGTACTTTCCATACAACTTCTCTCTTCTCAATTTCATTAACACAGTTTTCAAATGCTCCTCATGTTCCTCCTTGATCTTGGATTATATCAGAATATCATCAATAAAACCACCACAAATTTGTCAAGGTAATATCTAAAGACTCTATTCATTAAATCCATTAAAATTGATGGAGAATTATTGAGTCCAAAGGGCATCACTATGAACTCATAGTGTCCATACCTTGTTTGAAAGGCAGTCTTGGTAATATCTTCCTTCCTCACCTTTAGTTGGTGATATCCCGACTGAAGGTCCACCTTAGAGAAATAACTATCCCCACAATGGTGATCGAACAAGTCATATTTCCATGGAAGGGGATACTTGTTCTTTATAGCGATTTTATTGAGCTCACGATAATCAATGCAGAGGCACATTGATCTCTCTTTCTTCTTGACGAAGAGGACTGGATCACCCCACGGTGAAGCACTCGGGCGTATAAAACCCTTCCCCATATTCTCCTGTAACTGCTTCCTCATCTCTTCCATCTCTACGGTGGCCATTCTGAAAGGTTTCTTTGAGATTGGCAGAGATCCAGGGAGATGTTCAATTTCGAACTCAACCTCTCGGTCAGGGGGAAGACCAGGAAACTCTTTGGGGGAATACATCAGTGTAATCCCTCCCGATGGGAATGTCTTCAAGCATGATTCTCTCCATCATATCAATAATTTGAGCTAGATATTCATGCTCATAAGGAAGAAATATCCAAACTTGAGACGATGATTCGAAAGGAGTTCCATCTTTCTCATTTCACTTTAAAAGAATCGAAGAATTATTTGGGATGTGAAGAGTGATCTCCCTTTCCCGGCAGTCGATATTGTCTTTTTCTAAAGACAACCATTCCATTCCTAAGATAGAGTCAAACTCCACCAATGTAAGTATGATAGGATTTTATGGGAGGTTCAGTCCACAAACGTTAATCGGGGAGGTGTTATAAACCCTGGACGCAATGATTTCCCAATTCATTGTTTTCACAGAAAACGTTTCCTACAAATTTTGAGGTGGTGTTTTAATAGTTTTACAAAACATGCAAGATATGAAAGAATGTGTAGAACCAGAATCAAATAGTACGTTCACTATTCTTGAATGAATAAATAGCATACCTGTCACCACATAGTTTTCTGGCTCTACCTTAATTGTAGCTATAGCATAACCTCTTCCTTGTTTCCTTGGAGGTTGTTGCTGATTGCCTCTGACAACCCTCGGCTTAGGGCAATTGTTTTCATAATGCTCATGCTCCTTGCAGTTAAAACAATGCACTGCAAGCTGAGTGTTGATATGAACCTTCCGTTCTTCTTTAACATTAGTAGGATTTTTCATATCCCTTCGGCAGTTCTTGGCCAGATGACCAAACATTCTACATTTGAAGTAATTCCAGGTTCCCTTAATGTAGTCACCACGATGCTTCTTCCCCCACTTCTTGCAAAGGGGAAAGTGAGGCTTTTTTCCATCATGGTATTTGTTTGATGAACCACCAATTTTTTTCTCCATTTTTTTCTTCTTGTCACTAGGCCCATGATACCACTGAGAGTCTCCCATCTCCATTTCAACCATGAGGCCACAACATAAAATCTCCTCATTGCTATCGAAGTCTCGAATTTCAAACACCTTTTGCAGACTTGGCTTTAGTACTCTAAATAAGTGATCTACCTTGATTTCGGTGTTCATGACAAAGCCAGAGGCGTACATTGCAATCCTTGTAAAGTTCACTTCATATGCCCTAATGGAATCATCTTCATTCAGCTTGAGTCCAAGGAACTCTCTTTCCACCTTGAGATGGAGGGTTCAAGGAAAATATTTGTTGAAAAACATCCTCTTGAATTCCTCCTAATTAATGGAATCAATTTCTTCTTGGGACATCATATTCTTTAACAGTTTCCACCACTGATCAGCTTCCCCATCAAAACAATAGACTGTCATTACAACTTTCTCTTCTTCCGAGCAATGGAGGACAGAGAAATTATTTTTAATGGAGTTAATCCATTGTTCTACGACGAGGGGATCAGAAGGCCCTCTTAACATGGGAGGCCTTTTCCATATAAAGGATTGTACGACAACTTTCTATTTTCTTTTGAGGAGGGGGACATTCCACCTGATTCAAGTTATTATTCATAACTCTAGCCAACTGAGCAAGTACTTCCTTGAAGTTTTGAGCACCTACTTCCATCACATCAGGCATGTCATTAGGGCAATCATTACATTGCCTATCACATTGATTGTTGAATGTGTTCTTATATTTCCCTCCATTAACTATGAAAAAGAACGTATAATTATGGATCTTGAATACTTATCTATTGAGCATAAACATGAATCTTTTAACATTAAAGGATTAACTTGTAAAGAATAAGTACATCATAACTTGTGATTCTTTAGGTTTATATCTAGGTTATCCTTGATCTATTTCTCAACTTATATTCTTATGGTCTTTTTTGTCCCTTAATAATGGTTTGTACTATGCTCGTGAATCTACCAAAGCATATCCCCCGGGAGTGTCATAACCAAGAGTGCATCAAGGCCCGTTATTGTGCACCCATTCCCGTATGAGTCTAGCACGAAGTGGTGTTTTCAGGTTATACCCCTAGATACATCTATGCTAGAGCCACCTCTACCTGCTCGTATCCAGACATGGATGTATTTTCTTGATAAACCACTTACTCTATACTCACCAAAATTTAGGATTGTTTTCTCATACATAGTCTCATCCTTAAGGTTCTCACTAAGGTTCTCTATTCCTAATCTCCAAAAATAACTAGACCATCCTCTGATACCAAATCTAGCGACCTGAGCCTTTAACATATAACATTTAATTATTTTATGCATAATTAATCTTCAGAGTACAAGCCAAGGATTGTTAAGTCCAGTGTCTTGGAAGACTAGGTACATATAACATAAAATATTGGAATAAAAAAAACATCTTTATTTAATCTCAAAAAAAAGATTCAAACTTCCTTGGATCTCTTACATCTGTATTGGGTACCTTGGGGAACACATGAATGAAGGGGATGAGCTAAAAATCCTATTAATGGAATGAACATAAGGATACATCTCAAGCGCATGAGTTAGGAGGCATGACATAATGATATTCAAAGCATGAAACTTATAAAATCATTTAATATAAGCATGGGATCATATAAACCCAGAATCATATAAATGTCACAGAATCATAAATCATATCTTTAGTACGTGTCAAGGATAACCGCCAATCCCGTTTCCCATTTCAGTACGGGTCAAGGCTAACCGTTAATCCTGTTTTACATCGCATCTCATGAGACTTATCCTTACCCAATGCATTGAAGTGCTATCTGGGAAAACCAATATCAACATATTCATGAATACTCTTTCCACATAAATAATATTTCCACATATATAATCATACATAATCAACCATACATAAACATAAGGTTACCCATGGAATGAATTGGGTTCAACAATCATGACATAAAACATATCCAATGGGCGTATCACAAAAGTGACCATGAAAGGGAGGGATTTGAACATAC
Source organism: Viscum album (assembly GCA_963277665.1). Lineage (NCBI taxonomy): Eukaryota > Viridiplantae > Streptophyta > Magnoliopsida > Santalales > Viscaceae > Viscum > Viscum album. Next base: position 265,810,003 of record OY728132.1, on the reverse strand, counting down.
ATGGAAAATAATAGGGTAAAATAGGAATTTAATATGGTAATTTGTGTCAAATATAAGTGAACACATATATAAAAATGTATTTTCGAAACATTTTCATAAAAACATTTTTGTGCAGTTTTAAGGAAAACACTCTATAGATTTTCAAATTGAAAAGAGGACATTATTTTATATAAAACCAGAATTGAACCAAGAAGGTTTTAATAATAAAAATAATGATTTTATAAATAAAATTATGTTTTAAAACATAGGATATAGTTCACTTGAAATTTGGGTAAAAATTTGGGAAGTCCCCTTGAAACAGGTTGGCTTATCGGAATGTTCTGAGGGAATATTTCAAAATCAGGTATCTCCCCGAAAAAATGCGATGAAAGGGTCTTGGTAAAAGAATAATTTAAAACAAACCAGAAGTCATAATACTCACATATATAGATAAGATAACACCATTTTGAAAGAAGTATAAGGTAACCCAAAAGAATAATGAAGGTTTGGGTAGAATTTGTTACGATTTTATCAGCATAGTGTCGTGTGTGACCAAGAGGGATTTATGAGAGAGAAATGGGGTTTCTAATAACATATAAATATAGAAGGAATTATGGGTGAGGTTCTAAAACATACCCAATAATTTTCTAGTACACATATAAAGGTATAGTATAGGGGACAATCTTGATTAAGAGAGAAAAGGAGAGGATCCCTTACCTTAAATGTGGCGGTGTTCCTCACTTGTTATTAATGACCCAAATAAACAAATTAGGATTGTTAATTAATAATTAAAGAAACTCTTCTATGTGTAATTTATTTATTATAACCCTTTTTGGTTTATTAAAATCCTTTTTGATTAGTTATAAGGTTCAATTTTATTGTTCGAGATCGTTTGTTTACTTGGCTTTAAAAGATCGGTTCACTTATATTCAAGTTTGGATTTTAAGAAAGATGAAAGTGGTTGTACATAATTAAAGTTAAATTATTTAGTTTATATAATGAATATTACATGGTTTTAATTTTAATTACGTTACTTAGAGTGATGTTGAATTACTACGTAAATAACATTAGTGATAACTGTTTTTGTTATTCGGTGGGTTTGATTACAAAAAAAGTGTTTTTCATTATATCTTAATTCCATTTGTACCAAAAGATTAAGGATCCAAAAATAGGATATATTAAATATATAATATTCTGGTTCAACCATAACACAAATGGTTTCATAACCAGAATTAATGATAATAATAGAAATTGATAAACTTTTGTCCATGAATGTGCTAAATTAGCACATCTCAAACGGTGATTTCATTTCATTCAAATAAAAGGGTGGGGAAAGGGAGAAGATAATGAAATATACCACTATCATGAAGACATTTTAGTAAATGCATGTTTCTTGATTTATCATAATATTATGATGAAGGAAGGTGAGGAAAGAAAATAAAAATGAAATGAACTTAAAAGAAACGAAGAAATTTTGAAAGAAGAATTTACCTCTTGAGACTTCCTCCATTGAGAACCTTTTAAGGGGAAAGGTCATGGTATTCTGGGGAGGATGGGAGCTTCTGTACATGGGGGAGGACCTTTGGGAGAGGTTTTAGCAGAATTTAGGGAAGGCTTGGATCTTGAGAGGAGTGGAGAGAAGAGGGAGTGAGGGGGGGGGGGTTATAAGGGAGGAGATGAGGGATTTCATGATATTATAATCATTAATTTTTTATCTCTTCCCAAGATAAGGAACAGTAAGTATTACATGAAAAATAATAGTAAATGGGTCATGTTAATTTGAACCAAGTAAGCTTACATCATCCGAGAATCATCGATGACTCGATTAATCCATTATTTAGCATTTATTGTAAATTATCAGATTCTACTATTCATCAAAAATTCACATATTTCAGAAAAATCCCAAAAATTATCCCTAACCATTTTTCGATGTGTGGAATCCAAAAATTAAGTCCATTTTTCAAAAATAGTTTTCTAAATATGATTACATTAATATTTCATTAAAAAAATAATTTATTATCAAAACCAGTTTTAAAACATTCATTAACTCATTCTAAAGTATAAGTATATCGTACATCTAACATAAATATTATTTTTACAGCACCATAGGTGAGGTTACTATTCATTAGGTTATATCACTATTCATAAGGGTATGGTAATATTCATTATGGTAGGTCACTATTCACCAAAAATTATTTTTGTTTTATTAGACTCCAAAAAACATCTTGAACACAACCGTGTAAATCAGATTTTCAAAATTCCAAACATAGAAGTGACAAAATTATGTTTAATGGTCACTTATCAATTAGTAGTTCATTATAATGTGATTTTATGGGATATTTATAAGAAGGAAATTACCATTAAAAACATTTGATCATTACAGTTGTGAGGGCACGGAGGTCCGCAGAGGGACCTGAGGTAGCAGGGCGGTGTGGTGAGACCGTTGGTGCCATGGGTGTCGTGAGGCAGTGGAGGCCATGGGGGCCACGGGGCGGCACGCTGCCGTGTGTGCCATGGGGTCACGAAGGGCCACAGGGCGGCGATGCAGCGCGGTGAGACCGTGGGTGCCGCAGGGTGGCGAGAGGTTGCTGGTGTCGCGGGGTGGCAGAGGTCGGGGGTTCCGCGGTGCGACGAGGCCATGGGGAGGCACGGGGGCCATGGGGCAGTAGAGGCCGCGAGCGGGGGAGGCCGCGAGGCGGTGGAGGATGCTGGAAGCGGAGTCCATGGGGCGGTGGAGGCTGCTGGCAGCAGAGGCTGCTAGCAACGGAGGCCCATTAGAGGCTACAATGGATGGGGGGCGGCAATGGCCATGGGGTGGCGTCGTCTCCTTCATCGCGGAAAGTGGTGGTGTCGTCCATTGTTCCCGAGTTCCATCAGTGCCAAGCATCGGCACCAATCACGGTCACCTTTGTTAAGAACACACCAATAACGAATAGCAGCAGAGGGGCCGTCCCATGTATATTTGGCACGCACCCTTCGCGTTAGGGCGGTATCAAGTGGCTCAACAAAATCATAAATCATGAACATCAAACTATAAAATTTCATACAAATTGTGGATCAACTCCTTTTGGTTGATTAGCATTCGAAATGCTATCCAATAAAGTGGAATTTAATTTAGAAAATTCATGAACTCAATAACAGCCTCAGGATTGTTGATGGAGATCGTGAGATGAAAATGGTGAAGGTGAAGAGAGTGCCAACGATCATCGCTTCCACGGTCATGCTTCAAAAGTCGGTTTGAACGCCGTCCAAGTTCTTCAATCCTGGAGTGCATTATTCGTTGTAGAGCATTCTCCCAAGTTCTCCCCCTTCTCTTTCTCCAACCAAAAATCCCCTCCCAAGAAAATAGGTTCCAACAAAATAAAATAGTTTTTTCCAATTATAAATTGTTGGCACAAATATTAAGTTATATTAATTAATTAATGGAGAGTTGGCATAATTATTTAAAATAGAGTTGGTATAATTGGAGGTTTTACTAGCTCGAGTGGTCACCAACACCGAGAATTCAAGTTGGGAAGTTTTATCCCCTGGTTTTCTTCACCTCCATAGCCTTCACAGGGGAAGGTTATTTGAAGTTAAATAAAAGTTTATTTTAATTTAATTTGTTTTTCATTCCCATGACAAACAAAAAAATTGTCTTTCACCCTCGGCCTACTGCATTCGAGGTGAAGGTATATTTTAGATAATACAGGTGCTGCAAGTTCAAAAGTTCCATTAGATTTTAATTTCAAGCATCGGTTCAAAAGTTAAAAAAACCCACATGTACATTAACTGAACGTACCCGAAAAAAAGTTCAGAAATTCATTCCGGGCGCCACAGGCCTCAGAATCATGTGCCATCAGTGTTCACAGACTCATAAAATTCTGATATATTAATAAAATTAAATGGAAATTTGGGGACTTTACATTCTCCCTACCTCAATGCTTTATTTACTCGTAAGACACGACTCAAACTAGGGGAACAAGTGGGGTACTGAGCATGAATATGAGACTCTTGCTCCCATGTGCTCTCATGGAGGTTCTTCAGCTTCCAACGAACATGCATTAGAGGTACCGACCACCCACGAATGACCTGATCCTATCAATACTCAATCTCTACAGGAACCTCTATAAAAGTCCCCCCATCGTGGACATCCAGCTTACTATGGTCGATGATGGGAGAAGGGTCGTGCACATATCTCCTCATCTAGGATACATGGAAGATGTCATGCACCTGGTGAAACTATGTTGGAAGACATAAGCGGTATGCCACCTCACCAACTCTGCTAAGGACATGAAAGGGTCCAATGAACCTCAGAGATAACTTTCCACCTCAGCTAAATCTTCACAAACCTCATTGAGGTGAGACCAGTAGAAAGATGTGGTCACCATCCTCGAACTCAACAGGTCTCTGTCTCTTGTCGGCATATGACATCTGCATGCTTTATGTAGTCTTCATCCGCTCCTAGATGATTTTTACCTTCTCTGTGGTAGCATGTACCATCTATGGTCCCACTAGTGTTCACTCCCCTAGGTCAGTCCAGCACAAAGGTGATTTGCAAGGATGACCGTACAACGCCTCAAAATGTTCCATCCTAATGGTGGAGTGATAACTGTTGTTGTATGCAAAGTCCACCAAAGGCAAGTGATCCTCCAAACTGCGACTGAAGTTGAGGATGCAAGCATGCGGCATGTCCTTGAGGGTCTGAATGGTCCACTCAGTCTGAGCATCCATATGAGGATGGAAGGTGGTTATCAAACAAAGCTGTTTCCTAAAAGCCTTCTACAACCCCTTCTATACCTTGGATGTAAAAGGTGCATCATGATCGGAGACACTCGATGAGGGTACTCCATGTGACCACACAATTTCATTTACATAAAGGCATCCAATGCTCTCTATTGATCCCTGCTCTCTGATCGGTATGAAGTGGGATAAATTGGTGAGTCGATTGATGGTCACCCAAATCAATTCCTGACCCCTGGATGTACGTGGAAGTCCATTCACAAAGTCCATGGATATCCCATCCCACTTTATCTCTGGGAACTCCAAAGGCTGAACCAAGCCTGATGGTTCCTGATGCTTTGCCTTCAGTTGCTGACAAGTGAGGAACCAAGAGACAAACTCTACAACTATTTTTCTTTCCTAGCCACCAGTTCTGACATTGGAGATACGTTTACATCTTCGCCACTCATAGATGTATTGCTAGAGGGGATGTGTAGAACTCCCTCAACACATCCTCGTCAAATTACATTGGTACAATGGTACGTAATATGAAGAAAATGACATTCTCCTCACCTTCAGAAAATCAATCAGGTGCATGCCCTATGGATATCTGATAACTTCGTGTCTTATAGTTATTGTCCCCACACTACGCCTCCCTGACTCGCTGAAGAAGTGCGAGAGTGACTGTAAGAGACTGCATAAAAACCTCTCCATCAAATTCCATGAAGGATATCTGCAAAGTGGCCAAGTGCTCTGTTGCCTCACCTAGTATTTGTATAACAGATCTCCAGTTGAGTGCATATTCTACAACGTCCCCCTTCATAGGAGTATAGACTATCTCGAAGTCTTAGTCATGAAGGAACTCAAGCCAACATTGACGTCTCAGGTTTGTGTCCTTCTAATAGAAGATATATCTCAGACTCTTGTGATCACAGTACACTATAAAACACTCACCCATCAATTAACTTCGCCACATATTCAAGGATAAGACCACTACTGAAAACTACAGGTCATTGGTAGAGTAGTTCTACTCATGCTATCTCAGCTATCGAGAACCATATGTGATCACTGATCGCTGCTGCATCAGGACACATCTGAGTCTAGTCCCTGATGTGTCGTAGTAGACTATGTACCCTACGAACTCCTTTGGAAGCCTCAAGATGGGGGGAACTAGTCATCCTCTACCTCATCTCTGGACGAATCCGTCGGCATCTCTCTGACCTCATAGAGGGTTTCCCCTTCTTCATCAACGCTAATGAAGGTGATGCAACTCTGGGGAAATATGGCACAAAACTCCAATAGTATCCATCCAAACCCATGAAACTCCGTATCTCCATTACACTCTTGGGTGGCTTCCAAGAAACTACTGCCTCCATCTTCACTGGATCCACTACAACGCCAGCCTATGAGATGATGTGTCCACAGAAAGTGAACCTCGCAGATCCAAAACTGGGACTTCGAGAGCTTTCCATAAAGATGGTTCTCTTGGAGTGTATCCAGTACTACCTTCAAAGGATAGGCATGCTCTTCCTCAGTAGTAGAGTATATTAGAATGTCTTTGAGGAAGACTACTACAAAGTGATCGATGTTTTCCTGGAAGATCATGTTCCTGAGTCCCATGAACACTGCTGGAGCATTGGTTACACCTAATAGCATAACTAAGAACTTATAGTGGTCGTACCGGCATCTGAAAGTCATCTTCTGCACATACTCATCTCGTACTCTGAGCTTGTGATAGCCTGATCTGAGGTCTATCTCAGATAACAATTGTGCACCCTTTAGCTGATCAATGAGGTCGTCAATCCTCGGGAGTGGGTACTTGTTCTTCACAGTCACCGGGTCTAGGTGATGATAGTCAAAAAAAAAGTCTCAATATCCCATCCACTTCTTGGTGAACAAAATCGGGGTTGTCCAACGAGAAACATTGGGCTGGATGAATCCCTCCCCCTGTAAGTCTTCTAGTTGTACTTGTAGCTCTCGAAGCTCCGCGAGAGCCACCTGATATGCTGGTGTAGATATCGGTATCATACCAAGGTACTAGTCAATGTAAAAGTCCACCTCTCTATGAGGACGTATACCCAAAATATCATCAGGGAAGACATTTTCGTACTGGTCCACCACTAAAGGATAACTCAGACTCTCTTTATCAATTTCTCTGAGGGTATGGAAAGCCAACTGATGAGTTATCGGCTGCACTCTCTTCCGGGTAAGTCCATCTTGTGCTACAAAGGATCTATTCTCACCGGTGAAGGTAAACCTAGTCCGATCTGTGTAGACACACCTCACTTTGCACCTAATATAGTAAATATAAGCATGGAATATAGATAATATTTCCATACCCAATATGACATCGTAAGACCTCGACACTGCTACTAGGAGATCCCTGCTGAAGCTATCATCTCCTAGAGTAATCTCACACTTCTAGAACTAGTGTGTTATTGTCAAATCTACGCTTGTAGAAGTCTCTACCAATAAGGATGGAGTCAAAGGCTCTGTTCGAATCTCCGAGATCAAAACGAGTGTAGTGGAAATAAAGGAATGACTGGAACCTATATCTATAAGTACAACTGCTAAGGTGGAATAGACACAGATCATACCTCATATCATCTCTGGAGCACCATGATCATAAGCATTAGTGGCCTGGAGCTTAGATCATCCCTATCCTCTTACTACCTATGGTTGGGGTGGACCACCTGAGGGTGGTGGCAGAAACATCTCAAATCGTCTCCCACCGCCAGCTGCACGACCAAATCCTCCACCACGTCTGTTTACTCCTTACGGACCTCCTCGGTCGAATCTAGGTCTCTGCCTGAGCTGTCCTTAGACCATCTATTGATCATCCGTATGGAAGTCCAGACAGTTAAGTTCCATCAATCCCTACCCGCAACATGTGTAACACTGCATGCTTTTGGCATGATCGGTTCTACCTCGGGTGCCCAGCACAACCGACCCTGAATCCTGCGGTCTTCCACCTGTAGGTCTAGTCCTTTTGGACCTTTCTGTCATCTCTCTAATGTTAGCTGCAGAAGACTGTGGTATGAGAAGATTGGTAGTGGGTCTCACTGCTAGTGACTGCTCAGTAAGGAAATGCTCCACTAAAAGGGATCTCTCTAACACCCCTGCATGAGTTGGGAAGCTTAGAGAGATCATTGAAGCCTTGATGTCCCACCTGAGTCCCTGCTTGAATGTTTGGGAACTGAATAATTATTTTCTCACCGTATCTATAGAGTATCGTGAGAGGTTAGTGAACCTAACTATGTACTAAGCCACAATAATACTGCCCTGCTGTAGATGAAGTAGCACCTGAATGCGCACTGCGTGAAGAGTCACTCGGACAAACTCTACCTGAAATAGACTCTCGACCTTTGCCTACAGAAGCATCACCTCGTCATGATCTAGGATCATCTAGCTCCACCATCTTCCTGCTGCATCCTATAGAAGACTCATGGAAAGGATCAACATGACATCAGCTCGTGTCCCAACCAGTTGAAAGACTCTCACCATAGCCTCTACCCAATCCTCAGCCGCCTGTGGGTCCATATCTAACCCGAATCTGAGCATCCTCTGGCCCTAGAACTCATGCAACGCGCTCAAGAATTGTGCACTCTCTACTGCTGGGGTTGGTGGCATCGGGGGCCCAACGGGTAATGGTAACACTAGTGCCTCCGCTGGTGCCTCTACTGGAAAATTTCCATGCACCAAGGCCTCATTGCTCGGTAGTATATCAGTGTGTACTACTCTCGGAACCCTAGATGGTTGTTTGTGTGGAGGAGTCTTGAAAAGAAATAGGTGTTACATAGTCAATAAATTATAACTGGTGAGCTGACTCAAAGAGATCACAATGAAAACCCTTCAAAACAAACACGCAATCAGTGTTTTCATGCCCTGAGTCAGAAATTAAAAGTCAGGGTCCTAGTGTATGGATACGTCAGCTGCCACACTAACACTAGATTCCTTAAACTGATAACCACACTCACTCCACTTATCTCTATTTACGTTAAAAAGAAATATCAATGTCTTATGTTCTACGGTAGAACTGACTCCTCTGATACCAATTTGTCATGATCCGTCCCCCGAGGCCTGTGTCGTGAATACCCCAAGCCCGAATTCCATAGGCCAGGGCTGGGGACTAGCAGTGAAGGCTTATTTCTTAAAATTTAGAAGTCATTTCCTTTATAACCTATAACACACAGAACCAAGAACACAATAAGATAAAAAGTCAAGTAAGATGAATAGTAAACATAGTGAGTACAGTACGTAAAAAGGACCAGAATACAATCCAAATTGGAAAGAACAAGGAAAACAGGAATGTACAAGAAAACTGATAAGTGGAAAGAAGCTCCTGGATCGTCCACCACAGATCCAACCTAAAGGGTAGATACAGATCACAAACGGTTGTATCTGCGGTTTTTCTCATCTAACATCCACCGTTGAGCTACCTGTAGTCCTGGTACCCTCATCCTCAATCAGTATTTTCCATCATCTGCACCAAACACAATGAGGTGCAGGCATAGCCCGTGTAGGGGTGAGTATAACAATACTCAGTAGGGACCCTGAGACTCTCAAGGTCTCAAAAATTCTACAGTGGAGAAACCATAGAGAAAGGATACAACTGATAACCCTACATAGGTATATTCCCATACATATACCTATGTTATCAAGTAAAATCATCTCAATCATGAGGAAAACATAGAATGCAACTCCAATTCCCCATGCTCAACTGATACACAAAGGAATTAATACCACGAAGGCCAGTACCACACAGGTATTCCACATAAAAGAATACCACCAACGTATTACCACAAAGGAAAGTACCACACTGGTAAAGACTCAACTCACACCAGGTATAACTTATGTAAAATAGTAGAGATGATTAGATGTAACTAATGAATCATCATACTCTGTTAAGAGGCTGTACTGCTGACTCACACAGGATGGCACGGTGGTGACCCACACAGGATTGCACAGTGCTGACCCACATAGGATCGCTTGGTGATGACCCACACAATATAGCTAGGTCCTCACACTCATAGTATTTCTTGATGCTGACCCACATAAGATTGCTCTTTATTCTTCATGTCACAGCCAGCTACTGGGTTCCCGCAAGAGGCTTTCTCTTCTCTTGGAGTTTCCTCTACTCAATAAACTAGTATAAACTCCATCTACTACAAAATATCATGAAAAAATATATCAAAGGACCTCCCTTTTATAGGGGTCTCAATTCACCAGACGGTGCGTCAATCGGATGCTCGGTCTGTAAGTTATTATCTTTTTAGTCCCAAGGGCCTGGTTGGATTCGTGGTCGATCCAACCCAAACATTTCCCAACATTATCAAAAACTCCACTGTGATATACCAAAGGGAACACCCCTCTCCATGGTTTACAGTGCCACTGTTGGTTTTTCCAATGAACATATGGTTCCAAAGTTATAGTTGTTAGAACGAAAAGCACGTAGCTTGTTTAGGTCCGGTCCGACCCAACCTGACCCAACCTGGGCCGACCCGACCTGGTTACGGTGGACCTGGCCCACTGTGTCTAGCTCGGCCCGCACTGGGTCCGGCCCAACCTGGTGGGCCTGGACTGGTAGGCCGCGAGGGCCACAAGGGATCATGGAGGCTGCGAGGGGCTGCGGGTGGCCATGAGGCCATGGAGGGATGCAAGGCTGTATGGCTGCGCGACAAGGCCCCTGATATAGCGGGGAGGCATGGTGTGGCCCCTGATGCCTCGGGGAAGTGGAGGGGGTGTGTTCCATGGGGTATCGCAAGGCCACGGGCACCGCGGGGATGCTCGAGGCAGCGGGCGCTGCGGGGCTGCAGAGGGCCACGAGGTCGCGGGGCGGCGCGATAAGACCGCGGGGGTTGCGGGGCAGCGCAAGGCTGTGGGTGCCGCATAGTGGCAGACACCATGGGTTCCACAAGGTGGAGTGTCTGTGGGGAAGCACGGAGGGCCGCAGGGAGGCAAAGGTGAAAAGGGCGTTGAGGCCGTGGGGCGACAGAGGCTGCTGGCGGTGGAGGCCGCAACGCCGCAGTGGTCACAGGGTGGTGGAGTCCACGATGACTGGGGGGTGGCAGAGGTCATGGGGTGACACTGTTGCGCCGAATACTTCATCTATGATGGCGGTGGTGCCGGATGCCATTCTCCAGTTCCACCGGTGCCAAATGCTGGCACCAGTTGTCATCACCATAGTGAAGAACACACCAATAAAGAAGAACCGCAGAGGGGTCGGGCTATGTTTGTTTGGCCTGCACCCTTCACGTTATGGTGGTTTCGAGCGGCTCAAAAAATTCATAAATCAAGAATGTCAAACACTAAAATTTCATTTGAATAGTGGATCAACTCCTTTTAGTTGATATGTGTTCACCATTATTTCTAATAATGAGGAATTTAATCGATAAAATTCACGAATTCAATAACAACCCCTACCTTTGAGGATTGTTGACGGAGATCATGAGATGGAAACGGTGAAGGCGAAGAGAGTGTCAATGATCATCGCATCTGCAGTCATGCTTCTGTATTCGGTCAGAACGTCTTACACTTTCTTTAATCCCAGAGTGTGTTCTTCATTGGAGTGTTTTCTCCTATGATATCTCCCTTCTCTTTCACTATCCAAAAATCCCCTCCCAAGAAAAGAGGTGCCAACATAATAAAATATGTTTTTCCAATTTTATATTGTTGGCCCAAATATTATGTAGATTAATTAATTAAAGGAGACTTATCATAATTAATTAAACTAGAGTAGGCGTAATTAATGTAGAGAGTTGAGAGGTTTTTCTTCAATAATGAGGGGTTCGGGTGGTCACCACCACCAAGCTTTGAATTGTGATTTTTACTAGCTCAGGTGGTCCCCACCACCGAGCATTCATGTTGGGGGGTTTTAACCTCTCGTGGTCCCCACCTCCAAATCCTTCACATGGGAGGTTTATTAGAACTAATATAAAAGTATAGTTTTTTATTTTTTTTCATTCCCACGAAAAACCCCAGAAACTGCCATTCACCCTCGGACTACAACGGTCGAGGTGACGGTCTCTTTAAGTAAATATCGGCATTGAGAGTTCAACGGTGTCCTTAGATTTCAATTCCAATCACTTGTTAAAAAGTTACAAAAACCTGATCCTATGTTAACTGAACGTACCGGAAAAAAAGTTCATAAATTCATTCCTGGCACACAAGGCCTTGGAATCACGCGCCATCAATTTTTTTAGACTCACAGAATTCCAATATATTAAAAAAATTTACATAGAAAGTCCGGGTCTTTACAAATACCATGATATTTTATCATATGTTTTTCCAATAAATTTAATTGTTTTGATAGATTTCTCTACATAATACACTGACATCAAACAAACAAAAATATACTATTTATATTACTATTTAACATAGAAATTATGAATTAACCATTAAATAGGGAAGTGTGAATAAGAATAAAAATTTTAAAAATTAAGTATAATGGTTTTAGAAAAAAGAACCATATTGATAAAAAAGTAATTAATTATTGGTAATGTCTTTAAATATTTTCAAAATTCACTTTTCTCAAATAACGCTTTTACTATTTTTTGTTAGAAAATAATAAAAGTGATTTTCGAAACATTTAAAAAAAATATTTGAAAAAATTACATTCATTTTTTAATTAATATTTCATATTTATCTTAGGGTGAATATTTGGTATTTTTATGAAATATCAGTTTTCGATGAGTAGTGAAAAATAATGGTTTGTTATTGGCACCTTCCATTTAATTTAAAGAAATAAATGGTTATATTTTTTAAAATAAATGTTTTAAAATTAATATTATTTCTATGATATCAAATATACAAACTAATATAGTAAATTTTAATCAATTGTTATATTAAATGTTGATATAAAATCCATCTACACTTTTAAAACATTTCTCTTTGGAAAATAGTTTTTTAATCACATTTGTAGGGTGAATTTTAAATTAAAATATTCCATATCTATAAATAGAATTTTAAAATATGTATTTGATATTAGGAAACGTTTTAATTATTATTATATAATAATTTTAACTTATTTTCTAACCATAAAGAATAGCGATTAGTGTAAATAAAATCTATGGTGAAGAATAAAACAGGTTTACTTGGGGGAAACTAAAATGATACGAGGTATAATGTTTAGGAAACATATCAGACACCCATTTCCTTGATATATTCAGACATTATCACCTATAAAGCTAGATAATGACTCATTTTGGATCCTTTTGAATATAAAAAATTTGGGTACACTTTATTCATTTCAAAATTTCAATGTGTGTCCACTCCCCTACTTATAAATAACCACCCACTCTTCTATCCCCTTAACATATCTAAATAACATTGGTTTCTCCAATAAATAAAAAATTAAATTATTTAGTTATTTCATTGAATACTATAGGCCTTATTTTTATTATCAACTCTTCATATGAATGCTTTATGTATAAACTAAAAGAGGCTATCAGAAGAAGAGGCAAAATTCTTAAACATGTGTTTTTGTTTTATTTATCCATAAACCTCATTCAAATATTATTAAACCATTATGACATAATAAAATCATTATCTCGCACATAAATATATTTTTATTATGTTATGGTAATGAAATATAACCATTTCATCTTCCCTTGAACGATAAATGAAAGTGTTGATCAACTGAATTGAGGACTACCACTTCGCAAACCAATGTTATTCATCTTTCATAAACACTTCTAAAAGATGGAAATAATGATGGATTCACTATTTATATATGATATTTATGATTTTATTATTATTATTGAATAATTATATATCATATTAATTTTAACTTTACATTCTATTAGGATTCAAAAAATGTCACTCATGTGTATTGTGGACTACCTCCTCGCGAAGCCAGGTCATTCATTTTTCACTAATTCTTTACATGAACATAATGGGGTTAAATTTAATAATATATGTGACTTATATGAAATGATAATTAATTTATAAAGTTAATATCTTATTTGAATTTATTTCATTATATCCATTAAGAAAATGGAAACAATGTTCACGTGTACGTATAGCTTACCGTCTCCATAAACGTTGTAACTCATTTTTTATATCTAAATATAATTGAATACTGTAAATAAATAATTAATGAATATATATAATAATTAAATCATATTTAAAATTCTAGATATTATTTAACCACAATCAATGTAAAAGGTTCAAAGATACCAAAACAAAACAGACCTGAAAAGTGTAATAGTTATTATCTGAAACATGACATTAACATAGAATTATTGGCAAAGGGTAAAAAAATACATAATAAAATAAATTATTTTATTATTCACATGATTATTTTTATATAATAAATTTATCAAAAACATAGATTTATTTTAAATGATTTAATAATTTATACATTGTATGCCAAAATTTACGGTACGGAATTTTTGTCTCAATTTTCACTCTTTGAGACATATGTCATGTTATTCACCTATATTATTTTAAAAGGTTTATATATGACCCATTATAAATTTCATATCATTAATATAATTATTTTTATGATATTTAATTTTTAATATGATGTTATTCATTAATTAGTCTTATGATCCAAATGTTACTAAATAGGTAAGGGTTTGATGTTAAAATCTCATTTTTATTTCGGTTAATTATGATAATGATTTCAAAAATGAAATATTATGTTATAGTTCTCATTAAATTCATGAATTTTATTATAATATATTTATCCCTTTATAATACATGTATTCCCACCATTTTAATCTCTTTATATGCTCATGATTCAAAAAATAATTTTCTTAAAAGTAAGCATACTTTATTTATATCGTCAGTTTGAAAACACTTCATCTTCCCAATTTATGTTTTATAAAAATGTATTATATAATTGTTTAAAATATCCAAATTAATTATTAAATAAATTTTTACACATGTTTTATTTTTTATAAAAAATTTATTTAAAGGAGTTTTCATGTCATTTTCCAAAAAAAAATCTCATTTTACTTGTACTAAAAAATGGTAAATGAATCACGATTTTAATGTGTGTGACATGAATGGAATTTCCCATCATCATGACCACTAATTGTTTTAAATATTATTTTTTATATTTCATAATATATTTTCAATGAAAAGGATTTCCAAAATATTTTATGAATTTATAGTTTGAAATTGTTTATTTTTAAACAATACTTATTTTCCTTAAGAAATATTCCAAGTGGATTTTCAATCAATTTTTTCCATATAAGATGAAATAATTAGACGTTACTTATGAATTAATAATGATATTATCTAATGATAAAATAATTATTCAATCTCTATATAATTTATGATTATTATATATAGATTTTAATGAAACAGTTTTCTCTTCTGTGGCTTAAACCATGAAAAAATGATTATGAAACTATCTTTTGTAACCACATGTCATGAATTGGTGAGATAATGAAATTATTATAAAACATGTTAATTTTCCATAGGTTATTCTATGATTCAATTTTTTGAAAACCCATTAATTTACTTTTTTACTAAAATGTTTACTGATTTATTATCTTGTGAAATATGTATATATTATTTTAATATGTGATTGTTTGGACCTATATCTCCCTCTATTTATTTAGGTAAATATTTTAATATCATGATATAAATAAAACTAGAATGGGAATTCAATTTAGTTCAGTGAGGGAATTTTTCAACTATGGAAGTATTGGGGGTTAAACATGACTACTATGATTGTTTAAGGAGTAAACTCCTTAAAATATTATATCCTTGGAAATGTTCCTTGACTACTAGGAGAATGATTTCTTATAATTATGTGTATTTAAAAATTCCATCTCATATGTCAATGTTATTCACTCATACCTCATTTTCATAGATTTCCATTTGATTCATGTCTTATGACCTACCAATATTTATGTCATGACTCATTATATTTAACATTTATATGCAGGGTATAGTTTTAATATGTTATTCTCATTTTCATATACACTTATTATCATATTATCTTTATAAATATACCATGTTTACCCTTACTAAACATCTGATCTCAAACATTATTATATTTCTTTTCCCAATGTTATGTTGATTGTAATTAAATGTTATATATATAATAATGAATCCATTTATGAGGAAGTAAGGGGGATATGATTTAAAACTCTTATGAACCATTTTTTTATGTTTCTGAGTTTCCAAAGGCATTATAGCTTTACGATCCTCAGGCATGTGTGTGTGTAATGTAATGAATGTTCATCACAACGGTATAATATCTATGTATGAAAATCATCGGTCATTATATTTTGTAAAATATGATAGGATTAATTATCTTTTAAAAACTATAATGAGATATATTTTGGTGAGAACAATTAAAATAATCCTATGTATAGGGTATCATAAAGATTTATTAAGTAAGTTTTTTTTTCTGATTTACCTTGAAATAATTCTATATATGGATAATAATAGTGGATGTGGATATGGAATAGATGTACTTAGGGGTAATTACTTTGAAAAAATGTTTGTCAGTATTGACGTGGCCATTACCTAGTACATGACAATGATCCTAACTGCATACCTAGTTTGACACTCTTAGGGGATATACTTTGGTTAGTTTAAATTTTATTTATGATCCATAATGAAGTATTTGTATATAAAATGACCCATAATTACCTATGATAAACATTATGTGTCCCAGATTTAACAAAATATTTATTGATCCATACACCTTATAACTGTTTTTTCATGAAATTTGTTTTAACACTTTGATTATTATTCCTCAAATTATGATTTTTGGATTTAGATAATGGATGGGACCCAAAGGAACTGTGTTAATGCTAAATTAATTGAAAATTTAATGACTTTCCTTCTAATAAACAAAATTTTATGGGTTTTCTAATTTGAAATATCATTTCTAGGATAAAAAACATTCTAATGATATAAATCATGTTGGAATTCCTTATAAAAAAAGAAGGGAACATTATTTTTTTGAGTACATAAAGGGAAAACATCAACCATATTTAAATGGTTCTATTGACTTTATAATTATATATAAATGTATAAGTACCACTGAAAATAAACTTTCCATCTCCCAATGGTTGGAAGAAGAAAAAATTAATTTCTTCTATCTGTCATTTGGAAGGAAAATCCAATCTATGGTGTACTCTCATCAAGAATACTTGGAAACAAGATTAAATTGAATCCATTTTGTGGGATATGATTAAGAGATTACTTTTCAATAATATTTTCCATTTAATTATTAATATGAATATGGGGCAAAAATTCCTAGAGCTAAATTAGATGTATGAGGGATTAGTTGGTAGAAACCAGACAAATTTTACAGACTTATGAGCTAATCTTTTGAAATTATCATCCAACCTAAATTTAAGGTTGATCGATTATATAATAGAATAAAATTATTTATTTGAAGGTAATTATCCCTAAGGGATATTAGTATCTATGAATAAATCATTTTATGTGCTCTCAAGGAGGAAATGGAGATTGGATTTTCCCATCAATAACATGGGTTTGATTAGAAAATAAAGACAGGGTTCAACGAAAACACTAAGAAGTATGGAGGGAAGAAGATGAGATTTCATTCATGCTTTAAGTATAGAAGAAAACATATAGGAAACTATCTTAAGAGAGATTCTAGATGGTTTATGTGTGTAAGGGAATGTCATTGGGAAATTGAATGTTAAGCTGAGGGAAAAAAGTTATCAAATTATGTCAATATAGAGAATGTTCTACAGAACGAACCACCCACACTCTACTATTTTAAATTCATGAATTATAGTAAGTATACTAACAATATCAAAATATGAAGGTTAATGAATGAAATTATCATCTTCAACTCGGAATGGAATGGAATAGGAGGGAAACCTAAAAAGTTTATCTGGTTCCTCAAATTAAGAAACACTGAGATTTAGGAATAATTGATTTTCTTTTTTACCAATTATACTATTCATAAATATTATATAATATTATTCATTCTTTTTCTTATTCATACATTTCAGAATTCCTCACTTTTCTTCAGTCTGATTAGGTGGATCTGATTATATCTTCTTTATTGGCTCTGATCAACATACCTACCTCAACCTCACTCTAATATAACTTCCTTATATTCACTACAATAAGATTCTATTTATCTCATGATGATATTATCATCTTCAACTAGGTATAATATGTATATCCTCAGCACATTACAATCTGACTATCCTCATATGCGATAGTCTAATTTCGATTCCTTATGAGAGCCAGTCTGATAATTTTTCTTTCTCAGACTTAGTTAGATAGAATTATCAAAATGATGTAATTTTCATTAAAATTTAATTATCATTAATTGTTTATACATCTAATGATTTTTCCACTAAAAAACTTGGAAGTTATTTGAACTTCACCATATGCAAACATTTCTCTTTATAAGAACATCTAAGTCTGGTACTTATGGATATAATCTTTTGTGTTAGGGTTTCTGGAACCAATAAAAACATTTTGGTTCATTTTATTTATTAACCTATTTTCATTAGGATAAATTCTTGACTTACAAGATCACTATGAATGAAAAATGAATCATATTTATTTTTTTAGAAAGTATGAAAACTTTCTAACTCGTTACATTACTATCTTCTTTAATTAATATCTTTAGCAACAATATGACTCCTTCACTCAAAAACTTCTCACTTTATAAACAATTCCATGTTCAATAGATCATGAAATTAATAATGATTTTCAGAGACAAATGATTTATCAGGTCAAAAAAAACATTATTCTAACAACCTTTACGTCTGGTGATACTCGGTGAAATACTCTGAGACTCGTGCTTCTCAGTCTGATCCTATGTGTCCAAAAAACATATTTAATAATGGAAAAAAGTTATCTTTCCCTTTGTGTTAGGATTAAGAATCATTTATAAGAATTCATCTTTCATGAAAACTCATTATGATGGATTGCTTCCAATCATGAATATAAAAAATTCTTTTACAAAGAAATTAGTTGTCAATAAATACAAAAACATTGGTATCTCAAAAACATCACAAAGGTTCTTCAATGACATACTTAATCCTTCACATGTAATGAAATAAAAGGTGATACCATTGTAGTATGATATCACATACTAGTATTAACTAGTAGATATTCTGGATTTTATAGAGAAAAATATGTGAAACAAGACCACCCACATGATCAACATTTTGTAGCAAAACCACCAGTTTGAGGAATCTATGTGGCAACCTGAGGATGTGATGGGGGAGAAGGATCATCATTTGTTTGTACTAATGAGATGGAATTTTGAAGGTGATAATTTTAAGGGTGTATAGTGTAATACCCCAATATTTTATGTTTTTTAATAAATTTAATTTCTTTCATAGCTTGTGATACACACAACACCGATTTCTAATGTATCGTAATAGACAATTAATATTACTATTTAAAAAGGCTTACAAGACCTATCCATTAAACATAGTGGTATGAGTAGGAATAACAAATTTTTAAATATTATGTATAATGTTACTATAAAAAATAAAATATATTGATGCAAAATTAATTATTTTTTGTTAAAGACAATATATATTTTCCAAAATTATATTTTATCAAAAAAATTATTTTATTTAATTTTGTAAGATAATAGAAGTAATTTTTGAAACATTTAAAAAAAATTTTGAAAATTTTAAATTCATTTTTTAATAAACTTTCCAAAATTATCATAGTTATAATTATAGGTATTTTTATTAAAAGAATAATTTTTGATGAATAGTAACGAAATACAGATTTTTATTCAAAAATTTCTTTTCATTTAAAGAATTTATAATTTTTAACATTGTTTTAAAATGGTTTTATAATTAAAATTAGTTCAATTACACTATAATTAATTCAATATATGTCATTGGAATCAAACTCATATCTAATTATGATATAAAAACTTTTTAATCTTTCAAAACTCTTGTCATTGGAAAACCTCCTTTTTATCGATCCTATAGGATTACTTTTAAACTAAATTCTACAAATCTTGTGAATTGAACATTGAAAATTTTATTAAATATTTTTAATAATAATTATTAATTTTATATAATAAGTTTAAAAGAATTATTTTCCATAATAAATGTTGAAAAGGGATAAATCTAAATACTGATGTTTATGTTAAAACGGGTTTACCATGGGTTAAACATAAAAGATAAGGGATAAAATATACTATAATATTTTACAAAACCAATTGAATATATATATCTCAAACATAAAAATTATAATATTCTATAATGGACAATTTTTTTTATCCTTTTTCATTTGAAAAGTGTGTGTATATTTTATTCTTTTCAAAAATTACATGTGTGTCTTCTCCCCCACTTTTAAAAGGCCACCCCATATCATCTCTTATTCACACTTCTAAAACCATTTGGTTCTAACATCCCATTACCAATTACATTAATTACCTACCTCATCTCATCCTATATGATTTATTTTTTCTTTTAAACACTCATTCTATGGATTTAGGTGTAAACCTTAATCATCTCTCCAAAGAAGAGGTTAGATTATTGAACTTCTATTTTTATTTTATCAATCCTTCCACCGAATTAAAATAATATTAAAAAATGACTATATAATACATAATTATCTCACATATAATTATATGTTGTTATGTTATTAAAATTTCTCACAAACTTCTCCTCTTCTCTCAAATGTGAAACGAAACTATTGATCATGTGCGTGGAAGACTCTAGCCTCGCGAACTAATGTTATTCATTTTCCATAAAACCATCTCATAGCAGGATAAAATGATAGATTTTTTTAAGATATTATTATTCTTCTGGTATTATTATTCCACATAATACTTCTTACTTTCCATTTGGTGATGATATGATAACCTCACGCGGGTGTACGATGGTATACCGTCTCACGAAGAGATATTGTTCGTTTTTCACTAATTATTTTCATGGAAGGTAATAAGGATAAATTTAATTAATATATTTGATATGTAAAAAATAATAAGAAACTTATAAAGGTGATATATTATTAAACTCAATTTATTTGGACCCATCGATAAATTGGAAACAACGTTCATGTGTATGTATGGCTTATCATCTCCATAAATGGTGTCAATAATTTTCAACATCTGACTTTAATGGTCACTATAAATTATAATATAAGGAAAATATATAGTATTATATCATTTATAATATTATTTATATTATTTTGACATGATTAAATTAAATCATAATAATATATTAAACCAAAACATACATAAAAAACAAATGAGTTATTAACCAAAACATGATTTGAACAAACAATTACTGATAAACTGGTAATAAAAAGACCCAAATATATATATTAGGATAGTATACCCATTTTATTGTTCATTTATATATTTATAACATAATTATATTTATCATATGAGAGTTTCTAAAATTTATAAACGAAATCAAGACTTATCATAACGTATTCTTGTCTCAATTTTTCTTAATTGAGACAAATGTTATGGTATGTACTTATCTTACCTAAAGTGGTGTAAATAAATCCCTTTTTTAATTTAATATGATATAATGTTTTTTTAATTACTTTTTTTTCATAGATTATACATTTTTGAAATTATGGAATGATTATGAATTCTGTTCCTTTTCTATAAGTTATCATATGACGAAATTTTTATAAAACCCATTTTTTCTGGGTTTTTTTAATTTTGAATGATTTATAATCTTTTTGAAAATGTATATATGATTTTAATTTTATAATGGGTTTGACCAATATTTACATCCAATTCATTGGTGTAATATTGGATTATCATGAGAAAAATAGTACTAGAATAGAGAGTGAACCCAAATCCACAAGGGACTTTCTCAACAAAGATAGTCATGGGAGAGAACCTTGACTACTATGATGGTTTGAGTGTGAACCCATTCCACTATTATATTCATGGAAATGAACCTTGAATACTATGGAAATGATATTATATGCTTTTGTGTATACCACAATTCTATCCATTATCTCAATTTTATTCTCTTATATCTCATGTTATTTGACTTCATTATGATTCATTTCCTGTGAATAACCAATCTTTATTCCATAACTCAATGTTATAATAAATGATATACAGGGTAAGGCTTTAATATGTTATGCTCATGTTATTATACCCTTATACTCATGATATGTTTATTTATTTCCCTTACTTACCAAAACTAATAATACGAGATCACCCTTTCTTATGTCTCTATTAGGTATTATGTATGATACTTCTATGAAGGTTACTCGTTATAAGGAACTAAGTGTGAGATTGTATATAAGTTTTTTGAACCATTTATTTTTGTTTATAGGTTTCTAAAGTCACTATACCTTTACAATTTTTAGGTACATGTCAGTGTAACGTTCAAAATGTTAATAAAGTTGATGAAATACCTATGTATGAAAAGAATAGTTCATTATATTTTTTACTCTATAAAAATTAGTGGAAGAGTGAAAAGAAATTACAAATAGTCCCACATAAAAATTTGATGACCAGATATCCTAGAAAATAGTTAAACCGGGAATATAAGATACCTAGGGAAAAATTGAATTATCAAGTAATTACCCATGTTTTCCCTACAGTACCTAAGGTAACATTTTCACCATTAGATACTTTTAAGAGGAAACTCAATCTACAACAACTGAAGAAGGAATAAGAAGATCCCTTTCTAATACCCAATCTCTTTCAAACTCTTTGGGACTTCTTATAGACATCATATTTGTTATGGGAACGATCCGAAAAAAAATTACCTTAATTGGATGAGGAGTCATGATATTGATCATTCACATCATCCACTTGATATCCCCCTTCATCGATGATGAATATTGATATGAACATTTTTCCCCAACCATTACTGAGGAAGAGGACATAAAAGTTAGGGGTGGTGAAACCAAGGTACTCCCTATTGACCAGGAAACATTTTCACTAAATTTGTATTTATAACTGAAACCCATATATTGGAACTCAATAAAAATAACCAGGAATACAAACTCAATGTTAAATAATCCCTGTTTCATTCCTAAATAATTATAATAGAATACATACGAGTAGGAATAATATTGTCTAGTTGATAACAATATTTGGGAAAGCCGATTCATCCCAACAGGTGCACCTTAATGGTTTCCCACAATACTAGTTAGGGGAAGGATTCACCAGTGATGTTAACATTAACCTATAATCCCCAAAGTGTGGAGATGCCTCAAAGAATGAATGACTATCCATTGGATCTGAAGTATGAAATTTTGAAGCATCTTATTATTGTTCTAGGTGAGCTCCCTATATTGGATACCCATCACCTATCAAAGGATGTTAGGTAAGACCTCATTAATTCCCCTTAAATCCCTCAATAGTTTGATAATTAATTTTCTTTATAAAAAATATATCATATATATATCGAATCGAAGAAATGTCATACAATCATTTCATTCAATTAATAATCTCTAGAGAATTTAATACAAGGACTTATTAGGAAATTGTATATATATAGAAATATAAATGATATAAATATCCATTAATCACTAGTCTGTAACACCCCAATATTTTTTGAAATGTTCTTTTTAAAGTAAATTTAATATTTTTTTTTAATTTTTTGTTACATACAACATCAAGTTTAGTATATGCTAAATGGAGAACCAATTTTTTGGTGTATTACACGCAACACCACATTTAAACGAAATGTGGCACACTATTAAAATATTAATATTTAATATGATAGTTTTATCGTATACATTAGAATTGTGGGTATGAATATTATAAACTAAATTATTAAAATATATGGCAGATACATGTATATAAAATTAATTCTTTAGTGACTAATTATTTCGATATGAAAATAAGAACTACTTTACAAATAAAAGATATATTTTATTCTGAAAAACTATTTATATACAGAGAAATTTTTTTACCTCAACAGAAAACAAATTTTCTGAAGTATTTTAATGTAATTTATATATTATATACTCAAAAAAATTTCATCTTATTTTTTTATATAGGATATAAAATAAATCCAATTTTAAACTTAAAACATTTGTTTTTTTAAAAAGTTGTATTGTCAAATTATGAACAATTATTTTAAAAATAGTTTCCTTAACTTTTAGAATATTTATTTTGAAGAAATAAATTATTTTTTCTAATAATTGTTTCTAAAAAATTGGTGAATTTATGATAAATTTCTAAGTGGGTAATTTTTTTGATGAATACTTAAAAATACAGGTTTGTATTAAGAATTTTCATTTCATTTAATGCATTTAAAAAACATAATATGGGTTCAAAAGTAAAATAAATTAAAATATATACCTAATGATAAAATTTAATTAGTTTTCTTAAATTTCATATGTAATTCGGATATAAAAATATTTTAAACTGTTGATCGTTTTCAATTTGGAAAAACGCTTCTTCATCGCTTTTGTGAGATTAATTTAAACTTAAATATTTTTAATTATATGAATTTAACTTTTAAAATTTTATTAGATTATCTTAATCTAAGTAGAATATATTTTAAATAATGGGAAAGTTAATTTTTGACCACAGTGAATAGTAAAGATAATAGAAATTAATTGCAGCGGTTAAAGAAAAAATGGGTTTACTTAGGGTTATACAAAAATGATAAGGGTTAAAAATGACCCAAAACATTTAAAAACACAATTTAATAATTATTATTATACCTTATATATTATATTATCAATAATGGTCCATTTATATCATTTTTACAAGTTAAAAATGTGATAAGGATTTTTTATTTCAAAAATTACAAGTACACTGCTAACCTCAATTATAAAAGGCCACCAAATGTCCTCTCCAATTCAAACTTACAAAACACATTTTTTTGGCATCAAAAATAAATAAATTCTTTAGTTCCTTCTTATCATTATATAATCCTTATTTGTTTCATTAATATAACCTATAAATCATTTTGGTGAATACCAAAAGAAGTATTCCGAAGAAGAGGAAACACCCCTAATTATGTGTTTAATTTTCAAACCACCTCCACCTTTAAATTAATGTTAAAACATTATGATATGTTAAAATTAATATATCAAATATATTTAAATATTATTATTCTTATTTAACAACAAAATCCTTATCATATTCTACCAAATGGGACACGAAATCATTATTCGTGTGTATGTTAGACTACCGCCTCATGAATCGAAGTTATTCATTTTCTATCCCCACCTCGCAATGATAGATATAATGATTTATTTTTTATTTATATATGATATTTATGATATTATTATACATATTAAATAATTATATCATGTATTAAATCTTACATTCCATTTTTTTGGGGATATGATTACATCGTTCGTGCATATGTCAGACAACCGCCTTGTGAAGCGATGTGATTTGTTCTTCGCATATACTTTACATGGTAGGTAACAAGGAATAGTTTTCAATGAAAGTTTTTACATATATATGATATAACAACCAGTAACTATTTATAATATATTATTTACATTTATTTATTTCAATTCATCAATAAATTGGAAACAACCTTCATCCGTGCGTACAGTCTACCATCTTCATCAACGGTGTAATTCATTTTCTATATCCAAATTTAATGGATTAATATAAATATATATATAAATACTATATATGGTATTTATATCATGTTAAAAATTAAATATATTATGGTACCATGATCAATGTAAGAGGACCAAAAATAACATGACAAAATGTACCTGAAAAAACAAGTCTATTATTTTCCAAAAAGTGATTTTAACAAGGATGAGTTAATAAGTGGGAAATAAAATAACATAAGTAAATAATATATAGTATGATGTATATTTTTATGATTATATGTAATATTTATAATGATATTATATTTATTATAAAGTAATTATGAATACGTATGAAATAATTCAAGACTTACGGTAAGGGATTTCCATCTCGCTTTTTTACTTTTGTGAGACACATTCCATATTCAAAATGTATTTATTTTATGTAGTGTATTTTTTTAATAAAAATTTATCTTATTATTATTATCATTAAATTGATTTTTATTTACATATCCATTTAATGATAATTATTTCATGTGTTTACGGTTCAAATTTTTTCATAGCGGTATTGGATGTTTAACTGAATTTTCTTTCTTTGGGACATACGTTCTGTTGTGCACCTATATTATTTTACGTGGTACATTTAAATCCAATTTTACATGTTATATAATTTATTTATTTGATATTATAAGTTTCATTTAATTTTATTCTCTCCTGGAGTTTACTATTAATGTTTAAAATGTCGTAAGGGTTTTATAATACAATTGCATCGTTATCGGGGTTATTTATTATTACGTTTATAGTGATGAAATATTTTAAACCATCTCTCATGAAACTGAAAAATATTTTTCTACTTTGGTTATTTCATGAGAAAAAAACATTTCCTTTTATTTTTCTTTCTTTTTGTACTTAAGAGTTCAAAATAGTGTCTTTTATAAAAATCATCCTTGTTTCTCTCTTTAGTAAAAAAGCCCTTTTTTATTCCAAAAACATGTTTTTTATTTTTTTTGTTTTGTTTATGTTTATCTAAATGATTTATTAAATATGGGTTTACCCATGTTTTACTTTTTAAAAATTATTTTCAAATGAATCTCCATGTTTTCTTCTAAACAGTGACTGTTTGTATTTTACCAAAAATATGAAAGGAATATTTGTTTTTAGGTGAATAAAATGAATGATATTTTCCACCATCCAATAAAACTCATCCTTTTTAATTTTATCTTATACATTTAAAAGATTACATTAAAAGAAAATTATTTCCATAATGTTTTATGAATTTTTTTAGTTTTAAAATTTTATTGTTTAAATAAATGGGTGTTCCCTCAATAAATGTTTCACGTACCTTTTCATAATCATTTTCTATAAAAGATGATATTCTCTAAAGTTACATATGATTTAATGGGTATATGATCCAAGTATATGTTTCCTATTTCATTATTGAATTTGTTATTTTTATGAAGACAATATATTTGTGAAACTCGTTTCCTTCCTAGAGGATATACCATGAAAACATGATTATAATACCTGCTTATTTTTTTATCGGTTATGCTACGATGAATGATGTAATTTATATAAAACTCATTTATTTTCATGGGTTTTGATATGATGGATATTTTATGGTATTGTGTAAAAACGAAATTTTATTTTCATTATATGATGGTGTTTAATTTATAACCATGGATGGTGGTTACCTTATAACAAAGAAGGAGTGGACCTATATACCCCTGCAATGTATTGGGTAATGATAAATGTTATATAAGAAAAAGGGATAATTGGGATGTTTTCCCAACCCCAAAATGGGGTACATGTGAGGTTATCCTAGGCCCAAAGTTGGTATATGGGAGGATATCACATTCTCAAAGAAGGTACATATATAGTTTTCCCACGCCTTACATGTTATGAATTTCAAGGTGTGTAGCATTGATATAATATTTTACATGCTTATTCATATACAAAAAATCTATGCATTAGGCCAATGTTTTTCTCTCAGGGCTCATATTATTTGATTACATTTTGATTCATTTCTTGTTAACTTCAATGATTTATTCCATAACTCATGTTTATGATTGGTGATATGAAGCGTATGGTTATCATATGTTATTATCATGTTATCATACCCATATTTTCATGTTATATTGATATATCCCATGTTTTCCCTTATTCATCATTTGAATTCATCATTTATTATTTTTCCTTTCTATAGGTTTTTTATAAAGGTATTATATATGATATGTTTAAGGAATGTGATAGTTATGAAGAACATAGTGGGAGGTGATGTAGCACACTTTTCTGTCCAGGTTTCTAAAGGCACTGGAAATAAATGATTCTAGCATGGATCATTATTCTATTTAATTAATAATCATCTTATAAGAAGAAATATTTATGTATGTGAAGTTTGGGTCTTTATAGTTGGTATTAGAACATAGTTTAGTTAACCATTTGATACTCATAAAAGAAAACTTTAGTGAGACCCCTAGTGATATTGCTGAGGATATATCTAGGTATATCACTTCTAATAAGTAACTAGATGAGTAAATGTATAAGAAATGTCTTGAAATTTCATTAAAGGATAGAGTTAGTGGCTTCCTTGAAATTACATACCTATATAAATATTATAAGTGGATGTGGCTCATGAATATTGGTACCTAGGGGGATAAATCCCAGAAGGGAACATTAAGATGGAATCAATCAACAACTAGTGCAAGATAATGGCCCCTAATGCACACATAGTTTGAAAATATCATGGGATAGGTAATGGAAATTAAAAAAATATATACAAACCATCATGAAGTATTTTAATAATGACCATGAATGGACTATTTTAAGCCTATTTTTCCATATATTGAAAAGATTCTTTCATGATTCTGTCATCATATAAATTATTTTACATGATTTTTTACTAATATGAATAGTGTTTCCAAAATTATACTTTTTGGTTTTATTAAATGTATTTAAATCAAAGGAACTTTGTTAATGATTAATACAATGGAATATACAATTATTTTTCTCCTAAGAAACTGAATTTTATTGGAGCTAGATTAAAAAACATATTTATATGGTCATATAACATTCTCATGTTATGAATCATGATAAAATTTCAAATGATTAAAGGATGGAACAACAATATATTGAGTCTTTAATGAGGAAATGTCCAAACTAATTTAGTGTTCCACTAATCCATGTGTCACTGAAAAATGGATGAGTACAAATGAAAACATATTTTCTAATCTCCAATTTCTAGAGAATGAAAAAGTTATTTTCTCTATCTATCTTTTGGAACATGAATTATATAAATGAAGTAACTTTATTAAGAATACAATTACAGAAGAGGTAATTGAATATATGGAATGAGATGAGTTTAAGTGGTTATTATTCAGTAAGTAATTCTCTCATATTCTGTGAACAAGGTTGTTAAAGGAATTTCTCAAGATCAAACAGAAGCATGGTAAATATATTAGAACATAAGAATCTAATTATACAATAATTAAAGGGTATAATTATGGTTTAATAACTAGTATTGTAAGAAAAAATTATTTATTCATTGGTGGATTAATAAAAATTCATTTAAATTTGTTTTATATATGATAATTTAGTATCTATGATGAATTCACTCAATGTTAACTAAAGGTAGACATGGAAATTATAGATTTTGACAGTTCATATTGTATTGATAAGAAAATAAAGATCGAGTCTGATTAGAACTCAATAAATAACATAGTCGAAATAAATTTCAGTCACCAACATGAAAAAATGCTGAAAGAATCATTCAAGTGAATGCCTTGATAGGGAAAAGAGGGTTTTATATGTGTTCGAATAATGTCCATCAATGAAATGAATATAATAGTGATGTGAAGAGGACGTTAAATGAAATAAATGGAGATAGAGCTCAAAGGAATACACTACCCACACTCTAATGTTTCAATTTCATTGAGGATGGTTATTATATAAATAAATTCCCTAGTTCTATGGATAATGTATATGATAATACAAATACCTCTAAATATGTAGGAAAAAGTGAAGTATTATATCATCACAATACTTAATGTGAATAATGATAATTAGAGCACAGTCATCCTCCCCTCCTTAGTTGGGAATTTCGTATTTGATTTTCTATGAATGAGCCCTATAAAAATATTATAGGCCATCCTTTAGTGAAATTAAATTTCATTATCTCCCTCTAAATGGATTTTGGAATATTTAAGTCACATTTTAAATTATATTGGTTCAAGTATAAACCTAGGCTTCTAATGAAAATGTTCTTGTATAATATAAGATCTTATATAATGTGTAAAGGGTGATTTGACTTTTTTAAGGTTATATGACTCCTTGTGAGATCAACACATGAGTTATGGATTCAATCATGGGTTTATGATTTTTAAGTTATCAATAATGTTCAAAATAATCGACACACCAATTGAGGTTTTATATGATGCGAGTTTATGAATATTAAGGATATTTAAAGAGATTTTTATGGAAATAAAATCCTTTGGTTTTGTATATGTTTAAGTGAAAAAAAGAATTTGAGGAAGAACTCATTTACACTATGTTGAAATATGATTAAAGGTACTAGTATCCTTTAGGGTTCATGAAATATTTGATGGTGAGGTAATTATGGGTTATATTTGATTACCTTATGAAGCCAGTACACCTCATTTCCCTTAATGAATATTTCTATCTGGATATATTTTCCACAATATACATTAAGTAAGTGGTATGATTTGATGGAGTTACAAATTCAAAAAAATATTACTGGGATCTGAATTTTACCGCCATGTTTTAGTGAAGTCTTCATCAAGATCATGATATGGAATATTGTTTTAGTAGTGTGTATCATCTTTAAACAGATTGTTAGTCTAAGAGAATAATTCAAACACAAGAGGATATGATAATATATTTGTATATGGATTTCAAATGTGGTTGGGATCAAAATATTCATATAGTTTAGTTTTATACAAAAATATCAAAATCTTGACAAATTAGAGAGCTCCTTATGAATATGGAAAGAATTTAAGAAATACAACATATTGGAATTAAGTTTTAGAAATAAAGATATCAAGACCTAAGATAACTAATGAAATGGTAGAGAAGTATAGAGCCATTCACCAACACATAAGGGAAAAAAGTTGACATAAATATTATATTAATAATTGATTACTTAGTCTATAATTATATGTTTTTAAGAAGGTATTTCATTGAATTTATCCATGCAAAAATTAAGGTAAAAATAATACCTTTGTATATTAGTCAATTTGAAATTATTTATCATATTGGGACCAAAGATAATCACTTGATTCTTACACTAAACAACTATGAAGTTCACAATGTATTCCATACATCCCTCGTGAGGATTTCTATACCATATACATAACATGTTTTTAACTAATAGGTAATACTGCTAGAACAAGATATTTATTATGAGGAACGACTCATGAATATTTTAGATTAGATAAATAAATTTAAATGAAATAGGACCACTCACATGATCAATTTTTTTGGGTAAACCACCAACCATAGGAAGCTACGTGACACATGAGTATACAATGTGGTTGAATTATCCTTAGTTTTTGGTACCATAGTGATTCATGTTAAGTGTGTAATTCATTTTGAGGGGGTATAATGTAACACAACAATATTTTGGGAAATATTTTCCTCTAAAAAAATTAATTTTTCAATATTTTTCTTTACACACAACCTAATTTATATCTTTCATTATATTCAACACTATATTTATCTTACATTACAAGAAATATTAAGTTTTAATAAAAGTTTAAAAACTATTAAAATATTTTTATTTAATATCATAGTTATTAGCTAGCTGTTGGAATGGAGGGTGTGTATAGTAAAAATTAAATTATGAAAATATATTCTATAAACATGTTAATAAAATTAATTATTTTGTGAACAATTAAATAGAAATTAAAATAAATACTATTTGAAAATATAGGTAATCTTTTTGTAGAAAAATATTTTTATGAACAAGAAAATGCTTTACCATAATAAATTAAGAAAATCATGTTAAGTGAATGGTTTTAATTATATATATATATATATATATATATTTTCTATTCAATCATATTTTTTTTACTATAATCTTGTTTCATTTATATACAGTAGATAATAATATATCAAATTTTAGGTTTACAAACTATATTTCTCTAAAAAATAGTATTTTCAACTTTTTCACGGATATTTTAAAGTTCATTTTTTTCAATTTTAGAAAATTTGTTTGACAAAATGAAATTAATTTATGATATAAAACTTTTAAAATTGTCTTAGGAATAATATTTTGGAATTTTATTAGAAGATAAAGTTTTTTAATGAATACTAAAAAATATCAACATTTATTAAGAATTGTCATTTCCTTTAAAAAAATTAATGTCATAACCCGAACCAATGGGGCTCATGCTGTAAATGCACTAAAAATTCCTCTATTTTCCAAGGGCTTCTTTAAATCACCAGAAGGCATAACTAATATGGTGGGCCATTACCTAAGGTACCTATAAGCACACACTTGACCATCTCAATGTAGAAGTGTTGAGGAAAAAAAATAAAATAGACGAAACATGTAAAAAAATATTAATGAATTTCAAAAATCACTATGGTGTACATGAGTTAGATAGTGAAAAGTGAAAGTAAAGGGGTAAAATAAAAAACCTACAAAAAAGATGTCTCAACCTGAAAAAACTGGAAAGTAAATTAAAATGTGATAGAGTCGAACTCATAATATTTATGCTCTGACCACCATACACATTCCAATGAACTAGGTATTCCAATGATCCTCAGTAGTAACTACTGATATATCCTTCATATACATAAGACACAGTATATTTAAGAAAATACTATGCAGGTGTGAGTATATACATACCCAGCTGGATACCCAAAAAGTTAAAGGGGGAGCAATAAGAGACATGATTGGAATAGATAGATAGCTCAAACCAATTCCAGAGTGTAAAAAATCGTTAGATATATCTATATACATGTTGAAACTAAAGAAACAAAAATGAGAGTGAATGGGGTAACTATCTCATAGTCCATCCTAGATAAAATATCTAATAGATTCATGTGTACATCATCAATGCTCAGCATCTTGCATGTCCGTCCAAATATGTAACATTGATGAGAGCCCACTCCTCACCACGTTTTCGAATGGATTTGGGGGAATAGTATCTATAAAAATTACTCACACCCTATTCCATTAGTGGGGTGTCACTCAGTGTAAGGAGGAATCAAGACATATCAAATAGGGTAAACCTCAATAGATAGAGTACCTGACCCCTAGTTAGTCAGGGGTACCACTCAGTAGATTGAGGACACACACTCTAATTCTATATGGGGTGCCACTCAGTAGATAGAGGACCAATTCCATAGTACCATAGGTGGTTACCACGTAATAGATATGGAACTACACCCTATCTAATAAGGGTACCTCTTAGTATTTAGAAGACACACTCCTTGCCCAATAGGGTACACCACTCAGTAGATAGAGGACACACACCTAGTCTGAAAGGGGGAACCACTCAATAGATAGAAGAAAATTTCCATTAAAAAATATGGGGCACCACTTAGTAGATAGTAGATCTACACCCTAATTCCATAGGGGGTACAACTCTAATGTTCCTTCTCAATCACTACCATCATCAAGCACTACCTAAATAAGTATCTCTCCCAAAACATATCGCATCATATCTCAAAAGACACTATGGAGGAATCCATCACATTCTAAGAGGAAAAAAATCAAGATAGGTTACTCACGGGCTAAAAAAGTCCAAAAAAAGGAGATATGTGAGGTTGAAGTTTCCTTATATGGAATGTAAGGGAAACTATGTTAAAGGGACCCACATGAAGTTTTGTCCCACTCTGCTTCCTGACCATGTTCCTGAGAATACATGGCTCAAAAATGATGTTGCACTACATGGAATATAGGTGGACTACACGACATAACTCAACCACCCAGGGTCTTGGACATCTTCTTGTTATGTCTATTTATGTCTTCATATATCCATGTACTTCAATACAAGGCATTCCCTTCTACCCAAGGTTCTACCTCTGTCCATGGTTGTGTCAGTGTATATAAGTACACATCATGTACCTTGAAAAGTATTCTTATAAAGAGTCATGCATGTATACTCTTCCACATGTGTTGGCCTCCTGGGAGGGCTTACATGACATGAGGCCCTGCCACATGACATTCCATAATTAACATTTCCAAAAATCCTAGTGTCATATCCAAATGGACAATACACGGTATGTGTTCTTTGAACTACATGGTCTGTAGTCTGGGTTTTCATTGAAAGATAGATATATGCCCATGAATTCCATATCTATGTCTACGACGTTGTATCTTACCTCGAAGCCTCCCAAAATACACAAAAACAACCTTTGATCATTTTTCATGGAACACTCATAGCTAGATAATGGATTTCTATTGATCTGTATGATGTTTTCCCATTCTACCTCACACCATTGCACAAACATTCATCTCTCATTGCCTCACTAATAATTTGATCCTCAGTAGAATCACCCATATCTCTTGAACTGTACAAGTCCATCACAAATCCATCATTCCATTTATTGAATGTGAATCCACCATAGATCTAGGTGTATAATTGAACTTGGTCCCACTCAAAAATGTGGAATCATGACCCCATGATCCAATGATGACTATCACGAAAAAAAAGGATGAAGCCACAAGAAAATGTTGTAAAATGATCATTAACCAATAATTCATGGAAAAAAGATATATATGTTTGGTGCTCTATGTGAGACCACTAAATAATTATTTAAATTCAAAACACTGACACATGTAAAGGTTCAATATTGATGTAGATCAATGATAATAAGATGATAATGATGTAACGTTTTGTCAACTGATTTGGAATGCAAAAATTGATGAGTCATACCTCAATTAGGATCAATATTTTATTGTTAACATCCTTGTTGATGCAGAGGAGAAGTTGTTATATTCCTTGCATCTTGATTTTTATGGATCCGAAGATTCCTCATCATCATATTTTTATTCTCCAATGATATGTAGAAGAAAATCCTTACAATTATCTCGGGGTTTATGAAGCAAAAATGATATAATTTCCCTAACGTTGTATTTATAGGAATTCTTATTAGGGAATTTAATTAAAGTAAATAAAATTATTTTTCTATTTAACCCATTCAAAACCTCTAGTGTTCATGATATTCAAACTCCCCATTTCTACCAATTTTGGTCATGCATAAGGTAAAACTCATATTTGGAATTCAATAGTGGTCTCAGAATTCTGATCTGAGATTTAATTTATTATTTGTTCCACTTTATTTAATAAACTTTGTGCACCTATTATAAAATATATTTACTATTTTTCTAAAATTATTTCTAGGAACAGTAGACCTAGAAATCATATTTTCATCTCACCTATTAAATCTATAAATATTTCAAGTTATATTCCAAAATCATATATGAAAAAAGGTTCTTTACATAATTACCAAATTCAATTTTTGCATCCCCAGAAATAAAAAAAATAAACAGGCTTCTCAGGATATTTAGCCAACATCTTTCTCTCCTGCTCCCAGGATCAATCCTACAAATTCCTATGCTACTACAACATGTGAATCAAAGATATAATATGTCCATGTAGGGTACTCTTATTCTAATCCTTGGTCACCACTAGGTGTATAGAAATAGTGGCTATGTCCTTGATGTTCAGTTCACCACAATAAATAATGTGTGTGGGTTCTTGCACACATATCCTCCCTTGTGATTTATAGAAGACATCATACACCCACTCCAATGGGTAGAGAGAGTTGGTAAGTAAAATCGCAAACCCTATGCACGATCTCAAAAATCTCTGTTAACCTCTGGGATAGATGGCCTCCCATGTTGAATCTCCATAATCACCATAATTGGAAGACTCTCAAGAAAACATAGTCTCCCTGCTCTTACTCCAATGGCCTATAATGTAGATCAACATAAGATTTATTCCATCTTAGGGTTGTCCTCATCAGATAATAGATTACTTGGACCTTATCCATCATCATCTATACCATCTATTGACCCATAAGATATGTCTCACTAATCGTTTTCCCTGCATAAGGGTGACCAGAATTGTCTCCTATACATAGCATCAAATGGTTTTATTCTGGTAATAGTGTGGTATATATTGTTGTATGTAAACTCTACCAAGGGAAAGTGAGCCTCCCAGCTCCAGCTGAAGTCTTACAATTAAGCACTTAACTTATCCTCCAACACCTGGATAATATTATCGGTCTACACATCTGTTTGGGGGTGGAATTTTGTACTCATTCACATATAGGTCTTGGATTTATATTGTAGGCCTCTCCAAAGAAGGGGCATGAACTATAGACCACAATTAGTGACAATACATGAGGTCAACCCCTAATGGAGAACAATGTCCCTTATGTACGACTAACCCAAACTCTCAATCAAACACTTCTACCTAATAGAAAATAAGGTTTCTGATTTTTTGAGTTAGTAAACTATTAGCCAGATGGTGTTATGGAATATCAATTTATATGGAATCCCTTTTAAAAAGTTCTGGGATATTACTTCTAATTTACACTCTGGGATCTCATGTCGCTACAACAAACATACCAAGACCATGTTCTCAGCCTTCACTTGTTGATAGGTGAGGCACCATGTAACATATCATCCTCATTTTATCAGGTATCTCGTAAACCTCATAGTGGTTTTATCCACTTTTGATATTGGCAGGATACATATAATGGTGAAGTCTACGATTTGTAAGACATTCAAAAATAATCATTCGTTTCTATATGCTATAGAAAGATTTTATGTTGTGTAACACTTTCTGGGTACTATTAATGAAAGGGGGTTCATGTTGTGAATGTTATGCATCATGAAATATGCATTAACATCATTACTTATTTAAATAATAGATTTTTAATCTGAGGTGATGGATTTTTTGGCATACTTGTACGCTATGGATTTCAGGGCATGTGACTATATCACGAGTCATGAAATAACCCACATATAGTTTTAAAAATGGTAGAGTGAAATTGTTTTCATGAATCCATCTAAAAACCTCTTGGATCTCTAATAAGAAATCATCCCATGAGATTTTGGGAGACTCAACTCTAACTGGATCGGTCTGTTTGACACTCGATCTCCATTATGTTGCAGTGCGTCTCTTCGGGTGAGTAACCATTCCATTCCTTCATTGACTTTAATAATTTTATCATCATTTGGTGGAATAATTGGATCCTTTGGAATAATATTGGTGATTCTTCTTGGTTTCTTCCAAGATCCATTGTGTGATATCATTCTGGATTCTTTCTCTTCCATTGGTCGTAGTACGGTGGGAATTCATCTTTGAGGAATGTCAGTTTTTACTCTTTGGATGACACCTCATCTTCTAAATTGAGACAATATTGATTTTTAATTGATTATAGGGCCTTAATTAATGTTTTTGGGTTCAGTTAATTTTGGATTCCATTGTGGGCTTCTATGGCCCGAGTTTTGAGGTGGGGGGTTCGGTCTCTAGGCTATAATAATGGATCTTTTTTGTTCTCCTTTACAAAATTATTAATATTGAAATTGTCTTGATTATTTTCTATGTGTTAAAAAATGGTTTTAATGGAATATTGGTTTACCTTGGTTATTGATAAATTTACATAGAATGGGTATTTTCAAAGAATTGAAATGGAATTTGTGGAATGGTTTTAAAATGGGTATCAAACCTTCTGAATGAATTGTGAAAAAGAGAACATGTGTTACCTTGGGTACATAGGTAAAAGGATTATCTTAGGTCCTTTTTCCATTGTTTTTTTATTTTTAGGGGGTTTCATGGGGCTTTCCTTTTTTCCTTAGGTCATTGTTCTCGGAGAAATATAATGAAAATTTTGGGTGGGTTTACGCATGGTGTAATCCTCTTCACCCAAGACCTATTTCTTAGGATCATATTTTTGCACTTGATTGATTATGGTATGATTAGTATATATTCTTGACTTGTAGTATTCCTTGGTGTTGTGATACATGTGATTCTATTTTTTATTTCTTGGATTAATGAGTTAGCATTGATATTCATTTTTATTCTTGTAGAAGTTGATATGGAAAATGTACTTTAAAATTCATATACCTACTTCTATTTATGACAATAAAAATATAGAAATTTTCACTATGTTTTCTATAAAACATCATTACTACTTATCATTTCATATTTTTACTTTAAACGAGAATACATGAATAGTTACACAAAGGCTTGTTATGGATCACTTGGGTTAGATCCTACTGATCCTTTTAGCTCACACCTTGTGCACCTATCCAGTGGTCTATAGACCTTTGTTTCATTCTAGTGGAGTAAAAGGCAAGGTTACACAGTGATGTGGTAAGGTTCATGGAATCTAGTTGGTTTTGTGATGGTAATATAGTGGGAGTCCATCCGTACAATCATTTGTAGTAGCTATTTGGTTTTTAGTTCTCTACTTTTGGACATGTCTTTGAGTTTTTACCTACTTTTAAAGTTGTCTATTTCTATTATTTCCTTATAGTAATGGAATATCAATATTGTTCTTATTCCATTGTTGTTTCTTCTTTATGTATATATATGTGTGTGTGTGTGCAATTTGGTTGTTTAGGTTGGGAGAAATGTTTCCCTCTGTTTCATTTTCTTGATTCTTGGGTTCTTGTTGATATCCCGTTTGGATCGGGAACACCCATCATATATGTGATAGATCAGGTTGGGGGCCGTGTTTGAGGGTACCATGGGTCAGTTACACACAATTTGGTATCATATGTGGACTTTCCTCAAGAGTCAATGTCTTGGTACATCTATTAGACTGGATATATAATTTTCTATACTTGAGATGTATGTTGTGATATGTGTATGGGAAGCTCTTATTGTAATGAGACTCAAGTTTCCATGGGATATTGATATTCATGTCTATCGTGTTGGGTTTTAGTTTTAAAAATACATATTTTTTCTTATGATTTATCTAGTTTGAGTTGATATTCATTCTATTGTCTAATTGTTCTTATGTTTTGGTGTACAATAGTATTCCTCCGAGATGTCTTCCATGAGTTTCTCAGGAAGGTGCAATGAATGATCCATAAGGGAACCCACCTATAGATCAGAATCACATCGAGACAGTCCTGAGGATAGTCTATGTTGTTGATGAAGATGTACCACAAGCTCAAAATATAGTGGTTGATGTATATCCAGGAGTTGGTGTAGAGAGATATCGATCTTGGTAATTCTTATGCGAGAATCGACCATCATTTAAATGAATGATTGAACGTCAAGAGGAGGTGGACTGGCTGGATAGGATCGATCAAATCATCTAATTCCTTAAGACACCAAAGAACATTAGGTCAAAGATAAAAGTGTTCAAACATGAGGGTTATAGTAAGTGATTGTGGGATTCTATGGTCCATGAAGATATGCATGTGGACTTAGATTGGAAGGGTTTTAAAACCATATTCTTTCAGTAGTTTTTTTCAGAGTCACTGATGCTGGCGAAGTCTCTGTATTCTGTTTCATTAAAATAGGGAGAGCATTTGTTGTCGACTTACACCAATAGTTTATCTCATATTTTTCATTTCATAGTGAACATGGTGATGTATAACAAACCGAAGGCACATAAGTACCTACATGGTTTGGGAATGGATATTAGATCTCGTCTAATTATACTGATCCTTTATAACTATGAGAAGATAGTAGATAAATCTATGGTGGAAGAAATTAATATGGTCAGAAAGGTTGTATTTTCCACCAATTCACTTCCATCAGGTGGTAGCTTTTGTGGAGTAGGTGGGAAGAAGGGGAACATGAAATATCATCGTAGGTGTAGTGGAGATTGGTCTCAACAGCAAGCCTCTACAGCAATGTTTGTTATGATGAGTAATATGCCTCTGAATTGATATTTGTGTGGCAAGGTAGGACACACCTGATGTTCTTTTCCTATGCCCGTGAAGACGTTCAACAGTTATGGATGCATTATTCACTGACAGTTCATCAACCAGGCTATGTCTATGCCTTGATATGTCTAAGGTTTGTCAGCTCTAAAGGCTACTATTGTGTACTCAGATGCTTCAAAGACTATAGGGCTCTAGCCACAAGCCTTATGTGTGACACATTTTCATGCATTAGATGAGTGTCCTATGGAATTTGATGCAACTATAAAAATATTAAGAGGAATTATCCTTATTCTATCTTAAGTATTAATTGCATTATTTGATACCAGTGCCTCATACTCATTATATCTTCAAGTTTTTATGATGTTCTTAAACTTCCAATGGACCTTATGTCCATTAAAATAGAGTTAGTAGCACCTCATGGTATGAGGAAAGAGTTGGGGTTCATGTGACCTTCTTCATCATTAGGGACATATGATACAGAGTTGGTATGGTATTTTCTCATTCATGATCTAGATCTATTTGATGTCATCATCAGTATGGACTGTCATTTCACTCATTGAGGTGAGGATTGTTTTTATCATCGGCGTGTTTCATTAATTGTTGTTGATGGTATCTCTCACGTGTTTCAGGGGAAGTGGGACCTAAGGTCCAGTCATGCAGGAACTTCCCACGAAAAGTTCAGGAGTTTTTTGGTTGTTGTTGCAATTGGGGAAAATGATGTTTTTTCTATTGGTGGTATTTCCATTGTTGTTCAATACATTTCTCATGTTTCATA
Source organism: Viscum album (assembly GCA_963277665.1). Lineage (NCBI taxonomy): Eukaryota > Viridiplantae > Streptophyta > Magnoliopsida > Santalales > Viscaceae > Viscum > Viscum album. Next base: position 265,770,236 of record OY728132.1, on the reverse strand, counting down.
GATGGCTTCTATGGTCTTCCTCCAGAGAGAGAGTTATAGTTTACGATTGATGTGGTGATAGGTACACATCAAATATCTATACCTTTATATCGTATGTCACTAGCAGAGTAGAAAGAGATCATGATTTAGTTGGATGACCTGTTGGAAAAAGTTTTTGTTCTCCCTAGAATTTATCCTTGGGATGTACGTTTTCACTTTTCCAAGAAATAATATTGTTCACTTTGTTTATTTATGGAATATCAAATGAAAAAATAGGTAACAATTATGAATAAATATCATTTTCCTCAATTGAATGATCTGTTTTATTAGATAAAGGGGGATAAGTGGTTTTCGAAGATTTATCTTTGTTCGGGTTGTCATCAGCTCAAAGTTCATGAGTCAGGTATTCTAAAAATGGCTTTTAGGACCATGTATGGCCATTATGAATATATCGTGACTCCATTTGGTATGAATAAATTTCCTTAATTTTTTTATGGCCATTATGAATTAGATATTCCATCAATATCTTCATTCTTTTTTGGTAGTTTTCATGGATGATATTCTGGGTGATTCAAAATCTGAGTGTGAGTAAGAAGACCATCAAAGATTGGTTTTGGAAATTTTGATAATTCACTATTTTTATGGAGATATATCGAAATGCTGTTTTTATATACCAGAAGGGAAGGACCCGGGGATCATAATTTCTGATCATGACTGTTAAGTTTATTGGGTAAAGGTAAAGTCAATTTGGTCCTGTAAGGAACAATTGATTGTCTTTGTGATATAAAAGTTCCTTGTTCATGCTGGATACTACCAATGGTGAGTGATGGAATTCACTATGAAGGTGTCGCCATTGACTTCTTTTATCTGGAAAGCGGTGAAATTCACCTAGGATACAAATAAACAGACTTCTTTTCGATGAACTGAATAGGATTCTAATACTGGGTCTTATTCTTATCTTACCCAAGCACGGTAAGAGGTACATGGTGTTTTTCAATTCTTTGGGTGGTATTTTGGGTTGCATGCCTATGAAGTATGATCATTTGTTAGCTTAAGGATCTTTTCAGCTCTGGGCATATGAAATGAAATACCCCAATCATGATTTAGAGCATGTGGAAGCCATGCATGCTCTTAAATTTTGGCAGCACTATCATTTTGGGGAAACTTTCATAGTCTTTTTTGAACTTAAGAGTTTGATTAATGACTTTTCTAAGATGAAAATGAATCTTAGACAAAGAATATGGGTAAAATACCTTCAAATATTTTACTACTATATCACCTACACCCTAGGTAAGGGAAAAATTGTTTCACACAATCTTATAAGGGATGTACCATCACATGATGTTTTGAAATTAAAGGAAGAGTGGAACATTATAAGAATTTTCTCTCAGTTTCATTCATATTCTCTCAAGGATGTTTCAGGTATGGTTTCGACTAGTATTCAGTTATCATAATCTCTCTTGTAGTCTATTTTGTGATGTCATCAGTATGATGAAGAGTTTTAAAAGACTCAAGAAATCATTTATGTTGGGGAGACCGTTTCGAGTTAGTCCCTCTCTTCAAATGGTATGCTTCACTTTGGGAAAAGTCTTGTCATCCCAAAATCTATGATGAGGTTAGTCCAATTAAACTATCACAGATCGTCATGGTTCATTCATCAGGGCACTATAAAGATGTGTTATGACATGAGGTGGTGATTCTGGTGGTCGGGTATGAAGAGTTACACTGCCAATTTTTTATCTCTCTATAACACCTACCAATGGTTAATGGCATATCACTTGAAACATTTTAAGATTCTTCATCCTGTTCCAGTTCCAATCTAAAATGGGATGAGGTATTAATGGATTTAGTTGTTTGGATTCGATGAAATCCCCAAGGGAAGAATACTAACTGGGTGGATACTGATCAGTTAACGAAATCTTCTCATTTCATTCTGATCAAAGACACCACTATAGTCAAAGATCTGAGTAAGCTATATGTGCAGGAGATTGTGAGGTTACATGGGATTCCATTTTCCATTATTTCATATATTGATCCTAGGTTTACCTCATAGTTCTAGAAGAGTCTCAAAGAGGAGATGGTAACTCGGGTAAAGTTAATCCAATCATACCATCCACAGATAGATAGTCAAATGGAGCGAGTAATTCAGATTCTAGAGGATATTTTCCACACATATTTCTTGGATTTTGGAGGATCTTGGGATAACCATATAGGAATAGTTTATTGTTTTTACAATAGTAGTTATCTATCATTGATAATAATGTCTCTATTCAAGGCATTGTATGGTTGTTCGTGTAGGTCACCTCTTTGTTGGGATGAGGTGGGTGAACTATCTTTTGTGGAACAAGTTTGGTTTAAGAAACATTAATTAATATTATGGATCTATATAAACATTTGGTTATAGCCCAGAGTCGACATAAATCATATGTGGATCGGTGATGTTGACCATGGAGTTTTCTATAGGTGACTGGGTTTTCTTGAATGTTTATCCTTGGATGGGTCACCATTGACTTAGAAAACAAGGAATATTTGTTTTGAGATATGTTGGACTATTTGATTTCATTGACTATCTCAAACAAATTTCTTATTGGTTTTCATTTATATATTAGTTAATAGGTATTCATTATGTTTTTCATACATCTCATCTTAGAAAATATCACCCTAATCCCGCTCACATTCTGAGATGGGATGTAATTGAGTTACACCATGATGATGCTATTTTGGAGAAACTAGTTGAGATCATTAACCCTCAAGTGAAAGTCTTTCATGGTAATTCAATAAATTTTGTCATTGTTAAATTAAAATAAGTATAATGTTCTCATTACTATTGGGAATGTGAATCATTGATGAGGGAGTGGCTCCCTCATCTATTTTCGCGGAATACATCTTCAATATGACTTCTCAGGGACGAAATGTCATTATGGTGGGGAGTATGTATCATCCCATTACTATTTTAATAGGTAATTCTTAAAACTCATCCTGGTTTCCACTACATTGAAATTTAGAGGATACATATAATGGTGAAGTCATATATTTTTTAGATGTTCACTAATAATCATTTGTTTCTACTGGTTGCAGAATGATTTCACACTGGATAACTATTTCTAGGTACAATCCATGAATGGGGATTTATGTTGTGAATATTACACATTGTGAAATATGTTTACACATCATGACTTATTTAAATAATGGATTTTTAATCTAATGAGATGGATTCTTTTGTTATCTTTTACACCTTGTATTTCATGGTGTGTAACTATATTACACTTCATGAAATGTCCTGCATCCATTTTTAAAAATGGTCGAGTGACTATTATGTCATGAATCCTTCTCCAATCCTCTTAACTCTCAAACCAGAACTCATCCCAGTCGATTTTGGGAGAATCTTCTCCACCATGATTGATCCATTCAACACTCGCTCTCTGTTTCAGTTGCGGTGTATATCATAGGGTGTGTAACCTTTCAATTCCTTCATTTTTTATCAATGTATCATCGTTGGGTGGTATATTTAGATCCATTGGTCTAAGGTTGGGGATTCTTCTTGGTTTCTTTCTAGATATTTAGTATGATCTCATTCTGAAGGAATTCTCTTCCGTTAGTCATTTTTCGGTAGGTTTTCATCATTGAGGAATGTAGGTTTCCTCTCTTTCCCTGATCCATTTTCATCTAAATTGAATCAACCTTGATATGGATTAGATTCTAGGTAATTTGTTGATGTGGTTGTGTTTTTTTATTTTAGATTCCATTGTGGGTGTGGGGAACCTCAGTTTTGCGTTAGGTTGGTCCGTCCCTAGCCTATGATAATTTATCTTGTTGTTTGTTTTAAAAAATGATTCATATTGAAATTGGAAACATTTTTTCCTATGTGTTAAAAAGGGTTTATAATGAAATAAAATTTTTCACTATTTATTGATAAATGAAGAGAGAATGATTATTTTCAATTAATTGAAATGGAATTTGTGAAATGGTTTTGAAATGGTTTCCCACTAATCAAAATGAATTGTGAAAAAAATACATTGGTTACCTTGGGTACTAGGTGGAAGGTTTAGCTGGGGTGCGTCATCCATTGTTTTGTGATTATCAAGGGGGGTTTTCTTCTGGAATTCCATTTTTTCAAGGAAATTGTTCTAGGGGTCTGATATTGAAATTTTTTGGAGGGTTTACTCATGGGGTATTCCTCTACTTCCTATGCCAGTGTTCCAGAATCTGATTTGTGCACTTGAATGATTATGGTATTCATAGTTTGTGGCCTAGAAATATAGAATTTCTTAGTGTTGTCATACAAATTCTTCGGTTTTTTATTTCATGGATTTTTGATTTATCTAGGATATTCATGTTCAAGTGTGTGAAAAATGATATGGAAAATTTACTATGAAATTTATATACATGATTTTCTTTAGAACTGTGGAAAAAAAGGAAATGTTTACCATGTTTTCTATAATACTGTTTTACTGCTTATAATTCCACGTTTTTACTTAAAATGAGTATACATGAATTGTTACAATGTGTCTTGTTATGGAAAACCTGGGTGGGATCCTACTGATCCTATTAGCTCAAACCTCACTCACCTTTTTTGTGGTCCCTAGAACATTGTTTTCTACCAGTTCAGGGAAAGTTATGGTGCCACTTTGAGGCATTGAGGTTCTTGTCATTTTGTTAGGTAGTTAGTGGTGAGATGGTGGGATTTCATCCCTACCATATTTTGGAGTTCCTGTTTGGTTTTTATTCCTATGATTTTGGACATGTCTTATATTTTTTAGCTACTTTTCAGTTCTCTGTTTCCATTATTTTCTAATAGTTATGTCATATCTATCTTTTTCATCTTCCATTGTTGTTTATTATTTTATATATATGTATATATATTCCATGTGTTTGTTTAGGTTGGAAAAATTTTTCCCTATATTTTCTTTGTTTTGATGCCCAGGTTCTTGTCGCTATCTCATGGGGATCGATAATGCCCTTTGGGTGTGTTGCAGATCAAGTAGGGGGCTAGGTTAGAGGGTAAATAGGGTCAGTTTGTTACAAACTAAGAAATGAACTCATCCATACTTCTTCTCATGTCACACATCCAAAAATATTGTTGAAGTGGACTAATTTTCTTCCCCAAACTAGGATGTATAAGTCAATTAGATTTTTAGAACTCTCGCATCACCTCCTACTACATCATTACTGGGCCCACCATCCATCCCTAGAAAAATATAAAATGATTAATTCCTTAATAAAATTAATTGAGTGAATCTCATGAGAATATATATCCATGAAATACCTCACATTCTATGTCTCCTAACTGGGACTCTATCACATCCTTTTGATGTAAACGAGTCAACTCCATCGATTCCAGAAAAGATGTACCCTTCTACTCATCCGGGGTCATCTTCAAGAAAGATAACTACTCGGACACCTACTACACCAAATGAGCCTGTGACATCCTTCTAAAGGCATATTCTACCATATTTCTATTCCCTAGAGTATAGACTATCTCAAATTAATAGTGTGATAAAAACCCTAACGAGTACCACCATCTTAGGTTCAATTCTATCTACATGAATAAATACCTGAGAATTTAATGTCATGAGTAAACCAAAAAGTGATCTCTTATAAGATAATGTATCTACATCCTCATTGAAATGAATACTTCTTCCCGATCTAGGTCATGAGTCACATGGCTCTGATTGTGTGGTCTCAACTACCTCGACCCATAAGAGATAATTTCCTATCTCTACATCAACACTTAGCTAATTCCAAATCTTGAGGCATCATAATATAAAAAATAATCCACATACTCCTCTAGTAGTCTCAATATAGGATCACTCTTTAGCCTTAGCCGAAAATCATTGAAGACTGTCTGGAACTTCTAGTTAAGGTAAATGACCACCCTTTCCAAATCAGGGGGGTTGAAGGGGATGCAATCCCATAGAATCCTCTCACAAACCCCCGGTATTACCATACCATATTAAGAAAACTTTTTACATATGACAAGATCTTAGGTGTCTCCTAATAAATCACTACATAGATCTTCTCCAATTATGAATCTAATCCAATCTCATAAATTAAATTCCATAGAAAGTAAACCTCATGAATCCATAACTAATACTTTGAGAGCTTACCAAAAATCGGGTGTTCCTAAAGAAATTATAGGACCATCCTCATGTGATCTCCATCCTCCAACAATGATGTAGATTATATGAGTATGAACTCACTGAATACAACCAAAAACTAGCCTATGTACAATTGAAAGACCTAATTCATCAAAGATATAAACATAGAAGGAAGGATTATCCAATTAAAGGCCATCTCTGGGAACTCACAGTGTCCATAGTGAAATTATAATTCCATCATCAGAATATCATCCTCACAAACTCTCAACTGGTTGTACATAACTCATTAGATCAATCATTGAGAAAAAAATCACACCTCAAAACTCGTCAAAGGGGACATAAATCTTTAGAAATTGTTACTTTTTCTATATCATGTCCTAGTTTAGGTGATGATAATTCACACAATTCCCTAATCTGTCATTTTCCACTTTTATGAATAAGACTAGAACTTCCAAGGGGGAAACACTGGGTTGGATAAAACTCTTCTCTCAGAGGTCCAAAAAATTCAACTACAACACATAGATCTTGGAATGGGTCATATAATAAGTTATAGAATATATTGGAGTGGTATTTGGAAAGGAAGTAAATCTTAAACATCATATCCCACCTCAAATGTTGTCTTAGAACATCCTTGAGGAAGAAAACCATAAAATCCTCCACAGTTGAATTAATTTGTATGCTTATAGAGCTTTCCACAACAAGGGATATACTCTCATACTGATGAGTAATGGTCTGAAACCTCATACTCAAAAAAGTCACTCATCCCACCATCAGATATCCCTCACCCTAAGAGGAGAACCTTGGTCAATCAATGTGAAGTCATCTAACCTGTCTTCGATGATATTCAATCATGTCTTGAACCATCAAAAACCAATCTAGATCCATTATGATGTCATAGAGTTACATCACGATGATCAAAAGATCACATGAGAACCTCTCTCCACTAATAAATAGATCACAATACCAAAAGATAAATGAGATAGAAGAAGAATTTTCTATTGGAACCTCAACATAAAGTTGTTGGGATAAAAGCTTGAATGGGAGATCCAACTTTTTCACCATGTATAAAGTGATAAAGTAATGAACAAGACCTATGTTTACTAATATAGAATAAATCATATAATAAACACATATTATACCTATAATCATATCTTGTGATTATGAATCATAAAAATCCATCACCTTCTATTGTTTGTGGACCTGACTACAAACTCCATGATCCTGACATGGGACACATAGTGGTGGTGGTGGTGGTAGAAGGATCTCATTGCATCTTATACCTACCACAAATCCTCTTTATGGAGCTCCACCTACTTCTATTCTAGCTCTGACTCCCTAGGGGCCACCCTTCCCTCTCTTAAGAGATCCTTGATCATGGTTTTACCTTTTTCATAGTAGTCAATTTTCTATTATCCTTCCTCAAAAACAATTTGGGTTAAAAAATCACATTCCATGTGAACTATCCCATAAAATTAATATCCTATACCACCTCAAAGATTCACTATTCTTCTGGGTGGCCCTTATGCCTCACAACCAGATGCCTGAGGATGATCACTGTGAGGAATCTTGCACTAAGACCATATCAACTAGATTCTTCTAGCTGATTCTAATGACTCATACCTATAATTACCACTACCAGTTCCAGCTTCCTGTAATCCCTATGTTAAGAATCACTCCATTAAAAGAACCTGATCCAACACCCCGTCATAGTTGGGAACCCTTAAAGTTACTACAATAGAAAAGATATCTATAAAAAGACCCTACTAAAAGTTTTGTTCTTAGAAATATCCATGCCATATGATATCTAGGGATTACTATGTAAGGTCTAAAAACTACGTAGCATACTCAACCACTATCATCCATCCCTACTACAGTTGTAGAAGATCTGGAATCCAAACCGAGTGCAAGAATTAGGGGTATTACTCTTCATGGAATAGATACTAGAAGTTGGGCCATGAGAGTGTCGAATAATCATGAATATGTGTAACAAGACCCCTCTAGCACCCAGATTATATGTGGAAGACTCTAGATTCTAGTATAACCACCTAATTCGATGTTGTTTGGATATGTTTGAAAACATGTACCGCTAACTCTATCCAACCCTCTACTACATAGGGATCTAGATCACTACCAAACCTTAGTGAACTCTGGTGTATGAACATTTAGAGTACACTAAACCTATGTGCATCCTTAGCCTCCTCAGCTAGTATGATCTGCTTCTCAAAATGTAAGGGAGATATTACTTATCCCCTTAAATAAAGTATTTCAGTGGATGGACCTCGAACCGAGGCATCAACACTCAATAGATCTTCCACATCATTAGAAACTGGTAACCTAGATGGATTTAATCATAGAGGAACCCCAAAATTTAATCAAGACATACCATGATATAATGAGCACATATATATACAATAGAAATATAGATAAAGAAGAAAATTCAAAGGCTCAATCTGATATGATGCATGTACCATTGATCCCTAAAACTAATGTCTTAGTATGATGAGTCTATAAGAAGGTATTCAAGTTCCTGGTGAATAGATATGTCAGTTTCCATACAAAAACTGGATTCCCTAACTTCAGATCCGCACTCAAGAACCGTTGATATCGGTAACCTATATTTGAACCAAATCCTCATAAGGGGACTACTCCGAACATTTTCCAACTGATCGAACCACCTCTGATACCAATCAGTCCTAGCTCGACCCAATATGGATCAATCTTCAACTACCCCAGCCCACCTCCTCAGGACAGGGGTTAAAAACAAGCATTGAAAGGTATGACTAAAATGGTAGGACTTTTCCTAATGTACCTATATACACACACACACACACACACACACACCTTTCCATACAAATAAAAATGTGGAGGGTAATAAAATAAAATACATGAAACATCTATAGAATAATCATCCATGTAAAAAACCTGTAGGGTTCAGAAGAGTATGGAAGTGAAAACGGAAATTAAAGGGAAAAAATACACACCGAACTAGAAATATATCCCAACATGATATAATTTGAAATTAAAAATGATGAGAGAGTAAATATCTAAATATTCAAGCACTGACCATCATATGCAGTCTAATTCAATAGGTATCTATATTCTCCTCTGTAGTCACCACCAACGTATCTATGGTTTGCATAACACATGACACGTGAGGGAAAATACCATGTAAGGGTGTGTGTATACACACCCAGTACAACGCCCTTAAATATGAAGGGTGAGAATTATGTGACATGATAAGAATAGATAGATAGCTCAACCCAAAGAAAGAGAGTACAAAATCCATTGACATAGATACTAATATATTTATATATTCTCAAACCAATGAAACCAAAATGAGAGAAAAGGGGATATCCATCTCATAGACTAGAACAAGAAAGAGTTAAAATATTTCCAAGAGTTTTTTATTTATTCCCATCATCTCATGTGTTTGTCCAGATAAGTAACTGTGTGGAGGTCCCATTGCTTTTTACTGTACTGCATAGCTTAGGGGGAATAATATCCAATAAATGGACCAAAATCCTTGTGAATTAGAGGGAAACCCTCAGTTTAATGAGGATCATATCCCTATCCTATAGGGGTATAACTCTATAGATTGAATACCCACTCTCTAGTACTTTCGGGGGTACCACTAAATAGCTAGTGGACCTGCACCCACATTTGAAAGGGGTAACACTCAGTAGATAGAGGACCCACACCTGAATGGAATATGGGTATTACTTAGTAAATAAAGGACTCTCACCCTATACAATAAGGGTACCACCCAGTAGTTAGAGGACCTTCACACTAATTCCATAGGGTTGTACCAATCTAATGATCCTTCATGATCACTATATTCAATAAGCACTAATTGAAAACGTGTCATTCCCATAAAATATTCCATCATATCTCAAAATCCATAGTGAAGAAAACCATCATATTATATGTGAAAAAATATTATTATAGACTTGTATTGTACCAAAATACAAGTCAAGTTGAATGAGATATGAGAGGTTTAATTTTCATCAAAATAATGTAGTGGTATACGACATGTAAGGGATGCTAATGTCGTGTGATGCTGCTCCGTTGGTTGGTCGTGTCCTTGTCGATACATGTATCACTAATGGTGTTTTGATACACTACATGCATGAGGAATAAACATCATTGTAACGCCCCGACCCCAGCTACCCAGAGCCGGTGCATTACTTCGTAACATTGGCATGATCCCAAAAGATCAAGTCTCGAAAGACCGATTAGTTTAGTAGCCTTGGAAACACTAGATACATTCATAAGTCTTTCATTACATCAAAATTAAACAAACTACAAAAAAACATGGTCTTCATATTCCACACTCATATCTTCACTGATTATTCTTGCAAGTCAGTCATAAAATACTTCTTCACAACCTGGAAAATTTTTAAACATTGAAAGGGGTGAGCTCAAATGCTCAGTAAGGATAACAATAATGCGGAAGCTTTCATAAATAAACATTAACATTTAAGGCAATGTATAACTAAAACAAAAGCCTCTTAAACATGAACTTCAACATAATATGGCAAAAGTAAAATGAGATAATGCCATTTACTTCTTCACATGGATATTCTACTGGTCGAATAATCACATGTAATATCAATAACCACTTTCATAATGATGGAATGCATAATGCCAGACTATCATAACCACATAGCCAAGGCCTCGTGCCAAGACTACAAATAAGATTTTGTCAAGGCCTTGTGCCAAGACACTAGTTTGTCTCATGAGACCTGCCGATGCATCGAGGAGCTATAGCGGGCTCCACCCGTCACTTATTAAGTCCAATGCATTCCTCATATGAATAGGTTTAAACATATCATAAACCATAACATAATCATATCACATAAAACATGCATAAAGGAAACATAACATTTCCACATTTCAATCACAAGATATCAATACAACACATTGATATAGTAAAAATTCTTTCAAAACCATTTTCAATACCAAAATAAAAGAATGTTAAAACTTTGTATTTATTTTTCATAAAAAAAAGTGATGGATTGTAAAGGAAGCCGAAACTCAAATAATGGTCACGGCGGCGGAGAAGTCATTGTCGCCGCATAAGTACGGAAAGAAAAACATTCCCTTTTGTCGTTTAGCAAAACGCTTCGTATAAAAAGATTCCTTTTGTACAAACGTAAAAGTCAAAGGGGTTTATACACCGTATAAATGAAAATTGTGTATAAAACCAAATATGCCTCAATGAAAGGAGATTGAGACGAAGTACTTTAAAAGATAATTTTTAAATAAAATATATATATTATGTGTATTCACTATAGGTACACATAAAGAATGTAAAAATACAAGATAGGACATAATAATATCATGACATAATTTGAAAGTAGGAGATTAACCCAAAGAATGGAAGTTGGGTTAAGAAGTTCCCTTACCTTGTGTCCGACTTGACTCAACCGTTCTTTAACCTCCTGAATAATAAACTAGAGTTAATATCTACCTTATTAAGAACCATTTTCAATTTCATTATCCTTTTTATATCACTTATTACAATGTTATGAACATTATGTAATTATTTAAGTTAATAACGGTCGTTTTGTCGATCTTTGGTACATGAGTCAACAATAAACTTCTTATAATTACATGTTGTTCATGTGGTGAAATATCCATTATATCCAGAATTATATTAATGATATAGATATCATATATATCATATATATACAGTATATACATTCATTTATAATATTACGTAACATTTAGAGGTAAGAAATGAAATGCACCGTTCATGGAGACGGTAAGCCGTACGTACGCATGAACGCTACTTTCATTTCAATTTCATATTTAATGGAACTAAATCATAATGATATAAATGTATAATATAATTCCAGTATAATATAGTGTATAATACCATTTACTCCATCCTTTATACATCCCACATATGGCATTAACGATTCAAATCACTTTGAGGGGGCGGTAGTCCGCACTTCCTAAAATGAAATTATCGCATTTTACCCATAATGGAAATCATAAAGTATGCCATAAATGAGAAATACAGAAGCATAATGAAAACATAAACATAATATATATATCATATATGAAAATAGTGTCATCAAAATGGCCACCATTATAGGTGTTAAAAGAATTTGAACAATCATCGTTTCGGGAGGCAGAATTTCGCCATCCACGGAAACCGTATGTTCTTTAACCATTAGATGTAGGTGTGTGTAAGTGTAGCTCGAATCCTTCTTATAACAACATCCTAGTATATTGAGGATACTGGTGTTGTTACAAAAGAAATAAATAAAAAGAATTTAGGGGGTTGGAGAAGAAAAATAAAACAAAGCAACATTATAAAAGACATTACCTCAAAATCGGGTAACTCTTTTTGATTTGAGCTAAAGGCTTCCTTGGGAAGAGTTCTGCCCAAAGTGAGGCTTCTAGGAGTAAGAGAGGGATGTTGGGAGAGTATTTGGGCAGAGGTTGGCCGAGCCAAATGGCTTGAAGGTGTGAATAAGGTGGGAGAGGTGGGGGCCTTTTATAAGTGGAGAGGAGGGGCACTTTTGGAAAGTAAAGGAACATTACATTATTTGAAAATGTGTTTCGGTTTTAAAAGGTCCCACATTGATAGAATTCGTGGATAAGGTGATAAGGCATCGAAATCCACTCATCCAATTGGTTTTGGCCATGTGTAGTTCATAGATTTTATATTATCTTTCCATTTTATTTAAATCGTCAAATAATGATGTCATCGCTGCATCATTATTATGTCATAAATAATTAAATTTATTTAATGTCTAAAAATTATAAAAAAAATACTATGATATAGGAAATCTTTTTATCTTTCCAATGACTATTTATAATCAAAATTTGGACTTGTGTAACCCTACTTAAAAATTGTTTTAGTAAAACACTTTATGTTAGTGTCATTTTCACTTTAACATTAAATAAAAAGCAATTTATGTTATTTCCCAACAAAAGTGGATCCATGGGGTCCCCAAGTTAGGCCATGGCTTGTCTCGGTCGGCCATGACACAACCAATGAGGTTGGGACATGTGTCTAGGTCATTTAATATTATTAAAGTATTATTTATACCTTAAACTACCCTAATTACCACTAATCGCGATTAAGAACTTAATAAGTTACTATTCACCAAAAAATTATTTTTATCCCATTGAACCACATTTTACTTCTTAATGACAACCATGTATGTCGGATTTTTGAAAATCAAATCACAGAAGTGGTAATATTTCATTTAAACGAAAAATCAGTTATTTAACAACCACTTAGTGGTTTCACTATTCATCAAAAATTGAAGTTTTTCAGAATAAGGCCAAAATTTCACCCTAAGCTATAATTGATATTCCGAATTGAAAAATGATGTCTATTTTACAAAATTCCAAACATATTAGTTGCATTAATTAATTTTATAATTAATTCCCGCTGTCACAACAAATAGCGTGTTTTTAAGAAACAATTTATATCAAAAGATTGGCAATTGTTTATGTCCAATTTCAATGTTAAATTAATTCTAATGACCACCATTGGATAAAATGGTAAAAATATATTCTAATTATACTCTAAAACCACTCAATAGTATAATTTATCACTATGAATTATTTTGATTGAAAAAGTTGTTTTAAGTATTTTTCACTATTCATAAAAATTTTGAAGTTCTCAGAAAATTACAAAAAATTCAACATAGGTTAATTTCAATATTAGGAATACAAAAATGAAGTCCATTTTGAAATATAAAATTTCTATAATTTTAAAAAGTGGTTATTACTATTCATAACGGCTACTTTGATTTGTCGCGATGTTTTAGAACTCGAAGTTGCGTACAATGCAAGCTATTGCATTATTGAAAGAGAGGCGTATCGTGGAAGCTCGGGGTGTTACATTCTCCCCTCCTTCAATAAATTGCGTCCTCGCAATTTGAAATTTTTCTTGGAAAATACAAGGTTGAAAAGAGAAAATACCTTTGAGGAAAACCCACATCGAAAATAAGGTTAATAAATATATAACATTAAAAGAAAGCAGGATAAGTACAAAGGTCACCCGATATAGCCCATTATAGGATTCTATGAAAATATGGATATGGAGGAGAAACAAACCATCAAGGTCTGATGGGGAGTTATAGAAAACAGGATTAGGAGAAAGTTTAACCACAAGAAAATCACAAACTTGTGATTGGTTAAACGGTCATTGAATCCCTAGTTGGAAAAGTTAACTGACAACATTTTTGTTTTAAGTTACCTTTTATAATGTTGAGGATTTTATTTAGGAGATTTACTAAGAACGTAAGGGAATATACATACTTGTTATGTATACTTTCATTCATTAATGAATTTTTACCACAAACCCATCTTTTACTCCAAATGGTAACAGAACTCAAAAATATTCTATTTATCCTAATTGTATAAGGTACCAAAGGTTAACACATACCATTTAGATTAGTAAAATTATTTTTTAATAACCAGGGACTTCCTGTAGGCTAGTGGTAGGAAATAAAGGCCTGTCGCACTTTGATTGTGGGTTCGATTCCTACAGCTTTGTCTGACGCGACGGTTTATGCCCCACCCTGCAGGTTGTCCTTTTCCTAAAACTATAGTATTATAATACTCCAAAAATAATCTTCATAAATTTTTTTAACCTTAAACCATACTATCCAAAAATCAACTTAATCCACTCCAACCTTTATAGTTATCCAAAATACCTCTGTCCAGACTTTCTCTAAAAGGTCTCTTAATTCCAAAATCAATTTATCAGATTCCCCAAACAAAGAAATGTTTCTCTTATTGTCACATACCAAAAATATGATTACCTTAATCATATTAAAACCTTACTGAAATCAAAAAGTAATGCAGTACAATCCATATATATATATTACATTATTCTTATAACCAGAATATAATCCTTGAGTCCAAAAGCACCAATACATTAGTTATTCTGCTTCAACTGTAGTAATAGCATAAGATTGTCCTTGATCCCTTGTCCTTTTCTGAGGTAAGTTTCCTTGACGCTTAGGACATTCATTTGCATAATGACCCATTTCTCTACAATTGTAGCATTCAACTTTGACAGCCTCTTTCTTTCCCTTGCAATCACGTGCCTGGTGACCTTTTTCTCCACATTTATAACAGACTCCCATTCCTTTTAGGCAAGTACCAGGGTGATTCTTCCCACAATTATCACATAATGGAAAATCCTTCTTTCCCTTTTTCCCTTTATCTGTCTCTTGTTCCACCGTTCTCTTCTTCTCTTGCTTTACTTTGTTGTCATAAGACTTAGAGAATTCCTTTTCTGTCTTGATAGCACATGAGACTATATCTTGGTATGATGAGAAGGATTGTGATACCAAAGCTCGACGGAGAAATGGTTTTAACCCATCAAAGAAACGATCAATCTTACTCCTTGGGTTACGTATGTAATCTGCAGCATACCTTGCTAACCTTGTAAAGTTAGCCTCATACTTTGCGACATTCTCATCCTCCTTCTGCCTCAGACTCAGAAATTGCCTTTCCATATCTGCTCGATGGTCACGAGGAAAGTATTTTTCTAAGAAAAGATCTTTGAACTCCCTCCATTCCATATTCGATACGTCATCATCTTCCTTTGTGTTTTGAATCAGCGACCACCACTGATCGGCATATCCAGTGAGGCGGTAAACTGCCATGACAACCTTCTCCCTTTCACTACTCCCCAAAGCCTGAAATATTTTCTCTAGGGAATTTATCCATTGCTCGGCTACTAAGGGATTTGTACTCCCATTGAACATTGGTGGTTGTTGCCTCATGAAACGGTCTAGCATTGATCCTCCACGTTGCGGATCAGGGTGCTCCATACGAGTAAGGTTGTTATTCATAACCTGCGTGAGTTGTCCCAGTACGGTGAGAAGCTGATCAGCACCAGTTGTATCACTAGCTCCACCATAATTATCCTGAGCAGGAGGGCAATCCCTACACGGAGTGCGTGCATTGATACGGTTTCCATTCCTTCCACTAGGCGCCATTTCTAAACAATGGCATAAACCAGATTAGTTTATGAATCAAAATACATAATTCCATACTTGTATAATACTTAACATAAATTGAACTATTTATGGATATAATCCATAATCATAAAAAAGAAATGTTTTCTTTGAGGAAGTATGTACTCATAACCCTTCATAGTGGTTTGTAAGTAAAATGAGAATTATCCTAAGCATATCCCCCGGGAGTGTCGTAACCAAGAGTGCAGTAAGGCCCGTTGTCGTGCACCAGTTCCCGTTCGAGTCTAGCTCAAAGCGGTGTTTTCGGGTTTTACCCCTAGGTACATCTGTGCCAGAGCCACCTCTACCTGCTCGTATCCAGACAGGGATGTATTGCTCGGAAAACTCACAACATCTCTACAATACTAAAATTCTAGGAAGTTCTTCTATACTAATCCTCAAAGTCTATCTTTGGGCTATGTGCTCTAATCAGAGTTTATCTAAATCTAGCTTCCAAGGTTAGTACTAAACTGCCTCTGATACCAACTGTAACGCCCCGACCCCAGCTACCCAGAGCCGGTGCATTACTTCGTAACATTGGCATGATCCCAAAAGATCAAGTCTCGAAAGACCGATTAGTTTAGTAGCCTTGGAAACACTAGATACATTCATAAGTCTTTCATTACATCAAAATTAAACAAACTACAAAAAAACATGGTCTTCATATTCCACACTCATATCTTCACTGATTATTCTTGCAAGTCAGTCATAAAATACTTCTTCACAACCTGGAAAATTTTTTAACATTGAAAGGGGTGAGCTCAAATGCTCAGTAAGGATAACAATAATGCGGAAGCTTTCATAAATAAACATTAACATTTAAGGCAATGTATAACTAAAACAAAAGCCTCTTAAACATGAACTTCAACATAATATGGCAAAAGTAAAATGAGATAATGCCATTTACTTCTTCACATGGATATTCTACTGGTCGAATAATCACATGTAATATCAATAACCACTTTCATAATGATGGAATGCATAATGCCAGACTATCATAACCACATAGCCAAGGCCTCGTGCCAAGACTACAAATAAGATTTTGTCAAGGCCTTGTGCCAAGACACTAGTTTGTCTCATGAGACCTGCCGATGCATCGAGGAGCTATAGCGGGCTCCACCCGTCACTTATTAAGTCCAATGCATTCCTCATATGAATAGGTTTAAACATATCATAAACCATAACATAATCATATCACATAAAACATGCATAAAGGAAACATAACATTTCCACATTTCAATCACAAGATATCAATACAACACATTGATATAGTAAAAATTCTTTCAAAACCATTTTCAATACCAAAATAAAAGAATGTTAAAACTTTGTATTTATTTTTCATAAAAAAAAGTGATGGATTGTAAAGGAAGCCGAAACTCAAATAATGGTCACGGCGGCGGAGAAGTCATTGTCGCCGCATAAGTACGGAAAGAAAAACATTCCCTTTTGTCGTTTAGCAAAACGCTTCGTATAAAAAGATTCCTTTTGTACAAACGTAAAAGTCAAAGGGGTTTATACACCGTATAAATGAAAATTGTGTATAAAACCAAATATGCCTCAATGAAAGGAGATTGAGACGAAGTACTTTAAAAGATAATTTTTAAATAAAATATATATATTATGTGTATTCACTATAGGTACACATAAAGAATGTAAAAATACAAGATAGGACATAATAATATCATGACATAATTTGAAAGTAGGAGATTAACCCAAAGAATGGAAGTTGGGTTAAGAAGTTCCCTTACCTTGTGTCCGACTTGACTCAACCGTTCTTTAACCTCCTGAATAATAAACTAGAGTTAATATCTACCTTATTAAGAACCATTTTCAATTTCATTATCCTTTTTATATCACTTATTACAATGTTATGAACATTATGTAATTATTTAAGTTAATAACGGTCGTTTTGTCGATCTTTGGTACATGAGTCAACAATAAACTTCTTATAATTACAAGTTGTTCATGTGGTGAAATATCCATTATATCCAAAATTATATTAATGATATAGATATCATATATATCATATATATACAGTATATACATTCATTTATAATATTACGTAACATTTAGAGGTAAGAAATGAAATGCACCGTTCATGGAGACGGTAAGCCGTACGTACGCATGAACGCTACTTTCATTTCAATTTCATATTTAATGGAACTAAATCATAATGATATAAATGTATAATATAATTCCAGTATAATATAGTGTATAATACCATTTACTCCATCCTTTATACATCCCACATATGGCATTAACGATTCAAATCACTTTGAGGGGGCGGTAGTCCGCACTTCCTAAAATGAAATTATCGCATTTTACCCATAATGGAAATCATAAAGTATGCCATAAATGAGAAATACAGAAGCATAATGAAAACATAAACATAATATATATATCATATATGAAAATAGTGTCATCAAAATGGCCACCATTATAGGTGTTAAAAGAATTTGAACAATCATCGTTTCGGGAGGCAGAATTTCGCCATCCACGGAAACCGTATGTTCTTTAACCATTAGATGTAGGTGTGTGTAAGTGTAGCTCGAATCCTTCTTATAACAACATCCTAGTATATTGAGGATACTGGTGTTGTTACAAAAGAAATAAATAAAAAGAATTTAGGGGGTTGGAGAAGAAAAATAAAACAAAGCAACATTATAAAAGACATTACCTCAAAATCGGGTAACTCTTTTTGATTTGAGCTAAAGGCTTCCTTGGGAAGAGTTCTGCCCAAAGTGAGGCTTCTAGGAGTAAGAGAGGGATGTTGGGAGAGTATTTGGGCAGAGGTTGGCCGAGCCAAATGGCTTGAAGGTGTGAATAAGGTGGGAGAGGTGGGGGCCTTTTATAAGTGGAGAGGAGGGGCACTTTTGGAAAGTAAAGGAACATTACATTATTTGAAAATGTGTTTCGGTTTTAAAAGGTCCCACATTGATAGAATTCGTGGATAAGGTGATAAGGCATCGAAATCCACTCATCCAATTGGTTTTGGCCATGTGTAGTTCATAGATTTTATATTATCTTTCCATTTTATTTAAATCGTCAAATAATGATGTCATCGCTGCATCATTATTATGTCATAAATAATTAAATTTATTTAATGTCTAAAAATTATAAAAAAAATACTATGATATAGGAAATCTTTTTATCTTTCCAATGACTATTTATAATCAAAATTTGGACTTGTGTAACCCTACTTAAAAATTGTTTTAGTAAAACACTTTATGTTAGTGTCATTTTCACTTTAACATTAAATAAAAAGTAATTTATGTTATTTCCCAACAAAAGTGGATCCATGGGGTCCCCAAGTTAGGCCATGGCTTGTCTTGGTCGGCCATGACACAACCAATGAGGTTGGGACATGTGTCTAGGTCATTAAATATTATTAAAGTATTATTTATACCTTAAACTACCCTAATTACCACTAATCGCGATTAAGAACTTAATAAGTTACTATTCACCAAAAAATTATTTTTATCCCATTGAACCACATTTTACTTCTTAATGACAACCATGTATGTCGGATTTTTGAAAATCAAATCACAGAAGTGGTAATATTTCATTTAAACGAAAAATCAGTTATTTAACAACCACTTAGTGGTTTCACTATTCATCAAAAATTGAAGTTTTTCAGAATAAGGCCAAAATTTCACCCTAAGCTATAATTGATATTCCGAATTGAAAAATGATGTCTATTTTACAAAATTCCAAACATATTAGTTGCATTAATTAATTTTATAATTAATTCCCGCTGTCACAACAAATAGCGTGTTTTTAAGAAACAATTTATATCAAAAGATTGGCAATTGTTTATGTCCAATTTCAATGTTAAATTAATTCTAATGACCACCATTGGATAAAATGGTAAAAATATATTCTAATTATACTCTAAAACCACTCAATAGTATAATTTATCACTATGAATTATTTTGATTAAAAAAGTTGTTTTAAGTATTTTTCACTATTCATAAAAATTTTGAAGTTCTCAGAAAATTACAAAAAATTCAACATAGGTTAATTTCAATATTAGGAATACAAAAATGAAGTCCATTTTGAAATATAAAATTTCTATAATTTTAAAAAGTGGTTATTACTATTCATAACGGCTACTTTGATTTGTCGCGATGTTTTAGAACTCGAAGTTGCGTACAATGCAAGCTATTGCATTATTGAAAGAGAGGCGTATCGTGGAAGCTCGGGGTGTTACAATCATGCCTTAGACACAAAGGGTCCTACCCATGCTCCTAGCCCTGATTGTGAAAGTATTTCCATTTTTGTGTACTTTGGTACACAACTTGTCCTTCCTCAAGGATTTCTTCATGTGTCTCTAGTTGTGTCTATGTACATCGGTACATAGTATGTGTTTGGCCATGTCTTTCTTCATAGGCTCCTACCTGTGTTATTTTCCAAATGTATTGGACACCTGGGAAATGATACACGACATGTATCCTAGACACAAGACATGTCATCCTTCAATTTTTCAAAAACCTAGTGCCTCTGATCATCATTTTCGGTCCATTGATGGCCATAAAACGAATTTCTATTGATTTTTATAATTCCCTAACATTCTTCCTTACACTATCACACCTCCATTCTTCTACCATTCCAACATTGGTAATCTAGACCTCATTGGACTCAACTATTTACCAAAAGCATCCAAGTCCATCCTTTATTTTACATTTTATTCATCACACAACAATCCACTCTGGATCTAGGTTTATGATCACACTCATTCCCACCTTAAAATTTCGTATCGCAACCCAAATATCTACCATTGTCTAACGTGAAGAAAAGTGGGGATAATGTAAAAGAAGCATTTGTGGAATGAAAATTTCTAATGTGTTCATGGAAAATGGATACATATTTTGGGGTTCCAATGTGAGAAAATTGAATAATAAATTAAATTAGACACTTAGGTTCATACAATGATTAACAATTAACATTGATCAAAGATAAGAAGATGATTAGGATCTATAATTTAATTAATTTTGGAAGAATCCCCAAATTTTGTGAGTATTAACTCAATCTAGATAATTTTTTGATGAATAAAATTCATGTAAATGGAGAAGATGATTCATTGGGTTCATTGCATATTTATCTTCCCAGATCCAAAGTTTCATCATCAATAGATCTTGATTCACCAATGATAAGGGGATGGAAATCCTCTCAATTATCCCAGTATTTATCTAGATAAAACTGGAAAATCATTATAAAAATTTATTTATTAGAATTATGATTAGTTTATATAATTAAAATAAATTTATTTATTTATTTATTTATTTTAACCATATTCACATACTAATGGTCATAATATATGAACTCTCATTGCTGGCGAATGTTAAGTCACGCTGAAGGTAAACCTCGTGTTCTGGATTCAACTATAGCCTCATATTTATAATCTATGATTCCAATTATTAGTTATCATATTTTATTTAATAAAATATTCATTTATAATATATAATATGTTTAATATTTTTATAAAATTAATTCTTAGAATTTGTGTCCTTGAAATCAAAATTCATCATAGTGCCTGGCTCCGAAAATATATAGATACATATTCTAAAGTCTTGAAACAAAAAATTGGGTATCTAAATTTAAAAACATAAAAAAATTAAAATAGTGTAAAATTTTAAATTACTAATATTATAGATCTATTAATCCCATTTAGTTTATTAGAATCAATGTAAAATTGAATTTTTATATAAAAACATGTAAATCTTTTGGATATTTTCTCATTGGAAAATGTATTTTTTGTCTCATCGGTGAGATTAATCATAAATTAATTTCATACTCTTATGTGAGCTGAATTTTGAAAAATTAATTCCATATCTAGAATAAAAATAATTTACATTATCTAATAAGTTAAACATACTTTTTTACAAAAATTAATATTATAAAAAATATTAATTAATTACCATGGTTGAGGTAAAAATAAGTTTATCGGGGGTTAAACTAAAATGAAATGGGTTAAAAATTACATAAATATTGTCCAAAACCCAATCATCAGAAACATTTTTACCTTATGTCTTATATTCTTGATAATGGCCAATTTTGGTGCCTTTTGGAATGTGAAAAATATGGGCACACCTTTTTCATTTCAAAATTTAGAAGTGTCTCACACACCACACTTATCAAAGGCCACACCTCTCCCATTATTTTTACACTTAAAACCCCTTTTTGTTCTTGAAATACCTAACCAAATTAATTCATTTCATCCATTCTATCATCATCTAATCCTTAGATTAGTCATAATACAACCTATGAATCGTTTTGTGCAAACCAAAAGATTTTTTTATGAAGTGGTACACCACTAATTGAGCATTTTAATTAATTTTTCTTCCACCTCCTTAAGTTCTTTATAAACCATGATAATTTGATAACCAAATATCTTAAATATAATTACATTCTATTATATTATTGGAATAACCTAAATATTTCTACTCTTCCATCAACTGGGTCATGAAATCATTATACATTTTTTGGTGGACCACTGCCTCACGAACTGATGTTATTCGTTTCCCATCACCACCAATGAAATATAGATAAAATAATAGATTTATGTTTATATAAGATATTTATGATATTATTATTCTCTTTGAATCATGATATAATATATTCGATCTTACTTTCCATCCCTTGGGAATACTATAACGTTATTTGTTTGTATTATGGACTACGGTATAGAAAAGAGATGTGATTTTTTCTTCACATGAACTTTAATGGAATGTAATATGGATAAGTTTTTTAAAAAAATATGTGGAATATATATTACATAAAAATAAATCTTTAATAGTGACATATGTTTTACATTCATTTCATTCAATCCAATTAAAAATGGAAATAATGATCATGGGTACGTGCGACCTACCATCTCCATGAATGATCTATAAATTTTATGCATTATTATAAATAAATATATAATGAATATACACTATAATTATATCATGTATTAAATTATAAATATTTTGGAACCATTATCAATGTAATATGACCAAAACTAACAAATCGAAACATACACAAAAAATTGGTTACTATCCAAAACATGATTTTAATAATGAGTAGTTAATAAGAGGGAAATAAAAGAGAAAAATATATAATATATATAGTATGATATATATATATATATGTATGGTTATTTAATATATTTACAATAAACAAATATTATACATGAGGATCAAATGTGTATACAAATAGTTGACACTTATGTTGAGGGATTTTCGTCTCACTTTTTACTTCTGTGATACACATGCCATATTCATCACTTATTTCTTCTATGTAGGGTATATAAATTCCATGAATGTATTTTATGATAATTATCAAAAAAATTATGGGGATTTACATATCCATTTTATGGAAACTCTTTCATGGTATTATGGATCAAATGTTACCGAAGCGATAAGAGATTTTGGTCTCACTTTTTCCTCATTTGAGACAGATGTTATGTTATGAAATTTTCATCCATTAACGGTTTTTTATATGTCCCCATTAACATGTAATATAATAAATTTATTTATTATAATTATATTATAATTTTCATTTAATTTTATTTTTTCATGGGGCATACAATTATATGTTACCAAATCCGTAAGGTTTTTATTATAAAATCTCATAATTATTGGGATTTTTTATTATTATGTTCTCAATGATGAAATATTATGACCCATATATAGATAAAAAAATTAATTTTATGATACTATTTTTATTTCATGAGAACACATTTTTCCCATAATATTTCCCAAATAACTTACTCAAGAGTTTAAAATATTGTTTCTAATAAAAATCAACATTATTTCATTCTTTGGTGGAAAACCCCTTTTTCTTACAAAAAAAAGATTCTAAAAAAGTTTTTAAAAAGTTTTTTATATTTTCTAAATGATTTTTTTAATGAAGTTATTAATCATGTTTAATTTTTAAATTTTTTTTTTGAAAGTAATCTTCATATAATTTTCCAAACAATCCCCATTTTTCTTTTATTAAAAATATGAATGGAATCTTTCATTTAATTTATACATCATGAATGGTATTTTCATCCATATTGAAAAAAATAATTTTTTATAAATATTACCTTTTATGTATCAATTATTTTGATATTAATGATATTAAATACGATTTATTAATTTTTTTTATTTAAAAAAAAGGCTTTTTAAGGAAATGTTATTTTCCTCAAGAAATTTTGCAAGTGAATTTTCAAAATCATTTTCCATCTATGATGATATCCTATGATGTTAATTATGATTTATAGGGGATATTATACATGGATATCTTTATTATTCGTTATAAAAAAAATTTTATGACGATATGTGGTTTATGAAGCCTATTTCTTTTCCATGGGTTATACAATGATAAAATACTTATGAAGCATGATTTTTTTTCAATGGGTTAGGCTTTTATTAAATGATGAAATATATATAACCAATTTTAATTCATGGGTTTTGATTTGATTTATGTTTTATGATATTTTGGAACACAAATATATGATTTTCATTATGTTGTAGTGGTTTAGTTATAAACACAGATGATGGTTATGTTATGACCAAGGATGACGGTTATGTCATAACCAAGATGGTTGGGAACTATATATCCCTCCATTTCATTGGTAAATGAATAATTTTATATGAGATCCAAGGATACATGCGAGATTTTACAAGCCCAAAATGGGTATACTATAGGTTATCCCAAGCCAAAAATCTGTTCAAGGGAGGATATCCAAATCCCAAAAGAGGGTACATGGGAACTTATCCCAAGACTAAAGCCGGTACACTGGTGGTTATCCAAAGCATGACTTTTTATGAATTTATTTGTGAGTATCTCTAACAGAAGATTTTCTTGGCTCATGTATATGCCAAAAATATATGTCTTTTGCTGGTTTTATTCTCTTATAACTCATTTTATTTGATTCTGTTATGATTCATGTCTTATGAATAGGAAATGTTTTTTTCACAACTCATGTTTATGACATGTTATTTATAGGGTATGGTTTTCATAGGTTATTATCATATTCTTATAACCATATGGTCATTTTATATTGATAGATCACTTTTTTAACCTTATTAATTATCCAAAATCACCATTTCTTATGTTTAAATTCCCAAAGACATATAGAATGATATTAAGTTTGATATATCAAAGAATAGTTCTAGATATGAAGAACTTAGTGGGAGATAATGAATGTTACTTATGGACTAGTTGTTTGCGTGTCTGTGTTTCAAAAGGAAGTAGGCCTAAATGATTCTTTTTTGGATCATTATGTTATGTAATGATTATTCATCTAATAAGATGTAATATTTATGAATTATAATTATTTTCTTTATGTAGTCGATTATGGTTCTAGGATCAATCTCATCCCAATATGCATCCTGGGGAATTTGTGATATAGTGAAGATGACTTGTCACCTTATAACCTTAAAATCATAGGGTATTAAAATTGTGAACACATACTACTTAGAAAAATCTCGTTGAGAACCCAATATGTTGATCCTATTTTGAAACCAAATTGACAGTATTATAATAAAAAAAAATTCGACATCTTTATGTGAAGGTCATAGATCTACTTTGATACAATAGCACCATGATCATATCAATCGTGCATTAAATATTCTATTGATTGGAAATTCAGGATGTAGTATGATGATAGATCTAACTTTGTGTTCTATAAAGATCATTATATAATTGTTAATTTCTATAAAATGGAGTATATGTAGTTGTTGATATATAAAAATATTCAGATTTCTTCCCTTACTGGATAGAAAATTGTTTCAACTAGTATATGGAGAGAATTTAGGGGAAGATTCATGTTTCACATCAACTCAATTGATGTAAAAATCCATATTTGGGAATTAATTGTGTCATATGACTCACAATTGCCAATAAAATAAGCTTTATAATTATTTTAAACTTATATGATGGTTAATATGATTCTTCCATTGAATTAAAACTACCAATAGAGTAATAGGTGTTCAAAAAGTTCATGTATATTAATTTCCCCCTTAGTGTCCTTACTATAAAATGGTTATAACTCATATTTAGAAGAAACATCCAAGAATCATTCATCAACTAGTTTTAGGTCCTAAAAGAAGAAAATTTTATGGGTTTGGATCATTCAATACTATTTTTATAGTATATGTTGCCTCATATAAACTCAATGTTTTGGAAAAAGAATATCATTATGATGGGAATAACAATTCCCCCACTATTTTCTTCTTAATATATATATGATAATATATATTTTTTCTGAAGGTTTTGATGAATATGAAGAAAAATATAACAAGGATACCCCTACTCCAATTTAGGAAAATATCTCAACAACCCTTAATATACTCAGAAAATCTAATCTAGGAATGGAGGAGTATCCCCAACCTATGTTGATTAGTGATACCAAAAATCTTTAGGAATAGGAAAATTACATATCCTTACAAAAGAAACACTATGATTTATTTTAATTTAATTACATGAAGATACCCTACATGGATCCTCATACATCTACCCATCATTAGTGTCTTCCAAACGACCATCCAAGTTAAAAATAAGTAGTAATGAGAATGCATCCAACCCATGCCACCAAAGTAGAATTTTAATATTATAAGGCGATTAAGTTCAACTTCATGTAGGATGTTAAGTATCTAATGTGAAATTATTACAACATTCTCATCATGAAAAAAATTGTAAAATCATTTCCTTTAATGATTTATGAGATCTCAATCATTAATTCCTAAAAAAAATTCAAAAACCCAAATCCATAACTACTAATTGATGAAGCAACTAGATTCTAAGATATCTCCTTTATGGATGGGTATTCAAGATATAACCTTATCTAGATGATCCCTAGAAAAAAATAGGAAACTGCCTTTATGGAACCACTAAGGGTACAGTGTTATCAAGTGTTTCCATATATATTAAATAACACAATACTAAATATAAATGTTTTATTCACAATATCATAATGTATTTTTTAGGGTTCATAATAGAGTTATATATGGAAAAACTGGTAGTCACATATTAACAAATTGTTTATCATCAAATGGATCATGAAATAGTTTTCAACAACAATTTCCACACATCTTCAATATGAATTCCCTAAAATGCACTTTTAGGGAAGCATTAGGAAAATTCCATAGTTTTGGGGTATTCTATAAAACTATTAAATTTGACCCAAAAAACATAAGATTATGCATGATATTCCTCCTCTTTGATACTTCAAAGGGTTTAGAGGAATCCATGGTTTTCTTACTATCATTATAAATTTCATATCAAAACCATTATAAAAGTATCTACCCTTTATAATATTGATGAAAAATGGTTTTACCTATCAATGGGATGACTGTTATCATAATTCCATCAATGATATCAAACAATACCTTCAAAAACCACTGATTTGGATGTCTATAATTGAAGGGAAGTCACTAATACATTATATAAAAACCCTAGCTAGATCACTTTGTTCACTCCTTTCTCAAAATAATGTTATGGACAAGTAGAATAAGATTTATTATCTTTGAAGGATAATTTTAGATGTCAATGCAAGATATTATAACATAAAAAATATTTACATTTCAATATTCTTCATAGTGAATAATATAATAAGCTATTTACCTAACCACAAAGTTCAAATTGTTTCACATGTCGATTTACTCAAATATATCCTTATAAATATGATGTGAACTAAGTTTCTATATTTATGGAGAGTCATTTTTCATTATTTTGACAACTGTTTTGTTTCTCAGATGGTGGCACACTACACACGTTATCCTAGAAAAGTCATTATTGGATATAGAAATCCTGATGAGATGTATTTTGATAATTCCTCTAGGAACCCAACTGGTATAAGGATTTAAAACCCAATGATTAAGTAGGTCATCATAGTGATTGTATTTGTCTACCCAATGAATGATTTTTTATTATAATGCTTCCTACTATCAGAAATATGCACCAATAATGAGGAAGAATACTAAAACCTAATTACATGAATATAAATATCCATGTAGACACCTATGGGACAATTGAACGTCAAGGGTGATCTAGAGTTAGTAATCCAGAAAATCAATAGGGACCACACCATATATAATGAATATTTTATTCTCTTCATTTATTACATATAAGTGTTGATGGGAAAATATCCTTGAGTGACAATACTATCTCATATCCTGTGATCACATATTTCCCAAGAGAATGTTTTGGATACTATAACTAAAATCCTAGTATATCCAAACTGGGATGATATGATAATTTTCATTATACATCACAGGGAAGTCTCATCATTTATCAATAATGACATGGAAGAAATCAATGAGGTTAACACCACCCCTGATAAAAGAAATCATATATCCCCAAAAATTTATACAAAATAACTATGGATGGGACGTATAATATACTACCTAAAAATTTAGATTCTCCCACCAAATTGATCCAAGAAGTAATAGATATTTTTTATGTAGAAGACTTTATCTATTACAAAATCTTGAATTTTCAGATTTTCCTCTAAAAAAGGATTTATTGGATTTAAAATTAGGTTTAATAAAAGAGGATAGAACATAATTATCAAATCTAATCTCTACACTGGAATATGAAGTGCTCACTAGTAAGGATCCAATATCTTCAAATAAATTCACGGACTTAGAGATTGTGGGTCATCAATGATGATGGATTATATAGAGTTTACAAAAATGTTCTCATCGTTTCAGATATATGAAAAATTTATTCATCATACACAAAAATATCTACACACATCCAAATACTCTTTTAAATTTTCAGTGTGGGTAATATAGTACATGGGGTCATATCCCACAACTATACCAAATAAGTGCAATTTTATTGTTATTTCCACCATTTTTCCCATGATGGATGAGGTTATATCCCTCAAGGGATAGAAAACCAAGGTTATTATTAATTTCTTGATTCCAAATATCATTTTCAATGTTTTTTCCTTTACATTATATTTTTTGGGTAATTAAAATAATTTCTCTAATTTGTAATTTATAATTTCTTTAAAGAGTTTAATATTTATCCTAGCCATTCATCCCTCAATCACACAGCTGAAAATGTACTGATAAATTCCATTAAAAAACTACCAAATAAACTTCATAATATGGTCATAAAAGGAAATAGATAATAGATACACAAGATACAATATTATTTTTAGGATTATGATACCATCAATTATACTAAAAAATAATTGTATCCGCAGTCACCTATTTACAAGAGAGAGAAACCCATCCTTACTGATTCCAATTTTCATAACTTTGCATTACCATATGTAAATAAAATCTGAAATATGAATGTAATAAAATATGAATTAACTAATTAGAAATAATTGATGATAAAAGGTCATATTTTCTATATAATCATAATATAAATCAGAATCATGTCAAATAATCATTTTATTAGAAGGTTCATCATCTTTAATTCATTCAATTTGAAGTGTTTCCGTCCCTGAGAACTTCTATGATACCAGGGAAGAATGAGTGAAAATTAATATATTTTTACTAAGATAGACCCCCTTTTAAGGGATGAGGGAAGCCCATCATGAAATCAATGACATAAATAAAAAACTAGACTCCAACGGTCTAAAATCCCAAGACCATGTGCAATCCACATTACAAGAGAAAACCCCTCTTAGCATTAAAAACATGAATTTTATCTTCCTCCTTCCATTGTTGTTCGACTATTTCTCCCATGAAAAAGCACATGGGCCTGATATCGATGAAAAATATCATACCCTCTCAAAAATACAATTCTAAAAAGAAATAAACAGTGAAAACACTTTGCACTACACCTTGAGCATTCTATTGTAGATGATATAGTTTCATAAACCCTTGAATCACAGACCACATAGGCCAAATGAAAAAGAATAGAACCATGAAATTCAACCCAGAAAAAATAATTCATAGTATGTTTTTAAATATATTCTCCTGAATCCATATCACGAAAATCTGAATCACACCCAAAACCAAAATCAAAATGTTCACCATTGCCTTTATACATCTATAAAACTTCTATGAAGTCATCTTTTCCTTGTTATATTTCCCTAGAGAACCGAAGCATGCATGAAAATCACCTCCCAAAGATCCATCGAACCACCAATCCTGAAAAACCTATAGAGGAGGGATGGGACTCAAGGCCATGTCAGGGTTAAGGCAGCAAAGATTCAGGGGAACTCAAACACCGATGATGATGATCCCTCAATTCCTTCGTTAGACCTTCCCTAAGCATTGTCTCAAATAATATTTCATAGATAAAACCCTCATATTTAGAAATCCCCACATCATAGATTCACTGGATCATGATATGAATTTTTTAAGAGTTCAATGCCAAAACTGATCGGCTTTTGACATATTTGGGATGGGACTCACCATATAGATGGGTCGTTGAATCGGTTGGGTGGCGAGTGGGATCATAGCAGTGACTTGGGTTCTTCCTCAACATCACCTTGACTCCTAGAGAATCAACCACCTTAGATACTCAATCACCCCTTCCACCATAGATATGCTCACCGAGAACCCTCACCATCGCTTGTGGCCTACAGAAAATTACTCATTTAGATTGTGACCTCGTTGCCAGAGAACCTTCCATCTACGCTATCTACCCCTCTCTCGCCAACCACACCAACTATCCATCACCACAGAAGTCCATATAAGATCTCAGGAGAGATCTCATGAGAAGATATCTCAGCCATGTGGAGGTGAATGGTGGAGAAAACCTATCTGGGATGAAACCTATGAGGTTAGAGTCAATATGTGAAGGACCTTATTCCATACATAATTCTAATCCAAAAGAGAATATTCCATAATTAAAATGGATGAATTACATATCATGCCAACTACTAATGAATGGTATCTCAATAAATATATTTCGTTATTTAATGATTGAGTTATAAATTTCCTTTTCATATGACCTTAAAATATCTGAGATCTAATTCCGAGATGCATGACTATAAACTACATAGCATGTAGTAATTTTTCACATGAAGTTGAATAGAATAACATAATATTACATCTCACATGACATTAAATTGTTCATAGTGGTCCGTCATTCTTGACCATAAACTACATGTAAAGGTCTCATTCGTGTGACCTCAGATCCTAAAATTTGTCCCCTTATATATGAGATCAACCTACATGAGGGTTTTCATCAATCAGGGATTTTGAGGTCATAGAAAAACTCGTTGACCCTAATATCACGATTCACACAACCTTTTAATATAATAACCCTTACACGAAATATATAAGGCTTGATTCATATTCATAAATATATTTAGTTACTTCTGGTTCATGTATAATATATCTGGAAAGAAATATTACTTTTATATGAATTCCCCTAGTGTATGGTATTCATATTCCTAGTGGGTTTAATGAATTTTCCATACCCTAGAACACCATGTATTAAAACCTAGATCTCACACATCTGGTATAAAAAAATATTTTTCTCTTTAAAATCCATTACTAGAATAATAATTACCCATTCCGGAATAATTTTTTGATTGATTAATGTTACCTTAGTATACATAGTGACACAATGAAAAAATCACCTAGGGCTAGCAATTATCCTCACTACAATTAACCATAGTACCCAAATTCCTACTCACCCACATCAAAATGATAATAATATTATGTCTTTTAGATTAATATATTATCATTACCTCCGTAAACATGAGTCTGATCTATATAGAGGCTGCTATTTTAGAATTATGTGTTGAATAATTTCCCTTAACTCAAGATACACAGTGATTCCCCGAGGTCTTGACCAAGGTCAATCCATTAATTTTATAAACATTAGTCCTCCCAACCTCCTAGTGTTTATGCCTTATCATTCATTTCTTGTCCTTATAAAACCGTATATTAAAATGGATTCAATTACACAAAGAACAATTTTTGTCTTCATTCATGTTATCACATGATACATAATGACATTTGGATTGTCTTATTTAGACTCAACTATGAATTTCACAACTACAAAAACTCACTTCATCTTGATTTAAGATTCCATCAATTTATTTATTATACAAAAATATCGATTCATTTAATTATGTGAATGAGATAGATTTGTATAAAACTCTATTCCTAGGCTCCCATTATACAACCCAATACTATAAAACATATGAGTCCTAGTTGCATAATGTTAAACCCCATGACATATGGTCTACACTTCATGATCCTTAAATTAGTTAGAGCAGTCAATCTTGTGTGGAACAATATCCTTACATGAGAGTCATATTCATTTGATATTTCTTAGTCTATAGTTATTTTATTATAAATATATGGTAGTATAAAATTCCCCCTTTTTTAATAAAATTGTATTAGAGTTCTGTTATTCATAAATAATTATGGTATTTTCCCTTTCATAGATCATCCCAAAGATAGAATCATTATACCAATCCCTTGTATATAAATTATATCTGTGTAGATATTTCATCTGCAAGAACTATGTGTGGGTTGATTATTACTATTTTGGTATATATGATGATGTTTGAATCATTTATCCAATATCCATAGAACAAATAATCTTTTAACTAAACTATCAATATCTGTAAACATCTTATTCATGTCCTGTTATCTATACTAACCATACCCTGAGACCCCATACAATGAGACATGAAACACCTATCCTGCGTATTGTCATAGTTATCACATTTGGTTATTATAATAAACTAGTATTTATAAATACACCTCTATAATAACTACTTGTGCCTTGGTTCCTGTTATCTCAAGTTATATAGTGATGTATAGATCTCTCATCATAGGGTCATTCTCAAATTTCCCGCAATTTCAATTCCACCTCCAAGTATTAGGTCATCTTATTCACATCACATCTTTTATATTATATTTTTTGTTTGGATGGTATATCATTGACTAATACTATGTATCTATTGATTCTTATTACAACATGACTTATAGAATTTCTTCATTTGGTGGTTTCCTACACTATAATTTGATATATGGTTTTCATATAGGTATCTCATCCCTCATTTTCTGGGTTCCATGTCTAGTATGGGAGTCCCCATTTTTGATGGTTCAATTTCTCCCAAGTCAAAAAAATCAATAGTCAATACCATTTGACATTAAACATTATTCATAACTAGTAAAATTTGTATGACCTTCAACATTAGCCACTTCGAGTCACAACTTCATGAAATTAAACTCTATATATTGTGGTCTAACTTGAAAGACAATAAAATTAAAAATTAAAGAGGCATAATTCTTTTCAAGTTGATAAATTATAAAGCATAGCCTAAGGAAAAATTCAAATCTCAACCAACAATTCCATTTCCA